>OZ017740.1:333513664-334816164 GCA_963969285.1 Odontomyia ornata | reverse complement strand
CAACCTTCAGAGTGTGCAGTGAGTGTAGTGAGTGGTTGCAAGGAAAAGTCTAACCTATAAATTCTAGAAATCACATTTTCAAGTAAAACAAAATCCTTTCATTTGTGCAAGTATAAATAAAGTCTAATAGGGTTGGTTAATCCCCCTAACAATTAAATTTTTTGTAGCACAGTGAGATATTATTACTCAGTCAAAGAAAAGTCAATCTAAATCAAAAACCAGTTCCCTAGAGCAAGTCACAGGTAAGAGTTTTTTTTTCATTTAATGTGATAACGGAAGTGATAACAAACTCGAATAAACCGATTTCAGCCGAAGGGCAGGATCACTTAGACAATCGTTTAACCAAAGGTACATATACATCATCGGCACCAGCAAAGAGTTCTGCAATTACTCGATCTCAACCGGTATCTGTTCAACAAGTGCAAATTCTAACAGAACGAAAACCAACCGGGCCTACTCGTCTGAATATAGGTTTGGGTACGGTTAAGGCGGGATCGGGCTCAGAATTTACCAAGCAAGTGAGTGATTATCGAGTTCAGGTGCAAAAATGGAAGCATTACAACAACAAGTGGAGCGTTGAGTAAAGTTACATGTTGGAGTCTGAGTACATCCGAGAAAATGTGGGAAACTTTAATTGGTTCCTCTCTTGCAAATTTTAGTGTGTACACAAAAATGTGCTGCTGGGCAGCCAAGATGGAACAATAAGTTTTTTAAGTATAAAAAAACCGGAATAAGTGCTTTACCGATACCTCACTTAGCCACAGCCGCTACACAATGTGCTTTTTGCCCGGTAGGACACTTAGGCGGAGTTATATCTGAATGTGGATAACTTCGCGTTTGGAACATTGATCAACAAACAATATTTATCTCATCGTCATGTGCCGATATATTTAAAACAGGACAAGTTGTTCAATTCAATATAACAGAATATAGAGTGCCGCTTGTGTTGTTCTCAAACGGAAGCTCATATTCGTATTCAAAGAAAAGAGTGCATCCGTGAATCTTACAACATTCTAAATGGACAATTGGCGGAAGCATGTCAACCCGTACAGAACCTATGATATCTGAAATGGACATTACCGACTACCTGAGACGAGGAATAGACTAGAGCTATTGAAAAAGCATAGCATTACAAACTTTCAGGCTGCGGATACAGGAGTGAAAAATTGTATATTTATCAAAACCACATTTGAAGAGCCGATTGTGATTGGAGTGAGCTTATTAAAAGGATTTATCAAGAAAATTCTCCTGCCCCTAGATACGTACTCAGGTTTATACGATACCAATCGTTTGCCGCGCTAACGTTGTGGACATAGTTTTTGCTTGCAGTTCTTTAATCGATAAATATTTTGTTTCTAGTGCTGGAAGCTTTTCTATTGTTATCAACAAGCGATTCAACAATAAAGTTGATCGAGAATTGTTAATAGGAAAAATAGCTGAGTTAGTTACTGCTAAAAATTCTGCCTATAAGGTAGATTTGAAAAATCCGGATTTGTGTATTCTGGTAGAAGTGATAAAAGGAATTTGTTGCCTCAGTGTTTTACCAGACTACTACAAGTATAAGAAGTACAATTTGATGGAAGTAATAGCTTCTAAAATAGATGTTACAGAATCGAAATTTCAGGACCATCTGCATCGTCGTCGAGCGCTTGGAAGACCATGCGGGTGAGTACCCTTTTATTGCATCATATAAATTACAACAATAGCAAAGGTTTTTATATGCATATGAAATAAAAAAAAACACTAGTTGTGGCAGCTAGTATTGTTGATATATTGTGTTCATTTAAACTATCATATTATTTAAATAGAAAAAGAAAAAACTTAGAGAAAGTATATTTAAAAGATATTATTTGCATTGAATGTACGAGTATGTGTCAACAAAACCGATTAATTTTTATTTTAGAGAAATTTACACTAGGATGCAAGCCAAAAAAATAAAGAAAATAGCGAATGTAAAAATAGAAATTGTGAAAAATGACCAGCTTCATACCACTTAAATTTTCCAACATTTCTAGATTACTGTGCATTTGAATTTGCCGGCTTTTATACATTAGTCATTATGTTGTTTGATACTGTTCAAAGCATTTTCAGTTTGAATTCCATATGTTGTGAATGTAGCTAGTTCGGTCAGTCCGCCAAAGCTCGTCGGGTAATGTTGAATACTATAAAAGACCAGAGATGAAATATTTTTATAGATTAGCATATGCTAGAAAATTACAAACCTCGTTGGATTATATGTACTTTACGTAAAGATATTTATGTGCTTTAGTTTATATGCAAGCATATCCATTTACTTATGCTGCTCATTCACCTTTTTCCTATTTAAAGAAATTCGGACACAATGCACAATACGTTGCGGTTAACAGACATAGAGATGAGTGTACATATGCATAAGAGAGAACTGATTTTCTAGATATTTTTATTATACACGAAGAGTTTGATAAAAGTGTACGTTACGGAAAAATATACTATTATATCCCCTAATAATTGTTTACATACTGATAGTGTCAGTTCGTTTCAAAACGAACAAAAAAAAAATTTATTTATAATTCTAATAAATTTAATGCAATCAAGAAAATTGCAAAGGCGATGATAAATTACATCGAAAAAAAACTAAATAAATTGTTATGTATTTATAGCACGTTTACATCGTTAGTTCTTGCATACAGAGTGCTTAACTTGTAAAGAAATAGACCTGTATGTTTCATAATTAGGATGTTTATGTTTAAATATATTTTGCGAAAGAATAAAATGAATAATCTTATGAAGTGCTAATTTTCCCACAAAATCGGTCTTTCCTTTCTCCCGACTCTAACCGGGTATAGGACCCGGTACGGTGGCAGGCTTCCGCCTCAAGACATGAGCCAGCCGCCGGGTACTTAAACTATACTACTCGTTTCAGGTGATATCGCGGGTTGAGTGGCCCAAGCAGAGTGCCTCTTTATGGCATAGAGTTATGCAATCAAATTGTATAATTCTATGGCATAAATTGGTCACCGGGGTACTCCCCTTCTGATGGGAAAGTTCATGCTATTCAAGTTGTATGAGTTTTCCACTCAGAAGAGGAATACCTGGCCACTGCAACAAAATATATATGGATTTATTCCGGTTGGGTGGGTGCGAAGGGGCTCCACCACCACCCGATTGCCCCTCTTTCATTTGTGGGCCATGAACTTCGTCGGGTAATGACGAGGTTACTCCAAGTCCGCCTTTCTTTTCAGGTTCCACTTGTTCTCGTAACAAGTTCTATCTCCCTCGGTGTAGTTATCTACAATTTTTGCGACTTCGGTCGCCTCTTGATCTGCAATCAAATTCGTGAGTGCGAAATTTTTTGTAGTGGGTCCTCGTGCTGGGGAAATGAACCCGCCCCACGACACCGCAATGCTAGCCTGCCAGCGCATTCACAGGTCTCCAGCCGCGGGCATTCTCGGCAGATACCGACACTTTCTTCTGCCGAGGCAGCAGACCATCGCTGCAGTCCTTCACAGACATTTTTGAACATTCCAAATTCACTACAGACAAACTTTGAGTTTATGATGAAGAAAGAGATTTGCAGATCCTCGAGTAGTCCTTGGGCAATCCCTCTACTCCTCAAACAAAAGAAAAATATAGAACGGCGTCCATGCGGCAATTACAGATGTCTCAACGTCGTAACTATTCTAGACAGATACCCGGTGCCCCATATGCACGATATAATTCAGCACTTAGTGGGCAAGTCAATATTCTCAACACTTAAGCTTGGGCTAGCTTACAATCAAGAACCAGCAGCACCCGCTTCAGAAATCACAGCGGAAGTAATACTGCAAAAAATTCTTCGATCGATATTTACAGCCTCTTGATTTATTTTCACGTGAATTTAGCCCTGTCCAATAGAAATATAGTACATATGACCGCGAATTGATGGCAGCTTGCATGGCAAGCTGAAAGGCCGAAAATTCATTATACAAACAGATCAGAATTCATTGACGTTTGTGTTTTATCAAAAGGCGGACAAAGCATCTTCTCGTCAATGTAGACAACTGCACTTCAATTCGCAATTTTCAACCAAGTTTGAACACGTTAGCGAGATCAGGAACACAGTTGCAGACGCACTGTTGATAATTGAGGCAATAACGATGCCAACAGTAGTATATCTTGGTGAGCTTGCCAGAAAACAAGACGACGATGCAGAGCTAAAACTGCTACTAAGCTCAAACTCATCATTATTACTAAGGCAACTACAAGCAGGCCCATCAAAGGAACTCCTTCACTGAGATACATCGACAGAAGCAATCTGACCGTACATCCCTAAGTCACTGAGACAGAACATATTCAACCTGTTTCACAAGCCAGCACATCCAGGGGGAAGAGCTACCAGCAAGCAAATTCGAGCGAAGAACACTTGGCGGGGAATCGACAAAGATATCACAAACTGGGCCACATCTTGCATACAGCGCCAGCGATCTAAAATCAATCGTCACACAAAATGTGTACGGCATAAATTCACGCAAAAAAGCGGACGTTTTGCACATGTTCATGTTGACATTGTAGGACCGCTACCGCCGTCCATTGCACTGCACCTCATCGGGTGCATTTCAGTGCCACATCGAGGCACATCCCCCGGGGTGCACTTTGACGCTCCTCTGGGAGGTGGGATAGCCCCCCCCCCCCATTCCTACGCCCCTGCAACTCAGTACCAGTCTGTATTTTATTTGCAAGAATTATTTGGCATATACTTGTAGAGTTTGAGGGAGTGCCCATCAATAGGTAGCGTCAATACATCTTAGACAGCCAGTTGTTGGTAGTGCCGAACAATGCAGGAGCATATCTCTTTGATTTCCTGTTGCGTGACAGAAGTTGTCAAATCATGTGGAGCGGAGGTTGCTACCGTTTATTTTTCATGACCACATGTTCATATAATATGTGGTGTACGAATCGGGATTTTGTATATTAGTGCATCATGGGGAAGAAACTAGACTTAGCCGCCTAACCGTCCACAAATTTCGTAAAAAGTGATCAAATTATGGTAGACATTTTTGCCACCTTCCGAGAAATTCTCGATTTTAGTGTCGTTGTTGCTAGCTTGAACACATATGTGCCTCAACAGTACCGGGCTTGGTCATCCGTAGAGCCCCAACTACTATCATTAACTTGGCAGCAACATCACTAGCTCATTTTTCGTTCCCTGGTAAGGATGTAGCGCTCTGTGCTGTGCATGAGCTCCAAATATTGCTTTTCTTGGCAGATTCGAGAAGTTAGTTTATCTACAAGTGCCCAGCACTTAACAGCGTTCAATCAATAAGCAGTCACCATGCATGCTCCAATGATGATGATGGTGAAGCTATCATCTATGGCGTGACAGCTCTAGCCGGGCCTTGCTCTCCAGGATTAATCTCCTCCAATTATCCCGGCTCTACGAGTTCGTCCGCCATTTGATCACTCCCGGCAAGCATCTGCTGCCAGCTTCTAATGTGTCTTCCGATCAAGTCCTCGGTCTTCTCTCTGGACATATATCTTGCGCTCTACACTTTAATGTTCTTTTGGGTAGCTGGTTTTCTTCCATTCTTACTACATGGCCCACCTTTTGCAATTTCAACTCATCATAATAATGCAGTTGCCACTATATTCCTTTCATCACTAGGCCGTATATTTTCTGGAGCACTTTGTGTTGAAATATGTCCACTGCTTTTTCAGATTTGCTCGTCTGGATTCATGTTTCACTTCTATATAAAAGCAAAAATTCGACCAGTGATTTGTAAATACGGAGCTTATTTTGCCTGTGCACAACTTTGGACCTTAGAATGAGAATTACGGAGTAAGAGGCTTTATTTGCGGTACCTAATTGAGTCCTTTTCTATGTCTCTTTTATTCAGACTGGGTCCAAGATAAACGAAACTATCCACACTTTCAAGGTTCTAGTCTCCTACGGTCAGGTTTTGCCGAACTTGAGTGTTCTTCCTCATTAAAGTGATAAGTTTAGTTTTAGCTAACTTAACTTGTAGGCCAATTTTGTTTTCTTCTAATTCTAGGTCAGAAATGCCTGTTTGGCATCTGAAATTGAACATACAATCATATTGACGTCATCAGCATATGCTGCCAATTGTGTGTAATTGACCCTGAGGTTTCAGCTGATGTCTTCCTGATGACGTGTTCCAGCGGAATATGGAAGAGCATTGGGACTTTTGTGGTGACTGCATATGAGCTCCATGCACTGGACTCGGCCAATGTCACGAGCATTACTAACCCTTTGTACCTTGGATCTCGTAATAACACTGTATCATGCGCAAAAGTTTGATGAGTTAGTGTATACGTAAGTATGCCATATACTTCGTGCATTGCTAGGAGGCAGCTAATATCAAATGCGCAATCGGTGGATGTCGTTATGAAATCCCTAAAAGGGGGAGTCACATATCTTTACCTCCGCCATTGGAGAAGCTTAACAGGGCAAGTCCATTCCCTTATTTTAAGTTTGATTCCATTATAAAGCTGTCCGTTAGTTCATCGTTTACTTTCACCTGGTACTCTGTGTTAAGCATCGTGACTTTGACCATGCCGACTAGTTTTGCTGGGGTGCTAAAGTACAGCATTAATCTATACAGGGTATTTTTGTCGACACTGTTGTATGCTTGCTTGAAGTCTGCAAAGAGTTAGTGCACATCGTTGTTAGATTTCCAGCGCTTTTTGAGTGCATGCTTAATTGAGAATATTTGGTCTATTGAAGACCGTCTACTTCAAAAGCCGTCCTAATACTCTCCTATAATACTCGTACTTTTACACTTCGGCTTTAAATTTTTTTATAAGACGGATACAGTAGAACAATGTTGTATGGAAAATCGTTGCTTGTAATTGATGAAATCTTGCGACGATGCGCGATTTTAAGCTCTTGAGTAGTACATAGGAAGGAAAAGTTACTACTCATCTGATCTTTTCTATATTCATTCGCAACGTATTGAACGTCTTTAACTGTACCGTGTCGCCAACCTGATAATCTATACGGCAAACCAAAAGGAATTAGACGTTTGAAGGACCCTTCAGAAAACGTTTATCGATGTGCAGGCATACATGGACAATTGGCGAATAAAAGTGAATGCACTAAAATGCGAAACAATGGTGTTTCGAGGCAAGGCTGTGGTTGTCCAGTCGAGACCTGAAACATAATTGGAAGGATCTTGTCATTATAGCTGGTGAAGGTATTTCAGCACGGGTCCCACATTAATCCTGTATTTGATACCTCGGTATTCGCCTTAATCAGTATCTGTACTATAATGGACATGTCAAAAATATGCTCAGTAAAGCGCGTACAGTATTCAAGCCCCCTAGACGACTCTTTGATTCCAGATACATTGATCAAAAGGTCAAAGTTATCTGTTACACGGCCCTGATTTGATCAGTTTTGACATACGAGGTGTGTTCAAAAAACATCGCGAATTTTGTTTTTTTCAAAACTTATTTATTTATTCATGAATATCTATTTTGTCCCCTTCAAAGTAATCCCCATGAGATATTATACACTTGTGCCAACGGTTTTTCCAATCTTCGAAGCACTTCAAAAAATCATTTTTTTTAATCTTGTTCAGCTCCTCCTTCGATGCCGTCTTTATCTCGTCAAGCGTAGCGTAACGTCGTCCTTTAATGGGCCTCTTCAGTTTAGGAAACAAGAAAAAGTCACAGGGGGCCAAATCTGGGGAATACGGTGGCTACGGCATCATTAGTGTGTTGTTTTTGGCCAAAAAGTCGCGCACAAGCAACGATGTGTGAGCAGGGGCGTTATCGTGGTGCAAAAACCAATTTTTGTTCTCCCACAAATCCGGGCGTTTCTGGCGGATTGCTTCGCGCAAATTGCGCATAACTTGCAGGTAATATTCCTTATTGACCGTTCTTCCCTGTGGCAAGAACTCATGATGCACCACGCCCCTGCAATCGAAGAAAACTGTCAGCAAAACTTTCACATTCGACCGAACTTGGCGCGCTTTTTTCGGTCTTGGTTCATGCGGCAGCTTCCATTGAGATGATTGAGCTTTGATTTCTACGTCATAACCATAAACCCACGATTCGTCACCAGTTATGACCCTCTGGAGCAAATTTGGTTCGTCGCGGACAGAGTTTAACATCTCATTAGCAATGTTCATGCGTTGCTGTTTTTGGTCGCAATTGAGCAATTTTGGTACGAATTTCGCGGCGACCCGTCTCATGCCCAAATCGTTGATAAAAATCGAATGGCACGAGCCAATCGATATGTTTAGGTCCTCAGCAACTTCTCTAACGGTGATTCGACGATTGGCCAATACCATTTTCTCCACTTCATTAATTTTTTCGTCTGTTGTTGAAGTGCTCGGGCGTCCGGCACGCTCTTCGTCGTTCACATCTTCTCGGCCTACTAAAAACATTTTGTACCACCGATAAACGTTGCTTCGGTCCAAGGTAGCTTCTCCGTATGCCACAGTCAACATTCGGAATGCATCCGCGCACTTAATTTCGTTTTTCACACAAGATTTGATACACGTTCTTTGATCCATTTTTTTGAATAAGTAAAAATCGAAGACGATTGAAAACACGTGCAAGTAAAGCAGCTATCACCAATTAAGTGAACATTCAAAATGGCATAAGTGACAGACATGAGTACCAACATAACGCCACAAAAAAATCGAAATTCGAATATACGTAACCCGCGAAAATTCAAAATTCGCGATACTTTTTGAACACACCTCGTATAGACTTCCAATATGGTATAATCAGAGTTCTAGTCCAATGGAAATGGTACATGTTTTCGTAAGATAATGTCTTCGCACATGTACTGGCCTGTACAGAAAGCTTTAGAATAAATTCGACTCAGATTAAAAATGATAAAAGAATGTACATTTACTTAAATTATCGTAGGTTATTATCTATTGAATTCATAAGCAGGAGCATTAACATTGAATGTTTCTTACCGTTACTGTTTGAATTCGTACTACATTTATATTTTTAGTAAAGAAGCCTTTTACATTAAGCCCACCCCTTGACACCACAGTAAATCATTTCTATTTTTCCCCAACTTAAACACTATAGTCCTGAAAATTGCCACCTCTTCATCAATACAGCACGGTTGCACACCATTTTCCTAATTAGCTATTCTCACCGTTCCTCATTCTAAGTCGGAGCATATTCAATCTCTCTCCCTGGGATAATTTCTCTGCACTTGATGTTCACGCATTTCCCATTAGACTTGATGCACAACATTGCACATCCTGAAGCTTACACGAAAATTAGCCATTTTTTATCTTTCAGCGCTAGCAAGTATGCAAGCATCCACATTATCCTTATTGTTGTCATCGTGTTGTCGTCGTAACGCGAAGCTACTCCCACTGTGCTAATGGTATCATGTGATATATCTAGGACTACTGTATAGTCATGTTCTGGAAATTCTGGGCGTTTAGCGCACATGATGCTGATGATGCCGAATGATTGATTTCCTGCCCTACCCATCCATAGATATATGGACAGAGGGAGGACAAGGAATGTTTAAGCTCCACATCTTTAGATATTGTCAACAACAACAAATCCTTCAGCGCAAAACTAGACGTATGGGGATGTGAATGGTGATAAAGGTAGATACAACAAATTATAAGCCATGAGTTGCCATTTTGGAGGGATGCTTCTTGGATAGTTCAGCTGACAAGAGGAATATGTCTGTTAAATCACGGATATATCACGCTTATGACTTACTTGAAGAATTTAGTTTAAGAAGAAATATTTTTGAAATAGTTAGAAAATTATTTCTGGTTGCATTGAAGCAAATTTTAAAGAAATAGTGACATGTTCAAATAACTGTAGGGGTACAGAAAATATTATTGGTAACACATATTGAACACGAAATGCATATCCTAAATACACTACCTAAAACGTACCATTAACCATGAACACAATATACTGCACTGATATAATGGATGCACTGAAAGGAAAATCGCGCGCGAATTCACTCAAGAGCTACATTTTAACTTAATGAAAAATGAACGTTTTGTTGCTTGCACTAGCACAAAAACGTGCATGTGTGGAATTTTCGCCAAGTGCTAAAGATATTGCAGTTTGCTAGCTAGCTGGTTCACAGAATCATAACAAAAGCACCTCAGGAGCTCGGCATACACTTACCGAAGCTGCCATCATCTAAACATGCTGAGATTATAAGCAAAGAAAATAAGCATATATTTTCTGCTCATACATACATTAACCGTAATATCGACCAAAGATGATTCTATAGTGAACGCGAAACAAATTCATCGCAGGACGACATCAACTTGACGCTGTTCCAATGACGGTGATGATGATGATGGTGATGGCGCTGATGACGATGAGTACATCATCTAACACGTGCATGGACTTAATAAAATGTACTCGGAGAACAAAAACCCCATCTCGGCACATTAGCGATGAACATTAACAATGCAAAGAATGCGATGTGCACGAATGTTACCCAGGAATCCATCAAATCTTCTGATTCAGGACAACGACATTCTATGAATTGTTTCCAGGTTTTCTAACGTGACGAATATAGGAATTATATTGTCTCTTCGTTTTTTCTCGAGGACATGAAAGGACCAGGTTTATATTATAGTTTTGTAATTCTTGCCGGTTTGGAGTAAGTTGTAATTATTTTTAAGTAACGCTAAATGGAAAACTACTTCATCTTTTGTATGAACTTACTTCCGAATTCGAGCAAATAATCTGAAATTAGTGAAATCATTCAAAGTTGTAATTATTTTTAAGTAACGCTAAATGGAAAACTACTTCATCTTTTGTATGAACTTACTTCCGAATTCGAGCAAATAATCTGAAATTAGTGAAATCATTCAAAGCTCAGTATACACTATAAAGAGTATAGAAACTTTATGTTTTTTTATGAAAACTTAAAAACAGTTTCTGGTGAATATGCATCCTAACGTACCGAGAAAAATATATCACATATGAGTATATAAAACTGGAAAAGTTTCACAAAGAAAACCCTTAACTAAATATTCTAACTATAACGTTGATTTCGGTATCATATTCTTTATTTTTTCAATAGATTTCGCGTAAATGGAGTTTGTCGAATCGTGCTGGTATCTTTGCGACAGATAGTAGTAAAAAGTAAAAATTATGGTACAAGGTGTGGAGCTTTTGCAGTTTCTGGTGAATTTTTCTCAGCACTTTATAGTGCACATTTACTTGAAGAGGTTTACGTAAAAAATATAAAGTTTCTATTCCCTTGAGAGGTTGTAATGAGCCTTGAATGATTTCACCAATTTCAGATTATTTCCTCAAATTTTAAGCCAAGTTCATGAAAAAGATAAAGTAGTGTTCCATGTAGCGTTACTCAGAAGTAATTGCTACTACTCCAAACCTGTTAGGGCATTCGGTGAGAATTACAAAACTATAATATAAACCTGGTCCTTTCATGTCCTCGAAAAAAAAACTGAGAGACAATATAATTCTCATATTCATCATATTACAAAGCCTGGAATATTTTCATCAGCTAGCTGGAAATTTCGAGGTTTTCTTGGGGAGCAGCCCTTGTTTCTTTTTTACGCTATCATTCGCAGATATACATCCGACTGCACTTGTTCAATTCCTTAGCATTGCTTGCAGTTTGTCAAACATGAACGTTAGCATTGCTCGCAGTTTGTCAAACATGAACGTTAGGACCCAGTGTCTGCAATTACTACCGCTTTCATCTTGGACGTTTCGGAGCTGGAATTTGCCATCAAGATTTCGATACTTTGCCATTTCAAGACTCATCTGCCCAAATCCAAAGTAAATTTATGTGACCGCCAAAAACCCATTGCTAGGATACAGTCGTCCATAATGTCAGCAATCTGGAGTTTATGGAGGAGGCTGACCTCTCCATGAACATGTGTGATTCCTCCCGTAGCTGATTATAGTGAAATTATCTTGTATCCACGAACATATTGAAAGCCTTCAAAAGACGGGCCCTGAGACAGATAATCGGAGCGAAGCTCAGGCGTAACTAAACGGGGACCAATGGCTATTTTAAAAAAACCATGAGTTGTACATTTCCCCTTTCCCTAACCACCCCGGTGCCGATAAGGCAATTTTAAGACTTGTTTTGAAAAGATCGCATTAAGACCTTTCTAAAGACATCCTACTCGACTACCAATGGTGAAATTTTTTTTTAAAGGGTCATCTCCCCATTTGGAAAGGCCCCACATAAACCCATTTGAAAAAATTGTCCACCGCAAAACCTTCAAGAAGTCGTCACTTCTGACCCTTCCACAAAGTTTCATGGCTGTAGCTTCTATAGTTTCGGAGAAAAACTGTTGTGACATACAGACAGAGGGACGGACGGACGGACACAGATCGTGATTGCAATACGGTTTTATATTTTAGTACAAAACCCTAAAACAAGGTAAAATCAACCAAACATTCTACTTTATGGGGGCGTCTTCTTCAAAACGTTGCACACGCGCTTTTAACTTTCAGTGAACTGTCAAATGTTTGTGGATGGTATCTGTCAAGTGTTGCTATATCAACATCATAATTAATGCGCCTTTCGATCAAAAACTAACGGCTCTTTTAAAACGTGGCTTTTTTATGCCACTCTTCTCCTTCGTATTATAACTAAGCGGACGAGATTTCTTTAAATATCATATGCTAAAATAGTAATACCGGTAACGGGGTTAACCGAGGAAGCGGAAGAACAAGAAAAAAATATTTCAATCTTCTCCCGATTGGACATCTGCTAGCCGAAAAATCTGAAAAAATTCAAGAAGGTAGTTTTTTTTTGAGTACAAGCACGAAAAATATACGAAAAATCAAAATTCACTCAACTTTGTTAGTAAAAGTATGCCTTACCAATTTTACATTTTCTTTCACAAAACCGTAGGTTTACCCTTAAAATTCAGTAAAATCTTATGTACATATAACTCACAAGACAATTTCAAAAGGATCGAATAGTATTTATTTAACGATGCTTGGTGGTTGGAATTTTCCTGTATTATAACAACAATTTTCCTGTATTACAATCGACTCAGACACTACGGGCTTGTTAGAACATGCAAGTAAAACTCAAGAAGGATATATATTCTAGATACCTTTGAGGATTCATTTAACTAGTGACATCAGTAGACGTACAACGAAGTGGCGGCTATTTTAAAGGAGAATATTGGGAAAATTGGTGTTATTTTTCCTCAACTTCAACAATAAAAGTACAGGCTATTAATTCTTGAGCAAAGCGTATATTTTATAAAAGAAAAATTCCCAGTGATAGATTCAACAATGAAAAATACTATAAAAGCTGAAGGTCACTCTATTTTGTTAATAATAATGATTTGTATATATAACACTTTTCTGAGTTAATTTATATGGGCATCCTTAAATTCACTGAAATTTTATGTTTAACTAGTCCTGTGAAATGTCTTTTTTTATACTCTCTAAACTTCAATAAAACCGAATCATATTTACGGAGATTATAGCCATTCAAATTTTCCCCACTTGCAACAACAACTATAATCGGTCTACCATTCGGGCTTTCCATCGAACCAGATACTACTACAAATTGGATCTTCACAAAACTATTAACATCAACAAACAACGAAAACATCTTTAAGATTTCACTCAGTATATGGTTGTTGGTAATTTTGCAACAAAGAGGCAGCTGGTTAATATTGAGTAACAGTGGTTTTTCTTTGAAAGCAACTAATAGTTATCGTAGATGTCGTTGAAATTTTCTTGAGTTTATTCATTATTGGTGTCCGTATATTGTACGTTGAGTACAAAATCCATCTGACATGAGCGTAGCTCTGTATATCCAGCATGGTTAACCGTTTCCTTGACTTGGCTTACCTTTTCCTTGGTTTTTTCTTTGACATGGCTAACCTTTTCCGCGGTGTGTGTAAACTTTTTCTCGTCGTGGCAAAACATCTTCTCGAAACATTTTATTTGATTGTTCAGATTTTGGCGAAAACTGCTAATCTGCTTTTATTTCTGCCTTTAATTATTCTTCTTATTTCTGCGCTAGTTCATGTAGTTTATATCGGGACAAAAAGTTCAAAACAAAGTCCAGGCAATAATGTCACATTTATCAAAGGACAAAAAAAAATTTTATTTAATTCTCATACTTATGCATCTATCTTTCTGTACTATTAGTGCATGCCTTTTTGACCAAATCAGTGTTCGCCCTTTTACAAAATAAGTGTACGCCCTTTTACAAAATAAACAATATGCATACGCAAACACTCTGGAGGTTATTGTCATCAACGGGATTTGAACTAGGGACCTTCAGCTTACGGAGCAAGTATTCTAACCACTGCGCCACGTGGACTACTGAAAGTTAGTAAGCATAGGTGTTCAAAAATATCAAAATTTTTTTTTTTAGAACAACCACCAATTCAGCCGTATTTCAATCTTATTTGCGAAAAAGCCAAGAACATAGATCTTATTATCGACCTACGTATGTAACTTACTATAAATCGAATGAAAACTAAGACTTCTGCAGACGCGTGTAAACCTGTTGACATTTTACCAATACCCATTGAAATCTGGTAAGCAATTTAGCTGCTCCTAAAATGTAATTTTTTTTTGAAAATTGAGGGGTCGCCGTTTTGATTATTAGCCTTTTAATTTGGGATATTAGGGCGGGGATCAACAATTGTATCAAACCTCATTCAAATTTGCGTTAGTCAAAATGAAAATCACAATTATTTGCCCACAATGGCAGTTAATAATATTATGTTAAAATTTCCGATTTTCTTATTAACCATTCAATTTGCACCATTTTAACTAACTTATAAAACCCTATTGAAATCGTGACCTGTCTGTATTTCACAATAGTTTATCTCAAAAACTATAGAGGGTGCTGGTACCAAATTTGATACATATGTCAGAAGCAACTGGATCTTGAAAGCTTTGTAATATTATGACCCCCAATAAAACCACTTCTTCCTTAGTGCATAGAAAGAGGTCTTTTGCTAATTGCTTAACATATCGAGCTGGGTAATTAGCGACGGACCCAAAATGTGCCCTTGGATGTAGATGGGTTCGGAGGCCGTTTTTCCTTTTTGAGTAGGTCCGAGAAGTTAGTGTTTGGATGCCTTTTTCACTCGTTGAGTTGGGTTACGTGGAAACTAGGAAGAAATGTTAATAGGTCTAAGGAAAGTAGTGGGGTATGAATTTGGTTTTGTATACGGGAGTGGATTTTTGGGCCGCGAAGTGACTTGTGAATAAAAAGTGAATTATATATATATATATATATATATATATATATATATATATATATATATATATATATATATATATATATATATATATATAGACAGGGTTATCTATTTCGTAGTTGGGAAAGTATATCCCTGCCATCTGACATCTGTCAGAATTAAATGTCAACCAAAGCGTGTTTTTTTAAACTGAAGGTTTGCCATTTAGAAATATGGATCGTTTAACAGTCGAAGAACGCGTTAAAATTATTAAATTTTCTTATAAAAATGGTGATTTTGCTGTATCAACATTTAGGTCTTTACGAGCCGATTACGGTCGACATCGTCGACCTACACAGCAAACAATTTCGAACACAGTGAGAAAATTTGAAGAGACTGGATCGGTTATTGATATTCATTCAACATTCGTTCTGCTGAAAATATCGCTGTCGTTGCTCAAAGTGTGGAGGAAGACCCGAATTTGTCGATTCCTCGACGTGCTCAACATTTGGGCTTGTATTACGGCTCATTGTGGCGGATTTCGCATTTGGATTTGCATCTCCATCGGTACAAAATCCAACTCACTCAAGAACTTAAGCCTCACGACCATACACAACGCAGAATGTATGCAAATTGGGTGATTGAACAACAAGCCATAGGTAACGATTTTTCGAACAAAATTTTCTTTAGTGATGAGGCTCATTTTTCGCTCATAGGTTACGTAAATAAACAGAATCGCCGCATATGGGGCTCTCAAAATCCTCAGGTGATCGCAGAAAGCCCTTGGCATCAGGAAAAAGCCGTTAGATGTGCATTATGGTCTGGTGGTGTTATTGGCCCGTATTTTTTTGTAAACGATCAAGAAAGAGCCAGTACAGTCAATTCTGACCGCAATGGATGGATGTCAACCGATTATTTTTGGAGAGAAATTGAGGATTATGATCTGGAGAACATGTGGTTTCAACACGACGGAGCCACAAGCCACAGAATACAGGCTAAGCGAACACTTTTGCAAGAGAAATTCCCAGGACGCGTAATTTCGAGATTGAGTGATGCCAATTGGCCAGCAAGATCCTGCGACCTAACACCTTTGGATTTCTTTTTATGGAGCTATGCGAAAGATCGTGTTTACGCGAACAATCCTCAAAATCTTGAGCAATTGAAAACCGATATTCGTGAAGTTATGGCCGAGATATTGCCGGAAATGTGCCGAAAAGCCATTGTCATTATTATTATTTGTTTTATTTGTGCTGTAAGGGAACAAGAAAAAAACAGAACTAATTCTTGTTTCCTCCTGCGGTTTAGTTGAATTATATATTTTTTGGGTCTATAATGCCCCTAACCCACTAATTAATATCCTTTCATCTCCCCAATGAGTCCTCCTCATCCTTTCCGTTCTCCATACGGTGTTATATATGTATGTAAGGTGGCCCAGCATAGGCAGTAATCTTCCCCCAATGAACGGAGACACAGCTGAGGTCTAGTCGGTTCACGATGTCACCTAGGGGTTCGAGGTCACTGCCATATATGAAAGTCTGCGACTGCGGTGAATACCGCGGTCCATAACAACACCTCAGGCCCGAAAAATCTGAATAAAGACATAAGAGAAATTCTTTATGAGCACAACGGCAGCAAATACAAACCCAGTCGAAATTCACACAACATTGTCAATAATAGTAGAATTTGCAAATTTCACATTTTCTTCAATCACATTGTATTTTACATTTAGACTCAGTGGAATTGAACATTATGTCTCTATATTCGGTAAGTTTCATCAGAAGCAAAGTATATTTACAGAAATTATAGCCGTGTAAATTTTCTAAAATCGCAACAATAACACACGGATTTTCAACTATATGGGCTCTCTATCGAACCAAAATTTTAATCGAATCTTCGCCAAGCTTTCAGATAAGATGAATGATATAAATATTTTGCGAATCCATTCTGTTCAGTCATAATTGTTGTACAAGCGTAAAATTCCCAAACATTTTGATGTTCAAAAAGCTTGACCAAATGACCCACGATACCAAGGCTCACCAAAGTCTTTTGAAAAACTTGGCCGCTAGAGGGCCAGAAAAATTTAAGGAAATACCATTTTGGAATTACTGCCATTTCGAAACAAATTCTGATATGGAGACGTAAATTACACCATCGCTAGATTTTATAAATATCTCTCTAAACTAAAATATCGTATTGATAGAAGGAAAAATGTGACTTTTACTGGCTTTCAAACTTCCAAACTTTGATTAGCCGCCATTTTGAAATTGTAAAGTAAACCTTTAGCTAGATATTTTTAATTCGTACCATACCAAAAAAAGTCGAGTAGACAGAAGTGTGCTTCTGATAGAAGGGTTTTGTACTCAATGTTTGATATGCAGTGGTCTTGGCTAAGTATATAATGAAAAAAACCGAAAGCTACTTCCAAGATATGCATATCAAAGAAGAAGTTTAAAGAAAAACGTCTTTTATTTTCTTTCACTGCAGCCCCTATCGGGCCTCCGCTTCCTGCAGCAAGCGTTTCCAACTGCCTCGGTCCATTGGCCGCATTCTCCAGTTTTGAAATCCGAGCAGCGATGAACTGTCTTCGTCGACAGGGTCAGATCAGTATTTAATCGGTTTCCCTACTGATCTCCACCCTTCAGCTCTCCCACCGAATACTTTTTTGCTATAGTTTATTCATACGATTCATGTAGCCAGCGCATTGCAGCTTCTGCAGTCTTACGATGGTTGAGACCTTCGGCTAATCAAAAATTTCATACAGCTCATGGTTGTATTGGATTCGCCATTGGTCCCCATCTAGCTTCGCACCAATTATTCGCCTTAGGACAAATCTTTCGAAGGCGTTCAATATATTTGCGGATGCTTGGGTTAGCGTCTATGTTTCCCAAACATTACAAAGCATAGGTCTTATCACAGATTTGTATTCTTGGAGCTTTGTTTTCTTGTGTATGCAGCTGGTCTTCAAGATCGTCAAAACTGAATAAAATGTTTCATTTGCGAGCTGTATTTTTCGGCATATTTCATCTCTTTCATTATTCAAAGATATTTAAATTGTATTATTTCAAGAATATTCGATCAAAAATCTAGCATCTGGTCTAAGCGAAAGCCAATATGTTTGCGAAGGTGAGCAATGTTGTTGTTGTAATAGATGAAATTCGAATACCTATAACCTCGCAGAATATGATTGTATTTGGATGAAACTTACAGAATGCGATAACTTTACCATTTTTCACATAGACATACTAGAATTTCATCGAATTTAAGGGTAGCAATACGGTTTTATTGGCGACAACATGAAATCCATGAATCCTACCATCATTCACAAAGTTGAGGAAATTTTAACTTGAAAGGGATTTTTTGTCGTTTTACACATAGAAAACTACCTCCACAATGTTATTCTAAATTTTTCGAATGACAGGTGACCAAACGTGAGAGGGGATACAACATTTTTGAGCATTTCTCCTTTCCTGCTCTCCTCGATCCTGATAACACTGTTTTAATACCTGCTTTAAAAAGTTCTTGTCAAGACCTTTCATTTCATACTCCAGTTGGCCAACATTTTTTAAAGGATCAACCCTCTTAAGATTCTTTTGCATTTTTTTGCTACCCAAGCTTCCAAGAGGCCATCCTTTTAGATCCACTTACAAAGTTTGGCGTCTGTTTCTGCCATAGTTTCAGAGGAAAACTACTGTGATACACAAATAGTCGGATGCACGGGCAGACAGTCTCGATTTCATAGGGTTTTATAAATTAATACAAAACCTTGAAAATCAAAATCTGCCCTACAGTGGTGCATTAACTACAACAAAATTTTTTTGCATATTTTTGACCTTAGAATGGCTGCCATTTTGTTTGAGATGGATTAAATGTTAATCTTTCATTGTGAGGTTCATTATACAGCTCAATAAACTTTTGTGCGAAATTTCGTCAAAATCGGAGCTCAACTTTAGTCAAACTAGAAGTCAATCATGGCCAACATTTTGTTTTCGCTTGGCCAATTTCTGTGCATAATTTACTTAGCCGAGTATCGGGCCTATTATATGTACCTTTCCAGAAAATTTGATCCAAGTTGAAGCAAAATTGTGATCTCCAGCATACTTTGCGATTTTCACTTGGGCAAAAAGGGAACAAACTGACTTACAGAAGGAAATTCAGTTTTTATATATAGATGGCAGTTCAGTTTAGAGTCCTTAGGCTTCGTGGGTAGAGTAGATCCTCAGAGTTAGCTATCTATGCTATTCCGCTACTTTTAAGATTGCATAACGGAAAAAGGGTAAAAGGTTAATCAGGTAATCGCTGTGCTACCTAGTTTATTTTTTGAACAAAATCCGCATATAGTTACCTATTTGAGAGAGGAGTATATTTTCCTGCTATTCAGTATGCATACCATGCGCAATCTGATTAAAAACTGAGGAAATAGATAAATTAGAAATTATTATTAACAAGTATAGTTTAACCTGAGCTTTTAAATTACCCAAGCTTTAAATAATTAGTTGTCCATCTCAACTTTGACTGAAAGCTTGAATGGATCAAATATGTATAATGTTCATATGCTTTCTTAATTTATTTATTTTTGAAACGAGTGTCCTTCCGAGATTTCCTACATGCGTTTAAAGACGAGATCTCTTTTCGGGGTTTATGCATTTCCTGCATTCCAACAAAGCCAACTACCCTCTAAATTTAATTCTTTTAGAATCAAATAGCTACAGAATATTTTTATACACCCATTAAACAACTCCGATATAGAAAAACTATTTTTATTATCCTGGATCAAGGATATAAATCATTAAAAAATTATTATGCCTTGGTGAATTTAACGAGGAAAAAATAGTGTGACTTAAGAAAACGAATTTTTATTTCATTCTCCTCCTTGCTTGGATCTATTGTATTTTATCTATTCCACTAAACATCGGTACCTTGGCTAAAACATCTTGGAATTTTACAATATTGTCCTTGTTATTCCAGAACCATATTTCTTACGGTTGTGTCGTCATAAACAATTTTATTATTTATGTGCGAGTTTGTATCTTACATATGGGTATGGCGAGTATATGAGGTAAGAGCGCGCAATGTTGGTTTTGGTTACCGTCGAGTCGTAGCAAATTTTAATGCCGTAACAACTGCGTATGGATGATGCATGGGCAATAAATTATTGAAATAAATAAATTATGATCTTACCGTGTAAGGATAACTTTCAATTGTTATACGAAGGAATTGTTGAGTGTAATACAATTGGGAGCGTTTTCGCTTTGTCAGTTTTCATAAGATCAAAGCAGTTCAGCTGTTAGCACCTTAAATGTTATTAAGAAAATATTTAATTGATACGAATGAGGAGAATCTTATACTCTAGTTGTAGGAGAGTAGACTTCTTAACTGCCGATATGATCAACGTAATGAGATACTGCAACTGTCTCTAAGCGTTGGCCCGAAAGGAACTATATTGCTAAACTAAAAGAGGATGCAGTCATACCGCAAAAATTTTTTTGCTTGAAAAGATGCAATCTTTTGAAATCTATAAATAATTTATAAATTATTTACCTAATTCGACATTCCAAAGGATAGTTAAATTAGTATAAAAGAAATCAAAAAATTAAATTCAAAATAGCCTGATTCAGTATGTTACCTTCAATGTTCCTCCAACAAATCACCATCCCATCTAGAGTATAAATAATTCATCGCAGCCGAAACCTACTAAATCATCAGATGAATATCCATCTTCGGATATCAACTTGCTTCCTATTGTTTCTCCGTTAGAAACAGTGGCTGGTTTTACAAGGACGCAAACCATGTTTATCGAAGGGTATATTTCACGGGTGTCCTTCTCTATGGTTTCCCGCGTGATCCAATAAATTATCATTGTTGGTTTTGTTTCTTGGTTTTTCCCTAAAACATTCTTACACAGGACACTTTCAATTAAAAAAAAACTTTCGGAATACTCGTAGAAAAACGCAATACTGAACAGAGTATTAGATCGTTAAGGACATTTGCATAAATTCATTTTTGAATATGCACTAAACCGAACTTCCGGAACAAAGACACCATAGGCACTACTATATTCATTCATTCACTTTCTAGGCCCACCCCTTTCATGTCCTTGTGAGGAAATTCCAAACCCTACACTATCTATGAAGCTACTGATCCTGAAAGTCCTGCAAACCATTGGACGACAATATACGAGCCTGGCTGATACCCGGCCATGCACATTTTCTTTCATCAGATTTGTATTGTAGCGACGGTTTCTCCAGAATAAAGTTGTTTCGGTTTTGCCCAGCTAAAAATATGAATTATGGTTTGTTGTTTTTAACGATGGATAGCTGGAACGGAGTCCGAAAATCTCCCAGCGCCATTCATGTGATTTATTAGCTGTGAATTTACGAGCGCGTATTGCGTACATGAACATAACCCTATCGAATCTTTATAGAGTATGGAATGAAGTATTGGCGGAACGTTACACTACCGTTGTAATATATTATTTCAATAACCGTGAGATATTGATAGAGTTACATTAACTGAAGATATTTTATAGGATGTTATTATGTTAAATTTTTATTTACGTTACTCGTTTCAGGGATAGTAGGGAAATTAACAATCATGAATGGAGGGTTATGGAAATTTTTATTCATACAATAAAATTGTTTTTTCATATGAATTTTGAAGCTTTTTAAATTTGAGCTTAAACAATTGAGTAAATTGGCGAGTATAGATTAACTTATAACGTTTTACGAAGCATTTTCCTCTGTAAGTGTCCTATGTTCATAGCCTCATTTTAAATTTTCTTTTTAATATCAAATCAATTTCAGGATTATAGTTCCAACTACTAAATTTCAGCTACCATTTAAGTCTAATAAACTTTGTCTTTACAAACTTTTCATTTTAGGACTTTGTAAAATCAATTTTGATTGAATCCGCGAATGCTGATATTGTATATTCGAACAAGCCGTGAGTTTAGCACTGCTGTACATGTACATCCCTTGCAATGCTTCTTTTCACGTTTACAATCGTTTTTTATTAGTTCTCTTCTTATTTCAATAGCATCAACCCTCGATACACTATTTTAATCTGTGATGACTTCAACATGCCTTGCCTAAGCTGGGACACAAGCTCTCACACCCTCACATTCCTCAATGATCTCTCCATCCAATTTTCTTATTCCTTATCGCTTTGCTTCATGTAGATTAAATACGATCCCGAACGCAAACATCCAGCTTCTCAATTTTATCCTTACTACCAATCCTAGTTACGTGAACTAATTCGTCCACTGAAGAAATGTTAAATAGAGAAAAAATAGAAATACCAGGAGACAGTATTTTATTACATGAAGTTGCTTACAAGACTGACTTAACTAAAGTTTTTCCTTAAATATATATAAAAAAAATCTTATCTTCTAAATTACCAGGTCATTAGTACTATTTATTTATCTTGTACAAATCTTATCGTAACTCTTATGTTGATGCGCCATGTGCATTCTTACATTTTGGAATTGGTCATTAGGTCAAAAGGTCATTATAAAAATCTATCTTGTACAAATCTATCTTACGAAAATATATTCTATGGCCGTCATAAGGTGATTAGTCTTACTTAGATTAAAATTGTAAATGAGTCATATGGACTCTTATCATATGTTTGTTAACCATTTCTTTGGAATTGTGGTCGTCTGATACTCAGACGTAACTCCTCGGGACCTTGTTGGAAATCTGTCCTCAGATTTGTTGGTGATGTTTATTTTCAATTTGTCATTGCAATACTTTTGTTTGAAAATATATGCTAAGATGAGTGCCAGTGATAATGTTGCTATTATACCAGTCGGTATTGTAAACTTTAGTAGGTTATGGGTCGTATTTAATTTTAGTAATTCTTGGATTCGCCCCAGCTCAATAGTTTTATTTTTTATGTATATATAATGTTCAAATTTAAGTGGCTGTAATACTGAATAATTTGCTATGGGATTGGCTTGAGCTAAAATTTTTGGAGTAAATTCTTCCTTAATAGTATTTGAAAAAACATATTTTCCAACCCTAATTTTGCAAAATTCGAAATTTATAATGAAGTTCTTAAATTCTACCATTAATTGATGCTCATTGGAGTTATTGCAAGAATAATAGACATGTTTGGCAAGTATATTTATAAAAAGGACAGTGTTCTGGTTAATTTCGTAGGCATGGTTCATATTATCCTCGATTAATTTACAATCTACTGGTTTTAACTTATGAATAGATCGAACACAAGTGTCTTGAATTGGTTGATTTGTATCTATATTTCTGGCGATGCTGTTTTGAACAAAATATCTAGTTTCTGGAGTATAAAGTTGCAAGTTGAGTTTATTAGGTAGCGGAAAAATGTTAACTATTGAGATTGGTTCCAAAATTAATGGGATTTCAATAAAAATTATTAATTTTTTTCTACCAATAAGCACGTCGGATTGTATGTACTGTAATTTTAAAGGCGTTATTTCATATGTGATTATGTCGCGATCTGTCAAAATATTTCTGTGAAGGGGGTGTGCTTTGTTGTTCAAAAATATTTCGTATATCTGTTCGACTTTTTCGCCGGCTAGGTTCAAAATTTGTTGGAAGTGTAAGAAGTTTTGCATTGCGCTTAGAATTTCCGTGTGATTATTTATTGTTGAAACAATTCGGACTGAATGGGTTTCGATCAAATGATTGTTTGTTTCCAGTTGTCGAGTAATGTTTCGTATGCTGGCTTGCACGTCGTTATTACATTTTAAAAGTTTTTCCTCATTAATTTGTAAGGTTTTCTCGTTATTTTCTATTTTGTAAAAATTTTGCTGTATAATCTGTCGGTCTTCGTTATCCATGGTCCCTTCTAACCATTTTCGGATAGTTCCGATTGGATTCAATAGCCCTCGCTTGTACCTTTGTGAACTCGAAAATAGAGCAGAGATTTCAGAATGCAAGTGGTCAATAATTTGCTCAGATGCTGTCAGGTCTATGTTTGTTCTCTGATTTTTCAGATTTAACAGCCCTCGTTTGAGGTAGGAAGTAAGCTGCTCGAGATCCTTTTGGTGTACAGGGTACCCAACTATTGCTTTGCTCGTAACCGTGTATTGGGCTGCTACTTCGATAGCCACATATCCGTTCTGTTGAGTAAGTGGAGACATGGTTACACTGATCGTTCCGGGGAGCATTAGAAATGAGATTATTAGAATCATCCCTGGAATGGAAAAATTTACGTTTCCGTTTCAGTCTTTGTGGATGTATTTTTGAGTTTTTGGATTTTTTTATATAACGGGGGGATAGTTTTATTGGGTTGGGATGTTTGACTAGTGAATCATCTAGATCGACATTTTGTCTGTCTTCATTTCGTTTTTTAATTGTATGTTCTTTATAATGTTGTAGCCTTGCGAATATGTCTGCATTGGGTGTACTACACTCGTTAAAGAATATATCCGCAGGTTTTTCTTGATGACTAGATTGAACGAGATTGTTATAAGAGGATATGCATTCTTCAATCGGGTTAAGTTCCTGCAGAGATTTGTCTTCTTGCTTGCATCTTAGAAGGAACGTTCGTAAATTTTCATTTCGTGAACGATGGGCTACTTCAATGTCTGAATTGCCGGTCTTGTGATGTGGTGAACAAAAGTGGTATTCAATATTTTCTTTTTCCAACCAGCTCTTTGTCTTTTCTGAGTCTAGAGCAACTTCGTTATCAGAAACAATAAGTTTAGGTTTACCTATCTTGTTGAAGATTGCACGTAGAGCGTGCATGATAGTGTCCCATTGTCTGTTTTTAATCGGTATGATTGGAAAAAATTTCGAAAATTTATCTAAACATGTGAGATAAATGTCTCGTATGTGCTTCGCAGTTTGACTTAATTGAAATTTCAGTTTTGGGGGGTTTCGTTCGTACTTTGATTGAGCACATATGGAACAGTTGTTAATAAAATTTGAGATTTCTTCCCTCAGGTAAGGAAAATAATATTTCTTTGATATTATATCATAGGTTTTGCTTATCCCAGGATGATTATTGCTTCTATGTTCTTTGGCAATAAGCTCCTTGATCTCGACGCTGTTGCAATCCCAAAGAAGTTTATTAGCTTGAACTATACAAGCTTTAGGATTATTACACTTCCATGTGTTATATTTTTGAAATTGTAGGAGAACTTCCTTGGTAGGGAATTTGACTCCTGTGGTTCCAGATTGAGGTACATGATTTTGGAGTATGTAATTTATATTTTTATTGTCAAATTCTTTGAATGTGAAAATTATGCGCGTTTTACCATTAAAAGATTGCTTTTTAGTACTGTTTGTTTTGCCTAACTTGAAAACGAGCTGCTTTTTGTATATATTCAAAGGTTTTTCAGAGATAGCTATGTAGTTTGTGTTATCTTCCTGAGCCGTGTGCTGTGTAGCTAGCGAATTTGTATCGCTGTTGTTTATTGCATGGATTTCAACTCTAGAAAGTGCGTCAGCAACATAGTTCTCTTTTCCTTTGATATATTGGGTGATGAAGTCGTACTCCATTAGCCTCATTTTCCATCTTTGTAACTTAGCGTTTTGCTCTTTTAAATTTTCTAAATAAACTAACGGTTTGTGGTCAGTTTGTAAGAGAAATTTTCTGCCATACAAAAATGGCCTAAAATGCTTCATGGCCCAGACTATAGCAAGCAGCTCTTTTTCGATTGCTGCATACCTTGTTTCGTGCTCATTTAGGGTTCTGGATGCAAAGCTAATAGGTCTATTATTTTGACTTAATACTGCACCTATGGCAAAGTTGCTGGCATCTGTGGTCAAAGTAAACTGTTTCTCGAAGTCTGGGTGTGCCAATATAGGATCATTTAGAATATATAGTTTTAGTTTTTCGAATGCGTCTACGTAGCTTTTATCAGACACATCGACTTTGCTATTTTTTTTCAATGTCATAGTTAAAGGTTTAGCTATTTTGGCGTAATCTTTAATGAACTTCCGATAAAACCCCGTGAGTCCTAAAAATGATTTTACTTGCTTTTGTGTGGTAGGGATAGGGAACTTTTGGAAAGCTTTAAGTTTCTCAGGGTTTGGTTTTATGCCCTGGGGGGTGATAACATGACCAAGAAATTCTGTGTTTTTCTTAAGAAAGGAGGTTTTAGAAAATTGAATTTTAAGTTGTGCCTAACGTAGTCTTTGAAGAATTTTCCGCAGAGCAACCTCATGCTCTTCAATAGAGGAACTGAAAATGAGGATGTTGTCCATATAAACAATGCAATTCGTTCCAATATATTTCTTTAAAACGGAATCCATGAGCCGCTGAAAAGTTGCCGGTGCATTTTTCAACCCAAACGGCATTTTATTAAACTCAAAATGCCCTTCATCTGTTGAAAAGGCGGTTTTGTGGCGATCTTCGGGTTTAATTTCAATTTGATGGAACCCCTTTGCTAAATCCACCGTAGTGAAATAATTCGCTTTTCCTAATTTTCCAAGAATATCATCGATCTGAGGGATGGGGTATTTGTCCTCGATCGTAATATTATTGATCTTTCGAAAATCAATAACAAGTCGATGTTCTCCTGGGGTTTTTTTTGGAACAACCCAAATTGGCGAATTATACGGTGAATTTGACCGTTGAATTATTCCTTGTCTGAGATCTTCAATTTGTTTCTTTACGAAATCTCTCAAGGAATATGGATACCTATAGTTTTTCTGGTAAATCGGGGTATCTACCGTGAGTTTAAGCTCATGTTTAACTTCGTGAGTAAAAGTTAAAGGATCATCCTTTTTATACTCTAGGTTTTTAAATTCGTTTTTAATTCGCTCGATTAAGGAGCATTCTTCATCAGAATAAATTTCAATTTTATTGCTATCTATCTCGGCTTCATAGAATGGTTTTGAAATCGCATGGTAGACTTCAGTCTCATTTGAGTTATCCATTTATCCTAACGTATTGTCTTTGAAATTTATGATTGCATTTGTGGGGGCAAGTATATTTTGGTCGATAATACAATCGAAGTTTTTATTATGTAGGTCTACAAGTTTCCACTCAATTTTAGCTTGAATAGAAAATTCTCGTGGAAACTCAGAACAGAATCCATTAGTCACAGAAGAGTTTCCGTTAATTGAAGAGATGTGCAGAGGATTTGCCAAGGTGTGCTGCTTGTGATGCGCAACAAGTTTCTTGTTCATTAAAGACGTTGAACAACCTGTATCTATGAGGCAACGAACTTTTTTGTCCTCGATAGTTAATAAAACAATGGGCAAGAAGTGTTTTCGTCCGAGGCTAGCAACTGAAAATCCGTATCAGTGTGAAGAGATGTTGAACGGGAAGAGGCTGTGTTCATAGACACATCATAAGTTAGAGTTAAATTATTTTGGTTAAAACTTGCTCTGTTATTCATGGAATTCACTCTGGCTCTAGGCCCCTGAGGGTTACTATTTTCAGGGTAACCACTGGCGTTAAACCTCTGCTCCGAATTAAAATTAGAGGGGAACACGTTTGCATTTTGACCACTAGCCTGGTTTTGTCGAAAGGGAACTGGATCACGCCTCTTTGATCCATAATTTAGGTAACCCGTATTTACTAGAACTTTATACGCGTCTTCGAGCGTTTCTGGCTTATATGCGTGAATAATCGCACGAATTGGTTCAGGACACTTGCTTATAAAGGTTGTTTTTGCGATTTGGTTTTTAAGTTTAATTAGTTCACTTTCCTGACTATTTGTATATTCTTTACTGTAACTAATTTTATGGTTTAATTTAAATAAACACTTACACATGTACTCATATAGTTGTCCTGGGGTTGTAAAACGGGCTGCCAATAACCTCTCCATCAGCTGGGTCTCATTCTCCGGGGTGTCAAAATGATTGATGAGCAGCGCTTTGATCTCTTGCCAATTTGTAGTGATGTGACTGTGTATCAGCTCGCGTGCTTTTCCTACAATCTTTGTAAGAACCTGCTGATGTAAGATTGTTTTAAATTGGTTTGAAATTATCATTTGATTCACGGCATCTATCGCATCGATGAATGGAAATAGATTAATTTGACTTCCGTCAAAAGGCGGGAGGGAATGGATATATGCTGATAATTGCTTGAAGTCCATTTTTGATAGCAATACTGCAGCTCCTCCTTGTGAGTCCTGATCGCTAGCAAAACTTAACTGTTTAAATTTCCTGATTATTTCCTCCAGAGTGTTTTTCTAGTTCGAAGTCCGACTGCGCCAGTTACGTGAACTAATTTGTCCACTGAAGAAATGTTAAATAGAGAAAAAATAGAAATACCAGGAGACAGTATTTTATTACATGAAGTTGCTTACAAGACTGACTTAACTAAAGTTTTTCCTTAAATATATATAAAAAAAAATCTTATCTTCTAAATTACCAGGTCATTAGTACTATTTATTTATCTTGTACAAATCTTATCGTAACTCTTATGTTGATGCGCCATGTGCATTCTTACATTTTGGAATTGGTCATTAGGTCAAAAGGTCATTATAAAAATTTATCTTGTACAAATCTATCTTACGAAAATATATTCTATGGCCGTCATAAGGTGATTAGTCTTACTTAGATTAAAATTGTAAATGAGTCATATGGACTCTTATCATATGTTTGTTAACCATTTCTTTGGAATTGTGGTCGTCTGATACTCAGACGTAACTTCCTGCCTCTATCTCCTCAAGCTCAATGTTACATAGCAGTCGAAACATTTTAGACAGTTAGACGAAAATCCAAATCAAACCATAAATAACAAACATTGTAATCACCATAAATATTGTACGTATCTATACATTTTTAAAATCCATACTATTGATAAGCACTGACACTATCGAAAACCTCATAGAAAAATAGATACAAAGCAATTAAAGTTTAAAAATTCATTATACTATCAAAATCCGCATAGAAAGATAGATATAAAATAATTACAATTTACAAACTAATTATATTTATAGGCACTATCGAGAACCCCATAGAAATATAAACACAAAACAATTACAATTTAAAAATTCATTATACTTATAGACACTATCAGGAACCGCATAGAAAAATAGATACAAATAATAATAAACAAATACAATTAATAAACTAATTATATTAATATCGAATACTGAATAGATAAACAAATCGAATCATAAGCAAAATAAACTAAACAACAAGCATTCAAACATAACAACAAACAAATATGCTGTAGCATACCCCCAAGACCATCGTATCAAAAATAAAACAACACCCAATGCACGTCGTAGCGATGGGATTCAAAGCCAGAAAAGACCAACAGGGCCAAGGACGGAGAATATGGAAGTAACGGGCCATGCATATAAACACACAGCTGCGATGATATGCAGTTGGAAATTTGGTGATTACAAACACGTGAGCGAATGATTTTTTAAAGTTCCGGAATGAAACCGAACCATGCATTTAGACATACAACCACGATGCTATGAAACTTAATCCCCGCCAGCGTTTAGTGGATTGTGGTTAGTAATTCTACGGAGAAAGAAAATTGAGTTTTAGGAAAATGCAAGTTCAGCATTTCACCTGACTGTAATTATTAAAGTCTGTTCAAAGAAGATAATTGAATTGAAGAAAATGCAAGTACAGCACTTCATCTGACTAGAATTATTGAACTCTGTCCAAAGAAGAAGCAAACACAAGTTTGGCATTTTAACCGACATTAAGTACTGAACTCTGTTCGTAAAAGAAAATAAATTGAAACGTGGAATTCTGATCGACCGGGGGAGAGATCAAAAGCTCTAATCAGCAGCGACAGCACTTTACGTGTATAAAACCACAAGGAACAGAGCAATCGCTTTCTCTGTTTTCCTAACAAGTGAAGACAAAAGTTGGCATCTCGGCTTTAGCTTGGCCACAATCAACTTTATCCAAATTGGCTCCTTTGGCTTGCGCCTGGTCCATCTGCTGCATTGCCGCGTTAGCATTGTTGTTCGGCTCTTTGGCTGATGCCTGGTCAGTCTTCCTTGGTCACCGTTCGCCGCTGGCCTTACCATCGAATAGTACTTCTTGGCTTACGCCTGGCCCTTAGCATCCTGTCGTTACATCGGCTCCTCGGCTTACGCCTGGCCGGTCTTCATGAATCGCTGCCCGCCACCGGCAAAACTATCGAATAGGACTCCTTGGCTTATGCCTGGTCCGGGGTATCCTGTCGTTACTCGGCTCCTCAGCTTACGCCTGGCCGATCTTTATCAGTCGCGGTACCCTTCCAGTGCAATCATTTAAATTGACTACTTGGCTTACACTTGGTCGTTGGCATCCTGTCATTATCTTGGCTCCTCGGCTTACGCAGGGCCGGTCTTCATCAGTTGCCGTTTGCCGCCGGCCCCACCATCGCATAGTGCTCCTTGGCTTACGCCTGGTCCTGGGCATACTGTCGTTACTTCGACTCCTCGGCACTCCCCAGGCCTCATTGATAGTGAGCGGCTTCCACGAGCCCATTCGCCTCCTCTTCAAGGCCCCCGATTCTTTTTGTTAACCACTCAGTTTATTCACAGGCTCCCGTCAGCTCAAGAGGAACCAATGAGTGGCCTGATGCTTCCTATGCTGTCCCATCCCGGTCAGAAACCCACTGAGCGACAGTTGTGCAACAACCATCGGGCCCCATGGACTTTGTTCTCGTGCCGGAATCCCTAATGGTGCCCGGCCCACCGCCTTGGAGGAGAATAGGACTTGAGAGTAGCGGAAACAACAGACCACAGCTGGGCAGAAGCGACAAACCTCCCTAGAACTCCCCACGAAGCCACACAGAGGAGGTCTGTAGGCAATGTTACGGCACTAACTGGGGGAGCTGCTGCATTGAGTATGGGTCCGCGTCACACCAGAGGAGGAAGCCCGTTTCCGCAATCAAGGCCGGACCCTCCAGAAACAGTGTCTCAAGAAGCACCCTACACCATCGAGGACCAAGCCACGGAATCAGTGAATTTTGAATACATTAACCTTGTAGTTGCGTTTATAATTAACAGACGAATTGTAACGTTTTAAGAAAAAATTATAACCCAAGTCTCTTTCTTTTCTCCATTGGGAAGAATCTTTTCAGGTGTTCCTAAGGTTAAATGCGATTGCCAGGCACACGGATCAAAAGTGGTTAGATTAAAATGTAATAAAAATCCCCCTTCAAATGTTTACAAAGTCCCCAACACCCTCCGTTTGAGGTTTATTTACTTTTTCTCACACCTCAATCCAAACACACTCCTTTTTCCTCAAGACTTAATTTCCGCAAAGCCAACTATGCAGCCATCCAAATAAAGCTGGATAACACTGACTGGAAATCATTGATACAGCAGCTAAATGTCAATACGGCGTTAGATGCTTTCTACCTAAATCTCAGTAGCATAATTATAAACCATGTACCTATCTACCATTCCCCCGAAAAAAGATTTCCAGCTGGATTTCGGCTGAAGTCTCAGACGCTCTTTATTTGAAGGACCAGGTGCGTAGAAAATTTCAGCATTTCAACTCCGACATTGACCTCGCTAACTGTCGACTGCTTCACAAAGGAGCCAAAAAAAGGTTAAGAACGCTATACGATCTTATTATTATATAATTTTATAATGACTGCAATCTAATAGTCCTAAGCCCTTCTGGTCATACATCTATTCCCTGAAAACTACATTTCATAACCCTAATATCTTCTCATGGCATAACTGCCAAGCTTCTGATGGGCAAGAAATCTTTTTGTTAAATTTTTTTCCTCCTCATTTAAAGTTTCAAACCCCCCTAAATACTCTTCGTATCCTTATTTTTCTCCTATTCTGCGCTCTACCGTAATCTCTCCATTGGAAATTGAAAGTGTACTGCTCACTTTTGACATTAATGTAGGTCCAGGTCCTGATGGAATACCAAGGGATTATCTTCTTCTTCATCTGCCCCGCTTTCAAATATTTTCAACATTAGCCTTTCTTTTTGCTGCTTTCCCGAAGCCCGGAAGCATGCTTACACATTAATCCGGAGATCAAAGTGAAATCTAGAACAATCGTCCAATTTCTTTACTTTCTAGTTTTGGCAAGCTCTTTGAGCAATTTGTGCATACCAGAATATACGATGCCATAAGTATCCTGTTTGTAAATGAACAACGTGGCTTCATTAAAGGTCATTCGACAATAACTAATTTTTTAGAACTTAGGATGGTATTCTCTTGCTTTTAACAAGAGCCAACAAGTTGATGTCATATACACCGATTTCGCTAAAGCCTTTGACAGTGCTTTCTGGCTAACAAACACCTATCTTTTCGCGTTTCCAATTCAATGCTCTCTTGAATCTTATCTTTCTTATTCCATCGCTCCTGCACCGTTGGATGGAATAGTTCTTTTCGTCGGCCTCATTTAGTTCGAGTTCCGGCGTTCCACAAGGACCAATTTTAGGCCCATTGCTGTTTAATATTTTCATTAATGAACTTCCCCCATGCTTGTCCTCGAATTGTCTTCTTTACGCGGATTAATTAAAAATTTATCATTCTATTAACTCCAGCAAAAATTGCTCATACCTTCAAAATGATCTTGATAATCTCCATCATTGGTGTCAAGGTAATTTACTTCATCTTAATATTTCAAAATGATGTCATATGAGATTCACCAACAAAATTCATACAGTATTATATGAATATCGAATTGATGGATCGTTGCTGGCACATGTCGACAAATTTAAAAATTTAGGAGTAGTATTTGACCCAGTTTTGAAATTTGACTTCCATATTTTGTGCATAACCACTGAAATTTCACGTGTCACTGGTTTTATTTTATGATCCTCCTCCAAGTCGTTTAACATCTTAACCTGCGCTCATCTATTTGTACTCTTCTTTTTCTTCTTCTTCTTAGTACAACAGCCCCTCCCGGGCATTCGCTTCCTGCAAATAGCGCCTCCAACTGTCTCGGTCCATTCGTCGCGTTTCGCAATCCGAGCAGCGATGAACTATCTTGGTCGACTGAGTCAGACCAGCGTTTTCTCGGTTTCTCCACTGGTCTCCGGCCTTCAGTTCTTCCAACGAGTACCTTTTTGGGTATCTGTTATTCGTCTATACGATTCATGTGTCTAGCCCATTGTAATTAATCACCGTAAGACAGTGTGTGTACCCCTGAAAAGATATCAGGGGGCCAAAAATATCTGATAGACATGCTCAAACCTTGTTAAAGGTGTTGGAAACAGTTCATATTCGTTTTGCCTACCTTGAAGCAATGATAGGGAACACCAAAACGCGCCTACTTTGTAATATCCTTTCGCTTACCCGTCCACACAAGCTTTTGACATATCCTCTGGCTTTTAGGTCGCCCAATGTGATGCGATGTGTTGTAGAAGGTATCTTTGCTGCGTGAAGGGCACAAACGGGCAAATTAAGTTGCCAGAAACGCCACAGAAAAGCTTTGCCCCTATCCACCGTAACCGCTCTCAACGAAGTTTCGCTCCACGTATATGTCATATATTGGTAGAAAATTGTGATATGAAGCTAAACTGGCGTAATCGTCGAGGATTGACATCATCTACCTTTTGTTAGTGGCTTATGATCCGTTTTAATATGGAAAGTTGTGCCTTTTACAAAGTGCTTGAAATGCCATATACCAAGTTCTCGGTCGTATGAACTATAAATCAATTTGGCTGAGTTTAACTTCCTTTCGAAAAACGCGACACCACGCCAATAGCTATGTTTAAAGCATCAATAATTAGCACCAGGCTGCATCCGGGTTGGTAATGTACCAGGAGAGCGGTCTGCTGCTAGTAAATGCTTCCATCGCCTCTACATTCCATTGTTACTCTGTGTTTGATTTTTCTCCTTCGTACCCGAAAAAAGCGCACCAAGCAGTGCTTGCAAGTTAGCGGCATCGCGTATGAAGCGGCGATAAAAATTAAGTGATGCAAGGAAAGGTCCCAACTGCTCTACGCTCTTTGGAAGGGGGAACGTTCTAATCATCACACTTCCATCCTTGCTGACTATGAGCCCAGCATATTCTACACGGGGAACGCCAAAAATACAATTCCCTGCGTTGATAACCACACCATTAATGATTTAACCTCGTAAAAACCTATCGAAACTTAGATATGATGAAGATATTGTCGCGTGTTATTGGTTCGCGGCCAATAATTTTAACGTTCCGGGAAAGTGAAAACACAATGTCTTTTAATTTAAGTTAAAAGAGTTTATTTAATTCAAGAAAATGCACAATAATCAGTTTAACACTTTCACTAATTTTAATTTTCACTATTAAAATAAAATCTAACACTTGTCCATAAATTTCTTATCGCAATTGTCTTCTAAATCACTTCACTATTACGAAACACACTTCCACACACTTTCGCAGTTCTTATCGCGGTCGAATGAAGATCCCCCCATTCATTCAGCTCGCCTTTATATAGGGTCTCTACCTATTCACCCATTTCTCGTTTATTGGCGAATGTTCTACCGAGAGGTAGCTGGTAGATTCGAGAAAATTTAATGAATGGAGTGACGTCACTTGCAGATGTTGATCATGCTTGTTGGGTTCTCGTAGCTTCGAGTGACTTCGTGTTCTTCATTGTTGTGAAAACAATTGCGACAGTAGCTCGCAAAATTATTTGTACATGTAACAATATCATCTATATAATAGTTACAGAAGTCAAGACCCCTGAGAATCTCATCCATGAACCAGTAGAAGCCCTGGGATGCATTTTTGACTCTGAAAGTCACGACCATGAACCCACACAACACAAAAGGCTTTGTTTTGACTATCTTAGGAATTCCATGGCAACCAGTATTTGGTGAAAAGTCTTCAGGAGATCATCCTTCAAAAAGATAGTTTTACTCGATAGGTGACTTGCCATGTCAAAGATATACCGCATCGGGACTTATCTGGTCAAGTGACATTAGTCAGCCTACGGTAGATCCCATATGGCTGCCATGAACCATCCTTTTCCGGTGTCTTATGAAGTGGGCTTGCCTAGAGGCTGTAGGAAGGCCGGCAGTAAGCCTTGTCCAGGAGATACAAAATTTGGTTCCTGGCCACTTTCAGTTTTTCGAGTTAGCCGGCGAGAGCAATCAGTTACTGGTGGGCCTTCTGTAGCAATTTGATGTCTCGTACCATGATCTGGGCCTGGTTTAGTGGTGAAGGGATTAGTAAGCGCCAGGAATTTGTTAAAAAGTTCGTGGTTAGATGAGTTTCTCGTGCCGTATCTGCATTTGGCTGCTTTTTGTTTCAGATGCAGGACATGGCATTGTCTGCATAAAGTTCCTTGAGCTTCCTGTTTTTAACATTTACGAGTAAATCATGGTGCGACAAAAAGGCAGCTCCCAAAATAGTTCATGCACGTCCACGATGGTGAATCCCCACCACACCGCATACTTTAGGCTCAAGGACACCTTTAAGCACCTTGTGCTTTACGTATCAATGGCACTTCCAGTGGCAGCAATTAATTAGAACAGTCACGGCTTCTTCAGTTTCGCTGATCCTTCAAATGGTAACACGGGCACATCTGCAAGGAAGCTTAATGTCGTGTCTTAGTGACCCAATCTGTTCCCCGATAATTTTCGATAGCTGCACGGCGAGTGCTGGCGTTTTACCTTGATGTCGAACTTCCTGTAGTAGTAGCAAAAGGTGCAACTTTTGTTATCTCTGATTGTTTGGCATCTCCCTGCAGTGCGCAGCTAGGCAATTTCTTATGAATCGGGAAGGGGATCATACGTTGTTACGGATGCTTGCAACGTGGTTGGCAACGTCTGCAAGGCTATTCAGTGTTGGGGCGTTTGATGCTACCAATATAGACTGTACGTGACTCAATAGGCGGTGTAACCATAAAACTTTCAGGAAGCCTTCCGGTTATTAAGCTCAAATTCATGTCTGTTAGCAGTTGATACTTTCTCTCATAGTTCATTCTCTCAAAGGTTGAGAGAAGAAGATTTTTAAGGGCAAGGTATTTACTCGTCGCTGATGGTACACACATTGTGCAACTTGATTCAAAGCTGTTTAAACCTAACTCGGCACTTAATTGGATCTTCGCAAATTTTTCAGATAAAATGAATAACAAATATATCTTTAAAATCTCGTACGGTCAATGATAGTAGTTAAACAAATAAAGTAATAATAGTTTTTCTTCTACACAAAGTGTTTGATGTACATTTCGTTGGTGTTATTTTCTTGACCTTATTCATTTTTCATGTCTACATATCTTACGTTGACTACAAAATCCTTCTGTCGACCCAACTTATTGCAATTTGTAAAAATTCCCGTTGGCAGCACCAGCCGGAAAGGTAAATTTCTCGTATGTAGCGTAAGGTTTTGAAAAAGAATTTTGCTTGCCTCCTACTGGACTTCTTACAGCTATTTTTGTAGCACTACATGGGTATTTATTAACAAAAAGAATCTGCCGCCCTTCTTATTTGGAGACCCTTCGTAGAGACGCAAATATTTTGCTAACTAAATTGAGTTGCACACGTATGGATCACATATTGAAAATCGGCGGGTAATAAATTGTTATAAACATATTTATACTGGTTTCGCCCTTCTCACATTTGCTGTTTATACATTTCACAGTGGTTACCACACAAAGTGATAGCTTTTTGGCTTAAATAGTTCAAATAGTTAATTTCAAAAGATTTCCATAAAAGTTTAATCAGTACTTGCATTGCCATTAATATATACATTTTCGATTCTTTTCTGAACCATCAGGGGCCGTCATTTTAATTTTTATTGAAAACGGCTGCTAAAAATATTAAGCTGTAAGTTTCAAATTTTTTATTTGTCATCCGATTTTCATAATTAAATTAAATTAACTTATTTTAATAACTTATAATTTCAAGTTTTATCGGAATCTATTGAGAAACTTGGCTGCTAGAGGGCTACAGAAATAAAAAAAATGTTTATGTCACCCCCTGTATGGGGAGACCCTCCTAAACACTATAAAATATTTTCTTACACTGCAAATTTTAAGAGGCACCACGTTTGACCTGCGTAGAAAATTTCCTCATTCTAGCTTATGTGGTTTGCAAGAAAACTTGTGACACACGAACAAACGGACGGACGGACAGACAGACAAGGCACCATTTTATAATTTTTCAGGGTATTGTTAAAAATATTTTACAATATTTTAAAAAATTGTCTGATTTATAAATACGGTCAAGATAAGTCATTTAAAACGTTTCCATGAAAAAAATTCATTATTTCAGTTGCTACTAAAATAGCGAATTGCGCTTGCCTCCTGACCTTTGGGGGCCGCCATTTTGAATTCATGCATTTGATTTTGGACTATTTTAAATCTTTGTGGGCTAGGACCTCATCAATCAATGTGCCAAATCTCGTTCAAATCGGAGTTTCACTCTAGACAGAATTATTTTCAATTTTTAGTGAAAATGGCAGCTAAAAATATTGGGTTTTTAATTTTCGAAATCACGATTTGTCGTCTAAAATGGCCGCCATTTTGTTTTTGCCAAGCCGATATAGCTGGTTCACGAATTAAACCGAGACATTTACCAAATACACCTTTCCTGAAAATTTGGTGAAAATCAGAGCAAAATTGCAACCTCTAGCGTGGTCACAAATTTCGTTATATCCCATATATATATATATATATATATATATATATATATATATATATATATACGAGTATATATATATATATATATATATATATATATATATATATATATATATATATATATATATATATATATATATATATATATATATATATATATATATATATATATATATATATGATACTCTCCGCAAGAGGTAAATTTCTCTCGAGAAATTTACCTAATAAAAATGCCCGATAACCTCAAAAAAGCCTTAGACGCTAATAAATATGCGATAATCTCATTTAAAGGATTGAAAGTAATTTGAACCGGAGTATTAGAAGGTTTTCAGTGCTTCATTAAAACTAATCTTCCATAATTTCATTAAAATTCTGAGGTTACAATTTACTATAAATTATTGTGTGATGGAGTACAAAATTGTTTAAAAACTTTTCAAAAGATTCATCACCAATTTACAATCACCATTATCATCATCATATAACTATAGCATAACAACACAATAGATCATCACTTATGTCCTTCTTGGTCATCGATAAAAAATGCATTCACCCTTATGAATACAAACATAAATAACGAATATGTGCATAAGTTCATATGACCAAATCCTGCAGGATTGCACGACTAACTTACAGTCATCTGTTATAGCGACGAATTGATTTTTGCACGCCGGCATTTTTTATGAACTGGAAATAATTTTTTTATCGGTTTTATTCTATATTGTGCTTATATTTTACTACGAGTATTTTCATCCTTGCATCGCTTCTATCCATCATATCTACGTATGTGTTTCGTTTCCGATGATTGTAAAAATAAAAGAGAATTTGGGGGATTTTTGGATGATTTTGATTTTTTACTCTGCCAGGACGAGAGAGTGAAGAAAAAAATAGACGTTAAAAGTTCATGGTGGTTCGAATCAATGACCGCGCAACAGCCACTGGAATGAATTTCCCATATCTAACCCACATATAAACACGCATATGAATATATTGATGACACTATAGCACGTGTTAATGTCACATGAACAGATTTTATGTATTGGCTGTTGTGGATCTGACCGAATAGGGTTTGATATTTTTGCGAGAATGCGAGTATGATGGCGAAGGAGTAGAAATTGATTGACCGGAACTGATTGAAAATCGATAGAGAAATGATGAACGAAATGTAAAATGTTTGATGGCGGGATTTTTAAAGAAGGTTGTATTAGATAGTAGATACAAACGGAAGTAAGGCTTCGAACAAATTCGGTCAATCGTTTTGGTGACCATGAGTTCGTTGAATATTTGCAGTCTCATACAAAAACTTGTTTTAAACGAAAACCAAACAAGCAACGTTCAATAAATGAATTTTTAATATGTGAATTCTCATGGTTGATTTGAGTGAAATACAAAGCTTACCGTTTGGGTGTATCTATTCTATGATAACGAGAAATCGCTTTAAGATTGCTTTCATATTACTGTCAGAGCTAAAATATTAAATTTTCAGCCATGTAATGAAATGTTTATTGCTGGAAGCTCAGCATAATTCTATCGGGCTAGAGATAAAGTCAAATTACAAATAACTTAATAAATACACATTTTTTTATTTAAGTGTGTTTCCCATCATAGAATCTTTAATCTTATGATAAAAGTCTACAGATCGGCTATGTACAGTATGTTTGGCATATCATAAATAATACTAAATTAGTATTTGGTGTTACCACCCTTCGGTGACCACCACAAAAAAATTTACTTAGCATACTGTAATGATTTTTAAACATTTTAGGTCCGAACGCGGAACCGACCTCTCATCCGTTCTAGACGTTAAGTCTGAGTAGTGCCAACGGATGGTACCAACCGGTCAACCAATCCGTGCACCGTAACCCATTCACGCGATGGCTGCTTGTCGGCCAGCCAGTTCGGAGAGGATTTCGGTCGCGGGTCTCCGAATGGGTTACGCTCATTTACATAATTTCAGCCACCTATACACGCCCGTTTTCAAACGCGTTACAAACAAAACCATACGGAGAGGAAACCTATTCTACGTTACTCCGTATTTCTTCTCATAACCAGTCAAAAAGAACACAATCTAATTTTTATTTCGCGTTCCCGAATTCCCGACGCGGTACCGAAAAGTATACTACGTTAACTCAACCCGACGAATGCTACGTTAAGGAAAAACCAAAAACAACTAAGGTACCGCGTACCGCGCACGACGCTAAACCGACCTCAGCGGATTTTTTCCAAACCCTACCCTCGCGACGGCATACCTACCCTGCACTTCATTTCCCGCTGAAAAGAAGAACCGCTGAAAAGGAAAGTCGTTGATAAGGTTAGCAATTCATTTTGATATGTGATTTCATTTTAATTTATTTTTCCCATTCTAGAACCTAAATAGAAATAAACATCGAACTTAATTTAATAGATAATCTACACATACATATGTTTATTATGAAAATCTAAACTTATGAATAGTTTATATAGAATATTAAGTCGAATATGATTTATTTGCATCTTAAAACCTAAGTCCAGTTAACAATCTCTTGTGACATTCTAATAAATTCGTTAAAGGTTGCAATTTTTTGTAGTGTGTCCTGCACTATATAAGTTAAAAGTTAAATGCTTTGAAAAACAAAACAGACATTGGCACTTAATATTTAAATAGAAATTATAGAAGTTGTAAACATGTTGTTGCCATCAATGAAAGGAATGAATAACTTGAATAGAATATAAATATGACACAAGGAAAAATTCAAAGCTCTCATAAATTTTAAGAAATAGACTGAGAGTCAGGAACGTATTTACTTTGGTTAATGATATAAAGATAAATGTCTTTTCACTTTATAAAAAATTGGTGAGTGCTTCGAGCCAACCTTATCTTGAATAATTTTAATGAGTTTAATTACATAATGCCGTAGCACGACGCTTACATTTGAAGCGATGGATTAACTGAAAAATGTGAACGGGTTATATTTAAATGGATTAAATCCTCTTAAAATGCAGCCAGATGTCTCCCTGCGATAAAACCACGAAGGCTGCGATGGCCTGGCTAAGTGAAACAAATTGCGAGTACTTAAGTACTCGGTGGTAAAACTGAGGAATGATGCCAGTTATAAAAACCCAGGAAGCTCAGTCGTACCGCGTGGAAAACAAAAGTGTATCCCGATTCGCAGTCGGAGAAGATGACACGTACGGGAAAACAGGGCTCGAGATAGGCTATAACGCTACAACGGCTACGACGGAATGTTTTCAACAGTTATCTTGATGATTCCAGCTTCCAAGATTTCCGAGTTCACGCAATTCGGGTACTGACGTTCATTCCAGATTAGCCATTCAAATGTTTTCCTGAATTAGATTCAGCATTTGGAAATCATATCCCGAGCCTGCGAGTCCGGTGCACATGAATTCCAATTCCTTGATAGTTCTGAGGCCAAATGGTGGGAACTTTCACTGGCACACTTTGAAGGTTGTATGAAGAATGACACTTCCAACCAGTTTCCACTTTTCTATCTATTCGACGTTTTGATGGCAACTGTGGGAGGCATTGCCAGATAGATATGCTTCGAAATGTATCGGTGTTTAATTACAGCGGATCCCATTGACAGAAAATACTTCTCCACAGATATAAATATTTGAAAATAAATATTTGAAAAAAAATATTTACTGCGCAATGATATCCGCACGAAAGATGAAGTCTGCTTGCACTTCGAAGTCATACATATCTGGCCGGTTGCCAGGGTTCGGGATCGGAATCACTTCGATTCCCGGGCGTAGGCGTCACATTACAATACCCTCTATGCAAGCTTTTATGTATTCTTTTATCTCAGGTGCCTCATACCATACTTTTTATGTTTTCGATTAAATCGGATGGTTTGTGTTGTTTTCTCTGTAAACAAGCCTCTATAGTTCATGCCACACGTTTTCAATTGGGTTAAAATCCGGTGAATTTTCCGGCGAAAATCATAAAGGGATATATTTTCAGACGTGAACCTTTTTACACGTTTTGCAGTGTGAGATGGAGTACACCCTGCATGAAAGTCAACGTGGATGTCCAAAAACTGATCTGATCAGAATAAGGTAGTGCAAAGGGCTCCAAAACTTGTATATATTGATCTTATCGCATGTTCCCCTTGACAAAATACAGTGGTTCCAATCCGTTAACCGTTCTCACTACCTATATTATACCAGAAGTAGGAATTCTCCGCAGGGGAATGCTGGCCGACAGGAATATTCTTGAAGGCTAATATTCTTTGGTGAGTTCCGCCCAGTGTACCCGAGGAAAGTCCCGCATGGAAAATGCCGGTCAACAGGAGCACTCTTCGAGGCTAGCATTCTTTGGGGAGCGCCACCCCCATGGCCCCAAGGATATAGGAATCCTAGAATTTGCGGCCAGGAATACGCCGACTTTCCGCCGTATTATCTATGGAGGAACCATACCGGTCATGACATTCGCCGCAGAGTTTTTAGTACCGAGGACACACAATTGGAGAATATTAGAGTACTACACAGCCAGTAATCATCAGTGTATTCTGCTTGAGGTCAGTGATGTTGTCTCCCGTTGTCCGTGCTCTCGGCTTTCTACAATTGGGCGGAGCATCGAAAGGATGGACTTTGAGAGGTTCGTTGAAGTGCGCATAGCTGGTGCCCCGCTGCACGGTGATTCGCAGGAGAGGGAAGAACTGGCAGCTTAAGACGTGTTGAGCTCAACTATGAGCATCATCAAGACTGCTTGCAACGCTACAATACCCCGTCAAAAACCCCGGCACAGCAAGCCCCCAGTGTAGTGGTGGTCGACTGAAACCGCTGAAAAGTGAAAAAAATAACACAAGCTTTGATGTGAGGCTCAATGGGCACGGCACCCTAATGAGGCATGCAACCGGGTAACAGTATACTTGTATAAGTTGGCTTGGAAATACCTTAGCAAACTAATTAATAACAACAACGCTGGCTGCTGGCAAGCTCTAGTGGGCAATGTGAACAATGTGTGGCAATAGTCGAGTTTCCAATCTTCACACAGCTGGAAGTGGAAGAGGTGGTCCTTTCACTGGAAATGAGGGAGGATCCAGGTCCAGATGGTGTTCCAGCTGAGGTGTTGTAACTTGTCTATCACCAATATCCTGACTTGCTGCTCAGCACATTCAACGCTTACCTACGGGTCGGGGTTTTCCCGGTGGGGTGCAAGGTGGCGACTCTCGTGGTGGTCAGCAGGGGGAAGGGGAATCCCGAATTGCCGTCTGCATACCGCCCGTTACGCGTGCTAGACACTGCTGAGAATGAGTTAGAGAAACTCACCAAGGGAAGACTTACTGATCCGATTCGTGCTGCTGGGGACCTAACTCCTCGGCAGCGCGGCTTTAGAGCAGGACGTTTCACCATTGAGCTTAGTCCAAAAGTCAGAGGTATACAGTCGCACCAAGCGACGATTTGTCTTTTTGGTGACACTCGACGTTAGGAACGCCTTCAACTCCGCTAGGTGGGTGGATATTCATGATACGCTGGAAAACTCTTTTTGAGTTCTAGAACATCTAATGCGGCTTTTCAGGGACTACCTGAAGGACCGAGACCTACCTTACGACTCTACACAAGGTCAACAAAGAATGAAAGTGTGTTCTCGGGTTGAAAAGGGATGTGTTTAGTGGGCAGTCCAGTCGCCTTCTTGCGAGCATGAGAGTCCCACACTGCGTAAATGACATTCACCTCGTAACTACAAAAAAAGGGTTCAAAAAAGTTTTCTAACGGTACGTATCGATGGCCTCAACTGCTCATTCAGTGTAGTACTTGCATAAGAAACCGTTCAAATTTATCCAAAAAATGCAGAGTTTCTTTCATATGCACATAGTAGCCGCCATTTTTTCAGCTTAAATATTTTTTCTGAATGCTTGGCCAATTGAACATATTCAAATTAATTGTTATTCTTCAAATTTTCATTAAAATCCGAAGCAAACACAAGTGCCTAGGTCGATTTGAAATATGTGCCAACTATCAACACATCGTATTTTGATGTAATCATGTATAATTGAAATGGCGATGACTCACATGCTTATGATCTGATTTCTATAAAATTTTGTAAACATGAGGTTCTTATATTAGTCTAGATAGCCGTAAAAAATGTAACGGTACCATGGGAAAAAACGTGAAATTTACAAATCCTACTATTATTAACAAAACTGAACTTTCGAGGGATAACCACTTTAGACCTTCCTACAAATTTTGTGCTTTGTAGCCTCTATAGTTTCTGAGAAAACTTTCTGTGATGCACGAATAGATAGGCGGATGGACAGATAGGACACAAAACTAGTAGGTCTTTGTAAAAAAAACTAAAAGTATTAACCCCCTAAAAATAGTTCTGGATAATTCCAACTCCAAAGTTAGCAATGAGCTATCTCATTGTATAATTCATGGAGAATATGGCCTCTAGGGTGAAACAAATTACAATAACCATCACCTGATTGATATTGCATGTAGCACAAATCTAGTCATACGTTCGGCTTGCTTTCCACATTGACGCATACATAAAATTACCTATTTATTACCGTATGGCAACCACAAAACCAGATCGACCATGTTCTGAGCCAACAAAGATGAGCCTCGAAAATACTTGACATCCGTACATACAAAGGAGTCTAGATACCATATGTTGACAGGTATCCTCTGCCTAAAAAAATATTTGGAAATCACGTAGTTTGATATTATGGATTTTTGTCCAATTTTCGGAGCCAAATGCTCTTATATCAATTTCCCCAAGATTAAATAGTAAATATTGTTTTATAACTTCCAAAGCTTTGCTTCGATGATTTATCTCATTGATTGGAGAGTTAGATCAGTGACAGCAGCAGTCTTCTTACCAGCCAAAACTTATCTAAGCTAAATGTAAATCACCAAAAATAAAAATAAGGGCGTAGATCATTAATTAAAAATACAATACATTGCATTGAAATGCAGGAATGAAATGTCCGAAGAGGACTGAATCAATAGTCTGCGGCCTCAACGAGCGAAGATGTTGGCGCTTGCAGTAATTGGCTTTGTCTGAGGACGCGTGAATGCGCTGGGAGGCTAGCATGGCGGGGTCATGGGGAGCTTTTTTTCCTCAGCGCAAGGCCCCACTGCAAAAAAATTCGCATCTACGAATTACAAGATAAAACGACTTGCTTCGACGGTGTCGTGGCCAAGGTAACCTACTGAAGGGATGGATTGCCAAAGCAAAACGACTGATTTGAGAGGAACTCGTCTTTACTATGTATACTTACGGCCTCCAAATAAGAGTGGGGCATGCTCTTATGTGTCTGCCTGTTTTGGTACTCAGTTTCATGAAACTATTAAATACTACAAATTTCATTGTTAAATCTTACTGGAAATTATTGTGCAACATATTTTTCAATGGAATACTATTCCGTTGGCTGGTGAAGTAATCTCAATCTTTTTTCTTGAAAAGCCATCGGACCTTGCTTTCAAGTGTGAATCATACAACAATAAGGCAAGCAAAAAGAAAAATATAATTAAAAAAACAACGCTATTTATTTGTTTTCTGACAAATATATATATTTCGGGAGTAAATGTTCTCCCTTCTTCAGTGTCTAATTTTTCTGAAGAGAAACCCTCAAGATGTACAATATATATGCTAAAGCTAATTAGTTATTAATGACCGTACTTAACAAATATTAATAACTAATTAGCTTTAGCATATATATTGTACATCTTGAGGGTTTCTCTTCAGAAAAATTAGACACTGAAGAAGGGAGAACATTTACTCCCGAAATATATATATTTGTCAGAAAACAAATAAATAGCGTTGTTTTTTTAATTATATTTTTCTTTTTGTTTAAATTACAGCGCTAAAATATGGAGATTTTCAGTAAATAAAGCAAGGCCCGACGGCTTTTCAAGAAAAAAGAGAATTGGCCTGCGGATATCAAATAAAGAAAATAACTGAATATATATAATCTCAATTTTGTTGCATACTCTTTTCTCATTGAGATAAGTTTGCAGGTTCCGAATTATTTCACTAAGTTCCGACCGGGATAAATCACTGGAAGTTCATGCATTAAATTATAAGGTCTCTTAAAATAATCAAATGGTTTCTTCAAAGTAATGTCCATTATACCAAATAAATTAAGGTTCATAGAATGTTGTTGCTCTTTAGCAAATTTCACTCATAGTGTAAGGGCAAAGTCTTCCGGTGAAACTTTTGTTTGTTAGACGTGCCGCTCTCAATAGAAGCTATCCATCCCGGTATAACCTGCACAGAGGCGTTTCATGTCATCGACTTTCATCCTATGTACCTTTACCATTATATCATTTTACCACCTGCTTTCTCTAGTCTTTTATACCTAACCTGTGTGTTTTATTTTCGCTTTTTTTCTTGCGTCGTGCATTGGCTTCGACATTTATGTCATGGAATTTTCCCACTTTTATGATTTCAATGGTTCACCTCCAGGTACACAGCCGAGGAAGGAAATTTTTGGTGTGACACAAGGAAAAAGTGAACTAATTAATAGTTAAACACGCGTGTTAGAAGCTTGACGCGTGCCATTCATGCCGACTTCTAATAATATTGCCCTGAATAGTCCTCAGATTATTTCTTTTTCTCTCTCATGCTTTAAGCCCGTGTTCTCGTTGGCGGGTCTGATATGTGTTGAAATGAATGGTCGTGATAAGTTGAAAAGTTTTCCTATGAAAAGCTTCTTTCACACCCTTGAGAAGTTTTTATTATAACAACATGCGAGAGAAGTTATAGGAACATTTTTCTTTTCAATTAAATTTCAACTATATGACATGAGTTTAAATGGGAAATTTTTTGAAAGAAATTGATAATTAGTTTTAGAAATTTTATGGTTTTGATAGTTCGTATGATTGTAGTTAAAAAATGAAGAGACATAACCTAGCACATGCGTTTTAATTTTAATCGACGAAAACTAGAAAATGTCAGCTTTGAAATGATAGCAATATTTTGGCAAATGCTTAGAAATTATGGTAAACGACAAAAGCACTCAACAAACATTGTCTCTTCTACGTAACAATTTCGTAGCCTTCAAAATACTTATTTGGGCTAAGCTGTGAACTTTGAGGACCAGTACCCTTCTTCACAAAAGTTTAAACATAATCCTTTGAGTTCACGTTTATTAAGCATAACCAGGTAAATAAAGTAAGCCACACTTTCCAGGTTATAGTCTCCGATGGTCAACTTTGTCGGACCGCCGTTTGTGTTATGAATTTAGATTACGTTTCATTAACTCGTAGGCCAATTTGGTTTGCTTCAGGTTCTAGGCTCAGAAATGCTTCTTTGGCATCTGAGATTGATTATACAATAATATTGACGTCATTAGCATATGCTAAAAATTGTGTGGACTTGAACATTAGTGTACCAGAGATTTCAACTGATATCTTCCTGATGACGTGTTCCAGTGCAATATCAAAGAGCATTGGGGCCATCCTATTCCCTTGTTTTAAGCCTGTTACCATTATGAAGCTGCCCGTTATTTTGCCGTTTACCTTGACCTGTGTTTAGCATCATGACCTTGATCATGCAGACTAGTTTTGTTGGGACGCCGAAGTTAAGCATTATTTTCTATAGGGTATTTCTGTCAACACTGTCGTATATTTGCTTGAAGTCGTCAAAGAGTTAGCACACAGCAATGCTATATTCCCAGTATTTTTTGAGCACCTGTATAACTGACAATACAATATTTGGTCTATTATAAGCCGTCCACTTCAAAAGCCTGCCAGATACTCCTATAATACTTTCATTGAACTGCTTCGATTTGCTTTCAATGATTTTGAGGAATCAGAGTAGAGCAATGCCTCTATAATTTCGACACCTTAACGTATCCCCCTTTTGCCAGTTTTCTCGTAACTCCTTCTCTGACCATATTCTGCATATTAGTCGATGCAGAAGGCTACTTAGAAGGAGACACCTCTCTGGAACATTCTGCTGGTCTTCCATCTACCTTCAGGGCTTTATTTTTTCTAGGGCAACTTCCTATTGCCTGTTATTCTTCTCTGGTTAGTGGTAAAGCTGGGGGCTGTTGCTCTGTTTCGGGAATGTTCACAGCTCATATTGCTCTTCTATGCGCTTTCCCTCCGCCGATTCATGCATAGAAGTGACCCACAACAACTTCAATGTCATGGATTGCGTCCTCATTGCCTTATGTGAGCGTGTGATAGTTGACCAGCCAAACATCAATGGTTTTAATAAGAATTATACAGATCCTTTCGTTAACGGGTTTGAAGTTGGTAATTACTTACGCTGTCACCAATGAAAGCTACTCCAAACTCACGGCTTCCTTGCGATTTCCGCTTTTCAACACGGTTTGTATTGTATGTCAAATATATTGTATTTTCACCATACCATGTGGTTTTTTGTACTGCGAAGGTATTGATTGTATATTTCTTTATTGTTTCAGCTCATAGTCAATCGAAATATTTCTGGGGACGTGCAATCAGTTTTGAATAAATCTTTGGCATTTAGTCGATAATTTGACGCCAACAAAGATTAAAAGACCCATTTCAATTTTAATGAAATCTATGACAAAACAGTTTCTTTTTCTTTATTATCATACTAATTTTTAAATGGTTTATTTGTTCATTTGTGCACTTTACGATTCCATTCTTTTGTGAGGGTGGGGGCGCATTACATATGGACCTCCCCATGGCAGAACTCGTATGACTCTGACAGAGACATTATGATAGGTATTTATGGTTTTTTTTGTATCTCATTATCTTGATCGAATGTTTTGGGTACTCGAGAAAGTGATATGGTCAGTACCACGCTTTCACCATTAATTTGTCCACCCGGCTACGATACGTTTGGATTTTAAGCCAGTACGTATCATTACTGAACGGGCTTATAGTCCGTCTGAAGAATCACTCGATACAAATCTCTTTGTCACCAGTGGAACTCGGTTTACGCAGCGATTACTCTACCCACCATAATTTGCGGATATTTTTTTAAGGATTTAGAATTAAACATGTGACTTGTAGGCACTGAAAATATGGCTTTCTGCTATAAAAGCCACGAAGCTCTTTTTAATTAGAGGATACTTTATTACTCTTTCTTTCAATAATAACGTAAGTTAAGTACAAGCGTTAAAGAAGTGTTCACCCATGAGAAAACAAATATAGAATATTTCTATTTTTTTCTTCTCTATCCGCGTCGGTGGCGGTCTTCGGGAAGATGTGCGAAACAGAAAGCAGCTGAGCATGTTTCAACAATTAATGCTGAAGCGTTATAAGCAATGTTCGATATCAAATAGGTGAACTACGTTACGCCCACACAAAAGAATTGGAAGAGCTTCGTGATGAGTTTTCAGCCAAACAAGAGGCTACGAATGAGCTCAAAAATATCAACCAAAAACTCACTTTGGCACACCAACAAATGACCGCCAATTACGACAAGCTAAAACAAGAGTAAGCTGATAGATTCACTAAACTGCAAGAAGGAAAAACGGATACAACTGTTGTATAGTAAATTTTACCTCCTATCTTAACTGGCTATCGACATCGTGCCGAAGTGCATTATTCACTTATTCGCACCAAATTCGACCACGACATTCCCGAGGGGAGATTTGACGATCGAAATTAGTGAAAACTGGTGGATAAATACACATTCCACGTGTGGAGGTGGTGATTAAACTACCGGCGGGGACAAGAAAAACTAAGAAATTTCAGCGCCGGCTTAAGGAAAAAGCGAGGATTATTGCGAAATCCTCATCTCGTGTCGTGATGTAAATAAAAATCACTGATAGTTCGAACTGTCAGTCAAATGCATTCAGCGCGTAATGCACTTAATTCCCACTAGGATCGCCACCGAGTGAAAATTGTTATGAGTGAAATCAACCGAGGAGAAATACTCGAACAAATGGAAAAAAAGCACTCCAAAACATGATTTTTCCCGTGGATGAGAGGAAAAAAATGTTAGCCTGGAGGTTATTTAAGCCCGGGAAGATTGGCGTGCTTTTTTTTTTCTTTTGGGAGTTTTTTCGAGCAACCGGCGGAGGTATAATAGTACGTTTACCAGCGACAAAATTTTTGACGTGGAACTGGAGACGCATCCTGGATTCCGGAACATTAAATTGGAGATGAATCTTGGATACTGGAACATTTAATTGGGACAAGACGACTGTGCGGTGGCGATAATCACGAAAATGGAAGAAAGGGGCCCATTACTAGAGTAGGGAATAAATGGTAGTGGCCTTAATTTATCTTATATTGGTCGATTTTTTTAATAAAGTATAGAGTATTACTCAAGTCGACTAAAGATCATTGTAGATTTTTGTTCCTCGCTACCATTCGACATATAAACTTTGCTTTTCAGCTGTGAAAGGTGTGGCTCGGGAATTCTTTCTCCGGGACGTTATCCAGGCAGGAAGACCTGGAGAAGTCATGTGAGGTGGTAGTGTTCGGCAGGTGCAGTGAAAGTAAGTGTCGTTTTAGGTAGTTTCGGTTGCCCTTTTGTGGGAAACTCCGAGTTTTGTGCGGCGGTAAACACTTCAACACGTTCTGCGTGGCAGAGTTTCTTTTTGAAGGTAATCTTTGCCGCTAAGAAGCAGTGAGCTCCAAAACTCGTATAAGTGTTAATTTCGCTTCGGACCGTCATCTTCTCGTTTGGACGACCCCTTGAGAGGCTCGAAGAATCGAACGAGTAGCGCCTACGCCCATCTTCGAATGAGATAGTTTGGGTCGGTGGAGCCTCCACCGAAGTAGCCCTAATATAACAGTAATACTCTGTTTTCCTCAATATTCTTTCACAAGTTATTGAACCGCTTTGAATTTAACGTCTCGCCAATGCGATCATTGGTAGCGTTTGCTGATGATTTGATCATCTATGCAGCAAACCGAAAAGCTACAATAGTTCAGAGCAATCTCCAAAAAATATTCAATGATGTGCAGCTGTACTCTAACGATGTGCGAACGAAAATCAATGCGCAGAAGTGCGTAAACATCTTGTTTCAGACAACGCTGCAGAGGGTCAATCAAGGCCTGAAAGGTAATTGGAAGGATTTCTACGTTATGGCTGGTGAGGATAGTTCAGAAATGGTTCCACAAAAAACCTGTGTTCGATACCTCGGTGTTCATCTCGATCAGTATCTGTACTATACTTAACATGTCAAAATCATGCTCAGTAAGGCGTAAAAAGAAGTCAAAGCCTTCGATGACCCTTTCATTCCCGATACATTGATCAGAAGATCAAAGTTATCTGTTACAAGGCCCTCGTTACACCAGTTTTGACGTAGGGATATCAGATCTGGCACAACCAGTACTATGGCAAGATTAAGATTTTGCGAAGGAAAATGTCTTCATGCATGTGTCGATTTGTTTAGAAACAATGAGATGGATTGGAAGCATTATATATCGAATAGAAGAATTTATCAAACTGCTAAAGTGACAAGAGTCGATATCTTCATATTTAGGCTTCTTCGGAATCATATTGCAAGATCTGTAACTGTGAGTAAAAACCTTAAATTTTACAGCGGTTCCACCCTACAGATGGGTATATTCAGACTTGCCTCACTACTGGCTGCGTTCCTCCAGAATTATTTATGTATTTGGACATGAATCGATATGTTTTTGATTCTGCTAGCGGACAGTGGGTAAAATAGTTAAAAAAGCAGAAAAAACTTAACAACTTGAGAATAGATTATCGTATCAATACAATTGGATCCAGAGTGAAAAATTACATTAGAAAATGTTATTCAGTTGTTAGATGAATAGTAAGTTAAGCATTCTTCAATGTTGATACATTTACTACACTTCAAAATTTCTATTTAATGACAATTTCTAAATGCAAAACGTGAATAAATGAACATTCAACATTACAAATTTAAGGGGGCTCTCCAAGAAGAGGTGTTATTTTGAAGAACCTGCTATTTCGGTAGATGTCACTTTTGAAGCTGTTATTTTTTGACATTTGACAAGTAATAATTATGTCATTGATAAAAATGGAACGATACACGCTTCAACAACGCATTGAAATAATTGAAATTCGCTATGAAAATGGTGAAAATTTGGCAGAGACGGTTCGTAGCACTCGAACATTTTTGGGTCGTCGTGAAGCACCATGTCGGACCGCAATACAGAAATTGGTGGGAAAATTCGAGCAGTTGGGACAACTTAGTGATGTGGAGAATAAAATCTGTGCACGTCACTCAAGAACAGCCGAAAATATTGTTGCTGTAGCCGAGTGTTGAAGAAAACCCAGGTTTGTCCATTCCTCGTCGTTCTTTGGAATAAGGCATTCCATAAACGTCATTATACCGTATTTTGCATAAAGATTTGGGTCTTAAGGCTTATAGAGTTCAGTTAACACAAGAACTCAAGCCGGTCGATCATCAACAACGTCCTGTCTTTGCTGATTGTGTCCATCGAAAAATCATCTTGAGTGATGAGGCCCATTTCCACCTCGGTGCGTGCTTCGTTAACAAGCAAAATTGTCGCATCTGGGGCTCGAAAAACCCAAGAGTTATTGTTGAAAAGCCTCTCTATTCTCAACGTGTGACTGTTTGGTGCGGTTTATGGTCCGGTGGACTCATTAGACCTTACTTTTTCGAAAATGAGGCTTGAGCAACAGTTACGATGAATGTATTGCGCTATCGAGAGATGATTAATGATTTTTTATGGCTGGAATTGGATGGTATTGATTTGGACAACGTTTACTTTCAACAAGATGGCGCTACGTGCCACAGAAGCAACGGAACCATTGATCTTTTGTGGGAAAAGTTTTCGGACCGTGTAATCTCTCGAAGAAGTGATCACAATTGGCCACCGAGACCTTGTGATTTAACACCTTGCGACTTCTTCCTTTGGGGCCACGTGAAAGAAAAGGTCTACGCCAACAGCCCAGCATCGATTCAAGACCTCAAAGATGGAATTCGTGAGGCTATCGAGACCATAGGGCAGCCACTTTACAATTTGGTTATGGTCCTGTAAGCGTGGCCATGTTGGTCATTTGCCTGATGTTATTTTTCACTATTAACGGCATTACTTCCTCTTTGTAATGAAATAAACATTCTATCATTTATATTAAAAAATTGTATTTTCTTTTAATACCAAAATAACATCTATTATTGGAAAACCCTGTATTTAGAGCTAAAGAATTTCGAAACATTAAGTAAACTTCGAAAAAATATTAGAAATTTAATTAAATTAACTATTGATTTGCTTAAAATCAGTATTTCAGTATTCGGTTCTGGTCGGCAAAAGTTAACATAAGGATCAGAAAAATTTAAAATTGGATGAAAAACAGCTTCATTTGTTGACACTCGAGAGTACTTTCTGGAATGATGAGTCCTGCAAAATATTTATTACAACCATTAAAATTTCCTCCCTGAGCTATAAATATGAATTGTGCTATATCTTTAATATTGTTACATGTACAAAGAATTCTGCGAGCTACTGTCGCAATTGTTTTCACAACCATTAACAACATCAACAAAATGAATTTACTCGAAACCCCGAGAACCCGCCAAGCATGATCAACATCTGAAAGTGACGTCACTCCATTCATTAATTTGCTTGAATCTAACAGGGACCTCTCGGTAGAACATTCGCCAACGTACCAGAAATGGGTGAATAGGTAGAGACCCTATATAAAGGCGAGCTGAATGAATGGGGGGATCATTCATTACAACCGCGATAGAAAACTGAGATACGCGAAGTACAGACGATATTGATTGTTTGAGTGTGAAGTGATTTTAGTAGACAGTTGCGATAGAAATTTAATTGACAAGTGAAAGTTAGATTCTAATTAAAATTGTGAAATAGTTAAATGAGTGATTGTGCATTTTTTTAAGTAAATAAATAAACTCTTTTTATTTAATTTAAAAGACATTGCGTTTTCACTTCCCCGGAACATTAAAATTATTGGCCGCCAACCATAACACGCGACAATATTAATTGTCTTTGTTTCGACTTTCTTGTGCTTCTTCTGGTAACAAACCTATTGGAAGTACTGCTCATTTTATAATTTCTTTTCCATGTATTAAAATTTTGTGAACAGAAGACGGAATATAATATGAAGGGTGTAAAGACACGGTCATTTCTCCCGTTTCGACTCATCAATCTGGGCACTGCATGTAATCACCGCCAAAATGACAGTAAGCCTTTTGATTAGAGATTCGTCAACCTTCGTGATTTTGGTAGCCAATTTTGCATGCTTGAAAATCTTCTTAAACTGTCATTTGTCGTTCCTGAACCTTGGTTTACAAGATCGCCATTGATGCCCGATGGTTTTTCAAACTCTTTTTGAATTCTAGTTTTATTCTCCTCTTTTGTTGATTCAGTGGTTTGATTTCTTTTCCATGATTTAAAAGAAAGGTTCTATCCTAAGTGTAAAACGTACTCCATAAACCTAATTCGAGCATATAAGGTGAACATTCCCAATTTGAAAGCTTCGTCGTTGATATTCTTTGAGCTTATGGACTCTAACTCATTCATTTCAGATGGCTTCGCATCGCAAATGACGCACTTCATAGATGATGTTGTTCCGGTTACAACTTGGGCAACCTTGCCATCTATCATGGTAAAAAATAGATGATGTTTTACCAATATCCCTTATCCCTTAATGATGGTTTTGGTTTCCCAGAGGTTTTCAATTTCACTTTTGACGTGGTTTTTTTCTTCAAGAATTAAGGCTGGAGTTTCTTTTGCAAATTGAAATTTGATGGCCCTGCAAAACCTTGTTGATGAAGGCCGTGTATTTTCCCAGAAACTGCGCGAAGAATCTTTTTTATTTATTAGTCTGAGGGTAAACAGTGATGGCATGAATAAATATGAGTCAGATATGTCACTCGTATCAGAGCTATACAATTTTTGTGCATACTCAATTTGACCAGATGCACCATCGCAACCCCATTTGGTCTGGAGCACGAAATCAGTTTCGGTTATGTCATCTTCAGGAATCGTACTAAATTTTCTTTGAGTAATGTGGTCTAGGAGTTTCTGCAGTGGCACACGAGCAGAGGTTTCTATCACTAAAATGTCTTCAGGATAACAGTCGTTTTTCGCTGCGATGACTTCTTTATATACCGGGAATGTATCATGGCCTATTAATTTATTTGCTTGTCGAATTACCTCATGTTGGTATTTCGAAAGTTTGGCCTGAGTTATTAAAGCGAAAGCAGAATCCGAAGAAAAACAGTCTTTATTACGTACCACACCTGCCGATGCAGTCTCAATAATAACTTGAGAAGAGCATAGTTCTGCTTTAATTCATTGTCTTTGTATCGCTTTGTTCGGTCACTGCATAATTCAAAGTCTTATCTTACTTTTTCACCTTTATTCCTTGGAGTTGATAAGCCTTCACCAAACTTTTCAATTGTGCACTTGAAATCGTTTTCAAGCCAGTCAGAATTTAATTTCTGTCTAAAATGAGGCAAAAATCGTTTTTGTATGCCGATACAACAAAAGAAACACTATCATCTTCCAATACGGGGAAATGAATTTTGATTAAGTTTTCTAGGTCCTCAACATCATTGCCTGAACTCAAAAAATTCGTCGTCCCAATTATATATCACATATATAGACGGGCCACCGATATAAAGATAAAAATATCCTCCAAATTTGAGTTCACGAAACCAAAAATCCAATGTAGATACTCATTTGCTAGATTCGTTAGAGCCAAAACATATAAATAAATGGACGAGCAAGGAGAACCTGTGTACTCGTCCATGTGGGAAACAAATTTAACACATAATTACTTATAAATAACTTACGCTCTCAAAACTATACGATTCTCTCTACTTCTCCTTCTCCTTTGTTACCAGACAGGTTTTTCTTCCCTCTCTTCAGAAGAATCACTTCCCCCACTGACACTCGCGCACACCGACAAAATTTCATTTCACATGCACGTGATCGTGCCTTCGTTATCATTCGTAGAACAGTTTGAGTACAACACAACAAACGTTCTCTCACAGAAAACTCGAACGTCAAAGCCGATGGAAAATTCGTAAGTTTTTAATTAAAAATAAAGAACGAAAGTGCCGATTTCGTACACGCGATCTTCAAAATTAAAAACTTTATAAACGAGAACGTGTTTCGGAGTGAATTAAGTGCAAAAACAAAAACATATCACTTCAAACCTCAACTTCACACAAATTTAGCGAAGGTTGCTAATTACTTCGGCTCTCGCGACCGGTTGTGGAGTCAGTACTCTCTATATCTATGGTTGAAGCTGGTCGAGTTGAAATTAATTGTGTTTTTTTCTATTTTTGTATTTTTCGTTACTTAGTTTTTGAGTTTCAGCTCCTTATTGCTAGATTTAGTGCTATTGTTTATGTGTGTCAAAAATTAGGGATATGTTACAATATTTAGGATATGTACACAAATATGTTATGTTTGTTATATAAGGTTTAGAGATAAGGTTTAACGTTTAGGTGAGGAATATTGTGTTAGCATTGTATTAGTATAAGATAAAGTTTTTGATTGAATATTAATAGAATTAGGTTATAACATTTTAGGCGTAGGATAAAAGTTCACTGTTGTGTTAGAATAATTTTTGAATAGAGTTGGTTGGTTTTTTCTCCTTTTTCCGATCGAATCATAAAATATATAATAATCTTAATGAATTTTAATTGGCTCTGGTTTTTTTGATTGAATGTATTTCACTAACAACGTGTAAATCTAGAGAGGTATTTGGGCCATTAAATTTTTGTATTGTTACTATTGGGAATTCGTATTATATTCTTTTAAAATTTAAAACGATTAGTATTGAATAAAGCGCTTTTGACTTTGAGCACTGAGGTAAAGCTTGCAACTAAATCCGCAGCTCGCAAAAATTTTGAGTTCGCAGGGTTTCCGAGAAAAGAAATACAAAAAACTGTTCGTTGGTCTTCCAGACCAACGCGCGGTTAGGGTAAGTCCGGGATATATGGACCACTGGTATAGACGGACCATTCGAATATTTCGCTCGTCTGTCACAGCAGCGCCGCATTCGTTGGTTAGTATTTTTCTACTCGTGCAGACGTTAACACGTTTAGTTTTGCTCGTGAGTGTCACATGTTTTCTAGGTAAAAAAACTTTGTTTATTTCTTTTGGTGAGTTGAAAAATATTTTTCACTAGATTTTATTGTTATGTGGTAAAGTTAGTTTAATTGATTTTGACGTAAGATCAACGCTATAGCTCGATTGTATAGTGGAGTAAGGTCTTAACCTAAAATGGTGCTCCAGTAGCGTTGTTTGTCTGAATGAGTAGCTGGTCCATCTACCCCTGACAATTGGATAGATGGGTCGGTGATATTTGGGATAGTTGGCCCACTTGAAAAGAACCTGGAATAGTAGGACCATATTTCCTCTTAAGGCTTAACTTCTAATATAAATTAAATGATACTTATCAAAATTATTTTAAACACAAAGGTGTGTCCTGATACGTTGGTGTTTTTTATGTCATAGGAAAATGCCTACGTTCCTTACCAGAAAACACGTGTCTGGGAGGGGAGAATGGTCTGAACGTAGCTTGGAAAATGCAGCTAGAGCTGTTCAAAGTAAGGAAATGGGAGTTAATGCTGCAGCGAAGGTGTTTGAAATACCGAAAACAACTTTGAAAAGACGCATCAAGCTACAAAGTTTTAGTCAAGGTTCCATGAAAAAAAAAACACATTGCTAGGAGTTGAAAATGAAAAAAAAAAATTGTTGATCACATAAAAGAATTACAATCGAGGGGATTTACTCCAACGTGAGACTCAGTACGTTCTATGGCTTACTATTTAGCTGAAAACCTGCAATTGAAGCATAGTTTCAATCATGAAACAAAGCAAAGAGGCTGCGACTGGCTTTCTTCTTTTTTTGTTCGCAATTGTGAACTGTCCATTCGACAATCTGAAGGTGTGTCTATTGCGACAGCAAAATGGTCTAAATAAAATAGATGTCAAAGCGTATTTTGACCTCTTAAAGAATGTTTTGGAAGAAAATGGTCTTATAGATAAACCTGGCAACATTTTCAACATAGAAGAAACAGGTTTACAGCTAAATAACAAACAAGGGAGGGTAGTTGCTTTGAAAGGTTCCAAGAATGTGACTTCTGTTACCTCAAAAGAAAAGGTAAAACCATGTCAGTATTGGCAAGTGTGAATGGAGAGGGTACATTCTTACCACCTTTTTGCATAATGAAAGGAAAGAACCTAAAGCAGGAGTTTTGTGACGGTTTACCACCTGGCGCTGAAGTCAAAATGTCGCCAAAGTCTGGCTATGTAAATAGCAATTTGTTTTATGATTGGCTGAAAAACCATTTCACCCCAAGAAAACCAGCAGGAGAGGGGCTTCTTCTTTTAGATGGACATACATCACACACTAGCTGCGTTGAAATGCTAGAGTTCGCAGAAAATAATCAAATAATTTTGATGAGTATCCCTCCCCACACTAGTCATTGGCTTCAACCGTTAGACCGCGCTTTCTTCAAGTCTTTAAAAATGAACTATTATTCTGACCAATAACCCTTCAAGGAAGATAACTCGACTGCAGTTTGGTGCGCTTCTTAGCATCGCTTGGGGTAAGTCAGCAAACGCAAAAAATGGAATAAGTGGATTTAGAACGTGTGGAATCATTCCATTTGAACCTGATGCGATACCAGACTACGCTTTTTTTGTCAGAATCAATGGACTCCAGGCCTCCAGATACCTCTCTTGTTTTCGAAAGCGTTATGACTGGTGTTGATGTTGCGGGCTCTGGTAGTTCAAAAAATGATCCCACTGTTGCTAGTCCTAATAGCCCAAGTGATGATGTTGCTATGGCAGGTTCTAATTCCTCAAGAAGCGGTTCCTTTCCCTGGACCTTCTGAAAAGCACCAGAATAGATCTGAAATTGTGACCCCTTCAAAGTTACTGGACAAACTACATCCAGTGCCTTGTGTCAACAAAGTTCAGACTGTGAAAAGAAAAGTTCAAAGTATATCAACAGTGTTCAGCTGTCCAGAAAACATAACTGCTCTGAAAAAGAAACAAGTTGGGTAAACAGACCTACGCTCATGTCAGAAGGGTTTTGTATTCAATTTACAAAATGCAGTCACCAGATCGAATCAAATCAAAAAACATTTCAAAGACAATTTTATTGGAGAAAATATGAAATTCCAAGGTCATACTATTATTAAAAAAGTTAAACGAATTTCGACTTCTGAGGTTTTTGTTATTGTTCTACTCATAAATATCTCCCTTGATAATTATTTCAGATGTCCATTCGATAGGGAGGAAACACATTTTTCATGTATTTCCCCCCTGTGCACCCACTGAAGCAAAAACTGACAGTTTAAGAACTGTTTTGAAAAGCTCCCATGAAAACTTTCATTTCATACTTATATCGGCTACGTTTGATGAATTTTTTTTTCAGGGACCATTCGCCTGTACTATTATCATTGATTAATGGCCAATTTTTTCGAATCCTAGAATGGTTACAAAGCCCTTTTGCTAGGAGCTCTCTCTCGCCTTCTTGACTTGTTTCACTTATGAGCATTAATTGTAGGTACTCACCTTCAGTCATTCATTATATTGAATCAGGTGTTCAAAGCATGTACCTTAAACGCTGAAGTTGGGAAAAATGACTCAAAATTATTCAATCTTCGCATTTAAAACAGCCACCATTTTGTTTTACGATTACTGATACCACTAGCTGAACCGATTCTCAAACATATTCATGACACCTATCATTCCTGAAATTTTCATGCAAATCCTAGTAAAACTGTAGTGTGTGTTGTTCCATAGCCATATGTTGCCATAGTAATAAATGCAGCGCATATTGTTCCATAGTAATACAGGAAAATTCAAACCACTATAACTTCGCTAAATATGATTCAATCTTTATGAAACTTTCAGAATAGATCAACTTTATAAATAGTCATCTGTGTACTGAATTTCATTGAATTTAAGGGTACCGTTAAGATTTTATTCAAGAAAACATAAAATCGATAAATCATACTATTACTAACAAAGTTGCGTGAATTGCGACTTCTCACGTATTTGTTGTTGTTGTACTCACCAAGGTCTACATCCCTGATTTTTTTTAGATTGTTCGGATCACAGGTGTCCAATTGCGAGGGGGGGGGGGGACACACATTTTTCGTGTATTTCCCCTCCCTGTGCGCCCTCGAAGCAAACTTTGCCAAACCTGTTTTGAAAAGTTCTCATCAAGACCTTTCATTTGATACCCATATCGGCTACCTTCAGTGAAATTTTTTTTTTTTCGGGGGGTCACTCCCCTGTATGGGGAGACCCCCCTTAAGTACCTTATAAAGTATTTTTGTAGTTGAACTTTGAAGAGAGCACCACTTTACACCTACATACAAAATTTGATGTTTCTAGCTTAAGTAGTTTCCGAGAAAAACTGCTGTGGCACACGGATGGACGGACGGACGGACGGACAGACAGACGGACAGACAGGACGCGATTTAGAAGGGTTTTGTAAAATTATTTTACAAAACCCTAAAAAAATGAGATAGAGTCAAAAATTAAAATAAAAGAAGAAAAGAAGAAAGGCAGGGAGGAAAAAAAGAAAGACCGAGAGGAAAAGAAAAGGGAAAAGGAGAAAAGAAGCTAGAGAAAAGAAATAAGAACAATATGCAAACAACGATCAATAAAAGTAAGAGAACGCAAAGAAAAAAAGAACTAACGTCATCCTCAGATTCCGAAGATATTGATATCGACACAATTTGCAACGACAATCTTTATGAAAGTTACTGGGATGAAGATTTCTGTGTATGGCGTAAAGAGAACTACAACGAAACATAACGAGATGAAGCTTGGATTAAGTGTGTGTCATGCTCCCGCTGGACACATGAAGGCTGTACAAGATTCGAGGATAAAGGCGATTGCTGTGGAAAGCAAGATCCTCCAAACAAGATGACTGCTGAATGAGTCAAATTTCTAGAAACTGAGTTATAGTAGCTCTATTTTTTTATTATTTTGATTGTCAAATCTATTAATCATATCAAATAGTTTATAGCTCTATACCCTAACTTTAAAGCTTGGAATCAATAGTCTTTATTCCTTTGATAACATGTATTTCTTGTGTTATATCCTGATTCAGTCACGTAAAATAGAGGTCCATCAATCCCTATTAGCTGGTCCATCTAACCCGAGTATGCTTCGGATAGACGGACCATCGAGCAAAACCAAAAAAAAACATCATAACTCCCGGTGTGATAAGCTTAACAACTGCAAACTTCCTTACAATTGTTTAAAGACATATGTACTTATTAAAAAATATAAAACTTATCCTAGACATTGCAAAATTTTGGAAAAAATAGCTTTAGAAAAACATGGTCCAACTATCCCGGACTTACTCTATATGAAGACTAAACTAAATTTTGAGGATATTTCGAAGCCTGCATTGCTGACCTTCCTGTGAAATTTGGTGATTCTTGTTTTTCAAAAGTAAGTATTGTGGCACACGGTGGGATAAATAAATTCACAGGCGACATCGATTGCAATCAGGTTAAGATGTTTATCAAAGACCGAAAACCACACTTTTTAGTACAGTTAACTAGTTATATATATTAAATTTATTTGTGCTCTTTACGACTCTCAACTTGACCATTATATATATTGATTGCCCCCACTTAAGAGGAAAAAAAATCTAAGGACAGAGCACACTCATCAAATCAGTCTTCACTTTATTCATCAATTTATTGTGAATGGAAAAATGAATGAAATTATTTGTTAATTGAAAAATGTACTTATATATTGAAAAAAATTGCCAAAATATTTAAAATATGCTTACTCAGCAATTTCACTTCGACTATGGTCTACACGTAGGTAATATCTTTTCAGTAAACTAAACACGCGCCCAGCTCCCACCCCCACGATGCAAGAATTTATATCTGAATTGTTGCCACCAAAATTCTCATCTACATTTGACCCAATATTACTTAATTAATTTCCCTCTCGAATTTTTTCCTTGATTCCATCTGCTGACAGCAAATCAAACGGCAAAAGGTCGAACACAAATCTCAAGTATAGTTTCTTAGTTGGTATCCACCTTCCTATTCGTACTTGCTAGCCTACCTTCCAACCCAAAAACCGGGGGTCTAATAAATTCTGTGTGTGACTCAATTTTCCGGACACGTACCCAACACATACTGCGTGATCAATTATTCTCCCAACTGTTAATTCTTCAGGCTCCAAACCTAAATCCAATCCTAATCGCGGCATGACTTCTGCGGATGAAGATGAAGATGAGGACAAGACCATGCTTCTAGCCTCTGACTATGCTGGCTAGTATATAGTTTGGCTTGAAGTCACACTCAATGGTGAGGCGAAGCAGCAGCGAATGGATCAATGAATGAAGTTGGCTGGCAAGAAGTGTTGAAGGATTTTTCGGGTCCTCATTTTCCCGACAATCTCCGCAATCCCAGCAATCACAATGGCATTGGCTGATGAACGACGGACAAATAAAGTTGGAAGTAATTACCTCCAACCTGTGCTGTGTGTGGTATGTGGTTGCTGCCTGATTGACAGATTTGACGCCCATAACCAATTTGCACTTTGGCCTTTGGTTAATGTTGCGTCTTTCTTGGGAGTCATTTTTTATTGGTCTCAGCAGTTCGTTAATGATTGTAATGACTAGGAAACTATTTACGGCCATGTATTGAATGCAAGAAAGGTGACAAAGTTTAACTATTAGTGGGACAAACTTTACAAAAGAGCTCATAATAATGCCAATGGACTTGAAAGGGAGGTTCGATATGTTGAGTCTTTTGTGAGACTCAAGACCACTAAAACGTCAGCCCTAGGGCATTATTCAAACTTAATAATTAAGAGGCATGAAACTCAACCAATTGAAATTCATAATGATTACTCTGAAAATGTGTTACAATTCATTTCTTGATAATTGGAATGTTTTTGGCTAGCAGCAGGCTCCACTTCAGTTGGCAGGACAATCAATAAAGAGACATTCAAAGCCCCAAATACTCCCACACATTCATTACAAGAGTGGAAAGGCAGAGCTCGTCACCATCGTCAGAAATAATCCTTAAAAAAGTTCATTATGAAATGTATCGAGGCAGGACTACAAAGCAACAGCAGGGCAACATCCACAAAACTCATTAGAGGAAGATCCGGCAAGCAACGGAAGAGAAACGAATAAGTAACCGTATGCAATCTCGACGAAACCCCGGGATTTTTGAGGCCTGAGTGGATTCTAATAAACTCAGCCTGAACTCATGGTTTTTGCGCTCGACTTAAATCAGAGCGTCAGTGGCAGGATAATATAAGCAAGCTGCCATACGTTCTTCTGTCGGTATAATCCGTTCTGTTCTCTTCTGTTTCGTTCGCATTTCTTCCATCATCAGCGTCTCTGTTCTCGTATATTATATGTATGCATGTGCAAGAAATACCGGCAAACATACGTGCAAACGAAACAGGAGTCCAATCACTTTCATATACTATAGCTGAGTAGTGAATGCTCGAGCCTTACTATGCTCTAGCTGCTGCTGCTGCTGTACCGAAAATCCAGCTCAGATCCTTTTATTAAGTTCACCGCAGGAGGTTTTAATCTACTTCTCTTCAATGAGAAAACAAGTATATATGTGAGTATGGCGAAGTGTTGTCGAGAATAAAGATGCCCAGCACTCTGGGCCAACTCTAACCATTGAGGCCAAGCAAGGACCAATTCGACTCAGCGATGATGGAGATGAAGGTTTTTGGATGAAATTGAAATTGGAAGCAGGGTCCACATATTAAAGGGCACTTTACTTATAAAACACGGGGCAGAGTAGCAAGTGTTCAGTTGTATGAGTTTTCAGTTCTTCTTACAATAGACCAATCCGCCTTTAATCTGACTACTGTATGGTGGCATAGCCGCCGAGGACACTCCATCTCCTTTGCATCTTACACTCGCGTTTCATTTGTGAGATGAATGCAAAAGGTGTTTAGGGGAAAATGGTATGGAAACGTTACATTTCAAACAGATTTCTTGAATTGGAACTCTACATATTCTTACCTAAATTTTTGAAATGGTGCGTAATGTACATGGAGTAGTAAAGCCTGGTTTGGTTGAAATTTGGAACAAAACTTAACTGTATGTTTGAAGAGGCTTATGGAAAAAGCACTGAAAACTCCACTCCACTTCACTGTTTAAAACTTAGGAATAAGCAGAATTTTTTATCTGTATGGCAACCACACCTATTAATCAATTTCAATAAAAATTTATTGCCTTAATTACTATTAAAATTAAATAAGTTACTGAAAATAGGAAAAGCTTAAAAATTTTAAGATGGTGGGCTTGCAAAATATGAAAACAGCAAAATTTGTTGTGGTAAGCTTGGATTATTATTGTATTATTATTGTTTAAAGGACACACTGTTAGAAAGAGTGCAGGCTGGCGATGACAGTTAGCTCTCCGCATATGCTGTTAATTTTTAGATATGGTCTATCTGGTCATCCCACAGAAGCCAAGGAAAGCCCTAGTTTTGTGATCGCTAGTTACTCGAACTCTTTTGCATGGTTTCACCCCAGCTATTTCAGTTTTGTGATCGCTAGTTACTCGAACTCTTTTGCATGGTTTCACCCCAGCTATTTCAGACGCTTGTAAAACAGACTTGGGTATTCCACAAGAAAGTGTTGTAAGCTTTCTTTTTACTAACCGCAAGCTAGTTAGGTGTCATCCGTTAAGGTGGCATATGTTTGGCCAGTCAGCCTGGGAGATTCTGTCTCATTAACAATGAAACTAGGGCTCGAATACTACTATTTTTCTTCTCTAAAATTTAAATCCTCATTTCATTAGAGTAAGACCAAATAGTCGCAACCATTCCTGTCATTCTCAGCCCATTCCACTTCTTTTCAAAGAATATCTCCTGATACCCTTTTTTTCCGTCGCTGATGGCGAGTTAATTTTACCTACTTCTGTTGCATTTTGACCGGCTAACCCAGTTCTTGTTAGCTTATCTTCTCTTTTTTCCCCTCTATCTTTTAATTATCTGGAGTTTTGAAAACTCACCTGCGATTCTGCACTATCTGTGAAGAAACTTTGCCTATTGTCCAACTTATAATCCACCTTTAACGCTGCTCTTCGACGTTTCTATGGCTACCTAAATTGGAGAAACTTGCTGATATGGCTAGCAATCTTCATTTACAGTTTAATCGTGAATAGTTACGATAGTAAATTCTGGCTTCGATTTCCTCATCGGCTATAGAATCATCTGTGAAAATAAGGTTCCCCACTTTTTTCCAGCTCGGTATTTGCATCTACTGCTAGCTGATTAGTAACGATTTCTCTTTTACTTCTTCTTCGTAGCACTCCTGCCCTTCTTGGGCCTTCTCTTCCTGCAAAAAGCACCTCCAACTGTCTTGGTCAATTAACCGCGTCCTCCAATTTTCAAATCCGAGTAGAGATGAACTGTCTTCGTCGACCAAATCAGACCAGCGTTTCCTCGGTTTCCCCACTAGTCTCCAGTCTTCAGTTTCCCCAACGAGTGCCTTCTTGGGTATCTGTTATTCATCCATACGATTCATGTGGCCAGCTCATTGCAGCTTCCACAGTCTTACAATCGTTAAGACCTCCGGCTTGTCAACAATTTTACACAGCTCATGGTTGTATCGAATTCGCCAGTGGCCCCCGTCTAGCTTCGCTTCCATTATTTTGTAGTGAAACGGTTAGATTTATGTTTGTGACTATCTGTGATAAGATACGCGCTGCCTGCGGGTCAGAATTCACCCCGGGCAGACAAATTGTACCTGGTCGAAAACTTGCGTATGAGAGAGCACTTCTAAACCCTGATTCTTAAGGTGCCTCAAGAGAGTAGCCCCTGTAGAGTAAAGGAAGAGCGTACCATTGGTGTCCTTGCTTGGGAAGGGATAAGCGAAATGGAAAGACCGAATATTTTATTGAGATATTTAGTAAAAATTTACTATCTTTTTTTTTCAAAAATCCACAATATTTATAATTATCTATTTAACTATCTTTATTTATCATCTTTGTATTTTTGTTGAGAGTATTGTTATAGTTCGCTACTTTTGCCCGTTGTGTGAATATTTTATCCTGTTAGTACTTAAGTTTTGTATACAGTGTCTGATTTACACGCTTTTATCGAATTAACTTCCACTTTTTTTTAAATTAAAATTTGTTTTCAGATCCAGCACCGAAATGTCCCATATACTAGATGCCATGCAGGGAATTGGCTGCCAGCATGGAGCAAATGCGGCAGCAACTAGAGCAATTGCCGCATCCACCACCTCTGGACCCGCTATCTCGACCCATGCCTGATGACACGTAGGATCATGCACCACCCACCCAGCCAGGAGACCTTCCACCGCCTAAAGTAGCCAAGATAGTGGCTGGCTGGAAGTTGGTGTTTATAGGCCAGAATAACCCTATGACAATCGGTGCCTTCCTGAGGAGGGTCGAGGACAGGGCATGGTTGAATTTAGGGGAAAATATGAGAGCAGTCACACGCTGCACTCAAATGCTTTTTAGTGGGAGCGTGCTCCGTTGGTTTTGGTGGTTTGTGGACCTTCCTCCAACGTTTGACTGGAAGACGTAAAGGCGTGCAGTATTGCGGGAGATCACTCCAGTCTCGGGGGGATGGTATACTGAAGCAACGGATCCGAAACAGACGCCAACAGGCACAGGAGACCGTGGATGAGTACTACGAAGTCCTGTGTTGCATGTTGGAATGTCTGATGATCCCCATGCCAGAGCCTGAGTTTTTCAGCCTCTTCTTGGAGGGGATCAGGCTGGAGCTACGAGAACGACTGCTGTTCGCCCCACGCCACAACGTGCATGCGCTCCGCGTCCGCAAAAGCGCTTGAAGCTATACAACACTTCCAGTGGTTTTTACCTTGGGATTAATTTCTCCAGCCAACGAGAGCAATCAGAACGACGCTCAGTAGCTAAGTTCAAACCCAGCGTGCCTGCTCTACCCGCGCCATTCTGTCTCTTTCCACCCATAACGGACACTGCATCGAGGTCCATCTTTCCATCCTCCACAGAACTAGAACAATATCATCAAAACGAATTGCACGACCTGGCCCCTAGGTGTTGGAACTGCCGGTAGACAGGTCATCACTTTACCGCATGCCAGGCAGAGGCTAACATCTTTTGCCTCCGTTGTGGGAAACCAGATATACAAGAAGTCAAAAAACTTGCTAGCGAGTGCTCACAACAGCCAGCAGCACTCGCCATAGACGAAATATCGGAACAGCACTCCATCTCGTCTACTAGCAGTTCCACCACGACAAGTTCCTCGCCATTAGAGCCAAACACTACCACGATACCTTTGCTGGTTCACGATGCAGTAGATGCCGCATCTCCAAAGACATTGTTGAAGCGACCACCTCAGGTACTGCCGGAAGAATCTTGGTAGCCACGGAGCGTGTATTGAAACCATGCCATATTAGGTTACAAGAGTATATTGATGCACGAGAGAGGATTTTTGACGTAGAAGATTTCACCCCATACCAGTACAAAACAAGATGGTCAACTCTTCATTGGAGAAGCTTCTGCAAAAGGGAGCGCACCTATCGCCAAACTTCAAAATTATGTAACATCTCGGAGGTTTCTGAGAATGACACTCGACCTTACGCACAAATCAAAGTGTTGGGCGAAATCACCGTTGCATTGATTGACACGGTTGCAAGTATTAGCTGGCTTGCCTTGGGCCTCAGCTCAAAGATACTACAACAAAACCCTGCGGCAGTAAAACCCTGAAGCTTTGAAATCAGTAGAGCTGATGGTAGCAAACATCCTATCCAGGGTGGACTGACAACACCCGTGACATTCAGAGGTCAAACGAAGGATCACTGACTCAGAACGTGTAACTTGGCTTCGATTACGTCCGTCGGCTTGGTTTAGCCCCAGATTTATTCGCAAATTCATCTTTAAATACTAGATATGTCAACGAACTCGCTTCTATACCCGACAGGCATGAATTAACGCCTAACCAACGACATCGTCTGGAAGCATCCATCGCTGCTTTTCCATCTTACGCTACACAAGGTCTTGGCCGCACCACGCTGGTCTCACACGCCATCGATGTTGGCGATAGTTAGCCAATTAAACAGAGACACTATGTCATCTCACCGGTCATGGAAAAGTTAGTGTACGCAGAGTTGGACAGGATGCTCGAGTTGGGGGTTATAGAGGAGTCCCAAAGTGCCTGGTCCTCACCAGTAACCTTAGTGGTGAAGCCAGGTAAACTCCGTCTTTGTCTAGACGCCTGGACAGTCAGTGCAGTGACCATCAAAGCCGCTAACCCTCTTCCGCTCTTCGATGGAATATTGGGGAGACTGCCGAAAGCAAACTACATTACCAGTCTCGACCTAAAAAATGCATTCTGGCAAATTCCACTCGATGAGGGGTCGAGGGATAAGACCGCTTTCATAATGCCCGGACGACAACTGTACTAGTTCGTCACAATGCCTTTTGGCCTGTGCAACGCTCCGCAAATGATGACCCGGCTGATGGACAAAGTAATTCCACCCCATCTGAAACGTCAAGTGTTCGTGTATCTGGATGACCTTCTACTCATCACGGAAACGTTTGACCAACACCTCCTACTCCTGCAAGAAGTAGCCCTGTGTATCAGTAAGGCGGAACTCACCATCAACGTCCAGAAAAGTAAATTTGTCATGAAGGAAGTCCGATATCTAAGACATGTCATCGGACATGGCACTATCAAAACGGATCCCGACAAAAGTCGGGCGATTGAGTTCGTTTTACCGAAAACGGTTAAGCAGCTACGACGTTTCCTGGGAGTGTGTGGTTGGTACCGAAGGTTCGTTTGGAATTACGCAACAGTTTCAGCGCCCCTGCCGGATATGCTCCGGAAAGGGAAGTTCATTTGGACCGAGCTCAGTCGAAACGCATTTGAAGAGCTAAAACAAGCCTTAACGTAAGAAGCCCTTCTCCATTCATTGTGATGCAAGTCAACATGGAGTGGGAGCCGTACTTGTGCAATTGACCGAAGAGGGAGAAGAAGCTCCCATCGCCTTCTCGGCCCAAAGGAACTACACCGTATCCGAGCAGGAATGTTTGGCAGCGGTGATGGCTGTTAAGAAATTCCGAGCGTATATTGAAGGCCAGCAGTTTGAAATCATCACAGACCATTGCTGCAATCCTTTACGAACATTCAAATACCTAATTCCACTACAATTTGCCTAAGGACCCGTCCCTCAAAGGCGTTCAATTTATTTGCGGATATTTAGATTAGGGTTCGTGTTTAACATCCATAGCATAACAAAGGTTTTATCACAGATTTGTATACTTGGAGCTTTGTTTTCCTGTACGCAGCTGGTCTGAAGAAAATATTTAATTTGTGAGCTGTATTCTTCGGTATATTTTGTCTCTTTATTAGCGGTTCCCGTTATTTTGGCGCCTAAATACAAAAATTTGCTCACATTTTTGATACTGTACTCGCCAAGCGTGATATTTTGTGTGCTTGAGGTATTTTTCCTCGAATGCGTCTTGAGCTTTGTTTTATTTTCATTGATTTGTAGCTCTACTAGTTTTGCTTAGCTGTCGAATCTTGGGAAGAGTTCTTTGGCAGTTCTTAATGGCCGTGACAAAATGTTGATGTCGTCTGCATATGCTACTACTTGGCTCGACTTTTGTAGCAATGTACCTCATGTATCGACAGGTAGCTTCTAGAGCCAAGTTGATTAGCAATGGGGCCAACCCATCTCCCTTTTATAGTCCGATATTTGTGCCAAAGGCATCATTTGACTTAGATGTATCGTATTTGGTTATCAGTGGCTTTGATTTAGAGATGCGACGTCGGAATTCAACTTTGGATAAGTAATGGTCCCATCCAGCATGTACGCGGCGAAATGCGCGTGTGTCAAGAATGCTGATGGTGATGGTTTTTCAATGCGAAACGGTGATGGGTTTTCGATGCGAAAACGGTCCATTTATTTATGCGTGCAGAAACTGCTTGCAAATATGATGGAATAATTTCTTCCTTCCTATTTTCAACTACTCAAGCAAGCCTTACAATATTTAAAGGATAATCGTAAAGGATGTCAATAATGTGATACTGACAAAGTATGCAAGCAAGAGTAAAAATCCCGACAAATTATACGAGTACATCAACAATAGATTAAATTGACCGACAATGGTAAAGAAGTGTCCTGATTGTTAAACGATTTAGCAAAATAAAACTTACAAAGTACACTCAGATCCAAAAGAAATAAGGAAAATAAACTGAAAACAGTGCTGAATTATCATTCCAGCTGTTTTTATCTTTTTCACAAACAGAAATAGCATTGTATTTAAACCAAAATAAATTGTCACTGGGTTAAAAACTTATTTAATCACCATCGGAAACTATGCTTAAGGAAGCCGAAAACTACTTCAAGGCCTCGTGCCGTGGGGTTTAATAAGGTGGCAAGTAGCATTTTTAACTGTGCTACAACCAGAGTTACTGTTAACCATAAACAATTATCAAAAATTATTGCAACTAAGAGAAAATGTCAAGTCGGTGCACTGACTTCCACTGAAAAGGGCAACACCATCGCTGCCGAAATATGTTTCCCTGCTAGCGGAACAGCCCCTCAGCACTTCAGTTTCTTTGGGGCCTTCACTTAGAGGTAGTTAGAATATCTCGTTATCAAGATCGAGTGTGTCGGCACTCCATAAAGTGGTCAATATCACGCTTTGGCTGTGTGTCCATCCACACAGTTGCGATTTTTGAACCAGCAAATATCATAACTGAACGTTCTTACAGCCCGTCCGAAGAATCACTCGAACTAAATCTTGTTGCCGCCATCGAGAATTGAACCAAGGACCTTCTGCCTACGGGATGAGTGCTCAAACCACTACACCATGCGGACTACTATGTTAACATTTCCCCAAAAAGGAAACGGAAGAAATTTGAAATTGATTGTTGGTTTATTTAATTTTTCAATGTAAAAAAGAAACCCCTGTGTTGTTTCTTTTGGTTGGACGTTCATTCCGCACAAAAATCTGCAGATTATTGACGTAGCAAGAAATTATGGCGTTGTTTTGCTGTGTTTCCCGCCACATTGTTCACATTAATTGCAGCCTCTACATGTTGCTTTTATGAAGCCTTTAAATCTTCATGATGACAAAGAAATGAGAAAATGGTTGAGATCAAATCTGGGCAAGTGGTCACTGTATTTGAAATCTTGTCATTGTTTGGATACGCGTTTCTTAGTTCTGCCAATATGAGGACAGAAATAAATGGATTTGAAAAGGCTAGCATTTGGCCCATCAGTCCTCAGATTTTTACGGATACCGATTTCCCACCCTCACAGACTACTGGCATCGAGCCTGACGTTACGTTTACTACCTTATCTGAAAATTCACAATCTGTTCCAAGCACAGCTGATTCTTAAATAATTATGGGGATAAAAAGCGGTCCTACTCAATTTGTCAATATACCTCCAATCACAATAGAAGTTCATCAACTCCCTTAAAAAACACAACGATCAAGTCCTAGAACATGTCGAAAGTCTTCAAAATGTTTCGGTTGTAGAATTTCTTTACATTCCAAATAAAGATATTGGTTTTGAACGACCTGGTTGTGCCAAGGCTCTACAAAATCCAAAACTATTTTCGTATGTCTCTCATCTAAAGATTTGATGCCATCACTCAAAGTTCAATCTGGACAATTTTGACAGCATTTTCCTACAAGACAGTTACAGGAAGCAGTAGTGAATACAGAAAAAGCAAAAAAGAAAGAAATAAAGCTAGAGAGAATGAAAATGTTTACAAAAATAAACAAGGAAACGAGCAAAATAAATATTAAGAAACAAAAACTGTCCATAGAGAATATATATGACGACGATTATAGTTCTGAGGAGAAGATTTGAGGTGCCTTTATTGGAATGTGTAATGTTTCTTAGTATGTTGAGATGTCCGTTCAGGACTGCAGCGGTGGACTGTTGCCTCAGTGAGCGAAAAGTTAGTGCTCAGCTGGATAAAGCCCTGCCTGGTGACGTGTAAGCGTGGTGATAGCTAGCGTTGCGTTTTTGGGTGGTGGGTTCTTTCCGCCAGCGCAAGGAGCCACTACAACAAATTATGCTCTTACGATTTTACGACTATAAGTTTTTGGCCGTTCAACAGGTATCGAAGGCTGAGGTAACCGATCGAAAGACATTACACGGGAAAATGCGACAACCTTTACAACTTAACCGCGTGTGAGGTTGGACACGAATCCGTCATTGACGGGGACATCCATGTAGTGGTGATGCCCCTCGCACCCTTCCCAACTGGCCCATAGATCTAAATGATGATTTGGCATTGCAGAGTAAGCGGAAGCCCAATCATCCCTTGCAAGAGTTCCTGAAACAATCAAGAGGAAGCTAAGCCCGATGGCTACTTGATATTAGAAGAACAGCCCACCAACGTTGTGGTTCCATACCCAATGGAGAGAAGAGAGACCAACTTCAACAATTCATCTCCTATATTTTGTGAATTCCATTATAAAAAATTGTTAAGAGAGTAATAACTTTTCTTTATATCGTAAGATTAATAACAAAAAAAGATAAAGTTTCTCAATAGTCTTTTTTTTCTTCAAAAGCCGTCGAGCCTTGCTTTATTGTGCGAGCAGACCCGTTTCAACTACTTCGAGTCATCTCCAGTGTCCAAAGAATGTGTTGAATGGAACGATTTTATATAGTCGTAGGATGGGTTAAGTGAATGGGTAATTAGCGAATGGGTAATTGGCGGATGGGTGATTAGCGGATGGGTAATAAAGCCAGGTAGTAAATTACGTCAAGTACCTAATAAGGCCAGGTAGAGGGATAATAGGTTTTTGCTTGTTGCATATCCGTTTGTTCTATATCATCCCGTTTTCGTCTAAGAGTGTGGTCTAGTACTGAGAAAATTGCGTCGGAATTGGTAACAAGTTGTTAGTTGATAATGTTACCGTCTGTTTTACTATGTTTATAAATTTGAAGCCTTTCTAGGATGTCAAGTCTTGGTCCTAACCATCACCGGAATGTGGAATTAATTGTTTCCGGGCTACAGGGGAGCACCAAAACCTAGCAAGCAATGAATTCTTATCTTGAATTCTAACTAAACTGCATTGGTGTCAAAATTCTCGTTCGAACTCTTTTTATTTTTCCACATGAGCTATTTTCTCAGGAGTCCGTCGCCGTTCGCGGCTTAGTCGCGAATCCCCGAGTAACCGCCGAATTGCATAGCTACTCGTCTCCCCTTTCTTCACTCCACAAAACTGTTCTTCATTTCCTCAGGATCCGCTTTGCTTTTGAGAATTTCACGTCACTTTCCCATTGCCCGAATCACTACATTAATTTTTTCGAATTTGCACAATAAATGCAAATTGTTTCCGAGTTTGTGACAACCATAGATCCAACTTCGAAACTTGTCCATCACCACATCTTGTCCATGCTTTAATAGACAACCAAGGCCATTCGTATCAATTCATTACGTGAACGATGGTTTTTATTTGTTTTATTTGAATGGGTTGGATCTTTTCTTTTCCGCGGTTAATCATTGTGTTTTATAGTATGTGAATTTCATGTAAACTTAATTTGCTATTTATTGCTCCGCATAGGGCATTATCGGAGGAGCTGGTCAAAGACCGAAGACAAGCAGAAGGCTAAAGAAGCGATGGGGGCGAAATTTAAAGGCCACGTGCAGATAGCTCCACCATCAAAAATCAATAAAAGAATGGCTCCTAGCCCAATAGAAGGTGATCGGGATAAAAGAAGGAAGGAAGAGGTACTTGATGAGCGTGAAGCACCAGATCACGGGTTCCAGACAGTGCTTACAAAAGGAGCCAAGAAAGCCGCAAAGAAACTCCTTCAAAAAGTGCCAGAAAGTAAAGTTCGCAAGGATGACCTACAAGAAAAAGACCTGATGCGAAACGGGAGAGACAGAAGCCCCGACGAAGACCCCATCAGCAGGTACTGCTAGTAAGCCCCCCAAGATGGCCGCTCTTACGCGAAGGTGCTGCGGGATATCAGGGGAAACGTAAGGCCATTAAAGTAGTACGACCAACCTGGTCAAGCCACATACTGGTCGAATTCAGAGCAGAGGTCGACAATAAGGAAGCATTCTGCGACGCAGTAAAAAAATCATCGGCAAAAGCGCAACTATAGCCTTGCTTACGCTGATGGCAACGATCGAAATAAAAGACATTGACTGCGTCACGGATCTGGCGGATGTAGAAGAGGCCATCAAAGGGGAGTTCCCTAGCGTGGGAAGGATCAAAGCGAGGCTGATACAAGAAAACAATAGGGGACAATGCATGGCCATAGCTGACTTAACCAGGGAGGACGCCGAACGATTTCTGAACAAGATCAAAGTACGGAGAGGGTGGGTTGTCTGTAGGATACGGTGAAGAGCAGTGCCTCTTCAATGTTTCACATGCCTTGGCTATGGTCACACCGCACAAGTATGCGAAGGACCTGATAGGAGTTCCCTATGTTACAAATGCGGTGAAATGGGGCATAAAAGAAAAGAGTATACGAAGGAGGCACACTGTATTCTTTGCAAGGATGCTGATCCAAGACCTTATTTTGGACACGTCTTGGGATCATGAAAATGCCGGGTTTTCCCGGAAACCCTAGCCAAGGCAAAATCAGAACTTCGATGACCCGCATCCTGCAGCCCAAACCGCCCAAAATCTGCTTGAGCAGTTTGCGAGGGACATGAAAGCTGACTTCTTGCTGCTGGGTGAGGAACACCATGATAAAATTTCTGCATTATGGTATCCTGACGAAATTGGTAGTGCCGCTACCTGAGTTCACAACGGTGATTTCCAAGCGGAGAGTTATGGATGTGGGGATGGTTTCGTGTGGGTTTGGTGTTAAGGGACCATCTTCTTTAGTGTGTACTTAACAACGAACGAACCGATATCATCTTTCCAAGCCAAGCTTGATGCTTTGGAGGGCGCTGTCTTGAACGCAGACGGGAACGTGCTCGTTGGAGGAGACTTCAACGCGAAAGCAATCGAATGGGGCATGCCTCAAACAGATACGCGGGAAAAGAATTGGTGGCCAGGACGGTGCTTGTCGTACTAAACACCGGAAATATGTCAACTTTCCGCCGTATTGGCTGTGAGGAAACCATACCCGCCGTGACATTTGCTTCAGAGTCCTTAGTACAGAGGATACACAACTGGAAAGTATTAGAGGACTACTCAGCCAGTGATCATCAGTAAATTCTGCTTGAGATCAGTGATGTTGTCTCCCGACGTCCTTGCTCTTGGCTTTCTACAACTGGAAGAAACATCGGAAGGATGGACGTCGAGGGATTTGTCGAGGTGCTCGCAGCAGGAAGCTTCGGAGAGGACCAAAGAACTGCCAGCTCAAGACGTGGTGAACTCAACTATGAGCATCATCATGACTGCTTGCTGCGCTTCTATGCCCCGTTGAAAACCCCGGCACGGTAAACCCCCAGTGTATTGGTGGTCAACTGAAATTCCTGAAAAGCGAAGGGGGTGTCACAAGCTTCGGCGTGAGGCTCAACGGGTGCGGAACCATGATGAGACATGCAACTGGGTGGCAGCATATAAGTAGGCAAGGAAATGCCTTCGCAAATCGATTAACAATAGCAAGGCTCGCTGCTGGCAAGACCTATTGGACAATGTGAACAAGGATCCTTGGGGCCTTGGCTACAAGCTTATTATTATGCGGAAAAGATGGATGAGATAGTGCGGGTGCTCTTCCGCGCTCATCCCGTCCATGTTGACGCTGTCCATGGTGAAACAGCAGTCAAGTGTCCGATCTTCATACAGCCGGAACTGGAGGAGGCAGTCCTTGCATTGAAAGCGAGGAAGGCTCCAGGCCCAGATGGTGTTCCGGCTGAATTGTTGCGGCTCGTCTATCACCATTGTCCTGACTTGCTGCTCAGCACATTCAACGCTTGCCAACGGGACGGGGTTTTTCCGGTACAATGGAAGGTGATGAAGCTCATGCTGATCAGCAAGGGGAAGGGAAATATCGAATCGCTTTCTGCGTACCACCCGTTATGCACGCTAGACACTGCTGGGAAAGTGGTAGAGAAACCCATCAAGGGAAGACGCACTGACGCGATTCGTGCTGCTGGGGACCTATATCCTCGGAAGTGCGGCTTCAGAGCAGGACGTTCTACCATTGATGCAATTGGAGAGGTGGTGAACGTGGTCCAAAAGGCAGAGGCACATAGTCGCACCAAACGATGGATCGTCTTGTTGGCGACACTCAACATCATGAACACCTTCAACTCCGCTAGATGGGTGAATATTTTGGATACGCTTGAAAAACCCTTTTCAAGTTCCCGAATATCTACAGCGGATTTCGAGGGACTACCTAAAGGACTAAAGTCTGCTTTGCGACACGACACAAGACCAACGAAGAATGGAAATTACACTGGGTATTGCCCAGGGATCTATCCTTGGCCCGGGCCTGTGAAACGTGACTTACGACGGGCTATTGAGACTGGAGATGCCAAATGAGTCCCGCTACGCGGATGATGTTGCGGCTCTAGTCGCTAGACGGATTATTGAACAAGTGCAACTTAAGCTAAGTATGCTAACGCGCCGAAACCGAAGTGGTCATCTTGACATAAAGAGAATCACTAGAATAGGGATGATGATGAGTATTGGAGACATACAAATCGAATCGAAACCAGCGGTGAAGTACCTGGGGCTACTGATCGATTCGAAGGTAAATTTCTCTGAGCAAATCAGGGCAACGGCTGAGAAGGCTGCTTCGGGAGTATCGGCTCTGAGTCGACTTATGACCAACGAAGGAAGACCCAGCCCATCAAGAAGACGCCTCTTGATGAGTGCTGTAGGGTCAGTGCTGCTGTACGGAACAAAAGTATGGGGTCACGAACTCAGTAAAGAGATGTACCAAAAACGCCTGGTACAGGTACAGAGAAGAGGAGCACTGAGGACTGCATCTTCGTATCCGACAGTCTCTGGTTTGGTGGTGAAAGTCATTGCAAGCGTGATACCTGTCGGCCTCCTTGCTAGAGAGTGCTGCTCTTTTTATCTGCGTCGAAACGAAGATGCGAGGGAGATGGTTGTCCGTGAAGAGAGACAGCGTTCACTCAATGATTGGCAGCAGTCCTGGGTCAACTGCTTGAAAGGAAGGTGGACTGTGCGCCTCATCCCGGATGTGAGACCGTGGCTAAATCGAAGCCATGGTGAGACTGACTTCTATCTGACCCAGTTTTTGAGCTGGCATGGGTGTTTTCAGTCTTACTGCACAAAATCAGTAAGTCATGGTCCCCCGCTTGTCAGTATTGCCCAGAAAAAGAAGACAATGCCTCTACAGGGAGACGGAAGAGCTCCCCCTGGATAATATAGTCGTGGTGATGATCCAATCGGTTGCCAAATGGAACCAGGTGTCACACTTTCTTCGGGCGGTCCTAAAAGATAAAAGGGATACACAGCAGCCGTGGGTGTTGGGTCTGGGGGATCACCATCTCTCCTCGCGCTAGAAGAGGGATTTCTTAGTTTGAAGGCGCCTCACGGCGTAATAGAACGAGACCTTGCCCGACGTAATGAGTCAAATTGTTCCAGGTTGGGTTCAGAGGTAGACAAGGCAGCGTTTAGTGGGTAGTCCAGTTGGTTGCAAGCATCGGAGTCCGACATTCTGTGCATAAATGACATTCACCTCCCAACCACAAAAAAAAAGTATTTGACAAAAGGTTAGTGTTGATGGCCAAGAAAAACAATTGTAATAATGTTATGATTCTTTTAATATGAAAATTTATAAAAGGGAAGGTATCTTGTCAGAAAAGCTAAAGGCGACCGTTGCACAGTTCTTAATGCTTTTGGTTTATCTATTTATTGAAGCTTTATTATATAAATACAAAAAGTAATTTCGACAGAGGTACAATAGTATCTGTGCGTAGGAAACTGGTATTCTACAAACTAAAAGTGACTTAAAACATGAGATTTTCTTGCAAAAGTTTAGTTAGCCACCTTAAATATATAGATTTGCTACAGTTATAAAGATAATAATAGTACAAAAGCATTTTTATTACTTATCCTACATATTTTCATATATCTATGACTTTAGCTATTTCCTAATATTTTCATTCATTCCTTTTAATATGTAGTTTCTAATCATTTGAAAGTTAATTGAACGATTTCACAGCGACAATATTGCTGTTCATAACACTAATAGTATTACTCATTTCAGGTAAAATAATGGTTTTACATCTGCTGTTTCTTCTTACCATTCTATATTGATTTTTAAATTCACTGTAATGAAAGGTCATTGCCTCTAAACAAAATATTTGCTCAACGTTGGGTGGATTTAACAAAATGATTATTGTCTATTTTTTTAAATATTTTATCATGCACTTTAAAAATTTTATCTTGCATTTTAAAAATTTTATCTTGCATTTTATCTTGTAGATTTCGATTTTTAGAATAAGCACCAGGCAACTAAATGGTGGCCCAACTATAATGCACTGTGTTAATTGTGAGTCAAACCTTAACATCAAGTTTTTCGCCCAACTTAATTTAACATTTCTTTCTTTCAGTGTTTAACAAATTTAACCATGGAGAGGTAGACAATTCAATTCGCGTTAAGGTTGTTGAAGCCTTTTAAGAAAATGGGCGTGCAAATCAAAATGCATTTCGTGCACTTCGTGATATTTTTGGTCAGCATAATCGATCAAATGTGTCCACAATTGGGAAAATTGTGTGCAAATTTCAGCAAACCGGGTCTGCAGGAAATGTGAAATCACCTGTGCATGCTCGCCCAGTTCGTTTATGGGCTGGTGGCGTCATCGGGCCGTACTTCTTCGAAAATGAGGACAGCCATCGTGAATGGTGTTCGCTATTGCGAGACGGATTTCTTGTGGCCAAAAATTGAGGTTATGGAACTGGACGATATGTGGTTCCAATAGGATGGTGCTACTTGCCACACAGCCAACGAAACAATGGTTCTTTTGCGCGAGAAATTCAATGGCCGTGTTATCTCACGTTGTAGCGATGTTAACTGGCCGCCACGATCATGTGATTTGACACCATTGGACTTCCTTCTCTGGGGATATTTAAAAGAAAAAGTGTACGTCAATAAGCCAAGAACAATTCAAGAGTTAAAGGATGAGAAAATTCAGCACATTAACGACATTGAACCTCAATTATGCCTGAGAGTCATTGAAAATATGGACGCACCGTAGCCGTTTTCTTTCACATATAATTATAGATCCTTTTATTATAGTAAAAAATATGAACATAATTCTCTGAAAAATTTTTGTTTTATTTACAATTAATATCGTGCGTTTTAGTTGGACCATCCTATATTTCATTAATAATGCTTTGAAAAAGTGCATAGTACACTACCATAAGAGCTATGATTTCCATACATTTCGATAATTTGTAAACATAAAAGTAAGATATAAAATTAAACAATAAATTGTGAAAATCCCTATAAAAATGGTTCAATTTTTATTCTCTCTTGAATTAAATAATAAGCAACATTAATAACTTAATTGATTCGAGAACAATTCATACCTGTATCTCAAACCAAAATAGCCCAATATCTCATCCAACCCTTCCCTCCCCTATAAATATCTTCCTTCACTTATACCTAGAGGTCATTTAATTTAAGTTGCATGACCCTTATACTATTCCACCATACAAACCAGCGTCAACAAATAGAAAACGAGATTGAGAGTGTAGGCGGAATTACTAATCTCACTTTGATTACATAATTCCATCCTGAGCGCCAGAGACTCCTGGCGCTGCATTGGGCAGACCATTTTATTTCGTTTGAATTTTATCCTTGATGAGCACAACATTCGATGGTACTTGTTATGAAGCAGTTGGTATTGCATGCGCTCTCGTATGCTGGTGCGCGCGATAAGATACCGCAAGTATGTGAAGTATTGTTTAGTAGGACGACACTTTTCCAGTATATTGCATCCGTTTGTTTTTAACCCTCTCAAGCTCTTATAAACAGGCGTTCATATCGGATAGCCTTAGCCTTTGCCACCAACGGAAGGTACACGTCCAACCTACATACAATGTTTGCCCGCTTATGAAGTTCGCGCTCATTGTTTGGCTGCAAGAATCCACGAATATCCCCATCCGTTCTCGGTGAAAAATGAAAGCATTCCCTAGACAAGGAGATTAAACGCTTAACAGGGTGTTTTATTGTTTTGCACACATGGCGATATTTTATTTTTTTATCCTAGTGACTATGAGGATGGTTCTGTTGCTGCTGCTGTTGATCATCAGGATGACGATTATGATGATGATGACGCGAAATCCTGCAGGAAGACTATTTTATTCGTAATTCTGGGGTTAGAGACTTGTCCTCCTCTTTTTCGACAGCACCATCAACATCTGAATTATTTGTTGACTGGCTTCTTCATATGCCCGACTTTATATTTTTTTCATAGCACATTGCACAGGATAATTAACAACGACGATTTACGAAAAAGGGTCTTATATGAGCTCATAAACGCCCACAACTCATAAGCTTCGGATCAGAGCATACACAACCTTATCCTGATTATTCTCTGAGGAATCCTTTGAAGCCATACAATTTGAATGTGAAAAATTAATATTTACGGGACTAAAGTGTGTTTTAATACCTATAAGGTAGGACATTTTTGTCTTGTTGCGGTGAAAATTATGGAGCAATATGGAACGCTGGATGTGAAGTCGATGATGATTAAAACGACAATTATTGCGTTTTATATGTAGATTATGTCGATCCGTTTGTCGGTGCAAATCCTCTACGTAAATTATGAAATTAACGACTTGTTCTTTGATCTTTGAAAAAGAATGATTATTTGTAAGGATTGTATGAAGCAGGGAATCGATAGAATAATATCAAAGGATTATTATTGCACCTAATCAGCTTTAAGTGATTCGCAGAAGATAATTTGATTTTTAAATTGTTTTGGAGGGTAGGAAGGTGCTAAGTAGGTTCCGTTGATGGCTAGATAATTTTATTTCCGTTGACAGTTAGCCAATAAATAAAAGAAAAACTGGAAGAACTGATTAACATGATTTGAAAAAAAAAAAAAAATTTATTTTAATTTGGAAAAGTATCGGCTTGTATGAGTGAATGTAATATCGTTCTAATAGATGGATAGAGGACAAGGGCAGAATTTAATAGCTGTTATGCTAGAGGCTCAAAACCAATCGCATTTGGGTCATCGAATCATCGGTTATTAGTATAAGAAATAGATAAATAGCTAATATGATTTTCCGAGCGTAAATACTTTTCCAGATTTTTCTATTGAGCTTAGCTTATGGGGAAATCGGAGATCATGAGCCATCACTCTTAGATACACACCGGTGATGGCGACCACCATGTTTAGCTAAAACAAGTACTTACAAGAGAAATTTAACTTGAACATAACTTACAGATACAAAAACATATTGAGTTTGCATAAGTAGGAAAAATTAAAATTAACTCTCTCACCTCTAAGCATGTTGGTTGCCATCACCGGTGTGTATCTAAGAGTGATGGCCTGATGGCCACCTTCTTCTAACATTTTTCTTCTCTAATAATTTTTCAGAAAAATTATTATTAAAAATATGCAACTCATTCATGTAGCTGCAAACAATTTCATAAGTAATATAATATTGAATGAATCGCTCCTGACTTTAATTTAGACTCGCTATTCTTATGGGTCTTCGGGACTTGTCGCGCTTCCCATGTGAGCATTAGCATATAGAGGGAACCAAGAAGACAAGTTTGTGGAACGCCAAAGGGCCGGATGAGGTTCATGGCTCAAGCCAACACCTGACCCCTCACCATTCAGTTATTACCAAATAACACCTCAGCTTAATTCCGGTAGTTAAACTTTGCTAGCGACCGTTGCGTAGTTTTTTGGACGTTGCAAGGCGGTTATTACGTGGGTAGCAACATGCTTCCCAATAATGTCAAATCATACACTCATTAGCCAGTACTCAGCCAAGTGTTGATATTCAGTCGGGGAGCGGGCTTTTGCCCCAATTTTCTCTGAAATCTGCAGAGTACACGAACACGTGAGCTCCTATTCCACAGAAGCTCTTCCTTCCTATCTCGTTTCGTTTGTGTGTAAACTGAGAGAGCCAATAAACGATATTCTCCTAGAGGAAACATACTTACGGTAGAGCGAGGAGAGCTTATGAGCTGATTGCAGCATTCTCCTCTCTGGAGCTTTCACCTGGCTTGCTCGTGACCTGCTGTTTTTTCCTTCTTCTTTTTCTTTCTGCGCTCTTCTCCCCTCTTGAGCTTTTACCAGGCTTATTAACACTTGCTCGCGAGATACTTTTGTTACTGTTTTTTCCATCTTCTTCTTTTTTTCTCTTGGCTGCCTCGCACTTGGTTGTGAGATACATGCCGCTGCCATCTCTCCACCTCCAATGCATACTTGCATAATAAGGTAACACGGCTTGATTGCAATTTGATTATTCTTATCACGCGAATGAACGTGAAGCGGAAAGCTGCTCATACCTTTTAGTATTGATGGCATCGGCTGGCGAAGGCATGAGGCGACTCGTTTTCGCGTTCAAAACAGTACATTATGATCAATACTGTCGTATGCTTGCTTGAAACCAACGAAAATTTGATTTTTTCAAGAAAGGAAAAGGGTTGCCAGATTACGGGAGACATAAAACGAATTTTTATTTTGAATTGAGTAAATAAAATTTGCAATAAAATCTCTAATGCAGATATCATGCCCACATTCCACGCTTGGCTAGAATAAATAACAGAAAGGAAAGAATTTTGGGAATCTTTTACAGGATTGAATAGCCAGCCTCTTTTTCAGTTTAACCTTTAGCTTAAGGTACACCTTACACTCAATGCTTATTCAGGTGTTTATTTTCTTACATGGTCGATATTTTTCGATGATTTAATAACAAGAGGTTATCTGGCATCGACGAGATTTCCCATATTGTGTTGCGGCATAAGTTTTCAGTTGTAATTCAACATTATTATGTGTTATTTAAAAGCATGCTGAATAGCTTATACTTTCCAGAACGCTTGAAGAAAGCTAACGTTAAAGATTATCATCCAATCTGTTTGCTGTCAGCAAAGTGCTCGAGATGGTCATCAACCATGATTGAGCATCTCATGAGGTATAAATTGATGTCAAATGTTTAGTTTCAAGTAGTACATTTAACCTTACAGCAATAACAAAACAGATTTTTTCAATGATGGCAGTTAAATCACATGTTTTTTTATTGATACTACACTATACAACACACATTATTACAGTTATTACAGGGGTAATAGGCTCCAGTGTCCAGTTAAGCTAGTCCAGAGATGGACATGGGGAACGTCACTCACTTTGCTACAGGGTCCCTGGTGAACCGTCAAGCGAGAACCCAGCTCCCGGCAGCTTTCTTTGAACCCGCACTACAACCGCCAAAATTTTGTCACGAACCTAACTACAACTGCGGATGTTACTCACAAAATTCAACTATTTTACTTCTTTACCTACACTGTGCCACCTTAATTCACAAAGAACCACCGCCACTCATGTACTTATCTCACCTTCGAGGTGACCACAGAAATGCCAGCCAGCGTCCATAAAAAAGGTTGAGCTAGCACAATCACTTTGAATTGAACACAACTCTTTTATAGCAAATGAATCCCACTAATGTGTATACCATATTCAGAAAAAAGGAAACGCTATGGTTTGAATCCAAATATTTTTCCTCTGTGTAGCGAAAAAAATAAAATATAATATACATAAAAAATGCTTAAACTCCTGTATCTTTTCCAATTTCATACCGAAATAAATAACTTGGCTAAATACCTACTCTAAAGGGCCTCTTTACTCTCCTTTCGATGGTGGGCTCCCACGATGTCTTTTTAAAAATGATTCTTTTCAAGATGCCTTTATGAAAATGTTTCATTCCGCAATGTCTTCTTGAAAATGATTCTTCCGATGATGTCTTTGTGAAGATGATTCTTCCCGCGCGCCTTTGTGAAAATGATTCCTCCGATGATGCATTGGCAAAAATACTTCTTCCACGACGCGTTTAGTCCAGCAAAACAAGATAAAAGAGAGGGAACTGTTGGTTTCTCGTTGCTTTTATTACCTCACGACTTAACGGCCGGCCCCGGTTTTCACAATTTTGCAGTGCAAATATTGCTTCCATTACAGTGGAGTTTCTCATAAGATAATTAATTAGCTGGGGCTATCTCGTGCTCGAACCACATCTATCGAAGCTTATTGGCAAGTCTCCACTGTCTTCCAATTCCAGCATACTCGTATATCTATTTCCTTGATTTAAGGTTTGTGCACGGTTCGGCTAATGATTGAGTTGGTGCTGGTGCGCTATCATTATAGATGTTGAGGGTTTTAAGTTTTGGCGGCAACACTTATAGTGTCGGTTATTCTCAATCATATGAATTTGTTAAGTTTATTTTACGAATCTGTCAATTCGATCAATATTCTCATCAGCTCCACATCTGATCGGCGGTTATGGTAATGTTAGCCGATGCATCGAAAGCCGACCATTGCTCTGAGGTTACTGTCGTTAACTGGCGGCGTAGCAGCTCGTGAAAAAGAGCTCACTGGTGAAAGTTTACTGATATTCCAAGGAGAGAAAGTAACCTGTCTAATTTACAATCGATCTATTTACAATCCGTTCAAATCATTACTTTAAATTAAATTGAGTTTGTGATAAACTTAAGCCGTCAAGCAGCCACGTGGTGATCAGGAGTGGCTACTCCTGAAGAGATAAGGTAGTCACCCCGTCGAAACTGCTTAATTTGTTGTTTTACAAGGTTAAAATTAACTACATCCGTTAAGTTTCCATCCTTTACGCAGAGATGAGCAGTTCACTTCAGCCATTTTAACAGATTTAGGTTTGACATTCCCCTTGTAATGCAACCACCTTCTTCGAAGAAAGTAACGGTTGCTTTTTGTGTAATGTTTACGCTTGTCTCAAGCTTCCGTGCCCGTTTACTTTAATTAGACAAAAAAATTTTGAATTACTGTAGAGTAGCTTAATTGACACATAGTAGAATATTTCTAAAGATAGTAAAATTTGATTGGTACGTCTCGTAGAGTAGAGTACGCGTGATAAATATTTTGTAGTGTAGCTTTGTGGTTTGACACGAACCCGCCTCATAGTCGCCAAGCACGCGTACGTGGTCGTTAAGTGAACCTAGTCAGCTGAGCTCGGTCTTTTTTATAGCTCGCTGACACTTGTGCCATACAATCACGACAAATTCACGACAAGTTTTCTTCGTGGCTTAAATAGTTGGTGGTATTTACTATATTTCTGTTTTATAATTCAACGCGTCTTCCGTTTTCAATTAATTACTCATAACGGTGGTTATGTGAACATCTCCTGTACCAAACGAACAGCTTTATAACACAATCATGCCGTTCAAAATGAAAGTTTTACCTACAAAACGGCTACAATGTATTGAATGGTCTTAGTACGCTGCACAAAGCTATCGAAAATATAATTACTGGTTTCATTTTTTACAATTGTGTATAGCTGGCAAAAATGTATTTACTATACTGAAATAGCTGAAGTAAATGTTCACTGACAGTTATATTCAAATCTGAGAAATACAGAACAATTCGCAGAAGTATGAAATAAACTTGTTTCGACAAAGCCTGAGGAAGGTAAATCGTGACCTAAAACTTCAATCGAAAGGATTTCTACATCCGTTGCACAATATCCCTCCGAAGGATCATATTCAAAAATTGTGTTCTATGCCTAGTTGTGGATTTTAATTAACTATACAGAATCTGTGGCGAGAGCAGTAGAGAAAATGCAGTGAGTCCTCATATCACTTTGACTATTCTTAGAAGCAATTTGTCAAGCTGACCGGCTGCATGAACTTGGACAGGACAGTTCCGTTGTAGAGACTACTTACCTGGTTGAACCAAACTGACTAGAAATCAATTGAGCTATGTCTAAACGGGCATTAGAGCATAATGCGGAAATAGTAGTAATAGCGGCCTAATGCGGCATGCCTAAGTTAGGCACAGCAAAATACAGGTGGAGTTTTCAGCCCCCTATCGGACGTGACCTCGGGTGGTGGATAGAGGAACACATTAATCTGCTAGTCGCCACTAAATTAAAGCAATGACAACGCTCAACTCAGTACTCCCTTGTCAGGAAACCAGTTAATCAACCTCAGATTAGATCAAATAAATGCCAGCGATACTTGGGTTGAAAAACGGACTACTCTTTTGGAACATGGAACGTACAATCTTTATATATGCCAGGTGCACTGCACCCACTAATAAACGAGATGAAAAAATATAAGGTGCTTAGTAACGATTTCAATGACATGGAACAGGCACTATCTTCACAAGTGTCCAGTTAAATATGGAGTGGCGTTCATTGTGGAAAATAAGTTTAACCAAATTATCACCGACTTCAAGGCAGCTAATGAACGGATTCGTGCTACGTACATCAAGACGAGATTCTTCAACATCAGGTTGGTCAACTCCTTTATTCACACTGAAAATAATGTAGAAGGGACCAAGAATGATTTTGACAGCACTTTAGAACAAACCATAGATAGTCTGCTCTCACAAGATATCAAAATTGTCCCAGGGAACTTTAACACCAGAATTAGTCGGGACCTGGCTCACAGAGGAATAACAGGAAATAATAGTCCACACGCAGAGACCAACCCGAACGCACAACACCTAAGTAACTTCACAATAGGCAAAAATCTTATCAAAGGCTCCACCTGCTTCCCACACCGCAACACCAAATAGACCATATTCTCATAGAAAAGCATTCTCTATACGCGTTCATTCCGTGGCACACACTGTTGATTGGACCATTACTTGTCCAAACTTTAATTTTACAATCTACCTACATATTTTGAATAATAACTTGATGAAGTCCGTATTAATGTCGTCACTAGAAGATACTGAAAACGGTCCCGCAGGTAAAGGTAAATATCAACGATATTCAAACGATTTCGAAAATAGTCAAATATGAGATCATAGACATACCGGAAAAGTTTTAGGATATCGACCAAAAAATGATTGGAATGATTGGTCTGATGAATAATATATTTAACAGAAGAAATAAGTCATACAAACTGTACATCTAAAGACCAAATCAGGTGAAATAGCACTACTAACAGAAGAAGCGACGAGCCATCAACCGGAAGATAGAGCAAATCAACGAAAAAATGAAGCTTAAGAAAGCCAGATCAGCGTACATCTGAATTAAACAACTTCAAGACAATACACACCATGCAGGAAAACACAATGTGCAATTTTAGATAGCTCTATCAATATTAAAAACAAGTGGAAGCAATATTTCCAAATACATCTCACAGCACCCACAACATCTACTAAAACTGTGGGCATTGCAGCAAGAGAGGTACAGGCAGCAATTCATGGTATCAGAAAGAATAAACCTCCTGAAATGGATGGAATAGTGACAGTACTGCTCCAAACAACAAGAACATGACTAGACAACCTCTGTCATCGGTTGATATGTAGAATATGGACAGAGGAGCAGCTTCAAGCTGACTGGTGGAAAAGCATTATATGCCCCTCGCATAAAAAGGAAAACAGGCTACGCTGAGAAAACTACTACTACTACTACTGAAGTGCTGTCTAAAAACATTGAACGAAGATTGAAGCCCTATTATTAAAATATCATTTGAGAGTATCCAGGTGGTTTTCGACGTTGACGGTCTGCAATCAACCTAATATTTTGATTAAAACTGGTACTCAAAACGTGCAGGGAATAAAATATCAATGATTACCTGCTATTTGTGGACTTCAAGCAAGCATACGACAGTGTTGACAGAAATGTTTTGTACAAAATAATGCTTATTTTTTTGTGGTTGGAACATTATTAACGCCTCTAGTGTGTGGCTCTCAGACTCGCAAGACATTTAGACTACTAGCTTAGCACCTCCCTTGGCGACCCCAGAACATAGTCTGGAACCGTTTGACACATTATTATGGTCTATGCCTCGTTTCTCTACGTTGTGAAGTGCTTTCAAGTTGAGACATCCTTCGTCTAGCGGTAGGGGGGAGAAGGAAGAGAAATTACTCGAAAAGTGATCCTGCAACCCGATGTCTCAAGTTGCTGTGAGCCTTTTTTATCTCTTAGGACTGCCTGAACATAATGTGCCACATGGTTCCGTTTGTCAACAAATGCAAGCATCTCCCTAATTATACTATCCGGGGAGAGCTATCTAGTTTCCTTGGCGCACACTGTCACATATTTTGCATATGTGGCAGGTGTCGTCTTCTTCTCCTGGACAAAACCTACAGCCGGGGGACTGCGACTTAACAATCTTGTACAAGTAAGACTCAAAACACCGATGTCTGTTGAATAGCTGGGTCAGGTAGAAGTCAGTCTCATCATCCGTTCGATTGACCCATAGTCTCAAATCAGGGATGAGGAACGCAGTCTGTTTTTCTTTATTGCTGTTCATCAAGGACTGCTGCCAATCATTGAATGGGCGTAGTCTCTCCTCGTGGGCAACTGTCTTCCTATGTCGACTCTGAGCCGATATGCCTAAAGCGGCTTTTTCAGCCATTGCCCCGATTTTTTTAGAGAAACCCATCTTCAAATTGATCAGCATTTTCAGGTATTTTACTAATGGTGTCGATTCAACCTGTACTTCCCTAATACTGATCATCTTGACTCTAGGGACTCTCCTCTTTCTCAGGATGACCACTTCAGTTTTCTTCAGTGCTAGACTAAGCTAGTGTGCAATCATCCAGTCTTTTGAACGTCGTTCAGTAACTAGCCCCACAACATCACCCACATAGCTGATCGGGCGTGACTAATCCTGCAGCTTCTTGACTTTGGCGTTCCAACATAACTCATCTGGATGAGCAATTCTACAAAATGAAAACAAAACAGAGATTATAATGTTAACACCGAGTCACAGGTCAAGGTTAACGGAGATTTGATTGAAAGCTTACCAAAAAAACCAGTCCTCGAACAGGGGGATGGGCTTGCCTCAACGTTGTTCAATATTGCTCTGGAACATGTGGTCCAGAAAATGCCAGCAGACACCACAGGCAAGCTACTCTACAAGGCTGCGCAACTAGTAGCGTATGCCAACGTTAAAATTATATCCAGGTGAATTCCAGATGCGAAAGCATCATTCATACTACTGGAGTCAGAAGCGAATAAAGTTAGTCTCCTGGTTAATGAAACTAAAATTAAGTCCAAGATCCAAACAATGAAAAACATCATTCAAGACCTGACCATAGGAGACTACTACCTGGAGATTGTTGGTTGCCTTTCATACCTAGGAGTCCATTTTGAAAGAAAGGGCATGCAAAAGAATAAACACACTAAAAAAAGCATGATTCTCAGTACTCCCTATATCGATTCAAATATGTTCACAGGGAAAATAATATTAAGTCATTAATAAGGCCTGTGCTGCTCTATGGCTGTGAAACCTGGACTCTTACAAATGCTTGCGAAAATGCCCCAAAGGAATTCGAATGCAAGGTACTTACGAGGAGATATGGTCCTTGAAAGCACGGAGCAGAGTGGAGACTTCATTACAACGATAAGTTGCATAATCTTCATGATGACCCACCTGCATCTGAGAGAGAATAGAAAAGCACAGGCTCGCCAGAAGAACGTTGGAGGGTAAAGATCAAAGGGAATGTCCAGTTGGGAAACCGCTGAAACGATGAGAGGACTCAGTTAATGCTAACAAAAGATCCCTGCTTGGGATTTCCGATTGGCCAACGAGGTCACAGAACCGCGACGATTGGGGCAAGTTTTACTGGAGGTCAAAGCCCAAAATGAAGTCATGCCATAAATGATGAAGTTGATGAATGTAGTCCTAATGGGAATATTATTGGACTTGTTTAAATCAGACATGCCTAATGCGGGACTTATTATTATAGGCTTTATTTCGAAAAGTTCAAGTAATTATAAAAAAGCCGTCGGGCCTTGCTTTGTTTTGTGAACAGACATGTTTCGATTCTTTTGAGTCATTTTCAGTATCTGAAAGATGTGTTGAAGGGAATGCCAGCCAGGCAAAACTGTTAAATAAAGTCATTCTCTTCAACACATCCTTTAGACACTGAAAATGACTCAAAGGAGTCAAAACGCGTCTGCTCACGCAATAAAGTAAGGATCGACGGCTTTACAAGGAAAAGGAGGATTGGATTGACTACTTATAAAAAACATTTGCTGGACAGAATTTACATTAGCATTAATTTGTTGTATCTGCATATGGAAACATATCGAGAATGTAAAATTTCAAATATTTAAAAATTAATGAATTAAAAAAATAGCAAGTACCCGACTAGAAATAAATGTAGGGAGTGATCAGGCACTTATTAAAGATGCCTGAACGAACATTTTCCCCTCGATTTCTAAAGAGAACAATTTTAGCTCTGGTAGGATTTTCCACATGGGGTTTCCCTAAGCAATTCAGATATAGTTGCAAAGCTCTTGTAGCACAAGAAAATTCAAATTATACTGTAATTCCAATACGTTTTTGAAAATTTGTCTAACTGCAATGCTCGTATTAGTTAAATCATTATTCCAGAGCTTTTGGCAAAGTTTGATGATAATAGCTACCAGAGAAAAATCACTACGACAATCGGACCGATAAAGCAGATACATAAGATACATACCTTAATTGAGTAATGTAAAAAGTTTCTAAAAATTCCTTTAAATCGTTCTTGTTTCGAACCAACTATATATTCTTACAAAGTATTGGATGTCAATATTAATAAACGGTTGCAAGTGCTTTGTCCTGTAATCTTAGTTTTTGAGAAACGTGGTTACATATTGCAAAATTGGAAATAATTGAGCTCTCCAGCTTTATCCAAGCCCCGTTATTATACGACATTATCCCAGCGTGCCAACGAATTGAAGAATTAAACTTCATTAAAGTACAATTTGATATGATTCGATACGGAAATGTGATAATAGTTAGGAAAACTCATCCCTTAAATAAATGCACGCTCATCCTGGTTATCATTCATATATTTACGAGTATATACAAACAGCACGAAGTTCAGAGTCGCGTTTAGTTAGCACTGTCCTCATACATTTACTCATTTTCCATAAGCTAGGAGGGGGTTTATAATTAATGGGCTAATAATCATATGTGACACATTCATTAGCATAAATTTTCGCATAAACTATTCAAATTAACATAATTTGTGTGGCATGTTGTATAAGGTCCGTTCACGATTTTCAGTTTGAAGTGCTTATGCATACATATACTATACATACTATATGTTACATCCTTATATCAATACTCATTAATATACCGTGCTAAATTATATACATAGTCATACATAAATGTCATACATGTTGATATGTAAATAGGCGGAATATGGTGGTGGCGAGATGTCATCCGGAAACTTTAGACGAGGGATTCATTAAAGGCAATAGGAAATCATATAAACACTACCCTCGACACTTGATGTTCCGTAAATTTGGCGACCTGCTATATGATATGCATTTATTTATAAGTATGCTGCAATATATAATGTTGATGGATACACCTAGTGTTTAACTGCGGATAGTAATCAATTATAATTGTCCTGCGATTCATGATAAACAAGAATAGGATGTTATTGTGATAAGCCACCTTAATGTCTTGCGGATTAAATAATAATTTATGAGAATTGAAGCAATAGAGGATAGAATTACGGATTGATTTAAGAAAAGGATTTGATAGGTATATGTTGAACTGGATCGAAGGGTTTTCAATGGAAATAACTGATGATAACAATAAGCTTTTATAATAAACATCCACGGGGTCTTCGCTAATATATATCTCTCCCTATCTGATCTTAGGATAGGTGTCCTCTTGAAAATTGTCGTCCTTTTTGTTTCTTGTTGATTATTGAGTAACACCTTCAGAGTTTCCCAAATAATGTTTACTTTTTTAAAAATTTAATGTTCAGTAGTTGAAAAATCATCTCGTGTTAAGAATTAAACTAACAGTCAAGATCGAGCTCTGGCGTCAAAATATTTACTGATCCAAGCAATTCCTCGAGTTACTATCACCATCATTTACGTTAACTCATTCCAAAACAACATTAAAAACCTCTGAAAACAAATTGAAACAATCACATCATACAAAATTTTCATTATGAATGATCATTATCAAAAGTCATTATGAAATGTCTTGAACCAGGCAGAATGATCGAAGTTACTACAAAAATCACGAAGCCATCATCATCACCAAGAAACAATAACATTAAACAATAACAAGTTGCATTAGATTTACTAGATAAGCAGAAGAGGAAAATGGCAGCCACTTCTGCAGTTGTCAACTTATAGAAAGACTGAGTTGACGTTTTGACGGCCTTTTTGGTGGGAGCAAGTGGAATTTTGGAAAGGACATCGAGTAGCGCGAAGTGGATTCAGATACCACTCGACGCATTCGCATCACCTTGACTTCAAAACCCGTTCATTCATTGGAGAATGTGTGCCGTGATTTAATAAAAAGCGCCAAGACCCAAAAGTTGCAAGTTAAGGGGCTAGCTCGCATACCGACAAAAGTTTCCCGCATCTCAATCCGTAAAACACTTTGCAGTGAAGGTTCGAAAACATAGGATTGATTCCAGATGAGGATTCATCAACTTATCATCGATTTACATTCTCTATCTGAATTTGTCGAGAAAATCACCTCCATCAACATTGAACCTGGTATAGACGTTGAAGTCATAATTGCTGCTTAAGCTGATTGTGTACAAAATTTGGGAAAAAGCGATAAACTACCTATTTTTGAGCCAGTCAATTCTTTCAGGGATAGACTAGATACTGGTGCTACATTGAAAACAGTTTGCTTAGCAAAATTTTCAACTAGCTATGAAGAAAAGTCAGAGAGTAATAAGAAAGTGATAATTGAAGCGGCAAAAGTATAGACATAGTTCTTTACTGAAACAAACGAAAATAGATGGAAGAAGTTGGCCGCCATCGTTCTGGCGTCAAAGACTTTTTGGTGGAAAATCGCGATTTCATGTCGTTTTTTCTATTCCAGGATAAGTCCATTTTTATGACCTTGCATCCGTCACAAGCTGGGCACCGTTTGCAGAAATATATTTTAATAGGAATTTGTGTCTGATGAATGAAGTTTAGAGAGGATTAATATTAATTTTTGTCAAACCTATACCTAACGTATAGTATACATACGAGGTGTGACAAGTAATGAGACTGATTCCATGAAAACCGTATATTTAAAAGTTATTCTACAACTCTGCCATCCCCTTTAAAATAGTTCCCTTGGGCAGCTATACAACGATTTCAGCGAGTTTTCCATGCTTCGTAATATTTCTGGAACGCTTCGACTGGAATGTCCGTGGCTACCCTCGTCACGGCCGCCTGAATGTCCGTAATCGATTCAAAATAGATTCTTTTGACCACCGCTCTGGGTTGTATTGGAAAAACCAGCTCTCACCGCCTGTAATATCTCGATCAAGCAGCATGGGATCGTTTTCCACTTGTTCCAAACAGTCTTCTGCGACGGTCATTCGATGCTGCTTTTGCTCCTCAGAAAGGTTCTTTAGAACCATCTTCGCGCACCACTTTTTCGTTCCAAAATCGTCGGTTAAAATTTGTCTGACTGTTTCACGGTTCACACCCAGTTCCAAGGCCAACATTCGAACTTTTAAACGCCAATCTTCACGGATAAGGGTGCGCACACGCTGTGCATTTGCGTCAGTCCGCATCTCGACTCGTCTCCCGCTCCACACCTTGTCTTCCACGCCCCTCCTTAAACTCTCTATGCCATCCAAACACCTGGGCACGACTAAGAGCACTATCATCATGCACTTTACAATTTTAGCGTACGTTTCCGAAGCTGTTTCGCCCAATCTGGCGAAAAATTTTATCGCGGCGTGTTGCTCTTGATTTCGTTTCTCCATTTTCGTGACGAGCACCACCAACCCACGTCTACTCAACACGACACAGCAGACGAACTAAACAAGCTAGAGCGATGGTAAATAGGAAGGACGCGCGGCAATAAAATCAATATCATTACTTAATTGTCTCACCTCGTATACATATATATATGTATATACTTATATATATGCATATATATATATATATATATATATATATATATATATATATATATATATATATATATATATATATAGTGTAAGCATATACAATTGCTATCAAAAAACTTAAATTGTAGCAAGTGTCATGCGTTTACAGAAGACAAGGAAGAGGCAATGAAGGACGAATTTTACAGCCCCCTTAAAATTGTTCTGGGTGACTTCAATGCGAAAATCGGCTGAGGAACTTTACATCGAGGAACGACCGGAGGATACAGCCTCCATCAATAGACCAGTGAAAATAGACAATAGCTGATCGATTTCGTGACTAGTAATGGCTTCACAGTAATATCCACACGATGTTCACATCGACCCATCCATAAGAGAACGTGGGCATTCCCTGATGGTCACACATTCAACCAAATTGACCATGTTCTCTTATAAAAATGAGCCACCACCAGCATTCTCGACGTGCGCTCGTTCCTCGAGGCTGTCTGTAATTCAGACCACTACTTTATAAGGGTCAAGTCTCGATGCGGTATTTGTAAGAGCTGTAAACAATGAGCATCAGTTACTCGGAGGTACCAGATACACAAGCTAAATAATACCTCAGTAACACCCACATACATATCAGCGCTGGAAAATTGCAGCAACATATCCTCGCAGGCAGGAGAAAGTAATTATGACATCTAAACCATGTGGAAGGTAGTAAAACCTGCGGTGACAGTAGCAGCCGAGGAGGTGTTGGAGCACCAGGCAAAAAAGTAGGAACGACTAGTATAATAAACAATGCAAAAAAGCGATCAAAAAAGGAACAAGGTGCACAAAGAACACAACTAGCGAACAACTCGGGCCAAAGAAGGAAAATATAAAAGCCTTCTACGTCAACCTAAAATATGTGCCCAAGAAACAAATTGCTGATCTTCAACACCAAGATCTAACAGGTAAACGAAAACATGATCCTACATGAAGTCAGATCAGTGTATGCCTCTATCAAACAACGAAAACACGGCTTCAATCCACAAACAAATCTTTGCAAAAGTGTGCAAATCAACCCAGTCGAAATCAAAGACAGATGGCTGCAATATTTCCAGAAGCTATTCGCAGCGTCCCTAATAACGGCTGATGCTATAAACATTTCAAAAGCAGGATAAGAGAAACCAGCCTTACTGCCAACCAAAAACAAAGTACAGGCAGCAGTAGGGACCTCAGAAAAAATAAGGCTCCTGGAATAGATAAAATACCAACAGAACTGCTCCAAAGCGGGGGTCCCCATCTAAGTAATCTTCTGCATCGGCTGATATTCAGTTACCAGAGAACTGGCGAAAAGGTATAATGTGTCCTGTACACAAAAAGGTGCACAAACTAAAATATGAACGTTATACAGGCATCGGTCTGTTGTGCACGTCTTATAAAGTGCTCTCAAAAATCATAGAAAAAAAAACTAAAGCTGTGCTGTGAAAACATTATGAGAGAGTATCAGCGAGGCTTTTGAAGCAGACGGTCTAAAATATTCTCAGTTAAGCAGAAGCTCAAAAAGTGCTGGGAATATAACATTGATATACAGCGACACTTCGTAGAAGCATACAGCAGTATCGACAGAAGTGCTTGACTTTGGTGCCCCAACAAAACGAGTCTATTCGGTCAATGTCACGATGCTCAACATAGAGTCCCAGGTCAGGGTAAACGATGAACTAAAGGACAGCTTTATAACAGAATCAGGATTAAAAAAAGGGGAGGGAGTTGCCCCAATGCTCTTTAATATTACCCTGGAACACGTCATCAGGAATACATCAGCTGAAACCTCGGGTACACTAATGTTCAAATTCACACAATTGGTAGCTTATGCTGATGACATCAATTTTATGGCACGTTAAATCTTAGATACCAAAGGAGTATTTCTGAGTCTAGAATCTGAAGCGAACTGAATTGGCCTACGAGCTAATGAAACAAAATCTAAATTCATGACATGAACGAGGAAGAAAACTCCAGTTCGACAAAACCTGACCGTAGGCCACTGCAACCTTGAAAGTGTGGATAATTTTGTATATCTTAGAGCAAACCTTAATAGACGAGGCAGAAAAAGGATGAGACTGGGCACTGAATAAGTGCCGTAAATAAAGCCTTTTACTCCGTACTTCCCATTCTAAGATCCAGTGTGCAAAATAAGCTCAGCATTTACAAACCACTGATAAAACCTGTGTTGTTATATTGAAGTGAAACATGGACCCTGACGAGCAAATTCCAAAAGGTAGTGGGCGTATTTGAACGCAAAGTGCTCTAGAAAATCTATGGCCTAATGAAACTAGGAACAGAGTAGAGACTACGTTAGAGTAATGGGCTGTATGTCCTACTTGACAAGTCACCTGTTTCCTCTTACGTAAAGCTGCGTAAATTGCAATAGGCGGACCATGTAGAAAGAATGGAAGAAAACTAGCTACCCAGAAGAACATTGACGGGTAAAACACAAGGTAGACGGGCAACGGGAAGACCGAGAACTCGATGGGAAGACGCAAATGACGCTGAAAGCAGATCCTTGATCGGAGTAAACCATCGGTGGGCAAGGTCGTGGAACCGTGATGATTGAAGGAAACGTGTCATGGATGCTGGGCTTTGGCATCCAGATTCGGGCTGTCACGTCATAGATTATGATTTAAATATAATTGTATGAAGAAAATATGCATAATACATCTCATAAGTAAGTTTAGACATTTTCAAATATTTTGTCTGCTGGGTTATTGAACAAATCAAAGTGAAACAAAAAGTGAATTGTAAAACCAATATTGGTATGGTTTCTCATAAACCTGTTTAACTTTAACCAAAGGATTACATATAATAATTGTATTTGTGGATTAATCAATCGTTCGATTTTTGGCTCCAATAACAATGAAAAAACCATGAGTCTAAGATAGAAACAATCGGTTTACTTCTTTCCTTCTAGCGTGTATGGATCCCGCAACGTTGGCGTGCTTTTCATAAAAATGAACAAGCCATTGCGCGAGCTTCTCCTTTATGTTGTTTCTGGAGTGCTCGCCTGGGAAGATTGACCTTTCCCTTATTTCACGGCCAAGTCATCATTTGGGTCTTTGATCCGGTTGGGATGAGTGCAAGGGGGCACTGCTACTACGCGGATGTCCCACTCTTTTTTGGGCCTTAAATATCCACGGCAATGACGAATTCAGTTCAAACTTCGCATACAAGTAGCTCGGAAAAGTCATTGCGTCTCGTTCCTGTTATATCTTCGACACCTGTCGAATGTGTCCAGTTGCTACTTCAAAAAAAGTCGTAACCGAGGAATTTTTCGGAGTGGGCCCTTGCGCTTGAGGAAAGAATCCGCCCCACGATTCCACACCGCTAGTTGCCAAAACTTACGCGTCACCAGGCAATGCCATTCTAGTTGAGCACTAATCTTTTATCGCTGAGGCAGCAGTCCATCGCTGCAGTCCTAAATGGCCAGTTTAGCATCCAGAAAACACTACAAATAGAGTTAAGATGAATTGACACCTACTGTCTAAAAGAACTGATGGTTAAAGCGCTAAAATGATACGCTCAAATTACTGCAACTCTTCTGTATGAGCTGTCAACCATGATTGCAATTTTTACTTAAGCTAGGCTCTCACAACAGTTTTTTAGCTGCACTGAAAAAATTTGCAAGCTGAAGTTGCACTTGCTTATATACAATATAAGCACGTTCAAATAAGTTTTGCGACTTTTCTTGCCACGTTAATAGTTGCGAAACACATTGCAATATACTGACCAAGTTCAGACGCTACAGCTAACAGGCTTAGGATGTCTATCAACTAATCGTTTGGCTGAGCCCTTTCTCAAGTCTACATGGCCCAATTTTACATCCATGCTCATTTTCTATACGATACACATTTTGTGAATGACTGTGTATCACTGGGTTTGTTTTATTGCTAACGGTCAACTAGTATACATGAGCAGTTTCATCCCAATACCAAAACTGCATTTCCAATCTTCCGTAAGAGATCGTTTCCTTGAGCTATCGATCGATGAATGATTGCCTTGAGACTTAGGAAAACTCGGAGGTATAGCTGATGGGTATGCATTTGTTGCAGTGCATGCAGCCAAGTTGTTCGAAAATATTGGGACTTTTTAGACGCAAATATGAACATATTGCGACAAGATTTGAAGGTATATCTTTGCTAGGAAAACATGCGCTAATTCTTCCGTGCATGCTAGCGTCGAATGTCCAAATAATGTGCGCTTGCGCGAGTATCACTAAAACTTTCTACTAAACTGGTTTAAGAAGAAATCGCAAATTCATGCGACTGCTGACCTGGCCAGTATTGTTGCAAATCGCAGTGTGCGTGCTTCCATTTAACTATGTTTAACTTGCGACAGTAGGGCGACTATATAGTCGTAGTCTGATCCATCCATAAGAAAACTGGATCTACCTGGAAGAGCAAAGTGCAAGCTGGTGTTTGTGACTCATTCTTGATCATCTAAGAGCATCGCATACGTGCACAGGGATATATTCAAACAGCTTCACGATTATTAATTGCAGTGGACATTAAGGAGCGAATTTTAATCGCTGTGGGCGTCCAGCCTAAAATAATTGTGCGTTGAATTTTTAAACGATTGTCAGACTGCGGAAGCTGCAATGGGCTGGCCACATGAATCGTACCGACGAACAACGGATACCCAAAAAGGGATTCGTTGGGAGAACTGAAGACCGAAAACCAGTGGGGAAAGCGAGAAAATGCTAGTCTGACTCGGTCGACGAAGACATTTCATCGCTGCTCGGATCTTAATGGACCGAGACAGTGGGAGGCGCTATTTGCAGGAAGCGAAGGCCCGAGAGGGGCTGTAGTGCTACAAAGAAGAAGAAATGTTTAAAATAAAAAAACTTCTTTCATTTTCTCATCATTTCCTTCTCGGGAACATTAAAAACAAAACAACTCATAAAGCATTTCATAAAAGTGTTACATCACTTTTCTGCTATCATACTTTGATCATTGAACGCAACATTTTAAAAGTTTCCTGATTTCCTTTACCTGTAGATAATATGATTTTCATCTTCGCGCTTTTCTATCATATTATACATATTTCCTTCTTAACGAACTTTTTTTTCATTTTCTTTCTACCGGTACTTTTTTCCCACTCTACCAACTATCTATATGCAGTATAAACTAAGAATTTCTTCTTCCACTCTCAGACTACTCTCTTTTCAATTTTCCTTTAACTTATTTTTGCCGGCAAACTTCAACTTCTTTTTGAGTTTAAAATGAATTTATAATTAGATGACACCAACCGTGCGTAAATAATTTTCAGTTTTCCATGCATATTGCAGAATATGGGGATCTATTATATATACATTTGAATATACAATCATAGAGGGTGATATGAGAGATAGTATGTATAGCAGAAGAGAAAGCGTTGAAAAGTTTTCTCGTTATAAGTTTTTCACTTTTTTGATAGTTATGGTTTTTTGAAAGTTGCGAATTTTTCTCATGCTGGTTAGTTCTTCGTTATGTATAGAGGTTATTCTTTCATCTCGTGAACTACATAATACGAGTATAAATCATATGCTGTTAAGTTTTTAAACGTTTAAAATTAGAGGAAAAGTATATGTTTTATCTCAGTGATTTCATTATAAAGGATATATATTCAAATTTCATAGATTTGATTACAGATATACTATTCCTGCTTTGTCAGAATTCGTTGAAGTTGATGTGATAAGTTTTATTTGAGATTATTGATAAGTCTTTTTCTAGTTATTAACACCCAATCCAACCAACCTGATTGTTAAGTCAACAATTATTCTCTTCCAAATTATTTGATTGAGCATAGGTCGTAAAGTTTTCTGGTTTCAACAATTTCATGGCAGCTTTTCTTCTAAATATCTGCAGAATAAAGCAAAATCGCTTGTTGATCGACAAGCGTTTTGCTCTCGAGAACGATGTTTCATATGAATATTTTTTTATAAAATTTAAAACTTTTACCTAATATTGTGGCATTCGCTTCCTTAAAAAAACCTCTATACTATAAAATTTCTAGCCAATCCTTATGAAAGTGATATAAGGTTATAAATGAATCCTATGAATAAAAAGAATTATCTCTGTTTCTTTTCTTTTCTGTTGCTTATGATTCATAAATAATTGCTTTTTCCAGTTCTTCTGTATTCAAAAATGGCGCCAAATCCAAGTATCTTCAACCGCTATAAGAATCAGCTGCAGAGGAAGCCAATACACGGCGCGGACAATATAAACTTATCGGATCCGAAAATACCATCTTTAAAGAGTGGAAAAGGACTGGATTAAACTTGTGGTGAACAACTATCTCCAAAGCAGGAAGTTTTTTGACAGTTGTAAGAATTTGTTGAAATAGATGCCATCACACAAATTGCATCAAGGATGGTGTGTTAAGTTACCTTTGCACCTTTTGCTGGGCTAACCCAAATTTTTTCTGACTTTGGAGGGTCTCGCCTTCTCTTGTTTATTTCCAAGTACTTTTGGTAAACTGCAATGTTTCATGTGAGCCAGTATGTCTGATATCAGTTTTTAGGGTTTGTTAGTACATTTGCACGCTTCTTCTTCAGCGTTTAGAATACGGTCTTAACTGGGCCTTAGCAACCCGAATTCATCTTGCCCAGCATTTTTGCTTGGAAATACCAAGAAAATACTTTTGCGAAGTTGCACGAAAATTATGTAAACGTCATATAAGCTTTCAGGCATTTTTGGGTGACCACAAATCTACGGCAAGTTGTCAAAAAGTTTGTATAAATTTTTTTTGTGGTGGATTTTTGTAGTAATCAAGTAGTGTGGCTAGTCAAATAGCTCAAGGGATCTTCACGAAAAGAGTTAAAGCTGCATATACAAAACGAAGAGCGCTAGCAAAGAATCAGCTCAACATCAAGGTTTAAAACAGGAAGCAGCGCAATTACTACAAATAATACATCACTGGCCAATTCAATTGCACCAAAACTAGAAGATATTCTGAAAAATAATAAAATTTCAAGCACGTGAAGGTAGACAAATGCTCATCGGAGATGGAAACAGCCGAAAATAAAAATTGACATTTATTATGTAAATTACAACCATACATACAAAGCTACGATAAAAATGTTAATGGATACATCCAAGAATTCAGTAACAAAGTAAATGAATTTAGAGCCAATGAATAAAGAAAATATAATGGGCTACTCACTCTATGGGACTCAAAAATTTTAGCTACTTCTTATGCGCCAGGAGAATTCCGATCTTTTACTCCCAATGGATAACAACAAATCAATTAGATCAACAAATATTACAATTTTTATTCCGTGCAACGCCAATCGAACTTCTCAAAAATTACGACTCAATAATAGCTAATAACAATATGACCGAAAAATTAGAATGGACAGAAAAATTAAAGATAAAAACTTACCATTTTCATACGGTTAATAAATTTATTGAAGAATAATGCCGAAAAATACCAATTTGCATGTGAGTATTGTTTTATTTCTGCATTTCTGCATAAAAACTACTGCTTTGCATTTTCATGTGTGCTCAACCTGCATCAAAAAAATTTAAAAGGAAAATGCAATCATTTTATTTCTATATGCATACACAGTTACGTTTTTGGCTAGTAGATCATTATTTAAGCTTAATCACAATCACGCTTCTACAGCTTCATATCCCTCCACTCCAAACAAGCAAATGTCCATCACAATAGCAACATCTGTACTACTCGAATGAGCGAAGTCATTCCAATAATTCAATTGGAATACAATCATCCGTTACCGTTACAGCAACAAATCCAGCAAGGATGATACTATGCAGAGAGAGAACCCGTCTTGTGCAAACTTGTGGATTGGACTTGGACGCAATCCCGTTTCTACGCAAGAACGAAAGGGTGTGAGTGTGATCTTGTCAACCACGGGTAGCTGTGAGCTGGGCAACAATGGGCTCGAAAATGCCAGAACGTGCAGATCGGTGTGAATCTTAAGGAATACTGAGTTAGCGGTTCAAGAAAAAATAATGAAACTATGAGAAGTGTTTAAGTTCTGATTGCGAATTTCTTACTGCCGTTCTGTATTCTTAACAAATTTTAATACTTAGGAGAATTAAATGCATAGAAAACAATTGCCAACTTTCCAGTGCGGGTCTTTTTCCAGTTGTTTCTTTTTTCTTCCTTTGGTTCAATTCTAGGTGTTGTGAACTTTCTACTCGTAGGCGGGGAAAGGCGGGAAGGTATTTTTTTCCAAGAAAGGATTTAACTGGTGTCGGAACGGAGTTAACGCATTGTGGTTAACAATGTTTGAAGTTGCGGGACTGACAAGTGCTCGTCGTGGTCAAGTTATGTTTATGTATAAGACTTTCAGGGCTTTGAAGTGTTTCTTTTAGGTTTTGTAGTGAATTTCAGCCGACTGTGTAGTGGATTTGCGTAGATTTTCAATTTGGTGGAGTTCCACTAATTGTTCTCCGGGGAGCCGTAACCTCATTGATTTGAATCGGGCTCCAAGGGCGCACGAGTGGTGCCTGCGCCGTCTCTGACGGAGCTATCCGGGGCCGAAAAAGAGCCTGACTGAAGCACCCCTTTCAAAAAAGGGTAAAAGTAACAAATAACCTCTAATCCTGGCAGTTGACGTTTAGTGTGTGACTTATTTGTTGTCTGTGTTGTGTCCTGGATGTGGACTACAACATCCGAGCTTCCAGCTGTGTTGGTCATGAGACGATCTGCAAGCTCTACAATGCTGTTGGGGTTAGGTGACAGTGGCAGGTAAGTATGTAACCATGCCATACAGCGTCTCGTGTCAAAGTTGATGTAACACTTCGTTGGTCAGCGCATTTTTGGCGAGGTTGCGCATTTTCTGTAGGAATTGTGACAGTTTTTTGTTATCAAGCGCTATTTTCTCAAGCAGTTTGTGGAGCTGGTCTTGTCTTTGAGTCGGAAAAATCAGTGCAAATGTCTGCTTTTAAAGCTGGGTCCTTTTTGCCGTCTGCTAGTTTTGCAATTATGTCTCAGAGTTGCTTGGCGAGTTGCTGGGCTGTATTTTTGTTCATCGCAAGTTATGTTGTTTGTCACAAAATCTATTTCTAGTTGGCGCAAATTAATGTTACCGATAATGACGTGTTCTGGCATTTAAGTGTTTGATTTATTGTTTATTTTGGAAATGGTTACCTTGAATTGTTCGTCCTCATTTGGAGTGATGTTGTTTTTGGAAATGTTGGCCGCATTGTCATTTGTTTTGCGCGAATTGGGTTCTTTGTGTATCCGCTCTCATTTTGCCTGCTTTGAAGCGCTTTCTTACATCTGGTCAGTGATCAATCGTTTTTGTAGATTCAGGGCAATCACTTCAAATTATCTTTATTAACTTGTCCACCAAAAGCACTAAACTCAAACAAATGAATACTTATTAGTGTCGAATATATATTATTCATTATGTGGTTTGATTTTCAATAGACTTTTTTGACAGATCACGCGTGACTCCTGTCAAACTGGAATGCAATTTTTATTCAGTATTGTTTGACAAATCATCATGGAAAGACTTACATCGCAACAACGCATTGTTCAGCTGTATTTCGTAAATCAGCGTTCTTAGAGCAACTTATGGTGTACATTATCGACCTACCGAACCCACTAAACCACTATAGCCAATACCATACTTGTTTGATTGGACCACATTCAGCACATAGTGAAGAGAATACAGCGGCTATAGCAGAGTGTGGCTGAAGACCGTGACGAACCGATTCGGCGTCGTTCTTAACAGCTTGGTTTGTCGTACACAATAACTTGTCGTATTTTACGTAAAGGCCTTGGTTTTAAGACAGACAAAGTTCAACTTATGCAAAAATTGAAGCTGGGTGACATATATTTGCGTCGTGTTTTTGGTGAATGGGCTCTGAATCAGCTCGATGAATATCCGCTGTCTTATCGCGAAATGCTCAGTGAAGAGAAGCATTTTTGGCTCAATAAATACATCAATAAACAGAATTGCCGTATTTGAGTTGATAAACAACCTAAAGAGCTTCAATAGCTGCCACTAGAGCCACAGGAACCCCATAAGTTGGTGTGGTTTATGAGCCGGTGGAATGATCGGTCCATATTACTTTAAAATTGAGTCCGGTTAGAACGTAACCGTCTATGGCAAACGCGATCGCACCATGATAATGGATTTTTTGCCACCTGAAGTTGCGGTTTATGGTATTGGTGAACTTTGGTTTTACTTCGCATACAGCAAGAAAAACAATGGACTTATTGTGAAATGATTTTGGTGAGAACCTGATTTTACGTTTTGGACCAGTAAATTGGCACCCTAGATCCTGTGATATCGCGCCTTTAGATTATTTTCTTTAAGGTTTCATGAAGTCCTTGGTCTTCAAGGATAAGCCAGCTTCAATCAACGCTTTGGAAGCCTGCATTACTCGGGTCGTTTGCGAGATACCGGTCGCTATGCTGGAATACGTCGCCTAAAATTGGACGCTCAGGATGGACCATTTACAGCGTAGTCATGGTCAAAATTTAAACAAGCTAACGTTTAAAAAGTAGATTTCCTAGATTGTTCTAGAAATCAACTTTGTGCCTTTCATTTGAGATTAAAAACAAAAACTCATAATGAAACACCCTATATATATTGTTACGTGTACAAATAATTCTGCGAGCTACTGTCGCAATTGTTTTCACAACCATTAAGAACATCAACAAAATGAATTTACTCGAAACCACGAGAACCCACCAAGCTTGATCAACATTTGGAAGTGAGTCACTGCTCCATTCATTAAGCTGCTCGAATATACCAGATACCTCTCGGCAGAACATTCGCCAATGTAAGGGAGAAATGCATTGAACGGCTGGAGACCCTATATAAAGGCGAGCTGAATGAAGGGGAGGATCATTCATTCAACCGCGATAGTAAAAGCTGCTGTGTGTGGGGTGCGAATTGAAAAGCGATCGAGTAATAGTAAAGTGATTTTCGTTGATTGTGAAGTGATTTTAGTGCACAGTTAAAGTGAAAATCGATAGACGACTTGTAAAATAGTGGAAATTAAAATTGTGAAATAGTTAAATGAGTGATTGTGCATTTTTTTTAGTAATTAAATAAACTCATTTAATTTAAAAGACATTGCGTTTTCACTTTCCCGGAACGTTAAAATTATTGGCCGCGAACCATAACACGCGACAATATTTTAGCACAAGCAGTCTTCACATGTGTTAATCATTGATGAATATCTATCAGAAGAGTCGGCCTCTTAGGACTCGTTTGATCATGTGTCCTTGAACCTTCTTTTTTCTGTCTATTTGAGGCTTATTTATTGTTACGCATTTGATGGATGAGCTCTGTCATCAGTAGGGTAACTTGAAGTGTGTGGTGTCACAAAGTCGCCACAGATTTGTAATTCTTTACAACACACTTAGTCGAGGATCAAACAAGATAACTTAAAATATTTCAAAATTGTTAGTTTACATATGTTATTTTTTGCGTTTGCGTACAATTTGCTTACAAGAAATGTTCTGTGGTGAATAAATGACATGCAAGTTGACAATAGCTGAAACGTTTGCTCATGAAGTAATATATTTTTTGAAATTTTTCTTGCGTTAGTAGAAACTCAAGATAAAATTTTCTTTGAGGAGTCCGAGTTTGGCAAATAGAATTGAGTAATCTTTATGAAACTGTTGCTCCCGAGTTTAATAATGACATTTTTGCGGCATATCAAGTATTTGTTTTTATTCTTGAGTAACCGTAGTGTATTAAATATTAATATGGGGTTTTATATGGAAAAAGTAAAACAAACTAATAATTGTTCCGTCCCCTACCCTCATGTCACAAAGTGCCCAAGTTGGAACTTTTTTTAAAAATTTTTTCAAACGTTTGCTGTTTGTATTGTTTTTTTTATGGTTTAATATATTTTTTCAAATAAAAATGTTTTTTTTTTAAATACTGTTCTTATATCGCGTTTTTGTGTTATAATTCATTTGAAAAAAAAATTAGGGATACATAATTTGCTCTGTCATTGTTTTTCAAATCGTGGAAAAAACACGACCATGCCTAATTGATACATAATATTTAGTCTGTCAGGATAAACCACTACGCTACCTTTCCCAGTGTGTAAGTGCCATTTTGCATGTAGGTAACTCAGCACGAGCACAGCGTCCCCCACCCTCCAAAGAACCCCTAAGATGCTACCTCAGAATTCAGAACTCTGTGTCATTTTCAAGGTCTTGACTCAAAGTGCTATTTACGAGTATGTAGCTCAGCATTTAAAAAGCACAAAAAACAAAACTTCTCACCGTAAACCATCTCAATAAAATAAATTTTCAGTTCATCAAATACAAACAGAAAAATTACTTACAATTTTCCGCTCAATCAATAAAACCTATTTGAAAAACTCATAAAAACCACCCTTTAAGGATGTGAAACATAATCGAATGTCGTTAATCATCCTGAAAAAAGCCCAAAATCTATGTATGTACAAAAAATAAATGAAAAATACCGACACGGCTTTTTAACTTTCTTATTAAAGAAAAAGTATAATATTATATCATCCAAGTTGTAAAACTTTGCAGATTTTTTCCACGAAAATTGGTAGTAAACATTATCAGGACCGCAAACGACGTAGTAGTCATACTTTCTCCCCACATTACTTCTTTGTTCGCGCATTTCACCCCAAGTAAATGAGGAAAAAATTAAATGCTTTCTTATTCATCATAAAAATTCATCATACTCGTAAACACACGAAATAAGAGGACGAACGAAGAAAAAAAACAACCAACTTCCATTATATATACGCGTGAGAGGCCTAATGATTTAAGTCATGAATTTGCATCATCTCGCTCTGTCCTGGCTGTGCAAGGATACGAAATTGATAGGCCATCCTGTTTTCAACTTGATATCGTTTGCAGGAGCGAAGAAAGAATGAAAACGGGAAAAATATTTTTTTATTACTTCCTGATCTCATGATTGCACGTTCCTCAATTTCCATTTTCCTTCTGTATAGAATAGATTCACCGCGAAGATGGTGCTATTTACGTTGAAATTTGGTGGATGAATTTTTTGTTGTTAAGAAATGATGAGCTTTGCATACTAGGCTAAAGGACTGGTGCCATATAATTTCGATTTTCGAAGAATGAATGCTCTGAATTGGTTAATAAGTACATATAAATCAAATTAAAACAATTATGTGATTTAGGAGAGACAGAACAAAGCCAATAATTCAAAAGCTCAGAAAAAGGTAATTTTCAAAGCAAGCTTAATAAAATGATTTTTCCACTGTTCACTACATTTCTTAACGCCACCACGATAAAATTTCAATTTTATCCAGGGGGTTAGTCCTCAAATAAAGGAGGATGCGGTTAAGCTTTAAACCAGCAATCATATTGATTTCTTCTCTTCTTCTTTGAATTTCTGACGTAAATATTTTTACTCTTTGTCATCCCTACAGTTTAGATACCATCTGCAGCCTGTATTTGACTTAAAAGTTTCACCATTTTCCTTTTACATTGTTTCACATTCATCTTTTCTCGAAATTCTCCTTTGTCGTGGATGGTATAGCTAAAGAAGTGAAAATTACGCCAAATTGTAGGTATTAGCAATCGATACAAATGTTAAATAAACTGTACTTATTCCGGTTGGCGCGCAGTTTGATTATCACCTCCGTGCAAAGGTACTGGATGAAGGTAGAAATTTATCTTGTTCTTTTTTGAGATTTACAAATCATTAGACGAAATGATTACAGAAATCATTTCCACCAATGTACTGTTAGAAGGTGTAAATTGTTGTTTTACTGAAGTTTTACGTGATGAGGCGCTTTTTTGATGATTATCGTGGGAGCCAATTCAATTCTGCGAAACTGATCTTATGAGACGTAAAAGATTTAATTGGATGGTCCCCACGGAATGCAATCTACTCGTAGATATACCAATATGACCACTTATAACATAAGGAGAGGGTTTACTGTAATCCTATAATCTGTAACCATCCGGCTGGTAATCGGGATAGAATTTTAAACTTGGTAGTGCCGGAGATATTTCATGGCGACGTGGTAGCTGTCACCGTGCAACCTCTTGGGTGAACTTTGCTAAACTTTTAAATCGATCATTTCACCCTTTTTACATCAACTGAATTTAAATCTATGCGATAAAATTTTGCTCTACAGTGAGCTTTTATTGCTGCGTGCAGTATCGATCTCGTTTCTCGGATAGCTCCGATAGCTTGAAATTACTTATGAAAATTCTCTTATGTGTAGCTACGAGGGCAGTCCCAAAAGTACCCGACCTGACTTATGAATACAGGTGGTTTTAAAAAAACAATTACAGCGATTGATAATAACACCTTTCATAACGGTACGTTTATTATTATTTTTTTACAGAGATCCAAAGTGAACGCTCTCACTGAATTTGTAAATATGGAAAAAATTGGGCGTCGTTATGTGATACAATACTTTCATTTGAAAGGTCTAAGTCCAACCGATATCAAAGCCGAGTTGAATTCTACTCTGGCGAAGTCTGCTACTTCGTTTGCAACGGTCAAATATTGGGTAGCTGAGTTTAAGCGAGGTCGTACGAGCTGCCAAGATGAACACCGCAGTAGTTGACCAAGTGAGGTCACTACGTCAGAAAATATGAAGAAAATCCACACAATGGTATTGGATTACCATCAACTAAAAGTGCGCGAGATAGCAGACATTTCAAAAAGCGCTGTGCATCGCATTTTGACCGAAAATTTGGACATGAGAAAGCTGTGCGCAAGATGGGTGCCGCGTTTGCTCACAATCGAGCATAAACAGCAACGGGAGGATGTTTCCATCGCGTGTTTGACAATGTTTCGCAGCAATAAAGCCGAGTTTTTGCGTCGATCCATAACCATGGAAGAAACATGGGTACATCATTTTACACGTGAAACCAAGGAGCAGTCAAAGCAGTGGACTGAAAAGGGAAAACCGGTTCCAAAGAAAGCAAAGACAGTTCAATCAGCCGGCAAGGTCATGGCATCCGTTTTCTGGGATGCGCATGGAATAAAATTTATTGATTATCTCGAAAAAAGAAAAACAATCACAGGCGCATATTATACGCCACATAGCAGCATTTGAGTGATGAAATCAAGCAAAAACGGCCCCATCTGACGAAAAAGAAAGTGTTGTTTCATCACGACAATGCACCAGTCCACACGTGCATCATTGCGATGGCTCAAATTAATAACTTGAAGTTCGAATTGCTTCCCCAGGCACCCTATTCACCAGGTCTGGCTCCTTCGGATTATTTTCTTTTTCCAAATTTGAAAAAATGGCTCGGCGAGAAAAGATTTGCCAACAATGAAGAGGTAGAGTCTGCGGTTAATAGCTATTTTGAGGAGCTTGACGGTTCCTACTATAAAGCGAGTATTGAAGCTATTGAACATAGTTGGGAAAAGTGTATCGAGCTGAAGGGAGAAGATGTTAAAAAATAAAAACCTTTTCTCAATTTTTTTTACTGTTTTCTTTGTCGGATCGGGTACTTTTGGGGCCGCCCTCGTACATAATTGAGTTCCTCACCTCTAAGCATGGTGTTCGCAAATCACCGGTGTGTACCTAATAAGATTGACGGTCTGAGGAAAATTAGTGCATACGTTGTTCTTCTAAAACTTTTCTTCTCTAATAATTTTCAGAAATTATGCAGCTAAACACAAAGAATTTTCATAAGTAACTCTCGGATAAAGTTCGCTACGTCCCGCATCAGTAAACGAACGTTATCTGCTTTGGAACGTTTCTTGTGGTCTGACTTTTGGTGCGTGCGTGACTTTTGATGTTGAAATATTGGGCAATCCATCGTCCCTCTTCAGATACAATAAGAGTGTGAGCAATTTCGCGATTCACGACTCTTTTCGACTGGTAAACAATTATGCAGGATGTAATTGGTTTTCCGAAAAAATTCTCAGCTACTAGGAGTTTAACCAACGGAAGTTATGGCTACAATATACCCACCTTCAATGCCGCACCAGCCGGTTATCAGTTCTACAGTGTAGCAATGAATGCTCCTATAGGGTTTTCCAATAAAAGGTGTTATTTTGATATTAAAAGAAAAATGCCATTTTTTTAAAAATAAATGATCAGATGTTTATTTCATTATAAAGAAGAAGGTTTTGCCGTTAATAGTGGACAATAACATCAGGCAAATGACCACCACGACCACGCTTACAGGATCATATCTTTTTCATGAAATTTCCCATAACCAAATCGCAAAGTGGCTGCCATATGTCCTCGATAGAATCACGAATTCCATCTTTGATGGTTAGGACCTAGTTACTTTGCATGGTAGTGCCGAGGCGACACTAGAGTGTGATTGGCTCTAACTCAACTATCATGCCGTCTTCGTCCTGGTAAAACCTTAGCAGGCCTCGGAGAACGTTCGAAGTTCGCTAAATTGGGTTGGTGGTGTAGGTTTGGTTGAGACGGAATCCCGATTAGCGCTGGTCTGGCTCTGAGTACTTGTCTCCATAAGGGCTTGTGTCAACCCTCACACGGCCTTCCTGCTTTGCAATGATAGCCATGGAATCCAAAATGGAAGCACACACATGAACGGAGATAGTGGCTCCGAGGGGGGACTCAATTAAACTGGAGCAACTTCAACTAAAAACTGAGGTCTACAAAGTGATCACGGCAGGAAAAGAAACGAGTGACCAGACAAATAAAGCGGCGGTGTGTGATCTCATTGCCACCGTTGAAGATGTGGTGTAAACACTGTACTCGAAAATGGAAACCGATAAGCTCTCCCAAGAAAGGTGGTGGAAAAGTACAATTGCCGCCTAGCAACATGAAGAAGAAAGGCTGGTTCGAAAAGCGGAAGATGTTCTAAAAAGAATAAAATCTGCATGCGAGTCACCAAAAATCAGCAAAGGAGTAAATATTGGGCTCCTTGAGCTAAAATACATCCATTACCAGAAGGCCAAATAAGAGCAGAAGGCTAAAGAAGCGCTGAGGGGCAAGCCTAATGGGCAGATGTAGATAGCTTTACCATCAGACATTACTAAAAGAATGGTGTCTAGCTCAATCGAAGGAGATCGGGATAGGAAAAGGAAGAAAGAGGCACTTGATGGGTGTGGAATGCCAGATCAGGGGTTCTAGATAGTACTGTTAAAAGCAGCGAAGAAAGGCACAAAAAAACTTCTTCGAAAAGTACCAGATAATAAAGTTCGCAAGGATGCCCAGCAAGAAAAAAGACCTGATGCGAAACAGGAAAGAAAGAAGCCTGGACAAAGGTCTCAGCAACAGGCATGGCTCATAAAACCCCAAGATAGACGATCCTTCGCGGAAGTGCTTCGTGATATCAGGGGAAATGGAAGGTCCGAAGAGAGTAACACTGCCTCTAAAGAAGTACGACACACACAGTCAGGTAACGCACTTCCGAGCAGACGCCGACAATAAAGAAGCATTCTGTGATGCAGTAAAGAAAATCCTCGGTATAAGCAGAACTATAGCCTCGCTAGAGCATTGGCTCGAACTGCAATGATAGAAATAAGAGACAGTGACTGCGTCATGGAAGGCGCTATCAAAAGAGAGTTCCCTAGCGTGTGGAGGATCAAAGCGAGGCTGACACCAGAAATCCATAGGGGACAACGCATGGCCATCATTAACTAAATCGAAAAGGATGCCAAACAATTTCTGAATAAGGGCAAAGTAAGAATAGGATGGGTTGTCTGCAGGGTACGGCAAATAGCAGTGCCTCTCCAATGTTTCAAATGCTTTGGCTTATAGTCACACCACACAAGTATGCAAGGACCCAATAGGAGTTCCCTATGTTACAAATGCATTTAAATGGAACATAAAAGAAAAAAGCGTACAAAAGAGGCACACTTTACTCTTTGCAAGGATGCTTATCCAAGACAGTACTTTGGTACGCCTTGGGACTAGGGAAACGTCGGGTTTTCCAGAAAGCGCTTACTAAGGCAAAATCAGAACTTACAGCAGATGAACTGCCTAAAGCTTGCTCGAGCGTTTGCAAGGGGCATGCTGCGGAGTGAGCAAAACAATGAATGGATCATAGTTTCCTGATGAGATTGGTGCTGCTACCATCTGGGCCCGGTACAGTGATTTCCAGGTGGAGATTTGTGGACGGGGGGATGGTTTCCTGCGGGTGGGGCTCATGAACCACCTTCTTTATTATTTATCGAACGCCGAACGAACCAATATCATTTGGAGGGTGCTGTCTCGAATGCAGACGGCAACGTGCTCATTGGAGGGGACTTCAATGCTAAAGCAATCGAATGGTGCATGCCTCAAACAGATCCCAGGGGAAAACGTATCCCAGTAATGGTGACCAGGATGGCGCTCGTCATACTTAATTCCAGAAAAACGCAGGTTTTCCGCTGTATTGCCTGTGAAGGAACCATACCGGATGCAACATTCATCACAGAGTCTTAGTATAGAGGATACAGAATTTGAGAGTATTAGAGGACTACTCAACCACTGATCATCAGTGCATTCTACTTGAGATCAGCGATGTTTTCTTCTACAAATAGGTAAAGCATCGAAAGAATGGACGTCTAGAGTTTCCCTGAGGTGCTCGCACCAGGTGCTCCGCTGTAGGAAGATTTTCAGGCGACTGAAAAACTGACAGCTCAAGACGTTGTGAACTCAACCGTGATCATCATTACGACTGCTTGCAATGCTTCTATGCCCCGTCGAAAATCCCCACATGTCAATTCCCCAGTATAGTGGTGGCTGGAAAGCGAAAGGAGTGCCACAAGTCTTGGCCTGAGAGGCAGCGGGTACAGAACCGTCACGAGGCATGCAACCGGGTAGCAGCGTACTCGTATAACCTGGCCAGGAAATGTCTTCGCAAATTAATTAACAGCCGTAACGCTCGCTGATTGCAAGGCCTAGGGGACAATGTGAACAAGGATCCGTGGGGCCTCGGCTACAAGCTAGTTATGCGGGAGCTTGCTGCTCTACGGACGCCTTGCATAGATGATTCGGAAAGATGGACGAGATAGTGCGGCCACTCTTTCCTGCCCATGTTGACGGTGTCCACGGTAAAACAGCAATCAAGTGTCCATTCTTCATACAGCTGGAACTGGAAGAAGCAGTTCTTTCACTGAAAACGGGAAAGGATCCAGGTCCAGATGGTGTTCCAGTTGAGGTGTTGTGATGGATCTGTTATTATAATTCTGGCTTTCTGCTCAGTATATTCAAAGTTTACTTATGGATTGGATTTTCTCAGAACGATAGAAGGTGGCGAGGGTCGTGCTGATTAGCAAGGGGAAGGGAAATCCTGAATCTGCGACTGCATACCGCCCGTTATGCATACTATACAAAAAATCATCCAGGGAAGACTCACTGATGCTATTTGTGCTGCTGGCGACGCTATTTGTGCTGCTGGTGACTTGGGGTGGTAAGCATGGTCCAAAAGGCAGAGGCATATAGTCGCACTTGACGTTAGCAACGCCTTCAACCCTGCTATATGGGGGGATATTCTGGAAAACCCTTTCCAAGCTCCAAAATATTTGATGCGGCTTCTGAGGGACAACCTAAAGCACCGAAGCCTGCTTTACGACACGACACAGGGCCAATGATGTAACGGCTCTCGTCACTGGACGCACCGTAAAATATCGTCAACTTAGGCAAGGTATGCTAATGCGCCGTGTGAGAGACTGAATGACTGTTCGAGAATCAGTATTGGAGACATGCTAATCGAATAGAAGCCAGTGGTGAAGAGCCTGGAGCTACTGACCAACTCAAAGATGAGTTTCTCTGAGCAAACCAGGGTAGCGGCTCAGAAGGCTGATTCAAGAGTGTCGGCTCTGAGTTGACTTATGACCAGTATTGGGGGACCCAACCCATCAAAAATATGCCTCTTGATGAGTGCTGTTGGGTCTGTGCTACAGTACCGAGCAGAAATATGACGCGACGCTCTCAGTAAAGAGGTGTGACGAAAACGCTTGGTACAGGTACAGAGAAGTGGAATGCTGAAGATTGCATCTTCATATCCGGCAGTCTTTGTTTCGGCAATGCAATTTGTTGCAGGCGTGATACATGTTCCTATCCTTGCTAAAGGGCGCCGCGCTATTTACCTGCGTTGAAGCGAGGACGCAAGGGATACAGTTGCTTGCAAGGAGAGACAGCACTCACTCAAGATTGGCAGCAGTCTTGGGGAATTGGACGAAGGGAAAGTGGACTACGTTCCTCACACTGGATGCGAGACAGTGGCTAAATCAAAGGCATGGTGAGAGTGACTTCTATACGACCCAGTTTTTGTGCGGGCTTGGGTGTTCTTAGTCATACCTGTACAAAATTGGTAAGTCACCATCCTCCAATTGTTGGTTTTCCCAAGAAAGGAAGATAATTCTTGCCACACATTTTTGCGTGCAAAAAATAGGATAGGTTATGACGAGACCTCGACAGAGAGACAAGAGAGCTCACCCCGAATAGTATAGTCGTGGTGATGCTTGGGTCGGTTGATAAATGGAATCAGGTGGCACATTATGTTATGGTAGTCCTAAAAGGGGGCTCGAATATTGCTTGTCTGGCGGTTCTTCTCTCCCCTGCCGCTAGAGGGGGATCCCCCAGCAAGAAGGCACCTCGAGGCATCGCAAAACGAGACCTGACCCGAATTTGTCAATCAGTTCCAGGATGGGTTCTCAGGTTGGCAGGGAAGGTGCTTAGCGGAAAGTATAGTCTCTTGCGAGAATAGAAACCCCGAACTCTGTGCGTAAATGGTATTCACCTCCCAATCACAAAAAAAACTGAATCCGTGGTTCATTCCCATGCACTTTAATGAACTACGGCTTCACTGACTAATTTCTATCTGACCTAGCTCTTGAGCGGGCATGAATATGTCCAGAAATATCTGCACCAGATCAATATCACGGTTTTTAGACAGCGTGTTTTGGCTGTGACTTGTTTTTCATCTGGGAAAGGCTGAACGATGATCACTGCAGTAAAATTGCAGAGCTGTCTCTGGAGACTATAGGTGGAACGGCGCGGTACATTATTCCCAAGCATTGCTGATTGTTGAAAAAAGGCATACTAAACCGTTGGAAGGTGTCAGGGGCAATTTCTTGCAATAGTTTTCCCTCAATTTCTTGCGGCTAAAGAAGGGATTCCTGCATTTCGAAGGCGCCCTAGCAGTAAGAAAATTGGGCTTAGCCCATAGTAATATGTCAAACGATTCCAGGCGTGGCAACCAGGTGACAAGGTAAGTGTTTAAGGGGAAGTTCAAATGCATTGTAACATTGGGAGTCCCACACTCAGAGCATTAACAGCATTCGCCTCCCAACCACAAAAAAAGTACTCCACTTTCAAGGCAACCTTTGGGGATACTCAAATGCTATAGTTTGGAATGTTTTGCTCATATAAAATGTAAATTTTTTCAAACACAGGGCCTTCCTTGTACAAGACATCAGGTCCGCAAAAAGATGAGCAGTATAATAGTAGTAGACCCTATATTCTTCAAATTTGATGTCCTTTTTTATCTACTGCTTAACCAATACCTTTGATTCAGTTTGATTTGAAAACTATGATACCCAATACTACACTGAAAACTGTTGGCGGGATTGGTGACAGTACAAGGCCATGAAGAGCGCTTTTAAATAAAATGATAGAACTCTTTCTAGAACTGTTCAACAGCAAGTCTTTTCTCCTTCCAAAGAAAGGCAAATGGCTCTAGAAATTTGCTGCTACTCACCAAAATGCCCATAGTGCTTAGCGTTTTATTTTAGATATGCTCGTATCAAACTAATTTCTTTGGTATCCACCTAAAATTTTTAAGACGAGAATTGTGCCAAAAGAATCATTATCTTGGCCTTATTACGTGCTATCTACTACTCACAATCTGTTGAAATTGCAGTCTGTCTGCCGGTCCATCCATCTGCATGTTACAGCAATATTTCTCAATTACTATCGATGCTGCAATCACAGAATTAGGCATATATATCAGCAGTGAGTTTTTTTTGTGAACGAAGTATTTTATGAACATCTCAATGAAACGTTTCAATGTTTCTTGATACTATTCAATAGTTTTGTTTACATATCGTAGATTCAATGCAAAACTCCTCTGACAGGAGCATCGTTCTGTTTGTCCAAAGTGTCTTAAAGTCCATTTTTGCTCTGGATTACCCCAAGGCGTCTAACATCCTTCTTAAGTCTTGGAGCGGTTACAGTCATTCTAGAAAATTGGCAATATAAAGGGACTGAAAACAATTGGTGATAACATTTTTCGCTTCAGCTATATAATAAGTAAAAGCAAAAGGGATATTGATGCTTTTCTTTTTTTGCTTATTGCATGCCAATACTCGCTCTTTAGTAGAGCTTGTAATGATTTTTGTTTAAATGGTTCAAATGAAATCGGAACCGACCTCTCATCAGTTCTAGACGTAAAGTCTTTGGACTGACAACGGACTGTATCTTACGGTCAACAAGTCCGGACACACTTAGTCTACTCCGAGGTGGCTGCTGGCTAGCTAGCTAGTTCGGAGAGGAGTTTGGTCGCATGTCTTACGCGAGCAGACTAAGTCCAAAATACAACGACTCAGCCACCAGCTCACTTCTTTTTTTAAACGCGTCAAAAAATACAAACATACGGAAAAGAAACCTACTTTCCTTTCTTCCGTATTTTCATCTTTTCATCCAGCCAACAACAAAAAAACTAGATTCAATTTTACCGACGCGGTACCGAAAAATATTCTACTCTAGCTCGAAATCGGAACAACCTTCTCTAATGAAAACGCAAACCAATTTATGGTACCGCGCACTGACGCGACACAAAACCGGCCATCCGCAGATTCCTAGAACCCTACCCTTTGAACGGCATATTTACCGTTCGCTACCATTCCTGCTGGAAGAGAAGGGCATTTGAGGTTTTACAGCTTTTGAGATTATCCTTACACATAAATGTGCGTGATAGATATGATTCAAGGTCAAAGTGTGAGATCCGCTGTGTAGTTGGGTTTGGACTATCTAAATATGCACCATATCGAACCGTTTATGGTCTTGACATTGATTTTAGTTTTACGACTGCAACTTCGTGATGTTTTTCGATTTGTTGCCCCAAATGAGCCGCTGGTGTCCATGCCTCCACATTAGAATTCAGTGCTCTTACAAACCACCATCCGACACAGCCGATATTTCACTATGACACTTACTTGTTCTGACTCGAACGTGATGAAGTAGAATCCTCTCCGTTGATCCTTTTGTCCGTCAAATCGCATTTCGACTTCAACAATATTTTCAATCTGTGAGAAGCATGCCTTTATCCCATCGTCGCGGATCTCTGATGTTAGGCCTCCAACAAAGATCTTTCCATGGCGGGCTTCAGCTGTCTTAGGACCCCTCGTGTTATTGATTAGGTGATTAGGCGCTTGCACAACCTTATCAATTGAATTGGCAGATGCAAAAACACTGAAAGCAAATCTGCTTTTCACCTTCGTTGTCATCCTGTAAAAAGTAAGCATCTATTTATACTAGAACAACATTTGAATTGGTCGTAACAGTTATTTGCAAATATGATCAGATAGGATTGCACTTACGGTACATGCGGCTAATCTAGGAAAAGACTTCGCCAATGAAGCTGGTAACTATCGACGGAAGGCAATGTATTCCCAATTGCACAGCGATTTTTCTTACGACGTGCACACTTCCCATAATAAATTTCCACTTATTCCTTATTAGCGAAGAACAAAATACCGTACGGACCCAGATGACGTTACTGCCGCCGTAACGATTCCATCAACTTTCTCAGTTCAACTGCCCGTTTGACGTTCTTAGACAAAACTGACATAGGATAGGAAGCCGTCAAAACTGACGTTAGATGAGAAGCCATATGGTAGCAATTTGCAAATGTATTGGTCGGCAGTGGCATAGGGCCGATTCATTGCAAGCTACCCTGGTTCTTAGAGCCAATGATAATGGGCCTAAAAAGCCAAAACGCCTTCGCCAAGGCTTATATTACACTCCATCTCTATGACTCCTACTAACTACTCCAACGATCTAAGCAATATTTACAGAATAGCTAATAATAACGGATACAAACGACGTGACATTGACAAACTTATTACGTAGCTTAAGCAAAAATAGGAACGTCAACTGACTGAAACGCATAAAAACGACCAGCAGTGGATTTCGTTTATGAACGTAGGCAAAGAGGCATACAAACTATCAAACTTTCTTAGGAAATACAAATTGCTAAGCGAAAAGGTTCCTTGACATTGTTCCGATTAAAAAGTAAGAGAATAAAGAATCCTTTCTGTTCAAGAGTGGTTCCAGGTTTTTTTTTTCTTGAATTTGTTAAAAACGTCTCAAATATTAGGTTTCCAGGTAAGTTGACTGATTTCTTCGAACATTTCTTCGGTCTATACTTATTCAGAGGTTGCATCATCCAAAGCAGAACAAATGCATTGTTCTTCACCGGAGAATTATGGCTGTCTATTTGATAGCTCCTGGATGACCCGATGGACGTTGACTGTTCCAATATTTGGCTAATGCCGAATATCTAGGTTTAAACATAGCAAACTGCACTAACCTTAAGCCACTGCCAATATACCTCAGAGCAACTTGACAATTCGTGGTTCTAGATACTGCTTGTTCCGTTATTAACAATGCAAGCACGTTCATCGTGCAAGTTTTATGGATCTGGAATTTGTTCGAATTTCACTGTGGCAATACAACTAAATTATTATTCAATACAGTGTCTATATTATGTAAAATTTATGTAAGCCTACCATGTTTAGTCTTTGTTTATAGTGACTCAAACATACAGTTTTAACTATTTAACTCATAAGATAATTTGTTTTAAGCTTAAAGAGCCTTAAACAATTCAAGCCTGCCTTAAGTAGCTTGCTTATTGAATTCCACCATCCTAGTAAAATATTACTTAACCTCCTCCTTCAACATGGCGGCTAATCTTTCCCTACAAAGTAATCTTAGAAAATTTGCTCAAACTCGAATATAAATACAACTTTTCTTAGGGTGCACTTTATCTAACTCCTAAAACAGCACAAACTCCAAAACCACATACACTAATGCACGTACCCTCATCCCTTACCCATAATTACACCGACACAATTTACAAATGCTTTCCGGTACAGAGGATTTCCTCTAGAAAGGACGAAGAAAATCAACAGAGAACGTCTTAAGAGCAAGTCGTCGTCGTCGCTGACTAGCATTGAGTCTTAGCCTGTAAGCTTTCTTCATCTCTCCAACAAACTGTAAGGTCGATCTTTATGTGTTGAAGGCGATAAATCTTATGAAGCTATCATTTAAGTACGTAAGAAAATGAAATGAACGAATCTCAGGGAGACCACCTCCTGACATAGCGGCGGTGTCTTGACACAGGAGCAGAAATTGGTGGTTGGTAGAGCAGCTAGTGGTTGGGCACCATTGCTATTGTTTTGGGGCGTAAAGTTTAGCAACGTGCACCCAGGCACGGCGAGGATTAAGTAATTAGGCAAAAGTTTTGATTTATGGAAAAGAAAATGTGTCTGGTACTTTTGGGTGTCTTAAGACTGGCTCATACACAGCACCTTTAGGTTTCTTTGGATGGTAGTTTGGCTGGTGACGTGGTGGGGATGGCGGTTGAACAGAAATAAGGGTAGCACGTTGATGGCCATTATTATTAGCCTGAAACAAATGACGGAGACATTTAAGGGATATTATTTTTCCGGAAAGTTGGATATTTTTTAAGTGCCTAAGTTAATCGTATATACAATGTAATATTTAAGATAAGGATTTTCTTATTGTTTCGGTGAAGATTTATTAGTCTAGCTTACGAAGTGAAGGGAATTTTAACATGGAAGAAAATTTGCTTGAAGATGAATTAATTTGTTGCATGGTTGTTCGAAAATTAATGTTAACATAGCATTTTTTCTCTTTTTTCAGATACAATTACGGCACCATTGGTAAGTTAATTTTTTAATTTTAAGGAATTAAATTGCCAAAGTGATTTCATTGAGCCTTGTGATATAAAAGATATTTTAAAAAGTTTAAGAATATTACCACAAATTTCATAAGAACCCTAGAAAATAACAATCATTCCCCCTGTAATTTACTCACTCCGAAAAAATGGCGAGCAGAAATGTTCCCCTCTCTTTTCTTTCATTATTGGAGTCGATGAAATCTCCCCCAATCTGAATATTATTTCAGTTTCCATGTTGGTTATTTCATCCACCGGATGGGTATCCCCTTTGTCAGTATCCAAGTGACCATTTAACTGCCATCCATCATTCTTATGCATCCCATACACGATTTATGCTGTGATGGAAAGTCGACATAATGTTCATCATCAAAGTACGAATTATTTAAATGGTCTTAGTAAGCGATGTACCTTCAGAGGTATTTTCAAATTTAATTGTTGCATGAGTTGCTTTACACCGAATTATATGTCTTTTGAATTATAATTGCGCCAAAATAAATAAATAATAGAATTATTACTATACTTAATTTTAACAACCGTTTATATATTTTTGTTTATAATAAATTATTTGTAAATTCGAAAATTGGGAGGTTTATGCTCACGTGAGAGATTAAGTGCCCACAGTTGGTGACCCCAACGTGATCAAGTGGAGAATTAATGCTAAGACGTTGAGTTTAGACTTACCTTTCGTGCGTAGTTCGTGAAGTAACGCCAGCAAAAATTCCTACCAAATTGCACATAAAGACGCCAAAAACTTCAAAAAACCAGAGCCCACCACCACCAATTGGCCTAGGCCTTCAACATAAAGTAATTCATTTGTCGAAACATCGAAGAAAATAAAATTCCCGAGGTTTGTAAGCCAGACCCAGCGTTTTGGTTGGATCAAGTTGAAGCTGCGTTTTACACGCATCACATGACACAGGATGAAACAATGTTCAAATATGTCATTCAGTATGCGGAGGCAGATATTCTACCGCATGTCATCTCCATCACGCAAAACTCACTAGCGGAAAATAAATACGAAGCCGTGAAGCAACAAATGTTAACAGCATTCGTGGAGTCTAAGCTGAGGTGCTTATTATAAGGACTGAACTTGGATGTCAGGAAGCCATCACATTATCTCCATTAGATACTGGAGGAAAGCAGGTAGCAGATGCAGTTCTGTGATCAAAAAAAAACATTTGTATCGTACTTGCGATATCAAACAAGTCCAACATTGAAGAATTGGTGAAAAAGGTGCATTTGATTATTGAACTTCAGTAGCCTTCCAGTGTAGCAGCAATCCACAGAGACCCGATAAATGGTATTCTTACTTAGCAAGTAAATTGGATAAATCGCCTGAAGTTGCGTACACGAGACCTTACACGCTCCAGACCGAGGACCAGAAGAGTGTCATCAAATTCACGAGCCGACGACGCCTTTTGATTTTTAAATAGGTGTTTTGGGAAGCTCGCTTGGAATTACTATATCAGAAGACAATCAATATTAGAACGTATTCGAGAAACTAAAATCTTCGTCCCGAATTACGGTGGCCATGGAAGACCAACTTCATCTTAATAATCGTCGACTCATAATTCATGATCGGAAAAGTAGTACTCGCTTTCTCATCAACACTGGAGCCAACATTTCAGTCCTGCCGTAGGGTAAAAATCACAACAATCCAGGAAAATTGGAGCCTTATGGCATGAATAATTCTCCGATTAAGACGTATGGCCAGAAACTGAAGAAACTTGACCTTGAGCTTCGTAGACCAGTTGCTTGGAGATTTTTGGTTCTAAATGTAAAACAACCAATAATCAGAGCAAGCGTTTTGGCTAAATTTACTAATAAAGTTAATGCTACTATTACTGCAATTATAGAAAACTAGGAGCACTACAATCTGTTGAAGGATTATGCTGATTTAAATCTCCCATCTGATATCAAAAAGGTTAAATCTCATGGTGTTGATAACAACATTTAAACATAAAGTCCTCCAGTTGCAGAAAAAACAAGACAGCTGAGAAACTTAGAGTAGCAAAGGGAGAGTTCCAGTTTATGCTGCAACAAGGAATCTTTCAGTCGTCAACTAGTCACTTCACCTAGCCCCAAAGAAAACAAGACAGTGGGGACCATGTGGCAACTATCGGCGTTTGAATGCAGTCACCGTCCCAAATAAATATTCCATAGCTTATCACAGTGACTTTGCTTATAAATTGAGTGGATGCACTATATTTTTCACGCTCAACATGATGCGGTGACTCCTCAGGATGCTCCAAAGACGGTAGTTATAATGCCATACGGATTATTTGAATAAAAGATGATGACGTCTGGTTTATGTAACGCTGCGCAAACCTTTCAGCGTTACATTGACTACGCTCTACGAGGCCTGAATTTTCGCTATTTTTAAATTGACGATATACTGTTTGGTTTTAAGGCTCATGAAGAACATCGCGAGAATTTGAAAACCATCCTGGACAGACTGCGTGAGTATGGCCTACCCGTATACTTTGAAAGTGTACGTTTGAGAGACTTACAATCAAATATCCTGTCTATCTTGTCGACCAGCAAGGTATAAGGCTTCAACAAGCATTGAAAGATTCTAAACTTCAAAAAATGCGTAAATTTCTTGAAGCGATCAATTTCTACCGAAAATTGCTGGGAAACACAGCCTCCATTCATGTACTTCTCCATGAGTTCCTTGTTGGAGCAAGAAAAGGAGACACTCGATCAAAAATGCTACATGCTTCCGACATCGCAATGGGAACAGTTCTCGGCGAGTTGAGAAAAAATGTTTGGAAACTGTCGGATTTTTGTCAAAGAAGTTTAGTGAAGCACAACACAAGCACAGTACTTATAATCGGGAGATGCAGGCAATATACAGTGCCGTAAAATTCTTTCACCACATTATTGAAGGACAGCAACTCATCATTAAAGCTGACAAAGCATCTCCAAGACAACTTAGATAGCTGGTTTTCATTGGGCAACTTCTGACTAACACTATCCACATAGCTAGAAGCGACAAAAAAAGCCGTTACACTATCTCGATTTACCGCTCTAAAAATGTTTGTTGCCGTAATGATGGAAGATTTAGCAGTAGAGCAAAAAGAGGTTGCAATTTTGACCCATCTACTTTGAGACAAACGAATGTACAGTTCAAGAAACTAAGCGGTGCGCATGCAGCTGTTGATCGAGAATCAACCAAGAGAGCACCACTCACTTGATAACCTGAAGCTCAAGCTACCTTTGCAGGCTGCAAGCAAGGAAGCACCAAGGCAGCTACGTTGGCTTTCTTTTCTACATATCAACGCATCAACGCACTACACATCAACGCATCCTATACTGCTATTGGGGCGACATTGAATCAGCAACGGAATGACAGTACTTGGGTATCCCTTGGTTTCTTCTCGAGGAGACTTGCCGAGATCGGACAGTGTCACTCCACCTACGACCGTGAGCTTCTGGCAATCTACACGACCATCAATTTTTTTTCAGGACATGTTGGAGGGAAGCCACTTCTTCATCTACACCGACCACTGACCACTTACTTTTGCTCTTACACATCGCTTGGACAAAGCCTCACTCTACTAAAGGAACCAACTAGATTTCATCGGTCAGCTCGATATACGCCTGGAGTGCTTTCACTTATATAAAGACAATCAAGGTACTCACCGCACTTTCCGCTCGTTCCATCTGTAAGGCCTAAGTTATAAACTCAGTTACCACACCTTCTAGCAAATTGCTTCATCAATTGGCAATAGAAGGTTTTGGCTACCCAGCACACTACGTTAAATTTAACAGTACCATAAAGCCGATGTTGTTCATCAGCTCTTGCACTTCAGTGGGCATGCCATCGCAAAGCACGTTGTGCGCAAATTCTTCTCACTGAGCTTGAGAAAGGAGGTGCCTTAATCGGCCAAGCAGTATGCACCAGCGTTGAAAGGTCCATCGCCACAACCGTGCCGAGCTAGGTAGCTTCAAGATGTCGGACGGGCGTCATCGATCATTAAACAGACTGACCACAGGCAACACCAGTGTGCAGGAGCAAGGTCAGCACTATCACCAGAGCGTTATTCGATCATTTGATTTCCATATTCGGGATGCCATGGAAAATCACTTCGAAGCAAGGCCGCAATTTAAAGTCAACCTCCTAACAACAATGTACTAACCACATACCAATGGCAAGATAGAACGAATGCAACGTGCTCTCAAGGCTGCATTAAAATGCGCCTCCAGAACACCTTGGCTGCAAGCACTTCTGGCTATCTTGTTGGGCCTGTGCACTACATTTAAGGAAGACCTGCAAGCCTCCTCAGTAGAGATGATTTTTGGCACGTCATTATGAACCCTGGATGAATTAATCGTGCCTCAGACAGCATCATCTAGCGATCTGTAGGACTTCCAGCTACAAATATGTTTCCCGCCACATTGACGCAGTCAAAAAGCCACCCGACTAGCCGTACTTTGGACTATACAGAGTTATCTTAAGGGTCAGCGACCGCCCCTACGTCATAGATCTCTCTCCACTGGCCGCCTGAAGCGAGCATACTTGGAGCACTCTGATGTCCAGCCATCAAGAACACTGCTACGATCGGCTCAGCTACTCTCACCGCTACCACAGCTACCCACGCTACAGCCCTTGCGGCCAACTCAGGTGATTCAGTTGGCCAACCACATGATAAAACAGCAGCAGCCACTGTCTACTATACTACCACCAAAAGGAATGTCACCTTTCGCTGCCTTTGACAAACACGAAAATCAGTGGGAAGGGAGTGACTGTGGCGTTCCAATAGCAGTGCATCCGTCACGGCTTAAATAGGTCCTCATTTGTCGAAAAATGTTCGCTTACCGGCCTGACTCACATACTAGTGGCGCAAGTAGCCAAAGCGTGGTACTGACCATGTCACCTTCTCAGGTGTCAATAAATTTGATCAAGATAATGAGGAATTCTCATTATTTCTAAGCGAAGGTCCACAAAGGACTGTAATACTAAATAAAAAAAATTAATTTACAGTATTATAATTATAATTAACTTTACCCAAATTTTTCGGTACCACCTTCTCCACTGTCATTTCCCCTATCGTTACTTTTGTTTTGAAAATCCTTGAAAGTTTTGGAATGCCATGAATTGAGGTAAGTTTTTAGTAAGCAGCACGATGTCCGGCTGTTGTCTGACAATAAATTCAAGGAGATGGTACACTATAGGGGAATACTCTTGGAGGCTAGCATTCTTTGACGGGTTCCCCTACCCACGTATCCGAGGAAATGCCCGCAAGGGGAAAGCCGGTCGACAGGCGCACTCTTGGAGGCTAGCATTCTTTGGGGAGCGCCGCAATCATGGACCCCAGGAATTTGGGGGCGCCGAGAGGTTCCCTCCTGGGATGAAGGGTAACGAACCTGACTGAATCTGGACTACGCTTTGGACAACGAACTGGAATTGATGTTTTGGGCTGGCGGGTATGATGGCGAGGACCTAGTTGCTTTGCATAGTAGTGCCGAGGTGACACCCGTGCCTGAATGGCTCCAATTCAACTATCGTGCCATCTCCATCCTGGCAGGCTTTGGAGTACGTTCGAAGTTTGCACCATTAGTTTGGTGGTGTAGGTACAGTTGAGATGGACTCCCGACTAACGTTGGTCTAGCTATGAGCACTTGTCCTCACAAGGGCTTGTGCTAACCCTCGCATGGCCTCCCTGCTTTGTAAAGATAACTCTGGGACCAAAAAGACAACTACACACGCAAACGGAGGTGGCGGCTTCGAGGGGGAACCCACTAAAACTGGGGCAACCATAAACCGTAAAAAGAATTAAAAAAACAAACACACCAATGATGACGCAACCAGTGGCTGCAGTCATGATGTGATCAGCACATCAAGAGCGGTACTAACGTTGACAAAAACGACGATGAACACAATGGCAGTGAAGACGGGCGAAAAACGGAGTTTAGCAGACAGTCTGGTCCAGGCTGAGATTCCTGCGGCATTCGGGCGCAGCAAAAAAATGATTTGAACGCCAGAGTGTCCTAAAAATGAAAAGCGGTAACTCTATAGGATGCGCCAGATGTTTGAGTGATGGAGGAAAAGATAAAAAACGTGAAAACTTGTTGGTCACTGCGGCAATCGCTATCGGAGTGACCGAAGCAAGGATCGTAGATCCCGAAATAATAGCGAACTATCCTGAAGTCAACAAAGAGATTACGGCAGGAAAAGATAGGAGTGACCAGACAAATAAAGCGCTGTTGCGTGATTTCATCGCCACCGTCAAAAATATGGCGGACCCTCTCCCGAGAAAGGTGGGCGCAAGATATAATTACCACACAGCAACATGACGAAAAAAGTCTTATCCGAAAAGCAGGAGATATTCAAAAATGAATACAATCTGCATACGACTCACCAAAAATCAACAAAGTAGTAAAGATTTGGCTATTTGAACAAGAAGCATGCGACGCAGTAAAGAAAGTCCTCGGAAAAAGTGTAACTATAGCCTCGCTCGATCTGATGGCAATGAGCGAAGTAAGAGACATTGAATGTGTCACGGGTCTGCCGCGGTAGAAGAGGCCATCAAAGAGTAGGTTGTCTGCAGGATACGGCAAAGAGCAGTGCCTCTTCAATGTTTCAAATGCCTTGACTATGGTCACAACGCATAAATATGCAAAGGACCCGATAAGAGCTCCCTGTTTTACAAACGCAGTGAAATATGACATAAAAGAAATGAGAGTACAAAGGAGGCCCTCTGTATTTTTCGCAAGGATGCGGATCCAAGAACGTTATGGGATCAAGAAAATGCCAGGTTTTTCAGGAAGCCCTGGCTAAGGCGAAATCAGAACTTTGATGAACCGCATCCTGCAGTCAAACTTATATTACAGTTCAACCGCCCAAAACATGCTAAAAATTCTGTATCATGGTATCCTGATGAAACTGGTACTGCCGCCATCTATGTTCAGAATAGTACTTTCCAGGCAGAGAGCTGTGGACGAGGGAATAGTTTCATGAAGGTTTGGTACCCACGTACCACATTCTTTAGTGTGTACCTCACGCTGAACGAATCGATATTATCTTTTTAAGCCAAGGTGAATGCTTCGGAGGACGCTGTATCAAACGCAGATGGCAACATGCTCGTTGGATTCTATGCCCCGTCGAAAACCCCGACACGGCAAACCCCCGTGTACAGGTGGTCAACTGAAATCGCTGAAAAGCGGAGGGAGTGTCACAAGCTTCGACGTGAGGCTCAACGAGCGCGGAACCATGAGAAGGCATGCAACCGGGTGGCAGCATATAAGTCGGCCAGAAAATGCTGCAATGTGAACAAGGATCCGTGGGGCCTTGGCTACAAGCTAGTTATGCGGAAGCAGTCGAGTGTCCAGTTTTCACACAGCCGGAGCTGGAGGAGGCAGTCTTTTCACTGAAAGCGAGGGATGCTCCAGGTCCAGATGGTGGTATGGTGGTATCACCATTGTCCTGATTTGCTGCTCAGCACATTTAACGCTTACCTACGGAACGGGGTTTTCCCGGTACGACGGAAGGTAGCGAGGCTCATGCTGATCAGCAAGGGGAAGGGAAATCCTGAATCACCGTCTGCATACCATCCGTTGTGCATGCTAGACACGGCTGAGAAAGTGCTAGAAAAACTCATCAAGGGAAGACCCACTAACGTGATTCGTGCTGCTGGAGACCTATCTCCTCAGCAGTACGTCACACCAAGCGACGGATCGTCCTGTTGGTGACTCTCGACGTCAGGAATGCCTTAACTCCGCTAGATTGGTGGATATTCTGGATACGCTAGAAAACCCTCTTCAAGTTCCAGAATATCTAATGCGGCTTTTTAGGGACTACTTAAAAGACCAAAGCCTGCTCTACCACACAACACAGGGCCAACGAAAGACGGTGGTTACATCAGATGTTGCCCAGGGATCTTTCCTTAGTCCAGACCTGTGGGATGTGTCTAACGACGGTCTACTGAGACTGGAGATACCAGATGAGTCACGCTTGATCGGCTATGCGGATGATGTTGCGGCTCTGGTCGCTAGACGCACCGTTGAACAAGTACAACTTAGGCTAGGTATGCTAATGCGCCGAATGAGAGACTGGATAACTGCTCGCGGGCTGAGTTAAGCACTGGAGAAAACCGAAGTGGTCATCTTGACAAAAAAGAGAATCCCTAGAGTAAGGATGATAAGTATTGGAGACATACAAATCTAATCAAAGCCAGCGGTGAAGTACCTGGAGCTATTGATCGACTCGAAGATGAGTTTCTCTGAGCAAGTCAGGGCAATGGCTGAGAAGGCTGCTTCGAGAGTACCGGCTCTGAGTTGACTTATGGCCGATGTAGGGGGACCTAGCCCATCAAGAAGACGCCTCTTGATGAGCGGTGTAGGGTCAGTGCTAATGTACGGAGCAGAGGTATGGGGCGAAGCTCTCAGTAAGGAAGTATACCGAAAACGCCTGGTACAGGTACAGAGAAGCGGACAGTCTTCGATTTGACGGTGAGAGTGATTGCTAGTGTGATACCTCTCGGCCTCCTTGCTAGAGAGCGGCGCGCTATTTACCTGCGTCAAAACGAGAATGCGAGGGAGATGGTTGTCCGCACTCGGTCAACGATTGGCAGCAGTCTTGGGTGAATTGCACGAAGGGAAGGTGGACTGCGCCTCATCCCGGATGTGAGACTCTGGCTGAATTGAAGGCATGGTGAGACTGACTTCTATCTGATCCAGTTTTTGAGCGGGCATGGGTGTTTTCAGTCTTATCTGCACAAGATTGGTAAGTCACGGTCCCCCGATGATCGCTTTTTTTGTGGCAGGGAGGTGAATGCTATTTATGCACAGAGTGTGGAACCCCCATGCGCGACTGGACTACCCACTAAACACCTCCCCTGTCAACCTGAGAACCAAGCCTGGAACCGTTTGACACATTATTTCGGGCAAGGTCTAGTTTTGTTAGGCCGTGGGGCGCCTTTAAGCTGGGGAGTCCCTTTCCTAGCGGGTGGGGAGAGGTTAAGAGGAAACGCCAGAAGAGCGATCCCCCAGCCCCAGTGCCCCGGCTGCTGTGAGTCCCTTTTATATTTTAGGACTGCCCGAGCATAATGTGCCACCTGGTTCCATTTGACAACCGATTCGAGCATCACCGCAACTATATTATCTGGGGTGAGCTCTCCGGTCTCCCTGTAAAGTTCCTTTCGGAGCCTGACCCATTCGGTACACGCTAAAATTGTGTGACAGGCATTGTCCTCCTCTCCTGGGCGATACCGACAATCGGCAGACCGTGACTTACCGATCTTGTGCAGGTAAGACTGAAAACAGCCGTGCCCGCTCAAAAACTGGGTCAGATAGAAGTCAGTCTCACTGGGTTTTCGATTTAGCCACGGTCTCACATCCGGGATGAGGCGCGCAGTCCACCTTCCCTTCGTGCAATTCACCCAAGACTGCTGCTAATCGTTGAGCGAGCGTTGTCTCTCCTCGCGGACAATTATCACCGTCGCATCCTCGTTTCGGCGCAGGTAAATAGCTTGGCGCTCTCTAGCAAGGAGGGTGACAGGTATCACGCCTGCAATCACTCTCAGCGCCGAGTCGGAGACTTTTGGATACGAAGATGCAATTCTCAGTGCTCCCCTCCTCTGTACCTGTGCCAAATGTTTTCGGTATACCTCCTTGCTGAGAGCGTCGCCCCATACCTCTGCTCCATACAGTAGCACTGACCCTACAGCACTCATCAAGAGGCGCCTTCTTGATGGGCTGGGTCCCCCTACGTTGGCCATAAGTCGACTCAGGGCCGATACTCCCGAAGCAGCCTTCTCAGCGGTTGCCCTGATTTGCTCTGAGAAACTCATCTCTATTGCCCAGGAGAGGAAGACAATGCCTGCCACACATTTCTTACGGGGACAGGCTGCGTAGGACCCTCTACAGGGAGACGGAAGGGTACACCCCGGATAATATAGTCGCGGTGATGCTCGAATCGGTTGACAAATGGAACCAGGTGGCAAATTATGTTCGGGCAGTCCTAAAAGATAAAAGGGACTCACAGGAGCCGGGGGTGTTGGGGCTGGGGGACCACTTGTCTGACACTTTCTCTTCCCCTCTCCACTCCCGCTTAAAGAGGGACCCCCCAGCTTGAAAGCGCCTGACGGCGTAGCAAATCGAGACCTGGCCCGAAGTAATACGTCACACGGTTCCAGGCTAGGTTCCCAGGTTGACAGGGGAGGTGTTTAGTGTGTAGTCCAGTCACTTTCTTGCGAGCATGGGAGTCCCACACTTTGTGCATAAATGGGCAGTCACCTCCCTACCACAAAAAAAAAAAGAAAGTGCTTCGTTGACTGAGCGCTAGCCGTCCTTAGGATGCTTGCTAATAATCTTCAAAATATATTTATTTATCATCATCTTTCCCCAAAAGAAAAAGAAATAGAATTCAAGTGGGTTCATAACAAAGTAATTTATATAACACTTTGTTATAACTTCTTCAATCCCAATGTCACCCAGTTAATGATTGCGTTCAAATGTCTGATCAAAGCTCCACAATCATCCACCACCATTCATGCAAAGTACCACACTGAAGTAGTGAAAAAAATTTTTTTTGCGTTCTCTTTTATCTTTCAGAATTAGCCTAGGAAAAACTCATTAATCCCTCTCAGTCAATCTTTTTCCTGTACCTAATCTCTGTCTCTCCTCTCGTCTAATTTTCTTCCTTGTGCATCTCATCACAGATTACCAATAATTTCCGTCTCTTTGATTTCAAGGTATTCTGGCTGAAACAAACGACATCATCGCTCTTTGCCGCCATTATTACAAAGGAGTAACAAATAAGCCTTGACTATGCGCTTTAACAGCTTTGCACAGGATCTACTAAAGTACTGTTATACATTTCCTTTTGGGACAAAAAGTGTTTTTTATGGGACAAAATGATGGCATGCTGTCGTACTTTGGAGTACTTGCCAACGCTACCACTGTTTCGAAAATCGTTTTGTCCTTCGACTTGTGGCACCAACTCCGAGAGAAACGACTGTGAGCAACATAAAGATGAGAAAACAAATGTGAAGTTGACAGTAAATTCAACGCTTTTTCACTCATTTTCCGTTTGAAGTTTAACTTTTTCGTTGCGTTTATTTCTGCACTTGCCCCCACCACCCGCCATTGGTTGATCTGAAATTATGTTTTGCCGGGTTCTGCGTTCTTTGCTACCTCCGACACATCCCTGGTTCTTTCATAATCTCCTCTCTCTATCCTTTAAAGTGCATCGTATCGTGAAGATTAATCACTTTGACTAGACACACGGCACAGAAAAGTCGTCATAATAAAAAAGCGTTGAATTACAAGCACAAAGGTGAGGAGAGAGCACTTTACATCTATGGCTCAGATACTCTTCCATTTCGTTTGTTCCTTTATTTTTGCACTCTTCAAAGACACAACGAACGAATAGCCCACAAACAACCAAACAAATAAACAAACGAAACAAGCATCAAAACAAACAAGGACTCGCAGGATAGTCAGTCATAGAGAGTAAGTGCAGTAGCAGTGCCTATTTGCAATTTTCCACTGTATGAGCTGAGCTTGATCTGATACGTTGGGGACAACCCAAAAGGATATTTACAATGAGTAAGTACTTGCTGCTATAGAATACGTTTTATCTGTTGATCGCTCTCAAACGATTTACCTAGTTTCCAAGTCATTAAATGCAAACATTCTGTTACATAAGGACAATATTTGGTCAAGTTACTTAGCAATTCACTTTGCTGAGACACTGTTTGTTGATTGCAGGACCCAGGAGATCTATTCATCACGGTTCCATGTTAATTTTCTAGGTCTTCACAACGAGTCCTTGACGAGATATTCTTGAAAGTACATATTCGTATTAATTGGACCTGCTAGTAAATAGATAGTAAGGACCGACGGTAGGCTGTCAAGCAGTGGCCAAGGAAAGGACACCTTCTGCTAATGTAGCACATTACTTGATCAGAGTTTTTGAAGAATATACAATTTATAGATGCTGTTCTCTCCAAAGCCTGGAAATAATACCTGTGTAGGACGTGAAGGTTTATTTTTGACCAACTCTCTATTTTACCCTTATAGATGGGCCAGGGCTTCAAATCAAGCCCCAACATTCTCTACATCACCTGTATTACTCCAAGTAAAATGGCATACATGCCATACATACGATGCCTATCTCAGAGTAGCTATCCAACATGCATTTACGTCCTGTAGCGCGTCACGGTTGCTAACGCAAAAAAAGTTCATTAAAATTTAGAGTGAAATTATGAAGATGATGAGAAATGTGAGGTTGATTACATAATCGTATACGTAATGAAGTTCTCCGCTCTGCTACTGAGGAGCGAAAGTAATCCATCGAAGCGAGGTACTAGACAGGATTTACTTAGTGGCAGAATCTCAAAGACTTAATATTGCACTTGAGCTTGTTCCCTGCCAGGATGATATGAAATTTCGTATGCACCTTGAATTTCATATCCTTTTCACGGAGGATTGCCACGAGAGTTATTAATATTTTTTCTATCTATGTCAACGTTATTTTCATAAAAGATACACCATATAGTATATGCCAACAGTTAATTACAATCCTGTGGAAAATTGCTCAAGACTCAAGTGCAGGAAGGATTATTTAGAAAACAGAATACTTGATGCAATGTCAGTATTGTGGTGATCCTTGCAAGCTTAATGTAAGTTGATTTTGTTTACTTTTGAATCCTTTGGGGAACGAAAATAATGTCAATAAAAAAAATTGATTACTCAAAAACTCCATGACTAGCCTATTATTCAAAAATAATTACCAATACTCCACCCTTGATTCAAAACAAAGTGAAAATTAAATCACACCAAAAACCACCCATCGCTCAACCACCCTCCATGTATCGTAGTCAATTTTGATTACTGTCCTCTAATCTCAGCGTGATAAGTAGAGATTATAAAAAATCAAATAGAAAACCACACAATTCTCTTTCATTCTCTGGTCCTGCTGTTAGGCAATTCTAATACCGTCCGACACCCTCGGGATTACATTGCACACGATAATTCAATTCAAGCTGAACATATTGATGCAATCATCTAATCTTTGTATGCAGCATCCGTTTTGGTAGCTGCGAATAGTGCGTAAATGTAAGATAAAATTGCCTAAGGGATGTTCCTGTTTCAATGCACCAGGCGCAATGATTGAATTAACTTTTTAAAGATGTCAGTCAATGATACGTTCAAGTGTCTTGTCAGAGCCAGTGAATGTACGAATAAAATTTGGGGAGTGATAGGATCACCCACCCTTGACGGGATTTCGATAATAATTTAATGATAAAAGGATGAGTTGAGAATTTAATCAAATATAACATAAGACTGTGGATCTTAGCATATTATTTTCCATGATGAAAGTAAATTCACTTAAGAATAAAAATATTCTAAATGTGAGCTGAATTTATGACAAGACAATTATGTAATTTAAGTAATTGAGAAAATTTGTAACTCTCCCTTTCCCTTCAATACACATTCACTCTACGTTATTTCCTCGTAGTATATCCTGGCGACCACTGTATGCGCCTATGGACTTCAGGCCAACTACGCTATCTATAATTCGTCTTCACAAATAAGTTTGCCAAATAAAACCCCTTGGAGTAGTCAAATAAATTTGCAGGAATTCGTGCGCGAAAAGCTCCAACCAGGATTAAATTGCATCCAATCAAAGCTTGCATTATTGAGTTGGTGTAGCAGTTTAGGGTTAAACAGCCTCCAGAATGATGCTGGTATGACTCCAAGCTGCTGCATCTGTAAGGACTGGTGCTAACTCTCGCAAACCTTCCCTGCTCTGCACAGATGTCCATTGGATTAATAACGAAAAATGATTGACAACCGACCCAGCAGATCATAAAGCAGTGAATGCACTCATGACTGCACTACTTGCATTCATTAGGAAGCACATTGAAACCCTGAAAGAGTTTTGAGACCAGAAGGCTGAAGAAGACTGAAGAAGAGCAGAAGGCTAAAGAAGCACTGAGGGGTAAGCGTAAAGGGCACGGGCAGATAGTTCCAACATCTAATATCAATAAAAAATGAAATCTAGCCGAATTGAACGAGATCGGGATGAGAAGAGGAAGGAGGAGGCATTTGATAGGCCTAGAATGGTAGACAAGGGGATCCAGAGAGTGCTGATAAAAGAAGCTAAGAAAGTATCAAAGAAACTCTTTCAAAACATGGCAGAAAATAACGTTCTCATGGACACCCAACAAGAAAAAAGAACTGACGCGAGACAGGAGAGAAAAACATCGCCGAACCTATGCAGAAATGTTACGGTATATTAAGGGAAATGTAAGGCCCGAAGACACCAATACTGCTACGAAATCAGTGAGACAAACCCAGTCGGGCCTCATACTGGTTGAATTCAGAGCAGAGGCTGACAACAAAGAAACATTCTGCGGCGCAGTTAAGAAAGTCCTCGGCAAATGCGCAGCTTTACCCTCGTTTGAACCGATGGCAACGATCGAAATAAGAGTCATTTCTTGTGTCATAGATCTGATCGAGGTAGAATAGGCCATGAAAAGGCAGCTCTCTACCGTTAGTAGGACCAAAGCTGACACCAGAGAGCCATAGAGTATAACGCATGACCATCATTAAATTGACCGAAAACGACGCTGGACAATTTTTGAGTAAGGGCAAAGTTAGAATAGGGTGGCATTGAAGTGAAATATATAGATAAATTCTATTAGGTTTCTAACGAATTTCCCAATGAATGCGAGTAGTGCATTCACTACTTTATGGTTTGCTGGGATACCTCTTCTCGGTGAGAATATTGATAACTTTTCCCACGTCTTGCCCCGCATCCTTTTATCTGGATAGAAGCACGTGTGCGTTGTGAAGGTTTTGTGTTAGCTGGGTTTCCTCGTGAAAAATTTCTTGATGAACTTTCCGAAGGAGAAGCTAAGTGAAACGTCCATTCTGCTTTAAAATATTCGGTTTTCTCCACATACCATTTGCGTGGGCAAGCCGTCTTCCTACTTGTAATGTCCTGTTGCTGTCTATAACCATGTTTAGGCTTTTAATTTTGTGAGTCCATTGCACTGCTTATCCCGCTTGAAGCTCTAATATTCAGCATAAAATTCGTAATTTGGCGCTTGTTTAATCCAAAGTGTCAATGCATGCCCTCACTCGAGAGCTGAGACAAATGATTGAGCTTGTTCCACTTTTTCACTGTAGAAAACATCTTATTTAACGGAGTATTTGCTTTGTAAAATGTTAAGGAATGGTTGACTACTGCGTTTTTCTGCATCGCCACATTAGTAACAAACTTGCATTCTTGTTTCGGCTATTTAGCAACGTCATTCAACTACTGTGGACCGCACCACCATAGAATATTATCCAAAAATACGAGTATACAGTGGATGAAATTCCTGTAAAGCATCAGCATAGAATTGATATTTTTCTCTAATTCTTTTGTTTATGAAATAAGCGTTATCAAATTGCATTACCAGGTAGTATTAGTTCAGTGTTGCAAATTATAATCTTGTGCTTTTTTCTACATATACGATGGTGAATTAAATATAAACGATAATTTATCGTGAACTAAATGATATAGTGTGTGGGTTGGTGGTATGTTTATAAGGAGTGGGGAAGTTAGCTTTGTTAGTGGCCATGCTTGATTTTGTGCTCAGTAAAGATATGATAGAGAAAGAAGTACATCCGTCTGTCATGCAATGCGTCATCATAAAGTATTTAACTAAATGAAGGCGTTAAACTGTCTAAATTTTTATTCGTTTAAAGGCGCAGTTTGGGACACTACATTGTCTGAAAATCGACTGTACTCGTATACGAGGACCAAAGAATTAAACAGTTGGCGAGAACGTGTCGAAAACAAAAGTCATAATCGACGTCCAAAAATAAGTACTGCAGATGACATCCGTGCCGTTCGAGAGCTTAACTGTTTCAGAAATCTCTTCAAAAGTAATTATCAGCTATGGAAGTACTCAATCCATAATCACTAACCATCTTGATTTCAGAAAAATTATTACTCGATGGGTTCCGAGGTTGTTAACTGGAAACCAAAAACAGGTCAGATTAGAGGTCAATGAGAGACTTCTGAATCGATTTCAACAATGAGGGGAGGATTTTTTGAGGCCCACCGTCACGGGTAATGAGAAAAGTGGGTGCACCATTATACTCCTGCATTGAAAATGGCGAGTAAGGAATGGCAAACGAAAGACGAAGGCCGATCAGCGAAGGCCAAAACTCACCTCTCAGCTGAAAAAGTGTTGCAACGTTTTTTTTTTTTGACTTAAAGGAAGCTTTAATCATTGATTTTCTTCACAATCAACAAACAGTGAATGTGACTTACTACTGCCAGTTGTTATTCTTACCGAAACAAAAGACGAGGTGTGCCCATGAGAGAGGTCACCCTTCTCCATGACAACGCTAGGCTAAACACCGCGGCTTTGACGAGGGATAAACTGGAATAAATGGGCTTGGAAACACTAAAACAACCCCCCCCTCCTCTCTTAAAGTCCAGGCTTGTCCCCTTGTGAGCCCCCTGGAAGAATCACTTGGAGGAAAACGATTCGAAAGTAATGAAGAATTCGAGGAGCATGAGCACAATTGGCTGACAACTCGTCCTAAAACTTTTTATGAATAAGCAATATTCAAGCTTCCAAAACGTTGTCAAAAGTGTGTATACAACGCAGGAGAGTGCATAGAGAAATTTTGATGATATGGCTTGTGTGTGATATTATTCAATAAAAAAATTACCGTTTATACTCGTACTTGCTTCTCCCTCGTATAAATATTTTTAGCGACTAACTTACTCTTAAGTGCATACATTTTGTTTGGTAGCGAAATTTAAAACGAAATTCACATGGGACACATAGTGTTCCTTAAAAGTTCGGAAGTGATAAAGGGAGACTTTTGATTGTAGATTATTTTAGATAGGTAGGTTAGTTAATGACTGTTCTGTTTCTGCTCTTTACATAAAATGTCACGTGGCAGAGTGTTAACAAAGTAAGCAAGGGCCAAAATAGAGGAACTCAAAGATATTGGTCTACCAAGAAAATTATGTACAAAATTAATAGATCATAAGCAACCGTAAAGAATTTCCTGAAATATGGTGATGATCATAGGAAAAAATCCTGGTACGATCACAATCTGAAGCTATCCTAAAAGCAAAAGAGCGAAATTTTAAGAAAACCAAGAGCTGGTAAATTTTCTGCGTCACAAATTGTTGCTGAATGAAAATTGCCAACCATCACACGCTGTGTATAATGAATTTTAGACGATGACGAACACCTGGTTAACTAAAAACCAATGAAAAAACCACCCCTTACTTTTTACCCGGTTAACAGGTAAAGATTTGCAAGAGAACATATTGTCGCGTGTTTTTAGTTCGCGGCCAAGAATTTTAATGTTCCGGGGAAGTGAAAACGCAATGTCTTTTAAATTAAATTAAAAGAGTTTATTCAATTAATCAAAAAATGCACAATCACTTATTTTAGTATTTCACAATTTTAATTTTCACTTAGTCTATAAATTTGCCATTCAACTGTCCACTTAAAATCACTTCGCACTCAAACAATCAATCGCCTTTACTTCGCGTTCCACTATATCGCAGTTTTCTATCGCGGTTGTAATGAATGATCGTCCCCCCATTCATTCAGCTCGCCTTTATATAGGGTCTGTAGTCATTCAACCCAGTTCTCGTACATTAGCGAATTCGTGGGAGCATTCGAGCGACTGCAAATGAATGGAGCAGTGACTCACTTTCAGATGTTGTTCATGCTTGTTGGGTTCTCGTCGTTGCGAGTAAATTCGTGTTCTTCATTGTTGTGAAAACAATTGCGACAGTAGCTCGCAGAATTATTTGTACATGTAACAATATGATGTGGAATACGGAGCGTAACACCGATCTTTCCTCCGATGATAAGAAGTTTTATTTAGATGGGCCTGATGGCTCCGCCTTTTATTGGCATGATAAAAGTCTTCAGGAGAGCATCCATCTGAGCAGGAATTTGAAGATGTTAGTATGATGGTGTGTGCTAATACTCTTTTTTCTTCCTTGGGGTCTTGCTTTGTTATGTTAACAGACGCGTTTCAACTCCTTTAAAACACTGAAGATGACTTAAAGGAGTCGAAATGTGTCTGCTTACACTACAAAGCAAGGCCCAACGGCTTTTAAAGAGAAAAAAATTAAAATCCTTTTTTATTTATTTGCTTAACATATGTGCAGCACATTAATTTGTCACTGCCGTGGATTTCAACGAAAGCAGTCATTTCAACTGAGTAGACGTGTGAACTTCAATAGAGTGTGGACTACAATCGAAGAGCGGCAGTTATTGAAAGTCTTTGCGCTGAACGGTCACCAACAGATAATATAAGGTTTTTCAAGTATTCGATATTACTCCAAAGTATGCGGCCATGGAAAATGTTGAAGTAAGTTCTCCTAGTCCAGCAAGGAAAACTCATGCGGAGGAGAAGATGGCAAGGACCCTGGAAGTTGCTCGAAAGGCCCAAGATCAGGAATCCTGGGAACTCAATCAGAAAAATGGTGGCCATCTTGAGTGTGCGTGAGGCTTCCATGCGTCAAATCACTGAAGAGGACCTGAGCTACACGTCCTACGTAATAAAGGTGGGACAAATGCTGTCTAAGGCTGCTAATATTTTAGAGGAATTTCACTTGCTGCAGATGGTTGCATTCCTCGTGTCGGAACAAAATACTAAGGAGTGATTTCAGCGAGCTTTGCAACCTATGCTGTACAATTTGCTACAAAAGTACTCAATCTTGTTGGATGACTTCATAACCTAGCTAGTACGATATCTGAGTTCTTTCATATCAAAGATTCTGCTTCCTCTCAGTGCATCTCTTTTTTCACATTTTCAACCAATTTGGCGAGTAGCACTGCACCTCACAGCGCCAAACATGAGAACGTAACCGTTTTAATAGGGGTCACATTGGCTTTTACCATTTGCAGGTGAACTTCTGCTTGAGATCTACAGTAACTAACACCGTACATGAGTAGTGCGTATGCACTCTGAGAAGCATTTCAGAAAACTTGCAACATTAAGGATGAGACGCTCAGAATCCATCTCCAATGACTATCATTGAAACATTTGTTGTCGTTTTCTATATTCGATAACTTTGTTTGTAAATCATCGGGAACAGGTTCGTCTTGGTCATGACGGAATCATCAATTATTTGGGGTACAAATAAAAATAGCTTCATTGTTAGGTGATAATTTAAACCTCTTTAAGTCCTTCTACCATGTATTAGTCACTCATAAAACCTGACCTACTCTACAGATTTTTGTAATGTTTTGAAAAACCTCTGTTTGAATTTTTGTTTCCATAGAACATGGAATAGAGTCCTTAGCAATGGCAAGATATATGATATTGTCGCGTGTTATGGTTTGCGGCTAATAATTTTAATGTTCCGGGAAAGCGACAACGCACAGTCTTTTAAATTAAGTTAAAAGAGTTTATTTACTAAAAATGCACAATCATTAATTTAACTATTTCACCAATTTTACTTTTCACTTGTCTATAAACTTTTCATTCAACTGTCTTAACCAACAACTAATATCGACTTTAATTCGCACTCTACACTTATCGGAGTTCTTACTATCGCGGTTTTACTATTAGTCTCATTCATTCAGCTTGGCTTTTTATAGGGTCTCCAGTCATTCAATCCATTTCTCGTACATTGGCGAACTAGCTGGAATATTCGAGCAATCCTGAATGGAAGCAGTGACGTCACTTTCAGATGTTGATCATACTTGGTCGGTTCTTATGCTTTCGAGTACATTCATTTGTTGATCATGATGGCATTGGTAGTTGCGACTTCACAGAAATGTTTGGACATGTAACACTGCCCCCACAACAGTTCTTTTCGCCCTGAAAAGATGTGTCGCCAGTTGTAGTTAAATCTTCCTGTGTGTAATATGGGGCAAAACGGTCCAGGTGCACGATTTTCATTTTGGCTCTTGGCTTGCGGTGTTTGTCATTGATTCACTTTGTAACTCGGTATGGTGCCTCCCAATTATGTTGTAACTTCGAAGACCTACCCTTCCGCCGTTGTTGTGGCTTATATAGCCACACCAAGTCATCTTGCTGGAAGCCAGTAGAATTGGCCTTTAGATCATACCTGGTCTTCATGCGGTCAGCAGCCGATTCGAGGTGTTTTCGCAATGTCCGATGTATCTGGTTCAATCATTGCCTTAGCTCACTTGCGTACACCAAGATCATTTGGGGCTTCTCAGGGGATGTTCCGAACTTTATATCAGCTGGCAGACGAATAGTCTTTCCAAAAATGACTTTGCCTGGGGCTTCGCCCGTCGATGCATGTTTGGCAGCTCTATACGCCATCAAAAATAATGGGATGTGCCAGTCCCTTTGGTTCTCGTCAGCCATCTTAGCCAGGTGTTTATTGAGCGGGCCATTGAAAGGTTCGACCATTCCATTGGATTTGGAATGCTGCGCTGTTGTCCTCGTTTTCTGTATTCCCTGCAGCTCGCACATTTCGCCAAAAACTAGTGACCCAAACTTTCGGCCTGATCTGAATGTAGTTCATAAAGTATGACGTACCTACTGACCCAATTTAACACTAGCTGTTCGGCTACAGTAGTTGCTTCCTGGTTGGGAATGGGGTACACCTCGGTCCACTTGCTGAAAAAATCGGCCAGAACCAGCGTGTATCGGTTTCCCTATTTGGATTCAGGAAAGGGTCCTGCGATGTCAACAGCAATCCTTTCAAATGGCAGCCCCACGTTATAGGTTTGCATTTGTCCTTTAAGTCGCCGCTTAAGATCTTTGACGGAAGTGCAAATTGTGCATCTGCGACACCAGTCCTCTACGTTTTCTCGAGCGTGGAGCCCGTAGAAACTTTCCTGCAATTTTGCTGAGGTCTTCTTAATAAAAAGGTGGCCTCCCGAGGATCCTTCGTGCACTTCCTTAACGACATCGTGAATTCGGCTTTTGGGAAGTATAGTTTGCATTCTATAAGAGCTGACATCCGCCGTTTCCCATTTCTGCTTGAGTACACCACTCTCAATCTGAAGGGAGCTGCATTGTGCCCAATAACTTTTCAGGATGGCACCGTGCATCCAAACATCGTTCCACTCAGGTCGCGCAGTTGTCTCCTTCCATACGAGCAATGGTCCGATGTCTTCATCGGCTAACTGGGCATTTCGAATCTCCTCCGCTCACCAACCTTCGTCAAATTTGGCCGTTATCACTTGCAGATCAACGGTCAGCTCCTTTTCCTTCAATCCGTCGGCAATACTTGCAGTTAACTGAACATGGACGACGCGAAAGGACGTCAGCATTTCCATGAACTCCGCCCTTACGATGAACAATTTTATAGTCGTACGAATGCCATCCTTCGATCCATCTCGCAACTTGATGTTGGCCAGCTTTTCACGGCTTCAATTTTCTCAGGGTCTGTTTTGACCCCTTCTGCTGATACAATATGTCCCAGGTATTTTACTTCAGCTGTAAAAAAGTTACACTTGTTGGGACTACGTTTCAGATTTGCCAATAGCAATCGGGAGAAAACCTCTTCTAAGTTCCGCACATGCTCTTTGAACGTTCTCCCAATAACAATGATGTCATTTAGGTACACCAAGCAGGGCTTCCAGGTCAGGCCTCGTAGCACGTATTCCATCAGGCGTTCGAAGGTGGCTGGAGCATGAAAAAGCCCAAATGGCATCACCACGAGTTGCCACAATCCGGTCCCAATTGGAAATGCGGTCCTCTCTCGGTCCTTTTTGTCGATTTCTATCTGCCAGCAGCCACTCTTGAGATCGAGTGTAGAAAACCATTCTGCGTCGGCTAAAGTGTATATGATGTCATCGATGTGTAGAAGCGGGTAACTATCTTTCTTATTGACGTCGTTAAGCTGCCTATAATCGACACAAAAACGAGAGCTACTATTTTATTTTTTCACTATAACTACTGGCGCGGCCTATAGACTGACAGAACGTTCAATAACACCTTCTTTTTCCATGTCCGAGATCAGTGCGCTCTTTTCTCCTTGTTTGGCTTTAGGAAGACGTCTCGATGCTTGTTGAATTGGCTTGGCTCCCTGTGTATCTATGACGTGAGTTACCATACTCGTTCGGCCTTGGTCATCCGAGCTTATTGAGAAGATGTCACTGTACTTGGTGACCAGATCAGAGGCTCGCTTGAATAGCTGCACTGGCAATCTGACTTAAATTTTGCAGCACAACCGAGCAAGAGAAGGCACCGTCACTAAACGAGAAGGTGAAAAAGGAATTTTCACCCCATTTCAACAATGCATTGGGGCGATGCAATGAAATGAAGGCATCGCTTACGCTAAAGGAAGGTGCCAAACCAATTTATGAAATAAGCGGCCAGTTCCATTTACTGCTGCAGTGCCGATAGCCGAGAAACTTAGCGGTTGCAACTGTTGGGGGTGATAAGCCCTGTCGATTACTCAGAGTATGCGGTTAAAAAGAAAGATTTTTTGATGGGTTTGAATGTCTCGCTTGAACCGAACCAGTATCTACTGCCAGCACCTGAAGATATCTTTTCGAAAGTAAGATCGACCTTTCGTATGCGTTTCTACCGATGAAACTCGACGATGAAGTAAAGAAAATGATGACGATCAACCCACATTGTGGCCTCTACCGAGTTAATTGCCTCCAACCTGGCAATTAAATCGCTCCAGGCATTTTCCAGAAATTAGTCAACATAATGATGATCGAAGAAAAAGGTGCATTCCTCTTCATTGACGATTTTATCGTGGGAAGAGCTAATGAGGCCAACCATTGTGAAAATTTATTTGGATTGTTGAGACGTATCCAAAGCTACTGGTTTCACTTCAAGATCGAGAAGTCCTCATTTGGTCAGAAGAAATTGGAATTTCTGGGGCACGTCATCGACGAAAATGGTTTGAGACCGAGTTCAGAGAAGATCGAAGTTCTGAACAAAATGCCGGCATCGAAAGACGTTCAACAATTGAAAGCCTTCCTTGGGACTGTTACATGGTACTGTAAATTCATTCATCAGCTGAGGGAGCTTTGTGGACCGCTGGACAAGTTGTTGCATAAGGATGTCAAGTTCGACTGGAAACAATTACACCAAGAGATATTGGAAAAGCTCAAGAATATACTTTCTCGAATCTTATATTAGCCCATTATGATCCAAAGAAGAAAATTATCGCCCGTAACATTCGAAGCCCTCAAACAAGGAACCAGTAGATGCCAAACAATGAGGAAAGATGCAGATTCCATTGAAAACTTCAAATCAAATCGATAACGTGGACGTTGTGAAATTTTTCGCCCGACGAAAATCACTCACTAGTATGCAAGGGTGCATCTTTTATGGATATCACATCGTTGTGCCAGCTTGTTATCGGAAGAAAATATTCAAGGAGCTGCATCAAGACCATCCAAGCGTCGCTTGGCTGAAACTGTTGGCACGACAAAGTTTACTGGCCATCTATTGACGACGATATCGATAGGCTGGTCAAAAGGTGTGGAAGCTGCGCAATAAATTCTAAATCGCCAACCAAGTGTTTGCTTCAATCATGCCCCATAGCGGACGGACCATGGTCTCGTATCCATATCAATTCGGTGGGACCCATAAATGGATTTTGGTATTTGATTATTATCGATGCGTTCAGCAACTGGCCAGAGGTATACAAAATGCAATCCACAACGACATCAAAGACAATCGAATGGTTGGAGGAAGCCTTTTCGGTTCGCAGCTAATTTGAGAGAAGTTTGAGAGTTTATGCAGAGAAAGCGGTATCGATCACATCCGAACGGCACTTTTTTATCCCCGATCAAACGGTAAAGGTGAGAAATTTGTCGACTCGTTGAAAAATTTAGAATCTGGAGGGAGAAGAGAATGCCGTTCAGATTTTGAGCAAGGTTCTTGCTATGCTATCGTTACACACCATCAGCAGCCCTTGAAATGAAGTCACCCTTCCAGGTCATGGCCGGTTGTACTATGAAGACTAAGTTGGATTTATTGAAGCCAGAGCATGGCCGCTCTTTCAAACCTAATAGGAATACGGAGCAGCAATTTAATTAGGACCACGCAGCCAAATGGAGAAAATTTGATGTCGGCAAAGACGTCTTTATCAAATGGAAATCGTCACCAGCAACTATTGTGAAAAGATACGGTGCAGTTAATTACTTGCCGCTTACGGAGGGTCTGTTGGGTGATCGCGAAGTTAACGTCCATGCAAACCAAATTAAAAAGCGGTTTACTTTCCTCGATAACGGAGGAAAAATTCTAATTGAGCGCGTTGTTATCCCTGTGCCGCAAACCTTTAGAGAAGTGGTAACTGGATTCCAATCGAGTTCAGAACTGAAGAGCCTGCCGACAAACAACCAGTGGACCAAGCAGTAATGCAAGGAGACGAATGTGCTGAAGAACTGTGACCACGTCGAGCTCATCGAACCAATGGAGAAGTGCTACCACAACACTATAAGGATTATGACATGAGGCGACTTGTACATTAGACCGTATAACCCACCTTAACGAGGAGAGATGTTAGGATGGCAAACCGATCATGGAGAAGAGGACTTGTCACTTGTCATCGAGGACTCAAGTCTAAGCTCAAGGAGCTTATGTTGGAATAGCCAACGATAATGAACTTTTCTATACATATTTTAACTAGTCTTGTATCATTATCTGTTGAAGAGACAGGACTACAACACTTTAAAAAGTATAAATAAACTGAGTTGCTAAGTAATGTCTTTTATTTATACGTCTGATTAACAAGACAGTTGACAAACGAGTGACAAATGAATCAATTGATGATGAATTGTGTGCGTGAGCGTATTAACATTCAGCACATAACACTAATGATGTTGGGAAAGGAGATGCTAAGGATCACATGCTTATGAAATGCCGAAAACGAAACTCTCATGGTTACTACTTTTTTATTATTTGGACATACGAGTATACCCAAACCCCCGGCTTGTGGAGAGTATTTGTTGAAGAGGAGAAAGGATACATCAAAAAAAATTCTGACTTTATGGTTGCTGCAAGCAAAGGCTAGATCTGTACCTTCTGAGAATCGGAAGTGAATTGAACACAAAACGTTAGAGGACCGCCGATTACAAATTGGAGTTAGAGACTGTTGTATGCATTTTAACATGATCGCTTGACAATGGTAAAGAGTAATCATTTTTTGGGTTTGCGCTTGTAACTTACAAACACGTAACATAGATACGTTATGTTTATTTTTGTATCTCAAAGTATGCAAACTCCCACGGACTCATCATAGTAACTCTAAATAAATTCTAGCGATCTCCCCTTTCATCTTAACTAAATATGTAATCCAACCAGTATACACATCCCATGCAAATCCTTCCAACTCAAACAACCCACTCCTTCCTACTCTCAACTTCACCTAACCATATCACAATATCCACTGCTAGCGCACAATAATCAAAATAATTATAAATTTCAACAAATGAAAGTGATTTATGCAATTTAATAAATTTTCGTTGATTTTAATCGCCATAATTATCCTTCGAAAGTGTACAAAACATGCATACACAACAGATGGCAATGATATCGTACTCTCCTGGTGCGCGCATTCACTGCTCCATGGTGAGTAAAAAGGACACACTTTTTGAGAGTTCGATGTACATTCGCATGGTTAGAAATTGGATTGCTGTGGGTGGAAGGAGGTAAAGATGAGAGAAATAGAGTTGATTTATTGCACACAAACAAATGGGGATAAGGATATAGAAACAAATATAGCGACCACGTGGGGTAGAGAGCACGTTGCAAAGGATGTTATATCACTTTTTACTTGGACGATGTTAAAGTGTCACCAAATTATTGCAGGCAATAGATATATCTAAGCATAAGAAATTAATTTTTCGTAAGCTATTCCATTCTCATGTCTCCTTTTTACGGCCTGTTTGAACGGTATATGATACAACTTTCAATTTTTAGGCATCAAGGGATGGTTTCAACAACATCCGCAAAGATTAGTTGAACGACAATTTTATATAACTTTCAAGTCAACTATATACTGAGGCGGAAGAAGCTCTACAAGGATCAAAAAAATTCATTCTTCGATGGATTTTGTTTCCTTTTTGAAGATGTCGAATGGCAGGCAGAATGTCATCAAGCGAAGCCTTGCCAATCTTGATTGGTTTTTTAAGGGGGTTTGGTCGATGTACTGTCAGTTATTCTTTTTAGGTATCATCCCCATGCTAGCTGCCGGAAACTTCAAAGGACTTTTTTATGTGGACACTGCAATACGTATATGTTTGATAAGAGGCTTTTACCAATATGTTCCTAACGTTTCCATAAGATGCGGGTAGAGGTTGACAATTTCAAGTTAATCGTTTTTTATGATCCTTTCTTTAATCTTCTTAGTTTGAGATTTAAGAAAATTGTACTTTGATTATTTCTGCAGGACGAATTGGTTTTTTAATTAAATGAACATCTGTACTAATGTGTAGAGTTTATCCTTTTCACTGAAATCATTCAGGTTATTAATGAAATTATTTTCTAAGGAGATATTTGTTTTCAATATACATGTTATGTAAAAAATTAAACTGCAATTGAATCGAAATAAAACCGCTCCTTTTCAAAGAAATGCAAATAAATCAAGAAGAATTTACTTGCTCCTCTAAGGCAATACTTGTTAACCAGGACTCCTTGCCTTTCTTATCTATCGTCTTACAGTCAAACGAATAAGATACATCCATAATCATTAATAGCGTTGAATCTGTCAACGTTAAGATATGGCCTCAATTAATTGAAAATTTACCACCTTCCCCCCGGTACCAGGTCAGTAAGCTTTACTTGAAGGATGATGTTATCCTCCGCTGCTACTCTTCCTTCGACTTGTGTCCACTGAAGCGAGGAAACAAGATGATAAACTGATGTAGTTGTTGTAATTTCAGCACTTTAAGTTTTAAAGTGGCATCTGATGTCGGTGCTATGAAAATTACTCAAGAGAAGGATGGCAGGAGGAGGTCGCAAGAGTGTAGCGTTAGTGATTTTGTTGGTATTTAATGGGGGATGATGATGGCGATGATGATGATGCTGCTTCCACTGCTGCTGCTGTTGATGATGATGATGATGATGTGGTCGAAATCTTTTCAATAAATACTTTTCTTGCACGTGGCACACCAAGGGGCAACGAACGACCGTCAGCGCTTCAAGCCATCACCTCACTTCACTATGTGCCCCATTTGAAAGACCTTGAAGGATCACATCCCTCTCTAATTACAGTGTATAGTGAACCTTAAAAAAATAAATTTCGGTAGCTTGATGAGTTTTAATGGGAAGGCCTGTTGGGTTGGATGACTGATGCGATCAGAGGGTGGTGTATATTTTAATGCGTGTGGTTTATGGGTGATAATTAAGTAGATGGCTTCATACGAACGCATCAATCAAATTTTAAAGAATATTCATTTCAAGTTCAGATGAAGGACCCCCAGGCAGAAATATTAAATTTGCATGCATAGAGGAGAAGTTTGGTGCTTTAAATTGTCTTGAAAGAATAATAAGAAACTTTAAGAGAAATAGGTAGAAGCAGGATTATTAGCTGGGCATAACCCTCAAAACAGATAGAATCTCCCGATTTCAATTTTTAACGCGATTCTCAATTCGATCATCACCTGGACTATACAATCACATATAACTGACAAAACTTTTGAATTTCTTTTGGATGATATCCCGACAAGTACACAGCAATCTTACTTCCTTGGACTGTACACATCTCTAACTTATGACTGTTAACAAACCATCAGAACGAGAAAGGATAAATGAAGCGATGATGACGCTGAAGTCTTTGTACAATGTTGATTATGTATATTCATGCCCATTGAATTACACCGCACTCATGCCTACCTCAGCATATGAGTTTCTGTTTATCTTTTTATCTAATGTAGCATTAGATGGAAGGACATCACGTCCTTCTTCTGCCCACAAATTTAAATTAGATGAGTTGAGGTCAGTACCGTGTTACATTGCTGTATGGTCGAATGTGGAGGTTCAGAATCATGCAAGATGATTTTCACAACCATCAAAAGATGATTGATAGTTTACCGTGGTTGAGAAATTCCCATTTTCTTTCACCCAAATTTGAGGGTGGAAATCTTCTCAGTCCGGAAAATGGACTACGTAATATCATGGATCTTAAAATTTGGTTTGAGTAGTTTAAAGGGTGCTCTATTTTTTGGGGTGCAAAAATATGGGATTAAAAATTTATATCCATACTGACATATCGTAAGATTTATCATGTCAGAAACTGATATATAGTATACCAAACTGATTGCATGATTTTTCACATTATCGTAGGCAAAAATAGTTTAAACTCATGATGAATTTTTCTAGTTCCTTTTGACCAGCGTTATCAACTACAATTACGCCTTTTTCTTGGAACGTAACGTACTGACTGAGCTTGTTCATCAACTCGAGCAGTAAAAGTTTCTGTCAAGGCCACGGGTTCGCCACAAATCACAAACTGTGGGGTGGCATCTGAGGCCGTATTGCGCTAAGTCAACATATTTTTGGAGTCGGGAGGCGATGGCTGATTTTGATCTGAACGTGGGGCTGCCAGATAGGCGCTATGTTCAGATATAGCCTTGTCAACCTGAGAACCTAGACTAGAACCGTTTGGCACATCACTTTGCGCGAAGCCTCGTTTTGCTATGCTGTGGGGCGCGTTCAATTTGAGATTTGCCTCGTCTAGCGGGAGGAGAAGGAGGAAGACCATAACGTGGCGCGTGGATCCATTTCTCAGGTGACCCAAGCATGTGCTCAATTAGACTGTGCAGCCAGAGCTCTCCTATTTGCTTATAGAAGTTCTGACTTAATCTGTCCTCTTTCACATGTAGAAAATGTCCAGTAGGTATTGTCTTCTTCTCCTGCGCAAAACCTACCTTTGGTGGACTGCAACATACCAATCTTGTGCAAGTAAAACTGAAAGTAATCAGGTAGTGTTCAATTGAGGCATGGTCTCAAATCAGGGCCACTGCCAATCATTTAGTGAGTGTTGTCTTTCCCCGCGGGCAACTATCCCCTCGTAACTTTGTTTTGACACAGATAAATAGTAAGGCACTCTCTAACGAGGAAATCAATATGTATCTTACTGTCAGATATGAAGATGCAATCCTCAGTGCCAAGCGTTTTCGGTACAGCTCTCAGCATTGCCCTATATTTCTGCTCCGTCCAGTAGCGCCAGTGCTACGGACCTCATCAAAAGTTAACTTCTTGATGGGCTAGGTCCCTCTACGTTAGCCATAAGTAGAGTCAGTTCATCATTTGTTGCCCTGATTTGCTCAAACCCTTCGAGTCTATCAACAACCTCAGATCACCGCAGTAGGAATACTGGCCGAATGGAATACTTTTGGAGGCTAGTATTCTTCAGAGAGTGCCACTTCTCGTACCGAAAGTTTCCTTCTGGGATAATAAGTTAACGATACTGACAGAATCTGGACTAAACTTTGAAAAACAAACAAAAATTGATGCTTTGGGCTGATAGACATGATGGTTTGGACCTAGTGCTTTGCATGGTAGTGCTGAAGCATGAATAGCTTCAGTCCAACTATCATAACGTCTCCGTCCCGGTGAAACATTGGAAGCCTTTGGAGTACACTTGAAGTTTGCACCATTGGGTATTGGGTTGATGGTATATGTTCGGTTGAAACGGAAGGACGGTTAGCCCTGGTACGGCTCTGAGCAATTGTCTATATAAGGGCTTGTGTCAACCCTCGTATGACTCCCTGCTCTACAAAGAAAACCATGGCACCAAAAAGGCAACCACACACCAATGGAGATAGCGGCTCTGAGGGGAGACAATCAAACTAGGCTTTACTCAACTAAAAAACGCAACGATAAATCAACAAAAACTCCTAAATCAAAAAAAAATCTAAGGATTGGTCACCACTAGTCTATTTGAAAGGGCTGGAATGGATTTTGGGCTGTGAAAATGATGATTGAAGTAGTTTACGAGTTAAATTCTACCAATATCGAAAATGCTTTTGGCGCAAGCCGGTCCACTCACCGCTTCATCCAGGTGGCAGGGATTCCCACTGAGCACTATGCCTTCCAGTACAACATATGTCACGAGAACTGCGGCGTCGCTTTGAATCTCAACGATGAACATTTCGATATCCCCTGGCTCAAATCCCTACTGGTACGAACGTCAACTGCGATAACCTGGCCAACTATTTCAAACGTCGTGATTGGTCGCAAGGTTGCGAAAACAACATCAATAACATGAAGTATAGAAACGTGGAATGCATTAAATCCCATTCGCGCAACAATTCGCACGATTTAGATGCGATTTTCATCGGAAACTTGCACATTCCAGAACCAACTCCCAAGACGACCATCAAATATATCCTGAACCATTTGAAGAGGGACGCTGATGGACATCAAGCCAAGAAACATTCATGCAATCATTCCTACGATCAAATCTACACACCTACGATTCGATCAAGATTTGGTCAAGTTGAAAAAGAGTGTCAATCTACTGAAGAGTCTCGAAGTGAAGCTTTCAATATTCAGGAGCACATCAAAGGGCAAAAAATCAGAACAAAATTGACGGCAACAAGAGAGAAAGAACATTTATTTGATTTTTAGTTCGAATATTTATCCTGTTTATTTTCCTTGGTATTGTTGTAAATAAAATTTTGTTATATCTGGATCTAGAATACTTATTTCAGTATTATCACGCAAATTTGACAGTTTACTTGTCAAATTTTCATAAAGTCTGGTGCAGTTTTACACCCAAAATTCTGTTTCAGAAGCTTCAAGGTGGCAGTTAGAACACAAAAAAGTACTTAATTGAATCAAACCACGTGTTTAAAATATATGCACCTTTGAAAACGATATAGAACATTTACCTAGTTAAATATTGTTGGAAACCATGAGACATAATCCAAAATATTGACGTATACAGCAAACGTCAAATGTCAAAATGACAAATGCTGACGGAAGTCGCACGTTGGAAAATACATGCAACTCCGGAAATGCGGAAGGGTGCGTGAACACTGTACCATAGAAAATGTACTGATTGGAGTAAAGTTCCAGAAGTACCGGGGCTACAAAACTCAGCCCTGGTCAAAGCGGACGACCGTTAATGATTGAGAATAAAAACTTAAGGAACAACGGGATGAGTTCTTCTTGTTTTGAGCCACTAGGAAGACACTTAACAAAGATTGAAGGTCGAGCAGCTGAAAGCGAGGATTTTGGTATTTGATTGGTGGTGGTACAAAGTGGCAGAGTTTCGTGATACAGTAAAAGTTCCGACAAATTTGGAGCCAAGTTTGTAAGGGAATTGCCGAAAAAGCAGAAATTCAGCCAATCGTTATGGAAGGAACATTAAATCTGGGGTCCCTCAACTCGTCGAGAAAAATAATTGGGAAGTAAATGCAAGTTAAGTTATATTAAATTGTTTAAGCTCAGAATTTGGAAAATACAGTCAAATATACTGTGGTCGCGAAATTTGCGGCTTATCATTTCGGAAACAGTAAATTCAAAATGATGAAACAAATGGAAACGGCCAGCATATGATCGATTTTGCTTGTAGCAGAAATCAAGTCTTACGTTCGACTTGCTTCCCACATCGACGCATTCATAAAATGACCTGGGGATCACTGGATGGCAACACACAAAACCAGATTGATCATGTTCTGCTCCAACAACGTCGGGCCTCGAGTATACTTGACGTCCGTACATACCGAGGAGCCAATTGTAACTCAGATCACTACTTGATCAAATTTACATATCGTTGTCGTATGTCAAAAGCATATTCAGCGACGACCAGCCCGCTACAAAAATTTGACATCGAAAGGCTCCGAACGGTGTCTGTGGCCGAAAATTCTACGAAGAGCCCGACAACCAGCTGGCTCCCATCTTATCAGACGCATCCTTAAGGACAAGCAATGAGCTCTGGATGGAAGTGAAAGTGGCTATTAAGAACGTGGCAGAACAGACGATCGGTCATCAAGCCCGGTGCGAGAGAATGATTGGTTCGATGATAAGTGCGAGAATGCGTTAGGCAAAAAGGATTAGGCGTATAAAGATTACGCAGGTAGGAAAACCAGGATGAAGAGAGAACACAATGAGAATCTCAGAAGAGTAGCGAATAAGATAATTATAATTAAAAAAAAGTAAATTCTATGACGACCAATAGAAAAGTAAAGATGTGTGGCGGACCAGCCACCCACCATGCAAACGACATTGTTGCCGACATATCGCACAATGATCGCACCAAAAGCCAGCATACATACTTGTACACCGCGGGATATGCAATCTCGAATAGCAATGCAGATACCAGCAATGAATGTCCATGAAACATGCACCCGCGGATTTCTGCAACATACGCGATACGATAAAAAGAATGCACTTGCTGATGCTGACGTCGCAGATGGCCACCGTCGGTGAATCAACAGATATGCGTCAGCATTTTTGATGGATATAAGCGGCCAGCGCGTTGCTTCCCTCTCTCAATCGTCATAGAATCGTCGTTACGCCTTGTCGACACAATTATCATTGTTTTTGAAAACTTTATTAAATAAATTTATTTATAGGATTAAGCCAACTCTTTCACTCATCCTACTTATCCTATAGATGTATGTCTAACGAGCAACAACAACAAGCATACAAAAAAGTGAAAAGCCTAAAACAAAGTTATCAGCCGAAAACCACGCTATGTCGGGATGACGTTGGCAATATCATCGCTGAAGAAACCAAGATTAAGGAAAAATGGGCATCATATTTCAAAAACCTCCTTAATTCTCCGCACCGCTCCAGAACATTGGAGTCCATAGATGTTTGCTCCACCAAATCTGATTGAAGTTTGCTCCAACATCAAAGCCCAAAAGAATAATAAAGCGCCGGACATCGATGAGATTCCAGTGGAGTTCATCAAATATGTTGGCAACAGTGTTCATGAAGCTATTCACAAAGTCATCCAGCACATTTGGCAACAAGAATATATGCCGAAAGAGTGGAGCCAATCAATTGTACTCTATATTCACAGAAGAAATGACAAGCTACAGCGCGAAAATTATAGAGGCATATCACGTCTTTGTACGGCGTACAAAATATTTTCTAAAATCTTAGAAAATAAAATCGGATCATACGCCAACAGTATTATTGGGGAGTATCGAGGTGGTTCTGGAGCAGGCAGATTGACAATAGACCAATTGTTCACTGTCAAGCAGGTACTTAAAAATGCTGGGAGTTTAACATAGACGTGCATCAAATTTTCGTTGACATTAAGCAAGCTTACGATAGTATTGATCGTAACGTATATACCAAATAATGCTTTGCTTTGGCATCCTGGCCAAATTAGTCCGTCCTACCAAAATAACAATCGGCCGGCGACATCCCAAACCCGCATCAATAACCAACTCACCGATGCCTTTGACACAAATATCGGACTAAAACAGGGAGATGGGCTGGCGCCATTGCTAGTCAATTTGGCTCTGGAGTACACCATAAGGAAGCTTTCTGTCGATATATCGATCGCCTATGCGGACGGCATCAACATTTTGTCTCGGTCGGTAACAACTACCAAAGAACTCTTCCTGAAACTCGACAGCGAAGCAAAAATAGTTGGGCCACAAATCAATGAAAATAAAACAAAGCTCATGATGAAGTCGAGGAAAAATATCTCAAATACACAACATACCACACTTGGCGAATGCAGTATCAAAAATTTGAGCGAATTTATGTATTTAAGCGCTAAAATAACGAGAACCGGTAATTGAAGAGACAAAATACGCCGAAGACATTCGTTGCGAGAACTGAAGGTCGGAGACCAGTGGAGAAACCGAGGAAAGGCCGGTTCTGAGTCAGTGGACGAAGACAGTTCATCGCTGTTCGGATTTTGAAATTGGAGGATGCGGTCAATGGACCGAGATAGCGCTATTTGCAGGAAGCGCAGGCCCGAGAGGGGCTGTAGTGCTACGAAGAAGAAAAAATTTAAAAAGTGTAAAGTTTGATTAATCAGGTAACGTGAAAGTGATGGAGCCAAAAAATGAGTGCGTGTAGGACTTATAATGGATATTCTCAAAAGAATTGAGCTTTTTTTTGTCATTTTTCGATTTAATATTTCTTTTATTTAAAATGGATTTTATTTAAATACATATCGTCCATTATAATGCAAATTTTTGGGTAGAGCAAATTTTTGGGTAGAGCCATTATTCCATGTGTGTAGAACTTCTGTGGCTTATCGGCGAAAAACTTGACCAAGTGATTTTCACAGTTCCTTTTTGAAGTGAATAGCTTTTCATTAAGGAAATTTTGCAGAGACAAAAGCCAATGATAGTCTGATGGTGCAAGGTCCGGACTATACGGTGAATGGATCAAAACTTCCCAGCCAAGCTCTGCCAATTTTTGCCGGGTCATCAAGGATGTAGGTGGTCTGGCATGTCTATTGATCAATTCTGGCCGGTTGTCACCCCTAACCACTGGGGTGCTCCGGCAACGGGTCCCTGTGGTCCCGGCCTTGCTCGCCGCAGACGGGCGTGGGCGCCAACTCACTGCTTTGGCCTAGGCCCCACATTTGACCGCCCAGTGAGTAAGGCGGTTTGCCGAAGCTCGTTAAATGAACACACCTTGCACAAAACGAATATCACTACTCGGGGGTCCCTATCTCCTCTAACCAACTCGACACCACTCAAGCACCACAAAAAATCAAAGCAACCACTTTGACGAACTCATGCACGTGATATTACCCCGAACCAACCGTTACACTTCCTGTAAAAAACAATTTCTAAAATTTTCCACATGAATTTAGTAGAAAAACAAAGGGAATTCCACTTTCCTTGATATTTAATAAAGTTTATCAGCAAATAAGTTTTATCAATGAAATAATTTTTTTTTTAGCAAAAACAACTCAACAATTTCTTTTGACTAACCTCGTCTCCTAACCTATTTACGAAAGAGGCCTCCTATTGGGATTCCCGTCGTCGACTGCACGGCGAAAAAGATCCTGCGCTGACTCGAGTAATGGCCAATTGATGGGAGATATCCTCCTACCGGTGGTGATTGACGCCGACAACAATTTTGCTTTATTATGTTTCGTATTCCTTTCCTTTGTTTCCTCCTCTTTTTTCCCTTCGGATTTCTTCGCCTTTTTATCAGCTCGTTTTCAACGGAGCACCGCTAATTTCGGCGTGAACCTTATAGTTCTCCTTTTCTTGCTGAATTTGTAACCTGGTTCGTGTGATTGGGCAATTCCATTGCAATTTTCATCTCACTTCAACTGGTGTTTCCGAAATTCGGAGTCGTAGATATTGTTTTCGGAATTGTCACTGCGACGAACATTTGACGTTTACCAAGTGTAGATATAATGTTGTTTTGTTTGCCTTTGGTGCGACGTGAGTGCTGGCGGTTACCCGGATTTTGGGTGGATCACTGAGGATTATCAGATAAGTAGCACTTTTATATTTTATCCCTTGGACAAGACACTTTGTGTGCCTTTTTTTCTTCCTTTCCAGGTATCCAGATTTCCTGGTGAATGTAAGCTTCGACGTTCCGCGGTGTTGTTGGATCCGTTCTAGACTTGCGGATGCTGCGTCTTTTGGGGCTGGATATCTTAGGCATCGTTTATTTCATACAATAAAAGTTTTATTAACTGACGTAATTGCTTACTGATGGCAGGAGCGAGGATTGAAAGTTTTGTTATTGTGGCCAAAAAAAAATTAACTGGAACTGTTGTTGGTTTGTTTGTTTGAACAGCCGATTTGCAAGTCCTTTGTTGGCTGAATCAATACATCCTTGTATTACAGTCATCACAGTATCGAGCAAGTTGCCACTCATAGCCCCCTTTCGATGTTTCTTACATTCCAAGCACTCTGGATCATACTCATCTTCATTTTCTTGATCATCTCCATCCCTGAAATTTTTGTATTTACGCACTGAATTATCTTGTGGTAGCGTCTCAGAAACAACAAAAGTCGATTGTACAGCGATACATCGGTTGCAATTAATCAATTTAGTCCTTTACAAATACTGCAAAGCATCATCGAATCCTTGTTGGCACATTTTCGACAAGAAATCAGGACGTGGTGGAAATAAAATTCGAACAAATCCATTGATATTCTGTTTTAAGATTTCAAATGCTAGTATTCGCCCAGTTAACATAAAACAGTTGTGAGCTTTGATCACGCGGGCAGATATCACTTTCACCGTCGAATGGCGATACGGTTACTGTATTCTCATCGAGAACTGGAAGATTGTCTGAGAAAGCGCCATCCATGTACCGAACTCCACGGAATCGTGGTGGTAACATACCAGAGAATCCGGGAATAAAGCAGGCGCATAAGAGAGCTTGGCGGACGTATTCACGGTTTGTGAATTTTGAGACTATGACATTTTTTTCCATCGTAGACAAGTGTTAATGAGATGTGAAGGCGTCCGTTGACGCGTTTATGTGCATCTGGTGGTAGATGTTTTTGTTGTAGTTGCTGCGATGAATTCCCTCATCTTGTCGGTTCCTATGATGATTGCTTCCCACGCATCCTTTTAACCCGTTCCTTCCGCAGTTGCTGATCACAGATGATGTTGTTGTGGAGCAACCGTGCACATACGGGAGTTTTATCCTGAACTTCGTCGAGCTTAACTAAACTAAGTTGAGCTGCATCAATCTAAATTGAGGAAATTTAAAATCTACTCTTTTGCAAACACGGACATTAGAATTTATTCTTTTTCTGACTTTACTAGAACTATGTACAATAATGGTAAAGTTCCCTATCCCAGTTTGGAAAGAGGGTGCATCCTTCGTAGCACGTTTTCCGGTGATGGTGCTTTAGTGGTGGTTAAGTTGGCTACTGTCTCAAATTCCCCGTAACATGGTTTCTTGAATTGCTTGTTGCAATTTGGATGATAGCTGACAGTACAGAGCTGAATTGAGTGTTTGGCCAGGTTCCAGCACCTCATGATGAACATTTCCTTTCCAATCCCACCATACACACAGCATAATCTTCTTTGGTGTCAATCCTGGCTTTGACGTCATTGGTGATGATTCACCTTTTTTGACCATGATCTTTTTCGAACGACATTCTCGTATCTTACCCATTGACATCGCCAGTAATGATTGTTTTCAAAGTTGGGTCGATTTCGTTGCGTTTTGTTAGCATTTCGCAAATGGAAATTCGGTCGATCAAATTTTTTTGTGTTAATTCATATGGCAGTGATTGGTTGAGCGAAGTACATCTTTGACATCAAAATTTCCAGAATGAAAGCAAGCGAGCCATCTTTTGACTATAGCTTTTGATAAAGTATCTTGGCTGTATACACCACAAATTTTGTCACGAGTCTGCGATGCATTCTCACCTTGATCGTAGTGATATTGTAAAATATAACGAATTTTTTCAGAAATTTCATTCATTTTTAAATGAATACAACTTTTGACACGCCTGACGAAACACAAAACTGTCTGTATGAAAATTGTAGACTGGAATGTCACCTTTCAAACGCATGTCAGTTTACCTCAATCTGATTAGTATTGCCCGATATACAACAACGAACACCATCTAGTGACAAAAAAGGCTCAATGCTCTTTAGACTATCTGATAATTGCAACCTAAATTTTTTTGCTTTGGTATTTTGATTTCCCTGTAGTACGGAGAAACTGCTGGGAGAACGCAAGTGAAGAAGTGGCATTCTTTTTAACCTATTTTTAGTGTGATATTGAGGGGGCAAGGATCGATAAAGATTCCTTTGCCCACAGTGCCATGTAATAGCGCTGACAGAGCTGATTTTTGCGAATTTCGATTTCTTTTGTTGCAAAGGAGTGTAAAAGGAGAAACCAAATTATCCCATGCGAATCGATTTGACGTAAGTCGTTTAATCGCTTGGCAGCTGAACGAACGAGCACAAAGCAAGCTAGAGCCCCCGCCGTCTTTGACGAGCGAAACTGTGGCCGCAGGACCTCAACTTGAAGGTCTCTTTCAGGAGGGTAAAAACATGTTAACAAAAGCATTTATTTTCTTCAACACTACAGCCTTTTTTAAGCCTTCGCTAAGACACAGTTAGAGTATCTTTTTATTTTGATCAAATGTATTTTCACTTGGAAAGGTGATACTGTCCATACCATGCTTTGTACAAGTGTCTCTCCGCTCAGCTGCAATATGCTCTGGTTTTTAGCAAGTACGTATCATAAGTGAACGGGCTTATAGTTCATCCGAAGAATCACTCAAAACAAATCTCGTTGTCTTCAACGAGCTATGAACCAAGGACCTTTGGTATACGGGGTCAGTGCTCTAACCACTACGCAACACGGTCTACAACCTAAGCATAATGTAAAATAAAAATGTGAGACATGGCAAAAAAATGTGGTTTAAAGTCCACTTAAGTTGATCTCTATACTTCTCTGCTTAGCGTTGAGAAAGGGCGGGATCAGTCTATCGACAACTGTATTCAGATGCACACACATCTTTTATGCATCTAAAGTTTTCCCATTAAAGATCAAGCAGTATAGGGTGAAGTTGCCTCATTAGAGATACGTTCCTTATATGAGATAGCGGGCTATTTCAAAGTTCGTCCACGTACTGAGAGTGACAATAGTCTCGTTTGATTACTCATTTGATCATGTTCACACATGTGCTAGTAGCTCCCAGCAAGTCATCAAGAACAAACGATACAGACGCATCTTTTGTCGCGCTCGCTTATGAAATTATTTCATCATTATTTAAAAGGTATGTCAAATAGTTACATTTGAGTGCAATCATATTAAAAGCAGATTTATATCTAATCTTTCACATTTTGTTTTGTTGATTTCGTGTATAAAATGTGCTCGGTGATTACGTTGAGTTTTTAGTTGGTTCCTAATAAGCGACAGTAGAAGATTCTTAAAATGAGATATCTCATATCAGGAACACAAAATATTTATAACATTTTATCAGCCACCGTGGTGTTCATTGCAGATGCCACCAACAAAAGGAAAACTTGGAGTCATGCTGCGATGATACTTGCGGTTAATGCTGTCAGGAGAAAACAGATGGGTTATTTAAAAGCATCGAAAGCATATCGCGTTCCAAAAGGGACCCTGGAACGTTACGTCAAGAGAGAAGGTGATCCTTTGAAGTTAGTTGATACACGGCTAGGCAGACCTCCTGCATTGTCGTCGTAGAAACTCAACTAAAAGAATACTGTCTAGAAATGGACAAATGGTTTTATGGCCTACGATTAAAGAACATAAAATACATAGCATTTCAGCTGGCTATTAAGAAACCATATTAAACATCCGTTCAGTGTATCAAAGGCTTCTGCTGGTGAAAAATGGCTTCGTAGTTTCATAAGAAGACACCCTGAATTGTCATTCAGGACGCCACAAGCTGTTTCTGCTGCAAGGATAAAAGGATTCAACTCAGACACTGTTAAATCATTTTTCAAGCTGTATGAAACAGCAATGGCAGAAATAAACTTTTCTCCATATAGATTATTCCACGTTGATGAGACTGGAATAACGGTAGTTCAACACAAGCACTCCAAAATGGTAAGTGCTAGAGGCAAAAGACAGGTTGCATCCTTATCATCACTAGAAAGAGGAAAATTGATCACAGTAGTCATCTGTATGAATGCATGTGGAATGTGTGTTCCTCCTATGATTATTTTTCCGCGAAAAAATACGGCAAAAGGTTTAATGGATGGTGCTCCAGCGGGATCTATTGGTGACTGTCACCCATCTGGATGGATACAAACCCATTTGTACACTAAATGGTTTGATCATTTTATAAAATTCACGAAACCAGCTGCTGAAGATCCAATCGTCTTGATACTAGATGGACATTATACACATACACGAAATATTGACGTCATTGATATGGCTAGAGACAAAAATGTGATAATAATTTGCCTACCACCGCATTGTACTCATAAAATGCAGCCAATGGATGTGGCTTTTATGCGACCGATAAAAACATACTACGCCCAAGAAATAGAAAACTGGCTACGCAATAATCCTGGACGTGTGTTGACCAACAAATATGTTTGCATGTTGTTTGGAAAAGCTTACCAAAAATCAGCAACTATAGCAAATTCTGTCGATGGATTCCGAAAAACAGGCCTCTTTCCTGTTAATCCCAATATTTTCTGAGATGATGATTACGCTATCTATAACAACACCAATGAAAGTGAAGCCGAGCAATCTGATAACATCTCAAACACCCATACACCTCCTAATACAACTTATGCCTTGAATAAAAGACAACCAAATGAAACCCCCTTTCCTTTAACTGAAACAACACCCGAAAAGAACAAAAAGTTAGTATCTCCTAATCCATATGAAAACCCTACTTCCAGTACATTGCACATCGTATCTCCATTTACTCTTTACCCAGTTCCAAGATTGCCGCTACATAAAACCAGTGAATCAAACCGCTGCGGAAAGGCAAGTGTAATTACATCCTCACCATATAAACAAAACCTTTTGGTTTCAATCAATAAGAAAAGAGAAAAAGAAGCTAAGGCAGCCCGAAAGAAAACATCGGAAGTAGCAAAAAAGAATCATATTAAAAGGGTTAATGCAAAAAAGGTTTCTAAGAAAAGGCATTTGACAGATTCTGAAGGCACCTCATCTGAAGTTGACACAGAGCTGCCTGATAGTAGCAGTGACGAAGAATTGAACGATGCTGAGTATCCACACTGCATGGGGAAATTCTCGGAGGATTTTAGAGGAGAAAAATGGGCGCGATGCCAAGATTGCTTTAAATGGACTCATGAAGACTGTGAAGTATCCATTGAAGGTGGCTTTTTGTGTTTTTTATGTCACGATAAGAACTAATATTAATGTTTTTTTTTAATTTTATAGATATTTTTGATTTCTTTTACATAACTTTGACCAAAGATCATCCAATGAATTATGTTTAGTTAAAAAAAAAAACGGTTAATGAAAATTGAATAAGTAAGACTGTTTTCTGATAACTGTTTGGTGATAGAAAAAAATCTGTTATTTTTATGAAATAATAAAGACTGATTGTTACTGAAGCGTATAAGAAATTATATTCTTATTTAAATCAATTCAAAAGTTGGGCTCTGTAATGTTTTTAATGTCTTAGTCCGGACGAGGAACCGACCAGTCATCGGTTCTAGACGTTAAATCTGAGTAGTGCCAACGGATGGTACCCACCAGTCAACCAATCCGTGCACCGTAATCCATTTTCGCGGTGGCTGCTTGTCGGCCAGCTAGATTGGAGAGGATTTCGGTCGCGGGTCTCCAAATAGATTACGCTCATCCACAATTTTCAGCCACCAATAAATGCCCGTTTTCAAACGCGTCACCAAAACAACACCATACGGAGAGGAAACCTATTTTACGTTACTCCGTATTTCTTCATCAATCAGTCAAAAAACAAAAATCTAATCTCCATTTCGCGTTCCCGAATCTAACCGACGCGGTACCGAAAAGCACACTACATTAACTTAAACCCGACGAAAGCTACATTAGTAAAAAGGCAAAACCAACAAAGGTACCGCGTACCGCGCGTGACACGAAACCGGCCTCAGCGGATTTTCTCAAACCCTACCCTCGCGACGGCATATTAACCATGCACTCTATTTCCCGCTGAAAGAAGGGAACCACTGGAAAGGAAAGTTGTTGTTAGAGTTAGCAATTCATGTTATATTTTAATGTTTTTTTTTTTGTCCTACGAGTATCAATATAAAGTGTTTAATTCAACTTACGAGTAGTTTAAATAATCTGCAATTATCTAATTCATAGTAATGTTAAAGTAATCAGAGTTAGCTCTCTTCTAAATTATTACGCATATTTATTGAATGTGGGTCTACTTTGACTCCTATGCTGTGTGCCTAATGGAAATAATTGTTCTGTCAAAAAAAAACTAGAACTTCATTTTTGCACTCAATATACGCAGGAAAAATTATATAAAACCGTTTAAACCTACAAAGATTTTACTATCATAAAATCAACAAATGGAATGGAGATCTGGAAGGTTATATATTGTAATACCCAGATTAAATTCATTTAAATAAATATTATAATACTAATCAATATTATATTTAGATAATCTTATGTACTTGTTTTATTTGTTGATTCATTTATTTATTTTTACGTATCTTCTTTTATTTACGTTAATTATATTTTGTCGTTTGTTTTATATTGTAGGCCTCTGTAAATAACATAAAATAGTTATTCTTTTTTTTCTCCAGCAGTACTTGTAAGAAGTGGCAAATTATTTAACCCTTGTGTAGACACCTGCATACCCGGGTATGTTATACAAATTTGAAGTGATATCATGAATAACGTTGAAATCTAAACTTTATGGAATTCTCGGTAGCTTAACAAAATATTGTTTTTTTACTATTTTCATTAAATATTTATATAAAAAAACGATACTTTGCCGCTGGGAGTGAATTTGTTTGTTTGGACACCCACCTACCCAGGTATGCGAATTTCGGCATTAATAAAAATTATATTTGAATGGAGATAAATCAAATTTTTTTTTAATGTTTTCGAAAATGATAGTATAACACATATGTACAAGATTTGAAATCTATTTGAAGCTCAGCAAATGCAGCTTTTACAAATTGTTTTATCGACAGAGTGGTGAGCACATACTGGCTTGTCGCAGGCGGTACAAGCTTTCCGGGTTGATCTACGCTTTTCGCACAAGTAGCAATTACCTTTATGACAAATTCTCCCAGTACTATCTCGTCCTTCTGAAGTTGCATCCTCTTTCTGACGGGGAACAAGTTTTATCTCAAGATACTTTCAATCCCGTTCCGTGTAGAAAAATTTCTTATAATCTGAGAGTTTTCAGACCGCAATAAAACAGCCGGCATGATGAGCTCCCTGCAAAGCGTTTGAAGAAACTTACGTCTTTGATCCGTTCTTTTTATTACTTCTTTATTGTTTTCCTGATTTATGATATATGAAGCAAGAGCGGATATATCCAAAGCATTGAAAAACAATGCTAAAGGCCAACGTTTTGTACGGCGTTTGCAGGTATATTCGCACAACATTTTGTCCATATTATCAACACCACCTTTAGTTTGGTTAAAATCACATATCATGACTGGCTTACTTCTTATCGTAGATATTTCTCGAGAATAATGGCTCGTTGATAGAAGTATAACACACTTGTTGCTTTTAGCTACATAAGAACACAATGTGACATTATCTGCAAAGCCAAATTCACTTGAAAAAACTGCGCGAGGCTGCCCTTTCATAATTAGAAATTCTGAGGGAATAAACCTTCTTTTTTTATTGACAGTTCCCAATATTGATAATTTATATTCTAACATCAGTGTTTTTGCTAAACTTAATGAAGTAAAAAAATTGTCACATACGACATTTCGACCTGTTTCTTTGAAATCCGCAACAAGTTCCTTCACAACCCGTTCACCTTGGTTGATCTCACGTTTCCCAGCTGTAGCCGCACCGGTATATATCTGACCTTTCAGAGAATATGATGTGTGAGCGTCACACACCCACCAAATTTTGATTCCATATTTTGCAGGCTTTGATGGGATAAATTGGGTAAATCGCGTTCGACCTCTAAACGGAAATAATTGCTCATCAACTGTTAGGTCAATACCAGGTGAATAGCACGATTTCAAATTGCTATTTAGCATCAACCATATATCTGAAATCGGGGCGATTTTGTCACTAAGCAATCTTTGCGCTCTTGTATTCCCATTGTCAAACCGAATGAACCTTATTATTGACAGAAATCGCCTTAGACCCATAGCAGCTCGGTAAAATGGGTGTGAATCTACTTTCCATAAATCTGTGATGTGTTCATGATTTGAACGACTCACTCCTGCGAATAGGAGAATACCAATATATGCATTCAATTCTACTTCATCAACTGGCTTCCAAATGCGCTGTGGGGTTGTTGGGTGGGTGTGGTTCCAATTTTTGTAAAATTCTTTTGCTTTCCTGTTTGTTTCCCGTAAGATAATATCTTTGATTTCTGTCGTGATAAGCAACGCAAATGTGTCAACGATTGTCAGGTTTTTTGTTTTTGCAGTCGGGCCAGATCGTAAGTTTGCAATATTATGTTCAAGAAATCGCCTAGATGGTGGACAGTTCTTATTCCATTTGGTGCCATCGCGAGCATAATAATATTCTTCTAGTTGCTCATGTCGCTCCATTTGGGATAGCTCGTTCACTATTTCTTCCATTGCTATTTCTTCTTCACTCCCCTCATCATCCTCGTCTACATTTACCTCCACCGCTGGTGTTTCTTGCTCAATATCCGAACAGTTATCTGCTTCGTTGAGTAATTGACTTTCAAATTCACATACTTGTTCAGGTTCGAGGTCAGGTAAGACGTCGTTATCATTATCTGAATCCTAGAATTATGAAAAGTCCAATTCCAGTTTACATAGGGATAAATTGGATACTTTAGAATATTCTTACCTCTGACCCTGATGATAAAGTAATACGCAACAACCATTCGAAGTATCTATTTTTGTCTTCATATGACAATCTAGCTAATGCATAAGATGAAAGAACCCGATTAAAATCCATTATTAAAATAATAAAAACAGCCTAGAATAAATTTTCACGCAACACAACACAAAACTCTAGAATAAATGTTCACGCAAATACAAACAGCACAGACTGAATGACAAAAGAAAATGCTTTCCAAAATAGTGCAAAGCTTAGCTGAACGCTACAGTTTCACAGACCGATGGGCATATCAATCTGAAAAATCACACAAATTTATGACCATAAAGTTTTGATCTTAAGGCGGCCCATTCACGTTCAATAACATTACGCAATATTTTTATTGTGCGATATTATTGAACATGTTCAATAATATTGCACAATAAAATTGACATGGCAAGGGTCGCAGCCAAAAGAATTATGAAAAATACTGCGCAATCTCGCACATACACGGCGCAATAAAAGAATATTGTGCAATTAAATTAAAGCTTGCTCTATCTTTTGTTCAATCATTGCGCAACCGTCAATACTATCCCTAAACGGTCAATAATATTGCGCAATCATAAATATTGCGCAATATTATTGAATGTGAATGGACGGCCTAATAGTGAAGCAAAATGTGCATCGTTTGACACTGAACTCATACAAAACGCATTGCATACCTGGGTATGTCGGGTGTCCATGATAGGGTTGCTTACGTGGGTGTCTACACAAGAGTTAAAATAATTTAAAAGGAATTTTAAGGATGGACTGTGTGAACCAATGTAATAGACATTCGCACTACAAATTTATGATTGCAAACAAAATTTTCTAAACATTGTTGTGATCAACTTATTAACTTATAAATCCAAAAGATTTATATAATCTTTAAATTAATAATACTGCTGAGTATAAGGTAACGACAATTTAAACCAAATAATCGCAGCCTTTTGCCCGTACCAAATTTTTCGTTAAAATTATACTTTAATAGCAAAAGCACATCAGAAACCCGCAAAAACATGGCTTTCTTATTGCTAATGAAAAAGCCCAATAAAAAGCTTGAATTTCGAATCAAATACTACTATTATCACATCTTAAGCTAACTAGTAATGTAAATTCTATGGTAAGTAATGATGTGAGCACGAATATAAAGTTGGGTTTAGTTTGTTAGAAGGGCTGAAACTCATTATAAAGTTTTTTTCCTTGAAAAGCCGTCGGGCCTTGCTTTGCTGTGTGAGCCGACGTGTTTCGACTCCTTTGGGTCATCTTCAGTGATGACTATTATAAAACTAATTCTAAAAATTACAATTCTTATGAAATCGAATTAAAAGTTGATTGGAATGGAATTATGAAATTTTCAACTCATTAAAAAATCTTGTGAAGTGAAGTTGTAAGTTAAAATTATGTAAATGTCATTTTAGAGTAAAAATTGCTTTTTGTAAGTTCGAATCAGAAACTTAAAGGTAACTAGCTTATAAATCATTATTTTTTTTTTCTTTTGTCCTTCATTTGAGCAACATTTATTAGGTGTACTTCTCATCAGTTCATAGAACTTTATAAATCTTGTACTCACACAATGGGTCCGACATCCAATGTACACATGATTTCCGAATTGATATGCTTAGTTCGGTTCCCATTTGTGTCGGGGTGGTCTTAAGCGAGGGGATAGTTGTCTTGGTTAAGCACGAACGTTTCGCCAACAGCGAGATTCGTGTTGAGGATGCCTTTGTTTCGGTTGCTGGTGAAGTAGTTTTACAGCCCGGCAGCGAGCGTAGTATTGCGGCCGCAAGTTACACCAAAAATGCCGATGATTAACCGCCCACTGCACCAGTTTCGCAGTTTAAGCAAGCGACGTTTGACGAGGGCTGCTATTGATTGTTTGACCGCAGTCGCTCTGCAGGACACATATATCCACCATCACAGTCGTTATTTCAACCAGTTTGCTGATAAGAAAAGCAATCAAGAAGCAATAGAACTTTACTGGCGTTTATTACCGGCTTACCTTTTCATGACCTTCGTGAAGTCGTTTGTGCAAAATCACAATTAGGACCGCTTCATAACGTGATCTTTCAAGTATAATTGCGTATCTTCACCAATGTAAAAATTGACAAGCCTCCGACGAAGATAACCCCAATCAATCAATCAATCAAAAGCGCTTTATTTAATACTAATCGTTATAAATTTTAAAAGAATATAAAGCAAATTCCAAACAATAACAATAAAAGACTTAATGGCCCAAATGGCTCTCTAAATTTGTACGTTATCATTACACATTTAAAAAAAAAACAAAACTATAGCAAATTCAAATCAATGAAGATTATTACATATTTTTTAAATTTAATTGGAAAAAGGAGAAAAAACCAACCAACACTATTCTAAAATTATTTATAATCATAACACTACAGTGAACTTTGATCCTACACCTAATATGTTTTAACTTAATTCTAATAAATGCTATCAAAAACTTTATCTTACACTTAAAAAAATCTATAACAATGTTCCTAACCTACGCGTTTTACCTTATCTCTAACCTAATATAATAAACATAATATAAACCTAACCTATACCTAATTTTTTACAAAAATAAACAACAACACTAAATGTAGCAATAATGAGCTGAAACTCAGAAAACTAAATAACGAAAAACACCAAAACTGAAAATATACACGAATAATTTAGACATTGTCATTCAGCCACCAATACTTAGATTGCCCCGTCTCAACTCGATCAGCCTCAACGAATCTAGCAAATGAGTACCTCCATTGGAACTGTTGGTCTCGTGAACTCAAATTAGGAGGATATTTTATCTTCTTATCGGTGGCCCGTCGATATATGTGATATATGACTGGGACGCCGTCAGAATCAAAAACATATCGATTCATGTCCAAATACACGAATGCTTCTGGAGGAATGAAGCCAGTAGCGAGAAGATAACCCCAAAGGCTGCCGGGATTGCGAACGCATATTGCAGAGGCGGAAACAGACCGTGAATCCAATGATCTTCTTCAATCGGCATACACAGCAGCCCCAAAACCCAGAAGAAATAATCAACGAATACGAGTACAATGAGTGCTACGCCACAGAAGAATTTTATCAACGAAAGAATTTGACGCTTTTAATAGCAGGAAAATAACACAATATGTAGCATTATACGCACCTACTTCTGCCTCATTGTTCCCAATTTGATCAAAAACACCTTCATAATTTACCCTCGAACTCAAATTTCTCTCCACTCAGTCAATCTATCGATTACACTTCGTATATACACTGTAAGATTTCTAACCTGACAACTAATCGAAGATCGCCAACGCGCTCTCACGTTTTTTCGTTTTCCCGGACTATCACTTCTCTTCTTGGGTGGCAGCCACTACGTGCACACTTCACTGCCATGTGGCTGTCAAATCCTCTTGACATCCTATGACAAAATTGACGTGGGATGTGCGCTCGTCGCAACCAACGTGAAATGACAAGCCACCTAGCAGCAAGGTGTGTTAGTAGTGGTCGCCAGCGGCGTCGCATGATTCATTACAGTTCCCTAAAACAAGACATATCTCAATTTAGGAACCTCAAGTATCCCAAACTAGGGTACCTTCTTCCGTAGACAGAAAAAAGGAGTTATTTTTTTATGCGATTTATTTCACAGATTCGACTGACACTACCACTTAACTACTTGGAGTGCTGAGTTATGCATTAAATATAATTTATTATCGTAATTTCTTGTTATCTTAACTCTGGTATTTTTCGAGAAATCAGGAAAGAATAAAATGGTATCTCATATATGGAACCCTTACCCTATTATAAAGACTCTTTTTCTTCAAAAACCAAAATGTTCAACTATCATCAGCATCATGATCACTTTCCACGTTAATATAAACTTAAAAACTGACAGATTAAAACATCAGATGACACGATCTATTTTCATTTTATTTCTCATAAAGTAACAATTGCCACATGTACACTACCAAAAGCAAACAATTTCTTGAATCAATAGTGCAAAAGTATCAAAAAACAGGGTGCGTGAAATATTTGGCGATGGGTGTACCTTTATATAAAAATTTTTTTAATTTCCAAGGCTTAAAAATCTGCTGCAATCCCATAAAAATAACCATTTCATATTGATGGTTTATTATTATTCTCTCGCAAATCAGGGAGCGTTTACCATTTTCAAATGCAACTTTAAATTAAACAAAATTTCCAGTCAACTTGGAAAACTTTAAGGCAATTTGATATTTACATCAATAGCTACGATGCTTGCCATTTGTGCTGTCACAGCTATCCCTGTTATGAAAGCCATCCCGACCATCGTTTATGCTGATGATGGCTACAAACCGACCAACCATTTTGGAAGCAAAATTTCAAGTCCATTCGTGTACGAACTTCGATAAACGGATTAAGTGCCACCAATCCAATTTCGGATACTAACAACAAGAGAGAGGCGGACAATTTCTCTCTATTTATCCTCTATCTGCGAACGGGCAACCGGATTGCTCATCCCTTTTCCAAAATCATCATCCCGTATCGTTCGTTTCGCTACAAATTCCATCTAAATATGCCAGCACTTTTCAGCCCCTAAAAGTTTGCGCCCAGCCTCCCTTAAAAAATATGGCGCTACCAAAGAGACAGGTTTACGAGTATATGCACCAGTGGAGAAAATTTAACAAAGTTCAGAGGACACATTGGATTCTGTGCACGCTTCAGGGACATCTTTAGCAAACATTTTTGTTCGCCGTTGTCTCCATGATGCGAGTTCTATCACTAAATCCACTATCATGCATCCCCAAAAGCTGCACTTAGACTATCATGGCAGCGCTGAGCTATGGTTATAATTTTAATTAAAAAGTAACTGCCGTGCCAGTGGATTATGTTGACTGACCTGGTCGTTGTGAGGATGAGGACGGCCCAGTGCCACTTGTGTAGCTCTGGTAGTGAGGAGTTGCCAGTTGTTGTCTTGAAATTGATTAATAAATAATAATTTCATTAATTCCTCAACACATATAGGTATGTATAAAACGTTATGCCAATAAGGTAACTAAGATGTCTTTGAACAGTGAAAAGATCCAAAAGAAAATTTACTTGTAGTTTGTTTGATCCTTCAATGATCCAATGTTACGAGACCACACATGGCAACACATCTTAAACCTTCACCAACTCGGACTCAGGTCATTGCGAGAACGGAAGATGGCTATACTTGGAACAATTGTCGCGAGAAAATCAGATTATGGTATCCATATCCCACTTGCGTGTATGGGCGCGGATAAGAAGATTAGCCATTTCGTGACGATAGCCTCCTCGAGCCGTTGCTGCAATATTCAGTGAACGGGAGCCAAGAAAAATCTAATTGGCGTCAATTGGTTTCGATTGAATGATTCCACTTTGATGCTACTTTATTATGGAGGTATGAGATTCGGATTGGATTTCAGCCTACCCATCGACGACAACTACTCATTCTTCAAGATCCACGAATATAATTGTGTGGGTAACGATAAGGTCCTTCAGCCAGCATCGCGTTCTCAGGTTCCGCTCAAGAGGCGCATGGATGGAGCTACTTCTCGGTAGCCGGCAGCAATGAGGCCGATAAAGTCTCGAAACCAAAATGGAGACTCTTGTCTGTGTTTAGAACGTACTTAAAGATTTTTTTCTTGTGGAATCACAGATTCAAGTAATTGAGCGATGCACATACGTTGTCGCTGTCGTTTGAGTCTTGAGTTGATGCAACCAACGGAAGTACTTGATGGGTGCACATTGTTCGAAGCGATACTAAAAAATATGAACAACCTACTCGTCGTGGCGCAGCACAATGGCGAGTGGCAGGCAAAAGTTCAATCATCTTTGCTGTTGAGGTAGACCACGACACTGGTTGGGATTAAAGAATCCGCTGTCTTAAAGAGCACAAAAATTGCAACGATTCTTCATTTAAGTTGATTTGATGCGTCTTCCATGGGTTTAATCAGACGCATTCCCACTGATTCATAGGCGAGTCCTTAATGAATCTCTTCCTCAATAAAACGTATCAATATCACCTACTCAACTCGTCTCGAAAAAGACCCTGTAAATATTTCATGTTTCAATCATGTAATTCAACTGCTCAACAATAACTGGTAATGGTTCACCATTACCGGAATGCCTGTCAGTTTTTTACGATTTGTGCACGGACACTTTATCCTTGCATAGAATATGTTGAAATCGTTATGAATATCATACTTTCGGCTACTCTCCATATCCGAAAAAAGTAATTTATAATTCAAGAAAAGGGAAAAGTCCTGCGGTGGTTGCTCTCATTGCTTACAGCCCGCACTCACCCTGCTACGGTGCAAGGGTGATATTTGGTAGGTACGTGAGAGCTTGGTTTGCTTTTGCTTTTTATCCATGTACCTTTTTAGCAATGTATCATTTTCACGATATTCTACTTGCTCTTGGATTCTGGCTTGCTGGCTCGCTTCTTGCTCGCTTGAACAAAGGACACAAAATGCTATCATATATCCTTGAAACATTCTACATTTATATTTATTGTCGGTAATCATGTGGACGATGGTCGTTGGGCATTGAAAACGGAAAGAAAGATTTGGAGACAAATGTTAAAGACTGGCGTAATACGTTGCGAGAAGCATGTAGGGGATGATTGGGACGAAAAGTGTCCCTCCCGGAAGGCAATAACAGAACGGAAAGAGTTTTATTGGGATTTTATTTTATTGGTTGCTATAAATTTCATCGGCGGACTTGTAGATATTTGATGTAAGTGAAATAGTTGGAGGTCCAGAAGAATAATGAGTTGGATGTATTTCATTGGAGCGTAGAAGTTCAGAAAAAGGCAACTGAAATATGTAGGGTGGCGTAAATTTAGAGGCGTAAATTTAGAGGCAAGTAAGATGTTCACTGTTTTAGCTCACATGTGAGAGATCATGCTTTGAATATCGCTTGAGAGATTATATCGTAATCTAAAAATATGAACGGAATCTTTATGGAAGCCAGTGCCAACAGCCATAAAATCAAAGAAAAAGATATTCATTAGCGAACAAAACAGTTCTCTTCGAAAAAAAGAAAAATAAAAACATGTAAACAAGCAAACGATTGAGAAAAGAAGAAAGGTAGTTTTTCTCTATAGTTGCTTATTATTTTCTGGCGATTAGCTGACTTTTTTACAAAGCATATTATCAACTCATTTAAGTACTGACTTTCTGGCTCTTCCGTGCTTAAGATTTGTAAGAGAAAAGACTGTCCAACTACAACGCAGATAATCCTTATTGGTAACATGATACAAATTCAAAACCAAACCAATGAAGCGTTCAAAGAGCTCAGAGGAATACTATTATAATTTATATTGAATTTTAATTTAAAACACATAGTTTCAATTATATTTCACAAGGTTTATTACTTATCAGGTCAAGCTCACGGTTACGACTTAAAACTTAATTCAATTTTACAATGTATTAATAGTATGAAAGAGAAAGTATAGTAATGATAGTACAGTAAGTAAATGCAAAGAGAGGATATGATACATACATAGTATTTGATTGTATTCCAATACCCCCACTCAATAAAATACTTGGTTAATTATGACAACAATTCATAACTTTAGTTTTTAAATATGTAAATTTTTCTTTAGATAGACCTTTTGTTAGAATATCTGCTTTCATTTCATTAGTTGGAACAAAAATAATATTAATTACACCAGCTTCATTTAATTCTCGAATATAGTGATGTCTTATATCTATATGTTTTGTTCGCTTATTTGTTGTGTTATTCTTTACTAAATTTGCAGCTCCTTGGCTATCAGAAAATACATCAATTTAACATAATTATTCAAGTATAATTCATTTAATAAGCCTTTTAGAAATACAAGTTCTTTAGATGATTGGCTTAATGCCATGTACTCTGCTTCTGCACTGCTTAGCGCCACTGTCGGTTGCTTTTTCGTTTCCCAGCTAACTGGTCCATTAGCTAGCTCGAATAGGTAGCCAGTGTAAGACCTTCGGTCTGTTGAGTCGCTTCCCCAGTCCGCATCTGCTTAACAAATAAGGGACTTTCCTGTTTTCTGGAAATATAAACCATGATTGGTTGTACCCTTCAAAAACCTTAAAATTCGTTTAGCTGCGTCGAAGTGCTCCTTATGAGGCTTCTTATTAAACTGCGACAAGTAGCTTATGGTGTACATGATATCTGGCCTCGTGTAGATTCCCAAGTACATCAATGATCCTATCAATGATTGATATTCGCTTGATTTAATTCGATCACATCGATCACAGGATTCTGCTTTGCATTGCTGTAGCTGAAGATTTGTTTCAACGGGTGTTGAAACCTCCTTGCAGTTGGTCATATTATACTTTTCCAAAAGGGCTTTAATATAATTCACTTGTGTTACAGACACATTATTTTTATCGCGATTAATTTCAAGTCCAAGTATATATTTTAGTTCACCTTTATCATCAAGTTCAAATTCGCGTTTTAATTGATCTTTTACATTATTAATTGTATTTAAGTCTTTTGACAAAATAATTATGTCGTCCACATATACTGCTATTATTATTTGCTTATCCTTTATGTAAACGCACGGATCAGATTTTAATCGTTCAAATTTCATTTTTTGTGTTAGAACATTATTAAGGGCTGTATTCCATTCTCTACCGGATTTTTTTAAACCGTATATGCTTTTATTTAATTTGCACACTTTATTTATATTATTCGCGAAACTTTTCGGTTGTTCCATAAATATTTCGGCGTTTAGTTTGCTGTTTATATATGCATGTTTAATATCGATCTGATGCATGATAAAGTCTTCTTCAATTGCAATGGCTATCAGCACTCGTAGAGTCGAACTTTTAAACACAGGACTAAAAGTTTCATTGTAGTCCATCAGATATTTTTGATTAAATCCTTGCGCCACTAATCTCGCTTTGAATTTTTCGATTTCACCATTTTTATTATACTTTGTTCTGTAGACCCATTTCGATTCTATTATATTTCTATCCTTCGGACGATCCACTAATGTCCACGTATTGTTTTCAATTAGAGAGTTAAATTCCTGTTCCATTGCTTTTATCCATTCCTTTTGATTTGGACTGTTTATTGCTTCACAAAAGTTTTCGGGATCTTGACATACACTAATGTTGTTTAACTGCAATCTTACTGGCTGTTTTAATTTCTCTCTATCGCGCAACACAATTTCGGACTTCGGTGTTGAGAAATCTTCGTTCCCTTTGTCCTCATCGAGATCATTATAATCATCATCCTCCTTGAAAAGCTGTTGTAATGCAGTGTCTGCTTGCGCCTTGAGATCTGATCCTTTTTCCACTTGATTTGAGTCTTGCGGATGAGCTAACGGGGAAGTCTTGAGATCCGATACTTTTTCCACTTGATTTGAGTTTTGAGGATGCTCTTCATTTTCTGCTGGGAATTGGCTAATGAATACACTGCTTGGCTTAACATCTTCGAAGAATTTAACATCTCGCGTGATAATTATTTTATTAGTTTGCTTAGTCATCACCCTATAGCCCTTCTGTTCCTCCGAGTATCCGACTAAAATGTACTCATGTGCTTTCGGAAGGAACTTATTATTCCGCTGACCGCTTCTTATTGCGATAACTTTGCTACCGAAAATCCTCAAATGATTGACGGTTGGTGTTTTGGCATAATACATTTTGTATGGTAGTAACCCATTTATCGCTTTACTCGGACACCGATTTCTAATGTAAACAGCCGTACTGACTGCCTCGCCCCATAATTTTTCATTCAAATTGTGTTCAGCTATCATACATCTCGCCATCTCAACCAGAGTGCGATTCATTCGCTCGGCGGTTCCATTCTGTTGCGGTGTATATGGAATGGATGTCTGATGCTTGATTCCGTTTACTTTCAAGAAATCTTGGAATAAGTTATTTTTATACTCACTGCCATTATCAGTCCTTAATGCTTTGATTTTAAAGCCAGTTTCATTTTCGGCAACTGCTTTGAATTCTTTGAATCGAGCTAACGCTTCATCTTTTGATTTGATCAAGAAAATTTTGGTGAATCTACTTTTATCGTCAATGAATGATATAAAATATTTTGCTCCGCCATACGATGAGCAACTAGCTTGGCAAATATCGCTATGAACGAGCTCCAGTAGATCCTTCGCCCTGTTTTAACTTCGCTTAGGAAAAGGCTTTGCAGCAAGTTTTGCTCTAGCACAAGTTATGCAATCAAAATCGTCAGTTTCCACGTTTGTTATGCCACGCACTAGTTCATTTTTTATTATAATATTTAAATCACTTTTATTTAGATGTCCTAGTCTTTTATGCCATTTAACAATTTCAAGGTTTTTAGCACTGATTGCATTCAGTTGATCACTTTTACAGTCTTTTATGTATAAACCATTTCTATTAGTTGCACTTAATATAGTTATTCCATTTTTCTGAACATAAGCTTTGTTTTTTGCGAATTTCACTATACATCCACTCCTCCATATATTGTATTGATTGACGCTACACCGCTGATACTAGTTGTCACTTTTCGTTGGTCCGCTAGTTCTATTTCGGCAACAATTTTATGTGTTTCAGTAAGCAAATGCTTTTTGTTAACCATATGGGAACTCGCTCCACTGTCTAAGCACCACAAGTCAGTTGATTTACTGCAATTGTAGACTGATGCGAAAAGAACCTGTTTAGTATGAGTGTTTTTGTATCTACACTCATTTGCGTAGTGCCCTTTACGCTTGCAAATGTAGCATATACCTTTCCTTCTTTTAGTAGAAGCTGATATATTAGTATTACTAGGAGGATTGAACGATTTTTTATTTTGCTTAGTGTATAGCACCGTTTCACTTCCACTCTCATTGACGTCATCGTTGTTCTTTCTTTTTTCTTCTTCAATCAACTTCAATTTTAGGTCAGAAAGTGATGGCAATGAGTCTCTAGTTTCTATAGCGATTACAAAATTTTCATATTGTGGTGGTAGTGAACATAGTAACATAATGGATAATGTCTCATCATCCATTTTGATTTGGAGTTCACTCATTTTGTCAACTATTTGCCCAAAGTTACTTAGATGGGTTTGCATACTATCGCCATCCTTTAAACGCAATTGTATTAGTGACTTATACAAAGATACCTTTTGCGCGGGAGAATCCCTCTTGTAAACCTTCTCGAGGGTCGACCATGCTTCCTTTGAAGTCGAACTATATTTTATATGCATAAGTTGGTTAACTGTAACACTTAATCGGATATTTGCAAGAGCCTTTCGATCCTTCCTTTTCCAAGCTTCTATTAATTTTTCGTCTTCGTCTGGACACTTAGTTTCACCGGACACATAGTCCCATAGATCGTAAAACTCTAGACTACTCTCCATTTGCAATTTCCAACTTTCGTAGTTGCACTCGGTCAACTTCTCAAAATTCGCCATTAGAGTCGCCATTTTAATCGATCACTTTTTGATCACCACCGATTTTAATTATTTATTTTGGGTTTTATTTAGAGCACTTTATTTTAATAATTATAGTTACAGAGCGACCTGGGCCCATAACCTATTATAATTTATATTAAATTTTAATTTAAAACACATAGTTTCAATTATATTTCACAAGGTTTATTACTTATCAGGTCAAGCTCACGGTTACGACTAAAAACTTAATTCAATTTTACAATGTATTAATAGTATGAAAGAGAAAGTATAGTAATGATAGTACAGTAAGTAAATGCAAAGAAAGGATATGATACATACATAGTATTTGATTGTATAAATACTTTAAAATTTTTTAATTACACTGCTCCAGCGGTATATGGGACCTGAATCAATAACATCAAATAATGCGAAGGCTCTTTCAGCGTATTCAAGACCAAGAACTAATTTTGTTTTGCGGTTGAAAGGTGACAGCTATTTATACCTTGAATGTGAGGCTCCAAGATGTGCAAGCCAATTGGATTACTCACTAAGCACTTCTCCTGTCAGCCTGAAAACTGGCCTGAAATCGATTGAAACATTATGAAGCCTTGTTTTGCTACGCCTTGGGGTGCCTTCAAGTTGGCGGATCCCTCCTCTAGCGGGAGAGGAGGGAGGAAGAGGAATTGTCAGAAAAGTGATCCCCCAACCCCGACTTCCAAGGCTGCTGTGAGTCCTTTTTATTTTTTAGAACAGTCCAGTTTCAACTGACGCAAGAATCTCCCAAATTAGATTATTCAGTGACAGCTCTCTTATTTTCTAGTAGAGATTTCGACGCAGCTTGTTCCAGCTTTTCATCCAAAAAATTGGCTAGCATCGTCTTCAGCTCCTAAGCAAAACTTAGAACTGGAGGACTTACGAATCTTGTGCAAGTAAGGCTGAACACACCCAGTCCCCTCAAAGGCTGAGTCAGACAATAGTCAGTCTCACGACGCATTTGATCGAACCACGATCTCAGATCAGAGATGAGACATGCAGTTCATCTTTCCTTTGTGCTGTTCACCCAGGACTGCCACCAATTATTGAGTAAGCGTAGTCTCTCCTTGCAGGCGATTGTGTCCCTTGTGACTTCCTTCCGACGTATGGCGCTCTCTAGCAATTAGGGCGATATGTATCACGCCTGTAAAGACTAACACCACTGAAATAGAGACTGCCAGATATAAATGTGCAATCCTCAGTGCTCCTCTTTTCTGCATCTGTGCCACGCGTTTTTGGTAGAGCTTCTTGCTGAGAGCATCCCTCCATATAGTAGCAGCGACTTTAGGGGTCTCATCAGAAGTTGCTTTCTTGATAAGTCAGCTGCCAGATGAGTCCCGCTTGATCGGCTATGCGCATGATATTGTGGTGCTAGTCACTGGACACACGGTCAAACATGAGCAACATAGGCTTGGTAGGCTAATGCACTAGGTGAGGGACCGCGTGACTGCTTGCGAGTTCTACCTGGAACTCGAGAAAATTGAAATTGTTATCAAGTGAAAAACTCGACCAGATTGATTGACTCGAAGATGAGCTTTTGCAAGCGAATTAGGGCAACAGCTCATAAAGAGGCAGGGAGAGTAAAAGCACTTGCATGAGTAATGGCCAATATATGGGGACCGTCCTCATCAAAAATACGATCCTTGATGAGCGCCATACAGTCTGGGCTACTTTACAGATTTGTAAAAAAGAGCGGTGCTCTCAGAAAGGAGCTGTACCTGAAGAGGTTGACATAAGTGTAGAGATAAGAAGCGCTACAAATTGTCTCTAGGTTGGCAGTGTTAGTAGGGGTGACACCCATCGTCTTTTTTACTATAGGGTGTACAGATATTTACCTACGTAGAAAAGAAGGCAACAAAGAGGTAGTCGCAATGGAGAAGAGACAACATACTCTGTACGATTGGTAACAGTCCTGGAAGAGTGACACAAGGAAAGACGGACTGCGCTTCTGATCCCTGAATTAAGGCAGTTTTACTTGACCCAGTTCTTAAGCGCGCATAGATTTTGTGGTGATGATGCAACTAATGGTGGTTTTGGAATGGAAGTAATTTTTTTCGCATAAAAGAGTCAAGAAAAAGATCTGCATATTTATAAATGATTAAAATAGCTAAGTTTGTCAAAACCCAGAATAAGTGCATTCAAATTTATAAGGTTAGATCAACAAAGCTGAACAAAATGTACAAAGCTCGTTTTTAAAACTAGACCGAATACATGCAGCAATAAGATCCCCCAACAACACAGCTGTGGGGGCTGAAATAACCATGGTAATAAAATGCGAAGCCCAGTTTCCGTTGACAAGTCGTTGGAGCAGCTCGTAAAATGCATCCAGCTACGCGACTTAGAAATCTTATTAGAAATATTGAAGTTTTTTTACTAGACGGATTAGATGCGTAATTCAATTACAAGAACATATTCCAAAGTGGTGGCCCCAACGTGATACATTTTATTTTTTGAAGGGAATTTTTACAGTGTTGTGTAACAACGCAATATTACAAGTGTAAGATGGGTCTTAGCAACGATCAAAACGACGTACATGCAGGCGCACATGAGAACAAAGCAACAACGATGAGAAACACCGTGCTCCAAAAACTACCATGGAAAATAATTCAGAACTTTGGTTCAAAATAGTGGATAAAACGTACGAGGCAGCTTACTATAGTAGGTTATTTACGTGACAGATGTGGGTTTGGTCAATAACATTGCAAAAATTTAAAACTTGCTCTGTAAATAGCTTTAGCTTCATCAACGTAACAAAATGCCGCTGCAGCGTTTGAAAGACTTCTTAATTTATATTTCCGGCAATTTGGATTAGGATTCAAGGACTAAATCGCCACATTTTGACCGTAGACGGACAAAAAATTCCTACCCACCAGCAACAGTAGTGTCAGCGTTCGCCTTTCCAAAGAAGTGGTCACTCGTCTTCTCGAGATCGATATTAATCACGCTCGCAACAACGCATCGCCACGGCGTCAGGTATCTGTTTCACCATTGGCTTTGCGGTTATCAAGTGCAAACCACTATGTAGCCAGCGAAACTCCTCCGGCAGACGTTAACGGTGGCAGACGACCCAGAAAATAGAACAACTCGTCGCTTCTATATCGAAAAATTAGGCATACGTGAAAGGCTTCTCATCGACACTGGAGCAGTCTTGTGCAGCAAACAGGTCTATTATTGACACGCACGGTACTACAGTATTGACCGTGAATTTAGGGCTTTGACACTAGTTCTCATGGCAATTCGTCATCGCCGATATTGCAAAACCTATCATCGGAACTTATTTTTTGTATCAATATGGTTTACTTGTTGACTTAAGAAACTAACGGCTTATTGCGTGGACATTTATCGCGTTGCAATATACTCAGTGTAAAGGTTATCAACAATAGCAGTCCATACACAGAACAATTCGCCAAATTACACGGCCGGACGGATGCTCTCCAATCATCAAACATATTGTAATACCAAACACTACATTCACGTTACACCCAAACTATCTGAACTGAACCAACACACTCTGGATGAAGTTTGTTCCACCACCAAAGCCCAAAAGAATAAAAAAGGGCCGGGCATCGATGAGATTCCAGTGGAGCTCATCAAATATGGTGGCAGTAGTGTTCATCAAGCTATTCACAAAGTCATCCAGCACATTTGGCAACAAGAACATATGCCGAAAGAGTGGAGCCAATTGATTATATTCCCTATCCACAAAAAAAGTGACAAGCTAAAGTGCGAAAATTATAGAGGCATATCACTACTTTGAAATGATGGAGCGAAGCTAGACAGGGACCAATGGCGAATTCGATACAACCATGAGCTGTATGAAATTCATGATGAACCGGAGATCTAAACGATCATAAGACTGCGGAAGTTGCAATGGGCTGGCCACATGGATACCCAAGGCGAGGAAACGTTGGTCTGACCCAGTTGACGAAGACAGTTCATCGCTGCTCGGATATCGGAATTGGAAGACGTGGCCAACAGACAGAGACAGTTGGAGGCGCTATTTGCAGGAAGCGAAGGCCCGAGAGGGGCTGTAGTGCCAAGAAGAAGAGGATTTATGCAGTAGTGTAGTGGTTAGAATACTCGCTGCGTGCTTGCTGCGTAAGTTGAAGGTCCCTGATTCGTATCCCGTTGGTGACAATGAGATTGGTTTCGAATGATTCTTTGGATGAACTATAAACTCATTCAGTTATGATAGGTACTGGTTTCAAATCAGAACTAATCGCAGCCGGCAAACGAAATAAAAATACTGGAGCGCCGATACATTTGATCAAGATACTTTAACTATCTCTAAGCAAAGGCTCGAAAGGGGCTGCAATGCTAAATTAAAAAAAAAAAAAACTCCCATTGGCACGACCAGCCGGAAAGGCAAATTTCTCGTGGGTACCCGTAATTTTGAAAGCAAATAATCCTTTTATTGCCCCCACTTTGAAGTCAAACACTGTTTAAGGATAAGCAAAAGTAGCAGGAGAATCCTCTTACCAGAAGAGTATTGTAAAATAATTAGTAAATCAACCACGTCTTCTGAATATCAAAACTTTGCTCACACATATATTCCATGAATTGATCCCAGAAAAATAATATATGGTTATTATGTATTTCAATTTCCCGCCGTTTCATTTTCAGTCTGTTGTCCTCAATGGTTGGGCAGTCATGACAACATATCAAAGTTTTAAAATATTTCTAAAATTTTCATCAAAACCCTCACACACCTGTAGTGTTTGCGTCCTTTGTGAGCATTGCTTTTCATATCACAAGCTCGTATGGATTCAACCTTTCACTGCGAGTCCAACCGTGTTTTGTTTTAAACACGAGTGCCATTGTCAGCCATGTTGGCACTTTTAACACGGATTATCCGTTTTTTTAACTACACAGAGAACGCGTGTTAATTTCACACGGGAAAATGAGTTAACTTAACACGAAAAAAACGTGTTCATTTACACGGGATACGCGTGTTACTTTAAAATGGGACACGTATTTTATTTTTCACATGCGTTTCGCGTGTAACGACGAATTGTGAACACGGGTATACCGTGTCGACAACTGAATACGGTACATCCGTGATATTTCCACACTAATTATTTTTCATCCGCTTCATTTTGAAAGCGTATCATTTAAGTATAGTTGCATGGAAGCTCGCGTTACCCGTGTTAAATAAATACGGGAACATTTTTTCATGTGTTAAATTTACACGGAAAAACTTTCAAAGATTTTGCAGTGTTGTTCCAATGAATGAATTTATTTACTTTAATAACCACGCAAGCCTATAATTTTGATAGCAAGCAAACTAGTTTTCGGATTCCACACACGAGCCCTGGGCAGGGCATCGGTCAGGTTCGATACGATCCTTATGATAGGCTCCTGAGGTTGGGGCTACTAGATGAGTTATGCTTGATCGGCTATGAGATGATGTTGTGGTACTGGTCACTGGACAAACGGTTAAACATGGGCAGCATAGGCTTAGTATGATAATGCGCCAAGTGAGAGACTGGATCTGGTACTAGAGAAAACCGAAGTGGTCATTCTGATAAAAAAAAAGAATTCCCTGAGTTTGGACTTTCCATATGCGGGAAATGCTAGTACAACCAAAGCCAGTAGTGAAATACTTCGGCAGATTGTTTGATTCGAAGAGGAGCTTTTCAAAACAGATCGATAAAACGGTAGGCAGGGTAATAGCACTTGGATGAGTTGAGGCCAATAAAGACTACACTTGATGAGCACTGTGCACGTGCATATCGAGCAGTGTACAATCGGAAACTGTGTAGTGAGCTGTTTACACATAATACTTCAGCCATCACATACTAGATGGCGGTATGCGTCTTTAAGAACCTTTATTTTACTTAAGATAGATATGAACATGATGCAGAAATATACATAGAATAAAAGGTCCAAATGAAAGAGGATTTAAAGGAGATAAAGAAAGGTTCAACACCAGCAAGCTTACTTCCAGCATCACCAGGAACCAGTTGCGAGGTACATCTACCGCAGATTAGTTTACCTAAGTTTTGTGGAGGTTACGAAGAATGGTAGTCTTTTCATGACATGTTCCTGTCTCTGATACATAAAAACGCGAGCCTAAGTCCTGTCCGAAAACTACTTTGCCTAAAGAGTTTTCTTCATGGAGAAGCTGAAATTGTATTTAAGAATCTTTCTACTACAGAAACCAATTATAACGAGGTTTGGTTAGAACTGAGGAGGCGTTATAACAATAAAATGTTTAATACAAATGAAGTTTTAAGGCGGCTTTTTGGACAAAGAGCAATCAACGTTGACACAGCTTACGCCATAAAACACCTATTGGACACTACTACAGTATGTTTGAAGTCTCTCGCAAATTTAAGTATCGATACGAGCTCATCGGACGTTATTATCAATCATCTCGTGGTTTCTAAATCAGACCAAGAATCGAAAAATAATGGGAGCTTCAGCTTAGTCAAAAGAAGACGGACGAGTTGCCATCCTGGAAATAGCTTAAGAAATTTATGGAGACTAGATTTAGAACGATAGAGATGTTAGAAGGAACTAAGTGGACAACGCGAGTACCAATAAAATCATTTCACACTACAACCGAAGAGAAGAAGCCTAATTATGCATGCGTAATGTGCAAAGGTCATCATGCTCTTGACCAGTGCAAACAATTTGCGAAATATACACTCAAAAAACGCGAAGATTATGCACAAAGCAATAAATTATTCTTTAATTGTCTTGCACCGACACATACGGTAAGGAGATGCCATCAATCGACGAGTTGCCGACGTTGTGGACGTCACCACTGTATCTAGAGAGGGAAAAAGAAGAAACACAAGGGACATCTGAAAGAGATAAAGAAAATTCACAACCACACACACAAGATACGACGACAATATTATCAAACTTTTCTAAAATGTCATCATCCTGCGACGATATATTAGCAACTGTAGTGATTCGGGCACAATCAGCTTGCGGATCTTTTTATGTAACAGGGTATTCGTTTATTATGGAGGATTCACAGGCTTCGTTTATTATAGAGGTTACTGTACAATCACTGGGATTTAAGCGTACAGCAATCAATGGCTTGGTGTCTGGAGTGGGAGATGGTCACACCCGAGTTATATATTGCATATCTTTACGTATTTAATCACGCCATCAACCAGGTACATCTATATCAGTAAATGCATTTATGTTAAAAAAAAACCTTACACCTTTGGTCCCATCTTGGATAGTTCATTCACCTGATTGGCTCGCGCTAGAGAAATTACCGTTAGCAGATCCAGAATTCACAACATCGAGTGAAATTGATATCTTGCTCGGAGCTGAAGAATACGGAGAAATACTGAAGAGGGGCGTAATCAAAAATCCATCTAGAAATTTAATTGCCCAGGACACCAGTCTAGGCCGGATTGTATCAGGTCAGTTGTCGCTGGATTCAACTTCAGCGAATAGAATTATAAGCATGCACACACAAATCAAAGAAGATGAGTTGTTGAGAAAATTCTGGGAGTTGGAAAAAGAACCAGAAGTACAGCAGAAGATACTAAGCAAAGAAGAGATAAGATGTGAAGAACTTTTTGAATCAACTACTGTAAAAGATAAAGAGCTTAATCATATGTAACTTGTACCAAAAGAAGACATAATAAATCCTAGAGCAGTGTATCTACCTCATCATGCTGTAGTACATGATGACAAGGATACGACTAAGGTCCATGTCGTGTTTGACGCTTCCTGTGAAGGTTTGAATAACGTATCCCTTAATTACGACTTACTAGTTGGACCAGAATTGTAGTAAGATATACAGCACCTCTGGTTAAGATGGCGGGATCACAAAATCTGTATTATTGCAGACTTAATTAAAATGTACCGACAAGTACGTGTAAGGAAGGAAGACGTTAATTATCAACGAGCATCGTGTGAAGAGCTAACGCAAATGATCCACTGGAACATTGTCAGCTATTGACTTTAACCTTTGGCACGGCTTCTACCCCGTATCACTACACAAGCTAGCAAAGGCTGAGAAAACACAATTCCCTGTGGCAGCAAAACTAATAAAACAGGATTTGTATATGGATGATCAATGAGAGGAGTGGAAACTGAGAGAGAAGCAATCGAAATATTTGAGCAATCAAACAAACTATGTTAATGAAGTTAGGTGGATTTACCTTTAAACAAGTTGGGTAGACACACCTATGCTCATGTCAGAAGGGTTTTGTACTCAACTTACAAAATGCAGTAACCAGCAACGAATAAAATCAAGAAACACGTCATACTATTATTAACAAAGTTGAAAGAATTTTGACTTCTGAGGTAGTTGTTAAAGTTATACCCATAAATATCTCGCTTGATAATTTTTTCAGATTTTTAGATCACGGGTGTCCATTCGCGAGGGAGAAAACACATTTTTCTTGTATTCGCCCCCCCCCCCCCCCCCCTCTGCCCCCTGAAGCAAAAACTGTCAGTTTAAGAACTGTTTTGAAAAGCTCTCATTAAGAACTTTCATTTGATACTCATATCGGCTACCTTTCATTAAATTTTTTTCAGGGGCCACTCCTCTATACTGTAATCATCGATTCATGGCCTATTTTTTCGAATCCTAGAATGGTTACAAAGCCCTTTTGCTAGGAGCTCTCTCCTGCCTCTTCAACTTGTTTCAATTGTATGTACTCATCTTCATGATACCTATCATTCCTGAAATTTTCATGCAAATCCTAGCAAAGCTGTAGTGTCTAAGTCGGTAAAAAGCGCATATGGCTCCATAGCCATATGTTTCCATAGTAATACAGGGCACATTGTTCCATAGTAATACACGAAAATTCAAATCGCTATAACTTCGTGAAATACTATTCGATCTTTATGAAACTTTCAGAAAAGATCAATCTTATAAACAGTCATCTGTTTATTGAATTTAAGGGTACCGTTTAGATTTTATTCAAGAAAACATAAAATCGATAAATCATACTATTACTAACAAAGTTGAGTGAATTTCGACTTCTCATGTATTTGTTGTTGTTGTACTCATTAAGGCCTATATTCATGATTTTTTTTTCAGATTTTTCGGATGAAAGGTGTCCAATCGCGAGGGGGGTACGCGAAAAGTTCGTACGTTTCCCCTTCCCATGCCCCCCTCGGTACTCATAAGGCAATTTTAAGACTTGTTTTGAAAAGATCTCATTGAGACCTTTCCAATGACACCGTACTTGACTACCAATGGTGAAAAAAATTTTTGAGGGCTCCTCTCCTTATATGGGGAGGCCCCCCTTAAACCCCTTTGAAAAATTTTTCCACCCTTGAACTTTCAAGAAGTCATCACTTCTGACCTTTCCACAAAGTTTCATGGCTGTGGCCTCAATAGCTTTGGAGAAAAAGTGCTGTGACATACAGACGGACGGACGGACGGACGGAGGGACGGAGGACGGACGGACGGACAGACAGACGGACACAGGTCGTGATTGCAATAGAGAATTATACAATCAAATTGTATAATTCTATGGCATAAATTGGTCACCGGGGTACCCCCCTTCTGATGGGAAAGTTCATGCAATTCAAGTTGTATGAGTTTTCCACTCAGAAGAGGAATACCTGGCCACTGCAACAAAATATATATGGATTTATTCCGGTTGGGTGGGTGCAAAAGGGCTCCATCACCACCCGGTTGCCCCTCTTTCATTTGTGGGCCATGAGCTTCGTCGGGTAATGACGAGGTTACCCCAACTCCGCCTTTCTTCTCAGGTTCCTCTTGTTTTCGTAACAAGTACCATCTCTCTCGGTGTAGTTATCTACACTTTTTGTGACTTCGGTCGCCTCTTGAACTACAACCGAATTCGTGAGTGCGAAATTTTTGCAGTGGGTCCTCGTGCTGGGGAAATGAACACGCCCCACGACACCGCAATGCTAGCCTGCCAGCGCATTCACGCGTCTCCAGACGAGGGCATTCTCGGCAGATATTGTCATCTTCTTCTGTCGAAACCGCAGAACATCGCTGCAGTCCTTCACGGACATTTTTGAAACTCTAAAAACACTACAGATTTACTGGGATCCGGCTTGGTAGCGTTGTACGAAGCGAACCCGTCGATCTGATCATCGAAGTTTCTGTTGCTGCTGCTCCTGTAGCTGCAACCTTGATCCTTCTGTGACAGGGTTGTTGGTAGGATCTAGTTGGGTTTCCGTCTGTTGATTTGTCTCGTTGCTGATAATGATTTCATGGTCTTCTGGAGTCATCTCATTCAAGGTGTACGCGGGTTTAACTCGGTCGATTGATACCGTGATATCTTTTCCTCTAATCCTTATCATAAAAGTCTTTTCGCCAAGTTTGATTACCTCATATGGTCCATCGTATGGCATTTGCAAAGCGGTTTTAACAGCATCATGTCGTAAGAAAACGTGTGTTGTTGTAGCAAGGTCCTTGAAAATAAACGGTGTGCGTGCACCATGTCGTCTTATTGGCACTGGTCTTATTTGCTCAAAGTGTCGTTGTAACTCCTTGATGAATTGTGCTGGTTCGTTGTCTGCGCATGCAGGTTCGAAGAATTCTCCTGGATGGCGCGTGGGTTGTCCACATAACATCTCAAAAGGAGATGCACTTAAGGCTTTGCGGATAATTGCTCTGATGCCCATGATGACGCTGGGTATGATTTTAGTCCACTGTTCGTGCTGGTGGCATCGAATCGCTGCTTTTAATTGGCGATGAAAACGCTCTACCATACCGTTGGCTTGGGGATGGTATGAGGTTGTTCGCAAATGGTTGGTGCCCGAAAGACGATTGAGAGAACGAAATAAATTCGATTCAAACTGGCGCCCTTGGTTGGTGGTGATTCGCAATGGAGTTCCGAAACGGCTTATCCATCCTTCCCAGAAGGCTCTAGCGACTGTTTCAGCTTCCTGGTTGTGAATCGGTATGGCCTCTGGCCTACGTGAGAGATGGTCCTCGCAGGTGAGACAATATCTTTTTCCTTCTGATATCGGCATGATTATAATATCTATATGCACATGTTCGAGTCTCGTGGAAGGTGGTGCGAAATTTCCTCCACGCGCGAACGCATGCCTGGTGGTTTTCGATTGCTGACACTGGATGCCAGCTCGTGCCCATTCGTGGCAGTCCTTCTTAACAGCTGGCCAGATGAATCGTTGTGCGACGAGCTTTGCAGTTGCGTTTCTGCCTGGGTGAGAGTGGCGATGTATGGATTCGAATGCGGCTCTCCTGAAAACTGGTGTGATATACGGTCGGGCTTTTGCTGTTAAAGTGTCGCAAAAAATTTGAGCGTCCGTTTCTGGGACATGTATTTGCTTGAGTTGCAAAGACGTTTCCGAACGTAAAAGAGCTTTTAGTTCCTCGTCGTTCTCTTGTGATTTTGCCAACTCAGCGTAATTGATGGCTGCTTCTATTGCCTCGATTCGACACAGAGCATTGGCAACGATGTTATCTCTTCCCGAAATGTGCCAAATATCGGTCGTAAACTGGCCAATGAAGTCAAGGTGCCGAGCTTGACGAGGTGGCGTCTTGTCGAGTTTCTGCCGGAGGGCGAATGTCAGCGGCTTATGGTCTGTGTAGACCGTGAAAATCCTTGCTTCTATCATGTGCCGAAAGTGCTTGATAGCGAGATAGATTGCCAATAATTCTCGGTCAAAAGCGCTGTATCGGCACTCGGTTGGGCTGAGTTTTTTTGAGAAGAAAGCGAGTGGTTCCCAATGTCCATCAACTCGTTGTTGCAGAGCTGCACCTACGGCAATGTCAGAAGCGTCACAAAATACTCCCATTTCTGCACCGACTTTGGGGTATGCAAGGAGCGTTGCTTGCGCTAAGTCTCGTTTCGTTTTTTCGAACGCTTCTTCAGCTGCTGGTGTCCACTGGAGCAGGGCGTTCCCTTTTATTTTATCGTGCAGCATGTTGTTTAATGGTGTCTGTGTGTTTGCGCAACTTGGCATGCCAATTCTGTAAAAATTGATCATGCCCAGATACCGACGAAGTTGCTTGGCAGTTGTTGGCTGAGGGAAGCTGAGAATCGTTTCGACCTTTTCCGGTACTGGTTTGATGCCATCATTGGAGATGAGATAGCCAAAGAAGGGTAATTCTTTGGTGCCGAACTTGCATTTTGACACGTTGATAATTATGCCGTATTTTGCCAACCGTGTGAAAACTTCTCTTAAATGCTCCAGGTGTTCCTCCGAGTTCTCGGAGGCCACTAAAATGTCGTCCAAATATGCGAAGACAAAGTCCAGACCTCAAAGTACTTCGTCCATGAACCGTTGGAAGGTCTGTGCAGCGTTTCGGAGTCCGAAGGTCATGAATGGAAATTCATAAAGACCAAAGGGTGTTGTTATTGCCGTTTTATGGATGTCCTCTTCAGCCACGGGTATCTGATGATACGCTCTCACCAGATCGATTTTCGAGTATACTTTCTTGCCGTGAAGTGCCTGTCCGAAGTCATGGATGTGCCTGATCGGATACCTATTTGGGACTGTGCGTGCATTGAGTGCACGATAATCTCCACAAGGTCGCCAACCTCCATCCTGTTTTGTTGCCATGTGTAAAGGTGCTGCCCAGCTGCTAGATAATGGACGTGCAGTGCCGAGTTTAACCATGGCGTCGAATTCCCTGCATGCAGCGGTGAGTCTTTAAGGATCTAATCGACGATGTTTGCTCGTTGTTGGAGGCCCAGGCGTCGTTTGGATGAAATGCCTGGTACTATGACGTCTCTCTGGAGCGCGGCCATCGGGGCGCGTGATAGTAGGTGTGTTGGTGCAAAACACACGACCTTTTGAGGTTAGCTGCGTTGCCTTGTCGATGAGTTGGCTTTCTTGAATATCGATCAGCAGTCCAAAGTGTGCCAAGAAGTCAGCTCCGATGATTGGTTTGGTGACGTCAGCGATGACGAAGTTCCATGGAAATGTGCGCCGCAGGCCATAGTCGAGTGATAACGCTGTCATTCCGTAGGGAGCTGTTGTGGATCCGTTAGCGGCTGCAAGTTCATACGAAGTCTTCTTGAGTGGGCTTTTGATTGCTGATCGAGGGAGCACGCAAAGATCGGCGCCCGTATCGACTAGGAAGTGTTTCTGACTTCCCCGGTCCACAATAAATAGGCGGCGTGTTTTTTGGCTAGAATCGCTGGCCGCCATTAGCGGTTGCCGTTTGCGTTTCCCGACAGTTTACATGGTGATCTGCATTTCTTTGCTTCGTAGCCAAATCTGGAATGGTACCAGCACAAGCCCTCTGCATCCTGGTGATTCCGTGCTCTTGAATTACTACGATTACGTGAGTTCGATCGTCTGTAATCTTGGCGGGAAGGGCGACTCGTCGATCGCAGCATTTCTACTTCTTGCTGCAATTTTTCCATCTGCTGATTTAGGCTCAGTGTGAGCTGTGCAAATCTTGCTTCGAACTCAGCTTCGAATAGTGATGTTGCTGGCGTGATCTGAGCTACGTGGGATACACTGCTCCTAGTCAGTATTATGATCGCGTCTGCAAGTTCGGCTGCTTTGTCGAGAGGCTGGTCCTTCTGCGTGGCCATAATGGCTTGCGTCTGCGCCGGCAAGCGGCTGGTCCAGATCGTCCGTATGATTTCCTCGTTGAACGCATTGCCATCAAGAGAACGCAGATCTCTTAAAAATTGCGTTGTTTTTCTATCGCCCAATGTTTCGCCTTCTAATAGTTGTCGCGTCTTCTCTTCCTGCGATGTACTCAGATGTTTAATTAGCTCTCCTTTTAGCTTGCTATATGGCTTTTGTGCTGGTGGGTTTAGCACAATGTCTTTCACTTCGGTCGCGTAGCGAGTGTCGAGAGCAGAAAGCTCTTTGACTCCTCTGTTGTGATGCCCGCCACCACGAAATTCCGCTCAATTATCGCAAACTAGACCGCTGGTTCAGCGGGGGTAAAGGGGGGCAATCGCATAAATATATAGCTTGCGGCTCCTTGTTTAACGTCGTTCGGCATTTTGATCACGTCGGGGTCATCAATTATGTAGCGGATGTCGGTGGCGGTCGATGTTTATTCTATAAATGAAATACTATATTTATAACAACAAACAATAATTTTATTTTAACAAAACTTTAGAATATTGCGCGCGCGAACAAGTGCTCGCCGTATCGTGCCGTGAAGCGTTCTGTTTCTTCTCTGCATTTCCATCCTTTATATATCCGCGGCGATGATAGCGTTGTGAGAGATTTGGGACACTCGCGGTTTTTCCCGGACTAATTGCACACGGTGTTTCGTCATAGCTTTGCATGTGCGAAGGATTTCCTAATTATCCCTTTTCGGAGAAGACAGGGTTTAAGGATGATGCAAGGACGTTATATGCGGCGACGTGTGTTTATTGCCGTCTGGGTTTATGTTGTTTTTTTTTTTATTGCCGGAAACTGTGTATCGTTGCCGCCACACGACAATGGGACAAATTTTGTTGGGTCCAATAAACAGTTGTTGGAGATGTTAAAAATTGCTAATTCTAGATGGCCCGATGAGGTGGTGTAACTTTTGACACTCGAATCAACCAACTGGCACTTCAACCCTCCCCATGCGCCAAACTTTGGTGGTTTGTGGGAGGCAGAAGTGCGAAGTGTGAAGAATCATCTAAAAAAGGTCATAGGGGGATAGTACGCTTACGTTTTTGGAGTTGACAACGGTTTTGACACAGATAAAAGCGTGTTTAAATTCGCGTCCTATTTCTGTTATGAGTGACGATCCTGATTACCCTCTTCCATTGACACCAGGTCATTTTTCGGTGGGTGTACCATTGATAAATGTATCAGATAAAAATTATTGTCATCATCCTCGTAACATTTTAGATAGATGGAAATTAAATCCGTGATTTGCGATTTTTGGAAAAGATGGTCAAAAGAATATTTGGTTAAATTAAATCAACGCTACAAATGGAATAGTAAAATTTCTGAACCTAGTTTAAATTATGTTATAGTTATTAGAGAAGATATGGTTCCACCGGCTAAATGGGTGATTGATAAAATTATGCAGAAACATTCAGGTCCTGATTATATTACGAGAGCCATAACAATCAAATGTAAGAATGGAGTTCTGAAAGGACCCAAAGAAGTAAAATTTGTGTGCTTACTAAATAACTATTGCATCAGGACTTGAATGTATCCTGTTACAGGGGGCGGTTAGTTTTTAAGTTACTTTGTATAATGTTAAAATCTTTAAATTTTGGTTCTTACAATAGCACATTTATTTGAGTTTGTAAAATTGAAAAGCTATCATCATTTTGTATATATGAAGGACAAGTCCTCGGTGGGCGGTTATGTACGACCGAATACGGTGTTGTGGGGTGTTTACGCATAACGCTTTAGCCATGACATGCAAGATAGCGGTGTGCATCTTTAAGAACTCGCCAGCAACTTGTCACTCAAAAGTAATGAGGCTGAGCTATGATCAACTTGTGAGAGTTTTTCTGGTAAAACAAATCAATTGTGTGCTTAAAAGTGGTTCAATTAAAGATCAAAGTTCCTTGTTGTAGTTAGTGATTGAACAAAATGATCAAGAAGTCCCCGAGTTGGAAGTGTTAGTGATCGTAGGGGTGAAATACATCGCCTTCATTGCTGAAGAGTGTGCAAATATTTGCTTAAGAAGAAGCACAAGCAACAGCGAAGTAGTCGCAATAGAGGAGACTCTCTGCAGTTTTCAACAGTCACATTGACACAAGGAGAAGAAAGACTGCGCATCTGATCCCTGAATTGGTGAGATCTTGAGTGGGCATGAATGTCTTTGGTCTTACCAGCACAAGGTTTTTAAGTCACGATCTCCAGATTACGAGTATGTGTCTCACATAGGAGAGGTTGATGATACCTGCCATACAGTTTTTAACTGCAAAAGATAGGACAGGCTTGCGTGGTGACCTCTTCAAGGAAATTTGAGCATTCTCCTCGATGACTATAATTGGAAAGATTCTAACATCCGTTGACAAATGGGAGCGCGTAGCATATTCTGTATGGACGTCTGGAGGATAAAAAAGGCATACTTAAGTATCAGATGGTATATCTAAGTATCAAACGATATATCTTTTTTAGTAATCCTTCTCTTCTTCTCTTGCGCTAAAGAGGAGATTTTTGGATCCCAAAGATGCCTCTGGGCGAAGGAAAATGAGGTCTAGCCTGGAGTAATGTGATAAACGGTTCCAGGCTAGGTTCTCAGCTAATAGAAGACGTATTTTGTACGTTGATCCTAGTGCCTGGTCCGCTTGGGAGCCCGACACTCAAGACATAAATAGCCATCAACGTCCAACCACAAAAATATGCGAAACCTTCAGAGTTAGTAAGGTCACTTTCCTAGAATCAGAATTACTATAATGAATCATAATCTTCACGTCCTTCAACATTCTACTGGGCCATTCTCCACCTGCTCATCTCTTCTTTATTTGGTAGCTTCACCACGCCTTTTTCCTGATTTAGCAATTGTCTAAGCAAACCGCACTCCCAAAGAATCTTCAAAATTTAAAGAATTCAAAAAAAAAAAAAAAATAAAAAATTTGGATTTCCCAATATCTAAATTGCTTAAGCGCACTAGTAAATTTATACTTAAAAACACTATGCATGCCAAAGAATGACTAACTGATAATCCAGCTCAACAATATCCTAGACTTTTTCATATCGAACGTGAAACTCTTTGAAAAATTAATATCCATTCACATATACTTATTCTTAATTAACTTCCAACCATCAAACTTTTGAGCATTGATGATAACAAACGAATTTGAACTCAATATTTTCAAAATCAGGTGTCATCGATTTAACAAAAGGATTCCACTAGTTCTTCTGACAAAGACTTGAAAACTAGTGATAATGCCGAAGAAAATAATGAATTTTAGTGAAATCCGTGTTAATACTACAAAACATATCATCTAAACTGTACTGCAGCACAATTTCATTTATTTGAAATTAAATACCACATAAAATGCACCTAAAATATTTTACGTCTTTTTAATCCTTGACCAATCGACAATTTACTCTAAATTAATTATAATTTACTCGAATCACCAATTAAATATATCACCACATAAAATTGTTTATTACACCTGAAAACTGTAAAGCAATGTCACTTTGAACCATTTTTAACAAGATTTCAGATCTTAAGGTGGTCTTATAAATATTATGTTAATCTGAAAGAATTGGTATCCCCAAACAATGCGTCTGGAAATAACGACAGCCACTTGCTTGGAGCAATCACATTAATTTGTCTTTTATTGTAGAAAAACAAATGGAAGACATATGTAAGTGGTTGCACTTGTTAGATGGTTTTGGTTGTTGTTGGCTCGTGTGAAAAGAAAATCTCCATTAGCGGAAGATTAATGTCCGTAATCGAGTTATGCATGTTTTTTGTTTCACAAATGTCTAACGGCAGGAGGAAAATGTTACTTTCTTTTTGATTTGTGTTTGTATTATGTCTGGAACGTGCTTCTATTGATTATCAAATTTCCATAATATCAACCACCTGTTAGGTGAAAAATCTCCAAAAAAATGTTGAACTGAAAAAGACGCATCTGTGAAATTTATGTCGATTTTCGTAAGCGGATGGATATAATTAAATCTATTTCACACTTAATCCAATAAAAAATACCAAAGTACCTTTGATCTGTTGCATCAAAGAGCATTGATCAATGGTAATTCCTCTATTAAAAATCACATTCTACCGTAATCCATTGTCCGGGCTTTCAATATTGTTAAACAATTTTAATTGTTCAATTGCCTCATATCGTCACATTTATTCGAATCATCAATGAATCGGTTAAGCACATGTGAAAGCAACAATACCTTTGACTAGGCTGCGAATGTATAGTACTTATGTTGAAAAGGTACAAGAGTCGGATATGAAAAGATGAATGGAAAAGGAACACTCACGGATTGGCAAAAAGGTATTTATATGTACATCAACACACCGATTTGGCGTTAGGTGTTATTCATTGAAATTTTTCTTAGATTTCTTTTTAAATTTCGTTGCGATGAACGTGCAAATTGTGTGTTCACACACGTCGGGAGACACCCAACGAATTTCTAAATAAAGTCGGTTTGTGAATGATTCTATTCAAGTACTTAATAGAACAATAATTATCATTCTTTTTATTGTTAAAATCAATTTGTACGCTTATACGGTTACGAAGAATTGAATAGAACATACGTTTGTTACGTGTTTGTTGATATTATGATGACCTTGATCTATTTTCTTTTCTTTCCTTTTGTTGGGAAAGGTTATGGGAGTAAATTAGATGTAAGATGAGAATAAAATCTGGAAATTATTATGTAGAATTAAGGGATATTTGAATACAAAATGATAGTTATATGTAATAGCGAATGAAGAAAAAATGGGCCTTTTGTCAGTTTTCAAAATACTTTATTAAGCGGTTTAATAAAATGAAAATATTATGGCAGTTAAATGCACGTCTTTCGAGAACGCGACAAATTAAATAGATCTGGTTTTCTGACAGGTCTTGCTAATAAAAAAATTCCAAAAGAAAACATATGTGTAACAAGTTGGGCAGACAGACCTATGCTCATGTCAGAAGGGTTTTGTACTTTACTTACATAATGCAGTAACCAGCAACGAATAAAATCAAGAAACATGTCAAAGACGATTTTATTGGAGAAAATGTGAAATTCGAGGATCATACTATTATTAACAAAGTTGAACGAATTTTGACTTCTGAGGTATTTGTTATAGTTATACCCATAAATATCTCCTTTGATAATTTTTTCAGATTTTTTAGATCACGGGTGTCCATTCGCGAGGGAGGAAACACATTTTTCATGTATTTCCCCCCCTGTGCCCCCACTGAAGCAAAAACTGTCAGTTTAAGAACTGTTTTGAAAAGCTCTCATAGAGAACTTTCAGTTGATACTCATATCGGCTACCTTTCATGAAATTTTTTTTCAGGGGCTACTCTTCTATAGTAATCATCGATTCATGGCCTATTTTTTCGAATCGTAGAATGGTTACAAAGCCCTTTAGCTAGGAGCTCTCTCCTGCCTCTTCGACTTGTTTCAATTGTATGTACTCATTTTCATGATACCTATCACTCCTGAAATTTTCATGCAAATTCTAGCAAAGCTGTAGTGCCTAAGTCGGTAAAAAGCGCATATGGCTCCATAGCCATATGTTTCCATAGGGCATATTGCTCCATAGTAATACAGGAAAAGTCAAATCGCTTTAACTTCGGTAAATACTATTCGATCTTTATGAAACTTTCAGAAAAGATTAATCTTATAAATAGTCATCTCTTTGCATCATCATCTTTTATTGAGTTTAAAGGTACCCTTTAGATTTTATTCAAGATAACACAAAATCGATAAATCATACTATTACTAACAAAGTTGAGTGAATTTCAACTTCTCATGTATTTGTTGTTGTTTTGCTCATGAAGGCCTACATTCATGATTTTTTTCAGATTTTTCGGATGGAAGGTGTCCAATCGCGAGGGGGGGGGGGGTAAGCGAAAAGTTCGTACGTTTAATAATAAATAAGGCAATTTTAAGACTTGTTTTGAAAAGATCTCATTGAGACCTTTCTAACGACACCCTACTCGACTACCAATGGTGAAATTTTTTTTTGAGGGGTCACCTCCCTATATGGGGAGATCCCCCTTAAACGCCTTTGAAAAAAATTTCACCCTTGAACTTTCAAGAGGTCACCACTTTTGACCTTTCTACAAAGTTTTATTGCTGTAGCCTCTATAGTTTCGGAGAAAAAGTGCTGTGACACACAGACGTACGGACGGACGGACGAACGGACAGACGGACACAGGTCGTGATTGCAATAGGGTTTTGTATTTTAGTACAAAACCCTAAAAAACGGGCCAAGTTCGATAGAAAGCAGCCTCAAAGTAGTGTCATAATAATCGAAAAAATAATTGAGATCTAACGCAGGTAGCATAGCAGTTCTGTAGTGTTTGAATTTGGATATTAGGTGTCCGTAGAGGACTGCAGTGGTGGACTGCTGCCTCAGCGAGCGCAAAATTTATGCTCAACTGGAGATGGCCTTGTCTGGGGACGCGTAAGTGTGTATTCAAGCTAGCCATGCAGTGTCCTAGGGTGGGTTCTTTTCCCGCAGCACAAGGGCCCACTGCGAAAATTTTTTCGCAGTTATTTTTTCCGATGACTAGAAGTAAGAAATGCCAAACGACCAAAACCGTGGATACGCTTCGATGGCCTAAGTAACCTAACGAAAGGATCGACAAGGGAAAGCGACGACAATGCCCGGTTAACCACGCGCGAGACTCAAGGCGATTATGTTGTTGTCACGAAGGTTCACGGCCCACAAATAAGAGTGCGGCATCCAGATGGTGGTGTTCCTCCCTTACATTCCTCCCAGCCGAATCAAAGATCCTAACTGTTGCCTTGGCCTGTGTCTGGTAAGAAAGGCCAAGCATCCCGCCGAGAACTCCTGAAACAAAAAAAAGGAGGGAGAGCTTATCCGATGGCTAGCTCAGAAGTAGAGGGGCCAGCTAAAGACAATTAATTTTCTTAATTAAATAGTTTAAATGATCGCTAACAAATAATTCAAATGAAAAATAACTCAACATTTAAAGATATTAACCGCTTCCCTGCAACATCTGTAATGATTTTTTTTATGCCCGTGTAGGACACGGGTGCCGATGGTCTGGCATAAGTGTCAGCGAGCTATAAACAACACCGAGCTCAGCTAACTAGCTTCGCTTAACGACCGCGTAGGCGTGCTTGACGACTAGCATTTGCGGGATCATATGAGGCGGGTTCTTGTCGAGCCACGAAGCTACGCTACAAAATACGTATCACGCGTACTCTACTCTACAAGATGCACCGATCAATTTTTATTGTCTTTAGAAAAGTTCTATTAGGTGTCAATTAAGCTACTCTCCAGTAATTCAATATTTTTTTGCCTCGTTAAAGTTAGCGGACACGGAAGCTTGAGACAAACGCAAACATTACCCAAAAAGCAACCGTTACTTTCACAGAAGAAGGTCGTTGCACTACAAGAAGAATGTCAAACCTAAAGATGTTAAAGTGGCTGACGTGAACCACTCATCTCTGCCTAAAGGATGGAAACTTGACGGATGCAGTTTACTTTACACTAGTAAAACAACAAACTAAGCAGTTTCGACGGGGTGACCACGTTATCTCTTCAGGAGCAGCCACTCCTGATCACCATGGGGCTGCTCGACTGCTTATGTTTATTACACATCTTGGATTCCTGTACATCACAGTTGCAATCGCTCAAACTTTAAATAGCATGGAGGGAATAAATTCAATTTGGCTCAGCAGTGTACGGTCTACAAATAAGTGATTAACACACGAAATGGCAAAGCATAAAAATTAATTTTTTATAAACAACAATTCAAGTTCGAATTTTCTTGTTGGTCAACACTTGTTATCACTGTCTTTTCCCTGACTTATTTCTTTGCGTTATTGTTACACAGCTGCGAAAGACCGTTTTATTTTTATGTGTTAGCGCAATGCACAATCAAACATTTTTTGCATATTCCACGTATGAAAATAAAAATATCATCGGGCTACTTGTGAATGTGTTGTGAAATGACCATCGGTGGCCATTTCCCATGTCGAACTCCGTTTTTGCTAGTCAGCAACAGCAATCTTTTCCGCGCCCATCCCCAGAGCATGAACTTCTCTCATTTCTTTAATTTTTCACTAACTTGGAAAAAACGGTATTTCACAAAACGCCGTTAATCTGAATTGAGATATAAATTCAGATTAACGGCTTTTTTCACTGCGCTTGTATTAGTTTCATATTCTACAATTATAACGTAAAACCATTAACGGACCCTAGTACACTGCGTTGCTGGACCAATTGAAGACGGAACTCAAGAAGAAGCTACCACACTTGGCGAGGAAAAAGGTGCTGTTTCATCAACACAACGCTTGAATCCACACATGCATATGGTTGCAGTAGCAAAATTAGACGAATTGAAGCTCGAATTGCTTTAACACCCACCCTATTCACCAAACCTAGCTCCGAGTGACTTTTTGTTCCCCAACTTGAAAAAATTTCTGAGTGAGAAAAAATATGGGTTAAATGCCCAGGTTGTAGAGGCAGTAAACCTGTATTTTTCAGGGTTATCTATAGAATTTTTTTCTGATGGCCTGAAGGGTTGGGAAAAGCGTTTGACTAAATGTATTGACTTACGTGGAGACTATGTCGAGAAATAAATTTTTGTTTGGCTTGAATTATGTATTTTTCTTTAAAAGGCCAGAAACTTTTCAAATGACCCTCGTATATAAAAGCAGCTTTTCTACCTCTGTTATAATGTTTTCTGACATTTTTTGATACAGGAACTATGTCATAAGGGACACTATAGACCCAAGCTACAACCACGTTGCACATGTCCAGTTTCAGAAGTAGATGCTTCTGTTTGAGTATTATATACAAACACAGGACTTAAAGCTTTAAATGGTGGAGATTTTTTTCATTTAAGATTTGAATCGCAACAGTGATGCTTCGCTAGCTAGAAATCAAATAATCATCATTAAAAATAAAAATCCAATATGTAGATGAAAGGGGAATCTGGGAGTGTTATTTGATAGCTCTTCAGAATTGGATGATTTTTTGGGGTAATATGTGCGCACCCATCTTTGACAGCATTTTTTTTCCGCTGCAGTAAAGTCAACATTCCTGAATATAGTTACATTCAAAGGCTAGATCTCTATAACTCAAAATCCGTTAGCTGCAATCTCGCTTGCTTGAACTTTCATGCAAGCTTTTTGCGAACAAGTCTACAATGTCAAAAGGACTAGATGCTTTGCTGTTGTTTCTTCTGTTTCTTAGTACTACAGCCCCTATCGTGCCTTTGCTTCTTGCAAACAGCGCCTCCAACTGTCTCGGTCCATTGACCGCGTCTTCCAGTTTCGGAATCCGAGCAGCGATGAACTGTCTTCGTCGACCGAGTCAGACTAGCGTTTCCTCGGTTTCCTCACTGGTCTCCGGCCTTCAGTTCTCCCAACGAATACCTTTTTGGGTATCCGTTGTTCATCCATACGATTCACGTGGCCAGCCCATTGCAGCTTCCGAAGTCTTACAATCGTTGAGACCTCCGGGTCGTCAAAAATTTCATGTAGCTCATGGTTGTATAGAATTCGTCATTGGTGGCTGTTGTTTCTAATCTAGGTTAGTATTTCTAATATATGTAAGTAAAACTTGAAATTCTACTGTTGGTCTTGTGTGATTCAAAAAGTGTTTGAACCAGTCTCTAAATATATTCATTTGTATCCAGCTAGATCGATATGTAACTCCTTCAGCACCAGGAGGATAACCTCTCATTAGTTGAGAGCTCATAGTTTTCTTGGGAAAATTATGAATAGAGGTATAAACTGGTCAGTGGCATTCATGTACATTACATTTGTAACTAGAAAATCCCTGTCAGCGGATGTAAGCGAAGCCATTTGCCCCTTTCTTCGGTGTTCTTTTACTTCTGGAGTTTTACTATAGACAACTGTCAGGACGGATTCATCGACGTTGTAGATACAATTTAGTGGATATTTATTTTTTTCGTCCCCCTCCCAGCAATCGAAAAAAGTTCCGAACGTTTTCTTTGTTAAAGTCAAGCGCCCTTGCAAAGGATATTCCTGTAGGCTTTCTCACTGATAGGTTGTCTTTGTGACACTTCAAAAAAAACCTCAACTATGTATTTCCTGTTATGCCTGGTTTATGCAATGGGTTTCGCAAGTTGTTACGTTATGCTAATATATGTATACGCCCTTCTGCGAACATCCATCCAAGCTAGTCTATGGAATTTGCTTTACATTGTTAAAATTTACTTGACTTAAACGTTTTTCAGTGATGTGCCCATAACTGTTTCCCTACTTGATCACGTGGCAGCCATTTTTTGATGATTACATTTAGTTTTATGGCTTAAGCGTTGCAAAGTTTATTTTTTTATTTTGTACTTTGAAACCTATTGCTGCTTAAAGGGTTCCCATTTTTTTCTCACAAATGACTTCATTAGGCTTTTTTTCTTGAAAAGGCGTCGGGCCTTGCTTTATTGTTTGAGCAGACGCGTTCCGAATCCTTTGAGTCATCTTGTAATGATTTTATGTCTACGTGCGAACGCGGAACCGACTTCTCATCGGTTCTAGACGTTAAGTCTGAGTAGTGCCAACGGACGGTACCAACCGGTCAACCAATCCGTGCACCGTAACCCATTCACGCGGTGGCTGCTTGTCGGCCAGCTAGATCGGAAAGGATTTCGGTCGCGGGTCTCCAAATGAGTTACGCTCACTTACAATATTCAGCCACCTATACATGCCCGTTTTCAAACGCGTTACAAAACAAAACCATACGGAGAGGAAACTTACTTTACGTTACTCCGTATTTCTTCCTGTAACCAGTCAAAAGGCAAAGATCTAATCTTTACTTCGCGTTTCCGAATTTCCGACGCGGTACCGAAAAATACACTACGTTAACGTTATTCCGAAAAAAGCTACGCTAAAGAAAAATCAAAATCAACAAGGGTACCGCGTACCGCGCGCAACGCGAAACCGACCTCAGCAGATTTTCTCAAACGCTACCCTCGCTGCTGGTGCTGCTGCTGCAAACTGAACAATAGCCCGTTGCCCATCGGTGCCGGTGGTGTAGCGCATAATAAACGGCACCATTCGTAGCACACACAGTCCGTTCCTTTTTTGTTTTGCACTCAAGTTTCCAACGCTGTTTCGAGAGGATTGCAACAGTTTTCGGGACGAATCTACCGTGGAGCAAGTTCTGAGTACTAAACACGAACAGCTGTTAGCGCTACAAAATCGAAATATTACACAAATCTCCGAAAATTTAAAGAAAACTTCGTGATTATACATACATGCGACCACTTCGTATTTGTGCACCGTTTGTTCTGTTTAATCGTTCGCCGTCGGCCCAAACTCCTTAAAACTGCTTATGTGTGGCGGCCACTACCTCCACACTTCAATTCACTGCCATGTGGCTGTCAATCTCTGTCGGCAACTCACGACAAAATAGACGTGGGATGTGCACTGGTCGCAACCAACGTAAAATGACAAGCCACCTAGCAGCAAAGTGTGTTGGTAGTGGTCACCAGCGGCGTCGCATGATTCATTACAATCTTCAGTATATAAGAGATGTGTTGAAGTGAATGACTTTATCTAGTCGTAGGATGGCTTACGTAGGTAGTACTAAATAAGGTCAGGTAGAGGGATATTAGATTTTTGTTTTTCGGATTATTAAATCCCCGTTTGTTTTGTTTCACCTCATTTCCGTTTTTGTCAGAGAGTATGGTCTAGTACTGAGCAATCACGCTGGAATTTGTAATAACTTGTTCGTTGATAATGTTACCGTCTGTTTATATATTTCAAGCCTTTCTAGGATGTCGAGTCTCGGTCTTTTGCTTTGTTTGTGTAGCAATGATATAGGGTATGTTATAGCGTCAGCCTTGCGTGCGTTGTGTTGTAGGTGCGTCGCATAATTGGACCCTGCTTTGTTGTGTAAGAAAGATTGTAAATACTCTTTGTATCTTGTCGTTAGTTTCCGTGTTGTCCTTTCTATGTTCTACATTCCGAAGTCCTTGTGTGTCAGTTTGTATATGCCGCAGTTCTCGTATGTTGATGTGTCATTCAGTTTTGGTTTCAGTTTGTTTCCAATGTTGTTAGTATTGAATGCAGTTTGTATTTCCTACGGAAGTTTGATAGTTTGTATGCCTCCTCACCTGCGTATGGTAACAAAATTCACTGTTGGTTGTTCTTATGAATTTCAGTCAGTTGGTGTTCCTGTTTTTGATAATATCGTGTGACAAGTTTATCAATATCACGTTCTTTGTATCCGTTATTACTTCTTTTTCTTCGAAGCCCTACAGCCCGTCTCGGGCCTTCGCTTCCTGCAAATAGCGCCCCCAACTGTTTCGGTCGCTTGACCGCGTCCTCTGATTTTGAAACCTGAGCTGCTATGAACTGTCTTTGTCGACAGTTTTCTCCACTGGTCTGGGGCCTTCAGTTCTCCCAACGAATACCTTTTGCGAATCCGTTGCTCAGCCATACGATTCATGTAGCCAGCCGATTGCTGCTTCCACAGTCTTACAATCGTTGAGACCTCCAGCCCGCCAAAAATTTCATACAGCTCATGGTTGTATTGAATTCGTCATTGACCCATGTCTAGCTTCGCTCAAATTATTCACCTCAAGACTCGTTGCTCAAAGGCATTCAATACATTTGCGGATGCTTGAATTAGGGTCAATGTTTCACACCCATAGCATAACGCAAGTCTTATCACAGATTTATATGCTTGGAGCTTTGGTTTCCTATGCAAGCAGCTGGTCTTTGAGATCGTCAAAACTGAAAAAAAATATTTCATTTGCAAACTGTATTCTTCGGTGTATTTCGTCTCTTGCATTACAGATTCTCATCGTTTTGCCGCCTAAATACAAAAATTCGCTCATATTTTCAATAGTGTATTCGCCAAGTGTCATGTTTTGTGTATTTGAGGAATTTTTTTCGAATGCATCATGATCTTTGTTTTGTTTTCATTGATTTCCAGCCCTAATAGTTTTGCTTCGCTGTCAAGTTTCAGGAAGAGTTCTTTGGCAGTTGTTAATGATCGTGACAAAATGTTATTGTCGTCCGCATAGGCTGCTACTTGGCTTGACTTGTATAATAATGTACCTTGTGCATTGATAGATAGCTTCCTTATGACGTGTTGCAGAACAAAATTGAATAGCAATGGGGCCAGCCCATCTCCCTGCTTTAGTCCGATACTTGCTTGAGTTGGTCATTGATGCGGACACGGAAGATGGTCGACGTCATTGTCATTTTGGTAAGATGGATTAATTTGGTTGGGATACCAAAGCAAAGCATTATTTGGTTTTTCAAGTACCTGCTTGATATTGAACAATCGGTATGTTGTCGATCTATTTGCTCTAAAACTACCTTGGTACTACTCAATAATACTGTTGGCGTATGATCCAATTTTATTTTCTACGATCTTTGAAAATAACTTGTCCGCCGTACAAAACAGTGCTATGCCTCTATAGTATTTGCACTGTAGCTTGTCACCTTATTTGTGGATTGATTACTTGGCTCCACTCTTTCGGAATATGTTCTTGTTGCCAAATGTGCTAGATGAGTTTGTGAATAGCTTGATGAACACTTCTGCCACTATATTTGATGATCGCTACTGGAATCTCATTGACGCTCGGTGCTTTATTTTTCTTTTGGGCTTTAATGGTGAAACAAACTTCATCCAGAGTTGGTGGGGCCAATGAAGGCTCTCCGCAAATATCTAAAGGCTCCGATGTTCTGGAGCTGTGCGGAGAATTAAGGAGGTTCTTGAAATATGATGCCCATTTTTCCCTAATCCTGGTTTTATCAGCGTTGATGTCGCCGATGTCATGACGGCAGAGCATAGTCTTGGGCTGATAACCACGTTTCAGGCTTTTCACTATTTGTATGCTTGTCTTGTGTTGTTACTCGTTAGACTTATATCGATGCTTATCAGTCAGTTGTCATAGTATTTTCTTTTTTTAATTCTAATTATCTTATTCGCTACTCTTCTGAGATTTTCATAGTGTTTTTTTTTTCATCTTGTTTTTCTTATCTACGTTTTCTTTGTACGCCTGATTCGTTTTATCTAACGCATTTCGGCATCATCATCGAACTAATCATTCCTCTTGCGCCGGGCTTGATGTCCGATTTTGTGTTGTGCCGTGGTACTAATAGCCGTTATTACTAGCTATTCTTTAAATCTTATTTAGTTCGTTTGAGTAGTTAGTAGGAGTCATGGGGATGGAGTAGAGTCTCTACACCACTGATCTGTTTGCTGCTAGCTTATGTTATGCGGAATGGTTAACTGTTGCGTTAATGGTATGATCAGTTGTGGTTGGTTTTCTGTATATTTTGAAGTATAATTGTGTTTGTTCGAGTGTCACGGTTAGGTCCATATAGTTGAGTTGTCCGTTCGTTTCTTTTTCTATAGTGAAACTTATAGTCGGGTGTATTTCATTCATATAGGTATGCAATTTGGTTTGTTTATTTACTTCTGAGTCTATAACGAGGAAACTGTTATCCATATATCGTCTGTAAAATATTACATTCAATGGTTTGACATTTTTGGGTATGAAGACTTCTTCCAAAGATTGTAAGATATTTCTGACATTATTGACGACATTGGATGTCCCACACCCAGACCGTCCTTGGCAATGTATTTTTTTTAACTAAAAATAGTTCAGCTTGATTGTTGTCTTTATAAGATTGAGTAGTTGAGCTGTGAATCGTCAGCTGAAAGTTTTTCTTTCAGCATGGTCAGTGTTTCATCGGCGGGTATATAGGCGTATAGAGGTTTGCTGATGTCTAGTGATAAAAGTCAACTATTGTCAGTTAATTTCAAAGAGGTGATAGAGTTCGCTAGACCACGGTTGTTCTTTAATGTGTATTTGTCCTCGACATGCAAAACATTAGCCATGTCAAGTACCGAGCTAATTGGTATGCACGAGCGGGGCGGCAGTTGACGATAGGTCGGATAGGAATACTGGGTTTCTGGAACATCGGTTGTGCTTTAAGGGGTGTTGTGGATGGATTTGGGTTTATGTAGTGGTGCTTAGTATGAGGAGGAATGATGAGTGGGGACTGTATAATAGCTGTACGTAAGTCTACTTGGAACTTATCAGTGGGGTCTTTGCTTACCAGTTTGTATCCGTTGGTGTTAATGAAGTTGAATATTTTTTGTACACAGTGCATTGTTTTTAAGGATCACCATTGTACGTCCTTTGTCAGCCTTTGTCACTGTTAGTAGGTTATCTGTAAGTTTTTTTGTGAATGCGGCTTCATTCCTTATGATGATCGTGGAAATCCGTTTTGCTTATGCTAGCGCTTACTTTTTGTAGTATTCCTTTTGCAGGATGTCTTGCATGTGTCTGTTGCAGTTTTTCAATAGCTAGTTCAATGCCGGTTGCTAATTGTTCTAAGTCTTTGTTGCAGTTAGTGTTATAAAGGGTTTTCCAATAAGAGGTGTTATTTTGAATAGCCCGTTATTTCAGTAGATGTCACTTTTGAAGCTATCATTTTTTAACATTTGACAAGTAAAAACTACACCATTTATAAAAATGGAACGATACACGCTTCAACAATGCATTGACATTATTAAAATTCACTATAAACATGGTGAAAATTCGGGAGAGACGGTTCGTAAGACTCGAACATTTTTGGGTCGTCGTGAAGCACCTTGTCGGACTGCAATACAGAAATTTGTGGAAAAATTCGAGCTGTTGGGACAACTTAGTGATGCGAAGAATAAAACCCGTGCACGTTGCTCAAGAACAGCCGAGAATATTGCTGCTGTAGCCGAAAGTGTTGAATGAAACCCAAGTTTGTCCATTCCTCGTCGTTCTTTGGAATAAGGCATTCCACAAACGTCATTACACCGTATTTTACATGAAGATTTGGGTCTTAAGGCTTATAAAGTTCAGTCAACACAAGAACTCAAGCCGGTCGATCATCAACAATGTCGTCCCTTTGCTGATTGGGTCCTTGAAATTAATGAAAATTATCTGGAATTCCATCGAAAAACCATCTCGAGTGATGAGGCCCATTGCCACCTCAGTGGCTTCGTCAACAAGTAAAATTGTCGCATCTGGGGCTCAAAAAACCCAAGAATTATTGTTCAAAAGCCTCTCTATCCTCAACGTGTGACTGTTTGGTGCGGTTTATGGTCCGGCGGAGTCATTGGACCTTACTTTTTCGAAAATGAGCCTGGAGCAACAGTTACGGGGAAAGGATTGTGCTATCGAGAGATGATTAATGGTTTTTTATGGCCGGGATTGGATGGTATTGATCTGGACAACGTTTACTTTCAACAAGATGGCGTTACGTGCCACACAAGCAACGAAACCATTGATCTTTTACGGGAAAAGTTTCCACCGAGATCTTGTGATTTAACACCTTGCAACTTCTTCCTTTGGAGCCACGTGAAAGAGGAGGTCTACACCAACAGCTCAGCGTCGATTCAAGACCTCAAAGATGGAATACGTGAGGCTATCGATGACATAGGACAGCCAGTTTGGGATTTGGTCATGGAAAGTTTCATGAAGAGGATATGGTCCTGTAAGCGTGGTGGTCATTTGCCTGATGTTATTTTGCACTATTAACGGCATACCTTCTTTTTTATAATGAAATAAACATGCAATTATTTATATTAAAAAAATGGCATTATTCTTTTAATATCAAAATAACGCCTCTTATTGGAAAACCCTGTATAAGTTGTGTTTCAGTCCCTTATCTAACAGCTCCATTTCTTGTCTCATACAAGGCGTATCTGATAGATTTACATTCTGTAGATATAAGACTCTTTTCACTGTGTGGTCGTTGTATTTTGTTTTTTCATCAATTTGTTAAGTTTCATTGTCACGGTATCTTATTTAGTTTTGAGCTGAGTATCAATGTTTTGACTCACGTCATTGAAGAAAGTTTTCAGTTTGTATGGTGTTAGTTAGTTGTAAGTGTGAATGTACTAGCTGTCAGTTGATTTCGTCCTTTTTTATGTACAGTGTTCTAATTTCATTTTTGATGCGACCTTTATAGCTTTGGCCATTTACTTTGCATCACATTTTGTTCTGGAATCTTTTGATCATATTCGTGGTGAAAAGTGTTTATATGGTTTAGAAATAAATACCTCGCCACTTAAGAATCAATGCTCAAATATGGGCTAGCCAATATTTAGGATCACAACCATAGCCCATATTCAAAATTCTTAGACGAAATAAAGTTTATTTCGCATTTTTCAAGTGACGCGTAGCAAACATAACGACTCAAAAACATTAAGAAGTAATTTATGTTTTACAAATCGAGGATCTTGTTATGGTACTTTGCTCTTATTTTGAATGATAAAACAACACACTTTCAAACACCTTAGTAATTTTTTCACTGCAGTCAAACAAAAAGTCTTATATTTATGGCAGCTTGCACTTGACTAACGAGATAGAGTGATGCAATGCTAGAGTAAATGAATACGATAAAATATATAATATTGTGAAGTCTACTAGTGTTTTGCTTCCAAGAAATGTAACTAGTCCATATTAAAGCACTAGTTCACATTTATCGTAGTTAATTTAGTTTTTATACTTATAGTACCGTAGTTAATTTAGTTTTATATTCTTTGTTTTTAGGGTTTTGTACTAAAATACAAAACCCTATTGCAATCACGACCTGTGTCCGTCTGTCCGTCCGTCCGTCCGTCTGTATGTCACAGCACTTTTTCTCGGAAACTATAGGGGCTATAGCCATGAAACTTTGTAAAAAGGTCAGAAGTGGTGACCTCTTGAAAGTTCAAGGGTGGAAAATATTTTCAAAGGCGTTTAAGGGGGGGTCTTCCCATATAGGGGGGTGACCCCTCAAAAAAAAATTTCACCATTGGTAGTCGAGTAGGGTGTCATTGGAAAGGTCTCAATGAGATCTTTTCAAAACGAGTCTTAAAATTGTCTTTTAAGTACCGAGGGGGCCAGGGGAAGGGGAAATGTACGAACTTTTCGCGTACCCCCCCCCCCCCTCGCGATTGGACACCTTCCATCCGAAAAATCTGAAAAAAATCATGAATGTAGGCCTTCATGAGTACAACAACAACAAATACATGAGAAGTCGAAATTCACTCAACTTTGTTAGTAATAGTATGATTTATCGATTTTGTGTTTTCTTGAATAAAATCTAAACGGTACCTTTAAACTCAACAAAATTTAGCAAAGAGATGACTATTTACAGGATTGATCTTTTCGGAAAGTTTCATAAAGATCGAATAGTATTTACCGAAGTTATAGCGATTTGAATTTTCGTGTATTACTATGGAGCAATATGCCCTGTATTACCATGGAAGCATATTGCTATGGAGCCATATGCGCTTTTTACCGACTTAGACACTACAGCTTTGCTAGAATTTGCATGAAAATTTCGGGAGTGATAGGTATCATGAAGATGAGTACATACAATTGAAACAAGTCGAAGAGGCAGGAGAGAGCTCCTAGCAAAAGGGCTTTGTAACCATTCTAGGATTCGAAAAAATAGGCTATGAATCGATGATTACAGTACAGAGGAGTGGCCCCTGAAAAAAAAAATTCATGAAAGGTAGCCAATATGAGTATCAACTGAAAGTTCTCTATGAGAGCTTTTCAAAACAGTTCTTAAACTGACAGTTTTTGCTTCAGTGGGGCACAGGGGGGGAAATACATGAAAAATGTGTTTCCTCCCTCGTGAATGGACACCCGTGATCTAAAAAATCTGAAAAAATTAGCAGAGGAGATATTTATGGGTATAACTATAACAAATATCTCAGAAGTCAAAATTCGTTCAACTTTGTTAATAATAGTATGATCCTCGAATTTCACATTTTCTCCAATTAAATCGTCTTTGACATGTTTCTTGATTTTATTCGTTGCTGGTTACTGCATTTTGTAAGTTGAGTACAAAACCCTTCTGACATGAGCATAGGTCTGTCTACCCAACTTGTTTTATACTGCTGCACACCTTTGCCTCCGTTTCAGCAGGAATGGAGTAAATCGCAGCTTGAATCTTTGATCACAATTGTTCCTTGTTTGTGGATCTACAGTCCCTTATCTTGCGCTTTAGAACTGCCTATAGATGTTCTATGGAATTAAGATCGGGAAATCCCGATGGCTACTCAATATCTGGTCCTTTATTATGCCTACGCAACTCTTTCACTTGTTTAAAAAAACTACTAAGGGTCATTATCTTGCATAAGCTTTCTCTTCAGTAACATTTCCTCTTCAGCAAATGGAAGCATTATTGTGTTTAAGATTTCTACAGAATCGACTGTACACGTTTTGCCCTTTATCCGAAAATTGGACCAATGAAGCAAGTGGATTTCTTTTGCAATGTAGCACCAGTAACGTGTCGAAAGGGGGTATTTTTTTTCGTTTTCTGCCCCTACTAACAGGTGTGGGGCAAAATGGATAGCTGTGTACAATTGTTTCTTGAATCACTTAATAATTTTGGATATCTCATCCTTTTTTCCGTCCTTTCGCAGGTTTCTAATCAACTCGTGCGCAGAATGTGTACAATAAACTGCGCGACCCATTTTAGCAAAATTTCACCTACTTCGCTTTCAATTTTTCTTCAAATTAATACTGGTAGTTCACAAAACGCTTATATCAGAATATTTTACTAGAATAAGTAAGACTGAACTATCGGTAGAAGCTATCGATGCATACTGAGAATCTCCTTTATTTCTATTATTTTTCCCAGCTTGAGATAACATCTTATTCGCAGTTTTTACCGTGCCAGATTTGCTGCATTATTGGAAAGTACAGTTAGGTAGAATTTATTTACAGAAGTTGTATTGCAGAAGGGCATTTTTTATTGAGTTCTAAAATTTTGAGCATTGTAGGAACCATTGTTTCTTGTGGCGACCTCGTTAGAAATTCAAATTTGTCTTTCATCAAAATTTATCAGAATCTAGTACAATTACTAAGTTTGTCAAGTTGCCTAAATGTATTTCCGTTTAGATTCCATAAAATTCCATTATGTTCTAAGTATTCAGTAAAACGTACACTCGTTCACTCTCTTCTTATCCGCACATCGTGCAGGTCACGGCCAGGTACTCCATAACGTTACATCTAAATATTATAAATCTTGTTTCATTCGAATAAATTGAACATTCATGATTATTGTACTTGGCTTTGTTTTTTTAGCATACTTTTGCTAATGAAACAATTGGTGACCCCGCCAGAAACTCGTTCCGCGATAAACTATTCAATATTATCGAGAGTGCATAAACCCCGGAATCCGCAGATGCGTGAATTGGATAAAAAATCAATATTACAATATTTGCTGGCAAATCTATTTGTGAGATTATAGTCTGACATCCAAGGTTTTACTCATAAATTCCTCATCAAGTCATCATGCTTCATCTACGCGCAATTTTCTTCTGCTGACAACGAGTGCGCTATCAGAAGGGTCTTTCAACACAAAGCGCGCCTCGAGCAACGCTTCGTCAACTGATGGACGCACCAGACAAACAAATTCATCTTGGTGCTGCAATTTCTTCAACGATAAGTGCAGTGCGCTGTGTCATTGTGTTGCAATATCTTCAGGAGTGTTTCGGAGGTGCAGTGCTACAGCTTATTTCTGCGTGCTTCATTAAGTTTCTCGGCGATCGTTGCGTTTTCCATACTGCCGGCTCCAACAGCCAAAGCCTCAAACGCAGCGAGACACATCATCGCGGGTCGCAGCACTGTCAATATTATATCACAAACGCAAATTCGTCGTGTTCGCTACAATAACCTAACATCCGTTTGGCACTTTTGAATGTGACTTCTGTAATTTTGCATGGATCCTGTCAACAGAATCAACAATCGTCGAAAGTCGTCGCTTAATTTGAATGGTTCTGAGCCCAGGTGAAATTTTTTTTTTTCATTTTGAAGTTAAATTATTTGGTATATATTATTATATATAATCATTATCATTATCATTTTAGAAAATATCCATATTTAAAGTGCTAATTATTTGTGCGATTTTTTTTTTGATTTGGAGCTACACACTCACATATATATATTTATTATGGCTCCCACGGGGACAAAAACTACTGAAGAAAATGATAGTGAATCTAAAAAGATTAACATGTCCGCGAATGATTTGTCAGACAGGGAACTTTCTTTATTCGCGTCGACATTAAAAATTCCTCCTTTTTGGTCGAACAGACCAGACTTGTGGTTTGCTCAAGCAGAGGCTCAATTTCGTGTCAAAGGCATTAGCACTTCCACAACGAAATATGATTATCTCGTTGGAGCTTTGCCATCTGAGAATATGGAATAAGTCGCGGATATCCTTCTTAACCCATCGTCTACCGATAAATATGAGCATTTAAAGAAAACTTTATTAGACCGCAGTAAAGATTCAGAGGAACGCAGATTAGATACTCTTTTGAATCAAATGCAACTAGGGGACTATAAACCCTCCGAGCTCTTCCGACATATGGAGTCATTAGCTGGAGGTAACAGTTTGATCAATGTATCTCTATTGAGAAAACTATGGATAAAGAAACTACCGTCTTCGGTGCAAGCGTACCTGATTGCTATTGAAGACACCCATAGTCAAGAGCAACTATTTGGAATTGCGGACAAAATATACGATTCTACGCAGACAGTAGTTTCATCAGTGGGTCATAGGTGTAAAATACCAACTTCTGCATCCTCTCTTGAAGAAATAGTTAACGACTTGTCTGACAGCATGAAGCGATTGGAAAATCGAAATTCTCGTACCAACGTACGGAATTCTTCGAAAAATCGTTATCATTCAGTAAATAGATCCAACAGTCGAAGCAAAAACAATCATGCATTCTGCTGGTATCATTTCAAATTTGGGACCAAAGCAAAAAAATGCATAATTCCTTGCAAATTTCAAACGGAAAATAATCAAAAAAACGGAATGTAGAAACTTCAACTGCGGCTTCGGAGTTTCAGGATGTTTCTCGCTGCTCATTCGTAAGAGATAAACGAACAGGCACACAATTTCTGAAAGATACGAGTGCTGACGTATCTATTATTTCAAATCGTGGATTCCCAAACTTACAGTCGAAAACTTCCTTCAAACTAGTTTCCGCTAATGGCTCGCCCATAAATTCATTCGGGATCAAATGCCTATCATTGGATTTTGGTCTTGGGAAAACATATCACCACCACATCATTGGTGCAGATTTTTTGTATGCTTATAATCTGCTAATTGATTTAAGAGACCACAAGCTCATTCATAAACAAACACTAGTTTCTATCAACTGCTTGGTTCGTGAAGTCAACGTATGTTCTCCTAAATTGTTCCCTATTCAAGGTGAATACGGCTCTATACTAAATGACTTTCCCACTTTGAAAACACCTCCTGATTTTAACATGAAAATAAAACATGACGTGGTTCACTACATCAACACTAATGGACCACTGCCATCAACACAGCCCAGGAGACTTAACCCGCCAAAGTTTAAGATTGCAAAGTCCGAGCTTCACGAAATGGTTAAATTAGGTATATGTCGACCATCCTCCTCTAACGTAGCTTCTCCGTTGCACATGGTAACCAAAAAAGAATCCAACCAACATTCAAGATTGTACTTAGAATTTGCGCGGATGCACATTTTTTTCCAAAGTCGGTCTGGTGAGGGCATATAATCAAATTCCTGTAGCGCCAGATGTTCATAAAACAGCTGTAACAACACCTTTTGGACCGTTCGAGTTTACACGGATGCCATTCGGCGTGAAAAATGGAGCGCAGACATTTCAACGCTTCATTAATCAAATTTTAAATAGGTTGGATTTCATGTTTGTCTATGTTGATGATATTCTTATATTCAGTCGAAGTCCTCAGGAGCACAAAGAACACCTGAGGCAACTTTTCAAACGATTACAGGAATATAGCATCAAAGTTAATCCAGACAAATGCGTATTTGGACAATCGCAAATTGATTTCTAAGGCAATTCCATATCTGCAGCAGGCATCGCACCTAGTAAAAATCGTGTGCAAGCCATTAGTGAGTTCCCACCACCTTCAACTATCAAGCAATTACAGCGATTTTCGGGTATGGTGAATTTTTATCACCGCTTTCTGCCCAACATGGCTAAAATCGCAAAACCACTGTATGACTTCTTAAAAGAAAACAAGAACACAAAAAATGATTTTCAATGGTCTAAAGTACATGAGGATGCTTTCGATTATATTAAAAAATTGTTACAAAGTCAAACACTTCTTGTTCATCCAGCCATTGACGCCAAAATCGGTTTATGGGTAGACGCATCGAGTGATGCTATTGGAGCAGTTCTCCAACAGTGCATTTCCGGTACCTGGGAACCTCTATCATTTACAGCCAACTGAAAGGAAATATTCAACCTTCGATAGAGAGCTCCTTGCAGCATATCTAGCGATTAAAAGATATAGATACTACGTCGAGGGAAGATAATTTACACTGTACACGGATGATGACAAAAGCGCTTTCAAGTAAATCTGAGAAAAATCCCAGACAAACCAACCAGTTGGATTATATCTCGCAATTTACAAACGATATAAGACACATTAGAGGTTGTCAAAACATTGTCTCAGATACACTTTCTAGAACCCATATTAGCTCTATTGACCAAATTGATCAAATTAACTTCGAAACTCTACACCAAGAACAAAGTAAAGACGATGAACTTGCAGAAATTTTTCAATCAACACGATGGGAAATTTCTTTTAAGCTCGAAAGAATAAACGTTCCACTAGAGAATCAAAGTATATGGTGTGAAACCTCTACAGGTAGAACTAGGCCATACATCCAACTATCTTTATGACGCGTTGTTTTTAACTCTGTTCATAACCTGTCGTATCCTGGTATTAAGACAACAAGAAAATTGATTAGTTCCAAATATTTTTGGCCGAAAATAAACACTGACATTAACATTTGGGCCAAAAATGCATTCCGTGCCAAAAAGCAACTTTTTCGCCCTTTGGCAAATTTGAAGTTCCTTCGGGAAGATTTGCTCATATCCATATAGACTTAGTTGGACCGCTAACACCATCTAAAGGATTCGTTTATCTTTTAACTATAAGAGATCGGCTCTCGCGATGGCCGCAAGCTATTCCAATTAAAAACATCCACTCAGAAATGATTGCAAAAGCTCTGCTACAGGAATGGATTTCCCGGTATGGAGTTCCAAAAACAATTACCACAGATCAAGGAACGCAATTCGAATCTAATTTGTTCCACGACTTGACTAAAATTCTTGGCTGTCATCGCATCCGAACAACTGCCTATCATCCTCAAGCAAATGGATTCATTGAACGTTTCCATAGGCAGTTGAAAGCTGCCATTAGAGCAACCAATTATCCCAAAAATTGGCACGATCATTTGCCTTGGATTCTTTTAGGGATCAGGTCTGCTTTAATGGAAGATTTCGGAGTAGCTCCTTCACAGTTGTTATATGGACAAGCTATGCGATTACCTGGAGAAATAATCGCATCAGACTCAAACCCTAATCGATCAATTACATCGAGTTTAGCAAAAGATATACAAAATTCAATTTCGAGAATACGTCCGTGTAGTTCAAGAATTCGACAACAAAAGAATATTTTTGTACCAAAAGAGTTGGACACATGTACTCATGTATTTGTTCGCGAAGAGGTAAAGAAAAGTAGTTTTTGTCAACCATACTCCGGACCATACAAAATATTAGACAGAAATAAAAAATATTTTAGAATTCTTTTAAATGACAAAGAACGGTTAATATCAATTGATAGAATTAAACCAGCATTTACATTGAATCCTTATATGTTTCATGAAGACCGTGAAACAAGATACGAGTATATTGGCCCGAAAAATGTAATTTTCAGAATTTAATACAATAGTATAATGAATTTAAAATCAGCGAAAGACATAGTTATTAGAAAATGAATTATATACAATGTAAAATAAATAATCTTTTCATAGGAATGTAAGCTAATAAATGTATACAATTCTTTTAAATGAGGGGAGAGTGATGTGGCGACCTCGTTAGAAATTCAAATTTGTCTTTCATCAAAATTTATCAGAATCTAGTACAATTACTAAGTTTGTCAAGTTGCCTAAATGTACTTCCGTTTGGATTCCATAAAATTCCATTATGTTCTAAGTATTCAGTAAAACGTACACTCGTTCACTCTCTTCTTATCCGCACATCGTGCAGGTCACGGCCAGGTACTTCATAACGTTACATCTAAATATTATAAATCTTGTTTCATTTGAATAAATTGAACATTCATCATTATTGCACTTGCCTTTGTTTTTTTATCATACTTTTGCTAATGAAACATTTCTATTAGTTTTTCCAACACTATACGAGTATATACATATATATATATATATATATATATATATATATATATATATATATATATATATATATATATATATATATATATATTCTTATACTAATAGGCTCTAATACAGAATTTTTTCGCCAAACGTAGCTGAAATAAACTTTTACTTGATTTTCTCCACTTAACTGTAACTCATCACATCGGTCGAGTCCAACATAAGCTCCTCCGACACAAACGTGAAACAAAACGAATCGTGCCAATGATACACAATCATTCTTAACATGCTCCAACATATAATTCAATCTGATTCAAATCTTTACCATCATGAGACAAGATTTAATCAGAAAATTGACCACCAATTGTCCACTGGATCCAATTACCAATTGAACATCGCATTTACGTGAGCCATTTTAGTATGACAATTTGCACGGATCTTTTTCATTTGCCAAACCAAATTACTCTCAGATAAATATCTACACATACCCAACATATATACATATGAATGCCTCTTACGAAGCATCTTAGCTACGTCTTCTTGTCTTACGAGTATAGCAAAGCAAAGAACTTAATACTCCCACGAAAACGCTAAGAAGATGCTGAGCCAGTGATAAGATGTCGGCAATTTATTAGAAAAGTCTCCGTTGTCGCAGTCGTTGCTACTGTCGTCTCCTACGCTTGCCATTATTATCCACCCTCCTCAACCCACTTGGATTGATATCACTCCTTGTGTGTGTCCGATGGAATGTGGAAGGACTCCCTTAACTGGCCGCTACGGTTCCATCCTATTATCCAGTCGCCATATACGTTCTATTCGAGTTAAGGTACTTAGTGTTCTCTGTCGTTCTCCCAGTCGTCGATGTCGCTTTCGTCTGGGGTAAGTTGCGCCAAGACGATGGCCAATTGAATCAGGGAAGAGTGATATGGAATGGACAACAATCGTAATTGCGAAAAGAAATTGCTGGGACAGTTATTAAGAAAATGCACTATCAGCGCTACGTCAGTTGGCGAATTGAATTTATCCGGTCGGGAGACAAGAAAAAGAATAAGAAAGTTCGTACCAAGGAGAATGGAGCAATTAGATGGCAGACAGCTTGTAAAACGAGTGATTTCTGTCTAGTCTGAATTTATTTGACTGATTTTTCTCCAATCCTATTACATTGAATAGGGTTCCTTCTATGTTAGTTGCATGGCAACTCATGCTACATATCATCAAGATTTCATGACTTCTTCATGGCCTCCATCCTGGAATTCCAACGGCCGACCTCCAGCTAGATTACCTTAATTGGTCATTTGGCAAGCGCTCAACCCGATATGTGCGCCAAAACCTCCAATCGCCATTTTCAGTATCTCCTCATATTTTCAAGATGAAGTTTGCAGAACCCTCGTTCGAAGAGGGTACCCTGACTAATAGCGAAAGATACTTCTCGTAGATTGGCTCAATGTTTGCTTCTTTATTGAAGTCGTTGATGGTGTTGCTATATTTACTTTGCACAAGCCTATAAGCGTTCTATATGTTCTGGTCGTTAATTGACGGCAATTTGTACTTGTCGCCGGAGCTTGGTCAGAATGATGGATGGCTCTTGGGTATGTGTTCGTTCTTTTCAACTCGAAGGAATGCGTCATTTCATCTTGCGTTGGTTGGGAAAAGTAAATAGTGATGTTGAATATGTAATTAAGTACGCGCATTTGTCGGTAACTTTAATATTCAAGTGACTAAGCATCAAAAAGTTGCGTTGATCCATCGTTTTCTACTTAGCAATACTAATTACATAGGCTGAAACACAATAATTTGCGGTTTTTTACAGCTCATTTGAAGTTCAATTTTTTGGGTTTTGATAAATAATTTTACGAACCCTTACTAAAATCGGGACGTGTTTGTCCATTTATCCGTCCGTGCATCACAGCAAGTTTTCTAGCAAAACACAAAAGCTAGAAACGTAAAATTTGGGGAGTAGGTCAAAAGTGGTACCATCTTTAATGTTTCACTCACAAAAAGGTTTTACAAGGTGTTTAAGAGGGGGTATCCTCAAATAGGGGTGACCCTTAAACAAATTTTTTCCTCAAAGGTAGCCAATATGGGTCAAAGGTCTTAATGAGAACTTTTTACTTCGAGTGGTGCAAGCTGCATGTACGCCAAATTTCAAAGGTGAAATGTATCAAGTTAAACAGATGAAATTATTTAGAATTGATAAGTGGTAACTTCAGCTGAAAAATTACAAAGCCTTTGGTCAACTAGACATGTTAAAGGTTTTCCAATAAGAGGTGTTATTTTGAATAGCCTGCTTTTTCGGTAAATGTCACTTTTGAAGCCGTCATTTTTTACATTTAACAAGTAGAAACTACGCCATTAATCAAAATCGAACGATACACGCTTCCACAACGCATTGAATTTATTAAAATTTACCATGAAAATGGTGAAAATTTGATAGAGACGGTTCGTAAAACTCGAAGATTTTTGTGAAGCACCTTGTCGGACCAAAATACAAAAATTGGTGAAAAAATCAAGCTGTTGGGACAACTTAGTTATGTGAAGAATAAATCCGTGCACGTCACTCAAGAACAGCCGAGAATATTGCTGCTGTAGGTGAAAGTGTTGAAGAAAACCCAGTTTTGTCGATTCCTCGTCGCTCTTTGGAATTAGGCATACCACAAACGTCATTACACCGTACTTTGCATAAAGACTTGGGTCTTAAGGCTTACTAAGTTCAGTTAACACAAGAACTCAAGCCGGTCGATCATCAACAACGTCGTGTCTTTGCTGATTGGGCCCTTGAAACACATGAAAATGATCCGGAATTCCATTGAAAAGTCATCTTGAGTGATGAGGCCCATTTCCACCTCGGTGGCTTCATCAACAAGCAAAATTGTCACATCTAGGGCTCGAAAAACCCAAGAGTTATTGTTGAAAAGCCTATCTATGCTCAACGTGTGACAGCTTGGTGCGGTTTATGGTCCGGCGGAGTCATTGGGCCTTACTTTTTCGAAAATGAGGCCGGAGCAACAGTTACAGTGAATGGATTGCGCTTGTTACAAACCAGTATACCCTGTGTATACTAGTATGAACTGGGAGCTCATTTTATGTGTATCCAATATACATCATCAAGCCTCCCGGGGAAAGAACTCACTGTATCACCACTTACCTGCTACTCTATCCATTTAAACTAGAACAACAAAAGACGAGTGTCAATTTTTAATGATTTACTTTAGTTTTATTGTTCATTCTTTTTAAATCACTTACATTACAATCGAATTCAAAAAATATACTTTTATTTATTTAAAACTCTAAATAACAGCCAGCCTGAAGAGAGAAACAACTTGTCGTATTAGTGGTTCGGGGTGACCATACGGCGTGAAACGCCTAAAGGCCGGTTGAGGATCGCGGTGCAAGCCAACACCTCACCCCTCACCATTTGGTTAATCACTGAACAGCACTTCCGTCTGGAACTTAAACCGGGAATACTTAAGTGTACGTCTTAATACTGGGTATCATCACGCTCCCTTTTGGATTTGAATACACACTCACTCGAACACTTTGCCCAAGATCTGTAAATACAGTTCTTTCGTGGGCTTTCAACCTAAATTCTCTTTAAAGGTGCTGAGTAGCCGAACACGTGCGCTCTCGTTCCACGAAAGTTTTTCCTTCCCGTTTCGTCTCACTTGCTCGGCTGGTGAATATGCGAAACTGGGGAAATTGAGCGAAAGAGTGTTTTTCGCTTAAGCGGCATGCGGCCCGCCGAGCTTTTTTGTGCGGCCCTAAAGACATTCATGGTTTACAAAATCTGGCATTCTATATTTCGTATATGTTGAGATTAATTTTGACTTTGACGTGCAGATAGTGACACCCGAAGAGGATTGTCTTTGTCGCATAAATATACCAAACCACCCACCGTTGTCGTGTCAATATCAGATCTGGTACAGAGTGTTGCAATTGCACACGCTAGATTTATTCCCAAAAAACAAACATTTGACAGACAAGTATGCGCGCAAATAATTTTTCTTGTGGCAACACATAAATGTTTGACAGCTCCAGTGTTGTGGCTTTATTTCAAGTAAACATTAGCATTTTTTGCTGTCTTATATAATATTGTATTGTTATAATTTAATTACCCATAATGGCGAGAGTGTCTTCGAAATGTAAACGCAAAATAACTGATGAAAAGGGATTGTTCTAAGACAATTGGCAAGAAGAATATTTCGTTGTTGCAAATAAACATGGTTCGACCACATGTTTGATCTGTCGTGAGAGTGTTATTTTAAAAAAATACAATATTCTTCGACATTATACCACAAAGCACAAAACATTTAATGTAACTTTTCCTCGTGGCTCCTTAATAAGACGTGAAAAGTTAACATTCTTCAAGAAGTCTTTACAACATCAACAAAATATCATATCAATGGCGGTATCACATGACGCAGCGGTGACAAGAGCGTCGTATGAAATTTGTTACATACTTGGTAAACATATGAAACCATTTACTGACGCAGCGGTTGTGAAAGAATGTTTCCTCAGTGCTCCCAACATATTATTTGATAAATTTAGCAATAAAAGGCAAATAATATCTCAGATCAAAAGTATGCAGCTCTCTGATTCTACCTTTGCTAGACGCATTGAAGATATTGCTAAACACATATTTAATCGCATCATAGAAGATATGAAGAAATGTAAATATTTTAGTTTGGCTTTTGATTCTAGCACCGATATTTCAGCAACATCACAATGTTCCGTTTTTGTTAGATATTGTACCAGACAAAATGAATTTTCAGTTCATGAAGATTTTTTGAAATTTCTTCCTATGAAAAATCAAACCAGAGGGACGGACTATCTCAATACTATCAGTACATTTCTGGAAAACAATGATATTGATGTAGGAAAATTGGTTTGTGTATGCACGGATGGATGTCCTTCAATGATCGGATCTGAAAAAGGATTTATTACTTTATTGAAAAAGAAATATAATTTAACAAATCTCTTATCTTTCCACTGTATCATTCACCAAGAGAACTTAGCAGCACGTATATCCATTGTCGAAATAGACGCCGCAATGAAGACTGTAGTAAGTATAGTTAATTTTATTAGAGCACAAGAACTGAATCACAGGAAATTTAAAAGTCTCTTGGAAGAATTGTACAGTAACTATAGTGACGTCCTTTTACATACCTCGGTGAGGTGGCTAAGCCGAGGAAAAGTTCTGGAACGGTTTTGTTCTTTGAGTCATGAAATTATTTTGTTTTTACAGCAAAATAATAAAATTTACATCGAACTTGACAATGATGGATGGTGGTGTCTTTTGGCTTTTCTGTGTGATATCGCAGAAAAACTTAATGAACTCAATCGTGACTTACAAGGCGAAAATAAAATCATTACGCAGATGGCGAATAAAGTATTTGCTTTTGAAGAGAAACTAAACATCTACCACGAAGAAATAGAGAACCAGGTATTCCATAACTTTTCAACTATAATAAAAGTTAATCAAGAAGGTATACATGTTTCTGAAGAAAACTATACCCCCCCCCGACGCGTGTTTTCATTTGCCAAGGTATCACTTGCGGCCCGCGAAGCTTTACAAATATATGTCTGTGGCCCGGAGTCAAAAAAGGTTGAGTATCACTGGCTTAAGCTTTCGACTTCGAAAGAGTGTTTTCAGTATAAGTTTTCGGCTTTCCCACGATCTCTCGAGGTGAAATCGCGAAACTGGGGACATTGAGCAAAAGAGTGTTTATGCCGGCATTTTCGGTTTTCCTTTCCGCTTACCTCTCTTCGAAGCACCCCGTTCGTTCATGATGTAAATATCATTGCGGGTTGAATTTTCTCGTTTACTTAACTGCTCGCTTATTTACTTGCGCATGTGTTTCTATGGCTAATTTTCATTGGCGAAGTGCGAGTACATAGGTGTTGTTTGCTCACTACTATTGCAGTTATGAAGCGGGAATATATCCGAGCATGTTTTATGTGTTCACTCGCAACACGCTATCGAGAGATGATTAATGATTTTTTATGGCTGGAATTGGATGGTATTGATCTGAGCAACGTTTGCTTTCATCAAGATGGCGCTACGTGCCACACAAGCAATGAAACCATTGATCTTTTACGGGGAAAAGTTTTCGGACCGTGTTATCTCTCGAAGAGGTGATCACCATTGGCCACCAAGATCTTGTGATTTAACACCTTGCGACGTCTTTCTTTGGGACCACGTGAAAGATAAGCTCTACGCGAGTAGCCTAGTGTCGATTCAAGACCTCAAAGATGGAATTCGTGTGGCTATCGAAGACATAGGGCAGCCACTTTGCGATTTGGTTATGGCAAATTTCATGAAAAGGATATGGTCCTGTAAGGGCGGTCGTGGTGATCATTTGCCTGATGTTATTTTTATCATAAGCCGCGTACCTTTTTCTTTATATTGAAACAAACATCTGATGATTTATGTTAATAAATGGCATTTTTATTTTAATATCAAAATAACACCTCTTATTGGAAAACCCTGCATTAAAAGCATCTTAGATACAGAGCATTGAGAATTCGATGATTACTGGAGCGACCGCTACCAAAGCAAGGGTCTTGAACGCCAAAATAATAACGAACCATACAAAATGACCATTTTACCGCCACCGCTTTAAATGTGGCTGAGGTGCTGTACTCGGAAATGGAAGCCGACAAACACTTCGAAGAAAGGAGTTCGCAAAGTACACTTGCCGTAGCAACATGTAGAAGAAACGCTAATCAGAAAAGTGGGAGGTGTTCTTAAAAAAACAAACTGATCATGTGACTCCCCAAAAAGGCTAAAGAAGCGTTGAGGGCTAAGCCTAAAGGGTACGCACAGATAGCTTCTATATCAAACATCAATAAAAGAATCGCGTCTAGCCCAATTGAAGTAGATCAGGATAAAAGAAGAAAGAAAGAGGCACTTGATGGGTTGGAAAGGCTAGATCAAGGATTCCAGATAGTGCTGGCAAAAGGAGCAAAGACTGCCATAGAACCTCCTTCAAAAAGTGCCACAAATAAAGACGCCCATCAAGAAAATTACTAATCACCGGAAAAAAGCCGACTCTCCCCTATATTTGCTTTGAAGGAATCATACCGGACGTGACATTTACCTCGGAGTCCTAGGTAGGGAAGATACATATTTAGAGAGTTTGAGAACTACTCAGCCAGTGATCATCAGTACATTTTGAATCCGTGATGTTGTTTCCCGACGTGCGTTCTTTCGGCCTTCTATAATTGGGTGGAACATTGGAATAACGAACGTCAAGATGTTCGTCAAGGTACTCACGGTAGGCGCTTCGGTACAGAATGATTGACAGGGACTGAAGAACTGGCAGCTCAAGAAATGGTGACCTCAACTATGAGCATCATCATGTCTACTTGCAGCGCTTCTATGTCCCATCGAAACCCCGGCACGGCAAGCCCCCAGTGTACTGGTGGTCGATTAAAACCGCTGAAAAGCGAAATGAGCGTTACAAGCTTCGGCGTGAGGCTCAGCGTGTACGGAACTGTGATGAGGCATGCAACCGGGTAGCAGCATACAAGCAAATTGATTAACACCAGCAAGGCTCGCTGCTAGCGAGATCTAGTGTACAATGTGAACAAGGATCCGTGGGGACTTGCCTACAAGCTAGTTATGCGGAAGCTTAGTGCCCTACAGAAACTTTGCACATATGATGCGGAAAAGATGGACGAGATAATGTGGGCACTCTCCCAGCTGAGGTTTTTCAACTTATCCATCAGAAGTAATGGATTTATGATGCCGTGTTGTAGATCGAGCAATTTATTCCATAGCGTAGTTTGTGTTTCTTGGTAACTGTGTAGTACCATTATAGTCTGAAACAAAATTTGGTGAAAATTTGTTGCAGAGTTACACTGCTTATACCTTGTGACAGTTGTTTCAAGTAATTATCTATAGTCCTAAACTATTCCTGATGTAGTATATCTCCTTTTTTTTAAAAAATTGTAAGGTTCGTGTTATGTCAGGATTGATTTTCTATGAGTGCCTCTAGAGTATGTTTGTTTGCTCATTCTCAATTTTATCTTCTAGGTAGCTGAGTATTTTGAAGTGTGGACTGCGTGGTGAGATAAAGTGAAATTGAATGTCTTTCTGAGTTGTAGCTGTATTAATCTTCTCTTACGAATGTTCATTCTGCATTAGAATTTCCAGCTCCTCTTATCGGTTACGAGCATCAATAAAGTTTGCAGCATTATCACAGTAAACACCCTGGCAACATCCATTTCTAAACCACATTAAGGCAACAACGAATCCACTGGTAGATAAATCTGAAACCATTTTAAAAGACAAGCGTTTGTTGTGAAAGATACAGATATATATTTCCGTTGGTTTCTTACCTAGAATTCTGTAATTAGCGTAGAGCGGTCCACATAAGTCTATGCCAACGTTAACAAATAGTCAGGCTAGTTGAGCCTTCGTATCAGAAAGAACTCATATAAGTTGTTTGTCCTGAAACATTGAACGTATTCGTTAACCATAACAGACGATAGATGCTGAATCCAGAGTTTTGCCATGCTTTGTCATCATGCATAAGTTATTTCTGTAGAGATCCATAAGTAAAAGTTTAGTTAATGAATGTAAAGTACGTAAAACTGCGAGATGTTTTGCAGTGTGGGGTATACTGAAATTTTATAACCTCCTACTGACTCTGAGAATAGAGTCATCATCCAAGAATGGTTTGAGATTGACGAGTTTGCTCTACGAGTCTATTGGTACTTTTTGCTGCAAGTTTTTTTCTCAGTTCAGAATTCCTTAGCCTGCATGTATTTAACAATGAGTGTGAGAGCCTCTTCCAATTCTGCCACTGTGAGGAGCTTTCCTTCCCTTGAAGACTTCCTTTCCTTCAAGCATTGAGTTGCCTATAAAATTGTTGCTACGATTTGCTTAAGATATGTGAAGGAGTTTCAATGATTTATTCTGTCGATAAAGTGGTCATTAGTAGGGCTGGTTGTGTGGACTGTAAGAATTTTTTTCATCAAATAGGCAATGAATCTCAGTTTGCCACAGAAACTCAGGTCCCAGATTGCCTCAGGAACGCAGGTCCCTTGTACATAGATCATAGGTTAGGTTCCTTTAGATACAAAGTCAGCAGGAGTGAGTTTCGATACCAAATTCAATGCTGCTCGCCCTGATGGATCCTCACTTCAATTCCGTGTTCCGTATGCACGTGCGAACTCCTTCCCTCACTCTCGCTTACAACGCTTACCTCGTATGCACAATAAACGTGGTCTTTTAAATCAAGTTTATAAATACTCGTATAACTCTTAATTTTTGATATAATTGAAGTGTGATTTTCTTTCTTTAATTTCTTTCCTAATTTGAAATTGTATATGCTTGTATTTAGAGTTTTCTAATCATTTGACGTGTAATTAGACTACTAGTCTGCAAATTAATTTTGAAATAAATAAATGAACGAATTCCCTGCATTAGGTTACAACTCCTGGTGGACTGCATTGAATACTATTCACAACTATTGCAACTGCTCCAGCTTGGCCTCGGGAGTCTCAAGGCTGGGCGAGTCCTTCCGAAAATTTCTAACTATGCGCTTGAACTCCTTCTGTTTAGTTACCAGAAGAGAGAGTTGCGTTTCCTCTATCCTGTGGTTCAAGCTGGGAAAAAACAAGTCGGGGCACCAATGTTCAAAAACAAACAACCCTATAGCCAGCTTGTGTTTTGTCTGGCTTAGTACACTTCTATTGACGACTCTAAGACATAATTAAGGTTCAATGTCGTTAATGTGCTGAATTATCTCATCCTTTAGCTCTTGAACTGTTCTTGGCTTATTGACGTACACTTTTTCTTCTAAACACCCCCAGAGAAAGAAGTCTAACGGTGTCAAATCATATGATCGTGGCGGCTAATTAACATCGCCACAACGTGAGATAACAAGGCCATTGAATTTATCGTGCAAAAGAAGCATTGCTTCGTTGGCTGTGTGGCAAGTGGCACCATCCTGTTGGCAATCACATATCGTCAAAGTCCATAACCTCAATTTCTGGTCACAAGAAGTCCGCTATCATCTCGCAATAGTGAACACCATTCACGGTAACTGTACGGCCCGATGACGCCACCAGCCCATAAACCGCACCAAATAGTCACTCTTTGTGGATGCATTGGCTTTTCAATAATCACTTGTGGATTCTCATTTGCCCAAATGCGGCAATTCTGCTTGTTAACGAACCCAATAAATTAAAAGTGTGCCTCGTCACTGAAGATGATTTTCTTTGTAAATTCACCATCCCCTTCTGTCTGTTCAACCAACCATTCGGCGTATTGCTGACGCTTGAAATGGTCAGTCGGCTTCAGCTCTTGAGTCAAATGAACCTTGTAAGCGTGTAAATTTAAATCTTTATTCAAAATTTGAATGAGTGGTGTTCGTAAGATGTTCAATTGCTCAGGGCGACGACGAGTCGAGGTTGGCCGCTCTTCTGCCAGACTATCGCGAACAACAGCAATGTTTTCCGCAGAACGAACTGGGCGAGCATGCACAGGTGATTTCATATTTCCTACAGACCCGGTTTGCTGAAATTCGCGCACGGTTCTCCCGATTATGGACAAATTCGGTCGATTATGCTGACCAAAAAAATCACGAAGTGCACGAAATGCATTTTAATTTAAATGCTCATGCTCAATTGTGTACCTCTGCATGGTTGAATTTTTCAAACCTGAAACAAAGGAATGTCAAATTAAATAGGGCGAAAGACTTGACGTTAAGGTGTGACTCCGGTAATATCGTTTATTATGGTTGGACCACCCATAAGTTTTGGCTGACTTCGTAGGAATTGCGAATTCCATACATCGCTTAACATTGTACTTGCCTCTTAAGGAACCGATAGCGGCAGTTTCATATTCATCTTAGTCGTTCCTTACTTTTATAGCGATCAAGTAACGTTTTTTGCAAGCGGATTGTACATGAGCGAAGTCAAAATTCGATCAACTTTTATGAAAATAGCACATTTTATGAATTTTACGTTTTTGTCTATGTAATCAAAAGTAGACCCTTGAAGCAGCAGATATATGTGTCTAGAAAATCTCACAACAATCGAGCCATAAACGGCCAAGTTACAGCTGATTGAATATTTAACAATTACAGCAACAACAACACGTGATACTTGGGAGATATACGTTTATAAGAACCTAAACACTACAGAAAGAAATGTAGAAATTTTGGTGAAAATTTTAGAAACGGTTTATTACATTCATATGTTACGAGTATCACAACTGCTCAAATAATGAGGTTGACACACTGAAAACAAAATGGTGGCAAATTTAAATGAAGGGTTTTCCATTAAGGACATAATAAATTAATCTGTTAATAAAACACAGAAATAATTGAGGTATTCAGTTCAAATTTATTGCGAATGTTGTAAAAGCAATACATTTTATGAATGAAACTCGATTTTGGTTATGTAACCTTCAGCCCGTTTATAGCGGTGGATTCTTTGGACCTAATTTCCCACCGTTTTGGCACATATTGCGACCGAAACGTTGGCAATTTCGCATTGGATGTTGTTTTTGAGCTCATGCAAAGTTGCTGGCTTGTGGGCATGGAGCAGTCACTTGATATAGCCCCATAAAAAGAAATCCAATGGTGTTAGATCGCATGAATGAGGCGGCCATTCGACCGGAACATTTCTCGAGATAACACATTCACCAAATTCGCCTTTCAATAAATCGATTGTGAGGCGTGTAGTGTGGCTAGTGGCACTGTCTTTTTGAAACGACATATCGTTGATGTCAATTTTATCCAATTCTGACCACAAGTGATCTCCCAACATGACACGGTAGCACTCTCCATTGACGGTTATATGACGGTCGTTTTCATCCGCACCTCTGGCATAAAACGACACCAAACAGTACTTTTTCTTGGGTGCAACGGTATCACAAGAAGCACATGTGGCTTTGTTGCTCACGATTAATGCATATTTTGCTTATTAACAATACCATTGAGCCAGAAATGAGTTTCATCGCTGAAGATAAATTTTCGATGAAATTCTTCATTTTCTTCAAGCCATGCCAGAGGCCAGTTGGAGAAGTTTCAGCGTTTCTTATGATCAAATGGATTTAGTTCTTGAGTTTATTTGATCTTGTAACCGCGTAGGCCAAGATCTTTTCGCAAAATATGCCACAGTGTCGTTTGAGCGACGCCCAATTCTTGAAAACGACGTGAAACCAGCTGATTTGGCTCATTTTGAATCGATGCACTTACGGCTGCGATATTTCCTTCGCTTCGAGCGGTTCGACATCTTTCTGGCACCGAAACATCCAATAGTGACAGTTTGGACTCAAACATATCCACTATAGTACGCACAGCCTGTCGAGTGGGACGATTATTATGGCCGAAAATTGGAGTAAGCTCTTTTAAAATTGCGACCACTTGCTCAGAATTTAGGTAGTAGTTTTTATTATGATGAAAATGTTGAATTTCACAAACGTTTTGATATGGGCAGTTCAGTAAAAAAACTTAAAAATGCGTTCATATAAAGGTACAAAATTGCTATGTCTTTTATGGGAAACCCTATATATAATAATCATATTTCAGTTTTTCGAACTCAGTTCCTGGAAACTGTATATATGTCTAAGTTTTAATATTCAAAATATATTGCTTGTATCACTCATTGATTTATAAGACTCTTCTAGCAGGAGTAATTTCCTGCTACCTTGACTTATTTTTTTTATGAAATCTGAGAAGAAAATAAACTATCAATTACTCAAATTTCCGACACTGCATAACACTATCAAATACTAAATCAATATTTTCTTTAGCCACGAAAATCAAACCATCCTCCTTGTCCTATTGAAAGTAAAGATCCTTTTCGGAGAACATCTGAAAAAATATAAATTTTCGTCTTTTTCCAAGGAAATCTCTAAGATTTCAATGTCAGATTTGGTATGTTCAGCTGCTGCATAGGCTCGTGTCCTTTCCTATGCGCAATGAAAATTTCAACGGCCAGGTGATCACAGGACAAAAGTATTGTTCGTAAGACAATCAAAAACCTTTTCTAAAGCAGATTGGTTTTGATGCACCTAACAGCTAAGAACAAGATGTTTTTTGTTGGTCCAATGGTGAAGGAGATTTGTGTAATCCTGATTTGCTGCTGTAGTTTTTAGTTTGGTTTGAAAATTAAATTTTCAAATTAGTTTCACGATGCAAGATTTAGGATATTCCCACAAAATTTGCCCTAGTTTTTGAAAAAAAAATTCAAATGGAACTACTCCGCATGTTTCGTAAATAATTTTTTCCTCAAAATGTTCGCCATTGCTTGATATAAAGTGTTTAATTAATCACTAGCCTTTCACTTTTGCATTCGCACTAGATAACCAAATTTACGATATTAAGCCTTCGTTTTGAGCTAAAGCTTGTGTTACATTACCTTGTAATGATTGTTTGTGCAAATTTCACCGTTAAATTTAATTAGATTTTCATTAACATTCGCCCAAGGACTGAAGACCGAGTCTTCATTGTGATTTCATTCACCAACTGCTATAATCCTCTAAAATACTGGTCAGTTCATAGATGGTGATGATTTTGTCGTGGAGGAAGAAGTAGAAGAAGAAGCTTTACGCATATGGTATTGAATATTTGGCGGCACTTCGATTGAAGTCGCCATTAATGGTCATATGGACAATAGATAAATTCCTCAATCTTTCTCCATCAACAACGTCGTCTTTGCGGCTGCGGCCACTGCTGTTCGTCAAGTTGCAAGAAAAAAGAAGAAATTCTTAAAAAATAACTCAAGGAAGCAAAAATGCCTTTAGAGAGAAAAAAACCGTCATTTTTCTCGGACTGGACCAACAACATCAGCAACATTCGTCGGTTTCAACGGAAAAAGATGCTGAAAATCATTAGCGTTTCATGCCACTAACATTCAAATTAAATATCATTTGTTGGATTCAAGTGAGTTTTTGATGGTATGCGCGAAAATGATAAATTACCCTTGAAAGATTCCCGTGCCGCGTTCAAACACGTTGCGCACTCATTACAATGCTCTATTCTATGCCACAAAATTAATGTTACTACCTTAGCACCTGATACTCGTCCGCGGCGTGAAAGGTATCCGCAGAATATAACCTGTGCGCATGCAGACCAGGTGTTGAAAAGAAAAGGAGTACGACGGATATGTACTTATGAACGTGTGTCGATAGTTCGTATGTAAAACTGATCAATGCTGAGGTGTGCATCATTCAACGTCGTCGGCTTGATGAAGTGAAAAACTCAGGAAATCTCGAAAAAATCTACGATAATAAGAAAAGGGCAAGAATCTTCCGCAGAATGGCTAATCTTTGTGCCGTAATTTCTTGATTGATGGATTCCATGAGACGCATTCATCGTTAGCTTCGTCTTTTCACGGAACTGAAAATGTTCAATGAATTGATTGAAGCTGATTTAAGTTTCAGAACAAACGCGGATGCGTGGGTTACGGGAAGCCTCAAGTTATGTTATAAAGCTTTGGGTGCCTACTAGTGAAAGAATAATAAATTAAGCTTGCAGAATCTTTGAGTGTCTCATGGAATATATGAAGAATTTATTTCATTCGTTCATTTGACTCCTAATTAAAAATGAATCTACCTTATACCTAATTAAAAATGTATAAAATCAAAACAAGTTGGGTAGACAGACCTATGCTCATGTCAGAAGGGTTTTGTACTCAACTTACAAAATGCAGTAACCAGCAACGAATAAAATCAAGAAACATGTCAAAGACGATTTTATTGGAGAAAATGTGAAATTCGAGGATCATACTATTATTAACAAAGTTGAAAGAATTGTGACTTCTGAGGTATTTGTTTTACTTATACCCATAGATATCTCCCTTGATAATTTTTCCAGATTTTTTAGAAACACATTTTTCATGTATTTCCCCCCTGTGCCCCCACTGAAGCAAAAACTGTCAGTTTAAGAACTGTTTTGAAAAGCTCTCATAGAGAACTTTCAGTTGATATTCATATCGGCTACCTTTCATGAAATTTTTTTCCAGGGCCCACTCCTCTGTACTGTAGTCATCGATTCATGGCCTATTTTTTCGAATCCTAGAATGGTTACAAAGCCCTTTTGCTAGGAGCTCTCTCCTGCCTCTTCGACTTGTTTCAATTGTACGTACTCATTTTCATGATACCTATCATTCCTGAAATTTTCATGCAAATCCTAGCAAAGCTGTAGTGTCTGAATCGATAAAAAGCGCATATGGCTCCATAGCCATATGTTTCTATAGTAATATAGGGCATATTGTTCCATAGTAATACAGGAAAATTCAAATCGCTATAACTTCGTTAAATACCATTCGATCTTTATAAAACTTTCAGAAAAGATCAACCTTATAAAAAGTCATCCGTCCGCTGAATTTTATTGAATTTAAGGGTACCGTTTGGATTTTATTCAAGAAAATATAAAATCGATAAATCATACTATTACTAACAAAGTTGAGTGAATTTCGACTTCTCATGTATTTGTTGTTGTTGTACTCATTAAGGCCTACATTCATGATTTTTTTCAGATTTTTCGGATGGAAGGTTTCCAATCGCGAGGGGGGGGGTACGCGAAAAGTTCGTACATTTCCGCTTCCCCTGCCCCCCTCGGTACTCAGAAGGCAATTTTAAGACTTGTTTTGAAAAGATCTCATTAAGACCTTTCCAATGACACCCTACTCGACTACCAATGGTGAAAATTTTTTTTGAGGGGTCACCTCCCTATACGGGGATACCCCCCTTAAACCCCTTTGAAAAATTTTTCCTCCCTTGAACTTTCAAGAGACCTTTCCACAAAGTTTCATGGCTGTAGCCTCTATAGTTTCGGAGAAAAAGTGCTGTGACATACAGACGGACAGACGGACACAGGTCGTGATTGCAATAGGGTTTTGTATTTTAGTACAAAACCCTAAAAAGGAAGAAAGCACAAATAGTGAACTTTCCATAATCGTTATCTGAGTATCGAATGCAAATTAAACCTTGTTCTATTGTACCTTTGTCGGGCGTGTCATTTTTAAGGAAAAAAAATCCTTTTAATTTATTGATTCGATTTTGTGAGTAAAATGAAAATGTGGCAAATAATAATGAGCTCCTTCTGGACTCTCCTACCTCCGAAATATATATAAGTATTTCTAAATCTAAAATTGTTTTCTTTTGTTTAGGAAAACTGAATAGAATTAGTCTTGGGTTCAATTTTCAGTTTAAACGATAATTTAAGTACTTTTCAAAATATCAGAGCATAGGATCAAAAAGTAAGCCAAAAAGAGAACTAAATTGATAAATGACAAAAATCACGATATATTACTTACATCACGCGACCTAGCGTGGTATCACAAATCGGAAAACTAGAATCACACTCAGCCCAGGATCGAAATCAAAGAATTAACTATGCAAAAAATAAATAAAATCAGAAAATCAATCTCGTAATACAACACTGCGGAATCAGATGTAATACTCACATTGCCAATTTCAAGACGAGGGTTTTTACAAAAAAGCGCCGAATTGTTTTTCAAAAATTCACGTGGAGTGCACTGCAAATACAATTGAGCTCATGCCACAATTGTTATATGCTTCATCCATATGATGACCAGCGTCGCAACGTGGTATGTTGGTCTTCTCATTGCAGAGAGCATTTCAGGCATGCCGCGTCGGTAGAAAAAAGTTGATACAACTGACCGCCAAGTACCCCCCGTTTGCTTGAAATTGCTTGTGCTTACAAGTTAAGAGCAAAGATGGTTTACTGAAAGATAGAGGTATACTGTGCAAATATACTGAGGGAGAGGGAGTTATACTATGCTTCTATCATTTTAATACAGGTCCTGGTCCAAACCTTCCACTAAGGGCGCGTACAAATCGCTCCCGGTATATATTCTTTTTATACATCCCGATGCATGATAATTAGTAATGCGCCGATCCGGGTCTGTGAATATCCGAGCTTAAAAAGCCCGTTACAATTTTACGGGATCTTGAACGGATCTTTTATGATAATGATAATTAAGCTAATTTGATGAAAAAATGATCTTAAAAGGATCTTTCATATCAATGATAGCAATTAAGTTCAATTCATGAAATTTTAAAGATAAATACAAATAAAGTACTTTCAACATCCAAACACATTTTATTATTTTAAATCAAATATTTGACACTATTTATTGGAAAAGTAAACAAGTATTTATTCCGACTATAAATGATTAGTCTAAAAAATAACAAAAAACAAAGAAACCGACTTCGAATACGCTTAAAACGATGAAATAATTTTGGAAACATTATCAAGACCGTTTTTCTCCTTTCGAATATGAGGTGTTTCTGATCCCTACGTATTTATGCAATCAAAACGAGAAAATTGATTTGGCATCGTATCCAAAAAACATTTCATTCTTTTTAGCTTATTTCGATGACTGTTTTCTTTTTCTGTTAAAAGCTTTTCCATATCAGTATTTTTAGTGAATATAGGGCGGTATGAATGAAGTGAATACTCAATTAATCAATTGATGTAAGAAATAATTTTTATATTCAGAACGATTGTTAAAATAACCAGACTTAATACCTTATCCGCTGGATCGAATTGTACGGCGGGCTTTTTGAATTATAAAAATCGAAAAACAGTACAGCATCAATAAATGAAAATGTAAATATGTGGATGTCCTTTTTTATTCTATAATGTAAACGTATTCACGGACCTAGACAATTTTAATCCATATTCGCGGAAATTTAGTTTTTGTGATGCGGCACATCGCTTTAGTGGTAGTATATAAAAATAGCAAAAACTTATGGACAGAAATGTTACATTGGATTAAAAAAATTTCTATAGAACGCACACTTATTATTCTTCTTCGTAGCCCTACAGCCCCTTTCGGGCTTTCGCTCAGAGATAGTTAGAGTATCTCATTATCGTGATCTAATGTATCGGCACCACGCAAGGTGATATGATCATTATCACGCTTTGGCCGTGTGTCCGTCCACCCAGCTGCGATACGTTCTGATATATAACTGAACCGGCTTATCGTCCGTCCGAAGAACCACTCGAACTAAATCTCGTTGACGCCAACGAAACTTGAACCAGAGACCTTCGGCTTACGGGCTTAGTGCTCTAACCACTAAGCCACGCGGACTACACTTATTACATTAATTTTATTTTCTCAAATAATTTCAAACCATAATTTATTGAACTTTTTGTCTAAAGGATCCTCATGGGAGGGGTTCAAATCCCATAAACCCCTCTCATTCGCACTGGCCTGAACAAAATTATGCAATTACGCAAATTTCGAAATGAATGAATCATTCAAAATCAAATAAATGAAATTTTTGAAATATTGTACATCTCTTTTGAAAACTCAGTTAATAATTTTCATTTAATTGGAATGAAAATTTGACTGAATTTGAACGTTAGGGGAATGTGGCCTGATATTTTATAGCGGTTGAGATGGTGCACTATGTGTATGGTCACAATTTGGAGTTCAGCGGAGCAATAACTAGAGTGAGAAGATACCGCCGTAAAACGTTACGTAAAGTTCGTTCCAAATGCATTTGAAAAATCAAAGTTTACGCTACGTCTATTTTCATGAAATTTTCCTCGCATAAATTGGATTTCCGTTTGAAATTAACCAAACTTGCTAGTATTCACGTTGCAATATCAGGTAAGTTGTGGCCAAGTGTTATCAATAGATAAAGGGTGATGCTTTTAGAGGCAGCGAACTTTAACCTGAAATAAAACAAAGAAAAACGAGAGTGGACCCTCATATGTATGTCGGAACTGAAGCTAAATTTTCACACAGACTATGGTTGTCTATATGAAGTGTTTAGAGCAATGGTGCCAGTCACCTAAATGAAAGAATAACTGGTTCTTCACCGGGGCCATCTTGGCTTCAAAATGATAGCACGATGGTTGGCCCGATGGAGACCGGAGTTTCCAGCATAGAGTGCTATTGCCTGCTACAACTGGGGTTCCGTCGAGGCTGATGGACACTCTTCAGGAGGAGACACCATCCCTTTTTGCTGGGAATGCCGGTCTCCATTGGACCAAAAATGTACTGTCACGTTGATAGCCAAGATAGACCGGGTGAAGAACAAGTTGCCTTTCTCTTTGGAGACTGGCACCATTGTTCTAAGCACTTTATGTAGATAACCAACCGATGTGGATTTTTAGTTCGAGTATAAATTTTATGTCGGACGTGCACAAAGGGTACTACTCTCTATCTTGGGTCCATGCGGGAGTTCGAGTCGAGGAGTCGTCAAGGCAGCACACTGCGAGCAACGAGTCATTTGGAATTTCACTTGGAACTTTACGGAATTGAAGGAAAGTAAGGAATGCACGCGCCTGAGTAAAGCGGGGTCGATTGCAAGGATTTTACAAGCACAAGGAGTGATCGAGCGTGAGGATTGTTTAAGCGTAACAAGTGGAATGCTAAGAGCGAGTAGGAGGCGTTAGATTCTAATTGGGATACTTGAGGAAAAAAATATTATTATCATTATTTTTATCTTTGTTAATTTTTGTTCCTTTTATTGTTTTTTCAATGCAGTTATTTGTTTTTTGGTTTTTTAGTCACGAGATGATAAGGGTCATAGTTCTTTTTACATTCCAGCGACAGTGTTCTTAGTTCTGTTTCGGAATCTGTGGTTATGGGGGAAACAGCGAATTTAGGAAGCTTTCCGCCGCAAAATCAAATTTCACCTGGAAAGCCAAAAACTATTTGCAGCGTTTCTGTGAAAATTTTGGGGAGATGTCAAAGAAGAGCTCATTTCGGAAAGCCAAAAACGATTTGCAGCTTTTCTGTGAAAATTTTAGGGGGGATGTCAAAGAAGAGCTCATTTCGGTTGCTTGCTAGTTGCAAGATGAAATTACAAGTTTCGGAGGATTTCAGCGATATGGAAATGGATAGAGGAGAGGGTTCCACAGATAGTGGTGATGAAGAGGCTGTTGTTAAGCCAGAAAAGGGAGGGAGAAAGAGGCCAATATGATCTCCAACTCAGGTTCCTACTTCAAAGGTATCTAAGACCCTTTCAGTGAACGAGCGGGATTTATCCCAACTCAAAAAGGTGGAAACAGTAGCTTCTGCAAAATTTTGGGGGGCCATACTCAAGCCAAATATAAGGCCAAGCCTTGAGGGTAATAAAAGGATATCTAAGCCCTAGCAGCCAAGCATGGCTATTACCAAAAGAGGGAGGGTGCCTCCTAGACTTGATCTGAAGGCTTTCAGGGATAGCGTAAAAAGGGCATGCACACGAAATACAGCAAAGGAGCCAGAGTTCAATGAAACGGTGAACAGTTCCTCACAAACATCGCTCCACCCTAAAGTGGCTGAGGATCTTGCCCGCCTATTTGATTTTCTGAAGTTTTCTCGTGCTCAAAGATGTGCTTAGTTCGTACAATATCGTGGCTGATCTGAAGGAACATCCTGGAGAAGATATCATACAGCTAAAAGGTTCTCGGCGATAACGAAAAATAATACCAGCGTGGAGATATGAAGGTAGATAGGGCAGACCTCGAAATTGGGTAAAAACAATAATGCAATTTAATTCAAATATCCAGTGTGATGATCTTGTAAATTTTCTTTAAAAATAAATATGCAATGGAATCACTAATTTCTTTGAATGCCGTGTAAAATTTCATCAGAACACCCAAAATTATGCGAAATCTTATGATTATAAAACCAATCCAAAACGCAAATATATTTAGACTAAGATGACTGGTTTACAATATATATATATATATATATATATATATATATATATATATATAAATTTAAGAGGTTGTAGCAGTGTTCAAAATGATTTAATGCAGTATTTTTGAATTGAAATATGTATTTAAAATAAAACTTATTTTATTTAAATTTATTATTTTATGTGGTATTATATCACTTCCTTTCTAGTTCTAGTTAATTTTTGAGGATACATTGTTGCAATGTTGTTTTCAATCAAAAAATCAAGCTTTCAAAGAAAAAACTTACTTGGGGCGCTAAACTTTGTTAATAATAGTATGATATTCGAATTTCACATTTTCCCCAATAAAATCGTATATGTACCCGTAAACAGAACGAAATTCGATATTGAGGTAGCTCTACAAAAGGTCCTCAATCTGTGTAAGTTTGATAAAAATCAAATGATATACACGGAAGTTCTAGCCATTTGAAATTTCTCCAATTGCAACAACAATAACATATGATTTTGGTATTTTATGGACTTTCCATCGAACCAGTCACTGCAGTTTTGATTTGATCTTCTTGTTAATAATATTAATATTTTTGGGAATTCATGATTTTGGTTGGTTTGCAACAAAATGGCGATCGTTGAAAATAGAAAAGTAATGGATTTTCTTTTAAACGTGCATATCTCTTTGGACTATTCCTTGACTTTATTCGTTACTGGTGACTGCATTTCAGAAAAGTTTAGTGCAAAAACCTTCTGACATGAGCGTAGGTCTATCTACCCAACTTGTTTTTTTAATATTGCCTAATCAGTTGTCAATTAATCACTTGTTAACGATCGTAAATGGGCTGGTCAAAAGTGATTTGCGAGCAAATCTTGACTGAGGCACAATACTTTGCGTAAACAAGACGCAGCACAAATTAGAACTGTTGCAGAAATTTGCCGCACAAACACGTGCGCACACCACAACAAAAACATCGAATAGCCAGGCCAGAGCAAACTAGACAAGTCCATTCTGTACGATGTTTATTTTCTCACTGAGAATTTCTCCCTACCTTCTTTATTAATTTTTCTATCCATGGCCTAATTTAATCAAATCAAAATTTTTCTGTATAAGTCTGTAAAATTATGACAAGTGTTGTATTTGACAGTCTGTAAAATTGTGCCAAGTGTTTTGTATGACATAGGATTGATTTGGGATTTTTGTAGGATTAAATTATATTTACATTAGTATATGGCAAACGACGGATCCAAAAAAAATACACTTCCGATTGATTCACAAATAAACGTGTTACACATCCTGCGAGTTCAGAGGTTGTCCTAAACCAAAAAAAGTTGAGGAGCGGAGGAATAATCTCCAGAAAAAAAGAAAAGAACGGAGGGAATCCATCACAGCTTCGATTAAAATATATACGAGAAGGGATCTCGAACTCAAGTCTTTTGCAAGGTGCGAGGTGTACGGCAACCCAAACATCAGACAATGTAGGAACCACAGCAGACTCAGAATGACCGAAATAAGGTTTTGCACACTGACAACAATTTTCCGGGTGCGACTTATTCACACTCATTCGAAAAGTGGACTCATTCATCCTCCACTATAAAAAAACTCATTAATCTCATTGAGAAAAAATTTGCATATTGAGAATTTGCCTTCAAATTATGTTTTCGTGATGAGTTACATTAAACACCCATCCTCAACAGATGTTCACTAGCTCCAAGCTATAAAAGGAAGTCTTTTCAAGAATACTTGAAAGCCCATAGAGTGGACTTATTGTTTATATCGGAAAAGACGGAGTGCATCCGGGAAAATACAAGATCATCAGCGGTGGTGATCCAGAGGGAATTCTTGGAGTTATTTAGGCTCACAAAGATCATCTAAAAGTTCAAAGGCACTGCCTTCTAAGTCTGAAATGTATTGAAGCAGAGAAACTAAGCTCCATGTTGGGAGAGTGCACATTTGCGTTCGTGGGAATCTAAGTTCGACATGGATATTTAATGAGGAAACTCATTGACGACTTGGAAACAGTGCTTACTCGGTGAAAAAAATTCGATTCCTATGCCATGTGGGGTTGTTTCAATGCAAAGCATCCCTCATGAGGAAATATTGCATCTAAAAGCTATGAAACATCTTTTTCTAACAATCAAATATGTATCTCATATTAATTGCCCCGAAAGAGCCCACGTTGCGCCGAAGTTCATCGATTATTTACTTTTTCATCGTGACTGCCAATCTGGTAAATCTCTCCCACAGTTTAACGAATTGTGAAGTGTGGAGTTCTTGGCACCCAGACTGACCATATTTTGGTTGAGCAGACCTTAAGAATAAGAAAGGGTGTGTAACTTTAAGTTGCAGATCCTAAACTTTTCATTCTATACCAGCAACTCGATTGGATAGCAGCTAGTGCTGACCTTGATGAAAAATTGAAGGGAATTTCGATCAATAGTCCGAAAAATCTTGCTATTCCTGAAACCGATGAGGAAGTCACTTGTATAAATTAACGCTTGATATAATCAACAAAAAGATCTCCACTAAGAAATCCTTGAAAAATTACCCTCACCGAGAATTACCAGAAGACATCTTGGAGCCTCATAGTAGATATAGCCGGCTTAGGAAGTTACTCGTAAGGATCTCCCACCGCAATTTAAATATGGTTAACTGGGAGTATCAACGTATTCATCGGATGATTATGTCTCTAAATCGAATAATCTCGTGAAAACCCACGGTTTTTGCCAATGGGAGATTTGAAAAAGCCCTTAAAAGTATCAACCAGGTCCAGAATAACCGGTAGCGAAAGACAGCCCGGGATCCTAACTAATGATGGTTCTATGCTCATGGATGACAAATCTATTGCGGACTCTATCGCAAAATATTTTGCGAAAGTTCTTCAACTGAGGACCCTTCCATTACTTCGTCAGTGAGCAGTACTACAATGAATTACGACAAGGAACATGAGCAACTGTACTTGACTACGTTCTCTGATTCACATCCCTCTGACACACCTTTTGGCCATGGTCTGTTTGTCAGTCCTGAGAGACTCGATTTGTTGGAACTGGAGCTAAATTTGGCAAAATCGGCAGGAGCTGATGGAATCTCCAATTATATGCTTACAAATCTTTCCCATGTTTTCTTTGTCCTACTCTCGATCATTCTGAATAATTGCATCAACAGAAATAGAAATGCGCAAAATATTTTCAACACCCAAAAAGTCGGGCAGTACTGGTGTGGTTGATACTTGTCCAATTTCGCTGCTTCCAAGCAACATTCAATTCTCTGCAGGGGCAAGGTTTGTTCCGAAAAGATAATTTAGCTTCAAAAAAGGCCACCCACGATAAATGCTCTGGCCGTGTTCTAAACCAATATAACGAGAAGTTGGTGCAACAATAAGCTTGTTGTAGCTTGCCTAATTGTTTTGGGGAAAGCTTTTGATTCTGTATGGGGCATCTCTTCTTCTTTTAGGCACTATAGCCCCTCTCGGGCTTCCATTTAGAGATAGTTAGAGTATCTGATTTTCATGATCGTATTGATTTTTTCAGATGTTGGTTTGGTTAGTACCATGCTCCCGTGTGTCTGCTCAGCTATGATATGATTTGATTAAATCAGTAAATATCACAACTGAGTGAACACTTGTAGTCTGTCCAAAAAACCATTGAACTAAAGCACGTTGTTCACCAAACAGATTTCAACCAGGGATCTTCGGCTTGTATGGGTCAATTGCCTTCCCTAAAAAATGAAAATTTTGGCTTTCCGGCTCATATTGTGAAATTATAGATAGTTTCATGAAGGGTGGCTATTGAAGCTAGATTAGACCCATTTTTTATTGACTCAGGGGTCCCACAGGATTCTATATTAGGCCCATTTCTTTTCAATGTATTCACTACTGCTATCTTGGATATAAGAGACAAATATAGGCCTGGAATCTTTTTGTTGATGACTTTTTAGTGTCGTCATCTGAGCACGGTTTGCGTTTTGCTAAAACGAGGCTCCGAAACTACTTATAATCCCTTACTTCATACTAGCGAAAATGGAAAGTCAAGGTAAATGCAAATAAAAGTGAATTTATTGTGTTCAAGAACCCTCACTCACAAAAGCTTTGGTCGAAGTGCAAGAGGCATCTGTGACTCTAGATTTAAGTTGAATGGACAGACGGTGCACGGCTCGAGGTAAAAGAAGTACTTGGGCGTAGTTTTCGATAGGAAGGCTACCTTCTGTGCTCACGGTGACAATGTTTTCAAGAGTGAATTATGCGTGCCATCTTCTTATACCTCTTTTCAGGAAGCAGTCAAAAGCGAGTAAGTGTGTCAAGGTTTTGGCCTATAAAACCTTGATTCGTCCAATCATTCCAAGCTGCAAAAGCGAAATGGGGCAAGATAGGATCAGTGGAGCAAAAAATCCTTCTGGCTCTACAGAAGGGACGACGGGTGGTCATACCCCAACGAGGCACTTTATCAGGAGGCAGTGGTGGACCCAATCAAATTATATGAGAAGAAGCTTGGGGAAACAGCATTAAGGAGGGCAGTAGAGCACAAGGGCGAAGCAGTTAAAGCAACGACGGATAATCGCTCAATACATGCAGCAAACGAGTAGTTTTAAGGTAGTCTTAAGCAAATATGTATTTACTTTTAACAATCTTTTAGAACTTCAATTCCTTAAAGCTAATTAATTTAACACCTAGTACTTTTATAATCTATTAATGTTTGATAATGTCGTGGGTGTCAAAATTTCAAAGTTTTGTTTTTAATTGAAAAGATTAATACTGTGAGCTATTCAAGTAAAAATCCCAAAGGCATAGCCAATATGAATATTGTTAGACTAAGTTGCTTATTAACTCTGCCATAGACGGTCCCAAGCCCGTTTGAGAAAGGAGGAGGGCACCCCTAGTTTCTCCAACCCATAGCTTCCATGATTCCTCATCCCAAACCCCCCCAACTAAATGGTAGTAAATGCTCTCAGGGTGCACATTGGGTTTACTGGTTCCCCAATAATGTAACATTAAATGTCGATAAATGCTCATAATTGTAAATGCATCTACAGTTCTGCTACTAAATCCTGCTTATACTTCCTTTGTGAGGACGTAAGAGGGTGAAGGCGAATCTTCCGTGCCTGATAACGGAATTGACGTAATAAACATGCCGCCGGAATGGAGGTTGGGCGACGGGCTAACTCCCCGTCACTGGAAAATCTTTAATTGTTTCGAAACCTGCAGATACGCCTCGAAATGGATCGAACTCACGGCAACGACCTCGCAAACGAAAAAAAGACCATGGCATCGGATCCTGGAATGTCAGTTCACTCAATTACCCTGGCGCTGTTAAGGACCTTTTACAACAGGCCAGTCAATATCAATTAAAAATACTGGCAGTCCAGGAAACGGATTGGACTGGAAACGACATTCAAGACATGAGATCGCACACAATATTCAAAAGTGGGAAGCCTACTGGAACACGAGAATTTGGAGTGGGCTTCATTGTGGATAGGGAGTTCAAATCGCACGTTATTGATTTTAAGGCTGTCAATGAACCGTTGTGTGCGATCCGTATAAAAACTAAATTCTTCAAAATCTGGCTGATTAATGTTCACGCCCCGATCGAAGAAAATGACGAAGAAACGGAGGAATCGTTCTACAATCATCTGGAAAGACTGGTCGACTCATTGCCCACAAACGACACAAAAACTATTTTGAGTGATTTTAACGCTAAGGTTGGCAATGAGCTATCTCATCGGGGAACGATTGGAGGATATAGCCTTCACGATAAAACAAATGGCAACGGCCAGCGCCTGATTGACTTTGCATGTAGCAGAAATCTAGTCATACGTTCGACTTGCTTCCCACATCGACGCATTCATAAAATGACCTGGGTATCACCGGATTGCAGCACACAAAACCAGATCGATCATGTTCTGATCCAACAACGTTGGGCCTCTAGCATACTTGACCTGCGTACATACCGAGGAGCCAACTGTAACTCAGATCATTACTTGATCAAATTAAACTATCGATGTCGTATGTCAAAGGCATATTCAGCAAAGACCAGCCCGCTACAAAAATTTGAGCAACGAGCTCTGGATGGAAGTGAAAGCAGCTATCAGAACCGTAGCAGAACAGACGATCGGACATCAAGCCCGACGCAAGAGGAATGATTGGTTCGATGATGAGTGCCAGAATGCGTTAGATAAAAAGAATCAGGCGTACAAAGAATACGTAGGTAGGAAAACCAGGACGAAGAGAGAACACTATGAAAATCTCAGAAGAGAAGCGAATAAGATAATTAGGATTTAGAAAAGAAAATACTGTGACGACCAATTGAGAAGTATAGATGTAAGTTTAGCGAGCAATAACACAAGATAAGCATACAAAGTAGTGAAAAGCCAGAAACGTGGTTATCAGCCCAAAACCACGCTCTGTCGTGATGACAGCGGCAATATAATCGCTGATGAAATCAAGATTAAGGAAAGGACATCGTAGCCTAGATGTCTGCGGAGAGCTTCCATTGGCCCCACCTACTCTGGATGAAGTTTGTTCCATCATCAAAGACCAAAAGAATAATAAAGTGCCGGGCATTGATGAGATTCCAGTGGAGTTCATCAAATATGGCGGCAGTGGCGTTCATCAAGCTATTCACAAAGTCATCCAGTACATTTGGCAACAAGAACATATGCCGAAAGAGTGGAGCTAATCAATTATATTCCCTATCCACAAAAAAGGTGACAAGCTACAATGCGAAAATTACAGAGGCATATCACTACTTTGTACGGCGTACAAAATATTTTCTAAAATCTTACAAACTAAAACCGGATCATACGCCCACAGTATTATTGGGGAGTATCAAGGTGGTTTTAGAGCAGATATATCAACAACAGACCAATTGTTCACAGTCAAGCAGGTACTTGAAAAATGCTGGGAGTTCAACATTGACGGACACCAAATTTTCGTTGACATACGATAGTATTGATCGTAACGTACTGTACCAAATAATGCTTGGTTTTGGCATCCCAGCCCAATTAGTCCGTCTTACCAAAATGACAATGACGTCGACGACCTCCCAATTCCGCATCAATAATCAACTCACCGATGCCTTTGACACAAATATCGGACTAAAGCAGGAAGATGGACTGGCTCCATTGCTGTTCAATTTGGCTCTGGAGTACGTCATACGGAAGCTACCTGTCGATACGCGAGGTACATTACTGTACAAGTCGAGCCAGGTAGTGGCCTATGCGGACGACATCAACATTCTGTCACGGTCACTAACAACTGGCAAAAAACTCTTCCTGAAACTCGACAGCGAAGCAAAACTAGTAGGGCTACAAATCAATGAAAATAAAACAAAGCTCATGATGCAGTCGAGGAAAAATACCCCAAATACACAAAATATCAGACTTGGCGAATACAGTATTGAAAACGTTAGCGAATTTGTGTATTTAGGCGCCAAAATAACGAAAACGGGCAATAAAAGACACGAAATACGCCGAAGAATACAGCTCGCAAATAAAATATTTTATTCAGTATTGACGATCTTGAAGACCAGCTGCATACACAGGAAAACAAAGCTCCAAGTATACAAATCTGTGATAAGACCTGTGTTATGCCATGGGTGTGAAACATGGACCCCAACCCAAGCATCCGCAAATACATTGAGCGACGGGTCCTGAGGTGAATAATCAGAGCGAAGCTAGATGGGTTCCAATGGCGAATTCGATACAATCATGAGCTGTTTGAAATTTTTGACGAACCGGAGGTCTCAAGGATTATAAGACTGCGGAAACTGCAATGGGCTGGACACATGAATCGTATGGACGAATAACGGATACTCAAGGCGGCCAGTGGGGAAACCGAGGAAACGCTAGTCTGACTCGGTCGACGAAGACAGTTCATCGCTGCTCTGATTTTGGAATTTGAAGACGCGGTCAACGGACTGAGATAGTTGGAGGTGCTGTTTGCAGGAAGCGAAGGCCCGAAAGGGGCTGTAGTGCTTAGAAGAAGAAGAAGTTGCTTATGAATTGGATTTACTTAAAAATAAAAAAAAACACCCAATAAAGATCTTGAATCTTGTGCCTATATGGTCGAGCTGATGATGGACTGTAGCAGCTTTTGATGACTATCCATCAACCTCGACGAAACCGTAGAGTAATAATAAGCTGATAATTCTTTTTAAATTAAATATCTCGCTTTCTTTTTAATTTGAATAAACTAAAACATTCTTTTCATTTGAAAACTCCACTTTTGCCATTTATAATTTTTTACTTTCAAAAATTCAACCAGACTGTTTTGATTGTTTATTGCTACTGACTTAATTACACATATAAAAATATAAAATCCAACCCTCTTATTGATTGCACGATCATGCTTTCCACCAACCAATCATCAAATTTTATCTTAATTTTTTCTTCATTGGTTCAATCTTTATTTCTTAATCTGCTCTTGTACGGATTTCTATTTATTCAAATAAGGACATTTGTTTTCATTATGACAGAGATAGCAAAAGTATAATCCATCATATTATATTCGTATTAGTATTTCTGTTCATTGGCACAGTGAAATTTTATTAAATATTTATTCAAATACCTAATTTCAGATTAATTGTTTTTAAAGGGTTTTTGATGATTTACTATTTTGAAAATATTAAATTGTGTAATTCAGACTGAGTTTAAAATTGCAATTAATAATTTCCTATTTATTTGATGATGCAATGTTTTCAAGTTAGATTTAAAATAATGGATTGGTTTACATTGCATGCTGCAGAATATCTTCAGATATAACTGCAGATGTAGCAGGCACCAGCCATTTTTACTGAAAACGACAGTCTACATCAGACCAACAAACGTGCTCTCATGTTGATAGCTAAGACTGGAACCATTGTTCTTAACACTTTATGTAAAGAAAGTTGTTTTTAATATCCATGTGATTGACTTTATTCGAAAGAAATTTTTTGTCATTAACATATGAACATGATTTCAGGTATCTGCGTGCTACGGCTTGTGCATGCATGGCGTAATGCGGAAGTGTGTGTTTTTCAAAATAAATTTGAACAATTTGCAAACGTTGCTGTGAAGTGAATCCATTCATGAGGAATTGCCAAACAAATATATCTATGTAATCTCAAAAAATCGAGAATTTTGACCTTGTAAGCCACCGTAAACAATGTTGCCATTTGAAAGTTGTCCGCTTCTAAAAATAACACCCGCTACATAATTTAATTTGTTCTTATGAAAAAATTACTCTTTTCAGGGGGATTTAATTCAATTTAAGTTTTTTGTTTCTCAGTGCACATTTATGTTACGAAAAGAAATGTTTTTAATAAATCCCAGAATAGGGAAGCAGATGTTGACACCTGTGGCCCTTTTGTGAATTAAAATAAAATTGTTGGTGTATTCAAACATAACATTTTAGGTAGTTCATCCAATAAAACGTTTTAGAGCCTTGAAACGAAACACTTGAAAATCAATAAACGGTTAATGTGTCTTAAAATCAAACCCTTACGTTAAAGAAACTAAATTATAAAGACTGCATTCCAATTCAGGGTGATGGGTATTCTCAACTTAGGTTACAAAGACTGGAAAATGAGAAGTAATTATTTATTATATAAATTATAAAGATTTGTCATTCATTGACCTGAATTCGTAATTATGTCCGCGTTATGATCGACAAGGTTTGGCTTTGTTCCTTAAATTACCTCACCAAATATCCTCGCAACTCCCTTCTAAATTGATATGTATACGAGTATTATTTTTTATAGAAACATGAAGATTAGAAAAGGGCACAGATAACATCTAGTCAAAAAACCTATTATGCATTCATCACTCATTTTCATTTCAATGTATCGCTCTCTTATTCGTCATCGAAGTATCGAACAACCGGCAAATGAAACAAACGCCAGCTCGTATTCTCTCGCTCTTAAATGCGATTGTTGACAAGTACTTCAAAGTATCCTTTAGCATACAACAGCAATAGTATTAGCGAATTGAACCATAGTTGGAGAATATCTACACAGGACTGATATAAAATGTATCCCAATAAGGGTACCCTGCCCGCATTTGAGCATATACTACATATATGAACATGCATGCATCCAATGGATGTGAGTGACATTGGATATAAGGATATAGGGAATTTATATGGTCTCTGTACTATTGGCTAAGTTGTTTGGTAGCTGTTTGCTTGTTTATTCGTTTGTTTGTTTACTTATTGGTACGTGCAATGCAATTGTGATAAGTCGACTGAAGATACTTATAAACTTTGAAATTCTTACTAATGTGTTCTAGTCTTGTCCCTTGTCTGCTTCAATCAAGGGTTACAAGGACACTTTTAAATAATAGAATGGATTCTCAAAGAGACTGAGCGTGAGTTGGTTCGTGTACATTCAATTCAAATCGATGTATGCACGATGTGTGTTTGTCACTTTGTGAAGAGTCGAATAAGTGGCAAACAACTTTATGTTGCACTTGACAAACTGTTACATTTGAATTGATTACTTGTTTGCAGGATATATCAAAGTTGTATACGCTGAGATTTGAGAAATCACTCGAGAGCTAGTTGGTAATTATTGACAAGTTGCACAAAATGAAAGGACCAAAATCTGTTGAAAAAAAAAGATTTCACTTAACTGATGAGATCTGCTCAAGCCTTAGTAAATCATAGGGTAGAATTAATTTATATTTCTATTAGTTATATTCAACCTAATTAGGCTTTTCCTTCCGCTATAAGTACACAGAAGACTTGGGAATACAAGGAATTTCACAAAGCAAAAAATGGTTTACCACCTCACAGGGAAGCTGCCACTAGGCAGCTCTCAAGGGATCTCTACGCGTCAAGCGTAAAAAACCACCACTCAAAAGAAAAAATGGATGGGGGAAATTTGTATTAATTAGAGGCAGGAGTTAATCAAACCTATGCTTCCTTCTGTTCCAGTAAAGTTTACAAAACCTTCTCAGGCCCTAGTTTCCACAGAGAGCTAAGTTAAGTGTGCCCCAGTTCTGGCAGGAATTATAAACTCTACTTACATTCAGGGTAAATCTAAGATGAAAATATCCTCACAAGCAAGCTGTGTTTTTTTATTTCGGCAGTTTTGTTGCCATTCTTCTTTATGGTCTCAATTTTTAAACTCTACAATAATCCTTAAAAGTTGGTACCTATCCGAATAGAAATTCAATTTAGGCAGTGATTAGGCCCTAATTTGGCATACATAAAAAGGCATCACGTTCTAATGCAGATTTCCCATTTGGCACTAATGCTGAACATAGGAGGCTTGGGAAGTTTTTTGCGAAGTGAAATAAATGTTAAGTATTATAAGCAAATTTGTGGCTTTTGCTTCAATTTTTCCAAAAAAGTTTTTCTGTTTAGCAACCGTTTAGGAAAGCCCCATCAGTGCCCAAATTAGAAACCGTTTAGGCAAGACCTATCACTGCCTAAATTAGGAACTGTTTAGGCAAGTCCCATCAGTGCCCAATTAAAACCCGTTTAGGCAAGCCACATCACCGCCTAAATTAGGAACTGTTCAGGTAACCCCCATCACTGCCTAAATTGGAACATTTTTTGTAAAATTAAGAAAATGGTAAATATTTTAAATTTTTTCCCAAGAAGCTTAGTTTTACTTTTTCATGAAAAAAATTTTCTATTCAGGAATTGCTTAGGAAAACCCCATTAGACCCTAATTCAGGAAGCCCAATCAGTGCCAGAGGGTGTTATGTATAGGAATAGATGAGGCATGGCGTTACGTTCGGCATTAGATCCTAATCGGATTTTCCTGAACAAATTCTAAACAGAACAAGTTTGGGCATGCCTAATTAGGTCACCATTAGGCACACCTAAACTCGGAATATTTGAAAAATTCTTAAGCTCACTTTGAATTGCAAAAGTTTCATTTGAATAGTTTTTTTTCACTCTCCATATTACAATAAAACGCAAACTTTCTGAAATTGTTGAAGTTAGGTATACCAAATTGGGCCCGCATTAGGCATGCCGCATCGGGCTTGGCATTAAGCATGCTTAATTTACGCGAGCCTCAATGTTTCCGCACTAGGCTCTAATGCCTATTTAGGTATACCTAAACTAATTTCTACTCGGGTATATGTCTGTGCGGTCACCTATTCCTGGGTTGCATCAGTTATTACCGAAACTCTAAAACCTGCAATCGTCAGTCATAAGTAGTCGCCGAGTAAAAGTGTTGTGTATACGCAATAAATAAACTTGAAAAAAACTAAAATTCGACAAAATTAAAAAAGCTTTAAATGTTTTTCGTAAGCGTAGTTAATCGGGATATGAAATGAATGGCTGAAAAGGTCTTTTGAAATCTTAAATTTGTAATACTGATGCAACGATAAGGGTCGAACAATAACTCTCAAGTAGGAAAAAAATTTTCAGATGTCAAAATTCATTCAGTATTGATTGTCAGTTATATGCTTCCTCCAATAAAATCAAGAAAGTACCCTTAGATTTTATATTTAAGCTTTTACTATCTGCAAATTTCACAACAATCATGCTGCAATTCAATGAAATTATAGAACCGAAAAATCTCAAACATTGCAACCACAACCTAAAGTGTTTTTTGAAACTCCATCCTTCAATTCTCCTCATCACTCTCGTGACAACACTAGAAGGCAAATTTGAAGACTCACTCTATTTACGGGGTGTGGCAGTATAAGTTCGTTTTTTAAATGAGCCCCATTCACAGTGATGCTTTCTATGACCATCAATTAACTAAAATTAAAATTACGACGCATAACTCGAGTTAAAATAAGGGGTAAGCATCAGAGGGAATGCTGGCCGACAGGAATACTCTTGGAGGCTAGCATTGTTTGGGGAGTTCCGCCCCCACGTACCCAAGAAAATTCCCGCAGGGGGAATGCCGGTCGACAAGAGTACTCTTGGAGGCTAGCATTCTTTGGGGAGCGTCGCCCCATGTACCCGAGGATATTGGGGGTGCCGTGAGGTTACCTCCTGGGATGACAGGTAACGAACCTGATGGGATCTGGACTGCACTTTGGACAAAGAATTGGAATTGATGCTTTGGGCTGGCGGATATGATGGTTTGGACCTAGTCGCTTTGCACAGTAGTGCCGAGGTGACACTCGTGTGTGAATGGCTCCAATTCAACTATCATACCATCTCCGTCGCGGTAAAACCTTGACAGGCCTCGGAGTACGTTCGAAGTTCGCACCATTGGGTTGTTGGTGTGGGTTCGGTTGAGACGGACTCCCGATTAGCGCTGGTCTGGCTCTGAGCACTTGTCCCCATAAGGACTTGTACTAACCTTCGCAGCACTTGTCCCCATAAGGACTTGTACTAACCTTCGCAAGATAACAACGGGACCAAAAAGGCGACTACACACACGAATGGAGATAGCGGCTCCGTGTGGGGACCCAATAAAACTGGAGCAACCAAAAACACTTAAAAAGATAAAAAACCCAAAAAAAGAAATGAAAATTAATAACAGAGACGACGCAACCAGCGGTTGCAACCACCATGTTAACAGTACATCGAGAGCGGTACTAACGATGACAAAAATAGCGAATAATACAATGACAGTGAAGACGGACGAAAAACGGAGATTAGCAGACGGCGTTCGGGCGCATCAAAAAAAAAAAATTATGGGAGCGCCAGAGCGTCCTATATAGGAAAAGTGGAAACTCTGCAGGATACTACAGGTGTTCAAGCGGTGGAAGAAAATATAAAGAACATCGAGAATTCGATGGTCACTGCTGCGATCGTTATCGAAACGACCGATTCAAGGGCCATCCGGAAGCCAACGAGGAGACTACGGCAGGAAAAGAAACAAGTGACCAGACAAATAACGTGACGTTGTGTGATTGCAACGCCAACGTCGAAAATGTAGCGGAAGTACTGTATTCGGAAACGGAAAACAATAACCTCTCCCAAGGATGGTCTCAAAGTGCAATTGCCGTCCAGTGACATGAAGAAGAAAGGCTATCCCGAAAAGTGGGAGGTATTCTGAAAAGAATACAATCTGCATACGACTCCCCAAAAATCAGCAAAACAGTAAATATTGGGCTCCTTGAACTAGAGGAGCTCCTAGACCGCATATGGCACTACCGGAGGAGCTGGTTAAAGGTCAAAGACGAGCAGAAGGCTAAAGAAGCATTGAGGGCAAAATCTAAAGGCCACATGCAGATAGCTCCATCATTAAAAACAATAAAAGAATGTTGTCTAGCCCAATCGAAGGAGATCGGGATAAAAGAAGAGAGGAAGAGGCACTTGATGGGCGTGGAGCACCAGATCACAGGTTCCAGACAGTGCTTACAGAAGGAGTGAAGAAAGCCGCAAAGAAAAAGTACCTGACGCAAAACAGGAGAGACAGAAGCCCCGATGAAGACCCCGGCAGCAAGCACTGCTCGTAAGACTTCAAGATGGCCGGTCCTGCGTGGAGGTGTTGCAGGGCATCAGGGAAAACGTAAGGCCCGATGACACCAACACTACCATTAAAGCAGTACGACCAACGCGGTCGGGCCACATACTGGTCGAATTTGGAGCAGCGGCCGACAATAAGCAAGCATTCTGCGACGCAGTAAAGAAAGTCCTCACTCGAGCCGATGGCAGTGATCGAAATAAGAGACATTGACTGCGTCACGGATCTGGCTGAGGTAGAAGAGGCCATCAAAAGGGAGTTCCCTAGCGTGAGAAGGATCAAAGCGAGACTGACATCAGAAAACAATAGGGCACAACGCATGGCCGTAGTTGACTTGACCGAAAAGGACACTGAAAAATTCCTGAACAGGAGCAAAGTACGAATAGGGTGGGCTGCCTGTAGGATACGGCGAAGAGCAACGCCTCTTCAACGTTTCAAATGCCTTGGCTAAAGTCACGCCACACAAGTATCCAAAATACCCGATAGGAGTTCTCTATGTTACAAATGCGGTAAAATGGGACATAAAAGTAAAGAGTGTACGAAGGAGGCACACTGAATTTTTCGCAAGGACGCTGATTGAAGACCGGGTCTTGGGTTCGTCTGCAGATCAGGACAATGCCGGGTTATCCAGGAAGCCCTAGCCAAGGCAAAATCAGAACTTTGATAACCCGAACCCTGCAGGTAAACCTATACCGCAGTTCAAAGTCCGCCCAAAGTCTGTTTGAGCAGTTTGCGAGGTACACGAAAGCCAACTTCTTGCTGCTAAGTGAGCAACACCATGATAAAAGCTCTGCATCATGGTACCCTGATGAAACTACTACTGCCGCTGTATGGGTTCGGAACAGTGATTTTCAGGCGTAGAGCTGTGGGTGGGGAGATAGCTACGTGTGGGTTCGGTGCTCATGGACCACCTTCTTTAGTGTGTACCTAACGTTGAATGCTTTAGAGAGCACTGTCTCAAACGCAGACGGCAGCGTGTTTGTTGTGGGAGACTTCAACGCTGAAGCAATCGAATGGGGCATGGGGAAAACGAATCCCGAAAATGGTGGCCAGGACGACGCTGCCGTACTAAACACCAGAAGTACGCCAACTTTCCACAGTATTGGCTATGAAGCAACGATACCGGATGTGACATTCGCCTCGGATTCCTTAGTAGATGGATACGCAATTGGAGAATATTAGAGGACTACTCAGCCAGTTATCATAAGTGCATTCTGCTTGAGATCAGTGATGTCTCCCAGCACCCGTGCTCTCCACTTTCTACAATTGACAGGAACATCGGAAGGATGGACGTGGGAAGGGTCGTCGAGGTGCTCACAGCAGGTGCTCCACTGCTGAAAGATGCGCAGGAGCTGGAAGAACTTGCACCTTAAGACGTGGTGAACTCAACTATGTGCTTGCAGCGCTTCTATGCCCCGTTGAAAACCCCGACACGGCAAGCCCTTAGTGTACTGAGAGTCAGCCTAAATCGCTGAAAAGCAAAGGAAGGGACGCAAGCTTCAGTGTGAGGCTCAACGGGCACGGAACCCTGGCGACGCATGCAACCAAATAGCAGCATATAAGTTGGACAGGAAATGACTTCGCAAATTGATCAACAATAGCAAGGCTCGCTACTAGCAAGATCTAGAGGACAATATGTACAAGAATCCGTGGGGCCTTGGCTACAAGCAAGTTTTGCGGAAGCTTGATGTCCTACGGAAACCTTGCATTCATGATGCGGAAAAGATGGATGAAACAGTGCGGGCACTCTTCCCCATCGATTCTGTCCGTGTTCACGTCGACCATGGTGAAACAGCAGTTGAGTGTCCACACTTCAGACAGCCAGAACTAGAAGAGGTAGTTCTTTCACTGAAAGCGAGGAAGGCTCCAAGTCCAGATGGTATTCCGGCAGAGGTGTTGCAACTTTCCTATTACCATTGTCCTGACTTGCTGCTCAGTGTATTCAACGCTTGCCTACGGGAGGGGGTTTTCCCGATACCACAGAAGGTGGCGAGACTCGTGCTGATCAGCAACGGCAAGGTAAATGCTGGATCGCCATCTACATACCGCCCGTTATGCATACTAGACCCAGCTGGAAAAGATCTACAGAAACCCATCAAGGGAAAATCCACTGACTGGGTCCATGCTGCTGGGGACCTATCTCCTTGGCAGTACGGCTTTAGAATAGGACGCTCCCCCACTGATATGATTGTAGAGGTGGTGAGTGCAGTCCAAAAGGTCAAGGCGTATGGCCGCAGCAAGCGACGGATCTTCCTTTTGGTAACACTCGACATTAGGAACGGCTTCAACTCCGCTAGATGGGTAGATATTCTGGATACGCTGGAAAACCCTTTTCAAGTTCTAGAATATCTAATGCTGCTTTTAAGGAACTACCTGAAGGACTGAAGTGTACTTTGGGATATAGCACAGGGCCAACGAAGAATGAATCTTACTTCGGGTGTTGCCCAGGAATCTATCCTTAGTCCGGACTTGTGAAACGTTTCTTACGATGGGCTACTGAGACTCGAGATGCCAGATGATTTACACTTGATCACCCATGTAGATGATGGTACGGCTCTGGTCATTGGACGAACCGTTGAGCTAGCGCAACTTAGGCTGGATAGGCTAGAGCGCTGAGTAAGGTACTGGATGACTGCTCGCGGGTTCAGTTTAGCACTGGTGAAAACCGAAGTTGTTATCTTGACAACAAGGAATCGAAGCCAGTGGTAAAGCACCAGGAGCTACTGGTTGACTCAAAAATGAATTTCTTTGAGCGAACCAGGGCAAGGGTTGAGAAGGCTGCTTCAAAAGCATCGGCTCTGAGTCGACTTGCGGCCAACATAGGGGGACCCAGTCCATCATAAAGACGCCTCTTGATGAGTGCTGTAGAATCAGTGCTACTGTACGGAGCAAAAATATGGGGTGACGCAGTCAGTTAGCTGGTATACTTAAAACGCTTGGCACAGGTACAAAGAAGAGGAGCTCTGAGGATCGCATCTATCCAAGAGTCTCTGATTCAGCGATGAGAGATATTTTGGCGTGATACCTGTTGTCTTCCTTGCTGCAGAGCGCCGGACTATTCATCTGCGTCGAAACGACGACGTGAGGGAGATGGTTGTCCGCGAAGAGAGACTGCGTTCACTCAACGATTGGTAGCAGTCTTGGGTGAATTGCTAGACGGGAAGGTAGACTAAGCGTCTCACCTCTGATGTGAGACAATGGCTGAATTGAAGGCATGGTGAGACTGACTTCTATCTGACCCAGCTTTTGAGTGGGAATGGTTGTTTTCAGTCTTTACAGATTGGTAAGTCACGGTCCTCCAATCGTCGGTTTTGCCCAGGAGAGGGAGATAATGCCTGCTACACATTTTATCGTGCACAAAATGAGAAAAGCTGCAAAGGGATCCCTACAGGGAGACGGGATAGCTCACCGTGGGTAATATAATCATGGAGATGCTCGAATCGGTTGACAAATGGAACCAGGTGGCACATTATGGTTGGGCAGTCCTAAAAGATAAAAGGGACTCACAGCAGCCGGGGGCGTTGGGGCTAAGAGATCACTTGTCTGGTCGTTCCTCTCTCCCCTCCCGCTAGAAAAGGGATCCTCTAGCCTGAAGGTGCCTCACGGCGTAACAAAACGACACCTGCCCCGATGTAATATGTCAAACGGTTCCAGGCTGGGTTCTTAGGTTGACAGGGACGGTGTTTAGTAGTCGCCTTCTTGCGAGCACGGGAATCCCACACTTTGTACGTAAATAACATTCATCTCCCAACCATGAAAAAAAATCTCTTAATGTCGTATTCGGTTGGATAAAATTGCTGGTTCCAAGAGAGTATGCAAATCTGTGATAAGACCTGTGTTATGCTATGGGTGTGAAACATGGACCCTAACTCAAGCATCTGCAAATATATTGAACGCCTTTGACAGACGGGTCCTGAGGTGAATAATCGGAGCGAAGCTAAATGGAGACCAATGGCAAATCGTTACAACCATGAGCTGTATGAAATTTTTAAGGAACCGGAGATCTCAAGGATTGTAAGACTGTGGAAGCTGCAATGGGCTGGACACATGAATCGTATGGATAAACAACGGACACCCAAAAAGGTATTCGCTGGGAGAATGAAGGCCGGAGGTAAGTGGGGAAACCGAGGAAACACTGGTCTGACTTGGTCGACGAAGACAGTTCATCGCTGCTCGGATTTTGAAATTGGAGGACGTGGTCAATGAACCGAGACAGTTGGAGGCGCTATTTGCAGGAAGCGAAGGGCCGAGAGGGGCTGTAGTGCAAAGAAGAAAAGAAGAGACCGAGAAACGAACGATTAAATGTCACAAACCAAAATTCCTAATGTATTAAAGTAAACGATCAACAGCTGTGAAACACTTAGTTGTCTCAAAATATAATTCCCATACGTTCTAGAGTCACACTCTTAAACCCTTTGACACAAAACACCTGAACACCTTAAAATATAACATATAAAGTGCTTGAAACATATTAAGACAAACAGTGTTTTTAATATATAATTTCACGTGCAACTTGCAACAATACGATTTATGGGATGAATGTGGAAGTATCCGCAAATTTTGAATAAAAACGATATTTCAAGTTATCAACTAATCTGTCATTTTCTGGCAGTAAGATGCAATTCGTTTTGGATATTAGTTTTACATATAATGTAAAAACCATATTACCTTCTTGAGTATCAATACATTCGATCAAGATAATGAAATACTCTAACTATTTCTAAGTCAAGGCTCGAAAAGGGCTGTAGTGTAAGAGAAAAAAAAACAAAACTAACGTATGAACCATTAATGCTATGTCATCACAGGGAATCCATTTTTAGAACTTACTGCACAATTTTATATTTTAAATCAAGTTTTATCATTAGAATGCAATTTAAAGTTTTTTTCCTCATCATCATTTCTCATTAATCCCATTTGCTGTCTGCTCCAAACAAATCGTGCTGGAATGCCACTAGGAAGCAACAACCAGTGAGAAGGAAAAAAACCAGCACGCCATTACATCCTTAAGCTGCTTAATCTCTGCTGCAGAGATTTTCAACATAGTATCCACTTAAAAATAGATAGTAAAACGCAAGGAAAAGCTGCATAAATAACATGAAAAATCCGTCGTCTTCCATACTCCATTCGGATAGATAGTCTCCGCTAGACATAGTTAAAGTCTAGTGCATAGTATGAAATCCATTGGGCGCACTCATCAGCTAATGGTCCATGCAAAAACGTGCACAACTCACTCAGGTCCTTTTCTATACTCTCCATTTTCTTTCGGCAAAAAATGGAGGATCAGTGCATTGCAACGAAGCAGTAAAGCTAACAACAACAGCACTAACAGCAGTAGCAGCAGCATCAACAACAACAGCAACAACAACCTGTGAATATATACAAAAGTCAGTATCCTGCGATAGATGTAGAAAAACCGGCGGGATGTGGAGTGGACGGTGATGATTCGGGAGAGCTCTTTTTTTAATGCACAAAATGAGATAACAGCAGCCATTTACCTCGGCTCCACTCCACTCCTCACGACGACGATAGCGACGAATAGAATATATTCTGCAATATACTTGAATATATTCAGAAATATCCTTTTTACGATGCAAAATTCCAAAAGGATGCATTTTAAGGATGCAAAAAAATCAGCTAAGTGAAACGAACGAAACTCAACGCCAGGTCCTTCATGTTTTTTTTTTCTGCATATTTTTCGAGGAAGAATTTTAGTAGCGTTCAGGTTTTGCTCCATTTCTTCTACAGCGCGGACCACTCTTGTATTTATTTTAAATCCTGTTGAGGTATCTGCATCGCTTCCGGCGATCGTTAAGGAAAAAATACACAAATTCTCACAATATAATATATTTTGCTTGTACTAAATGATTATTGACTGGAGCAGAAATTGTGTGGCGTTCAACAAAAAATTTAATAACAAATTCTGAATGGAAGATGGTAAGAAGTATATTTTCCTTGCACCGAAGATACATTCATTTAGATTCAAATTTATAAAATGAAATTCCTTGCAGTACAATCTGATAAAACTCACGATTCCAAGTTGCCGGATGCGTAATTCAGAACAAAGCCTTGTTAAAGTATTTTCCGAAACTATTCTCAACAACAAAAAATCTAGTTTAAACTTTAACACCGCCTCCATCCTAGGCCCGAAAAAGAACTTCCAACCAACTCCATAAGCTCTAACTTGTTTAATTAGCGATTGTTTAAGCAGGTTTTATTCCTCCCTCGTGAACGTGATAGTCATCTCCGCAAACACAGACGTTGGATGATGATTCACGATAAGGATCCTTCCATTTATTATCATGTCCGAAACAATTTTATTTCTCCTGCAGAGATATCCATGCAAATAAAATGCGACCTCTCCGTGTCTACGCATTACGTTAAGGATACCAACGTGGATTTCAACATCAACGTTTACGTCTTTCGGTGAACCGATGAGTTAGGAGCTGTGGGAGTAGCAGGGATGCGCGAGAGGTTGACGAGGTGGATGAAAGAGTGAGTACTTGCACAGATTAGTGAGGGTAGATAAAGTTGAAATAATTTTTTTCCTGCCTTGTCAACATAAAAGAGATGTTTGTTAAGCATATTTAGCAGTAGGACCAAGGTTGCAAATGATAGAAGTTTTTTTTTCGCAGTCCTTGTTGTTTTTCCCGTCTTAATTCAGCACTGTCTATCTTAATCAGTGAAAGTGTACTTCTTGTTCTACGAAACCAATGGCTATCAGCGGATTGAGTCATGTTTGGAGCAAATTTTTTTATTGCTAGAAGAGTGATAAGATTTCGTGAGTCGAAGATTGATGAGAATTTCCAGAAAATATTTCAAGGTCGTAACAGGGGCTGACATTCAACGAATTTCCTAATGTAGTTTCTAAGAAGAGTAGAACTTAAGAAGTTTTAGCTTATGTATAATAAGTCATTCAATAAGTCCGTAGGATAAGTGAGAAAAAAAACAAATTTTGACAAAACTCAATTTTATTATTCAACATAGTTGCCTTCGAGGACGATATAACGAGTATAGTGACTTCCAACTTTTCGATACCACTTTCATCGTACGATTTCTCTTCCTCATGGAAACAGGCCTCCGTTTCAGCGATTACTTCATCATTGGACTTAAATTTCTTTCCAGCAAGCATTCTCTTGAGATCTGAAAACAGAAAAATGTCGCTGCGGGCTAAATCTGGAGAATACAGTATGTGTGCAAGCGGTTCGAAGCCTAATTCATTCAATTTTGCCATCGTTTTCATCGATTTGTGACACGCTGCATTGTCTGGTGGAACAACACTTTTCTCTTTTGCAAATGCAGCCGTTTCTTTGCGATTTCAGCCTTCAATCGATCCAAAAATGCACAATAATAGTCGCTGTTGATGGTGGTTCCTTTTTGGAGACAGTCGATGAATATTATTCCGTTCACTTCCCAAAATACAGATGCGATCACCTTACTGGCTGACTGTTGCTTCTTTGCTTGCTTTGGATTTTGTTCGTTGACTGCTGTCCACTCAGCTGACTGTCTTTTGGATTCTGGTGTGTAATAGTGAAGCACTGTTTCATCCATTGTTACATATCGATGATATGATTCGATTTTTTTCCGGTTTAACAGCGCCAAACACTCAATCAATGGATCAATGCGTTATTGTTTTTGATCGACTGTGAGCTCATGCGGCACCCACTTTGCACAGAGCTGTCACATACCCAAATGCTCGTGTAAAATGGTAAAAACACTACCATCTGATATCTTTACAATGTCAGCTAGCTCGTGCACCTACAATATGCGATCGTCAATAACCAGTGGCGGCTGTACCTTAAGTGCGCTCGTGCGCTGAACCACCAATTCAAAAGATTTAAAAATTACAATATTACTTCATCTTTATTTTTAAATTACCATATTAATATTTATTTTTTAAACATACAAAAACATATAACAAATAAAACTATGAAGACTTATTTTCCCTGTAAAGAAACATTCTCGTGCGCTTCGGCGAGCGCACGAGGACTGCTAATACAACTTGTATGGGTTACGAGCTAATACGCCTGACGCGTGAGACAAAAGATAGTTCATAGAAATGTACCGTGTAATGAGTCTGTTCTCGAGCGCCGCACGAGCGATTTCGTTTGACGAAATTCGCCGGATCTGCGACGGCGGCCATTAGGGATGACATCTCGTTAACAGTATAGTTTCGCTGTATCTGTGATACGTGTTAATTATTGTTTGTTTACATTAAGTAATTGTTTTCTATTTTCGTTTTGATTCTATTCTATACTGTGTACAGTCTGTGTGGTGTGAGTGAAAATGAGCATAAACATTAACTATATTAAAGACAATAACAAAACTTTTCAAAACAAAGTTGACATAAAACTGGCCGGACCGCCAAGGCCCTTTCTAGATTTAAAACAACAGTGCGAATCGAAAAACAAAGCATTTGTGCGAAGTTTTAAAAGTGAAATGTATAATAGAAAGAAATGGTTGTGTGGATGTGAGCGTCTTAATGCATTCTTTTGCTTTCCTTGCATTATTTTTGGTATAGAATCGATTTGGACAGAAACTGGAATCAAGGATTTGACACATTTGAGTGAAAAAATAAAAAAAACATGATTCTTCGCAAGTACACCTACAAAATGTAATGAGTTTGTCCGTGTTAGGCACAGTCGACATTCGTAATCAGCTAGATTCTGTGTATAGAAGCAATATCCAAAAGTATAACGAACAAGTTGATAAAAACAGATATATTTTATCACGTCTTATCGATTGTGTCAAGTTTTGTGGTGCATTTGAGTAAGCTTTGCGAGGTCACGATGAAACAATTGAGTCTAGTAATGCTGGGGTGTTTCGTGGATTAATAGACTTTGTATCAGAGTTGGATACAGTCATGAAGGAGCATCTCACATCGTCTACAGTCTTCAAAGGTACGTCAAAAACGATTCAGAATGATATTTTGGACTCAATTTTATGTGTGTACCACAAAGAAGTGTCGGATATTATAAAAAAATGTGAATACGTAGCAGTTCAAGCTGATGAAACTACCGATGTATCGACCACTATGCAGATGGTAATGATTTTAAGATACGAAGAAAACGGACAGGTTCACGAACGGTTTTGGAAATATCTTACGCCGCATTCCCATACTGCTGAAGGACTTAGTTCTGTGATTTTAACAGAATTACGGGCACTTCAAATAACTCCGCAACAATTAATAGCACAATGTTACGATGGCGCCTCTGTAATGAGCGGGAATGTTGGTGGAGTACAGGCTAAAGTAAAAACCGTCTATCCAAATGCTTCATTCGTTCATTGTTACGCCCACCAACTAAATTTAATGATAGCAAAAAGTGTAAGTCAAAACAAAACCGTACAGAAATTTCTTGCTAACCTTCAAGCTTTTCCAAAATTTTTTTCACGATCACCGAAGCGTACAGAGATTTTGAAAACTATAGTATCAAAGAAGATTCCAGCTGCTCCACAAACGAGATGGAACTTTAATTCGCGGACGGTTGACACAGTAAATAGCTACAAGGAGCCTTTAAAGGAATGCATGACCACCATTATAGAAACGGAAAATGATACTAATTCTATAAATCAGGCAGATATGCTTCAAAGATATTTGAACGACAGTATTTTTTTATATTGGCTTGAATTTTTTCAATCTATTCTGCCACATAGTGAAATTTTATTCAAACGAATGCAAAAAAGGAACATTGATTTGGTTCATATAAAAAACTGTATTAATGATTTTGAAATCAGTATACAGAATGCACGTAACACCATAGATCAACTTGAAGAACCACCTCAAAAAAGATTTGATTCGTCTAGCTCTGTCATAGCGAAAGAAGTGTGCGATATAATTATTACTCAAGTGAAAGACAGATTCAATTTTTGTAATCATTTGAAAGCAGCCAAATTATTTTACTGCGAGAACTTTACCACGTACCGTTCTACTTTTCCCGATAAAGATTTCACGATCAGTTTCCACTTACGCCGCTTTGGACAAATACAAATTGAAAAACGATTTCATCAACGCAAATAGTGCAATTGCAATTTTACAATTGTTTTATAATAATGACCCCACTGAATCATTTTCAGAGTCAATGAAACTGTTGCGAATGCTGTGCACTATACCAATGACTTCGGCAGAGAGCGAGCGATGTTTTTCGACACTGAAAAGAATTAAAACTTTTCTGCGAAACACCATGTCGCAGGATCGGCTAAATGCACTTTCTGTGCTCAGTATTGAAAAAAATTTATACAAACTATACCCGATTTTAATAAAAAGGTGATTGAACATTTCGCTTCAGAAAAATGTCTTCGCATAGATTTAATGTATAAAAAATATTAAAAATAAACATATTTTATGTAAATTGTTGTTTTATTGAATTTCTAATCTTAATACTTAGTGAGCAAGTAAAGTGCAACACCAGCTCGATGACCCACCAGCCACCACTGTTCATAACCAATTTGTGGATATTTTGTTATTTTCTGGACTAACAGCCTCATTTGGGCGTCCACTGCGCTCTGTATCATTTGTGCTGGTACAACCACGTTTAGATTCTGCAATCCACGACTCTACCATTTTTCTCGATGGAACAGAGTCCGAATAATGTTTATCAAGCCATTGTTTGGTTTCCACTGTATTTTTTTCATCAAAAAACAATGCTTTATCAAAACTCGAAATTCGCTTTTTTCCATTTTTTTTTCAATAACAAAAGTTGTTGCGCACAAAATGCTATAACTGACAAATCAATAGTCAGATTGCTGTCAAATTTATACACGTATCGTTTGAAGGTTAGTACTAATAAAAAATCACCTGGAAAAAATTCTAGTAACGCCATCTATGTATCATCCTACGGACTTATTGAATAGACTGTTTTGTGCTGTTAAAATAAGTTGAGTGGGCAGGAATCCATAAGTAGAATTTGTACAAAATTTACATTTATCAAAATCAATTGATAACCACCAAACCCTGTACGTTAAACAATTGGCCAAAAACATTATGCTTGATTTTACGTGGGAAATATTTATTTTTTTTCGAACATTGTTGATATTTTTGACTGAATTACCTATTAATAATATTTGAATTAAATATCTTTTCTGAAAACTCCCAGCAAAGTTTATAATATAGGGTAGGATGGTGCAAGATGAGGCGGGAGATAATTGGCGCATTCGCAACTGGCTAGGTCTGATGTGACATATACATTTATGAGTAACTTCATTCGTATTTTGTTGACTAATTACTATTATTGTAGATAAGTCTAAAGATTTTGGCCACTTTTGAACCAATTATCATTCGGTGTTTTGAATGATTTATATGTCGTCTTAGCCTAACAAATTGTAATGATTTTCTGTTCACATCGCTCGAACGAAGAGATTTCCCGAAGGAAATCTGAACCGACCCCTCATCGGTTCTAGACGTGAAGTGTGAGTCGTGCCAACGAATGGTACCAATCGGGCAACCAGTCCGTGCACCCGTAATTCATTTCGCGGTGGCTGCTTGTCGGCTAGCTAGTTCGAAGAGGATTTCGACCGCAGGTCTTTCAAATGGATTTCGCTCAATTACGTTGTTTCAGCCACCATCACGTGCCCGTTTCAAACGCGTATAAAAACACAACATAGGGAAAAGAAACCTATTCTTACGTTATTCCGTATTCAACATCCATTCAGACAACAACAAAAACAAACTTTAAACCCGGCTTCCACTCTTTCCCATAATGAATTCCATTTTTCTTAATAACCACGCTACACTGTATTTACAATTCCCTCAGTTATTTTCCAATCCGAAATCAAGTATTTCAAATATAATTTATCATATTTAAACAAATTTCATTATTATACACTTAAAGTCTCTCTACCGCTCCATAACGAAAAACAAACAAGCAGAATAAACAATCATTAAACTCATGCCAGATTAGTAGAAGCGAAAAAAATAGTATACAATTGGGATAATATTTCAAAATATAAGAAGAGAAAACTTAAATGTATAGAAACAAATATCACTACAACTGAATTAGTTTGATTTTATCTGGTCCTAATTCTTAGCACATAGGACATCTTCTTGCCACAGTCGATTTTAATGAAAATTGGCGCAACACGGACAGCACTTATTTGCAAATACATTGGCTTTGGTGGCGAATTTCAAATGATCGACACAGACAATAGCTTACATAAGTAAATAGTTTGTAACCATGGTTGGCGTGTTCTTGCACTTTGATCACTCCCGAAGACGATTCGGTGGTTTGTAGACAACTATTTTGACACTATTCAATGTTTCTAAAGCACGTTTAAATACTGTACCGAATAGCGAGCTGAGTTCAAGGAGATCGGCATCTTAAAAGAATGTTGGGAGTTTCTATATTTGTCTTCACGGTTCAAGTATCAATTTGATTCAAATTTTGAAGTCAAGTCTAACTTTGCTGTCATTCTATCGTAATCTTCTTTCAAACGGTATTTACACCACCACACGCAATATGCGATGTTCCATCTCTTTGAATAGCTATCATCTACTCTAACTTTTGGAAACAGCTTCCAAAAATAGATTTAATTTGTTGCAAAAAATTAATGGCGATAAGGTATGGAAATCGTATCTTGCTCGGGCGCTTATTCCATTAAATTAATGACGTGGACACTGCCGATACTTCACCGTAAAACTTACTTTGTAACTTCCAAACAGTTGTCGCTGCATTCGTCCGACTGAAAACTTTTGTTTGCATTGAGCAAGAAGTAGCGCCACAACGCAAAAGCAAAAAATGGTTCGTTCCTTCCTTGTACCGTTTCCCCGCAATCGCCTGTTCGGAAATACAGTTATTTAAAAATATAATCACATAGGGTTGCACTCACTGTACACGCGACTAAGCCGGGAAAAGATACCGACAACTGAAGCTGGTAAACTTTCGTCAGACAGCGGTGGCGCACTCAAAACCAGGGTAGAGGCACTTAAAATAAGCTGAATTAAAGATGGGAAACTCGAGAACAACTTCCTTACCTCTCTACTCCTGATTTGCAACACCATGAGCAAACTCCTTTTACTTAACCGCTCCACGTAAGCCCCAATCGCGGCTCCAAAATATAACGGTGGATTTCCAGTTGAGCGGCGATTATCAATATGACGTGCGAAATTTCTTATACTATACTTTCACTTATTCTCTTATCCGTCTCAGGACAGGTTGGAAATATTAAAACACGACTAATTAAGTAAAAATGAAATAAAGTCCTGGCCCAGACGACGTTACTGCCACCGTACCGATTTCGTCGACTTTCTCAGTTCGAATGTACGTTTGACACTCCCAGACAAAATTGACGTACGGCGGGAAGTCATATGGTGGCGCATTGTGTATGTATTAGTCGCCTACTAATGATCATTTGTGTGGTAGGGGCGTTGGCTACCATCTGGCTTCTCATCCAACGTCAACGACTGACTAAAAATAGACAGTGGCATAGGACCGATTCATTACAAAATGAAATATTTACGATATTTTATAAGAGATGGCAAAGTATATCAATTCTTGCGGGGATTTACTTCATTCAAGTCCTCAAAATAATAATAAAATCTTTTTAAATATTGTACATAAATATATTTAACAACGAAAATAACATCACAATCATAATATGGTGGTTAGATCGCTAGATAGCAACAAATTGAAAATTTATGGCCTGCTGATCCTTACAGAGAGTCAAATTCGTTGGTTTAAGTAGCTTATGTCATCGCTATCCTCCGTCCTAAGTAGTAGTAGTAGTACTTTATTGAGACTTATCTTTTGACATATGTTACTTAACCTAATTTTAATGTTACGATTCATTTGATAGTGACACTTTTGTCAAATGTCCTTAGCTTCTTCATACGACCTGAGTCTATACTTTACAGTTTTGAAATGCTAATGTTCATTTTCCTTTCCGTTTGCTCTTACGGTTATTGTCTTTTAGTTGCTTATTCACAGATTAAACCCTAAACTAAACTAACCTAACTTACTCTATTCTAAGCGTAATTACATTGCAACTCTTCTTTGTAGTTTTGGTTGGTCGTGTGTTCTCTTCAAGCGTTACATCCAAAATCGCGTTTCAAAAGAGGCAAAGTTCTTACCAACCTGATCTGCAGAATATACGTGTTATTTTGTATTTATTTAATCGGTTTCTTAATTATTGTTTATTAGATTTTTATTTTTTCCCGATCGAAATTCAAGTTGCTTGGGGGACGGTATGTAATAGAAAATGGTTTTTAGGGGGTTTGGTTGGGGTTTGGTGTCAATCTGGTAGTCTTGGAAAATTCTTATGGAGAGAGATAATATGAGTGTTCAGAGATGGGGGTACTATTGAAGAGGTCCCGGATTAGATTTGATTCATGTATCTAACATTTAGCTATTCGCTTTTTGCTTGCTTCAAGCATGTTTTGCAGGATGGGGGTCACTTTAGTTTCTTAGTAAAGAACGCTGTTTTTATAGTATTTTTTAATTGCGGCATCGATATTTCAATATACATTTCCGGAGTATCCTCCTCTCAAATATTTGATATTCTTCGGCTACTGTTAGTGAAACTGTCAGCCAGGCTGGGAAGTAGTATGTGCTGATGGGACGAATTTGGAGGAAAGGAGGGGTGAAATTAATGGAGCAGCTTCTTTGGGTTCGTTTATTGCTTTTCTTGCATGTGGGTTCATTTTCAGCCTGTTGTTGAGGTTCACTCCCGAATACCTAATGTTACCTTTTGGGTTCGCCGTGTCCCCGTCGATAACCGCCCTTATCAGTTTGCTGTGCAGAACAGCTAGTTTGTGCCCTTTACCACTCCGTTACGGAAGCATATTTTTCGGCTTTAGCAGCGTTGATTTGGAGCTCCCAATCCTTTAAATAGCGTGCTATAATGTCAACTTCTCCTTGCATCATTTCCATAGCGGAAATGGGAAAAATATGACTGGCTAGAATAAGGATATCATCCGCGTACATGATCATGATCGGGTTACTGGAGATGTTTTGGATTCTGTTTGTAAAGGAGGTATGTGGGATGTCGTGTAGGAAGAAGTTGAAAAGGTTTGGCCCCAATATGGATCCTTGTGGGACTCCAGACAGGATAGGCATAGGTGTTGAAGTTCGTTGGGATATTTCAGTGATTACATATGTATTTTGTAGGAAGCTGTCAAGGATACGCGCAAGGGCCAGGGGACAGTTGGAATACATGTTTGAGTTTTAACCCATCAGCCCGAACGGAGTCAAATGCTTTTTGTAAGTCTAGTGCTTATGCGACTGGGCATTGTTTTTTGCGCAAGTTTTTGAAGAACGGTGTCCTGCACACGCATAATGGCATTATCTGTGGATTTTTTGGGTTGGAATCCGAACTGAAACTCTGGAATTAGCTTCATTGAAAATGCTATAAAGCTTCGTAGTATGATTTTTTCTAGAGTCTTACTAATATTGGAAATTAAAGAGATTGGCCTGAAGTTATTTACGTCTCCGTCGCAGTTTGGTTTAGGGATAAGTATAAGGTTGCCTCGTTTCCATCTTTCGGAAAAGTAACCATTGTTGATGCAATTAATGAGATGATTGTTAAATTTTTGGTGACAATTGCGCCGGATTTCCTTAGTACTTTATTGGGAATACCGTTTAGGCTCGAGGAGGTTTTATTATTAAGACCAGCTAGTATATCTTGTACTTCTGACACGTATGTGAAAAATTCCCCGAATGTTTCATGTTGGGGAGATACTACCTTGTTGGTGTCAGAAAATATTATCAGGTATGAACCTTGGTAATCGATGTTTCCAGTTCTTACAGCCGATATCATTTCTTGTGCTCTTTCGTTCTTTGGGGCTCTTTCTCGGTGCAAGTTTCCGTAGAATGAGGAGATAACTCGCAGTTTTTCTGCAGGGGTAGCCCTCTGTGCTTAATAGGATCCCTGCTGATGCTAAAATTATATGACCGTCGGCCCGTTACTATATTGATTTCTCGAAAGGTGGATGGTTTGTGTAAACTCAATCTTCTTTTATAATTTTCAATCATCTCACATCTTATTTGCCACCTTATGCGGTGGGTTAGTTCTATGATTTCCCTTTTGAGAGTAAGGTATTCCTGGTTTTATTATTGTGTCGGTAGAAGATCCGTTTAAGCCTTTGAGTTTTCCGTTTTTGTTTCTTTATCTGTGCTTTGGTGTCTTGCGTAAGGCATCTGTATAGCCATTGTTTCGGTTTTTCTTCTGGCGGATGCGGATATCAATTTCCTGGTTAGATAGGATTCGGTTCGCAGAGGGAGGAGGCGGGAGGACAAATCGTCTTCGAGGTCACTTCTAAACTCTGCCCAATCAACAGAACCATAGGAGCAAAATTTTTTCGGTATTTCTTCAATAGTGGTTTGGTTATTTAGGTGAAGGGTTAGTTTCAAACAATAGTAATCGGATATCGATGGTAGGGTTTCACATTGGTAGGGTTTTTTGTTACCAGCTAGTAGCTCTTGTGGCACTAGAAAGTTATCTGAGAAGGGTATGAGGGGACACCTGCGTTGACGATGGCGCATGTTAGAAATGCGCTCGACAGGAACCATTGATATATTCTTTGGCCGTTTGGATTCCGTGTGGAATCACTCCAATGCTCATGTCTCGTGTTGAGGTCCCGCCAAGGAGGATAGAGTCGTGATTAGCAGCTATTGTTAGTATTCTATTAAGGGTCGGTTCTGTTAAATAGCCCAGGTTTCCTGAGATGTGAATAGATCCAAATAGTATTTTCCCAAGACTACCATTGTGTCTTCGCATGTTTAAAGTTGCTAGTGTGCAAAATTAAAATTGGTCGACTGATAAGTGGTCTCGATATAGAATGGTGGTCCCTCTATCGGCGTCGTTTCTAAGTACTTGGTAATTTTCTATTCGGACTTTGTGTGTCGGTTTTAAGAGTGTTTCTTTAAGGAAAACTATGTCTGGTTGAATGGATTTTGTAAAGTTAGGCACGAATATTCTTTTGTCATAGGAAACTAGAGAGTTTATGTTGATTCAGATAGTAATCAGACTATTTACCCCCACATGCGTTAAGGTATAGCTAAATGAGCAAAACTGGCTTGGCCTGTGTTGGCGTGCCATTGTATTTCGGCCAGGATCGGGCAACCTTTTTTAGGAGTTGGACTGTTTCATAATGGAGTCGTTGAAGGGGGGTCATTTGTGGTACTGCGTTCTGGGGCATCGTTAAATTTCTTCCACTTTTGACTTCCGAGTATTGAGGTACTGATTGTGCTTATGCGGCTGTTGCGATTGTGGTTTAGATATATTCGAAAGATGAGGCTGAAATGCGGGTTGTTCTTTTATTTTTTAAAAGCACTATCTTGTGTACCAATCTTCTCCTTTCCCAGCATCCGGAGAAGTTTGATGGGTGGACTTTCTCTGTGCAGAGGACACAGAAAGGTGGGTTACTTGTTTTGTCAATGTCCTTTTTTGGGCGTTGTGGTCCTCTTCACAAGCTACACATCTTGCCTGGAAGGCACAATTCGCCGAGACCAAAGCGCTGACATCTATAACACTGGAGTAGGTCACTCCTTCTGGGCTTTTCCCATATCGCTTTCTGATGAAGGATGAAACGGAGCTTAAGAAGGCGATCTTAATATCCTATTTGATTAGGGATTATTTTGTAGAAGTCTAAGTTCCCGCCGTTTGCTTCAGACCATCCGGTGGTCAACGGTAAGACATTGCCGATTTTAATATGCGGACATTGCATTTCGATGTCTTCTCTAACCTGTGTAGCTCCAAATGCCGAGTCTAGACCTCTGAGCATGACTGTATATTTTCTGCGTTCCGTTGGTGTGAAGGAGTAAACGTCTGCTTTGGATCTGCGTATCAAATCCAGTAATTCATCATGGATGGTGACCCCGTCAACTGTAATTTTTAATTTGCTCGCGCTCAGTTGAGCAATTCCATACTTCGTTGTGGGGCTCTTTCCATGATTTTTTTAACTTTCATTGCTGTGATTCCTTCTACGAATATAGGGTAAACCATGATTTTTTTCTTTTCGGAGGCACACGTATTTTGTTTGGAGGTTGTTTTCTTCTCCCGAAAGAGGTGCGTATGGGTTTGGACTATAGGAGGTTGGTGCTTGGATAAGAATGGGTAATTTACCTTGAGGCCTTCTAAATCCTTCCGATTCTGTGTTGATTAGGTCGATAACTACCCTGTTTGAAACGTTTATTGCAGCTTGCTCTACTTTCATTGTTGCTGACGGTAGTATTTCTTTCTTGGCCTCTTTCGTTCTTGGTGGTAACGCCTTTTCGTCATTGTCCGTATCGGACCATCTTTGAAGAGTTGGGGACTTGCTTTGTACCTCTGCTGCTGCCAGTTTTCCGGGCTTGAATTCCTTTGTTCCATTATACTTGTATTTTATTTTCTTTTTAACTTTGATTTTTGATACCTTAGTGTTTTCGCTTGCGATGTGTTTGATTTGACGTCTTACCATCTGATTCTCCTCCGTCCTAAGTGCGTTTGATAGTTTGGCATTTCATTGACAGCCAAATATTCATATGTTGAATTGTATTGAATTCGCACATTCCCATCCCAGACGACGTCCTGGATACATCTCCTTTGATGAACCAAATGTTTAGTTTGATCACATTTTTCCGCCATTTTGTGGCAGAACGTCTGAGTGAAGTTCTAATAAAAATTTTAATTTAACGGAAGTTGTTTTCTATCGCTTGTTTCACGGTGTTCGATGTTTTGCATTGTGATATTGTTGTGACAAACCGTTTTTTAAGGAACGTTTATTATAAAAATATAAATAAAAGTGATAACTGTGGCAAAGCATACTATCAAAAAGCATAACATAAATTATAGCTTTTTATCGACAGACCCCGGCAAGTACCTTTGTTTCTCTACATAGTCATTTGGTGTGACTTGGTGTCGCTATATTGAACCTAATTATAAAGAAGTTAAAACTTAAACCAAATATAAAGTAGGGGAAAACAAATTTGGTTGGTTTTGCTCGAAATCCATGTTCAGCCATGTGGGAGGGCCACATGGAAGGGTGCCCTCTGAAACCCGGCCAAAGTAAGGGTACTGAGGCAAGGGCCTCAACTAAGGCTGCAGCAGAAGTAATCGACAGAAGAAAAAAAGCAAGGCCTAGACTGGAGAGAATGCAAAGTAAAGGGGAGAAAAAAGAATTTGGCAGAAAAAGCACGTCAATGAAGCAAATCGTTAACTCAGTGCAGCCAAGCATTGGCATGCAAGTCAACGTGTCTATGAGGTCAGAAACTGCAGCCAATGGTCCTGGAGGAAACGGAGACACAAGTAACATGAATGTGACCCTAACCGCGAAAACGAATCGACACAATACAGAATCCAAAGAGAAGGCTTTTCCAGTTATGTTCGAAAAAAGATTTGATGGAAAGTTTATTAAACTTTCCCCTATCCGGTTCTTTCTGATCAATCAATAGGCGAATTCTTGCGTAACTGACTTACAGCAGAGTGGTTTAAAACTTATGGTTTTCTTGAGATCGCCAAAGGTTGTCGATGACGCGATTGACAATGGCACGTATAAAAAACATAATCTAAATGCATTCATGCCTGGTAATTTCATTTACAGATACGAAGTAGTTATAGGGACGTAGATTTTTATCTAGACCTGACTGAGTTTTTGGAACTTGCAAAACCATGCAACAGAATCGGAAACAAATTAACCAGCATCAAAATTGTGAACGTGGTCAGGCTTAACAGAAAAGACCACAATAATATTACACAGTACATCCCTACAAATACGATAAAGATCACCGTGAAGGGAAACACTCTGCTAGATAATCGAAATATCGCGTATCATAAAGTCAAAGTTGAATTTTTTTTTTTGCGGAAGGGACGTAAATCCCCATTTACGCATGGAGTATGTGGCTCCCATGCTTGCAAGAAGGCGACTGGACTCCCCTATCAACTTGAGAACCTAGCCTTGGACCGTTCGACGAAACCTGGCCCGATCAATTCGGGCCAGGTTTCGTTTTGTTACGCCTTGAGGTGCCTTCAAGCTGGGGAGCCCCTCTTCTAGCGGGAGGAGAGAGGGGAAGAAAAGTGTGATCCCCCAACCCCAATGCCCTAGGCTGCTGTGAGTCACTTTTATCTTTTAGGATTGCCCGAACATAATGCGCCATCTGGTTCTAATTGTCAACCAATTCGAACATCACCGCGACTATATTTTACGGAATGAGCTCTCCCGTCTCCCTGTAGAGGTCCCTTTGCAACCTGTCCCATTTTATGCACGCAAAAAAATGTGTGGCAGGCATTGTATGCCTCACCTGGGCACTACTCACAATCGAGAGACCGTGACTTACCAATCTTGTGCGGGTAAGACTGAAAACACCCAAGTCCGCTCAAAAGCTGGGTCAGATAGAAGTCAGTCCCACCATGCCTTCGATTTAGCCACGGTCTCACATCTGGGATGAGGCGCGCAGTTCACATTCCCTTCGTGTAATTCACCCAAGACTGCTGCCAATCATTGAGGGAGTGCTGTGTCTCCCCGCGGACAACCATCTCCCCCACATCCTCGTTTCGAGACAAGCAAATAGCACCGCGCTCTTTAGCGAGGAGGGCAACAGGTATCAACGCCTACAATAACACTCACCCACCGAATCAGAGACTGTCGGATACGAAGATGCAATCCTCCGTGCTCCTCTTCTCTGTGCCTATGCCAAGCGTTTTCGGCATACCTCCTTACTGAGAGCGTAACCCCATATATCTGGAATATTACAAATATAGGCTAAGACAGTGCATAAACTGTGGCATCCTGTACTGCAAGGATAAAATACGTAAATGCCTCAAATGCGGATCTACTGAATGCAACGATGGCTCATGCCAAAGGAGATGTCTTCTTTGTAACATCAATGAGCATATGGCAACGGACCAAAACTGCCCAAAATGGCAATAATATAAACATAAGGTAGAAGTTAGTTACATCCTCAATGTCACAAATAAGGAAGCCAGAAATATCGTAAATAGAAACAGATATGAAGGACTAGACCTGGAGGAGATCAAAAATCTCGAATTCTCACAATTTACATGAGATAAATTCACAAATAAACGTAGCCCTGTTGGAGAGTAAGAAGAGTCCTTTTAAAACACATGTAAAGATTGCAAAGATTGTGGCCACAGGTCTCAAAAAACACGCATTTAGTGAGATGCGTGTTTTTTGAGACCTGTGGCCACAATCTTTGCATACATGTGTTTCATAAGGACTCTTCTTACTCTCCAACAGGGTTATGTTTATTATAACTTCCAGTAATAATATTTTCACGACTGTAGAAACTATACAATTGACTTCAAAACTGATACACTCAAACCCGCATTAAGCTATAGAATGAAAAAAAAGTTAACGAAGAATTCAAAAACCTTCTATTATCGCTAGACCGTGCCAGCAGGAGAGTGGACTCACAGCTTGTTGAAGGTTTAACCTCCGTTGTAAGTAATATTGTGGGAAGAGAGGGAACAGTGGTGCGAGCCAGTCTGCTGGAGACTCACGGCAACAACCTCGCAATCAGAAGAAGGACTATGGCATTGGATCCTGGAATGTCAGATCACTCAATTACCCTGGCACGGTTAAGGACTTTTTACAACAGGCCAGTCAATATAAATTGAACATACTGGCAATCCAGGAAACGAACTGGACTGCAAATGATATTCAAGACATGAGATCGCAAACAATATTCAAAAGTGGGAAGCCTACCGGAAAACGAGCATTTGGAGTTCAAATCGCACGTTATTGATTTTAAGGCAGTCAACGAATGGTTGTGTGTGATCCCTATAAAATCGAAATTTTTCAAAATCTGGCCGATTAATGTTCACGCCCCGACCGAAAAAAAGGACGAAGAAACGAAGGAAAGGTTCTACAATCACCTGGAAAGACTGGTCGACTCATTGCCTACAAAAGACACAAAAATAGTTCTAGGTGATTTGAACGCTAAGGTTGGCAATGAGCTATCTCACGGGAGAGCAACTGGAGAATATAGCCTCCACGAATCGCCTCCGGCCACCTTGTAAACCAATCAATCATTGTCAAGACGTATGAGAATTCTTTGGAGGGTTTCAATGGTACAACGATGTCAATGTGGACATGGCTAAGTCTTGAGCCAGGAATTTCTTTTCGTCCCACTGGAGGTCCGGCATTTCTTCCTAATTTGCTGCACTAACGTTTGAGGCACATACGAACCCATTCCATATGTCCTTAGACATACTAGGCTACAGATATTTCTTCACTAGTATTTTCATTGTTGAAAGTGCGCTAGGATGTGAAACTCGGTGGGTTAGATCAAATGTTCGTCTTCGCAATATTTTTGGAATTTACGCACGAATTTCTTGTATTGAGCCATCATAGTAAACCAAAGTGTCATTGTCATCCAATTGAAGTTTTCGCGATTGGAGGCTTGAGTCAGCTAAAACTAAATGTTTTATTTTTTCATCCCTTCTGAGTTTTCGATCAACTTTGTTAATATTGATAAATTTTATGAATTTTACGTTTTTGTCCATAAAATCGAAGGATGACCCATAAATTTGCTAAAAATGTCTATCTCAATTTTCTGGTGCGAAACGCTCTCTGAAAATTTCAGGAAAATCAAGCCATAAATAGCTAAGTTATAGACCATCGAAATTTATCAATTGAAATTACAATTACACGTGAAGGATCCAAACACTACAGATATGTAAGGGTTTTGATGAAAATTTTAGAAATATTTTAAAACATTGATATGCTACCGTGACCACTCAAACAGTGAGGTTAAACGGCTGAAAATGAAATGGCGGCAAATTAAAATACACAATAACCATATATTGTCTTTGTGAGCTCAATTCATGACATATATGTGTGAGCCAAGTTTTGAGATTCAAAAGACGTTGTTTGATTTACTAATTATTTTACAATACTCTTCAGGTACAATAGTTGGATTTTCCTGCTATATTTACTTGTCCTTAAACAGTGCTTGATTTTCAAAAAAGTGGCCAATAAAATTGACTTTCCCGCTGGTGGTGCCAACTGGATTTTTTCCAATGTCGTAGGCTAAATACTCGATCGTTGACTTTCCAGTATTCAAAAAAATGGCTCAAAACTGGACGTTCAGAATGCGCTTTATCACGAATAACTATGGCTGTCGCATGGAAAAACTATATGTAGATTTTACGGCTATTTATTGCGTTTTTGGACAAATAAAATAATTTTATTTTGAATTTTGTTGCATCTGTAGTCAAATTTAAGTTCTACCTAGGGCAATTAATCATTGTTTCTCCACAAAATGTTAGGCTAAATCCTCTTATGGCACATAAATTTTTGAGCTTTATGTCCTAACAAAATTATTATAATTTTGCCTTTTTAGCCCACATACCATTTTTTCTTTAAATTTCATCTTATTAGGTGCATGTCAAACCAACAAACTTGTTTTGAATGCCTCAATATTAATATGACAAAAATCAATGTCTATAGTATATCACGATTTGAATTATAAAATGAAAACAGAAAACGTATAGCGAAAGGAACCACATGAAAACAAAAGTCCTCTTAATTAAATCCACCGAGAATTGTTCTGATTGCACTCAAGGGGATGATCTTCTGACGTTTTGTTCCACCTCCTTCTGTGTTATTTTTTCTAGTTCACGAGCTGTTGAGCACAGACACAAGGGGGACTATATCACGTCAAAATACATAAATACATATAGACGAATCTATGTATAACTAAGGATGCCAGTTTTTTTTCTTTCTTTTCTCCTTGTTGTTGTAGCCTTACGTCAAATCATCTCTTTGGCAAAAACGTATGAGCGACAAGCGAGTAATCTATCGCTACCCAACCATAGTCAAATATAGAAAGAGAATGAGATGAGTACGCGAAAGGTTTTTGCACCGGATAATACGTTATATAAATTTGTGCAGTGTCTCGACAGCAGGACATGGACATTTAACCAGTGCAATGCATAATTTTTGCTGTATGTGAACTAGGGTGTAGAATTATTTTGCAATGTGAAATGGGTTAAAGTCAGACGACGGTACTAACAAAGCGAATTTGGAAGTGAAGTAAATCATGTCCTAGTTATGTTCAGGATTATTTGGAATACTCACACTACATAAGGTAGTATACACAAAACGTTGATTTAATTTCAATTTTATTTTTCGAACTTCAAAGTTTACATGGACGCATGAAAAAAATCAATTCATTAAGTCAAAAGGACCTTATAAAGTTCCCTTACGAGAAATATGAGAACTAACTCTAACCCAAACTCTCCATAAGGACTTCCATTCAATCATTGGAAAATACGCATTGATGACGACAACAATCTTTTAAATGATGTTGTGCCATGAATAAGAATAACTCAGTTCATCCCTTTGGCAGGACCAAAGTAAAAGAGCAGACTTGTAAGTATAAATTAATAATCTGATTGGAACGTAAATGAATTTCAAGAGGGTGACGGCTACCGTGCAATAGTGGCGTTGGTGGTAAATCAAGAGCACTCACGCAAGTAGTGCAACAGCAGTCGATGATTGTAATGTGAGTAACAACCGTTTTATTAGAGGCAAGATGAATTGCATCATAGAATAATATTTAAGCCGCGCCCAATGAATCAGATTAATGGGGTGGGAAGAAAAAAAATTTTCTTTCTTCTACAATAATTCGCAAATGTGCGATGACAACATACATTAATATATGGCGTAGGGGTTTTCGTTAGTTAATTTGATTTTGATTTCCGGCCTAATCCTATCATTTAGTTAACCTTTACTGTTCAACTTTGATGATTTCGATCCAAATTGAGGTGACTGGATAAGATTGAAGTCAGAGAGGGTTTTCTATGGTATTTCGTTGGAATACACGAGTATGCAGGATTAATTAATTGAATTCTGAGGTCGTGAATTTGTAAATCTCATGATTTTCTGTTTTATATCGGTAAATATAAATATAAGGTGAGGAAATACAGAAATGAGGCAAGAGCTTCAATTTGAAAAAAAAAATTTACTTGCAATTCACCAACCTATAATTCCACGAATGGTTTATTTCAGGCACAAAATTTAACCAAATTATTCCTAAACTCTTCCTAAGCTACCTTGTATTTCTCTGTCCAAACTATTTTACGCAAAATGTGAAGGGCTCGATTATTTCGTTCTTTGAAACATTGCTCCTAAATATTTAAATTCAATTTTAAGCTTTTCACAGATAACCTGGTAAAAAATTCAACACGTCATTTCTTTGAAACAAAATAATTGAAAATTCAACTTTTAATACTAAAGTGTTTTGAAACAACACACTGAGATAGTAATATGCATATTATTTCTTAGTAGTATTTGTCGTCCAGTGCATATTTAGTGAGTAATGTTGGAATAGGGATACACTAGAAAGAATATTTAAATCATGGGCGCAATGAAGGTGGTCTTCTTTAAATTTTCATTTCAATGAGATTATGAATTCCGTTGGGTATGTTTCTCTTTTCCAACAAAGTATTGAAACTCTGCATATTCGGCTGCAGTCTGTAAATTTTTTATAATTAAATGTTTTTGCAAGAGTTTGGTACTGATATCCTTAATTTGCCGTATTTATGATTTTCTTTCTTTTTTTACATGAGTATTCAGCTTCAACTGAAAATGAGGTACACGCACTATCCCTTACTCAATCTAGAGTATCAATAATAAAATGTGTTATGCCTTTAATAGGAATTGATTATTATGTGGAAATAGTAAGGGAAGCTTGTTTAAGATGCCCTCAATGAAGGTTTTATTTCCACTTGACTAAATTTAGATAAATTAGGCAACTTTGAAAATCAGCACTTTAGTGAAAAATTATTATAAATTACATAAAGTTGCGTAACGGATTCCTCCAAAAACCACCGACAGATTTCCATGCAAGCAATTGAAAGTCTACTGTTGTGGCAATAACTCAAAAAGAACACTCGCTTCAATAAGTGCTTCACCTTCCAAAAAGCGAGGTAAGAAACCAAAGCACACAGCCCTATAAAATTGAAACTGGCTACTTTTTTTCTATTTGTCCCCAAAGGAAGCCCCTCCCTTTCTGTGTCCTTGTTGGAATGGAGTTTTCCGCAGCTTCTTTAATTATTACGTAGTGGACCAAACTTTTCTCCTTTGATTTCGTAACGGAGCATGTTTATGGGCCATTTTGTAGTGAATTGCAGGAATATAAATGTCCATAAAGGACTGCAGCGATGGTCTGCAAGATGCTGGTGTTCGTCGGAATTAGCCTTGTCTGAGGACGCGTGAATGCGCTGGCGGGCTATTTTTACAGTGTCGTGGGGTGGGTTCTTTTCCCCAGCACAATGGCCCACTACAAAAAAATTCACGAATTAAGTCATCGGAGGATTCGTTTTGACTATGTCGAGGTCGAGGTCGAGGTAACCTACTGAAGGGATGGATTGCCAAAGTAAAACGACAGACTGGGCCTGGCGAAGGCGTGCGAGACTCGAGAGGATCTCGTCTTTACTATTTATATTTACGACCCCCAAATACGAGTGAGGTATCCAGGTGGAAGCAGTGCCCCCCCCTCACAGGTACTACAGGACCGAGTTTTTCTTCAATTTATCTTTTCATTTTTCTCTCATATTTGCAAAGTATAAATTGTTCTTAATAAATTCCTATTATATTTGCCTTATTATTCCTTTAATTCTAGAATAGAAATAACATGTAAAATATTTGATCAATTGAATCAAGCTTCAATGATTTATGCAGCTGAAGGCGACCCTAAAAAGTGTTTATGAAAAGTGTTTTGAGGACTGGAAAAATCGTTGGCGTATGTGTAGTGCATCTGATGGGGATTATCTTGAAATCCACAAAATAAGTATTGAAAATAAAATTAAATATTCTGCGTGTTATTTGCAATTTCCGTGTACTTTTTTGTGACAATGTATGTCAAAATCAACTTAACTGCACTATTGTATTTTCTGTGGTTTTGATTCGATTGGCTCGAATTTTAGGTCATCTTCATTGAAATGCACTTTACAAAGGTATAAACCATACGAAGCAGCTACAGTTGCTCTGGGATTCCACATGTACCCGAAAGAATTGTCATACACATTATTTTTAGTCAATTTTTCTGTTGCGACAGATATCAGTGCGTTAATCAGCCGATGAATCTGATTGTGAAGGAAAGATTTTCCGGTTATTGAAACGTTTCTGCCCGTTTTCGATTCGAATCGGTACAGCAACTCTGACCTAGCTCAATGTTGAAACTTTTTATTAATGTTTTTGCTGAAATTGGGTCGTTTCTGCTTATAATTCTTTTTATTTGTATTCAAAAAAGTACGAAAATCATGGCGTCCAACAAATTGTTGTGAGGTATCTTTAATTCAGTATTTTGTTAAAAACAACAATTGTTCATATTCTTCGATTGGGATGAATGATATATAATGTTTATTTGAATCTTTCGACAATTAGGTGAATTTTTTGTCTTTGGTTACTACCTAACGGTATATATACGAGCGACCTTTAGCATTGCACCGAATTATGTATTGCATATACACCCACATCGTCTTGACAAAACCATTTCTCCTACATTCACTCTCGAACCCGATCATACAGAGAAATAATGTATATTTCTGTGCCACTTTTTCGTACACAGAAATTCACTAATTTGTATGCGTACGCAAATGTACGACTTTCAGAAAATTGTCTTTTCCACCCTACTTTTCTCTGGTTTAGTAATTCATCTTGACAGAAATTAAACTACAAATTTAAATTTGAAAATGAACTCATACCCAGGACGTATTGTATCACGCAATGCACTCCTTAATTATCTATCAAATCTGGAATAGTTTTAACGCACGGTAAGTCGTCACAATCTCCAAAAATTGAAAAATTCGACTCACTTGCACAAGTCATGCAAAAAAGATCCGGAAAATCGTTTATTTCCGCATTCAAAATGAAACCCACGGCACTACGAACGCGACGTCTATCCCGTTCGTAGTTTAAAATGCGAGTCCCGCTTCGTATCAATCTTTCCGCTTATTTCGACGAGCCTTTTTGTGGCGGTAACAGAGGCTTTCCTCGTCGCAACAGTCAAACAGTTGTTTCGCTAGATTTCGTCGTAAAGAGGCTTGCCATCTGCAATTTTTTTTTTGTAGTTTTATTTAATTTTTTCAATCGTTTCTATGGGAAAACTTTTTCTGATAATGGGAGCGGCGGTAGTGGCGGGATTTAGTGCGGGTTAGAAAATAGCAATGTTAATAAGTATCAAATTGCTCCGCACTTATTGCGTTGTTATTTAAAAAAAAAATTGTATTTTTTCGCAAAGGTCTTTCGAGTAGTTTGCCTAGGCGGGCTGCTCAATTACTACATTTTTTCTCTGTAAGAAGGGAAGCAGTCTTCTTCTCTTAGTATAAACAGGAGCTCCGACCCTCTTCTGCTTACCAGTGGAGCAGGCCTAACTTCTCCTTTCTTTATATGTAGTAATCATAGCAGCACTTCTTTAGAGTATCTAGACATGGTTACTGGTTAGCTGCTAGTTGACGATAGAGGAATCTTCCCTACCTTGCTTCCAAGCTCTACTGTGTACTGAAATTTATCATAATACTATTCAAATTTCAATGCGGGGTAACCAAGTGGAGAATCCCTCGGAACTTTGGTAATTTGAGGGACTTTTTCACGTTTACTGTAGATATCTCGGTTAGGTTAGAGAAGAGATAAAAGCCAAGACAGTTAAATTTTTCGAAGTAGGCATGCCGCATTAGGGTCCCATTAGGCATGCTTAATTTAGGCGTGCCACATTAGGTCCGCATCAGGCATGCCTAACCTAGGCATACCGTACTAGCCCTATTAGACATGCCTAACTTGGGAAAATTGATTATCGTCTGCCTCATTTGAGTGTAACTTACTAATAAGAAATTGTTCTATTTAAGGATTGTTTAGGCAAACCCCGTCAATGCTCCATTACCGCCTAAATAAGGAACTGTTTAGGAAACCCTCATAACAGCGTACACTGGAACTTGTTTGTAAAGTGAAGAAAACAGTAGCCCAGCAAACCGTATTTATCCTTATTGAATCTACAACGATTCATTTTAGCGGAGTATCATAAATGGTTTTTCGTAACGATTTGTTTTTGCGATACATTTACGATCCATTTCTTCCTCGTACATAAAAGTTCTGGCCTTCAGTAGATTAGATAGCCCAAAGATCCATTATACGGTACAGTGAACTATCTAACTATCATAAAACTACGTATAGTAAGGCTATCTTAGTACAACAATAAAACTATTGTAAAATTATCCTAAAGCTATCTTAGTACTATAATTGAACTATCGTGAAACAATCGTAAAACTACCGTAAAAACGATCGTTAATCGATCGTAAGACTGTCTTAAAACTACCGCAACACTATGGTTAAACTATCTTAAACTAATTTAAATCTGTCGTAAAGCTATCGCAAAACCAATGTAAAACGTTTGTGAACCTATCGCTTAAATATCGTAAAACTATCATTTTTAACGAATGCTTGTAAATGGCAAATCCCTACTAAGGAATCTTGGAATTATTTTGATTTTTCTGTTTAGGAAATATGAGTATTTAGGATGATCCCATTAAGGCTGAATGCAAAAAGCATTCTGTTTAGGGATATGGGGTTTAGCGTTACGTTCAGCATTATGGCCTCATGGGGTTTCCCTAAACAAATACTGGGCAGGACAAGATTAGGCATGCGAACTTAAGTCCACATTAGGCTTCCTATTAGGGCCTGCATTAGTTATCGAGGATGAAAACAGAATAAAAGAAAGAATTGCATCTCGTTTCAAGAACCTCCTTAGTCCTCCTCATAGTTCCAGAAAATCGAAGCCTATAGATATTCTCAGAGAACTTCCATTGGCCCCACCAACTCTAGATGAAGTTTGTTCCACAATCAAAGCCCAAAAGAATAAGAAAGCGCCGGGCATCCATGAGATTCCAGTGGAGCTCATTAAATATAGTAGCAGCAGTGATTGGAAAGTCATCCATAAAGTCATCAAACACATTTGGTAGCAAGAACATAGGCCAACAAGCGGAGCTAACCAATTATACTCTCTATTCAGAAAAAAGGTGACAAGCCACAATGCGAAATCACTACTTTGTATGGCGTATAAAATATTTTCAAAGATCTTAGAAAATAATATCAGATCATACACCGACAGATTATCGGGGAGTATCAAGATGGCTTTAAAACAGGTACGTTGACGATGGACCAATTCTTTACAGTCAAGTAGGTACTTGAAAAATGCTGGGAGTTCAGCATAGACGTACTCGTATACCGAATCTTCGTTGACTTTAAGCAAGCATACTAGAGTATTGATCATAGCATGCTGTACAAAATAATGCTATACTTTGGTATCTCAGCCAAATCAGTTCATCTTACAAAAACGACAATGACGTCGACAACCTCTCAAGTCCGTATCAACAACCAACTCACCGACGCCTTTGACACAAATATCAGACTAAAGTAGGGGAATGGGCTGGTTCCGTTGTTATTCAATTTGGCACTAGAAGACGTTTTAAGAAAGCTACCTATCGATACAAGCGGTACAGTACTATACAAGCCAGGCTCAGTGGTAGTCTGTGCGGATGGCATCAATATTTTTTTAATGTTGTTAACAGCCGCCAAAGAATTTTTAGCGAAACTCAACAGCAAACCGAAACTAGTAGGGCTACAAATCAATGAGAATAAAATAAAACTCATGACGCAGTCGAAGAAAAATACCTAAAATATCACACTTGGCGAATACAATATCAAAAATGTGGGCATGTTTGTGTATTTGGGCGCCAAAATAGCAAGAACAGATAGTGAAAGGGACAAAATACAGCTCGCAAATAAAATATTTTATTCAGTTTTGACGATTTTGAATACCAGCTACATACACAGGAAAACAAAGCTCCAAGTATACAAATCTGTGATAAAACATGCGTTATGCTATGGGTGGGCAACATGGACCTAATCTGAGCATCCGCAAACGTATTGAATGCCTTTGGTTTGTACATATCCTTTTTCACACAGCCATGATTCATTCCTTGCACCTGTTGGTTCTTCCTTGACTCAGAACATCCATTTGCATCCTATGACGTTGGTATTTAGGGGTTTTTAACCAATGCCTAGGTATTATTTGTCTTGTGAGCAACTAGTTTCTCTTGGCTAGATTTTGGCTATTTTTCTTTGTTGATAGAATTCACTGCTTTTATATATTACAGGAACATTAGACGGACAACTTCATGTTAACACAGGTAAGTATTTATATTTCCAATTCTTTTTTTCTACGTCTCAATCAACGTTACTAATGGGAGGAGAATCAAAACTGACATCAGGTATATATTCACTGCCAGTAGATTTTTCAGAAATAGTATCATACGAACTTGTCGAAGTTGAATCTTCATCTGTTTCAGTGACTTCATTTTCTTCAGTGACGTTATTGTTTGGACTGTTCTCTGAAAGTTGTACAGAAACATAGTCTCGTTTAACATTAGATTCAAAAAATGTAGCCTCTCTGCTTGTTATCGCTTTTCTGGAGTTCGGTATTATGAACCTATAACCTTTGGTTTGATGATAATAACCAATGAAGATCATTCTCTGTGCCTTTGGGTACCATATCTGCATTTCTCATTTGACAGGTGTACCCTAGCTTCACATCAGAATAAACGCACTTGTTTAACATACGTTTCTGCCCAGGCCATATTTCTTCCGGTTGGTTGGAGAGTGATTTATTACATATGCAGCCGTAAGTATAGCATCAGCCCAATATTGTTTTGGTAAATCGGCATTTAAGAGCATACATTTTACTCGTTTCACAAAACTCCTGTTCATTCTTTGTGCACTCTCATTTCGGTTTGGAGTGTGGTGTGGTCGTCTGATGTATAATAAAAGTTCCTGCACCTTTGAGGTAGTGAGATAAATTTTTCCTGACATATTCCAAACTATTATCTGCTCGGAAAATTTTTATATGAGCATTAGGTTGATTTTTCCCTTGATGTTTTAATCCTTTAAACTTTACTAATGCATTGGACTTGTTACGGAGGAAATACATATAAATTTTCTTTGAGCAGTCGTCAAGAACGTCAAAGTTTATTTGGTGCCCCTTAGTGATTGGGTTTCCATAGGGTTACATATATTTGAGTGGACCGCTTGAAGAAAACTCTGCTTACCTTTCTTATATGTGACTCATGTCTGATTTTCTGTTTTTTGATAAAATTACTTTGTCAGTGTTTCCGGCCATTTTTCTTAAACTGTTGAAATTAAAATGTCCCATTCTTTGATATCACAGGAACATATGTTTTTCAACATCAGACATGCATGCAAAGCCTCTTCCGGGTATGTTCAGTCAGTACATGTTGTTGATAGCACTGGCAGTTGCTACTATCTGATGATTACTGTTGGTAATAACACATCCAGTTTTGTCAAACTTTACTTGGCCACCACTTTTGATAATCTACCTCACAGATACCAGATTTGGCACTATTTTGGGAACATATAAAGCATTTGTAAGGAGCACTTATTTTCACGGCTTTTATCATCATATGGATCTAAACTCACTTGCCCTGAGCATTGCACAGATAATACTTTGTAATCTGCAACTCGTTTATTCTTTATAAAAGAATTAGTCTTCAGCATCAAGCAACTCTACACGAAATTGAACGATACGACTCTCAAGACTTATGAGAAGCATCTGGAGCTTATGCGAGAATCTCAACACTGTGGTAAAGGTTATATGGAGGACTTACTGGAACATAGCATACCAATGTGAGAAAGAATAGGGAAATACATCGGAAAAAGTTCAATCGATTGGAAGAAGCGGCCAAACCAGTGAAAGAACTCGTAGTTCAAGAAATCCCCGGACTGGTTGTCAACAATTCTAGTGTAGTTTTCAATGAAAAGGAAATTCGATTACTCAACATGGGACTAAATTACGCTATAAAACCATCAAAAATACCTATAGAGGAGATCATCGTAGAAACGGAAGCAGCAATGAGTAGACTACCGGAAGCACAGAAAACGATGGCAAGGAATGATATAGTCGTGGCGATAAGGGGAACGAAAAAGGTAGTAAACAGTGAAGAGGCGGGCATAGTTGTTGAATTGAAGAAGAAACCTGTTAACTTTGTCAAGGCAGATAAGGGAAATGCAGTGGTAGTGATGGATAAAAGCAAGTATGATTAGGCGGTTATACAAAAGCTAAGCAGCGGTAATATCTTCGAGCTACGCCTAAGCCCGTTAGAGGAATCCATGAAAAGATTCGAAAGGACAATTAAAAGTTGTGAGAAGGTTAGAGTGAGCGACCCTACTTTGCCTAGGATAAAGTGTTTGCCAAAAATACACAAAGAGGGGAACGAAATGCGTGAGATTATTGCGGCCGTGAATGCACCGACCCAAAAACTGTCAAGATGGTTGGTGAATGAATTTAAGGGTATGATTCAAATGAAGAGTAGATCGGTAAAAAACAGCAAAGAGTTCTCTGAGAAAATCCTAAAGTTTGGCCCACCGGCGCAAGACAAAATTATGGTGTCTTTCGACGTGAAAGCTCTATTCCCGAGTATTCCGATGACGGAGACACTGGGATACATAGAAGAATGGCTTCTTCACCAAGAAAACTCATTATCTAGGAAAATAAAAACTAGGCAGTATATCCAACTTGCGAGACTTTGCATGGCCGAAAAGGTGGGGTAGCGATTGGAAATCCACTTTCACCATTCTTTGGCGAGATATTTATGACGAAATTAGAAGAGGGACTACAGGAGAAAGGCCAGTTACCAAAACATTGGGTCCGATATGTGGAAGATGTGTTTGCGTATGTGAAATGGAGTGACGTGGGGAAGGTGCTTGCCGACCTGAATGGAGCCCAAAGAATATAGCTTTCACGATGGAGGAAGAGAAAGACGGTAAACTATCGTTCCTAGATACAGTTGTAAGGAGAACCCAAACAAATATAACTTTCGATGCATACCGGATGGCAACTCACCCACAGGGAATGATTCCAAAGACATCAAATCATTCGCAGTAAATCAAGGTCTCTCTGTCCAGAGCCATGATCCACAGGACGCTCGATTTGCCGCTAAGCAAAGAAGCTAAGGAAAAGAAGATGAGGTACATTATTGAGACAACTAGACTAAACGGCTTCAAGGACTCGACAATAAGGAGAATGGCACAGAAGATCCAGATAAATAGACAGCGACAAGGGCGATCAACATTATCAAATGCGAATACCGAAAGATCGTACTTGAAGGCTTTAACTTATCACGAAGGCATCAGAAATCGGATCAAGAGGCGAATAAATCAGCTCAATTCTGTATGGTTAATCGAATCAAGCAGCAAGAACCAGCTCAACAACGTTCTCGGATCAACGAAGGACAAACGCGCACCGCACAAAAAAATCTGGTATCTATCACATCGAATGTCCCAATTGTGAAGAAGTGTACATAGGTCAAACGAGGAGACTCATCGGCACGCAAATCACGGAGCATCTAGGGGAAGCAGCAGCAGCAAGGAAGAAAGAAAGAAAGAACTTCGAACTTCAAGTCGGCGGTAGCGGAACATTTTATCACGAAGGGACACGAGATAACAATGGAGGACGCAGTGGTCATCAAGGTAGCTAGAGATATACGTAAATTGGATGTGATGGAAAGCCTGGCAAATACCCGGGAAAGGAACAAGTTGTTGAATCAGGATAACGGAAACTGCAGACCATGGCTATTTAAATTAATTAAATAATAATATCTTTTCTGAATTTTTTAAAAACAATATTTTTATAACCACCCCTTTTGTAAATTACTTTTCCAACCTTTTATTAGCTTAAGTGAATTTTCCCTAATTACCTTTTAATGATCTAAAGTAAATTATCTTAAACACAGCTAGTATATAAGCAGGAATATAAGTTGAAATAAATTAATCGCTGAAGAAGACCAAACGATTACGGTCGAAAATCGATTTCGAGAAGAAAAATAAAACTTAAAATACACAAAATTAAAAGGAAGCTGTTTATTTCTACTTTCAATTAATATTGGTTGATAAGATTCTGGTAGACCGAAGTGCAGCAGCGTGCCTAGACACTCGTCATCTACAATGTTTCAAAGTTTGTGGATTATGCTCATTATTTTGCTAACATATTCTTCCACGTTTTGACATCCTCTTAGTGAGGTGTAACAGAGATCACGCAACAGACCAACTCGACGAGTCAGCCCGGAATCGTCGAAGAAAAGTCACGTTTTGTTGTTGAGATTATGTTCAAAACAGTGTTTGTAATATCTGTAGTTAATTAGTTGTTCAAAAATGTCCATGAAGGACTGCAGCGATGTTCTGCTGCCTCAGCAGAAGAAGATGACAATATCCGCCGAGAATGCCCTCGTCTGGAGACGCGTGAATGCGCTGGCAGGCTAGCATTGCGGTGTCGTGGGGCGGGTTCATTTCCCCAGCACGAGGATCCACTACAAAAAAATTTCGCACTCACGAATTTGAGGTTGCTCAAGAGGCGACCGAAGTCGCAAAAAGTGTAGATAACTACATCGAGGGAGATAGTACTTGTTTCGAGAACAAGAAGAATCTGAGAAGAAAGGCGGACTTGGGGTAACCTCGTCATTACCCGACGAAGCTCATGGCCCACAAATGAAAGAGGGGCAACCGGGTGGTGATGGAGCCCCTTCGCACCCACCCAACCGGAATAAATCCATATTTTGTTGCAGTGGCCAGGTATTCCTCTTCTGAGTGGAAAACTCATACAACTTGACTTGTATGAACTTTCCCATCAGAAGGGGAGTACCCCGGTGACCAATTTATGCCATAGAATTATACAACTCGATTGCATAACGCTATGCCATAAAGAGGCACTCTGCTTGGGCCACTCAACCCGCGATGTCACCTGAAACGAAAAGGATTAATTAAGTACCCGGCGGCTGGCTCATGTTTTTAGAGGGCAGCCTGCCACCGTACCGGGTCCTATACCCGATCAGAAGGTTGGGAAAAAAAAGACCGATTTTTCAAAAAAAAATTAGCAATTCATCCTTTCTTTTTATTTTCGCAAAATTTAACTGGTTAATTCCACGCAAAGATATACGTATGTGCCCAAATAGGGAAAAAACATAGGTATATATACAAACAAGATTTTATACATCTAACAAAATTAAAAAAAATTATATGTATGTGAAAAAAATGTAACAAGAACTATGTACATGCCAAAAATAATGCAAAAAAATTATGTATGCATGAAAGAAAATGTAAAAAAAATAAATGTATGTGACAAAGTGCAAAAAAATTATGTAGATATAAAAAAAATGTAAAAATGTAGGTATAAAAAAATGTAAAAAAAATATATGTATGTGACACAGTGCAAAAAAAATTATGTAGATATAACAAAATGTAAAAAATGTAAAAAAAATATATATGTATATGACAAAAGTAAAGGTACTCACCCAAACATCCTCTTCGGGCGCCCGCTGGTGATGTGGGTGGTCCTGTAATGCAACTTGACTGCCGTTAAATCTACTTCTAACGTTAACATGCATCGACGAATACTGAGATTCCAATAAAAAAATTCCAACCAAAATTATCGGAGTTTGATGACAAACAGCTGTTCTTTGATCGTTGCGGCCCTTGCTAATTTCCATCCATAGGAATAGTTGGCGAAATAGTGACTTTCCTACTCCTTTGAAGACACCGATATTTTGGGCATATAATGGAGCCTCGATGTATAGCGGCAAATCGATAGAAACAATGCGATTGGCTCCTAGTTTTACCAAATGATTTAGGGGCACCGTGTATTAGAATATTTTAATGTCACTACGTCTGCCTCTTCGTATCGTTCTTCCTTCAATTGTTGAAATTTACGTACTGTTAATAAGTGCTTGCTTTCGGCAATAACAATAATTTGACCAACGCGACGTTCCCGAGCACTTCATACTTGCGACGGCCCTAAGAAGAGAGTTCGGAATGCGAGACTTCACAGTTCTGCCCACTAGAATCCAGCCCAAACTACAATTTAAAAATTTACCACGAAACGACACGGAACAAAATCTATAAATGAACCAAACTGCCTTCTATCTAGCCTTTTCGAGGGGTTTTAGTCAAAAGCATTGTCTCTCGCTCAGCTGGATGGTATTTTGATTTTACACGAATCCCGATTAGACATTCAACGGTTTCTTTGGGTCCCACTCCACATCCGATTTCGAACTTAACTAAAAGGCTGCGATGAAAAGACAACAAAACTCCGCCTTCTTTGATGTTTCGAAATGCATTTACTAGTTGCTTCAGGGAATTTATCCTTGGGATGCTCATAGATTTTCACAGCTCCACACAATTCAGTTCAAAGCTACACCTTTCCGTTATTTTGGTTTTGTTTAACTCCACGATATATACGCTCTAAATTTCAAGTTCACCAAGGAAGGGGAACATCCAAATTGACGCGCACACTTTTACTCCTCCCTTTTCGATTAGTTTTCATGAGTTGATTGATTTTATGTCCATTCAATAATTTGTTCCTTTTTCCGATGGTTTATTTCAGCATAACAGAAGAGACACGTAGAAAATTTGGCTCGAAAATTATTTTGTGTGTTTTTTCTTACTAGTCCGAATTTGGTTTAATGAACCGAGCTAATTAATTTCGGTAGCCTTATTACAATATTAGGTTGTTGCCATTTTCATGCGAATGGATTGACCTGTTGGTATGGCGTATCCCGCCTGTTGTGGCACATATAGTGGTGATGGACCTGGTTGGCCTTGTCGTGCCTGGGGTGACTGCGAGCCCGGAGAAAGCTGCTGATGCAAGATAGCCGCTGAAGGATTCTGTTGTTGTAAGATATGATATGGCTGTGGTTGTTGGTCTGGAGGTGATTGGGATGGAATGTATGAAGCTTGCGGCGATGGTGACTGCGTTGGCTGCATTTATTCAGATTTGATTATGACTTGGATCGAACTGAACATCATACTTCGTATCCGCGCACACACTTCCCCGGCATCACGGGGTTAATGTCAATTACACACGAGTGAAGAAAGTGTCGCTAAGCCTTATGGGATATCGTAATAAGCGTACTAACAACACACATACTCGTATGTTTTTCCTTATCAATGCAGATGTAACAATCGTTTTGCCAAAAAAAGTCCCTTCGAATTTTGGCTTCTTACCAACTGTCACTAACTATTTCGCGATATACCGATCCCTGTTTTCGTCGAAAGTCCACTGAGTTTACCTGGCTGGTAACCTCAAAAATTTTTGTACTTCGTATCACTTTTGGAAATCACGTTTTGAATGGCAGGCCCTTGAAAACGGGATAACAGCTTCCTGTTACTGGCGGATGAGATTCGTTGATAGAATAGGCGAGAATATAGGTATATTGGTAAAATGTTGCTTTCGACGTTTCGCTTAGTAATCAACGTGTAACACGCCTTATAATAAAAAGTCAGGACTTACAAAAGAAAACTTCACCTCTCTCGCTGTGAGGGTTCAAAACTGTCGACCGCCAGGGAAGAACCGAAATGTAGAATACCGTAAAGCAGCGAGTAACTTCACCACCAGCGAAACTACCGTTGGGGCTATGGGCGCGGGTGTTGGCTAGCTCCCACACTATATGCGTGCACTTCCGTTCGCGATGCGAACCTTCGAACTGTCCTGTGGAAAACCCAACCTCAATTGGAATCGTCTTGGAAACACTTTCGCCAACCAGTGGAACGGCCGATCTACCTCTTAGTATATCGCGAGCTGAACTCCCAGGTGCGCAAGTCCGTCCTGTACCGTATCCTCAGCACAATTCATTGCATCAGCAAAGGGGTCAAAGTGTTTGCAAATTCTCGATGGACATGCGCTAAACAAATTAAACACAGGCAAGAAATAAAACTGCTAATCAAATATCGGGCACAACTTCCCAAACGGGTGTTACCTGTTTTCTGCACTTCAAGAAAAATCTTTCTTCTCGCTCCTCCGTCCAATGGCAACTGCTGTCAAAAATATTCAATCGTCCCAGATCAATCTCAAATCGTACCAGTTCGATCGCTAATTGTTCCAGTTCAATCTGAAATTGTTCCAGTTCAATCTGCAATCGTACCAGTTCGATCGTTTAGTTGATCTGGGACATTTTTTTGCCTGAATTTTCTTTAACCCTTCACTGCTCGACTACTACATATCACTATGTCCCCATAACCTGATAAATTAAGTTTCGCTTAAATACACTGGTAATTGTCTTAATTTAGCAAAAAATACAATCGCTATGATATACAAGAATACACTCGCAAGAAAGAATGGAAAAAATTCAAATTGTATTTAAAAATGTCATCAGAAAATTTGTTTCGGACCCTAGGATGGTTGTAAAGCACTATCCTGTCTACTGAATTTGCTTTTTCCAAAAGCGAGTACTGTTCAGCCTTAATGACATCATCGTTTCGTCTATTGGACAATTTCCCTTGGTCATAATTTTTATGCAAAAAGCCTGGGTAAATTTTGATAAACTTTAGAAAATAAAGTAAATATTTGCTAGGCCCTTCAAAAATGGAATAAAAACAAATTAATTCACAATGCATTCTTCTCTAAATAACTTGTAGTTTACATCAATCAAACACTGTATCAATTATCCCAAGAATAACAAATGCATGTAAGGATTGACCACTTGAAATCCTTTTCCCACGTCACTATTAAAATTGAAGAGTGGTCTCAAACAGACGCTACAGGATCACCTTTTCACATACCCAAGACCACTAGCATTTCGTAGCCAATTCCAACTCTTTTTTCACTTATTATAAAATATCAATGCAAAGATCATCATATCGCGAGGCATTACAATAAATTTGATACGCTTCCCTGCCATACAAAAGCTTTAAAGGGTCATATTTTATCGTTCAGTAAACAAGGACATATATTTAATCAAGCCTCAACTACTATGTCCATTTGTGCGCTTCGATACCCTTCAATTTCTAAACCTGAATTACTTGTCGGACCTGTAACCGCGACGTAGAGGGTTCAAGTAATCAAATCGCGAGGTACAGATTCCGCTTAAGACAAGGTACAATACGATGTCCATGTCCTTTCGTGAGTGGCGAACTTTAAGACCAAGAATAATTTTGTTTTTTTCCCAGTTGCATCACCGCTAAATAAAAGCGAAGGGAAAGAAATATCGAAAACAAGTACATTCGCGGGGTCTTCACCTCGCGTCCTTTTTCACTACAGGATTTTTTCTTCTTCCCATGTGAAAAATTTCATTTTGATATCATGTAATGTACTTAGCTGTCAAAATATGAAAATACCACGCCATCGTAGTTACCGTTTCGTGTTAAGAAGTATTTGAGAAATAAATAGTGAAGCAACAAAAAATATGAGAAAATTCTATAAAACAGGACTTGGTTGATGAGGGAAAAATCTTTCGATAGAATATTTCGAATCGCCATAGGTAACCAACCTTCCAACCATTAGGGGTTTGATTAATGGCCTAAAGGACACACCGCGAGCGAGCCTCTTGTTATTTCTTTTTATGGAATCCTAAAGACCGCGCCATGCAGTCTCGCGAGAGATTTTTTTTCGTCCCTGGAATGTTCCCCGTAGACATGGAGGCAACATGGTGCGCCGTGTGGTCCATCAGTAGGTTTCTTGATTGCAAGGGGAAAATAAATTAAAAACCAATTAAGACACTGCTTCGATGGAACTTCCTTCGTTGTAATGATGTCGGATTTTGCTACCATATGAACAGTGAGTGAAACGAAAAAAAAAACAATTGCAAAAGGAAGTGAGAAATCAATCACCTGGTACCAAACACAAAACGCAAAAATTGTGAGGCAATATTTCTCATATGTTAGGTGTAAGCATTTTGCGATAAGAATTTATGTACATAATTAGTCGAATTTAAGGAAATCATTAATTCGGAAGATCATTTCTGTGCTCAAACATTAAATCCAGGACTCCTTCCATATTCAGTTGATTCTCAAACGACAGAAAATGTCACATATTTTACAGATTTTTACCTGCATCGGCCAAAACGAAAAAAAATATTCCAAAACACGTTATTTTGAACCTATGAAACAATCTAAACTCCCAACTAAGGTAGACATCCCGGCGTTAGAGAGCTCTAAACCGTAACTTGCCGCACCAATAAAACTATACGGTCTATATTTGACTTAGTACCGCAAACAGTGCGTTAGAGGACATAAATTAAATGCCTAGCCACCTCTCTGGTGCTAGGCGGCCATAAATTCTTGTGTTTTATGAGCTCGGCTGCATCCTTACACATTTAACCGTCGAGTATACGAATACAGTTTTATAGTCGGTTAACAGGGTGTTTCGTTGAATTCCTCCAAGAAGACACACAACCAGTTTTTTTTCTCGATCGCGTGAATAATTGACATTCGATATACACATATAGCATGTGGCTATACGGATTTCTCACCTTTTTGGGTATGTCCCCCTTCGGATTCCACTCAATCTAATTCGAAATTGGTATGCTAAGTAACTTTTCGCCGAACACCTTCCGTTAACAGCTTTTGTAGACGGAGAAGAGATGTTGGAAATATTTTAGCAACAACATATCACGAACATTTGTTTTTATTTCCACCATTCCCTCTCTCGTCCATTCGTTGCAAACACCCATAAATCAAATCACCTCAAAATTTTCGACCCAATGTCCCTCTGGAGCGTCGCCGCAGTATCCTAGGTTGCATGTCATAAATGTTCCTGGAAAAAATTTCGATAGTGGGACATTTATAAAAGTAGTTGTTGGACAAGGGATTCGACAGACCTCCTAGACAGCCGACAGCTATGGCCATCAAAATGTACCCGTTTCCGTTTTGAACCAAAAGTTTTGAAAATCTCAAGGAAGAGACCAAGGTCAAGAAGGCAGTTGGTGAATTTAATGTTGGGTTGCAAGTGTTGATGGATAGTAAAGTTTTATTACCCGATATATTTCATAATTACTGGTTGAGTGATTCGTTGGGATTTGTGTCGACATTTATTGTAAACTTATGATTTGTGTTGGAATTTTAATGAGCGAGTTTCTGATCCGTTGAGACACATAAAAATTTTGTGACCAAACATGTTGAAGATTGATTTGCAACCCTTTTTCATCTTAGGATGGTCACATCTACTTGGAAGTAGAAATTGTTGTGGCACTTAAAATATTTAAACAAAAAATGAAATTAAATCCTGGAAGTGTGAATAACGGCTAAGAATTTAATTTCAATTTTTAAAACAATCCATGAGTTATTTAATGCTTAGTTATTGATGTCAATTTTTTTGGTATTTGGTTTGAACTCATCAATTTGTAAAATCTCTACATATTCTCGACGAAAATATGTAATCACATCACAGTTAAAATTAGTTCTCTTAAAAAAGTTCTAAATTTAATTGTAACAAAAACAAAACTTCAAAAAATTCTTAAAAAATATTAAGTAATTTTAAAAGATTTTATTACATCTGTTAACTGTCTCCCTGCTGGTAGGTGCTTTTTCTGTGATATTTTTGACCAAGTATCAATAGTGATATTCTGAACATATTCTATACGCACTGGTGCTTTATTTGACGTTTTCGGATTTGACTTTTCGGAGTGCTATTTAATCAAAGTCATTTGAATTATCTTTCACTTCTTGGAATTGCTTTTGGTTTAACGCACTGAATTTTGCTTAGGTCTCTACTATCTGCATTGATCTGAAAAAGCCGCATCCAGCTTCACAGAATTATTTTTATTTCTACATGAGCCTTATGATAAGCTACTCAAGTAGCTTTGATAGACGCAACTACAATAATAATAGGGATATTCTAGTATATGTTCATCAAACCTGACATTTTCATCGAAAATTTTGAAATTTTCCAACATAAACGTACTCAGGACGTTTTGATGTTCAAGGACCATTTGTGTTGTTTACAATGAGTCGGAAAAATCAATTTGGCAAAAATGGGATTCTTCTGCTTTGTACCACTACAGCTCCTGGCGGGCATTCACTTCTTGCAAAAAGCACCTCCACCTGTCTCGGTCCTTCAATTTCGAAATCGGAGCAGCGTTGAACAGTCTCATCGATTGAGTTAGACCAGTGTTTCCTCAGTTTCCCAAAGGTCTCTGCCCTTCAGTTCTCCCAACGAATACATTTTTACGTATCCGTTGTTCGTCCATACGATTCATGTGGCTAGCCCATTACAGCTTCCGCAGTCTTACAATCGTTGAGACCTCTGGCTCACCAAAACTTTCATACAGCTCATGGTTGTATCGAATTTGCCATTGGTCTCCGTCTAGCTTCGCTCCGATTATTCGCCTTAGACCCATCGCTCAAAGAGGCTCAATATGTAAAAATGGAGTTAACTCATAAAAACTTTCGTGCAATGATTTTCCAAGATTTTGATTTGGACTATTTCAACAACAGCGATTTAATCGGCTTTAGCATTAAAGACAATTTATAACTAGTTCAATGAATTCAAACGTGGATGTAGTTCGCTCGAGGACGAGTTTCGTGAAGGTCGTCCAAAATAGGCCATTCTGCCGCAAAATATCAATGCCTGCGTGAACTTATTATGCAAGCTCATCATATGGCATACCGTGAGATAGAGGCATCCTTGGGTATTTCTCCTCTAGCCATATATTCGATATTGCATGTACACTTGGCCGTAAAAAAGATTTGTGCATGTTGTACCCCGCATAATTTGACAATCGCTCAAAAAAAGTCTCGTACCGATTGGTGCAAAGAAATTATCAGAAAATACAATCGCAGTGCACCAAATAATGTGCATAAGTTCATCATAGATGGCAAACTATGGTTCTTTGCCTATGAGCTAAAAACAAGACAGCAATCAACCTTGTGGGTGTTCTAAGCCAAGCCAAATTCAACAAAATTTGTTCGCGCACTAAGCAGTGCGAAGTAAATGGTCACCTGTTTCTTCCGCCGAATGGATCATGTGGCCACTGTTCCAATTTAAAAATGTAAAACAGTCAATTTTAAGTGTTACACGATCATTTTTTTGCCGGAGTCTTCGCAGAAAAACAACCAAGAGAAGACGAATCATTCTTTATCATGACATTGTGAGCTCTCACACATCAGCTCAGACTAGTGCCTATTTGACCGGTCGAAACAACGATTACATGCCATACAGCTCTGATTTGAAACTTAATGATTTTTTTCTTCATTTCAATACATCAAAAATAAGCTGTCTGCTGAACGTTTTTTATGACCGAAGCAGCTGTTGAAGCGTTCAGAAGTCATATTTTGGAGGGGTCTCAATCGGAGTCGGAAAAGTGCTTAGAAAATTGGTTTTATCACATGCAAAAGTGCATAAATGTTCATGGAAAATATTTAAAAAAAACAATAAAACCATGAAGATAACTCAATAGAGTCAACACCTGTCTGCTCACTCAAAGAAGTAACATTTAGTTTTCGCCAAAAATGGTTTTATCATATTTTTTCCTTGAAAAGCTATCGATTCAAGGCAAAAAAGATAAAATCATTTTTGACAAAAACTAAATGCATTTTGTAGTGATCGAGCAGTCACCTAGGCAAACTGCTCGAAAAATACCATTGCAAATCATGCAATTTTAATAGCAAATTTAAAACAAAAAAAGATAAAAAACAATTTTACTATAAAAATATTAAATAAAAACTTAAATTTACAATTAAAATTCTAAGACAGCAACCTCCTATGCAACGCAACTTAAAAAGATGAATTGCGTTATCCCGCAATGAAAAATAACCGTTGACGGCATGCAGAGGGCTTTCGAGTGAAATAACCGTTGACGGATGCGGGAGTCTTCGTGATATCGCCAGACGACATCGACGTCGCGAATTTTCTATGCCGGCGTTATATTTTCACACTAAAAAATCGATATCCAAGTTAAAACTCTTGTGATAAAGCATTGTTTGATTATTTTGTTGCCCTTGCTCCCGTGGTTGTGGTCCTCAAGTTATTCCTGCTCGTCGTGTATAACTGCAGCTTTGCACCGGCCACGCAAGAAAAGTGCGATGCAATTCGCCCTAGCTCAACTATATCGACGAATCACGATCGAAATCGGTAGGAGTGAAATTCATTCCGGCTGTGCAGCCTTCTCCCTTTATCGGTCGTGCGCGATTCCATGTCGGTTGTCGGTAATCAAAATGGAAAATTTCGCTTGAATTTTGTGAAAAACGAATATTTCTTTGTGTTCCAATTGATTGTAACTTTAATCTGCGGCAACAAACAAAATCAGCGAAACAAATCAAATTCCGTCGTGAAATTCGAGGCTGATTCAAATCCATCGTTAAGACGTCGGAGGAGGTTTTGGAGCAATTATTCGCTGTGTAGCGACTTCTCTGATACATCCTAGTGGGAAACGCACAACAAAACTACAATGTTGGAGTCTGACTGCCTTTGAGCAAGTGGGAAAATCACGGTCATGAAATCAGTAGCCCATTGCGGCTGCATTGGCGTTGTCCCCAAAGAAGGAAAAAAATTGATCGCGTCGGAAATTTTCTTCGTCGAATTGCCGTCCCTGTGTTCCATGTAACTAGCACCTTTTGATTTGTGTTTAGTGGCAAACAGTCGGAGATTTGTTAATTGAAATTACGGCAGAGCAAATATGCAATAGTCGATCTGGATACTGGGCGCACATACATACATACTTTGGCAGCCCGAAGCACGTGGGTGTTTGTGGATTGAAAAGGTCGAGCGGGATAGGCGTCGCGTTAGCATAAATGTTCGGGGTCGTAAAATCTATTTGATATTCTGTGTTGAAACCCTTGGGCAGTGAAATTAACTGGTATTCACGGTGAAGGAGTCATAACACCGAAAAGTAGAAACGACGTATTTTTCGATATATCATCTCTGTTGAGCACTAATCGGGACACACTTTGCGTGCTACTTCTGGGAAACCGATTAAAATGAGTGATTCTGGTGGATTTTGTCAGTCGGGGTTGTAATACGAGTATATGTGCAGCAGTATTTCCTTTGGTTGGCAGAAACAAGAAAGGATTGCCAAAGGGTGTTAAAGCAACAGAAACTAACTTTAAGCATGGTAGTAATTTTAACAATCATAATGAGTTTGTGAACAGTGTTGCTTATTAAATTTTAGTTCGTGGAAAAAGAAAAGAAAGCAGTGATTCTTCCGCTATAAATTTCGTGACATTGCACCATTAGTTTCCTCTAATCGGTGCTGTTTAACGTACATACTAAAGAGTAATTCATAACAAGTGTACACATTTTTGTCAAAAAAACATAGTTTTTGTGAAGATTGAGCTGTAATGTTTATTTATTATGAAAATTTGGTCCTTTTTTTTGTGGTAGGGAGGTGAATGCTTTTTATGCACAGAGTGTGAGACTCCCATGCGTGACTGGACTACCCACTAAACACCTCCCCTGTCAACCTGAAAACCCAGCCTGGAACCGTTTGACATATGACTTCGGGCCAGGTCTCGTTTTGTTACGCCGTGGGGCGCTTTCAAGCTGGGAAGTCCATTTCCTAGCGGGAGGAGAGAGGGGAAGAGGAAAGGCCAGAAGAGCGATCCCCCAGCCCCAGTGCCTCCGGCTGCTGTGAGTCCCTTTTATATTTTAGGACTGCCCGAGCATAATATGCCACCTGGTTCCATTTGTCAACCGATTCGAGCATCACTGAAACTATATTATCCGGGGTGAGCTCTCCCGTCTCCCTGTAGAGTTCCCTTCGCAGCCTGGCCCATTTGGTACACGCAAAAAATGTGTGACAGGCATTTCCCTCCTCTCCTGGGCAAAACCGATAATCGATAGACCGTGACTAACCGATCTTGTGCAGGTAAGATTGAAAACACCCGTGCCCGCTCAAAAGCTGGGTCAGATAGAAGTCAGTCTCACCATGCTTTCGATTTACCCACGGTCTCACATCCGGGATGAGGCGCGCAGTCCACCTTCCCTTCGTGCAATTTACCCAAGACAGCTGCCAATCGTTGAGCGAGCGCTGTCTCTCCTCGCGGACAACCATCTCCCTCGCATCCTCGTTTCGGTGCAGGTAAATAGCGCGGCACTCTCTAGCAAGGAGGGCGACAGGTATCACGCCTGCAATAACTCTCACCGCCGAGTTGGAGACTATTGGATAGGAAGATGCAATTCTCAGTGCTCCTCTTCTCTGTACCTGTGCCAAACGTTTTCGGTATACATCCTTGCTGAGAGCGTCGCCCAATACCTCTGCTCCGTACAGTAGCACTGACCCTACAGCACTCATCAAGAGACGTCTTCTTGATGGGCTGGGTCCCCCTACGTTGGCCATAAGTTGACTCAGGGCCGATATTCCCGAAGCAGCCTTCTCAGCCGTTGCCCTGATTTGCTCAGAGAAACTCATTTTCGAGTCGATCAGTAGCCCCAGGTACTTCACCGCTGGCTTCGATTCGATTTGTATGTCTCCAATACTGATCATCCTTACTCTAGGGATTCTCTTTTTTGTCAAGATGACCACTTCGGTTTTCTCCAGTGCTAAACTCAGCCCGCGAGCAGTCATCCAGTCCCTCAATCGGCGCATTAGCATACCTAGCCTAAGTTGCGCTTGTTCAACGGTGCATCCAGCGACCAGAGCCGCAACATCATCCGCATAGCCGACCAAACGCGACTCATCTGGCATCTCAAGTCTCAGTAGCCCGTTGTAAGACACGTTCCACAGGTCTGGACCAAGGATTGATCGGGCAACACCCGATGTAATTTCCATCCTTTGTTGGCCCTGTGTTGTATCGTAGAGCAGGCTTGTGTCCCTTACAATTAGATATGAAACATAACTTTGGGCATATGTGCACCTCGTGCTGCTTTACAGACTATCAAACGATGATTGTAATTTTCGATGACATTCTCGCACATTTCCGGCGTTATTAGGCGTATTTTGGCTCGAATACCGTTTTTTAATGCTTCAGTAGTCTGGGGAGCATCAGCGTAAACACAATCCTTCAGAAATCCTCAAAGGAAGAAGTCACAAGGAGTCAAATCACACGATCTTACCGGCCAATTTATGGGTGGACCAAAAAATTCACGTAGTGCGCGAAATTTGCACTGGCGATTCATTGTTTTTGTAAAAAGTTTTAGCAATAATAAAACGTTCAGCTGATGTGTATGACGCCATGGTTAGAATTGTAAAAGACCAAACTGTCATAATCTGTCAATATATGGACCTGGAGTTGGTTATAAATAAGAGGTAAGGCCCATTCACATGTGTACACTTGTTATGAATCACCCTTTATATATGTGTACGTCGTGAAGGCAGGAATCGATTGATGTATCAAGTGCGATTTTGACCGTGTTCGGAAATGACCCTCTCTATGATGACACTGCTGTGCACAAATAAATGGCTTGTACGGCCAATGGTGGCTAGAATAAGGATTGGGATAAATAAAGCAATGCAACATATCCTTGATGTTCGTTTCCTGGAATACAAGTTAAATTACAAAAAAATTGGGATGACCTTATTGTTCACAGTTATGTGATATGCTCGCCATCGGATCCGCGATATCGAGACGGGCAGTCGACATTGCTGAAACCTAGAATGGAGCCGCAGCATTTTTAGATGGGAATTCCTCAGCAACTACACCGCTTTAATTAACAAATACTTCAATTCTGAATCATGTTGACTTTGAGGACGTAGATGAGGAAATTGAAGGAACCCAATTATTTCGGCTCATTGTTAAAAATTTACAGCTATTTATCGCCTTGCCCACCCCATCTGCGAGCCTCTTCGGAGGAGGATTGGGTAAGTACCCATTTTTTTATATTGAATAAATTATATTGTATATTATATCTTTTCAATAAATTATATTTTTATTGAAATTATCAAATTTAAACGCGAAGCATCCTTCCAATCCTTAAAATAAAATAAAACCCCTTCAAACACAATCAGGAAGTTAAACTTTTAATAAAAAAATACGGTCCAATTGGGTGTATGCAAAACACACAAAAACATACTTTACAATAGCATGTATAAATAGGATTCAAGATTTGCTAGAAAAATTCAAACAAACTTTACGATCTGATTTGAATCCATCGGAAAAACTTTGTATTCATATTGGCTTTATATGATTACATTTTTTTATCTATTTCGGATGAAATATTATTCTAGATTACGGAAATGTTAATTTTCATAATCATTAACGTTATACTATATTTATGTTTGGTAAATACAAGAAAATACAATGAAATGATAAAATTGGAAAGAAACTTGGTCTTTTCATTTAATTTGGAACCTTGACCGGGTATGGGACCCGCCACGTTGGCTGGCCCCTCCACTCATGCGCTAGCCATCGGGTGAGCTCATCCCTTCTTTTTTCGTTGGAGGTGCTCTCGCAGGGTAGAGTGGCTTTCCGCTTGCGTTCTTATTTATGTTATATTATGTGACTCCATCATGTTAGACTATAACATAAATCTGAAACGTTGATGTTTTTCATTTGTGGGAAAAATTCATGCAAATATGTTTGTATGAGTTTTCCATTCAAATTGGCAACGTCTACAATGTATCTTGATCTGGATGATCTTATTTGGGGGCCACAAGTATCCCTAGCAGAGACGAGATCTTCTCAAGTCTGTCTCGCTATTGCCAGGCCCAGTTAATCGTTTGCTTTGGCAATCTCCACCCTTAGTAGGTTACCTTGGCCTCGACACCTGTTGATCTGAAGTGGGCGCTTGTGCTGTAGAAAAGAACCCGCGCGTTCTCGCATCTTCAGACAATGCCGATTTCGGCGAGCACCAACATCTCCGCTTGCTGAGGCAGGAGACCATCGCTGCAGTTCTTTAGGGACAACTATATCCATCAAACTCACTACAATTTTCATACTTAAAAAAAAAACTCTTGTACCGGCCCTCGTATAATTAGTAGATCGTGAAAATTTGTCCTCAGATTTAAAACACTTGTCAGCGTGGTATTTATTTCAGCTGCCTTGAAAAATTTTAATGGTTGTTGCTTTACTGTTATTGGCGTCAGATATTCGGAACAGGTAAAAAATAATGATGCTTGAGACTAATATGGCCTAGCAAATCAAGAGGCAATTTTCTTTTTACCTTTTACTTGTATTTTATAGAATTGTTTAGTCACATTTTCTTATAAATTAATATATTTAATGAAAATTTATTTATAAATCTTCAAAGTATATACTTTTGAGACTATTTTCGCATTTTCATATGAATGTTAAATAATTCCTAATAATTTTAAAATGATACAAAAATTTAACAATTCTTAGATACTATAGGGTGATTCATTTTTGGTTTTTAATCTCAAATAAAGGGCATAAAGTTGGATTCTATAGTAAAAACTTTATTGTGGGTCAAAGAACAATCTATGACATCTACTTTTTTAAGATTATCTTGTTCAAATGTTGGCCACGACTACGCCATAAATGGTCCATTCTAAGGGTCCACTTTTGAACGACACGTTCCAGCATAGTAGCCGATGATTCCACCAGCCCATAAACCACACCAAATTGTGCATTTCTGTGGCTGCAGTGGTAGCTGTTGAAATTTTTCAGTCCAAATACGGTAATACTGTTTATTGACGTATCCATTGAGCCAAAAAAGCGCCTCATCACTGAACAAAATTTCGCGATAAAACAGCCGATTTGATTCATTGAGTCAATTTTCGTACTACAGCTGAACAATTTGGAAACGTTGTTGTGGTGTAAGTCTTTCCGTTGTGATTTGTCAAACAATATTGAATAAAAACTACATTATAGTTTGACGGGATTCACGCGTGATCTATCAAAAAAAAGCTGATTGAAAATCAAACCTCATAATGAATCACCCTTTATAATAAAATTTGTTTCAATATAAATATCATAGCTTAAGACTTTTTGAGATTGGAAACGAATATCTATAGAAGTACTTATACTATTTATTGGTACACCTATGGCTCAGGTGAAAAAGCTGAAGGATCATTTTATCGCGAACAATTTTTAAAAAAATCACTTTTTACTGGAGATTTCATGGAAAATTTAGGCAATTAGGCCTAGACTGTGTACTAGTCTGTGTATTGTTGTAGCTAGAGTGCTCGCAGCGTAAGCCGAAGGTCACTGGTTCGAGTCTCGTTGGCGAAAACGATTGTTTTTCATTTTGTGTGATTCTTCGGACGGACTATAAGCCCGTTCAGGTATGATACTTATTGTTTCAAATCAAAACGTATAGCAGCTGGATGGACGGTAAAACGACCAAAGTGTGGTGCTTACTATGTCACCTTCTCGAGTGCCAAAGGATTGTGTCAAGTAAATGAGATACTCTAACTATATCTAAGCGAAGGCTATAGTGCTAAAGCAAAAAAAAACTAAATTGCTCCATCTTAGCTTGGCCAGCCCCAGCATACCTAGCAAATAGATATCTCCATGGAAACCGGTACTCCCGTGAGCTCCAATTCGGAGGATATTCTACCTTCTCATAAGTAGTCCGACTGCATATTATCAAAATCAAAAACATATCGATTCATGTAAAATTCAAAAATACTTCTGGTTGTATAAAGCCAATGGTGAGACAAACCTCATTGTTCTCTTGGGTAGGGCAGAACGGCTGCAAAACAAAGAGATTTCCACTTACAATTACAGACTTCGCGATTTGATTTTGAACAAGCTTCAAAAGAATGTTTCGACTCTCATTACTTTGGCAATTAGATAAATTCTTCGATTCAATATATATTGTTTCCAATATATCTCAGTCTTTCTGTATACATAGATCAGTATATGCGCGAAGTAACATTTCCATTGTACTAGCACTCTAATTATACCAGATCTGATATCCATATGTTAAAACTGGTCTTACCAAGGTCTTGTAACATATAACTTTTACTTTTTGATCAATGCATCTAGAATGAAAAAGTTGTAGAAGAGACATGAGCACTTTACGTGCTTTACTGAGCACAGTTTTAAGATACAGATGCTGATCGAGATGACCACCAAGGCATCGAATGCACCACACCCTCACCGGGAATGATGTGGAAATATTTACAATTAGGTTTCAGGACTTGACTAGCCAACCGCAGCGTTTTCAGAAACAACATTTTTTCGTATTTTTGCGCATTCACTTTTATTCGCTAGTTTTCCGTTTAGGCCTGCACATCGTTGATCATTTTGAGAAGGTTTCTTTAAACGACTAATGCCTTTCTGCCCAACATATAAATAATCAAGACATTAGCAAACGTCACTAATGATAAAGTTACCAACACGTTCAAATCAAAGCCATTCAATAGATTGCGAGCGGAAGAAGGGCAGAGAAGCAGTAACTGTCTCTTGGTGTATACCATTCAAGGCCTTAAAATTGCACATCGTCATCAGATTTTCATCAGTTAGAAGAAACAATTTTCCACACAATATACTACACATGACAGCGACAAGGTGTCTGGGAGACTTTGTTGTGAATTCCGGCCGTTGTCGGCATTCTCTTAAAGATTGGAGCCGAGCTTCATGAGTGTCAGCTTCTAGGTACCTTGGGCACATAATTTTTTTTTGCTTCGAATATTTAATTGTTTTCCCTACCTTAACCCCTTGTTGCCACCACTTATGGATTCCCCTATTGTTCCTTTTAACAAAAGTTATTGTATAACTTTCCCATTTCGTTCAATGAATTAACTGTTTCGCTTGCTGTTTCACTTCATCTGTTGCAATTTAACGGCGGTCATTGACTGGTTACATCTCCTAATCCCTTTATGATGCTTATGGCAGTATGCATGTAGCGGGTCGCTCGTTGCAGGGGGTGGATGCAGGCATTTTATCGCTTGGCATTGGTTGGAGCTTGATCGTTCAATCTCTGATGGGCAAGAATAATGTCAGTGGGTGATGCAAGTGCTCACCTTCTCAACATCAACGGTTATATAGTGTGGGTAGTGGCGCGGAGGAGTCCTAGCTTGGGATTCTTCTGGAACCGTAGGTTCGGGTTCCTTCAGACGTAAAAGAATCTTTTTGGTTTCTTCAAATGTAAATGTTTCTGGGCGTGAGGTGGTTTGCATGTGCCTGAGCGTTGTCATAGTTGTATGCAAATTACCATACATGCATGGGAACTGTTGCATTTGGCAAAGGTTGAAAGATTAACGAAGGGAACGGGATTGAAGTGTAGTGAACTTCAGTCGCGTTTGCTCTGATTGATTTTTTAAAATTTTTTCCTTTTGCATTATCAGTTTATTTCCCTTTTGTTCTAGGTAGAATCCCACTTAGTTTTTTTTATAGTAATATTTAAAGGGATTTCATTAGATTTTTATTTATATTTACTAGAATTTGTGGATTATTGTCGTTAAGTTTTTTTTAAAGTAAATAAAATGGCCATGGAAAATTAAAAACAATTTTTTCATTTCTCTAAATAACCTCTTATTTTCTCTTCTTTATTTTTGTGGTAGATTTTTGATTTGAGGTGTCGCAGCATGGGTAGAAGGTTTCCCAGAAAGTCCAACGACATGACTGAGCGGTAGCTGACTTCAGAATGGACCCATGTCTTAAAAAATTCTCTGCTAAATATTCATCTCTGGACTGCGGTGACTTCCAATATGTCTTGTAGGAGCTTAATAACTGGTCCATTCAACCAAACCATTTCAAAAGCTTTCTCTATATCAATAAGACATGAACGAAAAGATTCTCCATTGTTTAGTTATCGCATGTATGGTCGAGTACCTGACATGGAATCTAGATTGGCAACTTGACATCAACTTAAATTTCTCCATGTGGGCATTTGATCCTTGTTTCATTACAACTTCAAATACCTACCTGATGTTGGGCAGCAAGCTGATTGGGTGATAGTTTCTAGGGCCCGAAGATTCCTTTTCGTTCTTCAAGTTTCTTTTACTGATTTGAAAAGTATGAATTGTTCAACATGTTGAACAATATGCAAAAATTTCGAATCGCAACCTCAGGTAAATGAATCATTACTACTATCGGCATACTGCCAATTTCACATCATTTTTTGTAGATATCCTGCTAAATATGAAACAAAAGTCTTCATAGCTAACAAAACAATCGAGAGGATTTTCGCTTAGCATAAGGTCGGAGGTCAATATTTCATTGAAATGAAGAATGGACTCGTCATTCAGGCTTGCATTGTAATTGGAAACTTTCGTTTCAACAATTTCTAAAAGTCTTTGGATCTCTTTCTCAGAGTTTGGTAGATGGAAGAATTCGAAATAAGTTCTAATCAAAGCAAGCTTCTGTAAACTGTTATTTACAAACATATTTCATCTGCATCCGCAGACATATTATTGATTTCGATACCAGCCCCATCTAGAAGATCGGTCTCACTACTGGCGACTTTAACACCCGATTTTCACAGGAAACTTCTTACGAAATATACTATTCACTTTTGTGAACACGCCGTCTGGGTTCTGTGGGCTAATACCCCTCAGTTTCTCCATCCATTGATCGATGACTTCACTCTTGTAGTACGAGCGGATTAAATTCCGGATATTATTATGGTGAAATTCCAAAAAGACCAATGATGGGATGGTTGTGTGTGAAGAAGGTTTTTCAATCTTTTCAACCTTGCAATGGTTAGTGTTTCATATTCTTCCAAATTATTTCGATTTTTAATCTTGGGAACCACTTTCTCAATGGGTTCCAATGTCAGCTACCCTAACTTCAAGAAGTAGAGATTTATTTCATCGTTAGATAGATCCTGTCATTAGGAGCCATTGAGCAAAACTTACCGCCGTCAGGAGGTGGACATTGCTTCTGATATTCCCAATTAAACTCCCTGTGAAACTTACCTTAATCTGTTTTTCTGAAACTAAGCTGATGACTTTCATTTTGACCTGGAATGGAAAAAACATCATCCCTTTGATGATTTGCTTCCATTATAATGACAAAATTACCGCTATCATGAGGAAGCAGAAGTTAAATCTAGATTCAAGTCTTGCGCCAGCAGTGCAGAGATCCAAATATGAATTTGTCCTAGGTTACGTTGGAAACTCCAGCCTTTGTCGATAACACCTGAACCTATTCAATTTGATTCTGTTATACATGAATTCAGGAATATATCTCTTGGATTATTGCAATAAAAGTATTAAGAATGCTAGCAAGAATATAATAATTATACAACATGTTCAATTCGTCTACTTAATACAAGAAATTGAGCTCCTCCATGAGTTTGAGAACGTTCCCTCCCGTTGAATAGGCAAAGATAGTTAAGAAGTTGTCAAAACATTGCAATCAAAGTCAAAGTCAAAGTTTTTGAATTTGAATTTTTAAAATATTCTTACTAATATGCCTCCTTTATCACCGTTTACCGTATCGTTTATGAATTAGTAAACTTTGAACGTCATTGAGTGCTATATACGAGTATTGAGGTGGGTTTCATTGAGAAGCATGATGTCAGCCTTTTGCTCAACAATGAATTCAAGGAGATACGTTGGTCTAGTTAAGGTAGAGTATCAGCGGAGTTGACGTTGTTTGAGATGAGACGAAGCCTATCCATGGGAATGTGGCTAAATGGCAAGATATTTTAAGATACTTGAAGGTTTAAACATTGAAAAATAAAATTTATTTTGGAATTTTGAAGAATTGAGTTGTCGCTAGATTTTAACCTGCTAACGGGCATGCCCGCCTTAAGTCGGCTTCAGTAAAATCTCATTTATGCACTCTAGCAAATTATGATTGTAGTAAACACACAGTCCTGACTTTTGTTGAACGTACTCATCCACTGATGCAGATGAAAGACAGCCGTGTTTTGCTTCAAATGTTCTAGTCAGTTTCATGTGAGATGTCAACTGAAGTGTACAAAAAGCAAAAAGATTGTTTCCAGTGTTCGAAAAGAAATAAAGGTGCCATGTTTATCAAACCAGAAAATTTATAGATGAGTAAATAAAGGTGTTTTTAATGAGAAAGCGTATAAACAAAACTTGCTTCACCTTTTTTTTTGCTAACTACTTATAACCACTACCCGCCTAAAGGCGGTCTTCCCGGTAAGAAGCAAAATTTTTAATTATTGGTTAGTGCCATTTTGTACACAAGCACTGCATCAAATATGAATCCAGGAAGTGGTTATTGCTTACAAAAAAATTAACTTATCCAAAATGATGGCTGATGAAGTATTTGAGCTTTTAGAATCCATATCTGTCAATGAATACCACCGATGATGAATCTGAGGTATTGGGATGTGATTTTGATGATGACCACCTGGGATTGTCTGATTAAGCACACCAAATTGATGAATGTATTGAGTTGTTAGATATATCTCTTGATGATGAAGTAGCTGAGACATCAAATAACACTGAAATCTCCGACAATCTTTAAGTACTGATTTCAATGGAATGCATCAATGCGGAACCATCAACGTCTGCTTAACTTACATCAACAGTAGCATATGCGTCATCTTCGTGTTCAACAGAACCATCCGAAGCAGAATCGTCAACCTTACCTGCACCATCGATGTAAGACGATGTAAGAAACTTAACAAACGACCTCGTAGTCCTCTCCCAAAATTTGAAGAGGATGCTGATCAGAGCAAAGGTCGCCTTCAATCGTCATAATTCTGAGACCCTGTATGCTGATTTGAAATTTTTGTAGATCTACTATCGAATTTGGCTCAGTCTTTCCTTCTTTTCCTTGGCTTCCCTGCTAAAAGCTTGCATGCTTAATCAAAACAATAGTGCAATTGCATCACCATTCTTAAAATATATCCCGCATCACCTGCTCATTTCTCCCTTCCCGAAATCATAAACTCCAAACTTCTCATCCCTTTATTATCATTGCCATCAGTATGTTTCATTACATCCTTTTGCATCCACCACCGTTTCCTTTATTACCCAACAAAGAAAATCGAAACCAAAAACTTTGGTCTCCATACATTTATGTCCATATTAAAATATGCGTAGGTACTCTCAGACCAAGATATCTAACTTTGGATTTGATTTCCAAATTTTATATGTTTGCCATAAAATTGAAAGCAAATATGAATTCAGGATTTGTTCTATTTTATCAAAGTTTAACAAGTCCTGGTAAGAAGATGAAGCGGATAGGCATTGGTTGGGGCAAATGTGGACACTGGCGGAAGTAAAGTCCTTTTAGGATGTCCACTACATGAATTCCGGTTAGAGAATCCTTGTCATTGCGTTCGAACACTTCTGCCCGAATATGAAACAGCAAAAGTTGATATCCTGCGTCAGTGGCTGACATATATATTAAGTTAAAATAAGAACAACATTTTGATGGTGTGTCATAGCCATGACATTGCAATGTTGTCGTCGTTTCGTTTCTTATTCGATTCTTTTGTCCTGACAGCTCAACTGAGTAAGTAATGGTAAGTTTGATGGTAGCAAGGCAGGCAGGCAAGCAGGCGTCTGTCTGTAATGTTGAGTTGGTTGGAAAAAATCAGAATCCTGATGATAGAAGGGTGGAACCAAAGGATGTCAGAATATTATTTTTCATGTGTTGGTTTCATCGTGATTTGACTTTGATTTTTCCTCTTTTGCATGGGTGGCCACGTGCTATATGATATGTACGCCTGTCAAAATTCACTTCCGTCTGTTGCTGCGTGAGTAAAGGCCTTTAGCTATGAAAGATATATTTTATGTGTTCTCAATATTAGTTGCATGAAACGTTTGTTTGTCCATTAAATTCAATCAAGGGAGATTATACTGCTCTTTAAATCCCTAGATAAGAAAAACGAAATCGTCAAAAGCCCACATTTTTAAAATCTCAATTCTCGTTGTTTCAGATTCGATTATTATGAAATTTTCAAAAAATAAGCAGTTTGCTACTAAGATACCTAATTTAATGGTCCGCATAAGATTTTATTGGCAAAATTTTGAATACAAAAATTTTATTTTTGACGATTTTGATGGAATTTATTTTTAGGCTATAGTTCCTGTATTTTTTTGAAACTCACTTTTTAGATTTTTGGCTAAAAGATTTCGAATAGAATCATAAGGGGCCACATGCTTCATGTATTTTATCGTTTTTTTTCTTCATAACTTTTAATACAAAAATTTATAGAACAACGAATAAATTTATCAAGATTTTCGATACCTGCTACAAACGAAATTTTTTAAGGATTGCTTCTGGAAAATAAGTATCAAAAATAATTTGTGTAAATTTTTCGTGCATCAAAATACTGAAAATTCTTTTGACGAAATTTCATGGTTGTATATTTTATAAAGTTTGTGAGGAAACTTAGACAGTAGATACATTGCAACGTTAACAAGCCTTTTGAGGACATTTTACGATGGAGAAATAAGCTTTGTATTTTGGTCTTGAATCGTAAATTAGAGTTATTTTGCATTACTCGGTAATTCACCATATTTCGCCGCATTTGATTACGCCTTGACGCATATCATCACATTTTAGTGCATCGTAGCGCATTTCAGTGCATTTGAAACATTGGAAGCATTGAAAATTCATGTGGTGAATTCATGGTAGGCTTCCAATTCCAAAATTATGGACGCATAAAGAAGTTAGACTACACATTTCTCTCCCGGTACCCCTGTATGAAAAATTTAAGGGGCAACCGTAATCTGTAAAATTGTAGGCCTACCAGAGGAAAAGTGGCAATATATTTTTTCATTATACACGGTTATTAAACTTCTGTCCAAAACCCAGTTAGCGGAGGCCTGCAGCTAATTTATTAGGTATTTAGCAAAGCTTTGAGGGGCAACAGTGCAAATATAGAGGAGGCCGTGAAGGAAAGCTTATTCCAATCATAAGCAAAAAGTTTTGTCTGCATTAACCACTAAACACCTCCCTGTTAACATGAGGACCTAACACGGAACCGTTTGACACATTATTTTGGGATAAGCCACATTTTCCTACGCCGAAAGGTGCCTTTAAGTTGGTGAATCCTTTCTTTAGCAACAGGGAGAAAAAATTGCTGGAAAAGTAATTCCCCAAGTCTGACGTACCCGATTAAAATGAGCCATTTTTATCTTTTAAAGCTGCCCAAACCTAATGCATCATATTGTTCTATTTGTCAACCGATCCAAGCATCTCCTCAATTAGACAATCTGAGGAAAGTTCTCCTGATCCTTGTGAAGGTCGCGATGCAGCCTGTCTCAAATTTACATGCAAAAAATATGTGGATGGCATCGTCCTCCTCTACGTAAAACCTAAAGTTGGGGACTGTGATTCACTAATCTTGTACAATCAAGTCAGAAAGCACTCCTACCTGGGCAAGAGCTGGGTCAGGTAGAAGCCAGTCTCACCATGCATTTGATTGAGCTACGGTCTCAGATCAGAGATGAGGCACGCAATCCATAATTCCTCCGTGTTACTCACCCTGGATTGCTTCTAACTTTTGAGTGAGCGTTGTCTCTCCTTGCGGGCAACTGTCTGCAATGACTAGCAGCACCGAATCATAAACTGTTGGTTATAAAGAGACAACCATCAGTCCTCCGCTGCTCTGTACCTGTGCTGAACTTATTTGGTACAGCTCCTTGCTGGGAGCGTCGCTCCATATTTCGGCTCCGTACAGTATCATCAACTATACGGACTTCATCAGAAGTCGCCTTCTTAATGGGTTGGAAGCCCCTACGTTGGCCATAAGTTGATTCAAAGCTAATACGCCTTATATGATATTTTCGATAAGTCTGGACCAAGGATAGATCCTTAACCAACACCTGATCTAACTTCCATCCATCGTTAGCCTTAGTTGGCCTTACATTGTATCATAAAATAGGCTTCAGTCTTTCAGGTAGTCCGTCAGAAGCCACATAAGATATTCTGAAACTTGAAAAGGATTCTTAAGCGTATCTATACTACCCACCTATCTTGTTTAAGGCATTACAAATATCAAGCGTCACTAACAGAGCAACTCATCGCTTAGCACAACGATGTGTCTTTGCCTTTTAGACCACGCTTACCACCTCTGTTATTGCATTAATGATGGGACATTGTGCTCTATAGGTGGGATGCCGAGTAGATACGTTCCTACAACACTTTCTCAGCCGTGTCTTGTATGCATAATGGGTGGTATGTAGACGGCGATCCAGGACTCCTCTTCGCTTGTTGATCAAGACAAGCCTTGCTACCTTCCAAGCTCTTAGGAAAACCACTTCCCCCAGACAAGTAAGTCTGCGCTACAACACATCAGCTGGGATGCCATCTGGACTTAGAGCTTTCCTAGGTTTCGATGAGAGGACAACATCTTCCAGTTTAAGTCGTATAAAGAGTGGACATTCGACTGCTATTTTGCCGTGGACAGTGTCAACATGGACAGGATGGGCAAAAAATTGCCCGCAATATTTCGGCCATCTTTTATACTTCATATATGAAGAGCTTGCGTAGGGCACCAAGCTTCTGCATTACAAGCTTGTAGCTAAAGCTTCACGTGTTCTTGTTCACATTGTCCACTATATCTTGCCAGTAACGAGCCCCACCGCAGTTAATCATTTTGTGAAGGCGTTCCCAGGCTGCCTTATATGCTGCTAACCAGTTGCATGTCAACGCGTTTGCGTACCCGTTGAGCTTTATGTGGAAGCTTGCAACAACCCCTTCACTTTTCAGCGATTTTAGTCTAACACTGTTACTCTGGAAGCTTCAACACTGAAACAACCGCGCACCTGCCATGCTGGTGTCCTCAACGGGACATGAAATCACTAAAAGTAGACGTGATTATGCACGTGGTTGAGTTCACCACCTCTTGAGCTGTTGGCTTTTTAGTCCCCTGTAAATCTTCCAGCGCCGCTACCATGAGCGTCTCGATGTGCTTCTCAACATGCATCTTCTCAATGTTCTGCCCAATCTTGAAAAGTTGAGACCATGGACATTGAGAGACAGAACTGTGAATTTCAAGCAAAATGTTCTGATGATCACTAGCTGATTTCTTCATAGCCGACATAGTGGAAAGTCAGCGTATCGCCGATGTTTAGCATGACGTGTTCTATTTTGGCCGCAAACCCTAGGACTCGTTTTCCCCGTGGATTAGTTTGAGGCGCACCCCATTCCATTGCCTTAGCATTGAAGTCTCTTCCAACAATCAGTGGCCATCTGCTTTCAAGACAGCTTCTTTGAAAGCATTAAGCTTGACTAAGAAAGATTATATCAGTCCGTTCAGCGTTAGATATATATAAAAGAATATAGTCCCTGAACATCGAACCTACACGAAAGCATCCTTACGTTCGCAGCTCTCCACTAAAAAACAAGCTTGCTCCGAGCCCAGAAGTTGGTAGATCAGTTATTTCAGCGTACCATGCTGACGATTTCTTGTCATGGTGTTGCTCACTCAGCAGCAAAGCCGGCTTTCATATCACGTGCAAACTATCCAAGCAGGTTTTGAGAAGTTATATTGTGGTATAAGATGCAGTACATCGAGGTTCTTCTTTTACCTTGGCAAGGCTGACACTTGTTATCCTAAGACGTGCTTTAAATCCGGGTTTGGATCAGCATCCTTACTAAGGATGCAGTGCGTCTCTTTCGTAAATTCATTCCATGTCACTACATTTTTAGCACAGAGAACTCCTTTTGACTCCCTTCCATCCCTGTGCGGAATGAACGTAAGCAAGATACTCAAAGCAGCGGAGAGGTTTTACTCTTTGCCATACTCTGCGTGTGACCCATTCTACTCTTGCTTTTCCCTTACTCAAAAGTTGTTCAACGTCCTTCTCAGTCAAGTTGATGATGGCCATAGGTATTTTTGTTTTTTGTTTGTAGCTTTCTTCGCTGCTTTTGTCAGTAATGTGCAAAACGCCTCATCTAACTCTTTAGGCCCATTAAGCGCTTCCTCTTTCTTGCTTTTATCTCGGTCTCCTTCGATTGGGCTAGAGGCCATTCTATTGATGGTGTTTGGCAGCGGGGCTATCTGCGCTTCCTGGGCAGAGTTAGTCCTGAGCTCTTTTTTAGCCTTTTGCTCTTCTTTGGCCTTATGTTCTCCTTTAGCCGTCAACTAGCTCCACCAATAATGCCTCAGTCACTCTAGGAGCTCCTCAAGCTCCAGGAGCCAGTTCCTTACACCTTTGCTAAGGTTGTTTTCGCGAATCACATTAAGATAAAGTTCTCTTCAGAATGCTTCCTTTTTCCCGAATTAAACTTGGTTTCTGAAAGCGCTGAACGGCTGTTATATTTCCAAACTTTTCTTTGGAGAGAGCCTTTCTGGAAATAATGCTTCAGTTACGTTTTCAGTGTTGTCGGCAACCTTACAGAACGGTACCTCATTGGTCTCCTCCCTCTATCTTTTCCTGCTGCGTTTTGTTTTTGACTTCGGGCTGGTTCATCGCACGCTTTTCTCTTATAGAGCGTACTGGACTGTACGTAGATTTTTTACTGCATACAAATGCCGCGATTATATCCAGTTGATAAGTGCTCTCAAAGGCGTTTCTATCAGTAGTCCGTTTATATTTGTTCTTTGTATCTTTAGTGTCTAAAAATGCCTTTCATGCTTTAGTCGTTGTTGTTGTTGTTTTTGATGAGTTGAGAGATGCAATATCAATTGGATCCCCCCTCGGATCGCTACTTTGGTCATGGTTATATTTACAGAGCAGGGAGGCTTATAACCAGACCAGCGCTAATCAGAAGTCCGGCTCAGCCAAACCTACATCAACAACTCAATGGTGCGAACTTCGAACGTACTCCAAGGTCTGCCAAGTCTTTACCAGGACGAAGACGTTATGATACTGAGACGGAATGATTAGAGCCATTTAAGGTGGAAAAGTCACTTCAGCAGTACCGGTCCATGCATCTAGGTGCAAAATACCATATCCGGTAACCCAGAACTTTCGTTCCAATCCAATATCCTACTCGTAGTCCAGAGATCTTTGCCAGCTCGTCATCTGTGGAGGAACTTTACGGAAGCTTCCGCTTGCTCTGGTTCATGGCGGTGGCACTCGTTAAAGAGTGCTTGCATCCCTGGGTACTCTCATCAACCAACACTCGTCTGTGGGAAGTTGGGCCTTGGCAATAAGCTAGTTATGCGGTTAATCCCGTCAACGTTGACGCTGTCAGTGGTGAAAGTCCAATCGAGTACTCTCTTTTCACAAAGCCAGAACAGTTTTATCATTGAAAGCAAGGTCACCTCCAGGCAGGTAGTATTCCAGCAGAGGAGTTGCAACTTGTCTATCATCATTGTCCTTACTAACTGCTCAGTACATTCAACGCTTGCCTACGGGACGGGGTTTTCTTGGAATAAAAGAAGGTGAGGAACCTCGTGCTGATCAGCAAGGGGAAGCGAAATTCCGGATATCCATCTGCATACTAGCTATTTGCATACTAGACTTGGCTTGGAAAGTGCTAGAGAAATTCATCAAAGGTAGACTCACTGACGCAATTCGTGGTGCTGGGGATCCTGCTCCGCGGCTGTATAGCTTTAGAGCATTGATGCGATCGCAGAGATAGTGAGTATAGTCCAAAAGACAGAGGACATAGCTGAACCAAGTGACGGATCGTTCAGTTGGTGGCAGTCAACCTAAGGAACGCCTTCAACTGCGCTAAATGGGTGAATATTCTGCATACGCTGAAGACCCTTTTGAAGTTACAGAATATTCTGATGTGGCTTTTGAGGGCTGTCTGAAGAACCAAAGCCTGCTTTATGATACGACGCAACGCCAACAACACCAACATCGGGTGATGCCCACTGATCTATCTTAGTCCAAACCCGTGAAAAGTGTCTTATGAGGGGCTACTGAGACTGGATATGCCAGATGAGTCGTGCTTGATTAGCTATGTGAATGATATTTTGGCTCTAGTCCCTGGGCAGACCGTTGAGCAAGCCTAACTTAGGCTAGGTATGCTAATGCACTGAGTGAAAGACTGGATGCCTGCTCGTGGCTTCAGTCTAGCACTGGTGAAAACCAAAGTGATCAGTATTAGGGACATACTAGTCGAATCCAAGCCAGCGGTAAAGTGCCTGGAGCTACTGATCGACTCGAAGATGAGTTTCTCTGAGCAAATCAGGGCAACGGCTGAGAAGGCTCCTACGGGCGTATTGGCTCTGAATTGACTTATAGCTATGTTAACTTAGGGAACCCGACCCTCTTGAAGAGTGCTGTAGCGTCAGTGCTACTGTATGTGGGGCGACACCCTCAGTAAAGAAGTGTACTGAAAACGCTTGGCACAGGTACAGAAAAGAGGAGAACTGGGGATAGCATCTTCATATCTGGCATTCTCTGATTTGGCAGTGGGAGTTATTACAGACATGATGATGATATGTAGTCGCGGTAATACTTGGATCGGTTGATAAATGGAACATTATGTTCCGGCAGTCCTAGAAGATGAAAGGGACTTACAGTAGCCGGGAACATCGGGGCTGGGGAATCGCTTATCTGGCAACTCCTCTTCCTCCTTCTTCTTCCCCTAGGCGAGATATCCATCACTTCGAAGCACCCCCCGACGTAACAAAATGAGACCTGGCCTAAAGTAATGTGTCAAACAGTTCCAGCCTAGGCTCTTAAGTTGACAGGGGAGGTTTTTAGTGAGACAGGGGAGGTCTTTAGTGAGCCCAGTCGCTCTCGAGCATTGGAGTCCTCCGAACCTACAAAAAAAGGTAACCAACACTTTACATAATACCATGACCATTCTAATTTGCTTGATGTAAGTGATTTAGTTTATGGTTCGATAAAATATCGTGTAACTTAAGGTGAGCGCTTTTTTGCCTTGTCATCCATAACGTTCCAGCCCAAGTTTATGAGTAAGAGTATAAAATTTAATATTCGTTAGAATGATTGAATATTTATCTGACATTTCATGGAAAATTATAGTTAGTAACAAGTTTTTGTTGCGGAAGGGAAAGGGGGAGAGTTAAATTTAGCAAAACATATTCATCATAAATCTAAGATGATTTTCTTGGGGTAATTTAAAATTTATTTATTTGACCAAGCAAGGTATACATTTTTACATTCTATTAAAATACATATCACCGTTTTTTTATTTATTTTTTTGACAATATAAATTTACATTTGCAGTGAAGGATTAGGAGCTGAGGGTCTTCGATAAATTGGATTTGAATTCAGATCCGAATATGGTTGGGGAATAAAGATGGCTTATTTTGTTGAAAATTTTGACACACCTATTTATCGGCTCATTATCCCCATAGATAGTATGATGTTAACTTTCTACGAGCAAAGGTGACTGCCTTGTAAATCTTACTGGCTCTTTTAAAGTTATTTTTTCGATTAGATATTGGACTTTAACAGTTCCTCTAAGGACACCAAATGCGAAGCAAGAGCATAATGTGGTTCTACGGGAGGCAAGTGGTGTCATATTGAGAAGGGATAGCCGGTTATCGTATGATAGCAAATTATGTAAATTTTTTGGATCATAGTGGGATCTCAGAGCAAACAGTAGGAATTGTTTCTGAATGAACTCAAACCTCTCTGAGTGAACATCAAAGACCGGATTCCAAACGACACAAGCATATTCCAGAATTGGGCGCACTAATGATGTGTATAACGTTTTCGTTACTCACAAGTTCTTAAATTATTTCGCGCGTCATTTGATGAAACCTAAAAGCTTATTCGCTTTGCAGAGAACCTCATCGTAGTGCGAATTAAAGCGCAGTTTCTTATCCAAGTGAACACCAAAATCTACTACACTATCAACTCTGGAAAGCTTTGTAACATTGAGGTGATAATCAGATAATAAAATTATACTTTTCCGAGAAAAACTTATCACCTGGCATTTCTCAAAATTCAAATATGGAAGATTTTTATTAAACCACTCTAATAGAATATTTATTTTGTCCTGCAGGAACAAAGAATTACTTTGGGACGGTATCACATGATATAATTTGAGATCATCCGCATCAAATAAGTGTGATATATCGGATAACACTTCAGAAAGGTCCGCTATAAAAATGTTGAAGAGAAGCGGTCCAAGGTGACTGCCTTGAAGAACACCGGAATAGACATGAATTCAGTTTGACACATATCCCTCCAATCTAACGGTTTAGTCCGATTTTTGAGGTACGAGTCCAGCCAATGAAGTAGGGAGCCAGTGATTCCAAATTTATTCAATTTATGAGACAAAATTATATGATTGACACGGTCAAAAGCCTTACTAAAGTCAGTATAAATTGCGTCAACCTGGTGTCCATTTTCTATTGCACAAAGGATGTTAGAGACCAAAACTGTTAAGATAGTGGTTGTGGATCGATTCTTTCTGAAACCATGCTGTTGGTCATTGAGACGCTGTTCAATAAAAGGTGATATTTTGGAACATACTATTTTTCCAAATTACTTTGGGGTAGTGGATAGTATGGCAATCCCCCTATTATTTTCAACGGCTCCTTTGCTTTTGTTTTTATAGATTGGAGTTAAGTAGGAGGGTTTTCAGTATGCTGGGAACACGCCGCTTGATAGCGATTTGTTAAAAATGATGCAAAGAGGAAAAAGGAAATAAAAAATATGGAGGAAGTAAATCAGGGCCAGGTCCATGATTAAAATCAAGAATTTCAATTGCGTCGAATATGTCACCCTCTGAAACTGAAATTTCTTGCAGTACAGGCCCACATTTTGTGCCTTGTAGTGAAAAATTATGGAAATTGTTTGCTGAACAGTAAACTGATTGAAAATGGTCTGCAAAGTAATTACTGATTTCTTCAAGGAGAGTAGAACTGCAGTCTTTAAAGGTCATTGTTTAGGATAGCCATGAGCTTTGCGCTTGATGTTCACAAATTCAAAAAATTTCTTGGGTCTTTGATGATGTTTTCACCTATAACATTAACATATACTTCATAGGCCTCACGCGACTTCAATTGAAATTCTTTTGACAGTTTATCATGCTCTCTTTTAATTTCGTCATTCACATCAGATCTGTATGTTTATACAGTTTATTTCTTCTGTTCCTTAAAGATCGAAGATTACTCTCCAGCCAGGGCTCTGATAATTTGTCCTTTTTCTTGATTTTAGGAATATGTCTTTCAATTAATTTTTAAAAAAATGACAACTTGGCGACCCGAACATTCCTAGAACTTAAGTATATTTTACACCAGTTTATTTTGGTATTGTAGCTTACATAATTTCTAAGATAACTAAGTGTTACATACAGATGAATGAGCGGGGCAGACAGGTCACGATTATGCCACGTTTTTTGCACCACTCTTCATTTAATTAATGCGAAATCACAGAGTAATAGGAAACATGTATAAAAAGTAAAATGGGCTAAACAACATAATCTCGCAGCAATAACTTCTGTACCATCAAAAAAAATGCACAGACATGTCTCTTTTTATCCCACGTGTTTCTGAGCATTTCATTGCATTTTACTTCATTGCTCGGTATAATTTACATAATTGCAGCATTTTACATTTTGGTGTAAACTATTTTCGCACTTACTTCCCCCTGCACTCAAAAAGACATTTATATGCAGAATAATCTCTTGGGGTTTCAAAAATACCCTCTATTCCAAAAATTTAATTACTTTGATTATGTCATTATTACTCGCAAATAACCCAGTCGCTTCCTACGCATCTAGTACTAATCAATTATTTTTTTTTTCTTCCAATTGAATTGTCGTTATGTTAAGTAATTGTGTATCCACCCATACTATTACTTGTTCGTTTGTCTCATACTTTACCAAATTATCCATAGATTCATCTATCTATAATTATAGCAAAACGTCCTGCAGCCGTTTTTGCTATAATTGAAAACAGGACGTCTTCGATCTTGCTTTCCTTGCCGATCATCATTATTACGATGATTATGTGGTCCAACCCTCTTTCGTACCTGAAGATGTTTTGTACCTATCATTTAATGATTGACTGCTTTGTTGTTGTCATCGTTGCTGTCGCTCATACTCAACTACCAACATCCTGAACTGGTTGATGAAGGATTTCAAGGGAATGCTGAATGACAAAAAAATCATAATCTTGATTACTATGCTCCGATTGCTCTCGTTCGTAACCCTAGAAGCGATTTCCTGTACAATTTGCTCAATGCTCAATGAACGTTCCTGAAGAGGGTTATTGAGGTTGTCTCGTGAAGATGCAGACGTCGAAGAGGAAGATTGGTTATGCTACTAATTTTTTGGCTCAGGTGAGCTATGGTTAATTTCCTACTTGAAATCGATAAAGATAGTGAGTACCAAGCCGATAAGGTTCGTGCACCATTGAGAAACATATTGAAGATTTATCAAAGTGTTTCGATCTTTGTCTGCAAATTCGTGGGAAAATGAATTAACAATGGAAAAATGGTTTGTAATATAATAAGATCGGTTTCAGGTGCACTAGCAAAATGCATGATGTAAGGTGATAGGATTTGCGGGAATCGAGACAGAGTTATCTTTGATAGGAAATTTGAGAATTAACTCGAAGATTATGAGTCTTCTCTATTTTCTTCCACAACACTTTCTCACAGTCATGCTAACATTCTACTTAATGGCTGCTCACCACGCACAAAATATGTACAACATTTCGCTGAAGAAAAATATGAATGACCTCCTACGTTAGACAGCGCTAAGCCATTTAAACGCAAATTTAAATTAAGATTCAAATCACATAACACCTAATTATCAATAATATTTAAATCCTTTTAAAATTCGATGTATGCTTGATAACACAGTTTTATCGTTTGTTTTCTATCAATCTATAATGTGTAATCGTCCAATAACCAGTTCCTCGACTTCTTCTTCAGCAGCATTAGCAGCATCAGTTACGGAATGACTTACGCAAGATTCATTCTAATCTGCCTCATCTCCACTCAGAATATTAGACTTTGACTATTTCGATGGTCATCCGCTGGACCATGGGTGAGAGATAATAATGTTGAAAATAAATCCATTGGGGCATTGACCATAAATATCTGGAATGGTAAAACAGCAGGAGGAATGTGTGAGATGATACCTTAATAATTTTCGTCAGGTGATAAGCGATTATCAGTTGGAATTTCTTTTTCTTGATGATCTTTTGCTTTGAAAATATGTTATAGCGGAATGAGCTTCATGGACATGACTAACTAAGCTTTGTAGCTTTGAACAAGGATTTCAACTTTAATGGAGTATTCTTAAAACCCTCCAATACTTTTAAACCTAAGTATTTTTCCTGAAATAAAAAAAAAGACAAATAGTTCCTACACATCTTATAACGATTGAAATCGCATCTATTCCATCACGATCGATCTAATGATATCGAAATAAATCTAATTCGATTATTTTTGAACGTTCTTAGACTCTAATCCTCCAGCCATAATTCCGTGGAAACTCGGTGAACATCTTTTTCATCGGATTATCGTTTTCTTACCTTGGATTGTGATTCCGACAAAACTTATTAATTTTTTCTTAATGCCAGTTTTTTCGTTATACTTGCCGAAGAAAAAAAAACATTTTTCACCTAAAGCTCCCCAACTGACTAATATACTCGTATGACTGGAATATCTTTGGTTTTACCCACGGAGGGCAAACATCTTGATAAGAATATTAACGAAACGTGCTGACCAGGTGAACAGCTTGGCTTAGGTGCTAGACGTCATCATAGCCATTGCCACGGTATTTTGCATAATTTGTAAATATGATAAACGGATCCCAGGCTACTGAGGCAAGTAATTGGAGATCAGATAAATGTTCATGGTTTCATACCGCTTGAAGCTATGGGACTTTGATTCAAAACCACTTTTTTGAGAAAATAATCGTGCGTAATACCTCATACATGCAAATAATTCATTAACATAGGAAACCAAAATCTATGAACTACTTGCTCTTTAAATAATCAATAAAAAAAGCTCCCAAAATCTACTGATCTAGTAAGGAAAATTAAAGGAGAGGAAGTGAAAGAAAAACTTTCCTTGTGGATCTTGCATAGCAAAAAGTTACTAATGAAACAGTCCTTTAGTTTAGGATTTAAAAATCGGACAAGTGCCAGTTGAACTACTACTTAATATGTAACCTTGTAGTTTTTTTTTAATTTAACGCATTTTTTTGTGGTAAATATAAAAACTATGCCTGGTATCAAATTGTAGAGGGAAATAGCTGAGTATATTGTGTATTATTGAACTCTTTCTTATTGTATGTTTATGAATATGTGGACCAAAACTGACAGCAATTAGTCTTAGTCCACACATTCCCCAATATATTCAGGGGTGGATCCAGAATTTTTTCCCGGAGGGAGTCACAGGGTAGAACAATATAAAAAATAACAAAAAATAACAAAATACTATATATACCAAAAAATAATAAGTTTATTAGCTTCAATACATTACACTTAAACCAACTCCATACAAAATACTAGAAATAATAAGCGACAAAAAACTGAAAGAAACTTGTGGAAAATTTGTAGAAACCTATTTCAGAAAAAAAGAGAATAAATAAATAAGAATAAACAAATTTACGTTTCTTTCAATTATTTCAATCAAATATCTGTTGACAAATCCAAGGGAATCTTTTTTTCATACAAACATCCTAACCGCACATGTTCTTCGTAGGTAACCAACCATTAAATTTCATAATCCTCATGCACTCCTTGCAAAGAATAAAAACAAGCACGATCGCAAAGAATAAAGACAAAACATTTCGAAAACAAAAATCAACCAGCTGATCATTCCAACGTAAACTCATAATTGCGAAATTCACGTTGGTGCCTACGCCGTTACGTTCTCGCAATTGTGCATCTGTTTTAAGAAAATGGTCCACCTAAATTAACTTTTTGGTGTCTTGAAAATTTTTTAACTGTCATTTCGTCGCGTCGATTGTCATCGGGTAAGCTTCGAATGAAAATTGTAAAAGGTGGCGATGATTTCTTTTTCGTATAGATCAGTTTTCCCGAAAATTCGTGAAAAAATAAAATGTTTGTATTTCATTGTTTTGTTAAAGATGGCATGGATAGTTTAATACGACGATACTTGGTGATATCGCAGTGAAATTTTAGTTAGTAGTGCGGATAAATGACATTGATTTGTCCGGAAAAGTGTTATAATGAAATCAAAAAGCTTCTATTTTAAGTGGGATCCAGGCAAAAGCTTAAAATGCAAAAATAACAATACAAACCGAATTTTCCGAATTAGTTTATAGAAATTTTCGTAAATATTTATCACTTTTATTTGTTTACAGTTTTTTAACACTTTTTATTGATTCCTTCCAGTCGGCTGGTTTTATAGTTAGAAGTTCTGGTTCTTAGTCCAGTAACGAAGAAAATTAAAAGTTTCAATTTGGCGAATGCATCATGGTAAATATTAATACAATTGTATATGAAACAACATATCGAGATTGAGATATTGTTTCTAAAAAGGGCGATGAAACGACCAGCTTCCACAAGAACGATTGATTTTCTAATAATTCTAATAGTCAGAAACCGGAGTCTCAATCTAGTTCTGATGCATCATTGTCGGTGAAAGAATTCTAGCCAAACTTTTTTATGGTCTGAGTCCACTCCAAGTTCATAGAACAGCTTACATTTATGCTGATAAACTTTAAACTTAAAATTAAAATGCACCTTCAACAGGGAGAAGAAGCTAGCTGGAAACAAGTAGGGTAAACAGACCCACGCTCATGTCAGAAGAGTTTTGTACCAACTTCTCAGAAATGCAGTCACCAGCAATGAATAACCTCAAAAAATATGTCAAAGAGATGTGCACGTTCAAAGGAAAATCCATTATTTTTCTACTTTCAACGGTCGCCATTTTGTTACAAACCGACAAAAATCACTCAAATCATGAATTCTCAAAAATATTAATGTTATTGACCTTATTGGAAAATTTCAAGAAGATCAAATGAAAACTGCAGTGACTGATTCGATGGAAAGTCCATAAAATATCAAAATCATGTGTTATTGTTGTTGTATTTGGAGAAATTTCAAACGGCTATAACTTCCGTGTAGATATATCATTCGATTTCCATCAAACTTACAATGTTTAAGAACCCTTAGTAGGACTACGTTAATGTCGAATTTAGTTCAATTCAAGGGTACCAATGCGATTTTATTGGGAAAAATGTGATATTCGAATATCATACTATTATTAACAAAGTTGAGCGAATTTCGACGTCTAAGGTATTTGTTGTTGCTGTACTCATAAACACCTACCACCATAATTTTTTCAGATTTTTCGGATCACAGGTATCCAATCGCGAGGGGGGGACACAAATTTTTCGTGTATTTCCCCTCCCTGCGCGTCCCTCGAAGCAAAAAGTATCAAATTAAGACCTGTTTTGAAAAGTTCTCATTAAGATCTTTCATTTGGTACCAATATCGGCTACCTTTGATGAAATTTTTTTTCGGTGGCCTCTCTCCTGTATGGGGAGACCCCCCTTAAATACCTTATAAAATTTTTTGCAGGTGAACTTTAAAGATAGCACCACTCTACATCTGCTTACAAAATTTGATGTTTCTAGCTTAAGTAGTTTCCGAGAAAAAGTGCTGTGACATACGGACGGACGGACAGACGGACAGACAGGACGCGAAACTAGTAGAGTTTTGTCAAATTATTTTACAAAACCCTCAAAATTGGATGTATGGTTTTTTAAAGGGGAATCATTCAATAATTATCCGCCAACCAGTCTTAATCGTGTGAAAGCATTTAACAGAGGTAAGGTTAACTTGTTCTTCCAAAATTTCGAAGATGTTATGCAGAAACACATATTTACTGGATCAAAAGTTTACAACATGGACGAGGCTGGAGTCACCACCGTACAACACCCTGGTACGATCATTGCTGAAAAGGGACAGAAGAGAATAGGATCAATTACTAGCCATGAAAGGGAAAAAACATAACTGTAATTTGCGCAGTGCCGGCTTCAGGATCATACATACCTACTAGTTTGTTTACCTTAGAAAGAGGATGTCACCTCAGTTGTGCAAATATGATCCAGCTGAAGCAATTTATCACTGCTCTAAAAATGTTTGGCCAAATGAAGAATTGTTTGTGATATGGCTCAAGCGTTTTGTGAATTTGCGAAACCATCTACTCATGAACCTCTTCTGCTAATTTTAGATAACCACTCTACCCACGCGTCTTTCAAAGCATACACGTGCTGCCGAGAAAACTATGTTGTTGTGCTCTCCATTCCACTTCGCACCGGATGCTGTCTTTAGATGTCGCATTTTATGGACTTGCTTGTCGACTGGCTATTTATGGGGGCATATGAGACGTGTTCTCATCGCGCCTCAGAGCTACACTACTAAATATTTATCGCACCTATCTACTCTATAAGAAATTTAGATCAATTTTTATTATCTTAAAAAATGTTCTATTGTGTGCCAATTAAGCTACTCTACAGTGATTCCAATTTTTTTGTCTCGGTAAAGTTAGAGGGCATCGAGGCTTGAGATGAACTCAAACATTGTGCAAAAGCAAGCATTACTTTTCCTGAAGAAGGTCGTTGCATTACAAAGAGGATGTTAAATCTTAACATGTTAAAGTGGCTGAAGTAAACCACTCATCTCTACCTAAAGGATGGAAACTTGACCGGTGTAGCTAATCTTAACGTAGTAAAACAATAAAGTAATTAGTTTCAACGGGATGATCAGCTACTCTCTTCAGGAGCAGCCGCTCCTGATCACCATAGGGCTGCTCGACCGCTTATGTTTATTACAAACTTTCTGAGTGTTAAGCAGGGACGAATCTTTCTTGTTTCCGATGTACCACGTTTCCGGATAACTACGATACGTTAGTGCGGAATGGAAGGAAATGAGAGCAATTATTAAATATTGGACGTTCAGGTTGGTCACAATAGGAGGATACTTAAATATAAATCCACGCGTGACACTTCGCCCTTTCAAGTAATCAACATGACACTTGGCAAATCAACGTCTAGCACTCGTTGCGTGTAGACGTGTTTTTAATCGCTCCTGTCATTAATTTCAAAAATTAATTAATTTTTCGCAAAAGTCAGTTTCAAACAATTGCAATATTTTTTAACGAGCCAGTCAAAAGCAAATTTTGATTTTATTGGGAAAACCATCACCGTCGAATTATTCGAGCATTTATCGAATACCTGAAATTCATTTATCGAAATCGAACAGCTTATCCAAGAAAAAGAGAAAGCTGAAAAAATCGAAAAAGAAAATGAAGAACTCAAGCTTCGAGTTAAATCGTTAGAAGCACTTGTTGGAACGTTAACGTTCAACAAGGATAAAGAAAGCAAGAAAGGCCGCCAAGCAAACCCAAAAACCGAAGACAAGAAAATTAAAAAGCCACAGGAAGAAGCTAATCAAGAGGATGTCCTCAGCGCAGGAGGCGCAAACGACAGCAGAAATTACTATGCAGCGTCTTGAAGAAACGATGAACGTTGAACAGGATACAGGTAAAACGTCAAAATTAGATAATGATTACATTGAATATCTTAAAATTAAAAATCGGGAGAAAAAACCAAAAAGTTTGTCTGCTGGTCCGTCCGTTAACATTAATGAAAAAAAAGAAAAAGTCCCACCAATCAATGTGTTTGGGCAAACGGGCAAAGATATGGTTCGGCTTTTGGCAGCTGAAAATAAACTTAAAGATTTTCAGATAAAAAGAGTCAATGCCAATAAGTTGACAATAAGGACTAAGTCGCTGGTTGATTTCCAGGCAACAAAAAGTGCCTTAAATTCTGGAGATGTTCCGCATTTCACGTACACCCCGAAAAGCGAAAAGAACCAAACCTTTTTATTGAAGGGTCTGGACTGTGGTGAGGACACAGTCAATCTCCTTCAGGTGCTCCAAGAAGCTGCACCAGAAATACAATTCATCACAGTCAAAAACTTTGCAACGAGAATATCGATTGTGGAGCGCAAAAACTTGCCGCACTACTTAGTCCAGATTTCGAGCAAAAGTAGTTCGAGTGCCCTGCAGAAAATACGGTACTTGAACTTCCGCGTAGTGAGGTGGGAACGCCTCCAGAAAAGTGAGGTCAACCAGTGCTACAGGTGTCAAAGATTCGGGCATTCGGCTGCCAATTGCGCCATGAACTATAGGTGTGTGAAATGCAAAGACATTCATGCTCCCGGCGAGTGCAAATTGGCTCAGGTGGAGCCAAAAGAAAAACTATATTGTGTGAGCTAAGGTGCCTTTGGTCATCCAGCATCATATCGAGGATGCCCCCGGTATCAAGATGCAAAGATTAAAGTCACTCCGAAACAAAGTCAAGCACACCGCAGTGTGATACCTACCAACTTCGTCAAGCCCGGGGTGTCATTTGCACTTGCTGCGAGAGGACCAGCAGACAATGTAAATAAAATAAATAATGTAAGTAGCAATAATGAGCTGCTCCTTAAAATTTATCAGCAACTAAATTCCTTATCGGAGCTAATCGATAAACAAGATTCGAAAATTAACATTGTTTTTCAGCGTTTAGGGCTTTCAAATGCCTCAAAATAAGTTGTCATCCAGCTACATTCCCACGGATAGGATTCGTCTCATCTCGATCAACGTCAACTCCATTGTTACTTTACATCGGCGTGATTATCTCCTTGAATTCATTGCCAGACAAAAGCCTGACATCGTGCTTCTCACCGAAACCCACCTCAGTTCATGGCACTCCATGACATTCAAGGATTTTGAGTTCGTAAGAAACGATAGGGTAACAGGTGATGGGGGAGGTGGCACCGGGATATTGGTTCGAAGACCCTATCGTTTCCAAAATATTGAAAAAGTCGAATTCAAAAGCTTTGAATCTCTTGAAGTGTCCGTTATCAAAATCTCACTGCCAGGTATTATATTCTTGCTGGTGACCTGAACGCCAAGCATACATCATGGCTGAACGCCACCAATAATCCAAGAGGTGTATTCCTGAAATCGTGGATAACAGAGAACCAAATTGAATACAGGTGCAATATATATGGGTCGGAGTTCCCAACATACCCTAGGACAAATTCATATTTGGACCTTTGCATTGCTGACGCAAGACTTGAATTCAACTTTAATAGTCCTCAACGGAAACTGCAGGTGCTTCCTTATGATAGCGACCATAATGCAATCGCAATGGAAATCAATCATCACAGGGATGATTTCTTCCTCATTCCAGTTCAACATGAAAACCATCGGTTGAATTTCAAAAAAACAGACTGGGGAAAGTTTCAAAAGAAGTTTAATCGCGAGTACCAGAAGCAATGTCCCCCTTCTGATGGTGGCAACTCTTGCTCAATGGTTGCTAATGACAGGAATCTAACTAACGATGAAATAGATGTCTATTTGTCGAAGCTAGAGAAGCTGACGTTGGAAACGATTGAGAAAGTAGTTCCCAAGATTAAACATCGAAACAATATGGAAGGATATGAAACACCAACCATTGCAAGGTTGAAAAGATTGAAAAGCCTCCTTCTCACACGCGTCAACAATATTTATCGACGATTTTTGGACTACAACCATCCCTCGTTGTCTTTGTTGAAATTACATCTGAAGAATGTCCGGAACTTAATCCGGTCTTACTTCAGGAGTGAGGTCAGCAATCAATGGGCGGAAAAATTGAGGGGTATTAGCCCACAGGACCCAGATGGCGTGTTCGCGAAAGTTAATAGCATATTCCGCAAGAAGTCTCGAGTGAAGGTATCGAATCTTGAAGTCACTAGTGACGAGATAAATCTTCTCGATAGGGCTGGTATCGAAATTGATAGTACGACTCCGGATAGAAATGGAAACAGGATTATTTGTGAAGGATTGGATAAACTTGCCCTGATTGGAACACATTTTGAATTGGTTCATCTACCAAACCCAGAGAGAGGGAACGAAATATTTTCAGAGGTCGTTGAAGCAAAAGTTTCCGACTTCAAATCAAGCCTGAACGGCCAATCAATTCTTCATTTCAATGAAACATTAACATCTGACCTCATACCGAGCTTGAATCTTATTGATTATTTTGTCAGCTATGAAGACTTGTGTTTCATATTTTGCAAGATAAACAACAAGAAATCATGTGGTACTGATGGTATTCCAAATGTAGTTCTCCGACATTTGCCTGAGGTTGCTATTAGGAACTATTGCATATTGTTCAACAACATGTTGATCAATTCATATTTCCCAAATGAGTGGAAAAAGGCTAAGGTATTTCCGATCTTGAAGAAAGGAAAAGAATCTTCAAGCCCCAAAAGCTATCGCCCAATCAGCTTGCTGCCTAACATCAGCAAGGTGTTTGAAGTGATACTCAGCAGAGCATTAAACGCCCACATTGAGGAAAATGAGTTGATGCCGAATCGCCAATTTGGTTTTCGTGCCAGGCATTCGACCACACATGCAATAACGAAAGTAACCTCAGGCATCTGTTGGAAACTAAATGATAGACAATGTGTTGGAGCATGTATCATTGATATGGAAAAAGCCTTTGATACGGTATGGTTAGATGGACTAATTTTTAAACTCCTTCAGGACAAGTTCCCCAGACACCTTATCGCCATGATGTGTAATATGTTATACGGGAAATCGTTTGTTGTAACTGATGGAAATCTGACAACAATGCGCGAGTTCAAGGTCTTGAATGGTCTACAGCAGGGAACAGTTACTGCGCCTCTGCTCTTCTCAATCTTCATTCGCAAGCTATTGAACGGCTTTGATTTTTACGTCTCGCCAACGCGATCATTGGTAGCGTTTGCTGATGATCTGATCATCTATACGGCAGACCGAAAAGCTACAATAGCTCAGAGCAATCTCCAAAAAATGTTCAATGATGTACAGCTGTGCACTGACAATTGGCGAATTAAAATAAATGCGCAAAAGTGTGAAACAATCTTGTTTCGGACAACGCTGCAGGGGGTCAGTCAAGACCTGAAACGTGATTGGAAAGATTTCCACATCATGGCTGGTAAGAGTAGTCTAGAACGAGTTCCACATAAATCCTGTGTTCGATATCTCGGTGTTTATCTCGGTCAGTATCTGTACTATACTGAACATGTGAAAATCATGCTCAGTAAAGCACTTAAAGTAGTCATGGCCCTTCGAAAACTCTTTCATTCCAGATACATTGATCAAAAGGTCAAAATTATCTGTTACAAGACACTGGTTAGACCAGTTTTGACCTATGGATGTCAGATCTGGTACAACCAGAGTGCTAGTACTATGGAAAAATTAAGAAATTTCGAAAGGAAATGTCTTCGTGCATATACTGGTTTGTACAGGAAGCCTGAGATGGATTGGAAACATTATATATCGAATAGAAGAATTTATCAAACTGCTGAAGTGACGAGGGTCGATATCTTCATATTGAAACTTCTTCGGAATCATATCGCAAGATCTGTGACTGTGAGTGAAAACCCTTGGATTTCACAGCCGTTCCACCCTACAGACGGGTATATAGCGACTTGCCTCGCTACTGGCTTCATTCCTCCAGAAGCATTCGTGTATTTGGACATGAATCGATATGTTTTTGATTCGGACGGCGTCCCAGTCATATATCACATATATCGACGGGCCACCGATAAGAAGATAAAATATCCTCCTAATTTGAGTTCACGAGACCAACGATTTCAATGGAGATACTCATTTGCTAGATTCGTTGAAGCTGATCGAGTTGAGACGGCGCAATCCAGGTATTGGTGGCTGAATGACAATGTCTAAATTATTCTTGTGTATTTTCAGTTGTGGTGTTTGTTCGTTATTTAGTTTTTGAGTTTCAGCTCATTATTGCTACATTTAGTGTTGTTATATATTTTTGTTAAAAATTAGGCATAGGTTAGGTATATGTTATGTTTACTATATTCCGTTAGAGATAAGATTAAACACTTAGGTTAGGAACATTGTTACAGAATTTTTTAGTATAAGATAAAGTTTTTTGATTGTATTTTATTAGAAATAAGTTACAACATATTAGGTGTAGGATCAAAGTTTCACTGTTGTGTTTAAATTATAAATAATTTTAGGATAGTGTTGGTTGGTTTTTTCTCCTTTTTCCAATTGAATTCTTAAAAATATGTAATAATCTTAATTAATTGAATTTGCTATAGTTTTTTTTGATGAAATGAGTTAATGATAACGTACAAATTTAGAGAGCCATTTGGGCCATTAAGTTTTTTTGATTGTTATTGTTTGGAATTTGCTTTATATTCTTTTAAAATTTATAACGATTAGTATTAAATAAAGCGCTTTTGACTTTTGACTTTTTTACATGACACTTGGCATTCGACTCTCTGTCATTATGCCTAAAAACACACAAACTTATTAAGAATAAATATAAGGTCCTTGTGCTTACAAAAATTTCTTAAGAATCAGATCATAATCAAGTGAGTTATAGCCGTTTCAATTGTATTGAATTACAACAACAATACCACGTGTTGACGGTTGAAACATATTTCAAATCGACCAAGGCACTCTTATTTTCTTCGGATTTAAATAATATGCTTAAGATGGGCCTGTATGCACAAATAAAAGAACATAGCGGGCTATATATTAATGGAGGATTAGACGATTCAACAAAACGTTTTAAATTACAAGGCTCTTAATTTTTTGAAGTACTTTACTTAAATTCGAGCCGTTACGAATCCAATTCAGGGATGCTTTGTCATATAGTTGACGCATAAAAAATCCAATCTACCCATATCACAATCTTTAGCACTGTGGCAGATGTTTTGATCCTGGGAACTTATTCCTGGAATAAACTAGCACGTCTAAGTTCTTTAGGTCTATGGTTTGACAGTTTTTATAAGGGTAATATATTGGAGGAGGCTATTTGGCGGCTCTATTCCTTCGAGAAAACATCCGTCGTATTTTTCCTGCGCATGACACTTTCTAAGTGCTTGCGACTCGACCAGCAGATTGGGCTCAAAAACACTTTGAAAACTGCATAGTTGGATTTTATAGATAATGCTTTAAGGCTTCTAGGAGGTCCATATCTAAACATTGAACAATTAATAGAACTAGAAACTGTTTGCGCCTATCTTTTCTCAAAAAGAAAAATTAACTGCTGATGAACTTTGATATGATTTAATTTCTCAAAATATCGGCTCCGGCTTAAATTTATTAAAAGTAATAAGCACGTCAGATGCTCTTCAGGTACATTTGTTAAGAGCTTCAGCAAAAATATATGTATGGATAAATGCTGCCCCAATACAAATACAGCTTATTGATTTGTCAAATTTAAATTCAAATGCGCTTTATTGATTCAATCGTCCCACTAGCTGTGCTGAATCGTTGACCTTTGGTGAAGCATTTCTGGCAACAAAAGTAACCACCGTGCCTTTTATGTGCTTGATAGCTGCTATTGCTGGAGCATCACACACAAATGAATGTATATTAATTTCATATGATTTTGATTGAAAGACAATCCCAACTCTAACGAGCAGCAATACATCGTCAACAAACCGTTTCATTACTGCATTAAAATTCTCAAGTTTACAAGAGGATTTAAATATTCTTATAAAAAAAAACACAATTGCCAAGATTATTTATGCATCCAGCAGTTATCCATAAACTATGGCCACAACTTTTAGAAGAAGGTGTTCCATCAACGTCAAAATGGGTCATATCATTCTTTACAATTGTGTGCATTTTAGCTTGAATACATGCTTGCAATGTATTCCTTCATTGCAAAGTGAATATATTGGCCAATATCTACGGTTCCAATAAAATGTTGTTCAGTATACTTTGGGGTTCCAAGCAGAGGCCTAACATCCCTAAAGGGAAATGGCACTCTTCTGATAGAATTTTTAACAAACTATTGATATCTGTATTGTCGCGTGTTTTTGGTTCGCGGCCAATAATTTTAATGTTCCGGGAAAGTGAAAACGCAATGTCTTTTAATTAAAGGTAAAAAAGTTTATTTAATTACAAAAGTGCACAATGATCAATTTAACACTTTCACCAATTTTAATTTTCACTATGAAAAATCTAACACTTGTCCATAAATTTCTTATCGCAATTGTCTTCTAAATCACTTCACTATTACGAAAATCACTTCCCACACACTATTCGAATAATATCGCTTCCCACATACTATCGCAGTTCTTATCGCGGTCGAATGAAATGATCCCCCCATTCATTCAGCTCGCCTTTATATAGGGTCTCTACCTATTCACCCATTTCTCGTACATTGGCGAATGTTCTACCGAGAGGTACCTGGTAGATTCGAGCAAATTAATGAATGGAGTGACGTCAGTTGCAGATGTTGATCATGCTTGTTGGATTCTCGTGGGTTCGAGTAAATTCATTTGTTGACGGTTTTAATGATTGTCAAAACAATTGCGACAGTAGCTCGCAGAATTATTTGTACATGTAATTATTTGTACATGTAACAGTATTATTAATTGCTGCCCCACCAGCCCAGTTCCTGATCCTGTCTTCCAAATGATAAAGAACTTCGTACAATCCATAGTTCTTTGGCATTTGACGTTTGCTGTTCGCCATCAATACTTTGAACCTCCGCTTCATTTACATTTGAAGCTGAATTTAAAAAATTTATTATAATACTTGTCTCAAAAAACATACATTAAATTACAATTAGAACGACTTTCTTCTAAATCTGTAGGCAATATTTTATAGTAGGCATAATCTGAAGAATTCTCGCTTGCGTTCGTATTCACTTTTCTATCAAATTTAATTTTTCTAAGCATTGTTGCCAAGAACTGTTTTTCGCAAAATCGATGCGTTAATTTTCTGATGATAGGTTTTTTGCAAGAACTTCCTTATGTCACGTACCATGTGTCGTGTTTTAATGTAGTCTCGTGGCTCCGATCGATGCGCGCTCAACTCAACAACGAAGGTACCGAGTTTAAAACCAGCAGAATGTGTATAACAAAAGGTAATTGAAAATTTCTAGTATGTAAATACTAATTGACGCAGATTCGATTAGTTCTAAAGATGTACTATCTAAATTAAAGAACAAATAAATGAACTTTTATTTACAATTTTTTTTAAATTATGCATTGGGTCAGTACTGTAACAGTATCTAAAATAAGAATTAAATCAGGACTTGACTATATAAATTGGTGTGTATTTACCGGTACTCTCGCAGTACAGTGGTAGTATCAAATTCCGTAATTCCTTCAGTACTGAGTCAGTAACAACATTTATAACTTATTCAGTAGACAAAATGTTCCGCTGGAACTGCATGAATCAGTACTGTCCAATACAATGGAATTCTAATTGAATTCCATAGTAGTACCGATGTGTTATGCGGGTATATACATATATATATATATATATATATATATATATATATATATATATATATTATTGATCGAGTAGTTTCAACCTTCCTATCCTCTATTTGTGATTTTATGTGGCAGATTTAGAAAAGTAATTAATTATTTCCGTTCATAATCGTCAATGGAAAATAATTTTCTTTCTCATTATTATTGCTAAATTTGATTTTTTTATCAATATCCCTTTATATTAAACATAATTCTATATGAATTTTCCTTTAAATCAAATTTAAATGTTTCCCTTTAATTATATTTCTCCTGGGATTTAATTTTTATTACTGCATAAAATTTTCTTCTTTTTCTTTACTTCAGTTAAATTTGGTTTTCTAAAATTTAAATCTGCCACATAAAATTTACAGTATATGAGCACCTTACCGGTGTACTAAAATTGGGGATGAAATGGAATTGGAACCGGGTGAGTGATTGTCAAATAATTTTTGTGGTTAGGATGAGTGAAGTTTTTCCGGCCACGAGTGCAAAAAGTTAGCTTCCCCACCGACTGAATACTTTTGCCTGAAGCCCCGCTATGCCACCGTATTTATTGTCAACGTACGTATTCTTTTTATAGTTTGTTTGTTGAAGTCATTTATAATTTGATCCTGGATTTCCATTCGGCCGTGAATAATCCTGTTTTATTATTGTATGGAATTTTTGCTGCTAATGGAAGCTAAAATAAATTCCAGCATTGCAAGATATTATCTGCGCTCTATTTCCAACGGCGGTGGCTGCAAAATCTGCGCACTGTTCAACGTGATACATTGTCACTGTGAATGGATGCGTGATAGAGGTTATGGTGTATTCGCATCGGATGCGCCTCAAAAAGTCAACGTGGTTTACATGCGATGTTGACCACTGATTAAGGCACTTCTTGTTCGCGCGATCTCCACGTATTATCAGGCTCAGGTCAATTATGCTAATTCTACTTATATCTCTTGTTTAATTGGCATGCATCTTTCAGCTAGTTTTAAAGGATTCGATTTCAATGTTCTCTCGACGATTGAGCTATCAGTGTTCACAGTCAAAAAGGATAAAGTACAAAGATATTTCCATTTTTCGGCACTTTTCACGCTCTTTCTTCGCCTGAAAACGCCATACGAAAAGTGTAAGGCTCAGTTCACTGGCTTAAGTGTAAACGCTTTTGTGCAGCGAGGGCAGATATTTTGTTGTCTGTTTCTTCTTTATCAAAGCTTCTTCATTAATCTCATAATAAGAACCAACCAGTTTAATTAAATTGACTTCGAAATAAATAATTTTCTAGAAAAGTTTGCGAACTCTCGAAAGCAAATGTAGGGGATAGTGTCCTCTAACAAAATTTATAAAGGCTAATAGAGGAAATTGAGACATATATGGACAGTGAGCCTAAACAAATTCCCTATCCCAAATTAAGTAGTTTCAATTCAAATTTAGAGGAAAACGATTTAGAGCGAAGCATTTGCGGTAGATCTTCATTATAACTAGCCTTCTATTTTATGATAAAACCATTGTGATTTTGGTAATGCGTGATTGCTCAGCCGTCAGATGTCGGAAGCGAGTATCGGCGTTTAGGTGACGTTGCCCGAATAGACTTATTTTCCAATGAAACTTAGTGGCGTTAAGGCCACGAATTGCAAACATTTATATTTCAAATTGGTAAAAATTAACTCTCAGGCAGTGAGTCGCTGATTATACATTCGCATTGTGATTGAGTCTTCTTTTGTCTATCACGGCATGAGAGGATTGAGGGAGATAAAAATACCCACAAGGGTATTACTAAAAATCATCCTACACCATGTGGAAAGTTTTGCTCAAGCTTCCATATGGACTTAAGTTCCTACTCTTCCTATGAAAATCATCTTTGCTCGAACCGGCGCTACAATCACTTTTGCCAACGACATTCCATTTGGCAGAATTAAAATCGTACACAAACTGCAGTGAATTCGAGAACAACCGCAATTAACTCTTTTGAAACATGCAATTTACTGCTAGTAGATAGTTATCCTTTTTTCACCGAGAGATCTATAAAACACTATTTTAATTGCCATGCTTATATTACATGGAATGAGAAAAGCAATTTACTATATTAATAATTGTAACGATACCAACATAGGGTTACCGACGAATCAAATTTTAGCCTTTAGTGAATTTTGCATGGAAACCTTGCGTAGAGTATATAGATTATCAAAAATGAAAAGATTTCATTTTTAAAAATGATTGGTTAGAAAGTTGAGTTGTCGTCTCAATTATTAACTCGGCATAATTTGAGGCAACCATATTTGGATAAAAACTCAAAAGATTTAGTTCTTATCATTCATACTTAACGTTATGTCTTTTAGCATTTGCAAATACTTCATTTTTATTGTAGCTACAATAATCCGAATAATTTCAAATTTATGGTTAACTTCATTTTTGATGATCACTTAACGAATTCCTTTAGGTTTAAAGTACTATTATCAATAATAAACCACAATATAACGTAATGAATAATTGCGGTAAAGTAACGCCAACCGATACCTTCTAAGAGAAAACTTTGTAATACTAAAATATATCCGCACCAATTCGAAGGATAGTAAGAATATACATTGTGACAAAAAAGAACCCGGAAATTGCAAATGAAACGCAAAATATTTAATTATTCATCAATATTTCTTTTGTCGCCTTCAAAGTAATTCCCATCAGATGCACTACATTTACGCCAACGATTTTTCCAGTCCTCGAAACACTTTTCAAAAGCACTTTTTGGGATGGCCCTCAGCTCCTTCAGCGAGTTTGTGACAAAAAAGAACCAGGAAATTGCAAATTAAACGCAAAATATCAAAAATCATCAAAATCACACTGAGCCAAATCTACTCCTAGTGAATACGGTGGTTGATCGATGAAATTTATTGCATTTTTGGCTTCGAATTCAGTAACAATAAAAAACAATCACAAAATCACAAAAATCGTAACGCACTACTGAGGTGTACCAACTTAAGCAGCTGCTGTAAACAAACTGGTTGATAGATCGCGCTCATATTTGGCATAGTAATTAAGGACAGTCCTAACAACTTAACAAAATACTAAATTATTGAAATATCATTTACCTGGGGAATTTAAATTACAATTTCCGGATACTTCGATGTCACAGTGTAACATGAATTGTTAAACACTTTTATCTTTCGGTCTTTCCTTTTCCCTCTACCTGACCGGGTGTAGGACCCGCATCGATGGCAGGCGCGTGGGCTAGTCATCGAGTACGCTCCGCCGTTTTTTGTCGATTAACAGGGCTCTTACCGGGTAGAGTGGCCTTCCGCTCGCGTGCCCTTTCTATAATTCTATAACATAAATTGGTCAAGTCTATGTTTCTCTTTCGATGGGGAAGTTCATGCAAATTATGTTTGTATGTGTTTTCCACTCAAAAGGGAAATATATGGCCACGTCTACGTTTGGATCTTGATCCGGTTGGGAGGGTGCGAGGAGGCACCACCTCCATCTGGATGCCCCACTCTTATTTGTGGGCCATAAGAATCATCGGTAACGACGAAACCTCTGTGAGTCCATCCGTTTTTACCCGGCAGAATTTGTTCTTCGAGCAAACATAGCAATTTCAACCCTTAGTAGTTTACCTCGGCCTCGACACCAGTCGATCGGCATGTTGACCTGTTAATTCGTGAATGCGAAATAGTTTTGTGGTGGGTTCTTGTGCTAGGGGAAAGAACCCACCCCACAACACCGCAACGCTAGCTTGCCAGCGCTTTCACGCGTCCCCAGACAAGGCCAATCTAGACGGATACTACCATCCTCTTCCGCTGAGGCAGCAGACTATCGCTGCAGCCCTTTACGGATATTTACTATACCTACTTTCACTACAGCCATTTGAAAAATGCACACATACTTGAGACTTACATTTGTTTCTGAAAACTGGTGGTTAGAGCTTATCCCATTTCCGAAAACCATCTCCCTGGCCTCAGGTTCATGGATTATTATTATTATTATTATTATTATTATTATTATATATATATATATATATATATATATATATATATATATATATATATATATATATATATATATTATTTCTGGGAAAACCTAAAAGTATTTCATGTTTCGATTTGATAGAAATTCCTAAAAGTGTTAATAAACCTACCATGTGATTATCTGATCGAAAACATTCCAGGGACAAAGATGTGCTGCTACTGTTGTTTGAAGCAATTGAAAATCCACACTTCATTGTCTCAGTAAATCACAATATTTTGTTTAGTAAACTTAAATTCCTTAACGTTCTTGATTATTTGCTCCATTAGTTATCCTCTTACTTATCCAATCGTGTCAGTCAGGTATCTTTTCAAGGCTGTATTTCTACCCCCTTCCATCCGTTTTCAGGTGTTCCACAAGGATCCATTCTTGGCCCACTATTGTTCACTCTGTTTATAAATGACTTGCCATCCGCTGTCATCAACTTCTCCTGCTTTCTTTATGCAGATGACGTCAAAGTTTTCAAAGTAGTGTCGTCAATCGATGACTGTGCGTTGCTTTAAAAAGAATTGAATGCCATGTTATTTTGGAGTTCTTATAACCAACTTACATAAAATGTTCCTAAGTGCATCCATCTTTCACTTTCTAATAACCCTTACCATATTAGCTTTCAATTTACGTTAAATAATTCGTACCTATTTACGGTGATACACTTCAGGGACTTGGGTGTCTCTTTCGACTCTAAATTAAAGTTCATATTTCTGAAATTACTTCTAAAGCCTTTCGCATTTCTGGCTTGATCTTAAGAAATTCCTATATTTTTTCCGATCCTTTATCGTGTGTTTATATTATATTCTAGTTTGGTTCGTCCCATCCTTGAGTAGTGTTCGCCAGTTTGGTCGCCTCATTTGAAGTGTTTGAAGTTCACGCTAGAAGCTGTACAAAAAAGATTTACCAGAATCGTCTTCTTTAAATTCCAGATTCCCTACATATTTTATGAATCACGCTTAGCTATTCTCAATATTCCTTCGCTGGAAATGCGTCGGCTCTACCTTGATGAATGTTTCCTTTACAGGTTTTGCCGTGGTTTGCTCGATACTCCCCTTGTCAACTAGGTTCCTGTGAGGCGCGTTACGCGTTCTACAAGATCGTTGAATATCTTTGATGTTCCATTCGCACGTAGTTTGCTGTATTTTCATTCACCCATGCTCAGATTACCTCGTAACCATAATGGCATTCAGTTTGAGCCCTTCCCCCTCTCATATTTAGTTTATAAAAGATTTGTCAACTGTCTTCTCCTCAACTCTTAGTAATTTTTCTTATTTATTTTCCCCTAGTTTTTGCATTTTTTATTACTTTTATCTTGCTATTTGCATGCTGTGCTATTACTTAATTTATTTTGCTGTGCTCTTATTTTATCTACTTTGTGTGCTGGTGTTTTATCTATTTTGTAATTATTTTATCTATTTTGTAACTGTATTTTTTTTTCTGTGAAATAGAAATAAATAAATATATAAATATTTGTCGTTACAAATCACTGTAACTTTTGTCTTCACACTTTTCCACAATGACAAAGAAAATAGCACTCACAATTTGTAACTTTTATAGCTGAACAATTCGTCTCACACGAGTAACTTATAAAATTCGCCCGTTAATCACTCTGAACATGAATCAAAACACAGATTATTAGTATTCTTTTGACAATTCATTCAGTTCGGCTGCAATCGAAAAAAAACCCGAGCATTGCACCAACTTAAATATGAGAAATAGCTTCGACGAATTAAAGGTGCATGTACATTTTTCTACCAACATTACATCAAAAAAGAGTTAACAAAGAAATTTCTTTCAAACTGGGTTCTTATAGATATTAAATGAATAAACATTATGAGGAGTAAAATTTCTGGTAATTTAAAGTACACCCAACCGCCGGTAATTCGATTTCATCAAAATATTAGAAAAAAACCTTGGCCATATACTTTTTGTGCGTACGCATACCTTCAAGTAGAATTATTTATCTAACTGTATATTCAGCTCAGTGTCAAATTAGAATCACGAATGTATTCGAATGTTTACATGGTATTATAATTTGTAAACATTAATTTCAAATTAAATTTTATCAATAAAAATATACATATGTTTTGCATGGCAAGAATGCCTCAGTCTCCCACAAAATATAAATAAGTTTCTATTGCCACCAATTTATGTGGGGAAAATCTCGACAAAGTTTAGATATTTACATTTAAATTTCACGAGAAAAAGTATTATCCTTAAATACTCAGTTCTAGGGTTTATAAATAATTAGATAGTAGATTTCCCATTTGAGGGCTAAAGAAACTTGTTGGCAATATGTTTGAGTTGTAGTGCAAAGAGATTATTGGGCGGGCTTCTAGAAAATAGAAAATTTCTCATCATTGAAGATGTAATATATTTTGCATTCGAAATACTGAAGTTCCGAAAATTGCCGAAGGGGGAAAAAAGAACAAATCAATTTTTCAGACGCTCATGTACAGGCGTTTATAGAATTTTAGCCACACTGTATCTTATAGCTTTATGGTCCAAATTTGCTTCTCCGTTTTTAATAATGTTTTTATGAACAATTCTTTTATTTTGAAAATTTTTGTTTTTAATTAACTATCTTTAATCATTAGATACGATTTGACATTGTCACTAAAACAATCACTGAAATAGTTCCAAAGCATTTGCTCAGTCCATTTAGTTGATTTCGAAGGGGGTGGGGTGTAAAAAATAAATGGACCAATAAACCTCCTCGCAATATCCAAAATCATAATCTGTAGGCTTTGATGCGTTCAAAACTAGCCCCAGATTGCGGACCTCATATTGTGCTTGTGAAGGACACTTAAACATTTTTTAATTTAACTACATATAGCTTTTTTAAATAAAACTCGCTCCTTTCGTTTAAATCGAAAGATTATGCTCCAATCTTATCATAGATAATTCAGAACAATTAAATCCTTGTAACGTATTTGAATTGATTAGCTTACTGACACAAAAATGTGTTAACATGCATTCCACCGGCCATTGTACTCCGTTGTAAGAGCAAACGTACAAACAAACAATCGAAATAACCAAAGCACACGTGACGTGATTACACGCGAGTAAAATATACACAAACCATATACGTACTCAACAGACATAGTATCAGTATTTCACCTTACAAAATTTCCCATTGTTAGAATCATTCCCAGAGCGCGTCATCGTCCGCGTGGAAATTGTTAAAACCTACATTCCAACCGAATCAACGTGAACCACAAACATATAAAACTTATTGTACATAAATCCGAATCACAATAGTCAAAGAATGAAGAAGAAAAAACAACAACCATCATTATTATCATCATGATCGTCATCATCACCATCCATGCCGGACAATTCACCATTTCATCCACCACCACCGCCACCAGACAAACAGCAACGATGAGACCCCAGACATGAGGCGTACGCCTAAAAGCAACAAAACCCAACCGAGGTGAGGTCTCATCCGTAGTATTTTACAGTAAAATAATAATAACAATAGTCTGGAGAGCGTAGCGGCGGGAATATCGATGTAAGTTTAGTTTCCATGTTCATAAAAAGAAAATTGCATTAATGACGTCAATAAAAGTGACTGCTGGTTGACCAAGTGCTACAGTTTTTTTTGCAACTAAGGGAAGGGAAGAGTAAGAGAGAGAGAGTCTCACACTTCAGTCTTCTTCCACCTCTCAACCAACCTGGCAGGGTGTTATCCCTAGGGTGGTTTGGGTAGTCAATATAGATTTTCAACCTTTAAAGCTTCGGAAAATGGAAAGGTGAGTATGAAAACTCCCAACTTATCTCTTCTCCCTTTGATTGTGCTGGGAACTCTCTGCAGATTAATACACACAATAAACATCGAACAATTGCCCAAAGGTAAACCATCTTTGTTAAGTTTTGTGCTGAATGATGTTGCTGCTGCCAGTGGACTGGTGTATACAGACCTCATTTCAAACAAAGAATCGACTACTTGTTGACATGCATTCTTTCGGGCGGCATAAATTTAAATCCGAACATCATTGCTACGTATATCATTATGCAGTGGCTCTGGTTAAATGTTTGTCTGGTATCCTTTTTCAGCAGACGCATTTCGAATGGAAATTCTACGGTTCAATTCGAATGATATGGTTGGGGGGAAGGGGGTTTCGGGAAAAATTTAAGCTGTAAAAAGATTTGATCCACTTTAGGTGCTTTAAAAATTAATAGTTACCTAAAACACAACTTTATGGGTTCTTTTACAAGGGCTTCTGCAATTCCTTGCTTAAACTGACGCAATAACAATTCTGTTTCTATTACATCAACACAATAAAATTATTCTATATAAAATTAAATCGATTAAACAAAATTTCCATTCAATTGCGACCTTATAAACCATTACCAGCTATCAAAACAACCTTAAAGACCGCCAAAAAATATTTCGCCCTATTACCCAGTGTATCAATCAAATCACAAAATATTATGCAATTACAAACAATCGCAGCAGAGAGTGTGTGAGGTGAGAGTAGGCGCTCCCGAGTCTCTGCAAGAGCATGATACAGATTCAATCAAATGCGATAGGGTTCACAGGAGCATACCCTACGGGATTAGCGTTTCAAAAACCAGTCAATGAGGTGGGTGGATTGACCGAAGCAGACAATTTGGCAACCCAGCAAATCCTCCACCGCGTAAAAGTAACAACATAAGGGTAGTACGCTCGCTCTCTTTCGCACGCCCTGCACAACGCACGCAACATCAACCTCCTAATAGGGAATGAGGGCTTCCAATACCCTACTGTAATTATATCCATCGTACTGGGTGCAAAATACCCACATAGCTCCACCCTGCCGAACCAACATGTTTTTGCGCAACAATTTCGCGTTCTAATTGGTCCGCTATTACCACCACCACACACGCTAGGCCCATGCCTTGCGCACTAACTACAATCCACAATCGAAGCGAAAGTAACCAGTTCGCATCACCCATCAAACAGACTTGGTTTCCTCATACCTCGCTATGTACGTGACCATGTATACGCGACTGACATGTGTAGCGAAGTATATCGAAGTAGCTCATGAGGCGTGTGTATCGGCCGGCACTGGTGAGGGTAAAACCTGAAAAGAGGTATGGTCTCTCCCTTCGACGGCGACTGGGTAGGGGTTTTACTGCGCCTTCTTTTGATGTATGGATTAGGCACCGAGGCAGCACCGCTAGTCACGTGTGTGCATGTATGCGAGGCAGGTTGAGATTGTGTTACTGGAGTTGGGCTGGTATTTCTTGGGTGTTGTTGTTGTAGCCGACTTGGTTTTTCAGTGAGTGGCGTTTTTATTTTATTTGATCGGGGTCTCGTTGGACGTGTGCGTTTTGGTCGTTTTGGCCTCAGCAGCAGCGAGCTGAGATGGTGTTGTCGTCGTGAGATTTTTTGGTAGGCACCTCGAACAGGTTTCACAAACGTTTACTGGAAACAGAAAGGTGCTCAATTCAGCGCTGTGTGGAGGTATTTTTGCTGCTCTGTGTACCTCTAGATTTCGTGACGACGGGCTTTTCTTCTTTCTTTCATTCAGTAAATTTGAAGAATAATTTTCTTCAAAAATTTTTTCGTAGATTCTATTCAATAGAAGAGTATCTTTCGATAATAGTAAATCGTTCTTTTGTCAAAGGGAGCGCAGAATAAAAGTCGTTTTGCTTATCGTACCCAAGCTGTTGCGAATCAAAGTGTTTTCTTTAAACCATAAAAAAAAATCCGCGAGTACTCTCGTTGCTGGTTTTGTTCTATTGTGCGAATTTTTTTTCCTGTGTTCTTGCGTATTGTTTTCCCGTGAAAATTTGAGTCAATTGTGCGGTGTTCGTTTGTTTACTCGGCGCGAATTTCAAAACAATTTGGCACAAGTGGGAAATTCGGTGGCAAGACGTGTAAACAATGAAGTTTTGAAAAAAGGCCGCCAAACGCTAAGTGGTGAAAAGAGTGATATCGTACACTGCGGTGTTACCTAAGTTTTTTATTTTATTTCCCTGGGATGCTAAGTGTTAAGGATTAATTGAAAAGTGCAGTTCAATAAATCTTTCCCAGTGACCTGATAAATTTGCTACAGCAATATTAGTGAAACGCTCTTGAGACCAAAAATGTCATTTTAAATGTGTTTTGAAAAAAAAATTGTGCTACTAAATCTGTGACTCAAACCTCCAGTGAAAGTCCATTAAAGGTTCTGAAAAAAAATGTGTTTCATCTGTTGAATTCGAATCGCGTGTAATTGAACATAAAATAATAAAACAATGTTTAGGAAAAGAATAGTGTAACGCGCGTTTCCCGTTGAAAGACTCAGTGTCAGAACGCGTTAGTCTCTGAACAAGGATTTAACGAAATAAAGTTGGATCTTACTGCTGGCCGGGACTTTATAAAAATTTATCAAACTGTTTGCATACAGGGATTCCGCTCCGGACGACATGTTAACGATGGAAGCTGACATGAAGGGGGGTATACTGCACGCCACCATGCCCCCTCATCATGCGTCTGCCCTGCATGGGCATAGCACTTCGCCGTATAGTGCTCTAGGGCCGTTGGGTATGATGAATTTAGGACAATCACAATTAGCACAATCGCAATTATCCTCCCATCACCACCATCATCATCATGCATCGTCGATGGCGTCACATATCAGCGGATCGGGCGGCGGGAACAATGTTGGTCAAACAAGTCTAGGCAATAGTAGTAATAGTATGCAGCAGCAACAACAGCAACATGTTAGTGCCCATAGTTCATCGCCTCTGCACAATTCGAGCGGGCTAAGTCCGAGCCAACAACAAACGACACAATCTCAAACAAACAGCGTGTTGTCCGGTGGAGGACACATGACTTCGCCGACGGCTGGACAGACACACCCCCACCATCACTCACACTCAGGTCTGAGCGGAGGTAATACCAATAATAATAATAATACCAGTAGCAAAAATCAGAATATCGAAAGGGTGAAGCGCCCGATGAATGCGTTCATGGTCTGGTCGAGGGGTCAGCGGCGGAAAATGGCATCCGATAACCCTAAAATGCACAATTCAGAGATCTCGAAAAGACTGGGTGCTCAATGGAAGGACCTGAGTGAAGCGGAGAAGAGACCATTCATTGATGAAGCCAAGAGACTTCGAGCGGTTCATATGAAAGAACACCCCGACTACAAGTACAGGCCGCGACGTAAAACAAAGACTCTCACCAAGAACAAAGAGAAGTACCCTCTTGGGGTTGGATCGATTTTACAATCAGCCGATCCGAATGGCATGCGGAATTCTACGTCAATGTCAGCGGTGCAACAAGCTGCTGCGGTGAATCGTGATATGTATCAAATGGCACCGAACGGATACATGCCTAACGGATATATGATGCATGACCCTACGGCCGCCGCTTATCAGAATCAACACAGTGCATACATGGGCAATTACCATCGCTATGATATGGGACAAATGCACAATACGGGATCGCTGAACTCTTACATGAACGCAGCCGCTGCATCCGGCTACGGTATGTATGGCACCGTTTCAGGTGGCCAAACGTCCCCCTACGGAAGCTTACAGCAGCCAAGTTCGCCATATAGTAGCCTGCAGCAACAACCTGGCTCACCTTACGGTATAGCTCAACCAAGCTCACAATTATCCTGCCAAAGTCATAGTCCAAGTGATTCCAGTATTAAGTCGGAACCAGTGTCGCCGGGACCAATGCATTCCACGCAAAGTTCAACGACCAATAATAATCTGATAATGAAGCGCGAATACGCGACATCACAGCAATCTTCCACCTCCGATCTTAATCACCTCATCAACATGTACCACATACCGGATGGTATGCAAGCATCAGCGGTGGCAGCTGCGGCCGCTGCGGAACACCAGCGCAGCTTAATGCACTATCAAAGCAGCGTATCGCCCGATCTTCAACAACAACACCAACAGCAATCAATGCGAACAATGGCACCGCTGGCACATATGTGAGAAATGGCTACGTTTGGTCCACCACCGCCGCCGCCAACAACTCCAACCCCGCATATTTTAACGCATCAGCAACAACAGCATCACCACCATCCACCGCAGCAGCAGCAACAACAACCCCAGTCGTCTTCTCACCAACCCCAATCGCAACAACAGCATCAGTCACCACAACAGCATTCGATAGGTGCTGCAACCGCGGCGGTATCTTCGGTGAGTGCTGCAGCTGGTGGAAACTCCTTGACAAACGGTGGTAATAGTGGTGGAGCAGGAAGTAGTGGCGGTCATGCATCGATCCTGGGCGCCTATGCCGGTCGTCATGCAACACATCATCTCCATCATCATCACCATGCGGCGGCTACGGCAACAGGAGGTAGCTATCATCATCATTTGATCGGTAGTGGGTTGCATGATACAGCAGGACTGATGGATATTTCGACAATTTAAAGGAAGAATTTATTCGCTATATTATCGTTTTTTTTTATTTAAGAATAAGAGAAAGTTTTAAGTCTATAAAATTAGTTCAACGCAAGTTCACCTCGATCTTGTGATAACTCTGTATTTAAGAAAAATGAATGATGAAATAAGAAACATAAAAATATTTCGACATAATGCGCGGAAATACCCCCTTGAATCCTTAACGAATTCGTCTTTCGAGTGAATACTTGTGTTCTATGAAATTGAAAACAAAACAAAAAAAAATTATTAATTGGTGAAATTTACTGTTTTTCGCCAGAAAATCAAAACATCCTGTATGGCTGTCCAATAAGGTAAATAATAATTAAAATATAATTTAAAAGTTAAATTGCGTTTTTTGATTTCGAGATTCATTTGAATTTACTTTTTTTGACTTATAGGTTTTGGATTTGAAAAAAAAAAAAAAATTTAGACCATAAAATTAAGGTCATATCATGTTGAGAGTATAAGTGATTATGAGAGAACACTTTCAATATAGCTACGTATCTTGGCACTGAAATCGACATTGGTATTTTTGGTGGTTCAAAAAGGATTCGGATTGAAGTTCCCCACTCTACTCAGTATAATGTAATTCAGACTAAACTTACTGTACCCCGGCAATTACCACTGTATGACTGGGCTTACCAAACAAAGACTTATAGCATACTAAACCAGATAAGTCAAATTTAAACCAAGAAGTAAGCCTTTGCTTGGTGCACTTTTTACCTACTTCCACATTTAATTATGAGCTAAATCTACGATACGTTTTGAAAGACATCAAATTAATGCAGAACTCTTCGTTTGGGCAGATAGCCCTACGGTAGCAGGGGCAAATTTTATGTTGAAATTGTTGGTCAATTTTTTATGTTTCAACCTTTGGAAAATTTCACTTTTAAATAGTTCGGTTCCTCTGAGTGATGCATGCTGTTTTATTTTTGAGTTTTCTTATTAACCTTCTGGTACTTATTTCAGTAATTCTCTGTTTGACATCTAATCTTATAGGCCCTATTTCTTGACTTGACACACCTTCACTCCATTATTCCTTGTTTTTTGACATTATGTTCGTAAAAATCAATCACTCGGTATTTGGGTAATATGACGGTCCAATTATAGTTGGTACAACTAGAAAACATGGTACTGACCATGTCATTTTCTCAAGAGGCAATACATTCGATCGAGATGATGAGATACTCCATTTATCCGCAAGCAAAGGCCCAAAAGGGGATGTAGTGCTAAAACAAAAAAGTAAAACCCTTTGGGAAACGAATGCTGAAAATTATAATTTAAACCAGCTTCAAAGTCTGAACCTTACAAACTTGTTAAAAAAATATTCCTACAATCTTTAATGAACGACTGCAATTTTTCGATTGATCTATGTAGCTATTTAGATCTATGAATTCCCAGCAAATTATTGCTTAATTTAATTTCTGGCGAAAATACAACAGTTCACAGAGCACTACTCAGTACACTGTCGAAAACCAGCATTGAAAAATTTTGTCGTTTGATGTCTCAAAAGAAATTTCAAACGTCAACTTCGTTAGCCTGTACACTCTTTTCCTTGTAGAGATGATCTGCAAATTCATTTTTTTGATTTGTTCATTTTTGTCGTATGTACCACTTTTTAAAAAGATGTTTTCTAATCCACATCAATATCTCCTCCTAGATTTCGAAAGTTATGTCAAAGTGTCAAACCCTGTAGGTACTATCCTTTTTCTTAAGAAATGATCCGGTATTCCTTTAAATTTTTCATCGAACTCATTTTTTCCAATTTTTTTTGCTGTTATCTAATGTACGACTTGGGGGGAAAAATGTTTTCGAATCCATTTTGACGTCTCCTCTTAGATTTTGAAAGTTAAATGTCAAAAATATGTATGTAAGATATGAAAGTCGGCCATTTTCAATCATAAAAGAAATAATAGTTTGGAGAAACAAAGGAATGATAAAGACCAAAAAAATATTTCACTTAATCAAGCTACAATTTTATATAGTTTCGATAACTAGACAAACAGGTGTTCTTCTTCATTAATATTCTATTTAATCCCGCAGGGGTTGCGCGGATTACAATCGTAATCCACTGTTCAATAATTGCAATGTCAGAAGCCATATTCGCTAATCTTTTTAAGCATTGTGTGCTCAAAGCTGTACTTGTATATTCGGAGGAAAATCATCAATATGGTTGAAAATTTTTATCCTTTTATTAAAAAAAAAATATAGATAAAATTCAACTAATATTTTACAGTTTTTTTGATTTTAAGTTGGATCACAATCGTAATCCGCGCAATCTCTTAGGTGAATTTTAACGTGCGGCATCTGTATTAAATTGACTTTTAAGTTATATTTATTTAGAGTGAACATTTTGCAATCTGTCTATGAGGACTTTCTTTTCTTAGTCCGCGTGATGTAGTGGTTAGAATGCTCACCCCGTAAGCCGAAGGTCCCAGGTTCAATTCAGTTGGTGACAACAAGATTTTTTCGAGTGATTCTTCGGACAGACTATAAGCCCGCTCAGTTATGATGCCTACTGGTTTAAAACCAGAACGTACTTCAGCAGGTTGAATGGATATATGGCCAAAGCGTGATACTGACCATATCACTTTCTCGAGTGCCGATACATGTGATCAAGATAATGAGATACTTATGATCTCTTACTATCTCTAAGCGAAGGCCTAAAATGGGCTACAGTGCAAAAAAAAAACGTCCAAACATGAGAATTCTATCATCACTGAACTTGCCATTTCAGTAAACATACATTAAGTACGTAAAAATTTCAAAAGAGCTTATGGCTAAGTAAAAAAATGTTTAGTTATTTTGAAATTTGCTGGCATGCAACTTTGAATTTGTGGCTTATTATTAACTATATTTACTAGTAAAGTATACTACAATACTATTTGAAATAGTGCTTTTGTGAATTGTGTTACCTGAGTTTCTTCAAATTTACATTAACACACACAAATACCTTTGAAATACCGCGTTAAAGGAAATCTTAACCAACATGATAACACTCGGAGACGTTGTGCTTATATCATATGGTCCACTATCTAAATACTTTGCGCACCTATGTTTTTGGTGGTCTAATGAAAAACGGCTTGTAATCAAGGTTAAAGCCATGTTCTTCAATTTGGTAGCAGCCGGGGAATTCCTAAATACTTTTTCTGGAATAATGTTTTACTGATTCAATCATTTGGTGAAGTTTTCACTAATTTCTAACACATAACATCACCGATTTGATCACTTAATATAAACCAATTCACTTATTTTCTAGTGAAACTATATCATAGTGAATAAACTAGGGAAATTTACTTATGTTTTTTCTATAAGATAGTATACTCGTAATTGCCAGCAGTTTGAATTCAATTTTTGAAAACCTTTGGTGATAAACTTTCCCTGAGCTATGAAATCAACTCAGCATTTAGAAAGACTAACTAAAGAAGCGAATAAAATTTTTAAAATGTCAAAATGACGGTGATTACAGGATCAGAATAAATGATGTCATTCAATAATGATCATAATTATATATATTAACATCGTAACTTATGCTCAGAATGTCAGCAAGACAGTCTTTTTAAATTTATCGTGTTAAATAGTGTCTTCACTATGAATAACGGTTTAAATTAACGGTTTTATAGTTTAAAATTGCCAGAATCTTTTGCCTTTCTTTAAGCAGCCTACAATTGCACCTTCTTCACACGTTGACAAAACCTAAACAGGGTAGTTCCGCGAATTCTAGGTCACGATAAAACGATCCCCTGCAACTATATTGTCAACATCGCATACATAAACACTTTGAAGAACAGTATTATTCTCCTCAACACTAGGGGATTCTAGCGTGGCCATTTTTCCGTTTTTAGTTTCTAGCAATAGCTCTTGCTCTTCTTCGACTGTCATCACGTCCAATTCAGTCTGTATTAACCCTCGTAGCTGAATAACATTGCTCAGAGAAACATCATCTTCAGAGTCAGCAAACAGTATTATGTGGTATTCTGTGGAGGAAGTCATAGTAATAGCAGACTCAGTGTCACTTGAAGAGGAGACTTTTCGCTGTGTTTTTTTTCGGAAATCGTCTTTCTTTTCTTATTATTGGCTGTATGAACACCAGAATGACCTGATTCAACAACATCAGAAGCAGAGATTCATAATCCAGGGGTGATATTGAGTTTCTTATTCCTAACTTTCTTTTCTGGGAAAATGGTATCCAGTCGGGACAATTCTAATTTTTCCAAGAAATTGCCAAGAGCTATTTTTTGTTTATGGGGAATATGCCATTTTTTCTAAAATCGGAATTTAAATCTTGTTTGGTTGATGTTAATGAATGTAACGCTTTTTTTAACAGATTTACAAACTGATCTTTAGGTATCGTCGGCAATTTTCATCCCGTTTGGCTGTTCTTTCAATTTAGTAATATTTGTCGCCATTTGCACTACAAAAGACGAAAATAAGCAAAGTCCAATGGCTGAAGAATGTAAGTAGCATCTGAGGGCATGTGCCATTCTTTTCACATTCGGACAAGACAGTTTTGTTGATATGCGATGTGAGGTTGTCACCAATGACAAATTTTCGCCCTTCCCTTTTCTTCAGTATTAGCAAGAGATCCTCGAATTTGATGCAATCCGTCGATCCACTTTTTATCCTATTATAACAGATCTCTTTTGGATCATTTTCAGTCCAAGTTGTCCAAAGATTGCATTCCCACAAAACATGACAGTAAAACTAATTTTTGCAGCATTTACGATAGTCCATGTGTACCTTGTTCCTCTTCTACATAAGACCTTTCTTTTTCCTGGATCGTCGCAAAGGTTAATTTCATCGTAATTATAGATGTTTTCAGGTGGAACATTATCTGTTACTTTGTTAATATTTTCCATGAATTCAGCAATGACGGCTTCAGAAACCTGAATACGAACTCATTTGATATCATTAGAGAGTCTTCGAGATAATATTCTGTTTCGAAAAGGAAAGTATTTTAGTCAGTCCTTTTCTGGAATGTAATTTTTAAATGTAGTCACGATTTGGCCCTGAGATTCAAGGTAATCCTTTATAATCATTCTAAGATCAAAGTCTGTTAGTGGAAATCCGTATTCATATAGCGCTGTGATATGTGCCACAAACGTGTCTTCCTCTTCTTTCGTAAAAACAGTCGGTTTGCCAGGTTTTTTAGCTAATTTATTTTTAATCGTACTTCTGGGTATATTGTACCTTTTTGAGGCAGCCCTTTGTGTCAGAATTTTTGACCTTATAGCGGCTAGATATTATTCTAAGTCTGCCGTACTCTAATCGATGTACCGACGACTACCGGGCTTTCTTTGGTACTTAGATGGCATATGAAATGCTGCTGATCAATTGTATCTACGGAAAAATTTTAGAAAAAAAAGAAGAATTGTATTTTTCCATAATCAAAATAAAATTAAAAGGTTACTTAGGCACATAGGTCAAAATAACCCGAAAATGGAGTAAAAGTATACCGACTTTTAGTTTTTTAAACTTATAAAACAATAAATATGTATATATTGTTAACATTACTAACACCATACTCCTGAGCATATGCATAATAATAACATAGACAATAAAGATTGGAAACTTACTAAAATACACAGTTTCTGGGAGCAAAATTTACTGGATAAAACTGTCAAATGTTATCGCGGCACTGACAAGAATGAACTTGACTCACGGTTGATAAAACTGCACCTCGGTGTCACTAGTACTGCTATCTATATCTTAGAGTATTTATTTATTTATTTCACCAGAATACAATTACAAAATCAATTTAAGTAATTCAGCAGAGATATACATAGACATCTGTACGCTTTCCGGTAACTTACTAACTAAGAATTAGTATAAATTAAGACATTTGCTCATGCGGTTGTGACTATGGGGGAAGTTTAAACTATTTCCCGATTTGGGACAAAGTTGCCTCCCAGGATCAAGTAACCCGCTTCCACGGTATTTGGTTGAAATTATATAAAATTCTTGGCCACCTACAATGATTGTGGTGAAAAGCCAATTTTGATTTTAGGATATTGGATAATAAAACTTATCACCATGGCAGTTGTCTAAAAATCTTTTTTTCGAAACGTGAAATTTGAAATATTAGTAGAATAATTGCTTACTTTGGTGCGAAAAAGTATGTTTTTGCAATTGTTGACGGTATTTGAAAAGGTCCTTTTCTGCCGTTCCATCGAAGCTAGAATTTGTTAAAACTGGGATAGTATGCCGTACAAACCAATGCACATTTTCTCGGTCAAAGCATGGTTTACTTTACTTTTTAGATAAACTAGGTGCTCCATGGCATAAATGAATACTGACAATTTTTGATGATTTTTATACTTAAGAAATTCGTTGTAGAGGATTTTGTGGGCAAACATACACCCGGAAAATTTTGAAAATTTACCTCCTTCGGACGTAGTTTTAAGCTATCGCAGCAGAAAAAAGCCGCTATAATATTTTCTTGTAAATGACCGCATTTTCTTATTTCATCTAAAAATAGACGGGTAAATTTTTATTCTTAAAATGAGAAGAACATTCGCCTTTTACTTAAAATTTTTCCCAAAGAATCCCCGTTAATGGTCCCCCCGAGCCTTCTTCCCTTTTTCTGTTGGCAGCCCTGAAATTTTAACTAAAACAACAGAACAAAATAGACTGTTTAATACAACAACTGAGACTGAGCTAAAATAGAAACGACAGGAGCTTTGTTCTGATAAATTCGAGTTTATTTATTCAAAATAGTCTCCTCCGGCATCGACACACTGTTTTGCGCGATCCAAAAGCTTTTTGAAAGAGTGTTTCAGGTCATTGACCGGAATGACCTTCAGGATGTCGTTACAAGACTTTTGGATGCCTTCTACGGACGCAAAGCGTTTTCCTTTCATGGCCAAATGCAATTTCCAGAATAGGTTGAAGTCACAGAGAGCCATATCAAGCGAATTCTAGTAAAAAATTGGTTATTTTCGAACGCACCTTGACTTGTGCGGAACAAAACGTGCACACAGTGGCGTAGCGTGAGTTTTTGATGCCCGGGGCGGACCGGGGACTCGCCGCCCTCCTTTTTTTGGAGACAGATTTGTATTCAGAGCTTTTTCAGAACGAGATAATCCTTCTGTCGTCCTTCAAAAGTATCCTTAATATAAAATCATATGACGAATTATATACCAACTACAAATAATTTAGTGATAAGCTTTTATTTGTAAGCAAAATAATAAAGTTATTGAAAACATAACATTAACAGAGTAAGAGGATAACGCTCTTCTAGCTAGTGAAATAATGCTACATTAAATAAACACCTGAACATAAAAAATAAACAGAAGGAATTCATCTCTAGAAAATAAGCATAATAAATAATAATAACAGTAATCGCGCTACAGTCCAAATTGAACCTGGGCGTTGAGACGAGGTCAAGCATCTCATTTTATGACCATAACGGTACTTAGAAGCTGATGTGGTCGGCATCACGCTTGACAGTGTGATTGTTACCTAATTTTATTCAGTACCCTTCACAGCTGAGTGGGCTGGAAGTCCGTCAACAGATATTGACATCGAAAACTCGTTACACCGGGGTTCGAACTTAGCACTTGTCGCATTCGCGGCTAGCCTCCTACCTACTACACCACCATGGACGACAGAAAATAAGCATAAACTTCAAGTTAAATCTAAAAATAAATTTGAAAACTCTCATTAAGAGCTCTTATTTCGCTTAATGGATTGACAGGCAAACATAAATACCTGGTGATTTTGAACTTATTCGCTTTTCTAAAGATGCTATTATTTTGATTATCTAGGTTTTTTCCAACTTTCATGCGTAAACTTCTATTGAGACATATGGCAATAGGAGCTTAATAAATAATAAAACAGTGAACTTTGAAAATGTCGCTGCAGAATCGGTCAAAAACACCAAGGCAACTGTGATGTGAAACACCGAAATAAATTAGCACTAATGTTCCGGCGCCAATATTTTCGTTTCTCACTAAGGAAAATCAGTCGTAAATCATTTTCCTCTTCCACATGTGAAGAATTGAAAGAAAAAATAAGATGTTTCATTATAAGATCAGAAAATCAATTAAAAGTCGAGAAAGCATTTTTAAATCATTTTAATCATTCAAAAATTAACTTTTCTTGTTTTTTTTGAAGCAAAATCTTTTATGCAACTTTCAACGTCAATTTATATATCCCACTCGATTGCCAGGATAGCTAAATTTGTTAATCTCAGTGTAGACATTGTCGATCTCAAATAGTTTTTTATGAGTTTAAGTTTCGAGAAGCTTCTCTAACAACTGGCATTACTGATGGACATCATACGGTTGTCCTCTATAGTTCATAACGTCAAGTCCATCAGCCATGAGTTTGTTCAAAATCATTTCACTTATGCCTTTAGTAATTTGTTTTTGGTCTCGATGAAATCCATAAAAGATTCCTTTACTCGAACCTCCTGATTTTCAGTAACATATCGTAAGACTTGACTCGTTTGATCTTTATGCGAAATATCTGGGATGCTGTCAAAAATTATTGAATAATATTTGGCTTTTTGTACACGAGCTATAATCTTTTGACGAACTTTACTTCCTAGCATTTAAATGAGCTCGTATTCAATTTATGGTGACATAAGTTAGGGAAATTTTTTGGCCCATTTTGATTCTAACCAAATGCTCTGGAAAGCAAGACCGTACTTAGCGAGCAAATCCACTAGTTCCAAAAAATTTCCTCTGATAGCACTGGCCTTATCTTCTTTGTGGCTGCGTAACGCCAAATTTTGTTCGCAAGAAATTGTATAATATCAAACATTCTGCTCAAAATTTCATGCCATTTTTTAGTTTCTCTTGTGACTGCTTCTTGTTCTTTCTTATAAATTGTCTGTCCTTTTTGAAGTATTGTTTCTAGTTCCTTCCATTTGCAAAAATGTTTGTTATGTTGAACACTTGATTCATCATTGCCAACTTTTGGATTCAATTAATACCAAGTATGAAATCCTCCGGAGCAGCAACATTTCGGCACATTTGATGAATTTGCATCCTCAAGTATACGACAACAGAAGCAAAACAATGAGGCTTTAGAAGGTGCATATGCTGTCCAAGAATGTAAAACTTTTTCGTCGTTCGGCAATGTACGCAAGAGCCAATCTCGTGTTAGGCATCTCGTTGACAATACTGTCGCTCTAGCATAGTTCTCGTCTGACTAAATAATGCGTGGTACTGCTGATTCTTCAAAAAAGTTGACATGCAAGTGTTGAACAAGTTCAAGACCTCTTTCAATCAAAAGTAGCCTTAAATATGAATCAACTTTTGAAGGCCATTTTCCAATATCGTTACTATTAAAATCTAAATCAGTGAGTGTGTCACGTTTTTCTGGTACCAGAGTACCAGAAAGCTCAATAGAAGTACTTGCACTCGGTTGTAGTAACTCATTGTTAGTGAATTTTGGAAAGAGGTGAGAACCTAAAGAAATAACATCGGAAGGCTCTGGTGACTTATGGGTATGCTGCGGTGCGTCAGAAACTTTCACAAACTTTCATATGGCACCTTTATTTTTCCTTCCAGCTTCTTCCTTAGCTTTTCTTAAACTGCGACAAAACGCTCCGCTTTCTTTTGTTCTTTTCATCTTCAGCTAGATAAGCTATAAATGCAAAGAAAAAAATACCGTAACAGAGACAAAGATATATCATGTCTATAATAGAAAGTAATAGAAATCTGTAATAGAAAGCCTATAATAGAAAGCAAATTTCTATCACAATATATTTACTTACCTTAAGTTTTGTCCGAGAATTTTCCCGTTGAAATTAGATTTAAAACAAAATCAAACTATTTACTGATTGCTATTTATTTACCTACAACAAGGCCACGAATAACCTGTCAATACACTATTTCACTACACTTCACTTTGACTTTATTAATTGAGAGCTAATTTAAAAATTAATAATTCCTCGTTCAGTGATTTAAACTTCACTCATCGAACCAAGTATTAATGTGTCGTGATAAAGTAACCAGAACAATAAAACAGCACCAGCATTTGCTTATGTCATCCAGAACACCAAACCAACATCATCATTTGTTTATGTTATCTGAAGCCAATTTTCAATTTCCACTGTATTCACTGTCTACAAAAAATTGTGATACCAGTTTAAAAGTGAGTGCTGCTTTTTGAAAAGTCTTAAAAATTGTAGTATGTACGATTATTCTTAATTAGAAAAGTTACTGCAATTTGAATTATTAGTTTGAACTATCCTTCTTGAAATCTTCCACATCATTACATACTCTAAAAAGCATTTGAAAAAATAATCAGCCATAAAACTGTTTCTGAATTTTAAGTTTGAACTTTTGTGAAATTTAGGTAAGTCTTGGATGCAACGCTTTTTAGCAAAATAGGTAGGCAGCCAAACTAAAAACATAGCATGACTTTAGAATCTCTTCGCGAAAAACAGTCCGACTGCAAAACAATTAATAAATGTGTGGCAAATATGTGCAATGCAAATTTTGTCGCCTTATCGATCGGCTGCTTTTCTTGAAAAAAAAATCAACATTCCTGCCATTCAAAATTAGCAAGGCAACATTGAAGTGTTAAGGGAATGCATGTTATTTCTTACGTCCTAGCTTTTCCATTTTGTTACGTTAAGTTTAAAACTTTTTTTGATGTATGGAATGACAAGCAAGCAAACAAGCGAAACGCTATTTCAGAAGAGTTTTGCAAAAAACAGTTGGTTCAAAACGTTACGGGAAGAATTAGAAGAATTGAATGGCGTAAAAGTGTTGCTGCGTAGTGTTTGAAATTTATTCTTGCGAAAAAATTGAGAAAATTATTTCATCATTCCAGTAGATGAGGCACTATGTCTCATATTCTGAAGTGATGGTGAAATGACAGGAGAAGGAAATGTTATTTTTGGCATTTGCATTTGTGTGAGCAATAAAAATTTCCACTAAGAGCTCGTTGAAGGCTCGGGGTAGCGCGGGTGTATTTCAAAAAATGAATTGCTGTATTTTATAGAAAAACTTATGACGCTTGCCGCCTCTTTTTATGTTCCGCCGGAGGCAATGGCCCCCCGCACCCCCCACGATACGCTGGGGATGTAACTCTCATTCACAGGTGGTGCCATTCAAAAAAATTGTTATGACAAAAGTCTCGGATAGTTTGGAACGCTCCTTGTATGTAGTCAATAATTTTGTGAGTTTGTGGAATGATTGCAACATTTTTGCCTGGCTGGCTGTGCTGTAGTCAATAATTTTGAAATGCAAATATGACCTACATTGAAGATGAATCAAAGGAATCGAGAGGCGTTGCTCACCCAACAAAGCAAGGCCCGACGGCTTATCAAGAAAAAAATATATTTAATAATTATTATTACATGATTTATTAGAAATTCATCGTGCGTTAAAATAATTAAGAATGTTGCCATTTACGGACTTTTGCTTTTGCAAATTTCTCAATTACTTCCTCAAAAGTAATTCGATGAGCAGTCTCATTTTCTATTGATAAAATTGCAAGATTTGATAACCTTTTATTCATTATTGATGATCTTGAAGACCAGCTGCATGCACAGGAAAACAAAGCTCCAAGTATACAAATCTGTAATAAGACCTGTGTTATGCTATGGGTGTGAAACATGAACCCTAACCCAAGCATCCGCAAATATATTGAAGGCCTTTGAGGGACGGGGGGGACCAATGGCGAATTCGATACAACTATGAGCTGTATGAAATTTTTGACGAAGCGGAGGTCTCAACAATTGTAAGACTGCGGATGCTGCAAAGGGCTCGACACATGAATCGTAAGTGGGACCAAAGGATATCCAAAAGATATTCGTTGGGAGAACTGAAGCGGGCAAACCGAGGAAACGCTGGTATGACTCAGTCAACGAAGACAGTTCATCGCTGCTCGGATTTCGAAATTGGAGGACATGGTCAATGGACCGAGACAGTTGGAGGCGCTGTTTGCAGGAAGCGGAGGCCCAAGAGGGGCTGTAGTGCTACAAAAAAGAAGAAGAAAGCTGGCCCCAACAGGGCCTAATTGATATTCGTACTTTCGTACGTTGAACTTTGCCTCAATACTGGGCTGAATATAAGTTTCTTAAATTACTTTTTATGGAATTGTTTGCAGCTACATATAAATGAGTTCCATATTTTGAATAATAATTTTTTCTGAAAAATTATTAAGAGAAGAAAAATGTTAGAAGAAGGTGTTTTCGACGTGTGCACTAATTCTCCTCAGGCCATCACACTTAGATACACACCGGTGATGGCGACCACCATGCTCAGAGGTGAGGGAGTTAATTTTTAATTTTTCTACTTATGCAAACTCAATATGTTTTTGTATCTGCAAGTTATATTCAAGGTAAATTTCTCTTGTAAGTACTTGTATTAGCTAAACTTTTTAATTGGATCATTTCACCCTTTTCACATCAATTTAATGTAAATCTATACGACAAATTTGCTCTACATTTGAAGCTTTATCTAACGTCGCGCGGATATCGATCACTCTTTCGGATGGCTCCGATAGCTTTTTAAATTAGTTTTTATGGAATTGTTTGCAGCTACATATAAATGAGTTGCATATTTTGAATAATAATTTTTTCTGAAAAATTATTAAGAGAAGAAAAATGTTAGAAGAAGGTGGTTTCGACGTGTGCACTAATTCTCTTCAGGCCATCACACTTAGATACACACCGGTGATGGCGACCACCATGCTCAGAGGTGAGGGAGTTAATTTTTAATTTTTCTACTTATGCAAACTCAATATGTTTTTGTATCTGCAAGTTATATTCAAGGCAAATTTCTCGGAGCCATCCGAAAGAGTGATCGATATTCGCGCGACGTTAGATAAAGCTTGAAATGTAGAGCAAATTTGTCGTATAGATTTACATTAAATTGATGTGAAAAGGGTGAAATGATCCAATTAAAAAGTTTAGCTAATATAAGTTTCTTTTTAAAAATGCAATAATATGAACAAAATTAATTTTTTTCTTTTGGTTTCGCAAAAATAAACATTCCCGTTAGTTGCGAAATATAATTTCACTCATATGGCTACCACGGCTGGCGGGACAGTAGGCCATCTTGTCAGCCCAATTTTCCAACACATTATTGATGGCTTCGGGCCCTGTCTGAGTAATAGTTTGTTGAATATTCAATTCCAGTGCATGAATTGATTGTGGATTTTTCCGCATAGTATCGATTTTTCGCAGCTTCCCACAAAATGAAGTCCAACGGAGTCAAATCGCAGCTTCGAGGTGGCCAACTGACATCGCCAAGGCGGCTGATTACACGATATCCGAATTTTGTACGCAGAAGATCGATGTTTGATGAGCTGTTTGGTATGACGCACCATCCTGTTGAAAATAAAGGTCAGTCAAGTCTAAATCCTCAATCTCCAGTCACAAAAAGTTGGTTATCATGCCTTTGTACGCTTCCCGTTCACCGAAACAGCATTTTTAAAGAAAAACGGTGCAATTATGCTACCACTCCAGAACCCACATCACACTGTCACTCACTGATGAGTCAATGGCTTATCGAAAATTACGTGTGGATTTTCCGAGCCCCAGATGTGGCAGTTTCACATAGCCGCCGAGACGAAAATGTGCCTCATTAGAAAAGATGATTTTTTGAGAAAAATCGGCATCCGGTTCGAGCTGCTCTAATGACCACACTGTGAAGAAATAACGAAGCGGATGTTCATTGGGCTTCAATTCCTGCGTCATTTGAATCTTATAAGCAAATTGAAAATTTGTTGTTCGTGCATGAAATTTTGAATTTTTTAGTTCTTGGCCGACCTAGTGATTTCACTGTAAATTATTAAATGACAATGATATCAATAATTAATCAGCAATAATCGAATCTATAGTGAAAGTAGCAATTTGCTGATGACTGTGTAATTTTGACAACACCTTTAAATATGTTATCTGCAAAAGTTTTTGTAACCGCAAGTTACATTGTGCCTGCTAGGATGCACCACGTGATTGGTTTTATCCTTACCTGGATGAACATTTTATATGCTCAGATTGTCAAGGTGTTAAGCAGAAATTGAAAGCGATGTATGATAGCATTACCAGCTACATCGATAACCTCGTTGAAGAGAAAAATCAGACAACCGCTCGACTACGATCTAAAACTCAAGCAAATGAGGATAGTTTTGCGGAGATGGCTAGCAGTTTCGATGAGCTAGCAATAAACGTATTAAATAGCGATAGGAAAATATTCACAGCCCTTGAGATGTTTGACAATCGACTAATCTCTGTGAAAGAGCAAATCTTCAGCATACAGAACCTTTCCGTGAAGAAGCATTCGTGATGTGCTTAACAATATTTCACAAAAAGTAGCTGAGCAGGACAATTTGTTGCAGCTATTGGAAATTCTCAAAAAATTTGAAAACATCGATAAAAAGTGTAGTATTTTAGACGAAAAAATACGTTTTTCCAGTTCAAAATTATGCCAGCCATCTCAAATCATGTGGTCTGAATGAAGTGGCGTCGGTACCTGCTTCAAATCAAACATCTGAAATCGTCAGCCACATCTGTGAATTAGGCACCTTTTGGTCAGAGGATGAATGGAAAAAAAGACTTGAGCGGTTGGAGAAGGCTAATGTAACGAATCATCAGAACAACGAGTTCACAATATTTTTCATTAAGAAAACACCAAAGAACACTTATACTGCTTGAGTTCGAAAATTCTTGGAAGTAAATCTTTTACTGGAAGGTTACAGAGTGGAGGAAATTCCACAGAGAAGTAAGAAAATGAAATCGTTCAAAGTATACATAGCGCACTAATATGCCTGGCTTTTCTCTAATCACACATCCAAAAACGGTAGCGTCTATTGGAGTGGACTGGTCTTCTTCATTACAACAACAACAAAAATGAAACAGTAATTTCCACTAACAACAAAAACCTGAATATTGACACAACACTCAACCATTTATTACTAACAACATTGTTCGCCTTCCAGATCCTTTAGATAACAGGCTGATGGGAGACAGTACTATTTCTGACAATAACCAACCTAAAGAAAATACCGGTGCTTCAGAAAGAATAAAAGCTCAATTTCTGAATTCAGCCCTATAAAACCTCCTTCCAAATATCCGAACTTCGTAAGAAGTGGGTATCAGACTTCGTCTTTTAATTGTGTAATTGAATTACCTAGCACACTCAATAGCCCTTTAAACGAAAAACAATCCTTTTTAGAATCACTCGAACCTCCGATTGTGAAAGTGACAATAAACTCTGGTAAAGATCTTCAGAGTAGGTATCTACTATCAAGACTAGGTGAGCACAGATTATATGAGTTGGTTCGACTCTATCTAGCTTACCTGCATAAAGCACCAGAGACAACATGTAGCGACGGTAAAACGAAGACCAATATAGAAGTAATGATCCAGAGAGAAGGTCTTCCGATAGATGTTGATGCAGTACAAAAACTATATCTTAGATACCATGAGCAACTTGGTGTTACATCCAAACAAGCCAAAAAAGATTTTGAAACTTACGCTTCTCATGTAAGCTCAAATTATATATCCTCGCTCCAAAGGCCACGTGAGCAACATCACAAATTTTTTTGTCCACAATAAGACCTCTACCACAAAATGCCTCAAAATGTTCTACCATAACTGTAGTGGCATTAGAGGCAAACTCAACAAGCTTTTTCTTTACGCTAAACCATGCCCTTTCAGTAACCTTGCATTCACAGAAACCTGGTTGAATGACTCCCATCGTGACGGAGAGATTCTTGACAGTTGTTAGTCTATTTATAGAGACGGTCGAGACTATCTAAGCACTAGCCTAAACCGAGCAGGTGGTGTCCTCATTGCCATACACAACACATACTCGAGTGATATGGTCAATACTGCAACTTTCAAAACTTTCCAACATGTTATAGCGAAAAACAAAATAAATATATTTTATTTGTACGTTGGTGTATTCTATATTCTCCCAGAGTCCAGTGTGACAACCTATACCGAGGCTTGTGGAGTTGCCCCTTCACTTACTGAACTCTCGAAAGAAGAAGATAAAATAATCATCTTTGGAGATCTTAACAGGCCCAATTTAAAGTTTGTAGTTGACGAACTTGAGAATTGTCTCATTTCATTGAATCTTCGAGACGATATTGATTACAAACTAGTTTCTACATTGTACGATAATGATTTGCAGCAAGCAGCTCTGACACCCAATTCTTCTGGCATTTGCTTAGATCAAATTTTCACGAGTGCTTATGACGAGGTGGTGGTTAATCAAACTTATGATTTGGAAAATATTTTCAAAAATACCCTTCACCATTACGAACTTTCAGTTGATTATTTGTAATGATTTTCTACCTTCAACTCGAACGCGGAACCGACCTCTCATCGGTTCTAGACGTTAAGTCTGAGTAGTGCCAACGGATGGTACCGACAGGTCAACCGATCCGTGCACCGTAATCCATTCACGCGGTGACTGCTTGTCGGCCAGCTAGTTCGGAGAGGATTTCGGTCGCGGGTCTCCGAATGGATTACGCTCAATTACAATATTTCAGTCACCTGAAATTGCCCGTTTTCTAAACGCGTCAACAATTACTCATCCAGAACGAGAAACCTACATTACGTTAGTTCTGGATGGGATCTATCCACAGATCTCAAATCAAAAGCTACAAAAATCCACAGGCGCGTTACCGATTCACCGACGCGGTACCGAAAAATATACTACTCGAACTTAACCCGAAGAAAACTACTCTAAAGAAGTGACGAAACAAACAAAGGTACCGCGTACCGCGCGCGACGCGAAACCGACCTCAGCGGATTTGCAGAAACCCTACCCTCGCGACGGCATACTTACCCTACACTCTCTGTTCCCCCTGAAATAGAACGAGTTACTGAAAAGGAAAGTCGTGTTCAAGAAATAAGAGCGATTTATCACTAAAGAAGAGTTAAACTGATTAAGTTTCAAAAACTAACATTTGCACAATTTAGACCTTTCAAAGGAAGTATAGGCTGCTTTTCCGTTTTTTTTTTCTTAAATCTTTCAATTGCATGCTTACTTAAATCGAATTAATTTAAATTTATGACACATACATTGAATATTTTTCCACGGTAATCATCTCTATGCATTTTGAAATTAATTAAGATTTTTTTTTTTTTTTCTTTTTTTACTTCATTCGCTTCAAATAAACTTTATCTAAGTTCAAATTGGATATAAATTTTATGTATTGGATTGGTTTGTAGCGTCGATGATAATCTCATGGTAGGGACCCGACTCAGGTATAGAGTTTATCGTTTCCCTTTCTTGTATAATTTATTTAAATATTTACTGTTTGCTGAACCGACAGCATACGATTAAATTTCATTATTTTTTCTTGTATACTTCTTGGTACCGATGTAAAATAATTGTTTGTAAGGGGCTCTCAACCAAAAGTTGATCTCAAATTTCTCAGAAAAAAAACAAGAAAAAGAATCTTCTCCGACGAATTCCAATTGGCCGAATTGTACGTATTCAGACTTTCAAACTGAGCCGTTGATTAGTTGCTTTCAAACTCATGCTAATTTAAAATTATTTCCATAGGAAAACGAAGAGTACTATAAATTCGATCTGTAAAGAACGCCCCAACTATTTTATATCGGAATCAAACAAAACTAGGAACGTTAATTCGCGTAAGCTTGCAAACTTAAGCAAATATACACGACGTTAAACAGGCAAGCAAGCACAAACAATTACCATTTGCATAAAAAAAGGAATAGGCTTGGCTATCCAAAGAATTTTCCATTTAAAAAAAATCTATAAATATTTACGTTAGAATGTAAATTTTTCTTTAAAATAGGGCAAGTAGACACAGACAATTACCATTTGTAAAAATTAATTTCATATTTAAATCACCTTTCCTAGATATTCCATTGTCTTCATATCAACTAGTGAACTGCCAAGAACATATGGATGTTGTACTTTTACAGCCACTGTTTCACCCGATTTTAGGCTCGCCTTATGCACTTGAGCCAATGAAGCAGTACCAAACGATTCTGGGTCAAAGCTATCGAATAACTCGTCTGCGCTTTTCTTTAAATCTTGCTTTACCACTTTATATAAATCTTCGACTGGAATACTTGGAGCATCACTGTGAAGTACTTTCATTGTTTTAACGAATTCTGGAGGTAGAAGATAGTCCAAAGCACCCATATGTTGTCCTTATCCCATTGACGATAGAATAGTTGATTTTGATGTTAGTCCAATATTCCATACGGTGATTGCTGCTTTTCCCAAACGAACAACTCCCAATGAATCTACATATATCGTAATCGTTGGCATGTAAACTTAATCTTGTTCCAGCTGCTGTAGCAGTTAAAGCTCAATACTTTATCACTCTACGAATCATGGCAACTTAATAGTACGGCACGTCATCTTTAATGCACTCAAACATTACACTTTTCAAGTTAAGTTTATCGAATTTCCTTGTTCACATGCAAAAGTATGAAACCAAAATTGAAAATAAATTTGTTGTTTGTTGTGATGACCTTCTAACGTTGAACCCCGTTCTGAACAATTTTGGAACCGATCGCTTCGAGTTGCATTAGTCGCTCGATTAAAATTAGACCGGTTTAATGCTATGAGCTGAGTACCAGTTAGTGTTATGATAGTGCCGTATTCTGCAAAAGCACCAACTGTTCATGGCCAAGTACAACAGCAGCAAATCTCGTTGGATGTATTCATTTTACCCCGTAGTTGATTTGCATGAGCCACAGATTTTATGAAAAGGATATTGTGTTGCTGCGCTCTGATGTGATATGAACTTTTCAATCACATTGGCTCCGAGCTTGTAGTGAGAAGTTGAAATTCTGAAATCCAGTTTTCTTTTATGTTCACTAACTGGTTATTTGCTATTACATAGCATCCTGTTTCATGTTATGCTCGTCGAGTATTGGCGTAGTTTGCTCTCTTCTGAGGCAACATTGGTATGGTTTATTTACTTCAGTTTTTCACCGCTGATTTAGTACCGGCATACATCATTTGAAGACTCATATGACTGTCTCTTGGTGTATAAAAATGAAGCACATCGGGTATGAAACTCGACCATCGTCATGAACCATACGATAAGTGTAAACAATATAACGTGGCTGATGACCCGGTAAAAGTTCTTGGAGCTCAGCTATCGAGATGTTCTCAATGCATTCATCCCAAACAATCAGTTGTTTGTCGCGATCAACTTTCAATATTAGCGCCGCATTTTTGATAACGTGAGAAGCATACCCGCGAACAAGGTTGATCCCTTTTAATTACCTATGTTTATACCGTACAATGTACGTTGCTGAATCGAAGGCTGCAGTCTGTACTGCGGATTGCAAGCGATACGCCAATTGATCAATCTGAACAAGGTAGCAAGCGTTACTTCGAATTTCCGCATGAAGAAGTGTCAAATCATTTTGGTGTTGAATTATTCTCCTACTGGATTCATTAAGAGAAATTGTTTTATCGAAGGTATATTCCCACTTAGTCCGCAGTTCACACTGCCTTCCGCTGCAGACTAGACAAAATATTGCTAAATTTTCTAATTAGTTATTAACTAAACTAACCTCTTTCCCAATGTGTCTGCTCCGGTGAATGTCACTGCCTCACGAATACGTTTTCCAAAAACTCTTTAAGCACACCACGCGTTTCTTCACAGATTAAACAGGGAATACGTTTCACTCCACCACGTCGCGCCAAACGACGTATAGCTGGTTTTGTAATACCTTGGATATTATCACGAAGAACTTTGCGATGACGTTTAGCGCCTCCATGTGCTGTCAAAAGTCCCGGTTGTCACCTCGGACAAAACATATGTGCGTGGAATGGCACTTCATATGGCGGAAATGTGCTTCTTCAGATGTCGCCAGTGGCATAGTTTTCTCGATGGCCACGGTGGAGGGGCATTTCCAGATGGCTATGTCTCGAAATGTGCCGGGGTTGGATTAATTCTATATTTCGAATATTTATATCCACGGATCTAAATAATTGGACAGAAAAAAAAATATTTTCTGCACAACGATATCCGCACAACAGATGAAGTCCGCTGGCACTTCGAGGACATATCCATCTGGCAGGTTACAAGGGTTCGGGATCGGAATCACTTCGATTCCTGGGCGCAGGCGTCACATTACACATTCCCCCCCCCAAAATCGAAGTAATTACGATCCCGTCTCCTTGGTAACAGGTCTTGGTTAGGGACGTGGCGGGTCGAAGATCCGTTTCGAAGGATAGGCTACAACCCTGTTCGTGAAGACTCGGCAGTGACTATATAGTAGGAAGTCAGGTGTTATTCGGAGGCCTTCGTCTAGGCAGAGATTTGGGATAAGCCAAGGTTTCTCGTGGGAATTAGTTGCACTTCATCGTCTAAGGTCTTTTGCGTGGTAAATTCCCAGGGTCTTACCAGTCATGTCCGCGATGAGGTATCGGGTGGGGCTTATGACTTGTATGACTCGACACTTCACGAATTTCTTGTCTAGTTTGGCATTGTAATGGCGGGTGGCATCGCTCTGTCGGAAGTTTCGACGATATATTTCGTCGCCGGCCTTAAAGCCAGAAGGATGAGATCGCAAGTTGTACCGCTCCTCTCCCATCCGTCTACTTTCTTCAATCTTCTCCCGCAGTTGATCTCGCAGAAGTTGGAGCTTTTCGTGCGGTTCTAGAACCACGATTGGGTCCTCTAGCGATTTCAGCTGCCGCAATAGCCGGTAAGCGCTCCCATGACAGATCATATACTGGCCGAACACTGCAAAATACGGCGAAATGCCGGTCGTGGCGTGGTACGACGAGCGCAGTGCACTAGTGATGGCGGACAATTTGCGATCCCAGTCCCTCTGATTCGGGTGGACATAGGCGCGAATGGCCGCTATGAGCGTACGATTCAGTCGTTCGGATGCGTTGGCTTGTGGTGAATAGACGGCAGTTCGTTGGTGGATGATGCCGTATTTGGACATTAGGTCTCGGAACTTGCTGGAGGTGAACTGGACCCCATTGTCGGAGACAAGTTTCTCCGGAACTCCAAACATGTGAAAGACTCGGTTCTCCAAAAAGCTGATTATAGGTCCAGTGTGCATGTTACGTAGTGGTTCTATGATAGGGAATTTGGAGAGCTGGTCCAGGACCACGACAGCTCCCGTGTGGCCAGAAGCAGATCGAGGGTAAGGACCGATAAGATCAATGTACAAGCGTTGGAACACGCGTTCGGGGACCTCAACCTTACCCATGGGTGGTCGAAGAATGGTGTTGGGCGCTTTAGTGCACTTGCATAGCTCACAGGAGGCTACGTACGCTTTTATCTGTTGTGCCATCTTAGGCCAAAAGAAACAGGTTTTCAACCGCCTAAGTGTACGACCGTATCCGCCGTGCGCACTTGATGGGTGGTCATGAGCCCGTCTGATAAGATCAGTGGTTAATTCTTCGGGCACCCACAACTTCCACTGTTCTTCTTCTTGTATGGGGTCTCCGGATGCGTGTCCCATCCGTTTGTAAATGAATCCATCCGTCAACCGCAGTTCAGGAAGCTGGGGCTGTTGGTTCTGGATAGTGTGAATCAGTTGGGTGTAGCTGGCTGACTTGAAGGCAGGATGGTCCAGATCGATCAATTGGGGGCTGTCGTCCTCTTGGACCAACTCGGCTCCTTCAGGGGCGAACATTCTGGATAGGGTGTCGGGGACTACATGCTGGCTTCCTTTTCGGTGGCGAATTGTGAAGTCAAATGCCTGGAGTTTCAGTGCCCACCTGGCCAATCTGCCGTTGAGATCAGTCTGGCTCATTAGCCATTTCAGAGAAGCGTGATCCGTAACGATTTCAAAGGTGTGTCCCTCCACATAGGCTCGGAAGCGTTTCACTGCCAACACCGCGGCTAAACATTCTTGCTCGGAGACCGTGTAATTTCGCTGGGCTGGGTTCAGCTTGTGAGACATGAAGGCTATAGGTCTCTCCTCGCCGTCTTGTGCAACCTGGACTAAGACTGCTCCCACCCCATGTTGACTCGCGTCACAATGGATTGAGAACGGTTTGTCAAAGTCCGGGCTGTGCAGTACGGGGGCCGTAGTCAGACTCTTCTTTAGCTCTTCAAAGGCTCGCAAGCTGGGCTCTTCCCAGACGAATTTACGTCCCTTACGCAGCATGTCGGTCAAAGGAGTGGTAATGGTGGCATAGTCACGTACAAAACGCTGGTACCATCCGCATAAGCCTAAGAATCGGCGTAACTGTTTGGTGGTCTTGGGTAATGGAAAAACGTCAATCGCTTGAGTCTTTTCCGGATCGGTCTTGATATGCCCATGCCCAATGATGTGACCTAAATACTTCACCTCCGTCATCACGAACTGGCTCTTCCTTATGTTGATGGTTAATCTTGCCCTCCGGATGTGTAGAGCCACCTCCTGAAGCAGGTCGATGTGTTCGTCAAAGGTCTCGGTTATAAGCAGCAGATCGTCCAAGTAAACGAAAACTTGGTGCCGCAAATGAGGTGGTATCACCTTATCCATAAGGCGCGTCATTGTTTGGGGGGCATTACACAATCCGAATGGCATGGTCACGAATTGATATAAGGGCCGGCCTGGGACTGTGAAGGCTGTTTTCTCCTTTGAACCGGGGTCTAAAGGAATTTGCCAGAAGGCGTCCTTGAGGTCTAAGCTCGTGATGAAATGGGCTTTAGGCAATCGACTCAAAATGCCTTCTATCAACGGTAGAGGATATGCGTCCTTGACTGTGACGGCGTTCAAGCGTCTGGCATCTAAGCATAACCGGACCTTGTTCGGCTTGACAACTAAGGTGACTGGGGAAGCCCACGCGCTCTGTGATTCTTCGATTACGCCTAATGATAGCATTCGATCCACTTCGGCATATAACGATTTTTCCTTCGCCGGAGATATGGCGAAATGTCTCTGTTTTATGGGTTTAGCATCCCCCACATCTATAGTGTGGAACACCAGGGCAGTCCGCCCGAGACCTTCCTTCTCGTGCGATGGAAAAGCCGATATAGCCGAGTCGAGACGCAGTTGCTGAGTTACATCCAGTGTATGCCGTAGTAAGTTAGTGGGTTGAGATTGGTCAGGAACGGTGGTGACGGACTCCAGGGCCGAACTGGAAAATAGTGCCGGGGCCAAGTTAAATTTTCGAACGAAATCCACTCCTAAATAAAGATTCTGGGTTAACTGAGGTATGATGAAAAATTCCATAGGTTTAGTTACCCCTTTAAAGGTGACATCCGTCATAATTTTTCCCACTACAGAGTGACGAGTTCCGTCCGCCGTGCTTAACCAGGAGGTGAAATGACGGATTTGGTCCGCGTGCTTTGCCAGTACCTCCCCTGCAAACTCGGCAGATATGCAATTCACACTGGCTCCCGTATCGACTAAGCCTGATACTCGTTTTTGCAGGAGGTGTACTGACGCATATGGCCGAACATCATCCCTCAATAATTCGTCTAAGTATATGTCCTTCAACACTTTCCTCGACTGCCTGACTTTTCTCCAGAAGCTCCGCATCCGACGCGTGGCTCGCTTGCTTCGCGGTGGGACAGTTGTGGCCAATTCCTCATGGAAGATGCGCTGTCGAGTAGCCAAATAATTCCGCAACCTGACATGAAAAGGTTTTACATGCCAAGGAGCCTTCGTCTCGCTATCATTTCCCTGCGCATTGGCCTCGGCGAAGGACGGCGTCGGTTGTGGAACTTCGGGAGAATTGTGTTTAGCGGTGCGAGTCAGCAGAGTTGGAGTCATGATGGGAGCTGGGTCATAGCTGGTGATGGGGTCTGGATTTGTTCGTCCGGGGTCTAGGAGTGCCGACGGGTGGTCGCGGCACTCGGTGGCAAGTTTTTTCGCCCTTTGCAATTTGCACAGTCAGGTGCGTATGTGTCGGCCTTCCCGCATCGGTAGCAGAAAAGCGTTGGCTCCGCTGGACATGCGTAGAACCGATGTCCCGGTTGTCGGCAGTTCCAACATACCGTCGGGCTTGTAATTGCTTCAAGGGAGGGTCGATCAATCAATGCTGGGTCCTCAAGCTCCGGTGGTGCTCCGCTCCTCGGTACTGGTACTGGATCAGCAAGCAGGTGGTCTGCTGCCATCAACTCCGCGGTGTGATAATTTCGGGGATTCGGTCCCGTTATGCGAGGTTGTGGGCGGAAGGTACCTCGTCGCTCATCCAAGTGTTCTTGTCTACGCGCATGGAGGCGCAATCCCTGTATGGTGTTGATGGGAAAATGTAGCAGGCTGTTCTGGAGATCCCAGCGCATGTTCTCTCTGATAATTTCTACTAATTCGTCCTCGGGCATGGTATTTCGCAGGCGAGTGCTCAATCTCACAATACTGGTGTAGTACTGGTCGAACGGTTCGTGAGCGCCTTGTTTCCGTTTCTTTATTTGCTCTCTTAGCTCTCTCTCAGTGAAGCCATCCTCAAATCGATTGCGGAAGGCTGCACTGAAAGAGTGCCAAGTGGGACGTGGCGTTGACTCTTTAAAGCTCCAGTACCAGTCGGCAGCGTCGCCGCTGAACAAAAGATGTGCATGCCGGAGGAAGGCCGAGGAATCCCCTCCCAGGGTGCTGGATATCAACGCCTGAATCCGGAAAAGGAACCGGTCCGCCGATATCATATCGTTGAACCCTGTAAAGTTCAGGCGCCAACTCTCCATGATACGAGGCGTCGGGTCTCGGAAAAGTGTCAATGCGTTCCCGGGGGGAATCACATCCTCTACTGACCTGTTGTACTGAACTGCCTCGGGGGCTGGAGGTACCAACGGAGGTCCGGTACTGTGTCGCGGTCTGTATTCGGGAGCTCTGGGATCCATTCCCGAGTTCCTTGGAGGTGGGACCCATTGCTCGGATTGTCGGGAGTGGGGCATCGCCACACTGGGATTTGGCTCCCAGCCAAGCGGAGTTCTCACGCGGCTGGGTGGTTGGCTCAACGGGAGATTCTGGATCTTTCCCTCCAGGTTGCCAATCCTCTCCGACATATCCCTCATCAACGCCACGAGGGTGTCAATGGAGTGGGCGGAAGGCATGGTTGTCACCTCGGACACGACACTTGCAGCCGGAACTTCACCGCCTACTGCTCCTTGCAGGTCTAAGAGTGGGTGTGACGGTTCGGCTTCTGGAGCTCCTTTCGCCACTGCTCCACGCGTTGGTAGGGGCGTTCCGAGGGGGACGTCTAGGGCAGACCGATCTATGGATCGCCGGCATAAGGGACACAGTTCTGACGTGAGGAGGAGCTGTTGTACACAGGCACGATGGAATAAATGTCCACAATCCAATCGCACGCTGTGTACGCCCTCCACTACGTCCTCGAAACAGATTCCACAGTTCGCGGGTTGGACCGTTTTGGACCGTGTCCATCGCTTTTCTGGGGTCCGCTTCGTTGCCATTATCGTGTGGTTGCTAATATTGAGAAGAAAAATAAATATAAAATACACTTATTTCTACTATAAACCTAATAAACCTAATATATATATAGAAAACCTAAAAATACGTTAGTAGCCGATAGTGGCGAGCTAATGATAAGTGGAGAAAAAAAAATATTTGACAGTCACTTTCCTTTCCAGTAGTCGACTCCTTCAATGGGAAAAGAGAGTGCGTGGTAATCTGCCGAAGAAAGGGTGCTTCGGTCGATTTACGAAATTTAACCCCACACCCACATACATTACAAAAAAAAACCGTCTCTAAACTACGTTAAAGTGACTCGACGAGACAAGTGGTAGAGCTACCGTAACGACTTTGTACGCGGTCAAAACTCCCGACGCGTGGAAGCATTCCGGGCTTCGCAACTCCAGCGTACGCCACCGAACGTTGAACCGATACCACTCGTCTAACACGCATAAGAAATAGTTAGAATCCTTCCGCGACATAAAGGCAAGGTAGCCTTCTATTTTCTTGAGAGTCCATGCTGATAGGTAAACCCATCAGACTGGCAGTTCCATCAAGAAAATAGAAGGTCCTTACAGGGGTTAACCTGGGACAACACATCGGAAGGATTCTGTCGCGAAAGCAAAATCAAACAAAGGAGAGCGGAAGCTACAACTCACGTGAAGCGACTGCTAGTGTGTATCACACAATTCCACTGCTCCTGATAGTGGGACTCGAGTACCAAAGTACCTTACATCCTCCGTAAAGGACCAACTCGTCAGAAGACGCGAAGTTCTTTCCCCCTTAGGATGTTTTGGGCCCCACGTTGGGCGCCATTTTGTAATGATATTCTACCTTCAACTCGAACGCGGAACCGACCTCTCATCGGTTCTAGACGTTAAGTCTGAGTAGTGCCAACGGATGGTACCGACAGGTCAACCGATCCGTGCACCGTAATCCATTCACGCGGTGACTGCTTGTCGGCCAGCTAGTTCGGAGAGGATTTCGGTCGCGGGTCTCCGAATGGATTACGCTCAATTACAATATTTCAGTCACCTGAAATTGCCCGTTTTCTAAACGCGTCAACAATTACTCATCCAGAACGAGAAACCTACATTACGTTAGTTCTGGATGGGATCTATCCACAGATCTCAAATCAAAAGCTACAAAAATCCACAGGCGCGTTACCGATTCACCGACGCGGTACCGAAAAATATACTACTCGAACTTAACCCGAAGAAAACTACTCTAAAGAAGTGACGAAACAAACAAAGGTACCGCGTACCGCGCGCGACGCGAAACCGACCTCAGCGGATTTGCAGAAACCCTACCCTCGCGACGGCATACTTACCCTACACTCTCTGTTCCCCCTGAAATAGAACGAGTTACTGAAAAGGAAAGTCGTGTTCAAGAAATAAGAGCGATTTATCACTAAAGAAGAGTTAAACTGATTAAGTTTCAAAAACTAACATTTGCACAATTTAGACCTTTCAAAGGAAGTATAGGCTGCTTTTCCGTTTTTTTTTTCTTAAATCTTTCAATTGCATGCTTACTTAAATCGAATTAATTTAAATTTATGACACATACATTGAATATTTTTCCACGGTAATCATCTCTATGCATTTTGAAATTAATTAAGATTTTTTTTTTTTTTTCTTTTTTTACTTCATTCGCTTCAAATAAACTTTATCTAAGTTCAAATTGGATATAAATTTTATGTATTGGATTGGTTTGTAGCGTCGATGATAATCTCATGGTAGGGACCCGACTCAGGTATAGAGTTTATCGTTTCCCTTTCTTGTATAATTTATTTAAATATTTACTGTTTGCTGAACCGACAGCATACGATTAAATTTCATTATTTTTTCTTGTATACTTCTTGGTACCGATGTAAAATAATTGTTTGTAAGGGGCTCTCAACCAAAAGTTGATCTCAAATTTCTCAGAAAAAAAACAAGAAAAAGAATCTTCTCCGACGAATTCCAATTGGCCGAATTGTACGTATTCAGACTTTCAAACTGAGCCGTTGATTAGTTGCTTTCAAACTCATGCTAATTTAAAATTATTTCCATAGGAAAACGAAGAGTACTATAAATTCGATCTGTAAAGAACGCCCCAACTATTTTATATCGGAATCAAACAAAACTAGGAACGTTAATTCGCGTAAGCTTGCAAACTTAAGCAAATATACACGACGTTAAACAGGCAAGCAAGCACAAACAATTACCATTTGCATAAAAAAAGGAATAGGCTTGGCTATCCAAAGAATTTTCCATTTAAAAAAAATCTATAAATATTTACGTTAGAATGTAAATTTTTCTTTAAAATAGGGCAAGTAGACACAGACAATTACCATTTGTAAAAATTAATTTCATATTTAAATCACCTTTCCTAGATATTCCATTGTCTTCATATCAACTAGTGAACTGCCAAGAACATATGGATGTTGTACTTTTACAGCCACTGTTTCACCCGATTTTAGGCTCGCCTTATGCACTTGAGCCAATGAAGCAGTACCAAACGATTCTGGGTCAAAGCTATCGAATAACTCGTCTGCGCTTTTCTTTAAATCTTGCTTTACCACTTTATATAAATCTTCGACTGGAATACTTGGAGCATCACTGTGAAGTACTTTCATTGTTTTAACGAATTCTGGAGGTAGAAGATAGTCCAAAGCACCCATATGTTGTCCTTATCCCATTGACGATAGAATAGTTGATTTTGATGTTAGTCCAATATTCCATACGGTGATTGCTGCTTTTCCCAAACGAACAACTCCCAATGAATCTACATATATCGTAATCGTTGGCATGTAAACTTAATCTTGTTCCAGCTGCTGTAGCAGTTAAAGCTCAATACTTTATCACTCTACGAATCATGGCAACTTAATAGTACGGCACGTCATCTTTAATGCACTCAAACATTACACTTTTCAAGTTAAGTTTATCGAATTTCCTTGTTCACATGCAAAAGTATGAAACCAAAATTGAAAATAAATTTGTTGTTTGTTGTGATGACCTTCTAACGTTGAACCCCGTTCTGAACAATTTTGGAACCGATCGCTTCGAGTTGCATTAGTCGCTCGATTAAAATTAGACCGGTTTAATGCTATGAGCTGAGTACCAGTTAGTGTTATGATAGTGCCGTATTCTGCAAAAGCACCAACTGTTCATGGCCAAGTACAACAGCAGCAAATCTCGTTGGATGTATTCATTTTACCCCGTAGTTGATTTGCATGAGCCACAGATTTTATGAAAAGGATATTGTGTTGCTGCGCTCTGATGTGATATGAACTTTTCAATCACATTGGCTCCGAGCTTGTAGTGAGAAGTTGAAATTCTGAAATCCAGTTTTCTTTTATGTTCACTAACTGGTTATTTGCTATTACATAGCATCCTGTTTCATGTTATGCTCGTCGAGTATTGGCGTAGTTTGCTCTCTTCTGAGGCAACATTGGTATGGTTTATTTACTTCAGTTTTTCACCGCTGATTTAGTACCGGCATACATCATTTGAAGACTCATATGACTGTCTCTTGGTGTATAAAAATGAAGCACATCGGGTATGAAACTCGACCATCGTCATGAACCATACGATAAGTGTAAACAATATAACGTGGCTGATGACCCGGTAAAAGTTCTTGGAGCTCAGCTATCGAGATGTTCTCAATGCATTCATCCCAAACAATCAGTTGTTTGTCGCGATCAACTTTCAATATTAGCGCCGCATTTTTGATAACGTGAGAAGCATACCCGCGAACAAGGTTGATCCCTTTTAATTACCTATGTTTATACCGTACAATGTACGTTGCTGAATCGAAGGCTGCAGTCTGTACTGCGGATTGCAAGCGATACGCCAATTGATCAATCTGAACAAGGTAGCAAGCGTTACTTCGAATTTCCGCATGAAGAAGTGTCAAATCATTTTGGTGTTGAATTATTCTCCTACTGGATTCATTAAGAGAAATTGTTTTATCGAAGGTATATTCCCACTTAGTCCGCAGTTCACACTGCCTTCCGCTGCAGACTAGACAAAATATTGCTAAATTTTCTAATTAGTTATTAACTAAACTAACCTCTTTCCCAATGTGTCTGCTCCGGTGAATGTCACTGCCTCACGAATACGTTTTCCAAAAACTCTTTAAGCACACCACGCGTTTCTTCACAGATTAAACAGGGAATACGTTTCACTCCACCACGTCGCGCCAAACGACGTATAGCTGGTTTTGTAATACCTTGGATATTATCACGAAGAACTTTGCGATGACGTTTAGCGCCTCCATGTGCTGTCAAAAGTCCCGGTTGTCACCTCGGACAAAACATATGTGCGTGGAATGGCACTTCATATGGCGGAAATGTGCTTCTTCAGATGTCGCCAGTGGCATAGTTTTCTCGATGGCCACGGTGGAGGGGCATTTCCAGATGGCTATGTCTCGAAATGTGCCGGGGTTGGATTAATTCTATATTTCGAATATTTATATCCACGGATCTAAATAATTGGACAGAAAAAAAAATATTTTCTGCACAACGATATCCGCACAACAGATGAAGTCCGCTGGCACTTCGAGGACATATCCATCTGGCAGGTTACAAGGGTTCGGGATCGGAATCACTTCGATTCCTGGGCGCAGGCGTCACATTACATATTCCAGCTCTGATGACACAAACAGTCTTCCGTACAATAACTCGATTGTATTTGATTTCTGTAATGCTGACTAGGTTAGCATTAAGAGTTATACTTCTAATGTAGACTGGACTAGTAGGCTTTTGACCCTAGATGTAGCTGATGCAGTAAACTCTTTCTACCAGACCATGTATGACGCCGTTGGAAATCATACACCCAAAGTAAAAAAGACGAATAAACGGTCTGAGCCATGGTTGGCAGTAGTTTTTGAAATTTCAGAAACAGAAGGAATAAGCTGCACAAAATTATACAAAAAGAACCCAATGTCAGCGATGAAATTAAAACGAATATAATGAACTGGCAAATGAATTTAGATTGAAGTCACGCGAGGCCTATGCAACGTATGTTAATTTTATTGGCGAAAATATAATCCAAAACCCAAAGAATTTCTTTGATTTTGTAAATATTAAACGCAAAGCTCATGGTTATCCTAAACAAATGACCTATGAAGACCGTAATTGTAATTTTTTCGCAGATTATTTTCAATCAGTGTATTTCTTATCAAACACCTCACCTCATGTAAATAACACTAACGCCGTTTTTGAAACAGCGCTTCAGGAACTCTTAGTTTGTGAAGATGATATTATTAATGCAATTAAAACACTTGATCCAAACCATGGACCTAGCCCAGATTTACTTCTGCCTTATTTTCTATACCATTGCTGTGAAGTTTTAGTTTTACCTCTCCATATCATTTTTAACGTCACTCTAAGTGGAAAATTTCCAATACACTCAAAATCTTCTCACCTGACTCCAATTCATAAAAGCAAAAGCAAAGGGAGTGTTCAAAATTAAAGAGGATTTGCCATTTTACCCGCCATCCCAAAATTATTCGAGAAAATAGTATGCTCTAAAATATCACCCGTAATTGAGCAGCGTCTCAATGACCAGTAGCATTACTTTAGGAAAAACCGATCTGCAACCACCAATCTAACAGTTATGTTATGTATGTGTTACTTTGCGCAATGGACAAAGGGCACCAGGTTGACGCAATTTATACTTATTTGAGTAAAGCGTTTGATCGCGTCAATCATACAATTCTGTCAGAAAAATTTGGCTCATTGCTTTGCTGGATAAGCTCTTACTTCAAAAACTGGACTCAAATCGTTAAATTTCAAGGGTATATGTCCAAAGAAATTCAAGTCTACTCCGGTGTGCCTTAAGGCAGTCATCTCGGACCTCTTCTTTTCAACATATTTTAATCAGACCTTTCTGATGTGTTATCTGTGTGGTCTTGTGGTTAGAGCATGAACGCATAAGCCGGAAGTCCCAGGTTCAAATCTTGTTGGGAGCAACGTGATTTAGTTCGGGGATTTTTCGGACAGACTACGAGTGTTCACTCAGTGGTGATATGTACTGATTTAATCAGATCATATCATAGCTGAGCAGGCAAACGGGAGCACGGTACTGACCAAACCAACTTCCAAAAAAAACAATACGGTCATGAAAATGAGATACTCTATCTCTAAGCGAAGGCCCGAGAGGGACTGTAGTGCTACAAAGAAGAAAGAAGAAGAATACTAATCTTTCCCGAACAGACAGCATAGTAGACCTCGGTGTCTTTTCAGATAAGAAACTCCGTTTTGATTTGCACTATGATGAGGTTCTCTGCAAGGCTAATAAAATGTTAGGCATCATCAAAAGGCGTGCTAAAGAATTTCAGAATGTGTGGGTAACAAAGGCATTATACGTGCCATTAGTCCGCCCTTTTCTCGAATATGCATGTGTCGTCTGGCATCCTGTTCTTGTGGTTCATACAGAAAGATTTGAGTCTGTTCAAAAACAGCACCTGCTATCTGCTTTACGACCTCACTATGACCCACGTAACTTTCAGAACTTGTCTTCATATTAATATCGGTTTTCCATTCCAAATTCATTTTCACTTGCATCTCGCAGAATTATGGCATGCTCTTGCTTTGCATTTGATGTCCTCTGTGGTACCATTAAAGTTCAATATCTGATTGACAGGGTATCCTTGAACGAACCAGTAAGATTTACAAGACATTCACGTTTGCTGGTGGAAAGTCGACATCTTACCATCTACGGTGAAAATGAACCGATTAATAGATGCTGCAAAATATTAAATAGCCTGAGCCATTGCTTTTCCCCAGTCATATCCATACTACAGTTTAAAACCAATCTATCAAGGTTCCTCTCTTCCTAGTCCTATATTTTTAACTTATATAAATAAAACCTATATTTTTAACTTGCATTTTGTGATATTTTATAATTTTGATGTAATAGCTTGTTTGGTGAATAAATAAATAGTCCGAGGTATTTGTGCAAAATTGTTCTCAGGCTCATGCGGCTAATGTTGAGTTGCTGCGATCGATGGCGAGTTGATGTTCTCGGATTGAGTCGCACACTCTCCGCTACAGCAGCCACATTCTCCGGGACGCGTACCGTTACGAGTATGGGGACCGTGAGTATTGTCCACCAGCATGCCTGTCTCATGAACTATCTTCACAAATTTGCGCACTGGTTGAGCAACACAGCACTCACTTTAGAAATAAGATTTCAATATTGCCCAACGTTGTACAAGCGTAAATTGATCTATTTTGTTCCATGGGAGGTTAATACTGACACACTAACATAATTCCGAGCGGGAATCGGCTGTCAATGTCAAAATAACATGTGATTTAAAAAGAAACTACTATATGGTCCATCCGGTAGTCGGAATGTTCCTTATATGGTTATAATAACGGCTTAAACATCGATTTTTCTTTCTAATTTCAACTGTTAGAAATGTTTCAGTGTTTTTTATTTTACAAACAAAATGTCCATTTAAACCAATTCTGTCTTTGCATAAATCGAATGAACAAATTATATTGTATAGGGTTATCCATTTTACGCTTGGGAAAGTAAAGCTAAAGAAAACACATAAAATATTCAGATGGTAACGAAATTTTTTATTCAATATAAAGATTGGACCTTACCATTATACATGAAATATCATTCAAATGTCCTTCGCGGGACCTTTTACATGCCTCAATGCTTTTGAGGTAATTTTCAATGACTTTTCGACACATTTCCGGCAATGTCTCGGCCATAACTTCACGAATATTGGTTTTTGATTGCTGTTCGTGTAAACACGATCTTTCGCATAGCCCCTTAAAAACAAATCCAAAGGTGTTAGTCCGCAGGATCTTGCGGGCCAATTCACATCACTCAATCTCGAAATTACGCGTAATGAAAATTTCTCTTGCAAAAGTTCTCGATTAGCCTGTGTTGTGTGGCTTGTGGCTCCGTCCTGTTGGAACCACATGTTTTCCAGATCATAATCTTTAATTTCTCTCCAAAAATAATCGGTGAGCATCCGTCCATAGCGGTCAAAATTGACTGTAATGGCTCTTCCTTGATCGTTTTCAAAAAAATAACACCACCAGACCATAATACACACCAAACGGTCACTTGTTCCGGATGCAAAGGCCTTTCTGCGATGACCTGAGAATTTCGAGAGCCCCATATGTGGCAATTCTGTTAATTTACGTAGCCACTGAGCGAAAAGTGAGCCTCATCACTAAAGAAAATTTTGTTCGAAAAATCGTTATCAATCGCTTGTTGTTCAATCACCCAAATCGCATACATTCTGCGTTGTGTATGGTCTTGAGGCTTAAGTTTTTGGGTGAGTTGGATTTTGTACGGATGGAGATGCAAATCCAAATGCAAAATCCGCCGCAATGAGCCGTAAGACAAGCCCGAATGTTCAGCACGTCGAGGAATCGCCAAATTCGGGTCTTCCTCCACACTTTGAGCAACGACAGCGATATTTTCAGTAGAACGAATGTTGCGATGATGCACAGGCCTTGCAATATCAATAACCGATCCAGCTTCTTCAAATTTTCTCTCTCTGGTCGACATTGTTTGCTGTGTAGGTCGATTATGTCGACCGTAAACGGCTCGTATAGCCCTAAATGTTGATACAGCAGAATCACCATTTTTATAATAAAATTTAATAATTTTAACGCGTCTTTCGACTGTTGAACGATCCATATTTCTAAATGGCAAACTTTCAACTAAAAAAACACGCTTTGGATGACATTTAATTCTGACAGATGTCAAATGGCAGGGTCATACTTTCCAACCACGAAATGGATAACCCTGTGTATTTGCAGGCAAATTAAATTTATAAATTTGTAAGCTTAAAACCAACATTTCTTCTAGAGCCAAACCACTGAATATTTTCTTATTCTTAGATACTTCTGGTTGCCTTTGATATATATATATGCAATTGACACAATTCACACTAAATTGAGTGGTTATCTTGGGATCAATGGATTTTGGTTATTAGATACGGTAAACGGTAAGATCGTTAGAAATGATATAAAGACAAATTTTTATTCCAAAACGGATAAAAGTATCGAATTTCGTACAACTTAGTACCAGCGCTGGCTTTTTAAGTGTAAAGCTAAATTATTAAAAATTTGAACGATTGATATACTAAAATTTAATGTCAATAAAGTAATAATCGCGATTTTAAAATCACGAAAAATGAATAAAATATACTAAATTTGAAATGGGGGATCAACCAATTCATAGCCGTTATCTCCGTTAGTGGGATTGATCTCTGAGATCTTCCTATTCAACAAATGGCGATTAATTTGTTGCAAATGATTTCAGCATCAACTGAAAAAATTTTCGCGATGTTAATCCATTTCTATCTTGAAATACTAAAATAAAACAAAAAATCGCCATGATAAATTTCACATTTAGATGCATAAAATACATTCTATTCTCACGCTTGTACAAATTTTAGCGATTTATCGAAAATTTATGGTCATTATTACTATTTATCGTTCGGCACAATATGATGATGAGCCTTAACCATCATCAACCGTCAAATCATAATATGAATGTGGCGTCAAATATATCCTTGATTTGATAATTCTCATTATTATTAGCATTGATATTGCTATTTACTAGAACCAAATAGCTTTGAAGAATGGTCAACCTGCTTTTGCGGCGATTCTTAACAAAAACATGCGGAGGTGTTACGCTGTTGTATAAAAATATCAACCGCAAATTCACGATCTCGTTGATGTAGGCAAAAAGAAAAAGGCATATGGTTTAATGACAACGGTGAATTTCCATAAAATATACGTACATTTTTCCATTGGCATATGTTTGGAAATATCATAGATCAATATATTGTATTGTATGTATGTATTGTATAATGGTGTCGAGCAGCATATTGATATGATTTTTCAATTTGACATGAAAAATCATAAAGTTTAGAAAGTTTTCATTTTTTGACTACTCTAAAATCGAACTTTAAGAGATTGGAATTTTAAAGCATGAATTATTATAAGCTTGATTAATCTCATATGGTTGTGATACGGGCGTGTATAATACTCTCGTATGATGGAATATTGGAATGTTTAGCAACTGACTTCCAAATCAGGCTAAAACGTGGTGGTTGTGGTTGGAATATTTTGAAAACAGTTTTGAGAATACACCAGTTGTGATGCGGGTATCCCAAACTGGGTTAAACTAGGACGCCATTCCAACCCAATGGGTGCAGGGCGCTGCTTTACGCGTTGTACCAATTCTTGTCTAATAGTGACCATGGAGTAAAGCTTTTCATAGCAATTACCCACCTGAACCATGTTATTCTCTGACTTCCAAAGCGGAAGTTGTTAATCGTTTCGCAAGTATTTTTTTTGTGACATCTTTCCCTGCAAAACTTTTGAAGGAATATATATAGAGGAGCTCGGTTTTGTTAAAACTATTGAAATTTCTCTCAATCAGGCACAATCTGAATGAGAAATCAATTGAACATCAGCAAATAAAGCACGTGTACCGTTAAGAAAAAAAATTGGGACTTTCACACTTATTTATTGGAATGGCTGGAAATATTAACTGAAACATTTATTTCACTGTCGGCCAGAAATAGAAGTTGAATATACTTTCATATTGAATATTCTTTAAAATTTCCTATCCTTAGGGGTTTCATTTGAAGTTGATAGATGGTGAAATAGGTTAATGACTTTGATATTGTTTTAATTAAAAGAACATTAAAATTAATTTCTTCTAGCAATTTCAATGCATTAACAGTTCATAATAACTCGAATGGTATAATTTATTGTTATTTAAAGCAGGATCCTTAAACAATGCTTTAGAAATGCTTTTTTTTTTTAAATATTAGACCTTCAGCTTCAGGGAAGGATAATAACCTAATAAATATGTTAATGCTTCTTAGTTCTATTATTGTATGGACTGCACATGCTTCAAACAATTAAAATTATTTGACAAAAAATTGTGGTATTGGTCAGAATTTCAAAATGTTATTGTCTATATGATACGGTCATTCTTTATTCCAATAGAAAATTGAAATTACTAGCTTTTATAAAGTAAGATAACAAAGTGAAGAATTCTCACTTGAAGAACCCCTACGGAGTTTTATTTATTTTACTCTTCCGGATATGCACTGTTTTGCAATAAGGCTCTATAAACTTCATGTTTAAATTTGTTCAATTAAATGAACAGAACTTTTATAGAACTGAATTAATTCTACCCACCAAAGGATAAGTATCTGAGCTTTGCAAAGAGAACGGTAGAAGCCGAGCCTCACTCTCCAGGATTGATGTCGTCCGCCAGTTGATCACTCCCAACAAGGACTTGCCCTCAGCTTATATCTTTGTTTTCGCATCCCGTCTTCCAGCTGAACGTCTACCTAGTTTTTGTTTATTTTTTTGTAGCTGGGAGGTGATGGCTATTTATGCCTTGAGAACGAGATTCCAAAGTGCACCAGGCACTATGGATTACCCAATAAATACCTTCCTTGTCAGCCGAGCACCTAGCCTGGAAGCGTTTAACACATTCTTTCGGGCTAGGTCTTGTTTTCCTTTGCCAAGAGACATCTTTGAGATCCAGAAATCGCCTTTCTAGCGGGAAGGAAGGGACGGGAAAGGGATTACTAAAAACCATATGCCGTCCTCTAATGCTCAAGTATGCCTTTATGATCCTCCAAGACGGGCCGTGCATAATATGCTATGCGGTTCTATTTGTTGACAGACGTAAACATCTTTCCGATTATTGTCTCCGGAGAAAGCCCTCCAACTTCAATGGTCTCAACTTTTGCAGTTAAAATATGTATGACAGGTATTAATTGCCTCTTCTACGCAAGCCATGCAGTCAGGAGACCATGACCTACCAATCTTGTACAGGTAAGACCGAAAACATTCACGCCTACTCAAGAACTGTCAAGTCAATCTCACAATGTCTTCGATTGAGCCACTGCCTCAATTAAGGGATCACATCGTTAGTCCATCTTTCCTTTGTGTAACTCTTCAAGGACTGTTACCAATCGCAGAGAGTGCGCTCTTTTTCCTCCATTCCGACTACCTTGCTTCTACGTAGGTAAATATTTGTATACTGTCCAACTCAGAAGGCGATGGGTATCACCCTTGCTGCCAATAACACTGCCGACTCGGAGCCCCAATATGCACGTGCAATTTGTAGCGCTCCTTGTCTGTGGACCTGTCCCATCCACTTTTGGTGCAGTTCCTTGCTAGTATCGCCGCTCCATACTTCCAATCTGCCAAATAGTGTAGAGTGCATAGTGCTCGTCCAGAGTCATCTCTTTGATGAGGAGGTTCCACCCAGGTATTTCACTACTGGCTCTGATTGTTTTTCTTTATCAGAATGATGACTTCGATTTTTCTCAGAGAAACACTGAAGCCGCGAGCACTCATCCATTCATTTTTCTTATAAGTTAGAAAGATGCCAGGACAGAGGTTGAGGGTAAAAATGAGGAAAAAGGTAAGGAAGGGATTTCACAAGCATGTATGGCAATCCATCAGGACCAGGAAAAACATTAAACTCTAGGAAATTTATTAAGAATTCGTCTTCAGAAGGATTGGTGAAGTAGTAATTGTAATTGGGCTGCTGGATTGCTGGAAGAACAAATTGAATCGGAAGGTGAAAATGAGGAGGTAAACTATTGGGCAAAAAGGTTTAGAATACCCTTGAGAAAGTGGCTACAAGTTATCTCAGTTTACCACACAGGAGACAGTTGAAGAAGATATAAAAGATCTGATGTAGGACCAAAAGGGCTAAACATTATTTGAAAGGAGGGAACTCTCTTAGGAAGTAACTAATGTCTCATGGCAACTCTTATTTCTGTTTTGGTAACTATTACGCAGCCCACAAAAATCAGATTTGGCTTCATCAACTCTGTTTACCTTATAGGATGGAGGATGGGTTAAGCAGGTAAGTACTCAGGGTTCTTACCCGTTTAGCCTATCTTACTCCTATATAAAGTCACTTCCTTCCACAAATCCTTTAGACACTGAAGATGACTCAAAGGAGTCGAAACGCGTCTTCATAATTTGTTTGAAAAATTGAAGCGAAGAACAGGGTCGTTTCTCTACAAGTGCACGATGTGAATCTGGTGGAATTTTTGAGATGAGGAAGCTTATAAGACAACCAATAGAGGCTGAGTTGTAGTTAAATTGTGCATAAGGGCAAAGTTACATAAAAAGAGAGTAGCATAGAATGGTAATTTGTTGAGGAAATGTAGGCAATAGTGTAGGTATCCCATTTTACAGAAAGTATGTAGAAGTTCCCAGGAATTAATAACTTTCAATGTGGATGACCAGAACGAAGTCAGAAGAAAAGTTCATCGAACAAGAATTCACGCACAGCTAAGGAAGAATCGTAGGCAATGTATACAGTAGAGATTAATAAGGATGAATTATGTGGTAGAGAAACTTTCATAATTACATATACATATTATTAGGATGATAATTAGAACAAAGTGAGCTTAAACGGGATTTACAAATAATGACCAAGACACCTCAACTTTCTGATTTACTTTTCACGACGACTAGCTGATTTACTTTTCACATTGATAGACTAAGTGATTTAGTAAGAACTGGCGACAGTAATATTTTCATTCAGCCATGTTTCAATTGGATAGATAATAAAGTCTTTTGGGAATTGACAGGAAAGATAAAAGTCAGCAAGCTTGGTTCTTAGACGTCGAACATTTTGATAGTATAAATTTACGGTTGAACATTTTTGCAAATATGAATTTCCTTCGTAATAAGGTATAAGAGAGCCATTATCCTGCAGTCTGATAGCGCCTTCTTGATGTCGGTGTGTAGATTTTTACTGGTATTCCAGAAGGCCAGAATTCAGATTTGGGAATTAAAGTATAACCATCTGGTACATTGACATTGAAATTTAGTATGGGAAAAAAAGGCATTCATTCAAATATTTCCCAATTTAAATTCACACATACTCAGAGACTATTTTACTTTGTTGAGAGGTGAATGCTGCCCTAAAGGTGTCCCATACTTGGAAGCAACAGGACGACCAACTAAACACCTCCCCTGTCAACCTAACAACTTAGCCTGGAACCATTAGACACAAATTTCAGGTCAGATCTCGATTTGCGTGAAGCGCCTTCAAGCTGTGGGGATCCAATTACCAATCTTGTGCAAGTAAGACTGAAAATACCCATGCCCACACAAAAGCTGGATTGGATAGAAGATAGTTTCACTATGCCCTCAATTCAGCAATGGTTTCAGATTCGAGATGAGCCACACAGTCCACATTCCCTTCGTGCAGTTCACCCAAGACTGCAGGAAATCTTTGGGTCAGCACTATCTTCCCTCGCGGATGTTTGACTTCCTTGTGTTCTCCTTTTGACGCAAGTTAAAAGCGTGGCGGTTCTAGGAAGAAAAGTGACAGGTATTATGGCTGCAATAACTCTTACTGCCGAATCAGAGATTATCGGATCTGAAGATGCAATCCGCAATGTTCCTCTTCTCTGTACCTTTGCCAAAAGTATTCAATAGACCTCCCGGCTGAAAGCATCACCCCATATTTCTGCTCCATGCTGTAGCACCAACTCATCTTCTTGATGGGTTGGATCCCTCTACGTTGGTCATAAGTTTACTCAGAGCCAATGCGCCTGAAGCATCTTTCTCAACCGTTGCCATGATTCGCTCCGAGAAACTCATCTTTGAGCCGATCAGTAGCCCCAGGTACTTTCCCGCTGGCTTCGATTCAATTAGTATAGTATGTCTCAAATACGGATCGTCCTTACTCTAGGGATTCTCTTTTTTGTCAAGGTGAACACTCCGGTTTTTTCCAGTGCAAGGCTGAGCCCGAGAACAGTAATCCAATCTCTCACTTGGCGCATTAGCATACCAAGCCTAAGTTGCGCTTGTTCAAGGGTGCACCCAGCGATCAAAGTTGCAACATTATCCACACAGTCCATCAAACATCTATAATTTTCAGTCTTGTTAAATAAGTTCCACAGGTCTAGACCAAGTATAGATTCTTGGGCAGCACCCGACTTAACCTTCATCCATTTTTTTGCCTTCCAAGCAGTTGTGATGATGCTCATAGCTGAGTTCATCATATCTCAAGCTGGCAGTTCTCCTGTTCCCTGCGAAATCCAGTGAAACTGAGCACCTGCCGTGAGCACCTCAACAAACCTCTTGGTGCCAATGCTTCCAATATTCCACCCTCAGGTAGAAAACCCGAAGCATGGACATCGGGAGAAAATATCCTAGATCTCAAAGAGAATGCATCAATGATCACTGGTTGGATAAACCTCTAATACTCTCCAATTGTGTTTCTTCTGTACTAAGGACTTCGAGGTGAATGTTGAGTTTGGTATGGTTCTTTCACAGCCAATATGGTGAAAAGTTTTTTCCGGCGTTTAGCATGACAAGCGTCATTCAGGCTGCCATTTCTAGGATTTGCTTTCCTGCGGATCAGTTTAAGGCATACACCATTCGACTGCTTTAACTTTGAAGTCTCCTTCAACGAGCAGCGCCCTCCAAAGCATTTTAGACAGATGATGTCGGTTCGTTCGGTGTTAAGTACACACTAAAGGAGGTAGTCCCTAAGCACGGAACCCACATGAAACAATCTCACTGCTCATAGCCCTATGCCTAAAAATCACTGTTCTGAATCTAGGAGGCAGAACATTTATCGAAGAGCTGCTCACTCAGCAGTAAAACGTGTCTCTCACAAACTGCTCAAGCAGGTTTTGGACGGTTGAACTGCGGTGTAGGCTTACTTGAAGGATATGGATCATTGAAGTTGGCTAGGGATTCCTGGAAAACTCGACATTTTCCCGATCCCAAGATCCAGTCTTTGATCAGCGTCCTTGCAAAGGATACAGAGTTCCTCCTTCTTTCACCTTTTTTCTTTCATGTCTCATTTCACCGCATTTGTAACATAGGGAACCATGTGCCATGCCCTATAGTTTTCTGGTGTAAACCTCGCTTCGATCCTGCCCATGCTAGGGAGCTCCCATGTTGTGGCTTCTTCTAACTCGGCCAGGTCCGTAACGCAGTTAATGTCTCCTATTTCGATCTTTGCCATCGGCTCGAGCGTGGCTACAGTTGCACTTTTGCCGAAGACTTTCTTTACTGCATTATAGAATGCTTCTTTATTGTCGGCCTCTGTTCCGAATCTGACCAGTATGTAGCCTGACCGAGTTGGTCGTACTACTTTAAAGTAGTGTTGAGGTCGTTAGGCCGTACCCTGATATCCCACAATACTTCTGCGTAGGATCGTCTATCTTTAGGTTTTACGGGCAATGCCTGCTGCCGGGGTCTTTGTCGTGGCTTTTTGCTCTTCTGTTTTGGCTCAGGTTTTTCTTCTTGCTGAGCGTCCATTGGAACTTTATTTTCTAACACGTTTTGAAGGAGTTTTTTGCGGTTTTCTTCGCTCCTGTTTTAAGCATTGTCTGGCAGCCCTTATCTAGCATATTTGGTCCATCAAGTGTTTCCTTTTTCCTTCTTTTATTTCGATCTCCCTCTATTGGGCTAGATGCCATTCTTTTATTGATATTTGATGTTGGAGCAATCTGTACGTGATCTTTAGGCGTAGCCCACAACGTTTCTTTAACTTTTTGCTTTTCTTTGGCCTTCTGGTCCTCATTGGTCTTGAACTAGCTCCTCCGGTGATGCCATATGAGGTCTAGGAGCTTATTTATTTATTAATAATCAACAGATAGTTAATCCAATTACAGATTAGATGAGATAACCAAACACAATTATTAAATTTCAAAGCAATACAAAACAAGTAAAAATTATTAAACAATATCAAACAATATTCTAACACACTACGAAGTAAGGAAACGAAGAGACAGATGGAAGTAGAAGGAATTTGAAAGTTATTGGAGGATCTATGGATAAAGCCAGTAAGGCGTGATGCCTTAGAAACAATCATCATTATGTGCCGATCAAACTTTAATTTGTCATCAAAGATAACACCTAGATCATTTATGTATACACATTCATGCAGGACTTCTCCAAGAATGGAGTAAGGAAACAACAAAGAATTTTTTTTATTAGAGTGTCTTATTTGGCGACATTTATTCAAGTTAAGAACTTTAGAAATGTACCGCCAACGTAATTTATGAAGATCGTTTTGAAATAAAACGCAGTCCTCCATATTGTCGATAACTCTGAATATTTTACAACTGTCTACATATAACAGACAGGATGATGATACCGAAGCAGGAAGGTCATTGATGAAAATGAGGAAAAGTAAAGGACCTAAAATTGATCCCTGTGGGACACCAGAAACAGGATGAAATGGAGAAGAGAGGTAGGAGTTGACAGAAACAACGCATGAACGGATAGTGACATAGGTGGAAAACGAGGATATAAAGAAGGGGGGAAGATTAAAGCTGTTTATTTTGCTGAGAAGGAAATTATGATCCACAGAGTTGAAACTTATGAAGAAATCTGTATAGATAAAATCCACTTGGCTTTGTTTCTTAAGTGCGGAAGCAACCGTGTCGATAAAAGATAAAAGTTTGATCAATGTTGCTTGACATTTGATGAAGCCATGCTGCTCACGGGACAGTAAGGGAAGAACTAATGGATAGACATTATATACTATACGTTTGAAAAACTTGATGAAACAGGAGAGAATAGAAACAGGTCGGAGGTTCGTAACACAATTAATATCACCTGCCTTAAAAATAAGAAATACTTATGCATATTTTCAGTAGGAAGGAAAAGTGGCATTGGCAAGATTAATATTAAAAATTATTGATAAAGGAATATACAAGGAAAATGACAAAGATTTACCGAAAAAATTCGAGATTTCATCTGGACCACAGCCTATGCTTGTATCTAAGTTTTGCGTTATAAGCTGGATCTCAAGTGGATTTGTAACAAACCCAGAAGCATCAAAATAAGGATGAAGGTGTAGAGGACCCCTTAGCAACTGGACCGATATTTAAACAAGAGAAGAAGGACGAGTTCGAGTGGTTCTTCAGACGGACTATAAGCCTGTTCAGTTATGATACGTGCTGGTTTAAAATCAGAACTCATCGCAGCTGGGTGGACGGACACACGGCCAAAGCGTGAAAATGATCATATCACCGTGTGGACTGCCGATAGATACCATCATGACAATGACATACTCTAACTTTCTCTAAGCAAAGGCCCGAAAGGGGCTGTAGTGCTTCGGAAAAAAAGAAAAGAAGAACGAGAAATGTAGAGGTAATGTTTTCGTAGCGAACAAACTGAGGAAATTTACGCGGCCTCTTAGGAGAATGGATATAGGATCGAAACGGCTTCGTGTAATTGGCATTTAAGGAGATTTCAATGTGCTCTATATATTTCTTTTAAGCAGTGATAGCTGCTTTTCTGGCCTCTTTACGAAGCTCTTTAAGAAGTTCAAAATCCCTCTGGAGACGTGATTTCAGAAATTTTAAGCAAGCAAAATCTTTAGCTTTCAGAGCCGCAACTAAGTTGCAGTTGAGCCATGGGACATTACCTGGCTCATAGGAGTATTTTCCTGAATGATTTCGGATAGCATGGTATAGAATTTACTAAGTGCTTCTTGAGGAGAGAGAACCAGTTTCTAGAATTGATTTCCTGTTCAATTCTGGAATAGTTAGCTTTAAAGAAGTTGAAGCGAGCATGCGATACCTTTTTTGGATGAGAAGCTTGGCATGTATTAATGAAAAAAGACAGTGGGGGATGCATGGATCAGGATACACATATGGTGTGGGCAAGCGATGGAAGTTAATTGATAATTTAAGGAGATTAGATGGGATGAGGTCAAGAATAAAAATTTTCTTAATAATTTTGGGAACAATATTGAACTGAGAAAGGGCACATGGTGAAGGACAGGAAGAAAGAGCTAAAGATAAACCGCCACTTGAAATAACTGTGGAGAAAATCTCATCCCGTAGAACAGAAGCAGTATTAAAGTCGCCACAAACAAGAATATAGGATAAAAGATAGTTTTTGGTAATATAGGATGAAAATTCAGAGAGAATCGCTCATAAATTGAAATTTGACTGTTAAAAGGGATGTTGATAGAGCAAACCAAAATTTTACTACAAAGAAATAGAACACAGACAGCTACACATTCCGCTGGAGGAGAAGCATGGAAGTCCGCGCACAGCTGACGGATTTATGAACATCTACAAGAACGGCACCTCCATCGAGTTTGCCACTGACTAGTCGAATAGAACACTAAGGAAGACAAAAAAATTAGGTAGGAGTTCATTGTCAGAAATATCATCAGTCAGCCAAGTTTCCGTGAAGCATATAGCCAGCCAAGCTTCTGTTAAGCATATTAATTTTACCACTATAAATAGAAGAAGCTACTTGGAGGTCATTTGACTTAGTCCTCAAGCTACGAACATTTTGGTAGGAACATGAGGTCCATTGTCCAATCTTATCATTTTACCACTATAAATAGAAGAAGCTACTCGGAGGTCATTTGACTGGGTCCTCAAGCTACGAACATTTTGGTAGTAACATGAGGTCCATTGTCCATTATAAGATTTCAAAAGGTTCATTGAGGTCTCGTTTTGCTCCAAAATCGATTCTTGGGTTGCCGCTTGTTGAAGGATTTAACCAGCAATCCTTGAGGCTAGAATTCAGGTTGCAGCATACGCGGGCGGTCCCAAAAGTACGTGTACCCGACAAAGAAAACAGTAAAAAAATTGCGAAAATGTTTTTTATTTTTCAACATATTCTCCCTTCAGCTCGATACACTTTTCCCAACGATGTTTAATAACATCGATAACCGCTTTATAGCAGGAACCGTCAAGCTTCTCAAAATAGCAACTAACCGCAGACTCTACGTCTTCATTGTTGGCAAATCTTTTGCCGCCGAGCCATTTTTTCAAATTCGGACAAAGAAAATAATCCGAGGGAGCCAGATCTGGTGGATAGGATACATGAGGAAGCAATTCGAACTTCAACTCATTGATTTTAGCCATCGCAATGACGCACGTGTGTGCTGGTGTGTTGTCGTGATGAAACAACACTTTCTTTTTCGTCAGATGGGGCTATTTTTTCTTGATTTCATCACTCAAACGCTGCAATAAGGCTGCATAATATGCACCGTTGATTGTTTTTCCTTTTTCAAGATAATCAATAAATTATATTCCACGCCCATCCCAGAAAACGGATGCCATGACCTTGCCAGCTGACCGAACTGTCTTTACTTTCTTTGGATACGGTTTTCCCTTTTCAGTCCATTGCCTTGACTGCTCTTTGTCTCAGGTGTAAAACAATGGACCCATGTTTCGTCCATGGTTATGAATCGACGGAAAAACTCGGCTTTATTGCTGCGAAACATTGTCAAACACTCAACGGAAACATCCTCACGTTGCCGTTTGTGCTCCATTGTGAGTAAACGTGGCACCCATCTTGCGGACAGCTTCCTCATGTCCAAATTTTCGGTCAAAATGAGATGCACAGCACTTTTTGAAATGCCTGCCATGTCTGCTATCTCGCGCACTTTTATTCGACGTTCATCCAATACCATTTAGTGGATTTTCTTCACATTTTTTGACGTGCTGACCTCACTTGGTCGACTACTGCGGTGTTCATCTTGACAGCTCGTACGACCTCGCTTAAGCTCACTTGGTCGACAACTTCGGTGTTCATCTTGACAGCTCGTACGACCTCGCTTAAACTCAGCGACCCAATATTTGACCGTTGTAAACGAAGGAGCAGACTTCCCAAGAGTAGAATCCAACTCGGCTTTGATATCGGTTGGATTTAGACCTTTCAAATGAAAGTATTGTTTCACATAACGATGCCCGATTTTTTCCATATTTACAAATTCACTGAGAGAGTTCACTTTGGATGTCTGTAAAATAATAATAAACGTACCATTATGAGTTTTTCGCAATAGGTAAGTTGTTGAAAGGTGGTATTGTCAATCGCAGTAATTGTTTTTTCTTAAACTACCTGTATTCATAAGTTAGGTCGCGTACTTTTGGGACTACCCTCATACAAAAAAAAAAATTTACAAGGTATTTAAGGGTCTCCCTATCTAGGGGATGGCCCCAAAAAAAATTCATCAAATGTAACCAATACGGGTATCAAACGAAAGGTCTTGATGAGATCTTTCCAAAGCAGATCTTAAACTGATATTTTTTGCTTCAGGGGCTCACAGGAAGGGGAAATACACGAACAATTTGTGTCCGCTCCTCTCGCGATTGGACACCTGTGATCTGAAAAAAAAATCTATCTACGCCTGAATGGGTTTCCTCCATCTGGCCTGAGGTTGCTTGTAGAAACATCTGTTACAGAAACCAAGTTCACTACTTCCATAACCTTGCAGTCGCTGGATGACAACGGCCGGGAGCCTGCTTGCATACTACCCTCTGCCGCCGTTACTGGAGATCCGACCTTCGACATCGTAAGTTTTTCTCCTATACCACTTTCATCCTGATTTTTTCTCTGGCTTCCTTCCCATAGCTTTTTACCTATCGCCAATGGCACTTGCATACTCAAAGCTACGTTCACGATAGCCGTTTTGCCCCTGGCTACCTTCCCTCGATTGGCATGGGTTGCATACCACCCCGACGATCTGGGGCAATGTAGCATCCTCACTCCTGGTTGAAATCACATCAAAGGTAAGACCAATACTTGTAGTAGGATGTTGTCTACGGAGGAACCTTATAGAAACCTCTACTTCCTCGGGCACGTGACAACGGCGCTACCCAAGGAATGCCAGTCTTCAAGAATACTTCTGTGGACCAGCACTCCCCCTGTGGGAATACTCAGAAGCTTAGACGGAATCCAAATATACTACCATTGAGGTATGAAACGCTATATCCTGAGCCCCATCATATAAATCAGGTGCACTCGAAGTTTGCATAGTTACGGCGGTTATCATGCCGTAGGTTAACTGCTTTGCTACCGTTGAATAATTTATATAATTTTCTGGTACTTATACTTTATTTTTGAATTCATAGAATTACCATAAATCTGCGTATAGTTTTGAGCAGTATTTCATAGTCCTAATGAAAAAATATCCAAAACAACTTAGGTGATTTCACCTTCGTTTTTTTTTCTCTGTGCTATATTCAAACAATTTTTTAAATTTCCCATCGTTGTTAAAATAGAAAAAGTTGCGATATACATCTAAATTATTTTCAAAACTTGCTTTTCAATGAATAAAATCAAAAGAAAAAAATCGCTATGATTAACGTATTGTAAAATGATTTAATTATGCAAATGTATCTTAAAAGTAAATCTAAAGTGTCTTAAAACCGCCCACAGCTTTCTCACACCTCATGGGAATTATTATTGAATTCATAAACTATAAAATAAATCATTGTATAGCAAACAATACTCTTAATGTAGACACAAAGGCTTATCACAATCCGATTTAATAGGGACACGTTTAAAAGAAAACATATGGAAATCGAAATGAGTCAAACCTAATTCTAAAGCATGGCGCTAAATCATAAAAACAAATTAAACTACTAAAGCTCCTTTCGCCATTTCTCCATTCAATCGCTTTGCAAAACAACTAAAGCCTTAATTAACGTGAGACTGGATTTTAAATATTTCCCACCACAAATTCAGTGAATAACCTTCATTTGATCTAAATTCGCCACTTTAGTCCTCCCATAAACTCACGCTCGTCCCAGACAGAAGTAACTTTAAATTTTTCTACCGATTTTATCTGAACTAAAACAAAAGCTAATCTGGCTACTAATCACAATCAAAGTGAATTCGATTTGTATAGTTGTATCAATTTGAAATAATCCCAACCACATGAATTCAATAGATACTATTTAAAATCTATTAGAAAATACTGAAACGATCGAATAAATTATAAAAAGTGTATTAACACATCGCGTCTAGACAATGTTCAAACCTTACACCCGATGAAAAAGCAAAAAGAAAAAAATTAATAATAGTAAAAAGGTAAAAACTTAAAGAAGAACAACTCAAGAAACATCTGAAGAACGAAGAGCAACTTGTGAGGTGATTAAGTCTTTTGTCTGATGGCGTCGAATATTACGATCTATTAAAAAAAGATGAAGGTGGCGAATGAAAGGAATAAATACCATGCATGTGGGATTATTAGCGAATTGATTATTACCGAAAAATGGAAAATATTTTTATGACTGCTGATATGTTCGCGCTCAAATCTTGCCACCTTTCTCCCGGGCGACAAATTATGAACAGGAAAAGAATTCTGAATAAAATTGCTAAGTTTTGATTAAATATTCAAATTATTCTACGATCTTTGAAAATTTTACCTTTTATGCGGTGGGAATAAATTAAAGATTTTTACTGCCCGATTTATATGACCACGTAGCGAAAGGTTAAACGAATAAAATAAGTTACACACGGGCGAAACGATGTGTGAGTCTGCTAAAAAATTTAGAAGATTTAACATTCTGCTCAGAGTTAAATGAAAGTGTGGTAGATCAATTAAAAACCTATCAAAAGTTGTATCTTCAATCTTTGCAGACAAATCTCCAACATTAAATTCTCTTTTCTTGAAATTGATGGTGATAGGTCACAGATACATTTGTAAATGTGCATTTAAAATGCAAAACGACAACTTATCTATTATCTTAGCCGGATCATCATCACTATCTAACGGTTATTAGCACACTATCGTTTTATATGTTTTGATCGATTGTTTATTTGTTACGGTGAAGTAAGATGTAAATTTTCAAATTTTATGGCTCACATGTCAATGACACGTTTCGCTGTGCTATAAAACCCATGTAAAATCATTGTTTACGTGACACCAAATCACCTTGATCAACACTTCTTGATAAAGATTGAGAGTAAAAAAAATTGTGAAAGTAGTATTGGTAGTATCCGTTCCTCTCTCAAAAATAGAGCAAAACACATTTTTACAACTAACAGCGGGAAATTTTCAAATAACCACAAATCCAAAACATTTTCGACCAAATCAATTAACACCAAATACTAACATTTGCAAATAAAGTGCTACCATTTAAATTCTGCCACATTTTGTTTTTGTATCTTCCAAGAACACTTCGCGCGGTACTAGTAAAAATCCAAATGTATTGTTTTCATCGTGCCCCCTATCAAAATATTGAGAGTATGTTATTTATGCAATTGAAAGAAGTGTGTTGTCATGTAAGGAATCGTTGGGTTTTCTTGCGAGAAGTAAATAGTGAAAAAATTCAAGAATTTTGAGTGTACTTCACTTATTAACTTGCTCAGATATATTTAGATCTATTGGTGCATTGGCACGTGAGGAATGATCATTTGTTTCTTTAATGTTCGTGTTATAGCTTTAGGGGATGTTTTAATTACAGCTGTGTGATGAGGAAGAGTGTGAAAAATTTAAGCAATAAAAAAATCTGATTAAGCTGTTAAATTTTTTTAAAACTGCCATAGGGAAATTTTGGTTTAACACAGTCTTGTTTGCAATAAGACCAAAAAATCTTGGATCATAATATTATTAGTTTTATTTTTTCAGTATGCAGATTTTTTGCAGTATTATTTTTACCGTTTCTGCAAAATTCAGGCATGAGCTAATTAATTAATGGCCTAGGGTCGCAATTTCTTGAAATATTTTTGGTCGGCTTATTTCCAAACCAAAATTGAACTCCTAGAGATGTTGATATAAGAGTTGCGCAGTCTGCTCGCCAGCTGGGCTGTTTAATATTTGTTTAATTAAGCCATCCAATTAAGATCATTAAGCTTGATTAGAAGAATCCCCATCTGTATAGCGAGCGCTCTGATCACATATTTTTCCAGATTTCTTCATGATTAGGTATATATGTATTCCTCTAATTTTGTTCACCTAGTTGCGAGACACAGTCCTTTTGCGATTTTATTCTGCTCGCAATTGCAGTTACAAAAAAATTTGACGTAATGTTATGAAAGCTTAGGCCTGGAAGCTTTCACCGGAGAAGTGTAGTAAAAAAATATTCATACCGGCAGCCCATATGCTGTTATCTCAACCTCATATGAAATGTGTTTAACATGAATAAAGGCTTGAAAGATGTAGTTGAGGCAACCTATGGAGCAACGAGAGTAATCATCATGATGGAGCAACGAGAGTAATCATCATAATCATATGCAGCCTTACCGACCATCACGGTGAGATATAGTCTTCCATCGAATATCCGTTAACCATAGAGAATATGTATGTGAATGATTGGAAACTACTCATTCACCTACAATTCTCTATGGTTAACTGCTATTCGATGTAAGATTTTGCCCGGGTCATGATCCCAACGTAAGTTTGGATGTCCTTTCAGTCATTTGGATCCTCATGGGTGTCAGTGAGGAATTTTGTTTTTCCATTTATTCCAGTTGTGTAGGTGACCTGCCCAGTACCGCTTCGATGATGAATCAAATCAGTCACGTTCGTTTAGTCCCCTATCCTCTATTAACCTCGCTCTGTGATTCCGATCAGGCACCACATGGTGTTCCTATCTATCTGATAAGGATAGCCTTCAACGCTCAGATCGCACACTAACTTGCCTTGGTTGAATTTCCTGGCTTTAAGAAACAATGCCATGTATCCTGTTTATAGCTCTTGACAGATATCCCTTATCTCATTGTCCGTTTATTGATAATTACCTAAGTTTAAGCCTGATTTATTTTTAGACCCCCCTTTTTTGATTTTGTACTTAAAAACAAAACCCTATTGAAATCACGACCTGTGCCCGTCCATCCATCATTAGCATTTCTTCCCCCAAAACTGTAGAAGCTACAGCCATGGAACTTTGTGAAAAAGTAAGCATTAATGACTTCTTGAAGGTTTTAGGACAAATAAAAAAGTTTCAAAGAATTTTAAAGCGTGTTTTTTTATTTATTTCAAGCAACTTACAGATTAAAGTTATTCAATTACAAGATTGGTTCAAACAATACAAATGGTGTTATTTCGATATTATAAGAAAAATGCCATCTTTTAATATAAATGATCAGATGTTTATTTCATTATAAAGAAGAAGGTATGTCGTTAATGGTGAAAAATAACATCAGGCAAATGACCACCACGACCACGTTTACAGGACCATATCCTTTTCAAGAAATTTTCCATAACCAAATCGCAAAGTGGCTGCCCTATGTCCTCGATAGCCTCACGAATTCCATCTTTGAGGTCTTGAATCGACGCTGAGCTGTTGGCGTAGACCTTCTTTTTCACGTGGCCCCAAAGGAGGAAGTCGTAAGGTGATAAATCACAAGATCTCGGTAGCCAATTGTGATCTCCTCTTCGAGAGATAACACGGTCCGGAAACTTTTCCCGTAAAAGATCAATGGTTTCGTTGCTTGTGTGGCAGGTAGCGCTGTTTCGTTGAAAGTAAACGTTGTTCAGATCAATACTATCCAATTTCGGCCATAAAAAAATATAAATCATCTCCAGCCTCGTTTTCGAAATAGTAAGGTCCATTGACTCCGCCGGACCATAAACCGCACCAAACAGTCTCACGGTGTGGATAGAGAGGCTTTTGAACAATAACCCTTGGGTTTTCCCGAGCCCCAGATACGACAATTTTGCTTGTTGACGAAGCCACCGAGGTGGAAATGGCCCTCATCACGGAAGATAATTTTTCAATGGAATTCCGGATCATTTTCATGCATTTCAAGGACACAATCAGTAAAAAAACGACGTTGTTGATGATCAACCGGCTTGAGTTCTTGTGTTAACTGAACTTTATAAGCCTTAAGACCCAAATCTTTATGCAAAATACGGTGTGATGACGTTAGTGGAATGCCTAATTCCAAAGAACGACGAGGAATGGACAAAACTGGGTTTCCTTCAACACTTTCGGCTACAGCACCAATATTCTCGGCTGTTTTTGAGTGACGTGCACGAGGTTTATTCTTCACATCACTAAGTTGTCTCAACATCTCGAATTTTTCCACCAATTTCTGTATTGCGGTCCGAAAAGGTGCTTCACGACGACCCAAAAATATTCGAGTTTCACGAACATTCTCTGCCAAATTTTCACCATTTTTATAGTGAATTTTAATAATTTCAATGGGTTGTCGAACCGTGTATCGTTTCATTTCTATTAATGACGTAGTTTTTACTTGTCAAGTGTCAAAAAAATGACAGGTTCAAAAGTGACATCTACCGAAATCGCGGGCTATTCAAAATAACACCTCTTATTGGAAAGCTCTTTATATCTACTAGGCTAGGTATTTAAAATTAAATTCTTAAGTCTATGCTTATAAATTATTAAAGATGGAGGATATGGACCAAACTCCATAGCATTTTAGTTTCTTGGTAGACGAAGCAGCGATGAATGGTAAAATGTTTCCGTTTTTGCAAATGGAATTCGGTTTTATCCCTCATTTCTAGAGGGATAATTAGATTTCCGCACTGTCAGTAACTCCTTACATTTGTATGCAACTGATGGTGCTGAAGCTTATATAGGAGACACTCATCAAAAAAGAGTCAACGGGGTGATAACGAAGGGAGGTGCAGAAGAGAGTCTTTCTTCATAAGATTGGTACGGGGCTTTAAATTTAAAGAATAATATTCGGGTGAGTTTCCGTTGTACAGATTCCAGTAGTAAGTCTAAGTACTTATAATGCGGTGGCCAAATTTGGAAACAATACTCGAGGATATACCGAACAGTTCTTATACAATATAAAGATGTATGGAAAACAGGATACTTCCAAAGAAGCAAGAGTGACGGAGAACAAATCCGGAAATCCGAGAAGCATGGGACGAGCTGTAAAGGATGTGCGCTTCGAACTTGAGTCGCGGGTCGAAGATCACCCCTAAGTCTTTGAACTTAGTTACTATGGATGGGGCTCACTGTGTAGGCTATATGGAATTAAGGTTTAAAGGGTAAGAAAATTTGATTCGCTCCAGTTGTACAGGACGTTTAGGTCACTTTGGAGGGCAATCACGAATACATCTAATCACTTCAAACACTTTACAATCATCCGCACAGAAATAACATGGAGCGTTTATTAAAGAAGGCAAGTCGTTAATGTAGGTGAGGAATAACGAAGGCCCCAGGATGGATCCTTGAGGGACTTCAGTCTGTGGATAGAAGGAGTGAGATAATACTCCACAGAGACTTGCTCTAGATGAACGATTATTTACGTATAAGACAAGCCAAAACAGCTAACGTCCAGAAATGTTATGTTGTGTCAGCTTTTTACACAGCACGTTATAATTTACTGTATCGAACGTCTTGGTGAAATCAGTATAAACGACGTCAACCTGAAAGTGCTTATCAACAATGTGAGTAAACTCAAGTAGGTATGTAGTCGTCGATCGACCTGGAAGAAAGCCAAGTTGAGCAGGAAATATCGAGGAATATATAGTATAAGTTCATATATGTAATCATGAACTAAATGTACTAGGATCTTCGGGAAACACGATAGAAGTGAGATTGGACGGTAGTTCGGGACAAAAAAAAGGGGACCAGATTTATGAATTGGGAAGATTTTGGCTATCTTTCAGAAGCGAGGGAAAACTCCAGAGGATAAGCTGGCGTTAAATATAAAACTTCGGGGACACTTAATTAAGAAGACAAAGATTTGACAAAAACATTTGGAGTTCCGTCTGGCCCAAAACCAATCCTTGTGCCTAGAGTATTAATTATGGACTCGATATCTGCAGGAATAACTGCAGGAGCATTATCAGCCAGAGAAAAATAAAGAGGGAAATCATAAGAATAATCGGATGTCAAAGGAGAAGTTATAGTGGAAAAGAATTCTGCGAACAAGTTGGAAATGGACTCCAGTGTGCAACGATTTTTATTATTTCAAAACATGGTGCTAGGAGAGTGCGGGAGGACTTGAGATAGTTAATATATGAACAGAATGGCTTTGATTGGTTGGAATGAAGTAGTTTTTTCTTAAACTTTTAATTAATAATTTCGTGGAGGCACGGGATCTAGAGTACTCATTGTACAAATTTAAACCTCTAGTCAATCTAAACTTTTGGTAGTGTTTGTTCTTAATCTTCAGAGCTTCTAAGATGTCCCAATTGAACCAAGGTGACTCAGAGTTCTTTTTGGACCTACATAGTGGTGTAAATTGATGGATAAGCGAGTCAAGGTGTTAATAAAATTTAATAAGAGCTTCTACGCAATCAAGGCAGTCACAAAAGGAGAACTAATCAAGTGAATTCAAGGATTCCGACATTGCGCTGTAATTGGCTTTCCAGAAGTTGAGCTTGAGCTGCTGATGGTATTTAAGTCTTTTTGGAAAGGTCATGCTGATGTCCACTAACGGGGGGGGGGGGGGGGGATAGTGGAGGTCAGAGGACACGTAGGATTAAGGAGCAGCAGCTACGCGAATATGCCCAGAATCAATGTTCGACATTACAAGATCTAGCCTGAACCTTAAACATTTTTTTTTTTCATCAAAGATACTTGAGTGAGGTACCATACAAAAGGTTTTAGAACGATTTGTTCAATATAGGCCTTAAAAATACTTTATCTATCTCGAGGGGATGAGGGGGCAGGAGAAAGGAAAGCACCTGCAATCTATAAGTGAAAAAATTATATCGAGGTAAAATCAATGGCACAAAATTCAGAGGTTGAAATTCGTTGAGCTTTGCAAATAATAGGAGGAATTGTAAATTTGACATTTTCACCAATCAAACTATTTCAGTATCATTAAATTGGACGAAATTCGATATTTAAGCATTCCTTTGAAATATTCTTGTATTCTTTAAGTTTTAATAAAATTTACAGAAGTTATAGCCATTTGAATTTTCTCCGATTTTATAAGACATGTACACCTAGGTACGAATTTTCAGCAAATTTAAGGCTTCTCTTTTGATTTTATAGGTAAAAACATAAAATTCATAAGATGTACTATTATTAACAAAATTGAGCGAATTTCAACTTTTGATGTGTTTGTTGATCTTGTACATATAAAGACCTACTGTCCAATCGCAACGGTAGGAAAAACATTTTTCGCAGATTTCCACTCACGCGGAATCCCTTGAAGCAACAAGTTTGAGACCTATTTTGAGAAGTTCTCATCAAAGCTTTTCATTTGATATCCATAATGGCCACCTTCTGCCAAAAATTTTTTTTAAGTGTCACCCCCATAGATGGGAAGTCCTACCTTAAACACCTTATAAAATTATGTTTGTTGTCGGACTTTAAAGATGGCACCACTTCTAACCTACTCATAAAAATTTCAGAGTCTAGTTTATCCAGTTTGCGAGAACATTTGCTGTGACAAACGGATGGACAGACTCAGAAGTTGCCTGAATGCAATTCTACACCACTAAACGTAGTTTTTTTAGCTTCTTTGCTTTGCGCATCGGACATTACTCTTCCTGAGATCCTTCTAGCACTTCAACATGGTCATGATAGATTCTTACTTCCCTACCGAAAGTATCGAAATAAAGATTATTTGCATTACTTCATGTCTAAACGTCCACGAGGCACTGGCAATTCCAGATTCTAGTTTCTTGTACGCTGACTTCTTCACTAGACAAATGTAACATCTGCTGAATATATGTTTTGGTTCCGACGATTGGCTTTATTTTCCTGAGGACGATGCAATGCTGTGATGCTGTGTCAGATTTGTAATTCATATCCTGCAACTAATTATCGTAGACCATTTGTTCAAAAATGGACCATGTTATCATAAAGTAACCAATTATAAGTTCTAAACATTTGCTCCTCCAGTAACTGGCAAATCTCCCTCACAGTTGCCTTTCGCAGCGGAAAACTAATGAAAACTTGCTTATGTAATCCAGTATTGTCAGAATATGGCATTAGCCGTACGTGGCCTACAGGAAAGGACCCGTCAAATCTTTACAAACATTGTGCAAAGCTAGGGCGCATCTCTATTATGTAAAATTATTTAACCAGTGTGAGACATTCTTTTTATTTAAACTACTGTGCAAACCATGCATGTATGAGTGTTTTCAGTCTTACTTGCATTAGATTGGTAGGTCAAGGTTTTCCAACTCTAGGCTTTGCGCAGGGGAGGAAGACGATGCCTGCCGCACTTTTTTTGCATGCAAAACTGGGATAGGCTTTGTCAAGACCTCTATACGGAAACAGGAGTGCTTTCTCAGAAAATCTAATTGAGGAGCTGCTTAGATCAGTTGATAAATGAAATCATATAGCACATTATGTTCAGGTTAGTTCTAAAAGATAAAAAGGGCTCAAATCAACCAGGGATGTTGGAGTTAGGGGATTGCTCTTCTATCGATCCCGTTTCCTCCCTCTCATTTGGATAGAGGTGTGATTTTCCAACTTTAAAATGCCTCGCGGCATGGCAAAAGCTTAGTTCGGAATAATGTGTCAAACAGTTCCCGGTTATACACTCAAATAGACAAACGAGGTGTTTAGTGGGTACTTCAGACGTCCCACGTATCTAGGAGCCTATCATTGCACCACTCAACCATGAAAATAACCAAAAATGTTGGTACATGGTTTCAAACTTGTATGGAGAATTGATAAACATATGATAAATTTTCTAGTAGATTTCAATGCATCCCATCGTCGGATGACTATGACAGTGCTGCCGCACTTCTTACTTTTTCAATTGGGGTAACACTTGCTTCGAAGTGTCCACCTCTTATAAAGAAGGATATATCTTTGCTACATGTTTCCAATACGTGGAGGTTATTACCCTCCTGTTGACATTTAGCTCCCTGTTGTCATAAACTCTTGCCTTTATTCATTCATTACAAACATCCACAATATTTTTCACTAGCTCAACTGTTTCTGAAGCTACAAAACTTGGCAAAGCGACCTGAATCAAATACCAAACCTAATCACTCCACAATCGAATCATATCATAATCAAATTGTTTCATATGAACAGCCTAGTGGGCTAATCCACTCGTTGGGTCCATCTAGTTGTTAACCTACACCAGAGAGTGATGGTCTGCAATCATCGGTAAATTATAGCCCTTAGTATATGGAACCGTCAAAAATTCTTTTTTGTTGGTAGAGTATTATCATTTCACCTCAGTCAAGTAGTGTCTTAAGTAATAGATGACGTTTTCTCCGTCAAGAAAGTCGGGCTCAACACCGCTCTTAGAGGCATGTGTCTGCATGCTGAACAAAAGATGAAAATCTGGGCACTATAGAATCGAGGATGATACCAATTTCATTTTTAAATGCTCAAAGAATAACTCTCACTTCAGGATTGAGTCAAACTTACGATTCTTCCGCAGCTGTTCAATTCACGGAGCTACCGAAGACCCCAAGGAATACTGCAGGATTCATTTCACCGAAATTGCGAGGTGAATATTTATCATACACTTTATCTTCTCTGGATCCACGTAGCGCTAGAGGCCCTCTCAGCCCTTCCTTTCCTGCAAATAATGGCTCCAACTGTCTCGGTCCATTGAACGCGTCCTTCAGTTTCAAAATCTGAGCAATAATTAACTCTCTTCGGTGACGGAGCTAGACCAGCGTTTCCTCGATTTCGCCACTGGTATCCATCCTTCAGTTCTCCCAACGAATATCTTTTTGGGCGTGCGTTGTTCGTCCATACGATTCATGTGGCCAGCCCATTGCAGTTTCCACAGTCTTATAATCGTTGAGACCTCCAGATCGTCAAAAATTTCATACAGCTCATGGTTGTATCGAATTCGCCATTGGTCTCCGCCTAGTTTTGCTCCGATTACTTGCCTCGGGAACGCTCAAAGGCGTTCAATGTATTAGCGGATGCTTAGGTTAGGGTCCATTTTTCACACCCATAGCATAACACAGGTCTTACCACAGAATTGTATACTTGGAGCTTTGTTTTCTTGTCTTCAAGATCGTCAAAATTTAAAAATAAATATTTTATTTGTGATCTATATTCCTCAGCGTATTTTGTCTCTTTCATTACTGGTTCTCATTATTTTGGCACCTAAGTACACAAACTCGCTAACATTTTCAATACTGTATTCGTTAAGTGTGATATTTTGTGTATTTGAGGTATTTTTCCTTGAAAGCGTCATGCGCTTTGTTTTATTCTCATTGATTTGTAGCCCTACTTGTTTTGCTTCGTTCTCGAGTTTAAGGAAAAGTTCTTTAGCAGTTGTTAATGACCGTGACAAAATGTTGATGTTGTCCACATAGGCTACTACTCGGCTCGACTTGTGTAGCAATGTACCTCGTGTATGGACAGGTAGTTTCCTTATGACATTTTCGAGAGCTAAGTTGAATAGCAATGGGGCCAACCCATCTCCCTGCTTTACTCCGATATGATTGGTACACCGTAGAAAGTAGTGGTATGCCTCTATAATTTCCGCATTGTTGCTTGTCACCCTTTTGATGGATACCGAATATAATTGATTGGTTCCATTCTTTCGGCATATGTTATTGTTGTCAAATGTGCTGGATGACTTTGTGAATAGTTTTATGACACTGTTGCCATCATATTTGATGAGCTCCATTGAAATTTCATCGATGTGGTTTGTGATAATGCTTCTTCTGGCGTCGCCGGGTCATCTTGGTAGTAATTCTGGTACGATGCAGGTTCTAAGAAACCTTCAAACTGTTCTATTTCAGCTTTGGGAAAGGAAAAAGAAGAAATATCATCTTTTTCTGGTATAAAATCATTATACTTGACTGGTCCTCCAATTTTGAAATACGAGCAGCGATGAACGTTCTTCGTCGACCAAGTCAGACCAGCGTTTGCTTGGTTTCCCCACTGATCTCCGGCCTTCAGTTGTCCTAAAAAATACGTTTTTGGGTATCCGGTGTTCGTCCATACGATTCATGTGTCCAGCCCATTGCAACTTCTGCAGTCTGACAATCGTTGAGACCTCCGGATCGTCAAAAATTTAATACAGCTCATGGTTCCACCGAATTCGCCATTGGTCCCCGTCTGTGAAACATGGACCCTAACCCAAGCATCCACAAATTACAAAAGTATACATCTCGACTTTAAAAAAGACAATTTTTAACTGGGTTGTAAAGGCGGTTCCATCATATCCGACCATAATACACTCGTCGATGTGTACCATGGCCGTTGTTCCAAACACTCTGATATGCACAAGGTCAGGTAATTTTTAACTGCGCGCTTGAACTGGTGTTGTGCCGGTTCCTTTTGATGGCGAATGGTTTAGAAGATATACAGAGTATGCAACTGTTTTTGTCCAAAGTGTTTTCACCATTTTCGAGTCGGCAAGCATATATCTCGCCTTTTCCACGATTGAGCGATTGTTGCGTTCAGCCAAGCCGTTCTGCTCTGGGGTGTGCGCATTGCTGGTTTGGTGATGGATCTCATTTTTCCAAATTCTGGCTTGAATTTTGCCGTTCATAAACTCCTTGCCGTTATCAGAACGTAAAGTTTTGAGTTTGTGACCACTTTGCTTTTCGGCGAACGTAATGAAGTCTTCAAAACATGACAGTACTTCCCAATCCATTTTTGTATTTAGGAAGTATGCAACAATTTTCCTCGATGTTATCAAATAACGACTTCCACCAAGCAAACTGTGTTCCGTGGGTCCACGTATGTCAGTGTGCACTAATTCAAGTAGCTCATTAGCTCTACTGCTACACTTACTGAATGGCAGCCTTTGTTGTTTGCCAATGGCGCATACCTTACAGTCTTTGTCAATTTTGTTGATGAAATATATTCCAGTTCCCAGTCCACTGCATAGTTTGTCAAAACTTTCTTTGTTCAGATGGCCAATTTGACGATGCCAAAGGTTTTAAGTGCATTTTGAACTACACGTAAATGCAACATTCTTCGATGATTTCGTGTCCAATTTAAATAAGTCATTAACGTTTGTGCCTGTTGCAATCACTTGTTTTTTTGAGTTTATAACTTTGACACATTTGTTGTTGAACTCTACGGTGTGACATTGTTTTACGATTTGACCAACAGATAAAAGATTGACGGATAAATTAGGAATGAACTTCATATCGTTAACTTTAAGTGCAGAAGTTTTGCATGCTGGTCTTATTGTTGTCGTTCCAAGCCCTTTTACCTGCATCTTGCTTTTGTTTGCAGCAATCACTGTGCAAACTTCTTCGAATAAACAATTCAGCATAATTTCGTTAAAACACATGTGCAATGTGCTCCCTGAGTCAAAGTACTATGCGTTTTTGTTTCTCGGACTATCTAATGTAGACAAAACACAGTTGAGCGCATCAAAATGTTTGCTTTTATTTGTGTTGATGTAACTTCTTGAGCGGCAGTTTTTCGCAATATGGCCGAAATCGTTACATATTCTGCACCTGGGTCCTTTTTGTGATTTTTTTAATGACGTTTCTCTGCCGGGACGTATGCCTTGCAATAACTTGGTTTTTATAACATCACCATTAATTCTTGTGCCTGAATTCTTCAAAACTATTATCATATGGCGGTAATCATCTGAAAATCCAGCAAGCAGTAAGGAGCCAGCCCATTCCTCATTTATAGGCGATCCGATTCCGTTTAGAGATTGAGCTGTGGTAATGATTTCCTTTATATATATGTCCAAGGAACTGCAATTTGCACGTGACGTTGTAATTAGCTTACGCAAAAGTGCTACTTGACGAGTTAACCCACTATCTTCGTACGCATCTGCTAGCTGCTGCCACAAATCTGTAGTAAAGGGTAAGTATAAAATGTCCGTAAAGGACTGCAGCGATGGTCTGCTGCCTCGGCGAAGGAAGATGTTGATATCCGCCGAGAATGCCCTTGTCTGGGGACGCGTGAATGTGCTGGCAGGCTAGCATTGTGGTGTCGTGGGGCGGCTTCACTCCCCCAGCACAAGGACCCACTACAAAAGAATTTCGCATTCACGAATTCTCGGGTCTCAAAAGAAAGGCGACCGAAGTCGAAAAATTGTAGATAACTACCAAAAGGGAAAATGACTTGTTCATAGAACAAGTTGAACGAGTGAAACCAGACGGACTTAGGGAAACTTCGTCGTTACCCGACGATTCTCATGCCCCACAAATAAGAGTGGGACAACCGGATGGTGGTGGTGCCCCCCCCCCACATGCCCAACCAGATCAAGATCCATTAACGTTTCAGTGGCCATATATTTCCCTTCTGAGTGGAAAACTCATACAACATAACTTGTATGAGCCTCCCCAACCGAAAAGAAATATACCGGTGACCAATTTATATCATAGAGTTATGTGAGGGAATCACATTACCCTATGCCATAAAAAGACACCTCGCTCGAGGCCACTCAATCCGCGAGAGTCCCTGAAACAAAAAGAAGGTTAGAGTGTGCCCGATGGTTAGCTCATTTTTGGTGGGGAAAGCCTTCCACCGGACCGGGTTCTATACCCGGTCAGATCCGACGGAATGGAAAGACCGGTTTTAAAAAGTATCTATTCATTTTATTATACTTCAAGCAACAATTTAAGGATTTAAAATCGATACGAAACTTTTCAAGTACTAAGCAATATCAATTTCGAATCCGATCTTAATGATTTACAAACTACTAATAAATCTAATCTTCTTCTGTTAAAAGTTAAACATAAATGTAAAGAACTAAAAGAAAAACAAGGGAACAGAAGTGTGATTCTATTAATGTAGATATAAGAGATTCATTTCCTTTATTCATAAAGTATGTCACATTCTGTCCTTATGAAATTTGTTGTTTCCAAAGCCCATTATTGTATGTATATGTAAATTAAAGTGTATATAAAATTTGAAATATATATAAAAAAACATTATATGTATATAAAAAAACATTATATGTATATAAAAAATTGAAATGTCTATAAAAAAAATTGAAAGCAATCAAAAGGGTACTTACCCAGCCTTTCCGACGACGAGCGCTCGTTGACGAGGTGGGGTGAGTAAGTCCTGGCATTCAGTCTGGGCATCTACCGGTATATTATTTAAATTATTGGGCATGGGATACTCACAAAAAAAATTATGATAGTTATCGATTTCAAAATTATTGTTGGACCAATTTAAATCGGAACCGCCAGACATAGTCACTATTTTGTAGTCTTTGAATGGAGGAAGTTTTTCAGTGTGTGTAGAATATGAATGAAATGAAAAAAAAGAATCCTCCTTAAAATTCCTTCACTTTACAATTTACAGAAAATGAATTTGTGATGCCACTGCTCCACCTCTTTCCAAATGTGTTCGGCTTCAAATAAACACCAAAAGTGACACACTTCTGACTTTTGCTACTAGCACACATTTTTGTTTCCGATATTCTTCACATTTAATAATTCGCACTTATTCAATTTGACTGGGACTGAGGAAAGTTATGTCGCACCACTCACTCTGACCGAACCATCAGTTGTGTCTTGTGATCCTCGTCGATTTGACATAGGAATCTGGCGAATAAATGCATCCTCTTGAGATGCTATTGAAATGTCAGTTGATCACCGACTATTTGTGTGAGCTCGTGCAGCCATTATTCCATTAGCAGTCACCGGCATTTGAACAGAATGATTAATATGCTTGAAAGCTTCTATTTGGACAGGTTCTCAAGTTTTCTCGCTCGGAGCTCAACCATGCACGGATATAAAGGAGGCGTCGAAGTTCTCTCCGGTTCGACACAAAGTCACAGTTGATTGGTAAGCAGCATCGTCCGAATCACATCTTAGAGGATATCAGACTGTTTTGAAACTGCACAACCATAGCCTACAGGGAGTGCTCAGCGTTGTAGGCATCCGCAATTTAAGTTTATTGAATCTTTAGTGGCAAATTGTGCTATTAACGGCGAATCCTCTCCGTCTGTCGCAAGCTCATTTCCTCGCGCCAAATCACTTTTATACCAAACACTCGATTGATATGATTTTTAAATGGTTCACTGCGCATTTATTTGCATCAATTATTTCAGACACTTTTCCTCTTTGCACTTTTTCCACAAGGTAGGTGTTTAGATTTCAGCAGGCAACTTAAGCCACCGTGGCTTTATTATTTCACTACTTTCTATTATATCAACAAAGATTCACCACTTCGAATTAACTTTAATGTCAAATAATTTAATAAATCTTTCTAAATTCAATAAATTATTTTTCTTCCCGACTGCGTTTAGCAACAACTGTCTCAAATTCTTCCCCTTGGAAATTCTACTTCTCCATACAAAATTTTACAAAACTAAAACTTTTCTTTCGCATTGTATACCTTGCTTCAGTCAACATTCACAAATCGAATCTTTCTTTCCCGATAAATTGATTCCTTCATTCGAAATTCACAAAATTTAATCTTTTCTTTCCCTATAGCTACGCTCTACGATCCGAATGCAAATTTTTTCTTCCACCCATTCGGCCAGATTCCCATTTTTTCTTTTTTCCGCGGCATCCGCGCTGTGCGGCGATCTTCAGCAGACTCCCCCTTTGTTCAGTTTGGATCCGTCCAAAACTTGTCTTGGCTTTCATATTCCGTGCCTACGGTGAAAATTCTATCAGCTGTCCACCCAGCTGAATTCGAATGCATTCCATCATGTAATGCACCGTTGCCCTGCACTAAGTCAGGGGTTCCACATCTTAAATAGTAATGGGCAGATTCAAATTTTTAACAAAAAACCAGGATTTAATTGTAGTAGGGAAATTTTAACTAAACTAAAGAAATTACAAATGAAGTAAAGGAATTTAAATAAACTGAAGAAAATTTACATGCTGCGAACAAATTTACATTTTAAATAATAATAAAAATTTAAATTTTATAGAAAAGAAAATTATCGAGAACATTTAAATTTTAATATAGAAGAAAATTAATATCAAGTTAGATTTACTAATAACAATAAGAAGAAAACTATTCTACAAACTACAATTATAGAAAAAATTTACATATTTTTATTTTAAATCTGCCATTACAATTTAGATAGGAGATAGGAGGGTTTTCGAGCAGTTTGCTGCTATAACTGCTCGATTACTACTGATTTTGCACCTTGCGTATAAACATAGTACATAGGGTTAATCATTAAAATAAATTTACTTGTTGCACGTCGATCTTTCTCAGGATAGACAGCAGTTTTGGGATTTCTTTCTTCGTCAAGTTCATGGTCAATTTTCGTTGATTAAAGATAATCCAAATGTAAGACCGCTTGCGCAGCATTCTTCCATGTTGGGTAGTTTTCCCTACTGAGCAGTCTATCAATTGAAATGCAGCTAGCACTGTTTTAGGACTTGACCATTTTTTAACTTTTATGAAAATTCAACAAAAAAGCGAAACGTTTTCAGAACTCCTATTTTGCGCGAGGGTCCCATAACCTATTAGCAGAGAAGAAGGAAAATACGTGTGGTCAGCTTGGCGACTATGACAGAAGGGACATTTTATTTGAAATAGGTTATGAAGTACATACAAGATAAATAACAGTAAGACAATGAACATTCGGATTATAGGGTGACTCTAACAAATGATACCAATGCATGCAGCTTGCTTTGTATCGTACCCCGATCCTGTCAAGGCAGAGCAATGTGGTGATACCTTTTCTGGCGCTGCTTTGTAACTGTACGAATGAAACGACAATACGCAATGCGTTGATACCAGCACTGTCGTTGGTATCAACGCATTGAAATTCATGGCGTTACGTATCTCTACTCGATTGCTCTTCAACTAAAAAAGTTAATTCACTAAACTACGTCAGCTAGTGGCAAATTGAATACACATCTCCAAGGCTATCGGTTAATACCCGGCGATGTTTTCTACGTGAGATCATACAACACGACTAGCAAAAAGCTGCTTTTCCTTTTAGTCTTCTGGACCTTTCTCCTTCTCCATTAATTCTCCTATTTCAAACTACGATCCCTCCTTCAGTTTGGAAGCCCTCCTTTCCTGCTCCTTATTTCCACCTGAACACAATTCAAAAGTCTCACTCCAAACACAACTTTTTTGAATGAAAAACTACGAAATTCCGCACTTCTTCCAGTTTTCCTGTACTACAAAAATGTCTTTGTCTACAATAAATTAATAAACCTGACCCATAGAAGTTTCAAAGGTTTGCTCCGCCGTCGAGGCATGCCGCAATAAGATTATTTTTTCAACGCTCCCGCTTTCTTGGCCTTTATTTTGATTTTAAGTACATCCATTCCCTACCACTTTAGCTTTTCAAAACCTCTGTTTGAGTACCGACAAACCACCATTCCAGTTCCGAAATCGACTTGCATCCTGAAATCAAGGACGAGTTTGTAGGCTCACACTTAGGGAACGAATGAGAAATAAAAGCTTTGGGACTGATATTGAATAATCGCCCAAAACCCAACAGGAAATCTTCTCTAAATGATGTCTACAATTTTTTTGAGCATAGGATGGAAAACTACAAGATTTCATTAATGAGTTCAAACATAGCGTTAGAATGTAACATTCCTCTTTGGACTTCTTTCCTGAAAACTTCAATGATGAGAACGTCAAATAAATAATAGATTGAATCGGGATGGTTTTGTAATGTCAGCTAATAGCTGCTGCAAACTTTATAGGAGACTACCAGAAGTCTAGTACTCACAAAGGTCATCAGCATTTATATTTATGGAGCAGAGTGGTTATAGATATAAAATTTGATATTAAAACTTTTAGGAGTTTTTCATTCAAGTCTTTTATACAAATCTTTTTGATCGTAGTGACTTCGGATTCCTACAATCGATTGAATACGGATAGAGGGAAACCGAAAAAAACGATTCTAAAAACAGGTTAAAAAATCTAATTTATCTCACTCTTCCTAACACTTTCTAAGGACAATACAATAATCATTTTAGAGCTAAGTACCTTTTAATGCTCCTATGCAAACAGCCACTAATTCAAAATTTCTAATAGACTTTTAACCATTTCTAAATATTTTCTTGAAAATGGCTCAAGGGCAAACGTTTATCACCGAAAATGTCATACAGTAGTAGTTTATTTCCCTTCTAAGCCGATTTGGGCGACACATAAATTGCAACAGGTTATTTAGATTTCTACAAAGGACATGTTATTCTTGCCCTTCCAACTTAGGGTTGTAAAAGAAATAATTAATTTTTCCCTTCCATTTTCCCTTGGGTAGGTGACAACTTTACAAGGGAGCTGATTGTGTATGCAGTTTGTGAGTTACAGGTAGAAAATCCGTTTTTATCATCTGGAAGGGTTGAAAGTAAAAATAATTTCAAAACAGAAATTAAGCAGCTGCTTCCCGAGTTTTGATCGTCTTAAAGCAAGTGTTTTAAAATTTTCTTAATGGGAAGCTAATAATAATAACATCTACATTCTAAATTTAAAATCCGATTTTTATTAAAGTATTAATTTCGCATTGCAAATCCACCAAATTTAGGTGTTCATTTGCCTCGACCAATTCTTTGTACAGCTGTCGCAAAAAATTCAAGTGAAATTTTCATATTCATTAGTAGGTTATTAGGCAAAAATATCTCCTGTCCAAATTATTTACATTTTTATAGAAATTTATTTAGCCTACAGAGTTGAATAGATTCATAGATATAATTTGTTATTTATTGACTCCTAACGATAAAACACCTGACCATTAATGTTGTCTTTGTTGTTTTGTTTGACTTTTCAACTAATTTGATTTTTCATATTCTCTTCCAGCTATTTGAAAGTATCAAATTATGGATATCTTAATTTGGAATGGGACCATTTAAGATTAAATTTATTTTAGTGTACTCAGTAGCATAATCAAAGCTCACTGAAGAAATTTTACGGCTACACATTTATTGACTTGCTTTTGTTTTCGCTGTATCCGTTGATATATAGTTATTATAATTTACTCAAAGCTTTGATTTCAAAGTGTTATGTCTAATGAGTTAATTAAGAAATCATCCAATATCCATGGAATTGGTATTTAGTTGGCTTTTAACGGTTTCAATGAATATTTTATACAAACACACGGTGTAAATCATATTTAAGCTTTGTGGCTATACAAATTGGTCAAAATTCATTGATTTCTTCAGGCAATGAGGATCTTGTTTGGGGTTTTGATCAAGTGTTCCCTCAATTCCTGGAATAATGAACGAATATCTTAGAAAAAATTTGTATTAATCTAATATGGAAATGGTGGTAAATATACGAGGCATTTTCGACAAGTATTGTATCATAACTTATCGTTCATATCTCTGCGCCGATGCTATTTTTTGTCCCCTATGGTGCTTCCACATCCTGAAGCAGCCTTGAAACACAGATTTTGGAATGGCCCTAAGCGCATTCATTGCATTAGTATGAGTCGTCTCGAGACCGTCTTACCGTTTTGTTATGAGCGATATTTTCAATCCGTAGGAAATAGACACAAGTCAAGCTCAGAAACATTGGGTAGCACGCACCAGGGTTTAAGCCTGCCTGATGCGTGGACCGACAAATGTTGTCGTTGCGAACGCGTTGCGGCACGTAGGTCTTCCACCATGTAACGGTCGTTGCCAAGAGGCTTCGTAACCAAAAATAGCCCCTTGTACTTCAGTTTGGCTTTGCGCTACTGACCAATGCTAGGCCATTCAGTTTCCACAAGCATCAAGTTACCCTTGTTGTGCCGCAGGGGTCTCGCATGCATTTTGACGAAGTGCAACTTAGCTTTCGCTCGTTCGACGTTAATAGATTTTGCTGCTTTCTGTCTGATTAACTCAACGTCAGGTACGGTTGTCATCTTGTAAGGCCAGCATGATTTGATTCTTTAGTACGTCTCTTTTTAGGGTTTTATAAAATAATTTTACAAAACCCTACTAGTTTCGCGACCTGTCTGTCCGTCCGTCCATCCGTGTGCTACAGCACTTTTTCTCGCAAACTACTTAAGCTAGAAACATCAAATTTTGCATGCAGGTGTAAAGTGGTGCTCTCTTCAAAGTTCAACCACAAAAAATTTGATAAGGTATTTAAGGGGGGGGTCTCCCCATATAGGGAGGTGGCCCCCAAAAAAAAAATTCATCTAAGGTAGCCGATATGGGAATCCAATGAAAGGTCTTGATGAGAACTTTCCAAAACAGGTCTTAATTTGATACTTTCTGCTTCGAGGGACGCGCAGGGAGGGAAATACACGAAAAATTTGTGTCCCCCCTTGTGATTGGACACCTGTGATCCGAAAAATCTGAAAAAAATTATGGTGGTAGGTGTTTATGAGTACAACAACAAAAAATACCTTAGAAGTCGAAATTCGCTCAATTTTGTTAATAATAGTATGATATTCGAATTTCACATTTTCCTCAATAAAATCGCATCGGTACCTTTAAACTGAACGATATTCGATATTTACGTAGTCCCACTAAGGGTTCTTAAACTTTGTAAGTTTGATGAAAATCGAATGATATACACGGAAGTTATAGCCGTTTGAAATTTCTCCAATTACAACAACAATGACACATGATTTTGGTATTTTATGGACTTCCCATCCAATCAGTCACTGCAGTTTTGACTTGATCTTCCTGAAATTTTCCAATAAAGTCAATAACATTAATATTTTTGAAAATTCATGATTTGAGTGATTTTTGTCGGTTTGAGGCAAAATGGCGACCGTTGAAAGTAGAAAAACAATGGATTCTTTGAACGTGCACATCTCTTTGAAATATTTCTTGACGTTATTTATTGCTGGTGACTGCATTTCTGAGAAGTTGGTACAAAACCCTTCTGACATGAGCGTAGGTCTGTTTACCCAACTTGTTTATTTATTTATTTACCAGCCAAGGTATAATATTTGTTTTACATATCACCGTTTTCTCTCAGTATAAATTTACATCTGTAGTGATTTAATATGGTTGGGGAGTAAAGATGGCTCATCCTGTTGAAAATTTGGACACACCTATTTTTTTGCTCATTATCACCATAGATAGTATGATGTTTGCTTTCTACGAGCAACAGTGTATGTCTTGTAAATCTTACTGGCTCTTGTTCATTAGATGTTGAGCTTTCATGGTTCCTCTTAGGACATAAACGTATCTGTAGTCAGATCAATTACCAATTCCAAATGAATTGCTGTGTTTGTTAGACATACGAAGACGAGAACATAGCATTTGACCATTTTGAAACCTCGACCTTTCCGATCTCGAGTTTTGAAGGGGCCGCAGCAGTCAATACCCATATGTTTGAATGGACGAGTGATGTTAACCCGGGGTGTATTCTGCTTGATGTGATGTTGTCTCTCAGCGTGCGTGTTCTTGGCTTTCTACAACTGGATGGAACATCGGAAGGATGGACGTCGAGAGGTTCGTCGAGGTGCTCACAGCAGGTGAGCCGCTGCAGGGAGCTTCGGAGGGGACGGAATACTGGCAGCTCAAGATGTGGTGAACTCTACTATGAGCATCATTACGACTGCTTGCTGCGCTTCTATGCCCCGTCGAAAACCTCGGCACGGCAAGCTTTCAGTATACTAGTGGTCAACTGAAATCACTGAAAAGTGAAAGGAGTGTCACAAGCGCGGAACCGTGACAAGGCAACAGTAGCAAGGCTCGCTGCTGGCAGGACCTAGTGGACAAAGTGAACAAGGATCCGTGGGGCCTTGGCTACAAGCTGGTTATGCGGAAGCTTGGTGCCCTTCGGAAGCCTTGTATACATGATGCGGAAATCCCGTCCCGTCCGTGTTGACGCTGTCCATGGTGAAACAGCAGTTGAGTGCCCACTTTTCACCCAGCCGGAACTGGAGGAGGCAATACTCTCATTGAAAGCGAGGAAGGCTCCAGGTCCAAATGGTGTACCGGCTGAGGTGTTGCGGCTCGTCTTTCACCATTGTCCTGACTTGCTGCTCAGCACATTCAATGCTTGCCTACTGGACGGGATTTTCCCGGTAAGATGGAAGGTGGCGAGGCTCGTGCTGATCAGCAAAGGGAAGGGAAATCCCGAATCGCCGTCTGCATACCGCCCGTTATGCATGCCACACACGGCTGGGAAAGTGATAGAGAAACTCATCAAGGGAAGACTCACTGACGCGATTTGTGCTGCTGGGGTCCTATCTCCTCGGCAGTAGGGCTTTAGAGCAGAACGTCGTACCATTGATGCGATTGCAGAGGTGGTTAACGCGGTCCAAAAGGCAGAGGCATATAGTCGCACCAAGTGACGGATCGTCCTGTTGGTGACACTCGACGTCAGGGACGCCTTCAATTCTGCTAGATGGGTGGATATTCTGGATACGCTGGAAAACTCTTTTCAAGTTCCAGAATATCTATGACACGACACAGGGCCAACGAAGGATGGAAATTACATCTTGTGTTGCCCAGGGATCTATCCTTGGTCCGGACCTGTGGAACGTGGCTTACGACGGGCTACTGAGACTTGAGATGCCAGATGAGTCGCGCTTGGTCGGCTATGCGGATGATGTTATGGCTCTGGTCGCTGGACGCACCGTTGAACAAGCGCAACTTAGGCTAGGTATGCTAATGTGCTGAGTGAGGGACTGGATGACTCCTCGCGGGCTCAGCTTAGCACTGGAGAAACCTGAAGTGGTCATCTTGACAAAAAAGAGAATCCCTAGAGTAAGGATGATCAGTATTGGAGATATACAAATTGAATCGAAGCCAGCGGTGAAGTACCTGGGGCTACTGATCGACTCGAAGATGAGTTTCTCTGAGCAAATCAGGGCATTGGCTGAGAAGGCTGCTTCGGGAATATTGGCTCTGATTCGACTTATGGCCAACGTAGGGGGACCCAGCCCAGTAAGAAGACGCCTCTTGATGAGTGCTGTAGGGTCAGTGCTACTGTACGGAGCAGAGGAATGGGGCGACGCTCCCAGCAAGCAGGTGTACCGAAAACCTTTGGCATAGCTACAGAGAAGAGGAGCACTGAGAATTGCATCTTCGTATCTGACAGTCTCTGATCCAGCGGTGAGAGTTTTTGCAGGCGCGATACCTGTCGCCCTCATTGCTAGAAAGCGTCGCGCTGTTTACCTGCGCCGAAACGACGATGCAAGGGAGAGGCAGCACTCGCTCAACGATTGGCAGCAGTCTTAGGTGAATAGCACGAAGGGAAGGCGGACTGCGCACCTCATCCTAGATGCGAGACCGTGGCTGAATCGAAGGTATGGTGAGACAGACTATTATCTGGCCCAGCTTTTGAGCGGGCATGGGTATTTTCAGTCTTACCTGCACAAGATTGATAGGTCACGGTCCCCAGATTGTCGGTTTTACCCAAGAGAGGAGGACCATGCCTGCCACATATTTTTTGCGTGTACAAAACGGGTCAGGCTGTGAAGCGTACTCTACAGGGAGACGGAAGAGCTCACCCCGAATAATATAGTTGCGGTGATGCTCGAATCGGTTAACAAATGGAACCAGGTGGCACATTATGCTCGGGCAGTCCTAAAATATAAAAGGGGTTCACAGCAGCCGGAGGCACTGGGGTTGGGGGATCACTTTTCTGGCAGTTCCTCTTCCCCTCTTCCCTTCCACTAGGAAAGGGATCCCCCAGCTTGAAGGCACCTCACTGCGTAACAAAACGAGACCTGGCCCAAGGTAATGTGTCAAACGGTTCCAGGCTGGGTTCTCAGGTTAACAGGAGAGGTGTTTAGCGGGTAGGCAAGTCACTTTCTTGCGAGCATGGGAGTCCCACACTCTGTGCATAAATGCCATTCACCTCCCTACCGCAAAAAAAAACCCGGGGGCAGGCAAATCTCACATCAGTTATCTTGAAGTGTTCGCCTTGCACTTGAAACATCGAATATATTTACGTATGTAGTGTCGAATGGCATCGTCGCCATCAATTATCCAAAACTGTTTGCGAATAAAGGCAAGCATAAGTTGCGTTTACCTTTGCAAAGTAGTTTTGTGATCGTGGCCAAGAACTAGTTGATAAGTTTTCTGCATTTTGGTAAAATTATAGGGTGACGTTATTCGTATGGCATGCGCGCATTCTTGGGACATTCTTCGACTTGTAGAATGTCATGTTCAATAAAAGGCTTCAAATTGGTGATTTGATACCTAGCTTTTAGTGGTTTCTTGGCTTGAATTCTGTGAATTTCGTCCTGGAACTCTCTTTGTTGAATATATTTTACTCAAAATTCAAAAGATCCATTCAATTCCGCCGTACTAAGGTTCTTCTTCAGAGGGTTTATCGAAATCTTATATAAACAATAGACTTGAATTCAAGAAGGACAGGATAGTTGGCCTGAACTAGGAGATATACAAGAAACGGATCTTGAACGCGGAAAGCATAACGTTTAAGATGTCTTGCGATACAAAATTGGGAACTGGACGAAAAGTTACATCGATATTTATCCTTAACTGCGTTAATAAGTGTTACCACACTTATTAACGCAGTCAGTGTTACCACACTTATTAACGCAGTCAAGGATAAATATCGATGTAACTATTCGTCCAATTCCCAATTTTGTATCGCAAGACATCTTAAACGTTATGCTTTCCGCGTTCAAGATCCGTTTCTTGTATATCTCCTAGTTCAGGCCAACTATCCTGCCCTCCATTCTCCATAGCGTGTTATCAATAAGGTTGTGAGCGATTAAACATTTTGAACCCAAGTCGGCTGGACTCTATTTAGATGGAACGTATCGCCATATTACTGACATTGTTATAGATTTCAGCCATTCTGCTTGCCACAAATACTGACCATCGAGATGGATGTCCCTGGATCCAACTAATCATTATGGTATTGTCGCACCATAACCACGTCGCCACTTGAGTGAAATCGTAAATTTCCTTTACCATCTTAATCATTTTGAAAGGACAACTGCACCATATAGCTCCAACTTTGGAATCGTAACAGACTTGCTGGGGAAGACTTTAGTTTTTGGGATTAATAGTTGAACTTTAGTCTTATTGATTCTACGCACCACTAAGTAAACTAGAGCACCATACGCCTCTTGAGATGCATCGCAGAATCCATGCAACTCTAACTTCGCGATTTGTTCTTGTACGAGTATTATTGCAAGAAATTCACCTTATACAAAGTTTTATGATTCTTTTTCGGAAATTTAGTGTTAATAGATAAAAACGAAACAATAACTCTATTCAATACTCAATAAAATAATCACTTGAATCGATTCAATTCTCGTGTCTTTAACCTTCAGCCGTCGTTATTCAAATTTCTGTCTTTCGTCTTTTGGCGTCGTTGTGTAACTCAACGTCATTCGTGTTCGGGTGTCGTTGTTCAACTGTCTTTTTCGCTCAGAGGGCCATCGGTATGTTCAGGGTTGCCAATCCCACATTATCCATTTTGGAGTTTTGATGCCTTGTTTATCTTCCAGAGATTTCCGTAAGTGCACTCAGTGTGCCACAATGTCATCCAGAAGCTGTGTATCCCAGGAATAACAACGTTGCCGAATGCAACGTAGTAATATGTTTAAACAGATGATGACTGGCAACCTTTGCTCTTACGTGAGTTGAATTCTATTTTCCTGTTGACATAAAAAATATTCAACAAATGCACATCTAATGTTTGGTTTTTTCAATTTTCTAATTGGTAAAATTGTAAAACATTTTTCAATAAACAGTTTGTGTTTGAAGCTTGATTTTTGGAAAATATATGTAGAGTGGATGGAACAATTAGTGCATAATTGAAACCCCTTTTTGTGCGGGAAACATTTGTTGATCGAGCCGGATTTTAACCAGCGCCGCATGGAAACTAGTTACAAAACAGTCTCAAGGATGGCCGAAATGGTAGATGGCTAATGAAAACACGATGTATTATATTATGTGCTTATGTTTATTGGCAACTAATGCAAAACAAGAGACGATACGACCACTTGCGATGACGGCTCGTTACTCAGTATCTGAAAACTTCAGTTGCTCGACACTCTTCGACGAAGTCAGAGTTGCCAGATCGGCTGAAGTAGAAAATATAAAATTGTCTTCATTAGGACCATCTCTAAATACCTCCGATGTTGCTGAACCGCTGTTGCATATCATAATTGCTTTCCCTCCTTGTAAATAGCCAGCACTGAATTTATCCACTGTTACATACCGCTCCTTTATGTCGAGTATGGAAGGGATAATTGAAGAAAAGAACTGGCAGAAAACAGTCTCGCGCTTACCCAGAAGTTTATTTTTCATTGACTACAGGTATACTCGTACTTCGTCGATTTGATATCAAGCATTAGAAAGATACATCATCCTAAAGAGAGATTATTTGAAGCTAGAAAATTATAAGAGGGAAATTTTTATGAAAAACACAGTATAGAACTTGTAGCAAACAAATTCAAATATAAGGTGCAAGATGAATCTCAAAATTATAAATATGACTATTTTTATACCTTACCTACTCATCATTTCGATCAAATCAGTAGTCATTCACATATAAATACGTCGAATGTAATAAAAGCTGACTGAACTTTATTGCCTACATTGAATTTGATTTGGCTATAAAATCTTGGTGGCATGACCATCCAGCAACATAATGAAGGGTTTAATGTATAATGACATGAGTAGTTTTATAGTATATCACAGATAAAATCAAAGTTTTATCCCTTGTCCCTAATTAGGCAATAAATTTAAGTTTTCTTATTTTAGATAGCAGCTTTTTCTTATTTTAGATAGCAGCTTAAATTGATAAACAAAATTATAAATTGTTGCCATTTACAGAACTGGTTGATGTGTTTTATAAATTTATTACGTTTTAGCCGCACGCCAGAAACTGAAAGTGTTCTCTCAAATTTTATTCTCTTAAAAAGTTTATCAAGAGCGTATTTGATATGGCTTTTGAAAAATGGATAGTTGAACCATAAACTTATATCAGTGCACTGAAATACTATCTAATTTTTTAAATTTGAATTATCCCCTAATAGGGTAATCCTTTTTTCAAGTTTTATATCAACAACGAATTTGCCTTTATTTTGTCAATTGCTTTGTCAAAGCGATAATGCTACCTATAATGAATATTTAAAATTTCTTGTTATGCATTTTATATTCATAATTTTTAATAACTCGTTGTTTCAAAAAACGTATGAATATCAAAACAGAATCGAAATTGAACTTTGTATTTTAATTTAGTTTTCTTTTTATTCAAATTTACAGCATCACACTAACGGGATATTGCGTTATGAACGGCGAAGAACTCTTGCGTAATAAAGGAGACGAAATTCGTTTATTTCTCTTATTACTTCAATCAATTGACCGTGGCTTATGTTTCGATATTATGTTAAAATTTGCGGCCAAAAGGTGATCGTCACGAATTGCTGTTGAAGACATAAAAAGTCGAAATAAACAAAAAACTTCCTATTCTTTTCACTCCATCATCAAGCGAATCTTATAAATAGAAAAAAATAAACATTTATACATAAATAAAGCACATTTTAGCAAGTAAATATATTTAGTGTACAAAGTTTTAAGATAAACAAACAAAATATTGGTGACAAACCAAGCCAGTGCTCACATTCCATTGATTTCATTTGATGTTTTACACATTTGACGATTGAGTACCTACTCGTATATCTTTCGTGGAATTTACAAAATTAAATGAATTCATTAATTTGTTTTTCATGTAAATAACATAAAAATTTTTATTAATTGATAATTTACATGTTAAGTGAATAAATATACCTATAAATAAATAACTAACTGATGATAATTTTTAATTCTATGTACAAAATTAAATTCATAAGCAATTGTAATATTTTATTAATCCATTAAAATTTTAAAAGAAAAATATTGAACGCGGTGAAATTTGTAAATTATTCAAAACGTGAAATATATGTATAATTTTTAAATAGAAACAAAGGAATATTCGTCTTATTTACAAAGAACCTGAAAAATTTCGGTAATTTCAACGTTTTTTCATTTAATTTATGATGAATCAATAAACTTGTCTATCAATTTCCTCAAATAAATAGCCAAATAGTCAAAAAAAAAACAAATGCTCAAGAAATGGGTTCAAAATCATCTGTATGTGATTTAAGTTTAAAAAAAAACCTGCTCAATTCCGGAAAAATAATGAAAATCTTATCGATAACAAAATGTTGTATTATGCGAGCGATCCATTTTTAGAGTGTCAAGCGGCAACTAATAGAATCCTTGTAAGTATATAAAATCAAACGAAAATGAATCAATCGTATAAAGTCAATCTAAATAGACTAATTTGTATAAAACTGATCTTTCTCACGTCCCTTTATACATTCCTTCTCGTCCCTATAAATACTTGTATACAAAAATAGACACGAAAAGATATATAAACCAATTTAAGGATAAAATGATATAATTAATTAAATTCCCTTCACTTGGTCTCTTAAGTCGGTAAAAGTATAAAAAGAAAGTAAAATTATCAAAAAGAAAAAGAAATTATAATCGAACACATAACAAATAATAAAAAAAAAAGACAAAAACAATGATTATGATTGAATCCACCAACAGAAGCACGTAGAAGAAAATCTGGATACTTATAAATGAATGAACAATTAAATAATTATAAAGCAACAACTGAATATAAGCTACAATTTTAGACTTAATATTATATATAAATATATAAAATAATTGTAAAAGCTAATGAATAAACAGAATTATTATTGTCGAATGGAAAAAATGAGAGATAAATTAAAAAATTTGAAAAAATCGGAAAAAGAAGAATTTAAAAATAAAAATTATTTAAAACAGAAAAATATAATGTTGGAATTTATTTTAATGTAAGTTATGAGAAAATTTCTTTTTATTTTAAAGCATGTCTATGGAAAATGAATGGATGAAATTTTACTAGAAAATGTTTATAGTAATTTACTTATTTGTATTTTCCCTGAAATGCTTGGTTTTTGTGTACATAAACTTTAAAATTTAATGCATTAAATTGTCAGCTAGAAATATTCTTTTAATTCTTCATTTATTATAATTTTGATCAATTTGCTAAACTCAATTTTTCTGGGAACAATTTTTTGACATAAAGTTTTACTTTTGTTTAAAACTTTAAAAAGCTTGATACAGAAATTAGTTTATTGTTAAAGTATATCGTATATTAATATTTAAGTTTATATGAATTATGTTATTTTAATATTTAAGTAAGACGCCAATTATTTTTCATTATTTTATATTTGAATTTAAATAAAAATTAGAACGATTGATCTATGACAAAGTGTTAGATAATAAAGTATTTTTTTTTGTAAATACATTTTTTTCTATTTTTAAAAGTTTATTTTCATTTATTGTAGCTGTTTGAATGAGTTGATATGCGAAGGAATGCAGAATGCAAGCAATAGGTAAGTCGAATTTTATTGAGAAAATTACAGTATATTTTGATTATTTTCAATGAATTACAGGTTAGTTGAAATGTTTTGATAGTGAATTTGAAAGAATATGTTTTATTAAATAAAATTAGTTTTTTGATTCAATATAATCACCCGCCACCCCCACATATTAATTGAGGGTCCTGCAGCTCCACCGACCCAACTAACTCACCCAAAGATGGCCGTGGGCGCCACTCGTTCGATCCACTGAGCTTCGAAAAGGTTGCCTAAAGATAAAATGACCGACCGAAGCGAAATCATTACCCTTAAAACGTTTCGCGCTCGCAGCCATCTGAGCCCTACCACCCAGCCCCCCCCCACCATACAAAACCCCGCCGATTTCCTCACCGGAGAAACAAGAATTAAAGACTCCCTTATCATTTGGTACCGGCAACATGAGAAAGAACTTAAAGCACTTCACTCACAAAACACTACCACCATAAATAGCTTCCCAGGCTTCTCTGCCTAATTCTTTTCCCGGGAAAAGAATTCCCGTTCCCTTTACTTTTCACACAAATATATTATGGCATGAAAAGAAAATCTATGTTTTCAGTCAGCTTGCTACTTTCACTCAGGGAATTGATTTTGTAGTACTTCAGCTCCGTCTTATCCGTCTGCCAGTAGATGTAAACCCGGAAAAAGAGAAAGTGCGCCAAACTTCTCGGGCTTAAATATTCTCGGTTAACGCTTCTTCCCACCCACCGGGAGAATCTGGTTTCAGGGTTCACAACTTTTCAGGAGGGGTTATTCCCGTTCATGGGAGTATTTCCCCTCACTCAGTGTGGCTATATGCCTCTGCTTTTTGGACCACGCTCACCCTCTCTGCAATCACATCAATGGTTCAGTGTCCTGCTTTAAAGCCGTACTGCCGAGAAAATAGGTCCACAGCAGCACGAATTGCGTCACTGAGTCTTCCCTTGATGAGTTTCTCTGGCATTTTCTCATCCATGTCTAGCATGCATAACGGATGGTATGCAGACGCTGATCCGGGATTTCCTTTCCCTTTGCTGATCAACACGAGCCTCGCCACCTTCCATCGTGCCAGGAAGACCCCGTCTTGTAGGCAAGCGTTGAATGTGCTGAGTAGCAAATTAGGACAATGGCGATATACAAGTTGCAGCACATCAGCTAGAATACCATCTGGGTCTGGGACCTTCCTCACTTTCAATAAAAGGACTGCCTTTTTCAGTTCTGGCTCTATGAAGAGTGGGCAATCGATTGCTGTTTCATCGTGGACAGCTTCAACACGGACAGGATGGGTAGGGAAGAGTGCCCGCACTATTTCGTCCATCTTTTCCGCACTATGTATGCAAGGCGTCCGTAGAGCGTCAAGCTACCCCATGACTAGCTTGTAGCCAAGAGCCAACGGATCCTTGTTGACATTATCCACTAAATCTTGCAAGCAGCGAGTCTTGCTGATGTTAATCAATCTGCGAAGGCATTTCCTTGCCGATTTATATACTCCTAATTGATTGCATGCCTTGTCATGGTTCTGTGCACGTTGAGCCTTCTGCTAAAGCTTTTGACACTCCCTTTCGCTTTTCAGTGATTTCAGTCTATCACCAGTATATTGAGGTTTGCCATGACGGGACATAAAAGCGTTGCAAGCAATCGTGATGATGCTCATAGTTGAGTTCACCACGTCTTCGTTCGTTCAGCGTTAGGTTCACAACAAAGTAGTTGGTTCCTGCGCGTCAAACTCACACGAAAGCATCCCCCCGCCCACAAGGCTCCACCTGGGAATCACAGCTCTGAGCCCAGATGGCGGCAATACCAGTTTCATCAGGAAACCATGATGCGGAACTTTTATCATGATGTTGCTCACTTAGCACCAAAAAGACAGCTTCAATGTCCCTCGCAAACTGTTCAAGCAGATTTTGGGCGGTTCAACGGTGGTGTAAGTTTAGTTGCAGGATGCGGGTCATTTAAGCTCTCATTTTGTTTTGGCTTGAGCTTCCTGGAAAACTCGGTATTTTCCTGATCCCAAGTCGCTGGATCAGCATCCTTGCAAAGAATACAGTTTGGCTTCTAAACTCTTTTCTTTTATGTCCCATTTCACCGCATCTGTAACATAGAGAACTCCTATCGGGTCTTTTGCATACTTGTGCGGTGTGACCTTAGCCAAGGCATTTGAAACAATGAAGAGGTGCAACTCTTCACCGTATCGTACAGACAACCCACCTTCTTCTTATTCTGCTTTATTCAAAATTACTCGGAGTCCTTTTTGGTCAAGTCACTGATAGCCATGCGTTGCGCCCTATAGTTTTCTGGCTTCAACGTCGATTTGATCTGGCCCACGCTCTCTTTTGATGGCTTCTTCTAACTCGGCGAGTTTTGTGACGCAGTCAATGTCTGTTTCGATCATTACCATCGCTTTTGCGCTTTTGCCGAGGACTTCCTTTACTGTGTTGCAGAATTGTTGGCCTTTGATCCGAATTCGACAAACTTGTGGTTTGACCGCGAAGGTCGCACTGTTTAATGGCAGTGTTGGTGTCTTCAGACTTTAAATTTTCCTGATATTCCGCAGCACTTCTACGTAGAATCGGCTATCTTGGGGTTTTACGGGCAGTGCCTGTTACCGGGATCATAGTGGAGGCTTCTTTTTCTCCCGTTTCATCTCAACTCTTTTTTCTTGTTGAGCGTCCGTGTGAATTATACTTTCTGGCACTTTTTGAAGGGATTTCTTTGCGAATTTCTTCGCCTTTTTTTGTCAGCACTATCCAGAACCCCAGATCTGGGGCTCTACGCCTATGAATTGCCATCCCGATCTTCTTCGATTGGGTTTGATACCATTCTTTTATTAATGTTTGATGGAGGAACTAGCTGCGCGTGCCCTTCAAGTTAAGTTCTCAGTACTTCTTTAGCTGCCTGCTTTTCTTTGGCCTTTTGGTCCACTTCGGCCTTTGTCCTACTCTTTCGATAATGCCCTATGTGGTCTAGGAACTCCTCTAGTTCAAGGAGCCCAATCTTTACTGCTTTGCTGATTTTAGGCAAGTCGCATGCAGGTTTTATTCATTTTAAGAACATCCGCCGTCTTTCGGATTAACCTATCTTCTTCATGTTTCTGGACGGTAATTTTACTTTGGGACTACTTTTCTTGCAAGAGGTTATCGGCCTTTGTTTTCAAGTACAGTAATTCCGCCACATTTTCGTCGTTGGTGATGAAATCACGCAAAAGTGCTTCTGGTCACTCCTTCCTTTTCCTACCGTAATCTCTCTGTGGACGTCAGGATGGTTCATTATTATTTTGGGATTAACGACCCTTGCTTTGATTACTTCAGTCGCGATCGCGGCAGTGATCATCCAATTCTCGATGTTCTTCATACTTTTCCCACTGCTCGAACATCTGGCGCGTCCTGCAGGAGTTTCCGCTTTTTCTTTTAAGGAGGCTCTCGCATTCCCATCATATTTTTGCTGCATCCGAACGCCGCAAAAATCTGAGCCTAGACAAGACTGTCTGTTAATCTCCGTTTTTTATCCATCTTCACTGTCATTGTTTTTATCGTCGTTTTTGTCATCATCATCATCATACTGCTCCCGATGTGCTGTAAAATATTGTAGCTGCAGCCACTGGCTGCGTCGTCATTGTTGTTATATTTGCTTTTTTTTGTATCTTTTTTTAATCTTTTTTTATGGTTTTTAGTTGTTCCAGTTTAATTGAGACCCCATTGGAGCCACTATCTCCGTTTATGTCCCATGGTTATTTTCGCAGAGCAGGGTGGCCATGGGAGGGTTGGCACTAGCCCTCATGGGGACAAGTGCTCAGAGTTAGACCAGTGCTATCCATCCATCAGTTACAACAAATGATTTCCCACATAAGATCTTGCACATCATTGGGACAAGGTATCTGGGGAATATGTCCTGAAGGAATTCAAAAATTAGTCCATCTTCCCATACTGTATCGAAGGCACTCCCCATATCAAAAAGACACGTTCAAACACATCCTCTGTTGTTTAGTTTCCAACAGATGTCTGAAGTTACTTTCGTTATCGCATGTATGGTCGAATGCCTGGCACGAAAACTAAATTGGCGATTCGGCATCAACTAATGTTTCTCAATTTAGGCGTCTCATGCTTTGTTTTGTATAACTTCAAACACCTTGCTGATGTTAGGCAGCAAGCTGATTGGGTGATAGCTTTAAGGACTCAAAGATTATTTTCTTTTCTTCAAGATCAGAAACACCTTCATCTTTTTTCACTCATCTGGGAAATATTAATTGCTCAACATATTGTTGAACAATATGCAATAGTTCCTAATAGCAACCTCAGGCAAATGTCGGAGAGCTATATTTAGAGTACCTTCAATATCACATGGTTGCTTGTTGTTTGTCCTGCGAAATACGACAAATAAGTCATCATAGCTGACAAAATAATCAATAAGATTCAAGCTCGGTATGAGGTCAGATGTTAACGTTTCATTTAAATGAAGAACAAACTCACCGTTCAGACTTGATTTGAAGTCGAAAACTTTTGCTTCAAGGACCTCTGAAAGTGTTGGGTTCCCTCTCTCAGGGTTTGGTAGATGAATCAATTCAAAATGAGTTCTAATCAGAGCAAGTTTATGCAATCCACCACATATAATCCTGTTTCAATTTCTATCAGGAGCCGTACTATCAATTTCGATACCAGCCCTATCGAGAAGATTTATCTCATCACTAGCGACTTCAAGATTCAGTACCTTCACTCGAGACTTCTTAGGGAATACGCGATTGACTTTCTCAAAAACGCTATTTGGGTCCTGTGGGCTAATATCCCTCAGTTTTTCCGCCCAATAATTGCTGACTTCACTCTTGAAACCTTCTTCTTCTCAGCACTACAGCCACTCTCGGGCCTTTGTTTCCTGCAAACAGCGCCTCCAACTGTCTCGGTCGATTGACCGCGCCCTCCAATTCCAAAATCTGAGCAGCGATAAACTGTCTTCCTCGACTGAGTCAGAGCAGCGTTTCCTCGGTTTCCCCACTAGTCTCCAGCCTTCAGTTCTCCCAACGAAAACCTTTTTGGGTATCCATTGTTTGTCCATACGATTCATGTGGCCAGTCCATTGTAGCTTCCACAGTCTGACAATCGTTGAGACCTCCGGTTCATCGAAAATTTCATACAACTCACGGTTGTATCGAATTTGTCATTGTTCCCCGTCTAGCTTCGCTCCAATTATTCGTCTCAGTACCCGTCGCTCAAACGCGTTCAATATATTTGCGGATGCATGGGTTAGGGTCCATGTTTCACAACCATAGCATAACACAGGTCCTATCACAGATTTGTATACTTGAAGCTTTGTTTTCCTGTGTATGCAGCTGGTCTTCAAGATTGTCAATACTGAAAAAAATATTTCAATTGAGAGTTGTATTCTTCGGCGTATTTCATCTCTTTTATTGCCCGTTTTCGTTATTTTGGCACCTAAGTACACAAATTAGCTAACATTTTCGATATTGTATTCGCCAAGTGTGATATTTGGTGTATTTGAGGTATTTTTTCTCGAGTGCGTCATGAGCTTTGTTTTATTTTCATTGATCTGTAGCCCTACTAGTTTTGCTTCGCTGTCGAGTTACAGGAAAAGTTCTTTGGCAGTTGTTAATGACCGTGACAAAATATTGATGTCGTCCGCATAGGCTACTACTTGGCTCAACTTGTATAGTAATGTCCTTAGTGTATCGACAAGTAGCTTCCTTATGACGTACTCTAGAGCCAAAATGAATCGCAATGGGGCCAGCCCATTTCCCTGCTTTATTCCGATATTTGTGTCAAAGGAATTGGTGGGTTGGTTATTGATACGTCGACGTCATTGTCATTTTGGTAAGACGGATTAATTTGTCTGTGATGCCAAGGCAAAGCATTATTGGGTACAGTACATTACGATCAATACTGTCGTATGCTTGCTTGAGGTTTACGAAAATTCAGTGTACGTCTATGTTGAACTCCCAGCATTTTTCAAGTACCTGCTTGGCAGTGAACAATTAGTCGTTTGTCAATCTACCTGCTGTGAAGCCGCCTTGATACTCCCCATTAATACTGTTGGCGTATGATCTAATTTTATTTTTTTAAATCTCTGAAAATATTTTGTACGCCGTACAAGGTAGTGATATGCCTCTATAGTTTTCACACTGTAGCTTGTCACCTTTTTTGTCGATAAGGAATATAATTGATTGGCTCCACTCGTTCGGCATATGTTCTTGTTGCCAAATGTGCTGGATGACTTTGTGAATAGCTTTATGAACACTACTGCCACCATATTTGATGAGCTCCACTGGAATCTCGTCGGCCTTGATGGTGAAACAAACTTCATCCAGAGTTAGTGGGGCCAATGGAAGCTGTCCACCCACATCTATAGGCTGCAATGTTCTGGAGCTGTGCGGAGGATTGAGAAGGTCCTTGAAATATGATGCCCATCTTGTCCTAATTTTAGTTTCATCGGCGATTATATTGCCGATGTTAGCACGACAGATCGTGGTTTTGGGCTGATAACCTGTATGCAAATGGTCATTGAGCGATAGCATACTTGGTGCATGAGCTGAGGCACTGAATACAATACGAATGTTTGTAGTCTATTTTTAGGGACGAAAGACTGGACTATGTGGTAGGTAAAATTGATTGAAGTCCCGCGATACATTTTCAACCAGGCTCGGTGAATCCTGCTCTAATAAATACGCTTGGTTAGAGTAACGCAGCTCATTTGGTTTTCTCGATAAGCAATTAACAAGCCTGGTCAACACTTTTAAAGCACTTTCTCAATTCGAGTCAAGGATTCGCTCCATATTTATCTAAGGCAAAGAAGCTTTATAGTGACCACCAACCTAAGTAATATAGCTTTCTTGAGGAAGATATGCTGCATTTTCGGCCTATTTCACTTCAGGGCTAATACATAGAAGCTCTAAATTCCACAAATTCACGAAGCTTTGCTTATCACAGTTATTAGAAAAATACAAGTTTATAACGCACATATTTACTGTTATTGTAGCTTTAACAGGACCATGTAACGTCTACCCAAAAATAGTTTCAATAGCTGGAAGTTTTCTTTTTAATCGTTTATTCAATACAGTCACCGTCGACCAATAAAAATTACCGTATATAAGAATACTTAAGCTCTTTAGCTGTTCACTTCCGTATACATTTGTATCTGGAGGGAATTTAAAGAAAATTGAGAATTTGAAGGTTACTGCTGCGATCGCTTCTGAAGTGACCGAAATAAGGGCCTTGAATCCCGAAATAATAACGAACCATCTTGAAGCCCACATAGTTATCATGGCAGGAAAAAAGAGGAGAGAGGCATAGAACGCCAGATCAGGAGTTTCAGGCATTGCTCACAAAAGGAGCTCCTTCAAAAAGTGCCAGAAAATAAAGTTTGCATAGACAGCCAACAAGACCCTGGCAGCAGGCACTGCTCGTGAAATCCGTATATAGCCAATGATACGCAGAAGTGCTGCAGAGTATCAGGGAAAACGTAAGACCCAAAGATACCAACACTGCCACTAAGGAAGTACCACCAAGTGGTCGGGCCATAAAAACCAACGATGAAGAATCCTTCTATGACGCAATAAAGAAAGTCCACAGCAAAAGCGTAACTGTAGCCTCACTTGAGCTGATGGCAACGATCAAAATTAGAAATAGTGTCTGCGTCATGGACCTAGCCGAGGTAGAAGAGGCCATCAAAAAGGAGCTCGCTAGTGTGGGCAGCATGAAAGTGAGGCTGACAACATAAAACCGTAGGGTACAACGCATGGCCATCATTGGATTTGACCGAATAGGACACCGAACAATTTCTAAATAAGGGTAAAGTGAGCACATCCTATCCTTTGCAAGGACGCTGATCTAAGACCGGATCTTGTGCATGTCTTGGGATAGTAAAAATGTCCGGTCTTGCAGGTAAATCAGAACTTTGATGACCCGTACCCTACAAGTAAGCCTACACCACAGTTCAACCTCCCAAAGCCTGCTTGAGTAGATTGCGAGGGACATAAAAGCCAACGTTTTGCTGCTGAGTATGCAACACCACAATAAAAGTTCTGCATTATGGTATCCTGATGAAACTGGTACTGCAACCATCTGGGTTCAGAACAGTGATTTTCAGGAGGAAAGTTCTTGACGAGGGGATGGTTTCGTGTGGATTTGGTGCTCAAGAACCATCTTCTTTACTGTGTACCTAATGCCAAGCTTAATCTCATCGAGGGTACTGACTCGAAAGCAAATAGTTGGGGGGACTTCAAGGCTAAAGTAATTGAATGAAGCCTGCCTCAAACAAATCCGCGGGGAAATCGAATCCTAGAAATGGCGGCTAGGACGGTGCTTGTTGTACTAAACACAATAAATATGTCGGCTTTCTCCCATATTTGCTGCGAGGGAGCCATGATGCATGTGATATTCACCTTGGAGTTCTTAATAAGATAGATACACAATTGGAAAGCAATGGAGGACTACTCAGCCAGTAATCATCAGGGCATTCTGCTTGAGACCCGCGATTTTCTCTCTCGACGTCCGATCTCTCGAGGTTCTATAATAGGGTGGAACATCGGAAAGATTGGCGTCGAGAGGACAGTCGAGAGGACTGTCGAGGTACTCACGGCAGATACTCCACTGCAGAGCTATTCGCAGGGGATGGAAGAACTTGCAGCTAAAGACATGGTGAACTCAACTATGAGCATCATCACGACTGCTTGCAATGCTTATATGCCCGGTTGAAACCCTCGGCACGGCAAGCCCCTGTTTTGTGGCGGTCGACTGAAATCGCTGAAAAGTGCAGGGCATGTCACTAGCTTCGGTGTGAGGGTCAGCGGGCACGGAACCATGATGAGGCATGTAACCAAGTAGCGGCATATAAGTTGGCCAGAAAATGCCTAGTGGACAATATAAGCAAAGAACTGCGAGGCCTTGGCTACAAGTTAGTTGTGCGGAAGCTTGCAGCCATACGTTTACTTTGCAGACATGAAGCGGAAAAGGTGAATGAGATAATGCGGTCACTTTTCTCCGCTCATTCCAGCTATTTCAGCGCTGCTCACAGTGAAACAGCAATCAAATGCCTACTCTTCACACAGCATAAACTGGAGGAGGTAGTCCCTTCATTGCAAGCCAGAACAATTTACAACTTGTCTATCGCCCGTGTGCTGACTTGCTGCTCAGCACATTCAATGCTTGCATACGGAGGTTCGATAAAAAGTTGCGAGCTTCATCCTGACCAGCAAGAAAAAAAGAAGTCCCGGATCATTATCTGCATAACGCGAGTTATATATGCTAGACATGGCTCGGAAAGTGCTAGAGAAACTCATTAAGGGGAGATTCACTGATGCGATTCATTCTGCTGAAGATCTATGTCCTCGGCAGTATGGTTTCAAAGAGCGATGTTCCACCATTGATGCAAATGAAATTGATGCTGAGAGTGGTCCAAAAGGCAGAGGCTCATAGCCGCATCATATAAGGGATCGTTTTGTTGGTGAAACTCGATGTTAGAACCGCCTTCAACTCCGCTAGATGGGTGGATGTTCTAAATACGCTGGAAAACCCTTTTCAAGTTCCAGAATATCTAATGTGGCTTCTGAAAAACTACCTGAAGGACCAAAACCTGCTTTATAACGTGACATAAGGCCAAAGTAGGATGGCAGTTACATCGGGTGTTGCCCAGAGATATATCTTGAGTCCAAGCCTGTGAAACGTGTCTTAAGATGGGCTACTGAGACTGGAGATACCAGATGAGTCGTGGTTAATCGGTTATGTGGATAATTTTATGACTCTGGTCACTGAACACATCGCTGATCAAGGTGCAAGTTAGCCTCGGTATGCTAATGCGCCAAGTAAGAGGCTAGATGGCTGCTCGTGGGTTCAGTTTAGACTAGACCAAAAAATGAATCTCTAGAGTAAGAACGATCAGTACTGGAGATATATTAGCTGAATTGAAGCCAGCGGTGAAGTATCTGGGGCCACTGATAGACTCGAAGATGAGTTTCTCTGAGCGAATTGAGGGAACGGCTGCTTCGGGAGTATGAGCTCTGACCAACGTAGGGGGACACAGCTCTTGAATAGTGCAGTAGGGTCAGTGCTACTGTACGGAGCAGAAATATACGGTAATGCACTCAGTAAGGAGGTATACCGAAAACCTTGGCATAGGTAAAGAGAAAAGAAGCACTAACGGTTGGATCTTCATATCCAAAAGTCTCTGACTTGGCGGTGAGAGTTATCGCAGGCAGCGCTCACTCAACGATAGACAGCAGAGAATTTGGACAACGTGCTTCGTCCCGGATGTGAGACCGTTGCTAAATTGAAGGCATGGTGAGACTGACTTCTATTTGACCCAGCTTCTGAGCGGGCATAAATATTGTCAGTCTTACCAGCAGGAAGTTGTGGTCCTCCGATTGTCAGTTTTGCCCAGGAGAGTAAGACGATGCCTGCGACATATTTTTTGCGCAAAAAAATAGAAAAGATTGTGACGGGACCTCTACAGAGAAACGGTAGGGCTCACCCCGGGAAGTATAGTCGTGGTAATGTTTGGATCGGTTGATAAATGGAATCATTTGGTACAATATATTCAAGCAGCCATAAAAGGTGAAAGGTACTCACAGCAGCCGGGGTTATCAGGGCTTCGGGATCTCTTCCTCCCTCTCTGGATCCCCCAGGTTGAAGGCATCTCACGGGGAAACAAAACATGACCTGGCCCAAAGTAATGTGTCAAACGATTGCAGGTTGGGTTCTCGGTATGACAGGGGAGATCTTTAGTAGGTAGTCCAGTCGCTTGCATGTATAGGAGCCCCACGCACAGTGCGTATATGGCATTCACCTCCCAATCACCAAAAAACATATGCTTTTATGGAAAACTTCTTTGGCGCAAATGACTTTATGGTTTAAACAGAGTATCGCCAAGATATCATCATAAGCACCTAGCGTTGAATGTTTAATGTAGCATTTTATAGAATCAATTTGGCACAAGTCACGACCACCATTTCTACCCACCATGAATGCTAATATATGCAAGCGTCTGTGACCTTCTAATTCTTCTGAAGCTATGCAAGCACAAAAAAGAAATTTAAGAAAATCTTAAGTCTGAATCTGATTAACATCTGGAAAAAACTCAAATTGTTAATAGAATCGATCTTTTCTTTCCATAAAGTGTGCAAAAACGTATTGCCTCCCTCAGATAAAGTTCTGTTGGATAACAAACGATTTTCGAAAAAACGTGTGTTCAAAAACGCTATTACCCACTTTGAAGTTCGGAGAAAATTATTTTCCTGTTCTTTATAACATCAAATTTCCAATAATCGCTAACTACGAAATTAACCATTTTATTTACAGTGTGCCATAATCAGACATACTGCACGCTCGAGGTTTTCATGCCAGTAATCGTGAGAATAACTGCCAAACATTTCCAAAAGTCAATGGTCACGACACTTTTAAATCGTTTTGCGTTTTCTTTCCATTTTGTATATAGATGATTATCGAGTTCCCTTGCAGCTAAATGAAGGTTCAAACCTTATGCAAGACGTCCGTTTCGTGTGGCGATATTGCACCAAAGTTTTTCATTTCACTTCAACCCTTAAGAAAATAAGATGCTTTCAAATTTTTGATATGAAGTTCCGGCAATGAGGATTCGTTCATCTCACGCAGAAGCCAGTATTGAAGATCAAAGGATCCTTTTATTTATTCAATTAACTATAATTGTACTCACTTGGGCAAAAATCAATATTATTATCTGTATTGCACATGGTAGTTTTTTTGCCTTCAAGTCCGCATTGGCTAATTCCTCCACATCCTGTTCTTAAGATGATCATTATAAAAATTAAACAAATTAAGATGTCAAAATTAATCTTTGTTTGAATTAACATATCAAAACCCCGAAAGCTATCTTTTGCCGTAATGCTATTTATTTTCTTAATGTGAAAGGCCGTCCACGTTATTCCGATTGTTGCTGCCATGCATGTTAACAGTCTTGAGGTTGTTTTCTTCCTATTTTTCTCTATCTGTTTGTGAGCCCATCCATCTTCTCTCCACGTAACATACGTATCTAGTTTTTGGATCATTCGCTTGTACAACTAATGGTTCTACTAGTAGAATAGATAAAATGTTGAAAAAAGTGTTAGACTATGTATCATTGTCGCCTTTGGTAGGAAAACGTAACGGATTGAAATAAGAATAGAAAAAAGTCCGAATGGATGATGTTAATGTCTTAATTTTAGATTAAGAAGCGAAAAAGGCAATAACAAACGCCAATAGTTCACAAAATATCGATTCGAATCAATTTTTAAAGCATTTTTCTCCACAGAGTTGGGTGTTACTCATAAATCAGTTGAGCGTAAAGTTATGTAGATATCTGCTACAATTTATATCAATTGGATGTGGAGGGAATTTGAATTTTTTCGGTTTGGTTTTTTATTCTCACACTATCACTGATATTTTTAATATTGATTTTAACATCTTCTTCAGGAGTGTAAGCTTTTTCACTCAAGGATTTATGATTGTTTTCAAAGTAATTCAACATACCTGTGGACATCAAAGAGTGGCGGAACGGCTTCAACTTAAGTCTTGTTGATGGTGGGTTTAGAAGGTGTTTAAATTTGATATGAAGGAATTAACGGGAGACATTAACATGATTTGTGGAGAAACTCACATGTTTAGTGCTTTGGTTTTGAATATATTAAGTAAATATTCAATGTTACCTCAAATGACCTGATGAATTAATTCAAACCTGTCGTGGTGGGGTTTTGACGGTATTTTCTATATTGATATTTGCAACTGAGACAAAAAAGTGCCTCTAAATTTTACTTTTCTGATTCTTTTTGGTTTCTTTTTGTGGAAAAATGTTCGATCTACTTATTTAGAGTTGACAACATACTACAAGCTAAATTGGAGAGTTTCCGCGACGTCTTCTAAGTACACAGGGAGGGGGTACACGCAAATGGTCTTAGAAGGAAGCACTGAGTGATCCGTATGGATATCTCGTAGGGCAACACACCCTTCCTCTTTTTCCCTTCAGGTGCTCGGTTACCGGAAATCTAGACTACTCAGTCAGGGCCGTTACAATCCTTGCTTAACCATGTCACAATGGACCCCACATTAACCGCGAACCGCTGATTCTTCCCTGAATTCCTGAATCAAGAACACTCACAGACATTTCAGGGGCTTGTGGGAGAGGCATTGCTTTGAATCCACTTCAAATGCCCCTTTAAAGCGAGTTGATAATATGACTGATTTAGGAATAATATTTGCTTCATCTTTCAATTATCATTCTCATATAAACAATAAACGGAGCAGTATAATGCTAGGGTTTATAATAAGAAATACCCCAGTTTCTAGAAGCCTTCACGGACTCAAAACATAATTTTTTACACTTGTGAGAAGTAAATTACAGGGTGGTTGTTAATGTTTTGAAAGCGACACCTATTAACCACTACTGGAATCAAAATTTATGCGTCACATTAATATTTCATCTTCGATATGAATACACACCAAAGTTTATTTACATCTGTCAATTTGTTCTTTGTTACATGCCATTTGAAGTTGATGTACCAGTGAATTTTTAAACAGTGGATTAAACCGAAGGTTTATCAACAACAACAATTCATATAAAAATGTCGATAGCGTTAAACAAATCCGCTCCTTCATTTTCAACTGCGCGTCGGTGGGTTTTAAAAGTTTAAGCGTTGTCGTACAAGCGTTGAAGATGAATCACGCAGTGAGCGTGCAAATTGTGTAACAACAATTAGAAATTATAGAATAAGTCTATGAGATTGTTTGAAAGGACGCAAGCGCGACTAAGCGTGAAATTACTGATATCATAGGTATCTTGGATTAACTATATATTTTACACGAAGAATTACATATGAAAACGCTATTCGGAAAAATAGTGCCGCATTCGTTATAACTTCAACAAGAACTGAATCGAAAATGAATTTGTAAGCATAATTTGGAGCATTTTAAGCAGAATGAAACCAATTTTGTTACATTGTTTTTTAACTGCAGATGAGACTTGGATTCGCCATCATGATCTTAAATGGCAACAAGAACGTTTACAGTGAGCTGAAGCTGGTTGTTTAGTTTCAAAACAGGTCAAGTGACAACGATCGGCAAAGAAGGTTATGGCATCAGTTTTTGGAACTCAAAAGGGATTTCGTTGATTACTTATCTTAAACAAGTTGTGTATACAGACCTACGCTCATGTTAGAAGGGTTTTGTACCCAACTTCTCAGAAATGCAGTCACCAGCAATGAATAACGTCAAGAAATATGTCAAAGAGATGTGCACGTTCAAAGGAAAATCCATTGTTTTTCTACTTTCAACGGTCGCCATTTCGTTGCAAACCGACAAAAATCATTCAAATCATTAATTCTCAAAAGTATTAGGGTTATTGACCTTATTGGAAAATTTTAAGAAGATCAAGTCAAAACTGCAGTGACCAATTCGATGGAAAGTCCATAAAGTACCAAATTCATGTGTTATTGTTGTTGTAATTGGAGAAATTTCAAGCGGCTATAACTTTCGTGTATATCATTCGATTTTCATCAAACTTACAAAGTTTAAGAACCCTTAGTAAGACTACATAAATATTGAAATTAGTTCGGTTTGCGATTTTATTGGGGAAAATGTGAAATTCGAATATCATACTATTATTAACAAAGTTGAGTGAATTTCAACTTCTAAGGTATTTGTTGTTATTGTACTCAGAAACACCTACCTCCATAATTTTTTTCAGATTTTTCGGATCACAGGTGTCCAATCGCGAGGGGGGACACAAATTTTTCATGTATTTCCCCTCCCTGCGCGTCCCTCGAAGCAAAAATATCAAATTAAGACCTATTTTGAAAATTTCTCATCAAGACCTTTCATTTGATACACATATCGGCTACCTTTGATGAAATTTTTTTTTCGGGGGCCACTCCCCTATATGGGGAGGCCCCCCTTAAATGCCTTATAAAATTTGTAGTTGAACTTTGAAGAGAGTACCATTTTACACCTGCACACAAAATTTGATGTTTCTAGCTTAAGTAGTTTGCGAGAAAAAGTGCTGTGACACGCGGACGGACGGACGGACAGACGGACAGACAGGTCGTAGTTTCGCGGGCTTTGTAAAATTATTTTAATAAACCCTAAAAAAGATAAAACAATAAACTCAGAGTATGACTGCAACCTTTTGAATCAGTTGGATAAAAAATCTCGTCAAAAAAGACCGGGCTTACAGAAAAAAAAAATTGAAAGGATTGAAGTACGAATTGTTGAACACTGTAATGATTTTGAACACACACGTCTCGAACGTTCGAGACATGTTTTCAAAATTATTACAATTGGCGCCCAACGTGGGGCCCAAACCTATGAGCCTGAGATTAAGACCCTGAGATTAAGAGTCTCATGCTCTACAGACTGAGCTAGCCGGGCTCTTCTCAGATTAACTTTCATCCCTTACGCAGCATGTCGGTACCATCCACACAAACCTGGCGACCTGGGACCGTAAAGGCTGTTTTCTGGCGAAATGTCTCTGTTTGGGGGCTTAGCATCCCCCATATGTATCGCTTGAGACAGCAAGGTTGTCCTGCCGAGAGTTTCCTTCTCATGCGGTGGAAAAGCCGATATCGCCGAGTCAAGTTGTAGCTGTTGATTGGCATCCCGTACATGTCAAAGTGAGTGAGAAGTTACGGTCGCATCATGGACGGTAGCCACAGAGTCATGCATCGTGCTAGAAAAGAATACCGGGGCGAAATTAAATTTTTGGACGAAGTCCGACCCTAAGTACACGTTCTGTGTTAGTTGGGGTATGATGTACTATCCCTGGGACTTGGTCGTAAGCTTCTCCACCATGGAGTGACGAGTTCCATGCTGATTAGGACTTCTCCTGCAAAATTGGCTACTATGCAGTTGACACTGGCGCCAGTGTCAATCAAGCCTATCAGTCGCTTTTGCAGGATCTGTAGTGACCCGTATGAGTGAACACCGTTCTTCAATAATTCATCTAATTAAATCACCTGCAACATCTTCCTCGACTGCCTCACCTTTCTCCAGAAGCTCCGCATCCGACGCGTGGCTCACTGCCTTCTTGGAGGAGTGGTGAGAACCACCTCCTCATTGAAGATGCGCTGACGAGTAATTGGATAGTCCCGCAGACTAACATGAAAGGGTTTAACATGCCAGGGGCATTTGCCTCATCACCATTCCCCTGAACGTCCGGCTCAGTATCGCGCGACGTCGGCTGCAGAACTTCGGGAGAACTGTGTTTAGTGGTACGAACCAGCAATGTTGGGGTCGTATCCGAGGCTTGGTTGTACGTAGCAATGAGTTCAGTATCTGTTCGTTCGGATTTTAGGAGTGCCGACGTGTGTTTGCGGACCCGCTGGCAAGTTTTTTTCGCAACTTATAATCTGCACAATCTGAGGAGTACGTGTCTACTTTTCCGCACTGGTAACAGAAGACCGTCAGTTCAGCTGGACATGTAGAGAATCACTGTTCCGGTTGTCAGCAGTTCCAACAAACCGTAGGGCTTGAAACTACCTCTACGAAAGGTCGGTCAGTGGTTAGTTTGGACTCGCAATCCAAGGGGACTTCACTTCTTGTGATATGTGTGAGCTTCGTGTCTACGTGATCAGCTGCTACTTATTCTGCAGTAAGGTTGCTTCGTTGACTAGGTCCCATCATGCGAGGTTGTGGACGAAAGGTTCCTGGCCGTTCATCTAATCGTTCTTCTCTATGGGCATGTAAGTATAAGGCTTGCACGGTATATATTGGCACATGAAGAACGCTGTTTTGAAGCTCCCACCGCATGTTCTCCTTGGTGATTTCACCAGTTTGTCCTCGCGCATACGTTTTCGTAGCCGAGTGGCTAGACGTAGTATACTGGTATGAAACTGTTCTGCTTCCGTATTTGTTCGCGCAATTCCCGTTCAGTGAGACCATCATCAAAGTTGTCGCAAAAAGCTGCACAGAAGGAGTTCCAATCAGGGCGTGCTATGGATTCTTTAAAACTCCAGTACCATTTGACAGTATCCCCGCTGAATTAGAGGTGCGCGTGTCGAAGAAAGGCCGAGAAGTCTCCTCCCAGCGTATGACTACTAGTGCCTGAATTCAGAACAGGAACCTGTCCACTGGTGTTGCCAAGTTAAAGCTGAGTCGGCAACTCTCCATTATGCGTGGTGTCGGGTCTTGGGCTTGCGTTGCAAAGATTGCGGAGCGATTCGCTTCATTGGTCGGCCCACCTTGCGGAACTAAGTCGTGCGTTGTCTTAATCGGTGGGGGTGTGTAACTGTACCGTGGTTGATACTCTCGGGCTTTGGGGTTCATTCCCGAGCTCCTTCGGGGGAGGTTCCAATCCTCAACCAGTCAAGAGGTGGACAAGCCGCACTTGGATTCGGTTCCCTGCCCTGTGGAGTTCTTGTGCGACTGGGGTGCTGGCTGCTCCTGAGGTCTTGGAAATCTCTCTTCCATTGTCCTATCCTGTCGGGCAGCCCTTGCAATAAGGACAGAATCGTCTCATTACCAGTGGTGTTTGAAGGCGCTATTGGGGCGTCTACCGGTGCTTATATAACCGGATCTTCCCCGCCTACGGCTCCGTGGTCGTTCAACAGTGGTTGTGTCTGGTCATTATTCCGGGGGTCTTTCACCACTGTGCCACGCATAGGGACTTGCATTCCAAGGAGGTCATCTAAGGCACTCTGCTCGATCGGGCGTCTGCATAAAGGACAGAGATTGGATGTTTCCACGAGCTGCTGGACGTCTTCGTAGCAGTTCCCACAGTTGGCTTGCTGTACAGTTTCAGAGCGGGTTCAGCATTTCTCCGCTCCGCTTGGTTGCCATCTTTGTCGGTAATAGAAAAAAAATCAAATGAATAATAAAAACGCCTACTAAATATTTGAAAAAAATGAGTTGTTACTTTTAAGTGGCAGATGGTGGCGAGCTAAAATAATCTATCAAAAAAAAATTTTTTTTAGTGAATTCTTTCCTTTCCAGCATCACCGACTGCTGGTCTGCCGAAAAGCGGGTACTCCTGGCCGATTTTAAAATTTATCCCCAACACCAAATACATTACAACATCCACTGTATCCACCCGATTTGGCTTCCTCTGACTATTACCTCTTCAGGAATTTGAAACAATTTCTTCGTGGAATACATTTTTTGTCAGATGAAGCACCTTTGCAGCCGTGGAGCAGTATTTTGAAGAGCTTCAAGATAATAATTATAATGATGATATAAAATTATCGGGGGTCGTTGGAATAACCGTGTTGAGGTTGTGGGAGATTATATTGAATAAAAAACTAATTGCTATCAACGCTTTTGAACCATACCTGTAGAATAACTATCAATCCAATGGAACCCTCACTATCAATCTTATTCTGAGAATGTGTAAAATATTATTTAAGATTCATCGCTTACAAACATGTCATCTGTTGAGAAATTATATAATATTCCCAGCTAAAGGGTGGTCCAACCAAAACGCACGCTGCTAATTGCAAATAAAACAAAAAGTTTTCAGGGAATTATTTTAATATTTTTAATTATAATAGAAAGATCTATGACAATGAAGTGTAAAACAAAATATTCAGACGTTTGCCATGGCTACGGTGGCATACTTCTATCCGATGGTCCATATTTTCAATGACTCTGAGACATAATTGAGGTTCAATGTCGTTAATGTGCTGTATTATCTGATCCTTTAGCTCTTGAATTGTTCTTGGTTTATTGACGTACACTTTTTCTTTTAAATGTTCCCAGAGAAAGAAGTCTAACGGTGTCATATCACATGATCATGGCGGCCAATTAACATTGCTACAACGTGAGATAACACGGCAATTAGATTTCTCGTGCAAAAGAGCCATTGTTTCCTTGGCTATGTGGCAAGTGGCACCATCCTGTTGAAACTTTTTATCGTCCAGGTCCACAACCTCAATTTCTGGCCACAAGAAGTCCGTTATCATCTCGCAACAGCGAACACCGTTCACGGTAACTGCTTGCCGGATTCATTTTCGAAGAAGCACAGCCCGATGACGCCGCCAGCCCATAAACCGCACCAAACAGTCATTCTTTGTGGATGCATCGGCTTTGCAACAATCATTCGTCGATTTTCATTTGCCCAAATGCGGCAATTCTGCTTGTTAACGAGTCCACTGAGGTCAAAGTGTGCCTCGTCACTGAAGACGATTTTCTTTGTGAAGTCACCATTCCCTTATATTTGTTCAACAAACCATTCGGCGTATTACCGACGCTTGAAATGGTCAGTAGGCTTCAGTTCTTAGGTCAATTGAACCTTGTAAGTGTGTAAATTCAAATCTTTATTCAAAGTTTGCATCAGCAATATTCGTGAGATGTTCAATTTTTGGGCACGACGACAAGTAGCGGTTGACGGCTCTTCTGCGACACAATCGCAAACAACAGCAATGTTTCCCGTAGAGCGAACTGGGTGAGCATGCAAAGGTGATTTCGCATATCCTACAGACCCAGTTTACTGAAATTTGCGCACAATTCTCTCGGTTGTGGACACATTAGGTCAATTATGTTGACCAAAAAAATCACGAAGTGCACTAAATGCATTTTGATTTGAATGCCCGTTTTCGTAAAAGGCTTCAACAACCTTAACGTGCTGCTCAATTGTGTGTCTCTATATCTTTGAATTTGTCAAACACTGAAACAAAGAAATGTCAAATTAAGTTGGGCGAAAAACTTGTCATTCAGGTATGACTCGCAATTGACATCATGCATTGTGGTTGAACCACCCTTTACATAGATGTTCATATTGAAGACATTGTGTAGCCCAATATCAATGATTCAGATAACGATTTCAGCGAAAGTGATTTGATCTCGCTCTCTGAGCTCCAGTGCAGCTCCATGGTAACCATATTTACATGGACTAGAAATCAACGGAACTTCGAAACACTGAACTTCTTCGAGCAACACAGTGGAAATTGCAATATTGACGAAGGGATAGAACTTCCAATAGAATTTTTTTCTAGCTTGCTCCCGGATAAGTTGTATGTGACACAATCTGCAGCTGCAACAGGAAAGCCTTTTGTAACAACAAACGTAGACGAGATGAAAAAACTTTCAGTCAATTATTTTTAGGGTTTTGCACTAAAATACAAAACCCTATTGCAATCACGACCTTGCCCGTCTTTCCGTCCGTCCGTCCGTCTGTATGTCACAGCACTTTTTCTCCAAAACTATAAAGGCTACAGCCATGAAACTTTGTAGAAAGGTCAGAAGTGGTGACTTCTTGAAACTTCAAGGGTGGAAAAATTTTTCAGAGGGGTTTATGGGGGTCTTCCCGTATAGGGAGATGGCCCCTCAAAAAAAAAATTTCACCATTGGTAGTCGAGTAGGGTGTCATTGGAAAGGTCTTAATGAGATCTTTTCAAAACAAGTCTTAAAATTGCCTTATCTGTACTTAGGGGGGCAGGGGAAGGGGAAATGTACAAACTTTCGCGTACCCCCCATCATGATTGGATACCTTGCATCCGAAAAATCTGAAAAAAATCATGAATGTAGGCCTCTATGAGTATAACAACAGCAAATGCATGGGAAGTCGAAATTCACTCAACTTTGTTAGTAATAGTATGATTTATGGATTTTATGCTTACTTGAATAAAAGCTTAACGGTACCCTTAAACTCAATAAAATTCAGTACAAAGATGAATATTTATAAGATTGATCTGTTCTGAAGATGTTTATGATCAAATAACTGATCGAATTGATGTCCTCATCAATGAAAAAGATCAATTGATTTCCCGCCAGAGCTCAAAGTCCCGAGCAAACGATGAAAGCTTTGTGGAAATGACTACTTGCTTTGATGATCTTGCTTCGACGCTATCAAGTAGCAATAACAACATCACAAGAGCTCTTGAATCAGTTGACAAACGCCTCACTTCGATGAGAAACCTAATTTCTAATCTTCATCTTCCGAGCACTAAAGACTTCAACAAAGTCAGCATGAAAGAGTTACTGGAAAATCTGTTGATGAAGATACCAGCGCAACAACAAAATAACACACTCCTCTCTGAGGTATTAGCGAAAATCGAAGTTCTAGATAAACGATTCGCCTCATGGAAGAAACAGTGCAAGGCTTTTCGGTAAACCAAAAAACCGCAATATTTCCCAAAATCAACGCGCCGCATGTTCCCTGTTTAACTGATACACAGCCCAGTAGTCCACTATTAACAAGTCCAAAAAGCCCCAAGCTCATCTACAAACTTGGAACCTTCTGGTCAACAGAAGAGTGGGATAATCGCATCAAAAGACTTGCGGATTCAAACCAAGAGGCAAACTTCTGCACTTTCTATGTAAAAGGAAGTAGAAGGATTTGTAATGAGGCTATAATTCGAAAAACAATTGAAAATGACCTTCTAATCAGTGGATGCAGAGTTGAGCAGCTACCTTCCCGCAATCAACAAAGACGTGGCTTCAAAGTTTTGATTCCAACGTGATATGCCTCGCTTTTCACGAGTTTCAAGAAGAAGAATGGTATTTTATCCTGGTGCGGCATGGTTTTCAAGAAATGGATTGATCAAATCGCAAGCCCTGGATCCAAGGACAGTAAAAAAATAAGTAGCGCTAAGTATGTATGTAAGCCCATTACCCTTACTAATGGTCCAATAGCAACTTCCAATATGAATCCTAAACCTCAATCCGTATTTTCTCCTTCGAAACACTTGAATGCCTTCAACGCTTCGAGTAACTGTAGCACTTCGATTGTCGACCCAAAACTTCACTCTATTAGCTTTAGTGCTGGTTAACTGGAAACAGTCATAGACGCGGAGGCGTCTACTGCACAAAACCTAGAAGCAGCTACCTCTTTAAACTATAAATCTTCTACTATACAGGGCACTTATAATAACTTCGTGCGTGGAGAAGATTTAATTCCAAATTCGTCCGGATCAATTTTACAGCGCATATCACTTGTTCCTAATAATAACAATCAATCCTTTTTAGACCCGTTGTTGCCGCCTACAGTCAAGGCCACTATAGTTTCGGGTGCTGACCTGGAAAAAAGATATTTAATATCTCGACTTAGAGATAATACAATTTACGTATCGGTTCGGCTCTACCTGCCATACATGCACAAGGCATCAGAAACCAATTGTAAAGATGGGAAAACGAAAACAAGTCTGGAAATTATGATTCAGAGAGAAGGTCTTCCAATTGATCTGGACGCTCTCCGGCTTCTGTATTTTTCCTACCATGAAAAACTAGGTATCACCGTTAACCAGGCAAAAAAAGATCTCGAAACCTATGCACTACATGTTAGTTCAAATCATATCTCGCCTTGCAAAGGGCAAGGGAACAGCACCATAAGTTTTTTCGTCGTCAAGAAGCAGAATATTTTAAAGTTATTTTACCATAACTGTGGTGGTATACGTAGTAAGTTAAACAAACTTTTTCTTGACGCAAAGTTGTGCCATTTTAATATCCTAACCCTTCCCGAAACATGGTTGAATGACTCTCACATTAACGAAAAGATCCTTGATAGTGACTGGAATATATACAGAGACGATAGAGAGCGTCACTGTACAGGAATCGCGAGGAGGTGGTGTTTTAATTGTAGTACACAACTTCTTTATGAGTAAGCTAGTAAATTTCACGCAAAACAAATTATTCCAGCATAAAGTGGTTAAAATAAAGTTAGGAAGATCTTATTTATAAATTGGCGTTTTTTTATGTCCCCCCAAACTCTAACGATACTGTCTACGACGACGTTGTTGCTGAAATTGGTGCAATTACAAATGAAGAAGATAAGATTATAATTACTGGTAACTTTAATCGTCCAAACTTAAAGTTTATGGTCGATGAACAAGACGGTCTCCTTCTTCCTATCAATCTCCTAAATAGTAATGATTTCAATCTCATGAGTACCTTTTATAGTAACGATTTGCAGCAAGTAGCTCCTATACCCAACCAAAATGGCAGATGGTTAGATCTTATTTTCTCTAACTCTTACGACGAAGTAATGGTCAGTTCAACTGATGACAACGAGCATCTGTTTTCTAATTCAGTTCATCACTCCGCTTTTACCGTTGAATTGTCCACTTCTGATACTTCTAATTCTATATCGTACAATTCCGCTATTGTATATGACTTTCGTAATGGCAATTACGATCAAATCAATTGTCTTTTATCCCGAGTAAATTGGAATGACACTTTGTCAACGTTAGACTTGGATACAGCATTATCCACCTTTTATAGCATCATCTTTGACGCCCTTGAATCATTCATACCTAAAATAAAAAAAAACAAGACGTCAGAGCCATGGCTCGGAAGAGATCTCCGGCATCTACGCAACGAGAGGAATAAACTTAACAAGCTCCTTAAACGCAATAATGATGCCAGCGATGAGATCAAGAGTAAGTACAACGAGGTTGCTCTCGAATTCAAACTAAAATCCCAAGAGGCATATTAATCGTACGTTATCGTTGTAGCAGAGGAAACTTTTTCCAATCCAAGAAAGTTTTTTGACTTCGTAAACGTTAAGCGTAAAACCCATGGCTATCCTTCGATTATGACATACAAAGACTCGACGTCATCTTGTGTAGAACAGATCTGCGAGTATTTCGCAGACCACTTTCAGCATGTTTACTCGAACTCTGCTACTCCACTAAACCTAGAGCCTCCGGAATAATCGTCTGGAACCCTTATAGAGAACATATCGATTTCAGAAGATGAAATTCTCCAAGCTATCGAGGATCTCGATTTAAATAAAGGACCTGGCCTAGATCTGATTCCACCCTGTTTTTTGGCCTCCTGCAAAAGTGAACTGCCTAGACCCCTGTTCATTATTTTCAATAAATCCCTATCTAGTGGGATCCTTTATAAAACCAATACATAAAAAAGGTAAAAAACGGCTTGTTGTGAACTACAGGGGCATTGCTATCTTATCTGCTATGCCGAAACTGTTCGAAAAAATTATTTGTAGTAAAATTTCTCCCATTATCGAACCATTTCTTAATGAAGAGCATAATGGTTTCCGTAAAAACAGATTTACTACCACTAATCTAATCACTTTGACGTCGGATATTCTTCTAGAATGGAGCAAGGAAATCAGATTGATACCATATACACAGATTTTAACAAAGCATTTGATAGAGTGAGCCATGGAATTTTGTTGAAAAAACTCCGTAGCTTCGGCATATCAGGTTCAATACTAAGCTGGATTCAGTCTTATTTGAAAGGCCCACACAATTTGTCAAATTTCAAGGGCAGTTGTCGCGTGAGATCAATGTCACCTCTGGGGCTCCTCAGGGCAGTCATCTCAGTCCATTTCTCTTCAATAATTTCATCTCAGATCTTTCGGAAGCGCTGTCTGATATTTTGCACCTTTTTTCTGCTTACGACCTCAAACTATATCACAGTATACAATCGTTAACTGATGTATCTTTTCTTCAATCCAAACTAACCGCCCTCCACCAATGGTGCGATATGAACCATCTTGAACTAAATCTGGAAAAATGTTACGTGATAAGCTTTTCAAGAAAAAAGAATGTCGACACATATAACTATGAAATTAACAACACACAACTGCGAAGAGATGATAAAGTTGTAGACCTTGGCGTACTATTAGACGCCAAACTCAGATTCAACCTTCACTACGATGAAATTTTGTGCAAAGCTTATAAGATGCTGAGTTTTATTAAATGGAGGGCGAAAGAATTCATGAATATTTGGGCCACAAAATCCTTGTCCGCCTCGCTAGTCCGTCCTATTCTCGAATACGGCTGCATAGTCTGGGACCCTATATAGGCCATCTATAGCCGTAGGCTTGAGTCTGTACAAAAACAATTTTTACTCTTTGCCTTAAGATCTCTGTACGACCCGACTTCTTTTCACAACCTACCATCTTATGAGGATCGACTCCGAACATTAAACCTGACATCACTCGCTTCCAGAAGAGTCGCTTTGTCTGCATGTCTACCTTTCGACGTAATAAGGTACAATATTCAAGTTACTGTTTTGTCAGACAAGATGCACTTTCACGATCCTATTAGAGTCACGAAACACATTCCCATGTTGACCACGAGTACACACCACACCAATTATGCAGACAATGAGCCGGTTAACAGATGCTGTAAGGCATTCAATAAGTTAAGCGATCTGTATTCCGCAACCACTTCCAAGTCCTGTTTTAAATCCAAAATATTAAAAGTTCTCAATTCATCGACTACATAATTAAGATTGTATTATTGTATTGGTATTTTACTTCAGTTAAATTTGATTTGTATTTTAATTTAAAATGGGCCTTGTTTGGCGACTGAATAAATAAATAAAAGTTTCACAAAGATCGATTGGTATTTAATGAATTAAAGCGATTTGAATTTTCCTGTATTACTATGGAACAATATGCGCCGTATTACTAAGGAAACATATAGGTATGGAACCATATGCGCTTTTTACCGACTCAGACACTACAGCTTTGCTGAGATTTGCATGAAAATTTCAGGAACGATATGTTTCATGAATATCTTTGAGAATTGGTTCAGGTAGTGGTATCAGTAATCGTAAAACAAAATAGTAGCTGTTTTAAATGCGAAGATTGAATAATTTTGAGTTATTTTTCCCCAACTTCAACGTTTGAGGTGCATGCTTTGAACACTTGATTCAATTTAATGGATAACTGAAGATGAGTACCTACAATTAATACTCATACGTGAAACAAGTCTAGAAGGCAGAAGAGAGCTCATAGCAAAAGGGCTTTGTAACCATTCTATGATTCGAAAAAATTGGCCATGAATCGATGATTACAGTACAGGGTAGTGGCCCCTGAAAAAAAATTTCATCAAATGTAGCCGATATGAGTATCAATTGAAAGTTCTGTATGAGAGCCTTTCAAAACAGTTCTTAAATTGACAGTTTGATCTAAAAAATCTGTAAAAATTATCAAGGGAGATATTTAAGGGTATAACAATAGCAAATACCTCAGAAGTCAAAATTCTTGAATTTCACATTTTCTCCAATAAAACCGTCTTTGACATGTTTCTTGATTTTAGTCGTTGCTGGTTACTGCATTTTGTAAGTTGACTACAAAACCCTTCTGACATGAGCGTAGGTCTGTCTACCCAACTTGTTTTGATTTGATATCCGCAAGCTAATTTCCAATTTTTTCGAAAAGCTTTGTTGTGTGAGCAGACATGTTTAGACTCCTTTGAGTCATATTCAGTGTCTGAGGAAATGACTTTATAAGGTGTAGGATGGACTAAGTACATAGGTACTAAATTAGGCCAGATAGGGGGATCCCATCCAAAAAAAAAAAGCAAAAAACCTAAAATCCCTCTACCTGGCCTAATTTAGTACTTCCCTGCTGTAATGATTTTCGAAATGTCCGTGTAGGACACGGGTGCCGATGGTCTGGCACAAGTGTCAGCGAGCTAAAACAACACCGACCTCAGCTAACTAGCTTCGCTTAACGACCGCGTACGCGTGCTTGACGACTAGCATTTGCGGACTAGGGTTTGCGGGTTCTTGTCGAGCCACGAAGCTACACTACAAAATACTTATCACGCGTACTCTACTCTACAAGACGCACCGATCAATTTTTATTGTCTTTAGAAAAGTTCTATTAGGTGTCAATTAATCTACTCTACAGAAATTCAATATTGTTTTGCCTCGTTAAAGTTAGCGGACACGGAGGCTTGAGACAAACGCAACTATTACACAAAAAGCAACCGTTACTTTCACCGAAGAAGGTCGTTGCATTACAAGGGGAATGTCAAACCTAAAGATGTTAAAGTGGCTGAAGTGAACCACTCATCTCTGCCTAAAGGATGGAAACTTGACGGATGCAGTTTACTTTACACTAGTAAAACAACAAACTAAGCAGTTTCGACGGGGTGACCACCTTTTCTCTTCAGGAGCAGCCACTCCTGATCACCGCGGGGCTGCTCGACTGCTTATGTTTATTACAGGGCAGTCTTTTCGATGCCGACCCAGGCATGGAGAGACTGAAGGATTTCGCTCTACACTAGTGAAGAAACAATTGTTTTCGCAGTGGAGAGATGGTTGTTATAATTTTAGGCCCCTCTTCTTGAATACAAGTCCCTGTCTTCTACGAAAGTATGCTAATAAAAACCGCTAACCAATCATAAAAACAAATCGGGTGTCGGTCAGGACTAATTGATGATGCGGATTTTATCACTGCCGCTCATCAGATTAGCTCCCAGCAAAAACTGACGCAATTCCAAGCAATGTATTTGAAAACCCCTGGCACCATCAGTTTGTTCAAAATTAGAACTGTCCGACTTCAAACTGTATAAAAATGTGCAAACCTTTCTTTTGGTAACATTAAGGGACGCACTTCTCTATAACATCATCGGCATGTTCAGGCGACTGAGCCACCACGAACGAAGAACTCCAGAAGATGCTATAGACCTTATTATACCGAAGACAAGACAAACAACACCAAAAGAGAGTTTCTCGGTGACTCTATCTTTACTTTATGGAACCCTCTAAAGCATGCTACGTTAATATCAAATGGTGAGGGCGACAATAAAAATTGAATCGGTTCATCTGCCGACAGCAAAATTAAAAATGTGAGAACTCGAAGGAGAGTGGTGTTGTTTCCCCTTCGGGCCCCACGTTGAGCGCCATTGTAATGATTTTCGAAATGTCCGTGTAGGACACGGGTGCCGATGGTCTGGCACAAGTGCCAGCGAGCTAAAACAACACTGAGCTCAGCTAACTAGCTTCGCTTAACGCATTTGCGGGATCATATGAGGCGGGTTCTTGTCGAGCCACGAAGCTACACTACAAAATACTTATCACGCGTACTCTACTCTACAAGACGCACCGATCAATTTTTATTGTCTTTAGAAAAGTTCTATTAGGTGTCAATTAATCTACTCTACAGAAATTCAATATTGTTTTGCCTCGTTAAAGTTAGCGGACACGGAGGCTTTAGACAAACGCAAACATTACACAAAAAGCAACCGATACTTTCACAGAAGAAGGTCGTTGCATTACAAGGGGAATGTCAAACCTAAAGATGTTAAAGTGGCTGAAGTGAACCACTCATTTCTGCCTAAAGGACGGAAACTTGACGGATGCAGTTTACTTTACACTAGTAAAACAAAAAGCTAAACAGTTTCGACGGGGTGACAACCATTTCTCTTCAGGAGCAGCCACTCCTGATCACCACGGGGCTGCTCGACTGCTTATGTTTATTACACTGCTTAACATACTTAGCCTAGTGTTTCATAGTCCCACACTCTGGGCGTAAATAGCTTTATCTCTCTACCGCAAAAATATAAATTTAAAGAATGTATCGTTAATTTTACTGATCAGTATGTGCGGACTTATCCTGAAATCAATACAAATACAATTATTAAAACTAATTCTGATCCTAATTACAATTTAATAATGTTTATGAAAGCTTTTATTCCGAATACGGATTGCTCTTCCAGCTGTTCTAATTCAAATAAGAAATATTCTTCCACACGTCCGAATCCTTTTATTCTCACTTTCCATATCAAATCTTTTAACCCACACATTTGGCTCCGACAGCAAACATGATGCTTCAGACTTCATTGCATTCAATGGGCAAAATTATCCTATTAACGTGTCACCGATTCAAAATATATGTGTGCTTATGCGATGTTTAAAAAGTCATAAATTAAGATTAATATTAAGGAGAGTGCACTTCTGCTGGTGTTAGTGAAGAAGCTGTTCAGCTCAACAAGAGAAATATATGCTGAAACGTATGCAGAGTATCTATGCAACACAATATCGAATTGAGTAGCAGGTTTTTCGCGATAAATTGTACAAATGAGTGAAAAACGAGATCATAATAACGACACGAAAAGGAAGGCAGACATGGTTGAAAGTGCGACATTAATGGCATGGAAGTGCATTAGGTGCGACATAATATGTAATTGTGTTAGCATAAGTCATGCTTATACTCGCGAGCGTTTATAGAAGCGCACAACGGAAATGATAAGTGATCATTGTCGTCATATGGTTTCGAGGACAATCATCGAAGAAATCCATTCAAGGATTAAAGATGACTGTGAGTGGTTACTTCGCTAAATATTATTCTTTCTAATCAACCATGGAAACCGTTCCTCTTCTACATTCGTAGTCAACTAATTATTCCGATGCATCCATTCTGCGCCAATAAAACAAAATCTTAAAACAACCTCTCCACATGCAACATCCTTAATTATACCACCGCAAAAACATCACTCAACCATCAGCCTCAACAGCTTTTGAACGTCGCTCGTCATCGATAAAAACCACCTATCAGGGGAAAAAATCGCTAGAATGTTGCAGAAAAATTTGAATTTCTGAGTGCCCCACTCAGCGTAAGTAAATTGAGCACGGCCTATCTAGAAAAGTGCCAAGTCATACTTGCAATATTACTCTCCTGCGCGCCAACACCCAAAGACAGACGGACGGGGTGAATATTTTTGCATGAATTTCTCGAGGAAAATAAAACAAAAACTCCCTGGAAACGAAAATTCCACCACGAATGCATCATGTAGTCGAAATGCACTTTAAAAAACGCTAAACACTTCAGTTATTGATGCACATCCAAAAGAGGAGCCAACACAGTGGGAGTATAAGATTCTGATGAAGAAGAATTGTTCACATGATTCTCCGTATAAATTTGCGAACAGCTCCTTGAATAAATTGTACATTATCAGCATGACAACATAATAACAAGTTTGCAGCCAATACCACTTGGTTACCAATTAAATGCAACTTGATCCACAAAAGTACTCTTAACACAATAAATACAAATTAGGATTAGATAGCCACAAAGTGCCAAAGGAGCATAGACCCTAGTAGGCATGCATGAAGCGGGTAATACTCGTATATGATAGAGTATGAACGCCCCGTGCCTTTATGTTGCTATCGCTAAGCGATACCCATTAGTCCACCCTCTTTGGTAAGTTGTCAATTATTTTCCATTAGCGTATCCCAGTCTGAGGGTTTATTGTGGCGAAGTCTATTAAGGCAAAGCCTTTACTTTTGGGTGGCAACCAAAGTCACATCGCACTTGTCCCACATATGTTATAAATGAGGCGTAAAAACACTAGAATTTGTTTTGATGTACTTAATTATGTTTACTCAAATTGAATCAATAATTCAGAATTTAATCAAGATGTATCATTCAAAGTATTTGTTGTGGAAATTTTTTGTATTTGCCGATTCTAAATTTAAAGCGTGGGGTATGCAAATATAAGGAATCCATGAACTAATTTTATGTCAAGGAAAGTTTCAATATTGTTGGTTGATGCTGTAACAACATTAACATATGTTAAAAATTTAAAATCAGAAGTGGTTGTCTCACTCAAGTTGGTCATGTGAGGTATTAATTGAAATCTCTTAATGAGAGTATTTTAAAATAGGTCCTTAAACGATTATTTATACAGTGGAGAGTTCAGGAGGAGTGGAAAAGGATGAACAATTTTGAGTACCTTTTTTGATTCTTCTTCTTATTCTTTGTAGCACTATAGCTCCTCTCGGGCATTCGCTTAGAGATGGTTAGAGTATCTCATTTTCATGACCGTATTGATTTTTTCGGAAGTTGGTTTGGTCAGTACCATGCTCCCGTGTGCTTGCTCAGCTATGATATGATCTGATTAAATCAGCACATATCACCACTGAGAGAGCACTCATAGTCTCTGAACAAAATCTCGTTGCTCCCAACGAGATTTGAACCTGGGACCTTCGGCTTATGCGTTCACGCTCTAACAACAAGACCACACAGACGTCTTTTTAAGATTGAACACCTTTAAATTATTTGTTTACTCTAACTATCTCTAAGCTAGGGCCCAAAAAGGGTTGTAGTGCTAAGAGCAAAGAAGCAAAAGAATTATTTTTTTATGAAAAATCTACAAAAATCTTTGAGATAAACTCTAATGAGTACACTAGCCTAAAGAGCCAAAATTCACTTAACTTTATTTATAATAGTAAATAATATGGATTTAGACAAGCGCAAAAACACCGAGACCACAAATTACGAGATTTGTTTCGAGTGATTCTTTAGACGTACACATATAAAATCAGCACGTGTCACAGTTGCCACGACGGACATAAGGTCAGATCATGGTTCTGGCCATATCACCTTATCGAGTGCCAACACATTCATTCAAGATAATGAGATGCTCTTACTATCTCTAAGCAAAGGCCTGAAAGAGACTGCAGTGCTAAAGCAAAAATATAAAATAATAAATACTATAATAAACATTAGATAGTGAAGCAGGGAGTCGATGGTAAGGCATCAAACCAAACACATCGTAAGCGAAAACACTAAGGTGTCAAAAATTAAAGTAATAAAGAAAATAAAATACAAGTATAGCGCAACAAAGGAAATAAAGCCCGGAAAGCTGGCAACTGCAAAGCGAGTCCCCAAATATCGAAGGATGGTCCGATGCGGACAGTAACGAGAAGACGCACCTACCAAGAAGTATAGCTGCCAGGAAAGAAATACTACCGGAGCAACTATGGAAGTAGAGCAAGCTGCAACAAACGCTCCAAACAGGGTAATTATTTACCGGATCAGCATGGAATCGGAAGGATTTAGAATGGCTTAAGGTAAATTGGCAATTAAAAGAAAGTCACCCATTCTTATCCAAGCACCAACCCCTCATAATCCAAACCCATACGCGCCTCTTTCGCGAGAAGAAAAACTAACCTCCAAGCAAAACACGTGTGCTCCTGAAAAGAAAACGTCATGATGTCCTCCTATATTCGTAGAAGAAATCACATCAATCACGGTTAAAAAATCATGGGAAGGAGCCCCACAACGAAGTGTAGAATTACTCGCCTGAGCGCGAGCAAATATAAATTACAATTGACGAAGTCGCCATCCATGATAAATTACTGGATTCGATCCGCAGATCTAAAGCGGAAGGTTACTCCTTCACACCAACAGAAGGCAGAAAGTATACAGCCATACTCAGAGGTGTAGACCAGGCATTCGGAGCTATACAGGTCAGAGAAGACAGCGAAATACATGTCCGAACATCAAAATCGACAATGTCTTACCGTTAAACACTGGATGGTCTAAAGCGAACGACGTGAACTTAGACTTATACAAATAACACTCAACCAAAGAGAAGACCAAGACCGCCTCCTAAAGCTCCGTTTCATCCTTCATTAGAAAGCGACACGGGAAAAGCCCAGAATGAGTGACCTACTCCAGTGTTATAGATGTCAGCGCTTTGGCCATGTCTCGGCGAATTCTGCCTTGCAGGCAATATGTGTAGCTTAAGGAGAGGACCACAACCCCCCAAGAATGTCCAAGAAAGGACACTGACAAAACAAGTAACCCACCTTTCTGTGTCCTCTGCAAAGAGAAAGGCTACCCATCAAATTTCTCCAGATGCCCGAAAAGGAGAAGATTGGTAAACAAGATAGCGCTTTTAAAGAATAAAAGAACAACCCTCATTTCAACCCCATCTTTCGAATATATCCAAACCCCAATAGCAACGGCCACATCCACACAACCAGTACCTCTATTCTTGGAAGTCGCGAGTGGAAGAAATTCAACTATGTCCCGGAACGCAGTACCACAAGAGAACCCTCTTCAAAGACTCCACAACAATACAGTCCAACTTTTAGGAATATGACCAGGGGAATTCTTAAAAAGGTTGAACAATTCTGGCTGAAATACGATGGCATGCCAACACAGGACAAGCCAGTTTTGCTCATTGAGTTATACCTTAACCTGTATGGGGGTTAATAAGGTAAATAATTTCTATTATACACCGTCCCCTAATACGTACAGGGGCTGAAGCAACTTGAATTTCCATCGGGGAAAAAATAACAATCAAATAAACAATAATTAAGAAACCGATTAAATAAATAAATAAGTTGGGTAAATAGACCTACGCTCGTGTCAAAAGGGTTTTGTACCCAATTTCTCAGAAATGCAGTCACCAGCAATGAATAACGTCAAGAAATATCTCAAAGAGATGTGCACGTTCAAAAGAAAATGCCTTGTTTTTCTACTTTCAACGGTCGCCATTTTGTACAACCAACAAAAATCACTGAAATCATGAATTCTCAAAAATATTAGGGTTATCGACCTTATTGGAAAATTTCAAGAAGATCAAGTCAAAACTGCAGTGACTGTTCGATGAAAGATCCATAAAATACCAAAATCATGTGTTATTGTTGTTATAATTGGAGAAATTTCAAATGGCCATTACTTCCGTGTATATCATTGGATTTTCATCAAACTTGCAAAGTTTAAGAATCCTTAGTAGGACTTCTTAAATATCGAATTTCGTTTAGTTTAAGGGTACCGATGCAATTTTATTGGGGAAAATGTGAAATTCGAATATCATATTATTATTACAAAATTGAGCGAATTTTGACTTCTGCTGTTGTACTCCATAATTTTTTTGAGATTTTCCGGATCACAGGTGTCCAATCACGAGGGGGAGGGACACAAATTTTTCATGTATTTCCCCTCCCTGCGCGTCCCTCGAAGCAAAAAGTATCAAATTAAGACCTGTTTTGAAAACTTCTCATCAAGGCGTATGATGAATTTTTTTTTCGGGGGCCACTCTCCTTCATGGGGAGGCCCCCTTAAATACCTTATAAAATTTTTTGTAGATGAACTTTGAAGAGAGCACCACTTTGCACCTGCATACAAAATTTGATGTTTCTAGCTTAAGTTGTTTGCGAGAAAAAGTGCTGTGACACACGGACGGACGGACGAACGGACGGACAGATGGACAGACGAACAGACAGGTTGCGATTTTAGTAGGGTTTCGTAAAATTATTTTACAAAACCCTAAAAAAGAACTTCCTATATCCTGAAGATCAGGTCAGTAAGAACTGCGCCTCTTCTGAAACGCAATTTTAAATATAACGCTTGAAGAGAACACACGACTAACCAAAACGACAAAGTAGGGTCACAATGTAATTAGGCTAAGAATAGAATAAGTTAGATTAGTTTAGTTTAGGTTTAACTCTGTAAATAAGCAACAAAAAGCAATGACCGTATGCGCAAAAGGAACAGAAAAATTAACAGTAGCATTTAAAAACTGTAAAGTATAGATTAAGGTCGGATAAAGAAGCTAAAGACATTTGACAAAATTGTCACTGTCAAATGAATCGTAACATTAAAAGAAGGTTAAGTAACATAAGTCAAAAGAAGAGTCTCAATAAAGTACTACTAAAAGGTTTTTCAATAAGAAGTGTTTTTTGAATAGCCCGCTATTTCGGTAGATGTCACTTTTGAAGCTGTTATTTTTTGACATTTGACAAGTAAAAACTACACCATTAATAAAATTGGAACGATACATGCTTCAAATAACGCATTGAAATTATTAAAATTCACTATTAAAATGGTGAAAATTTGGCAGAGACGGTTCGTAAAACTCGAACATTTTTGGGTCGTCGTGAAGCACCTTGTCGAACCGCAATACAGAAATTGGTGGGAAAATTCGAGCTGCTGGGACAACTTAGTGATGTGAAGAATACAACCCGTGCACGTCACTCAGGAACAGCCGAGAATATTGCTGCTGTCGCCGAAAGTGTTGAAGAAAACCCAGGTTTGTCAATTCCTCGTCGTTCTTTGGAATTAGGCATTCCACAAACGTCATCACACCATTTAGCATAAAGATGTGGGTCTTCAAACTTATAAAGTTCAACCATTGATCTTTTACGGGAAAAGTTTCCGGACCGTGTTATCTCTCGAAGAAGTGATCACAATTGGCCACCAAGATCTTGTGATATAACACCTTGCGACTTCTTCCTTTGAGGCCACGTGAAAGAAAAGGTCTATGCCAACAGCTCGGCGTCGATCCAATACCTCAAAGATAAAATTCGTGAGGATATCGAGGACATAGAGCAGCCACTTTGCAATTTGGTTATGAAAAATTGCATGAAAAGGATATGGTCCTGTAAGCGTGGTCGTGGTGGTCATTTGCCTGATCTTATTTTTCACTACATACCTTCCTTGTTATGATGAAATAAACATCCAATCATTTGTATTAAAAAATGGCATTTTTCTTATAATGCCAAAATAACACCTCTTATTGGAGAACCCTGTACATACGTGCTGGAAGCCTTTGATGAGATCAAATCATTTGTGGCCGTGAAATGGTTACATTCATTTATGACTTACTTCAAGAGATGTGTCCTAATGAGCCTTTTGCCATCGATAACTTTTAGAGTTAGATAGCCGAAAATGATATCAAGCAGGAGTTGATTTGTCATAATTTAGAGTCCAAGGAAATCGACAGTTATGGCAAAAGCATAGATGTCAGCCCTCCATAGCGAAAAATCAAAACAGGCAAGTTATCCAAGCATTCAGCACATCTCTTCGATGCGCTGAGGAAAACATCGTTTCAGTACAAAACACACTGACCTTTCAAAAGCTGAGAGAATCGGCTGTCGAAAAAAATCGATCCGCTAAGAAAGTCCAGACAAACATTGCGAAATTGATTAAATCGAATTGATACGAAAATAATTCTCGATTTTGTAGACGTATGCTATTTTGAAAAATGAATAAAGTGGTTAATTTAATTTGGTCAAACGATAAATAATATTGATATTTTTAATTTTTCCGTTTTCGCATTTAATTCCCATCAAGTTTTTGGCGGCTCGGTCATTGCAAAAACCTTCATCAATGCACCCAGTTGCTTTTGCCGAGGGCATACTGTTTTTTTTCGAGAGGAATATTCGTATGTAAAAAGGGTTTTTCTCAACCTGTGGCATAAGTAACAAAAGAATCAAAAAGTTTTCCGAACAACAAGAAAAATAACGCCAATCTAGGGCATGAGAGGTCAGCATAAAATGAGGTCAAATAAAATCCCCGATTTTGTATATGAAAGAACATTGGAAGCCACATTCGAAACTTACTACGGCTTTTATTATCATAAAGCGAGTTCAAGGAATCAAAGTATTTGTTTTCAGACTTAAATGCCAAAAAATGTACATATTATCTCTACCAAGAAAAGTTTTTGCAGCCAATGTGGCGGGAAGTCGGCGTATTTCGGTATTGAATACAACGAACGCCATCTTGGCCACAATTTTTAAGGAAAGTTTTGCTCGCGGATCTGTTTGAGGTATGCTCCATTTGATTGCCTTAGCGTTGAAGTCTTCCCCAAAGAGCATTTTGCCATCTGCGTTCAAGTCAGTGCTCTCCAAAGTATTAAACTTGGCTTGGAAAGATGATATTGATTCGTTCAGCAACGCGCTGAGCCCACACGAAACCATCCCCCCGTATACAGCTCGCCGCTTGAAAATCACTATTCCGAACGCAGATAGCGACAGTACCATTTTCATCAGGATACCACAATGCAGAACTTTTGTCGTGGTGTTGCTCACTCCGCAGCCTCTCAAAAACTATTCAAGCAGACTTTGGGAGGTTGAACTGGGGTGTACGTTTAGTTACTGGATGCGGGTCATCGAAGTTTTGATTTTCGCTTGGCTAGGGTGTAATGTGACGCCTGCGCCCAGGAATCGAAGTGATTTCGATCCCGAACCCTTGTAACCTGCCAGATGGATATGTCCTCGAAGTGCCAGCGGACTTCATCTGTTGTGCGGATATCGTTGTGCAGAAAATATTTTTTTTTCTGTCCAAATATTTAGATCCGTGGATATAAATATTCGAAATATAGAATTAATCCAACCCCGGCACATTTCGAGACATAGCCATCTGGAAATGCCCCTCCACCGTGGCCATCGAGAAAACTATGCCACTGGCGACATCTGAAGAAGCACATTTCCGCCATATGAAGTGCCATTCCACGCACATATGTTTTTTCCGAGGTGACAACCGGAAATTTTGACAGACACATGGAGGCGCTAAACGTCATCGTAAAGTTCTTCGTGATAATATCCAAGGTATTACAAAACCAGCTATACGTCGTTTGGCGCGACGTGGTGGAGTGAAACGTATTCCCTGTTTAATCTGTGAAGAAACGCGTGGTGTGCTTAAAGAGTTTTTGGAAAACGTTATTCGTGACGCAGTGACATTCACCGGAGCAGAAAAATTAGGAAAGAGATAGCCGCTTCCGAGAAGACATTGGCAGCCGACTAAATTTACCACCGAATTAGCCCTCGGATTATGTCCGGCGGAGCGAATGCAGTTTGCAACATAGATTATCTAGTAAGAAAATTCTAAGTAAGCGGAGGCCATCCAGAAACAAATATTGTGGACGTAAAAAAAAAAAGTACGGATCCTGAGAAGTCAAGCAGCAATTCTTAGGGGGAAAGTCATTTGTGCTGGAAAACGAGCAAATAAAAGTGATGACAGACTAAGTGCTCGGTATTCAATTCGCCTATATGGAAAAGCAACACATTTTACCCTGCTCTAAGGCGATTGTAATGCACATTTATAAAATCGACACTAAATCTGAAAATTTAGTCTGCAATATTTTATTAGAAATCGATTATTCTATTTCTAATTAAATTCCAAAAAAAAATGATTTGACACTTCTTAATGCGGAAATTCGAGGTAACGCTTGCTACCTTGTTCAGATTGATCAATTGGCATATCGCTTGCAATCCGCAGTACAGATTGCAGTCTTCGGTAAAATTGATGAATATCTAGCTCGCGAAAACTTTCCTCACCGGATGCCAAAGCAACCAGTCGATTTATGTCGACAATTGGGCGAATATTCTAACGACTTATTGAGCAAAATGTTAGCATTTGAGCCTCGATCTCGCCCTTCTGCCTTGATGTGTCTCAAACACGAATACTTGGAACAGGAGCCAATGTGACGGATGTCCACTAACGAAATTGATATCATTGCTGTAATATATAGTAATAGTTTTAAGTGACATTCACACATTAGAAACATATATACATATATTATGTAAACTGAAACGCTTTGGATGTTAAGTATGTTCGGTAATGTAAGGTACAAAGCGATACCTCCCAACTTTACCGATGAAGCCTCTTTGGACGCCCTCAAATTTACGATTTGGTAGTAATCGTATAGAAGTAGTTATGAGCATTTATACTAATATAGTGTGCACAGAGCTATGCACGTACAACTCAAAATCATAATAGTCGACTATGTGTTCAATATTCTTTGGTGTTAGGTACCTATTAACGAAAAAATTGATATAGATGATTTATAAATTATAGTTTAAGAATGCCGTCATGTCGACACAGACCGCTTGTACTACTCGCCGCAACATACTTATCATTGTTATAATTATTCGTACTTGTAAATTTCCTCGCATACTAGTGTCCCATCGACACTCCACTAAGGTCTACTTACTCAAATAATCGAATTATTCCAATGCAGTTTATGTTCCTTAAACGGTGTCCAAAATTGTTGAGAAAAACAAGAAAACATTGACTGCATTTTTGACCGAATGGAAATTATAGACAAGGTGTAAGCAGCTAATTAGAATTCTTTAACAAACAAAAGAAATTAAGTAAATATAATTTCAAGTGTGATTGAACACCTTAAAAATTAAAGAACCCCTAAAGATGAAAAACGATTAGTTATGCAATAGACGCAACGAGATAGATACTTGAAATTTATTGATTAAGTATATGCGAAGTGAACATAAGGAGACATTATTATTACTATAATTACTATTAGAAAAAAAAAAGAAAAAACAGAAAGTATCTCTATTTCGGTACTAAGTAATGTAGACTAATAATTATACTATTTCAAAACAAGAAAAGCAACAAAAAGAGACTAGACACAAATTATGTTAATATTATTGATAGTAAGGGACACAAATTTAGGCAGATAGTTCTACTATATATTATAGGACTCTTATTAAAATCCCAAAACTGTCTCTATACATTTTTATTATTACACACAAACCATTCTCTAGCATATTTTGAAAATATATCAAACTTTAGGTAACATTTTTATCAATATTTATAAATCAAATCTATTAAGTATACAAAAAATATGTTTGTTGCCATATAAGCGAATCAAATTAGTTATTATGATTCAAACGTTTTAAGTTAGTTTATCTTAGGTTTAATAGGTCAATCACTAAGTTTTTAAGTTGCGCCTCACCAGATCAAAAGGTAGTCGTTAGTAAAATTTTATAACTCACATGGTTCAAAAACAAATGCAACCATATTGGGGGTTGTATGTGCATAATTCTATGTTACACTTTATGAAATGGTTGAAGGCAAAGTAAATACGCGATATCTAATATTGATACTTTGTTTGTACTTATTACTTTTGTTTTAAAGTAGTTATTAAATTTTACCGACCATACCAAGTTTTCAAAGATTTTTGTGTTATGTAGAGAAAGGCAAATCATTTATTTCATTTTTATCTTTTTCCATATATTTCTAATTATTGAATTACATCTTCAGAGTACTTTATTTTGGAAGTACTTTATTTCACTTGGGAAATTTAAGGTATAATTTACTAGTTAGACCACTCTTTGTGAATGCTTCGCATAGAAATATGCTAGTATGTATTTCTATTACAATCAGCATTAAAGGGATTTTGCTTTGTCTGTATCTCAGAATAAACTAAGAATGAATTGCTAAAAGTTAACCCACGACTTTCCTTTTCAGTGACTCTTCTTTTTCAGTGGGAACAGAGAGTGTAGGGTAAGTATGCCGTCGCGAGGGTAGGGTTTCTGCAAATCCGCTGAAGTCGGTTTCGCGTCGCGCGCGGTACGCGGTACCTTTGCTTGTTTCGCCATCTCTTTAGAGTAGTTTTCTTCGGTCTAAGTTCGAGTAGTATATTTTTCGGTACCGCGTCGGTGAATCGGTAACGCGCCTATGGGATTTTGTAGCGTTTTTGATTTGAGATCTGTGGATAGATCACATCCAGAACTAACGTAATGCAGGTTTCTCGTTCTGGATGAGTAATTGTTGACGCGTTTAGAAAACGGGCAAGTTCAGGTGACTGAAATATTGTAATTGAGCGTAATCCATTCGGAGACCCGCGACCGAAATCCTCTCCGAACTAGCTGGCCGACAAGCAGTCACCGCGTGAATGGATTACGGTGCACGGATTGGTTGACCTGTTGGTACCATCCGTTGGCGCTACTCAGACTTAACGTCTAGAACCGATGAGAGGTCGGTTCCGCGTTCGATCAGAAAGGAGAAAATCATTACAAATGGCGCCCAACGTGGGGCCCAAAACATCCTAAAGGGAAAAGAACTTCGCGTCTTCTGACGAGTTGGTCCTTTACGGAGGATGTAAGGTACTTTGGTACTCGAGTCCCACTATCAGGAGCAGTGGAATTGTGTGATACACACTAGAAGTCGCTTCACGTGAGTTGTAGCTTCCGCTCTCCTTTGTTTGATTTTTTTTTTTTCGCGACAGAATCCTTCCGATGTGTTGTCCCAGGTTAACCCCTGTAAGGACCTTCTATTTTCTTGATGGAACTGCCAGTCTGATGGGTTTACCTATCGGCATGGACTCTCAAGAAAATAGAAGGCTACCTTGCCTTTATGTCGCGGAAGGATTCTAACTATTTCTTATGCGTGTTAGACGAGTGGTATCGGTTCAACGTTCGATGGCGTATGCTGGAGTTGCGAAGCCCGGAATGCTTCCACGCGTCGGGAATTTTGACCGCGTACAAAGTCGTTACGGTAGCTCTACCACTTGTCTCGTCGAGTCACTTTAACGTAGTTTAGAGACGGTTTTTTTTTTGTAATGTATGAGGGTATGGGGTTAAATTACGTAAATCGACCAAAAGCACCCTTTCTTCGGCAGATTACCACGCACTCTCTTTTCCCGTTGAAGGAGTCGACCACTGGAAAGGAAAGTATATACTAATTAAATTTTTTTTTCATTTTTACGTAAATAGCTCGCCACTATCGGCCACTAAAGTATTTTTAAGCCTTTAGTCATATTATACTTAAGTCCTTAGTCATATTATATAATTACATTTTTTTCTTTTTTTTCGTCACTAAGACATAGCACCCACCCAAAACCAGCAAAAATCAAAGATGGCAACGAAGCGGACCCCAGACAAGCGTTGGACCCGTTCCAAAACGGTCCAACCCGCGAACTGTGGAATCTGTTTCGAGGACGTAGTGGAGGGCGTACACAGCGTGCGATTGGATTGTGGACATCTATTCCATCGTGCCTGTGTACAACAGCTCCTCCTCACGTCAGAGAGTTGCCCATTATGTCGGCGACCCATCGAGCGGTCTGCCCTAGACGTCCCCATCGGAACGCCCCTACCAACGCGCGGAGCAGTGGCGAAAGGAGCTCCAGAGGCCGAACAGTCCCAACCACTTTTAGACCTGCAAGGAGCAGTAGGCGGTGAAGTTCCGGCTGCAAGTGTCGTGTCCGAAGTGACAACCATGCCTTCCGCCCACTCCATTGACACCCTCGTGGCGTTGATGAGGGATATGTCGGAGAGGATTGGCAACCTGGAGGGAAGGATCCAGAATCTCCCGTTGAGCCAACCACCCAGCCGCGTGAGAACTCCGCTTGGCTGGGAGCCAAATCCCAGTGTGGCGATGCCCCACTCCCGACAATCCGAGCAATGGGTCCCACCCCCAAGGAACTCGGGAATGGATCCCAGAGCTCCCGAATACAGACCGCGACACAGTACCGGACCTCCGTTGGTACCTCCAGCCCCCGAGGCAGTTCAGTACCACAGGTCAATCGAGGATGTGATTCCCCCCGGGAACGCATTGGCACCTTTTCGAGACCCGACGCCTCGTATCATGGAGAGTTGGCGCCTGAACTTTACAGGGTTCAACGATATGATATCGGCGGACCGGTTCCTTTTCCGGATTCAGGCGTTGGTATCCAGCACCCTGGGAGGGGATTCCTCGGCCTTCCTCCGGCATGCACATCTTTTGTTCAGCGGCGACGCTGCCGACTGGTACTGGAGCTTTAAAGAGTCAACGCCACGTCCCACTTGGCACTCTTTCAGTGCAGCCTTCCGCAATCGATTTGAGGATGGCTTCACTGAGAGAGAGCTAAGAGAGCAAATAAAGAAACGGAAACAAGGCGCTCACGAACCGTTCGACCAGTACTACACCAGTATAGTGAGATTGAGCACTCGCCTGCGAAATACCATGCCCGAGGACGAATTAGTAGAAATTATCAGAGAGAACATGCGCTGGGATCTCCAGAACAGCCTGCTACATTTTCCCATCAACACCATACAGGGATTGCGCCTCCATGCGCGTAGACAAGAACACTTGGATGAGCGACGAGGTACCTTCCGCCCACAACCTCGCATAACGGGACCAAATCCCCGAAATCATCACACCGCGGAGTTGATGGCAGCAGACCACCTGCTTGCTGATCCAGTACCAGTACCGAGGAGCGGAGCACCACCGGAGCTTGAGGACCCAGCATTGATTGATCGACCCTCCCTTGAAGCACTTACAAGCCCGACGGTCTGTTGGAACTGCCGACAACCGGGACATCGGTTCTATGCATGTCCAGCGGAGCCGACGCTTTTCTGCTACCGCTGCGGGAAGGCCGACACATACGCACCTGACTGTGCAAATTGCAAAGGGCGAAAAAACTTGCCACCGAGTGCCGCGACCACCCGTCGGAACTCCTAGACCCCGGACGAACCAATCCAGACCCCATCACCAGCTATGACCCAGCTCCCATCATGACTCCAACTCTGCTGACTCGCACCGCTAAACACAGTTCTCCCGAAGTTCCACCACCGACGCCGTCCTTCGCCGATGCCAACGCGCAAGGGAATGATAGCGAGACGAAGGCTCCTTGGCATGTAAAACCTTTTCATGTCAGACTGCGGAATTATTTGGCTACTCGACAGCGCATCTTCCATGAGGAATTGGCCACAACTGTCCCACCGCGAAGCAAGCGAGCCACGCGTCGGATGCGGAGCTTCTGGAGAAAAGTCAGGCGGTCGAGAAAAGTGTTGAAGGACATATACTTAGACGAATTATTGAGGGAGGATGTCCGGCCATATGCGTCAGTACACCTCCTGCAAAAACGAGTATCAGGCTTAGTCGATACGGGAGCCAGTGTGAATTGCATCTCTGCCGAGTTTGCAGGGGAGGTACTGGCAAAGCACGCGGACCAAATCCGTCATTTCACCTCCTGGTTAAGCACGGCGGACGGAACTCGTCACTCTGTAGTGGGAAAAATTATGACGGATGTCACCTTTAAAGGGGTAACTAAACCTATGGAATTTTTCATTATACCTCAGTTAACCCAGAATCTTTACCTAGGAGTGGATTTCGTTCGAAAATTTAACTTGGCCCCGGCACTATTTTCCGGTTCGACCCTGGAGTCCGTCACCACCGTTCCTGACCAATCTCAACCCACTAACTTAGTACGGCATACACTGGATGTAACTCAGCAACTGCGTCTCGACTCGGCTATATCGGCTTTTCCCTCGCACGAGAAGGAAGGTCTCGGGCGGACTGCCCTGGTGTTCCACACTATAGATGTGGGGGATGCTAAACCCATAAAACAGAGACATTTCGCCATATCTCCGGCGAAGGAAAAATCGTTATATGCCGAAGTGGATCGAATGCTATCATTAGGCGTAATCGAAGAATCACAGAGCGCGTGGGCTTCCCCAGTCACCTTAGTTGTCAAGCCGAACAAGGTCCGGTTATGCTTAGATGCCAGACGCTTGAACGCCGTCACAGTCAAGGACGCATATCCTCTACCGTTGATCGAAGGCATTTTGAGTCGATTGCCTAAAGCCCATTTCATCACGAGCTTAGACCTCAAGGACGCCTTCTGGCAAATTCCTTTAGACCCCGGTTCAAAGGAGAAAACAGCCTTCACAGTCCCAGGCCGGCCCTTATATCAATTCGTGACCATGCCATTCGGATTGTGTAATGCCCCCCAAACAATGACGCGCCTTATGGATAAGGTGATACCACCTCATTTGCGGCACCAAGTTTTCGTTTACTTGGACGATCTGCTGCTTATAACCGAGACCTTTGACGAACACATCGACCTGCTTCAGGAGGTGGCTCTACACATCCGGAGGGCAAGATTAACCATCAACATAAGGAAGAGCCAGTTCGTGATGACGGAGGTGAAGTATTTAGGTCACATCATTGGGCATGGGCATATCAAGACCGATCCGGAAAAGACTCAAGCGATTGACGTTTTTCCACTACCCAAGACCACCAAACAGTTACGCCGATTCTTAGGGTTATGCGGATGGTACCAGCGTTTTGTACGTGACTATGCCACCATTACCACTCCTTTGACCGACATGCTGCGTAAGGGACGTAAATTCGTCTGGGAAGAGCCCAGCTTGCGAGCCTTTGAAGAGCTAAAGAAGAGTCTGACTACGGCCCCCGTACTGCACAGCCCGGACTTTGACAAACCGTTCTCAATCCATTGTGACGCGAGTCAACATGGGGTGGGAGCAGTCTTAGTCCAGGTTGCACAAGACGGCGAGGAGAGACCTATAGCCTTCATGTCTCACAAGTTGAACCCAGCCCAGCGAAATTACACGGTCTCCGAGCAAGAATGTCTAGCCGCGGTGTTGGCAGTGAAACGCTTCCGAGCCTATGTGGAGGGACACACCTTTGAAATCGTTACGGATCACGCTTCTCTGAAATGGCTAATGAGCCAGACTGATCTCAACGGCAGATTGGCCAGGTGGGCACTGAAACTACAGGCATTTGACTTCACAATTCGCCACCGAAAAGGAAGCCAGCATGTAGTCCCCGACACTCTATCCAGAATGTTCGCCCCTGAAGGAGCCGAGTTGGTCCAGGAGGACGACAGCCCCCAATTGATCGATTTGGACCATCCTGCCTTCAAGTCAGCCAGCTACACCCAACTGATTCACACTATCCAGAATCAACTGTCCCAGCTTCCTGAACTGCGGTTGACGGATGGATTTATTTACAAACGGATGGGACACGCCTCCGGAGATCCCATACAAGAAGAAGAACAGTGGAAGTTGTGGGTGCCCGAAGAATTAACCACTGATCTTATCAGGCGGGCTCATGACCACCCATCAAGTGCGCACGGCGGATACGGTCGTACACTTAGGCGGTTGAAAACCTGTTTCTTTTGGCCTAAGATGGCACAACAGATAAAAGCGTACGTAGCCTCTTGTGAGCTATGCAAGTGCACTAAAGCGCCCAACACCATCCTTCGGCCACCCATGGGTAAGGTTGAGGTCCCCGAACGCGTGTTCCAGCGCTTGTACATTGATCTTATCGGTCCTTACCCTCGATCTGCTTCTGGTCACACGGGAGCTGTCGTGGTCCTGGACCAGCTCTCCAAATTCCCTATCATAGAACCACTACGCAACATGCACACTGGACCAATAATCAGCTTTTTGGAGAACCGAGTCTTTCACATGTTTGGAGTTCCGGAGAAACTTGTCTCCGACAATGGGGTCCAGTTCACCTCCAGCAAGTTCCGAGACCTAATGTCCAAATACGGCATCATCCACCAACGAACTGCCGTCTATTCACCACAAGCCAACGCATCCGAACGACTGAATCGTACGCTCATAGCGGCCATTCGCGCCTATGTCCACCCGAATCAGAGGGACTGGGATCGCAAATTGTCCGCCATCACTAGTGCACTGCGCTCGTCGTACCACGCCACGACCGGCATTTCGCCGTATTTTGCAGTGTTCGGCCAGTATATGATCTGTCATGGGAGCGCTTACCGGCTATTGCGGCAGCTGAAATCGCTAGAGGACCCAATCGTGGTTCTAGAACCGCACGAAAAGCTCCAACTTCTGCGAGATCAACTGCGGGAGAAGATTGAAGAAAGTAGACGGATGGGAGAGGAGCGGTACAACTTGCGATCTCATCCTTCTGGCTTTAAGGCCGGCGACGAAATATATCGTCGAAACTTCCGACAGAGCGATGCCACCCGCCATTACAGTGCCAAACTAGACAAGAAATTCGTGAAGTGTCGAGTCATACAAGTCATAAGCCCCACCCGGTACCTCATCGCGGACATGACTGGTAAGACCCTGGGAATTTACCACGCAAAAGACCTTAGACGATGAAGTGCAACTAATTCCCACGAGAAACCTTGGCTTATCCCAAATCTCTGCCTAGACGAAGGCCTCCGAATAACACCTGACTTCCTACTATATAGTCACTGCCGAGTCTTCACGAACAGGGTTGTAGCCTATCCTTCGAAACGGATCTTCGACCCGCCACGTCCCTAACCAAGACCTTTTACCAAGGAGACGGGATCGTAATTACTTCGATTTTGGGGGGGGGAATGTGTAATGTGACGCCTGCGCCCAGGAATCGAAGTGATTTCGATCCCGAACCCTTGTAACCTGCCAGATGGATATGTCCTCGAAGTGCCAGCGGACTTCATCTGTTGTGCGGATATCGTTGTGCAGAAAATATTTTTTTTTCTGTCCAAATATTTAGATCCGTGGATATAAATATTCGAAATATAGAATTAATCCAACCCCGGCACATTTCGAGACATAGCCATCTGGAAATGCCCCTCCACCGTGGCCATCGAGAAAACTATGCCACTGGCGACATCTGAAGAAGCACATTTCCGCCATATGAAGTGCCATTCCACGCACATATGTTTTTTCCGAGGTGACAACCGGAAATTTTGACAGACACATGGAGGCGCTAAACGTCATCGTAAAGTTCTTCGTGATAATATCCAAGGTATTACAAAACCAGCTATACGTCGTTTGGCGCGACGTGGTGGAGTGAAACGTATTCCCTGTTTAATCTGTGAAGAAACGCGTGGTGTGCTTAAAGAGTTTTTGGAAAACGTTATTCGTGACGCAGTGACATTCACCGGAGCAGAAAAATTAGGAAAGAGATAGCCGCTTCCGAGAAGACATTGGCAGCCGACTAAATTTACCACCGAATTAGCCCTCGGATTATGTCCGGCGGAGCGAATGCAGTTTGCAACATAGATTATCTAGTAAGAAAATTCTAAGTAAGCGGAGGCCATCCAGAAACAAATATTGTGGACGTAAAAAAAAAAAGTACGGATCCTGAGAAGTCAAGCAGCAATTCTTAGGGGGAAAGTCATTTGTGCTGGAAAACGAGCAAATAAAAGTGATGACAGACTAAGTGCTCGGTATTCAATTCGCCTATATGGAAAAGCAACACATTTTACCCTGCTCTAAGGCGATTGTAATGCACATTTATAAAATCGACACTAAATCTGAAAATTTAGTCTGCAATATTTTATTAGAAATCGATTATTCTATTTCTAATTAAATTCCAAAAAAAAATGATTTGACACTTCTTAATGCGGAAATTCGAGGTAACGCTTGCTACCTTGTTCAGATTGATCAATTGGCATATCGCTTGCAATCCGCAGTACAGATTGCAGTCTTCGGTAAAATTGATGAATATCTAGCTCGCGAAAACTTTCCTCACCGGATGCCAAAGCAACCAGTCGATTTATGTCGACAATTGGGCGAATATTCTAACGACTTATTGAGCAAAATGTTAGCATTTGAGCCTCGATCTCGCCCTTCTGCCTTGATGTGTCTCAAACACGAATACTTGGAACAGGAGCCAATGTGACGGATGTCCACTAACGAAATTGATATCATTGCTGTAATATATAGTAATAGTTTTAAGTGACATTCACACATTAGAAACATATATACATATATTATGTAAACTGAAACGCTTTGGATGTTAAGTATGTTCGGTAATGTAAGGTACAAAGCGATACCTCCCAACTTTACCGATGAAGCCTCTTTGGACGCCCTCAAATTTACGATTTGGTAGTAATCGTATAGAAGTAGTTATGAGCATTTATACTAATATAGTGTGCACAGAGCTATGCACGTACAACTCAAAATCATAATAGTCGACTATGTGTTCAATATTCTTTGGTGTTAGGTACCTATTAACGAAAAAATTGATATAGATGATTTATAAATTATAGTTTAAGAATGCCGTCATGTCGACACAGACCGCTTGTACTACTCGCCGCAACATACTTATCATTGTTATAATTATTCGTACTTGTAAATTTCCTCGCATACTAGTGTCCCATCGACACTCCACTAAGGTCTACTTACTCAAATAATCGAATTATTCCAATGCAGTTTATGTTCCTTAAACGGTGTCCAAAATTGTTGAGAAAAACAAGAAAACATTGACTGCATTTTTGACCGAATGGAAATTATAGACAAGGTGTAAGCAGCTAATTAGAATTCTTTAACAAACAAAAGAAATTAAGTAAATATAATTTCAAGTGTGATTGAACACCTTAAAAATTAAAGAACCCCTAAAGATGAAAAACGATTAGTTATGCAATAGACGCAACGAGATAGATACTTGAAATTTATTGATTAAGTATATGCGAAGTGAACATAAGGAGACATTATTATTACTATAATTACTATTAGAAAAAAAAAAGAAAAAACAGAAAGTATCTCTATTTCGGTACTAAGTAATGTAGACTAATAATTATACTATTTCAAAACAAGAAAAGCAACAAAAAGAGACTAGACACAAATTATGTTAATATTATTGATAGTAAGGGACACAAATTTAGGCAGATAGTTCTACTATATATTATAGGACTCTTATTAAAATCCCAAAACTGTCTCTATACATTTTTATTATTACACACAAACCATTCTCTAGCATATTTTGAAAATATATCAAACTTTAGGTAACATTTTTATCAATATTTATAAATCAAATCTATTAAGTATACAAAAAATATGTTTGTTGCCATATAAGCGAATCAAATTAGTTATTATGATTCAAACGTTTTAAGTTAGTTTATCTTAGGTTTAATAGGTCAATCACTAAGTTTTTAAGTTGCGCCTCACCAGATCAAAAGGTAGTCGTTAGTAAAATTTTATAACTCACATGGTTCAAAAACAAATGCAACCATATTGGGGGTTGTATGTGCATAATTCTATGTTACACTTTATGAAATGGTTGAAGGCAAAGTAAATACGCGATATCTAATATTGATACTTTGTTTGTACTTATTACTTTTGTTTTAAAGTAGTTATTAAATTTTACCGACCATACCAAGTTTTCAAAGATTTTTGTGTTATGTAGAGAAAGGCAAATCATTTATTTCATTTTTATCTTTTTCCATATATTTCTAATTATTGAATTACATCTTCAGAGTACTTTATTTTGGAAGTACTTTATTTCACTTGGGAAATTTAAGGTATAATTTACTAGTTAGACCACTCTTTGTGAATGCTTCGCATAGAAATATGCTAGTATGTATTTCTATTACAATCAGCATTAAAGGGATTTTGCTTTGTCTGTATCTCAGAATAAACTAAGAATGAATTGCTAAAAGTTAACCCACGACTTTCCTTTTCAGTGACTCTTCTTTTTCAGTGGGAACAGAGAGTGTAGGGTAAGTATGCCGTCGCGAGGGTAGGGTTTCTGCAAATCCGCTGAAGTCGGTTTCGCGTCGCGCGCGGTACGCGGTACCTTTGCTTGTTTCGCCATCTCTTTAGAGTAGTTTTCTTCGGTCTAAGTTCGAGTAGTATATTTTTCGGTACCGCGTCGGTGAATCGGTAACGCGCCTATGGGATTTTGTAGCGTTTTTGATTTGAGATCTGTGGATAGATCACATCCAGAACTAACGTAATGTAGGTTTCTCGTTCTGGATGAGTAATTGTTGACGCGTTTAGAAAACGGGCAAGTTCAGGTGACTGAAATATTGTAATTGAGCGTAATCCATTCGGAGACCCGCGACCGAAATCCTCTCCGAACTAGCTGGCCGACAAGCAGTCACCGCGTGAATGGATTACGGTGCACGGATTGGTTGACCTGTTGGTACCATCCGTTGGCGCTACTCAGACTTAACGTCTAGAACCGATGAGAGGTCGGTTCCGCGTTCGATCAGAAAGTTGAAAATCATTACAAGGGCTTCTTGGAAAACCCAGCATTTTCCTGATCCCAAGACGTACCCAAAAGCTAGTCTTGGATCACTATCCTTACAAAGAATGCAGTGTGTCTCTTTTGTACACTCTTCTCTTTTATGCACTATTTCACTGCATTTGTAACAAAGGGAACTCCTATCAGGTCGTTTGCATACTTATGCGGTGTGACCATAGCCAAAGCATTTGAAGCATGAAAGAGACGCTGCTCTTCACCGTATCCTGCACGTAATCTACCCCATTCTTCCTTTGCCCTAATTCAGAAATTGTCCGGCGTGTTATTCAACTTAGTCAATGATGGCCAGGCATTGTGCCCTATGGTTTTCTGGCGTCAGCCTCGCTTTGATCCTGCCCACGCTAAGGAACTCCTATTTGATGGCCTCTTCAATCTGGGGCAGGTCTGTGACGCAGTCAATGTTTCTTATTTCGATCGGTGCCATCGGTTTGAGCAAGGCTATACTTGCGCTTTTGCCGAGGACTTTCTTTATTGCGTCACAGAATGCTCCCCTCTGTCGGCCTTTGCTCCGAATTCGACCAGTATGTGGCCCAGCCGAGTAGGCCATACTGTTTCAATGGCAGTGTTGTTGTCTCCGAGTCTTACATTTCCCCCTGATATCCCGCAGCGCCTCTGCGTAGAATCGACCATCTTGGGGTTTTACGAGCCTGCTGCCGGGATCGTAGTATGGACTTCTTTCTCTCCTGTTTTGTCTCAGGTTTTTTCATGTTGGGTATTCGTGCGAACATTATTTTCTGGCACTTTTTGAAGAAGTTTTTTTGTGGCTTCCTTCGATACTTTTGTCAGTACTATTTGAAATCCTTGATCTGGCATTCTATGCCCATCAATTGCCTTTTTCCTTCTCTTATCCTGATCTCCTTCAACTGGGCTGGACGCCATTCTTTTATTGATGTTTGATTGTGGATTCATCTGTGCATGCTCTTCAGACTAAGCCCTCAGCGCTTCTACTCTTCTTCAACCTTCTGGTCCTCTTCGGTCTTTAAAAAGCTCCACTGATAACCTGCATGTGGCTCATCAAAAATGATCAAATTAATAAAGATTGGGTCCCTTGGACTAGACCGGCTCCTAGACCACCTAATTTTTGATGTTCCTTATATTTCCCTCCACTGCTTGAATATCTGGCGCATACTGCAGAATTCGTTTCAGGACGCTCTGGCGTTTCCATCATTTTTTTGCTGCACCCGAACGCCGTAGGAATCTCAGTCTGGACAAGACTGTCTGCTAATCTCCGTCCGTCTTCAATGTCATTGAATTCATCGTCGTTTTTGTCATTGTTATTACCATTCCCGATGTGCTGTTAACATCATGTGAAAATAACAAAATTGATGTTGTTATTTTCGTTTCCTTTTTTTCAGTTTTTAAATCTTTTTTTAGGGCTTTTGGTTCCTCCAGTTTTATTGGGTCCCCCCTCGGAGCCGCTATCTTCGTTCGTGTGTGTAGTCCCTTTTTGGCCCTATGGCTATCTTTGTAGAGAAAGGAGGCCATGCGAGGGCTGGTACAAGCCCTTATTGAGACATGTGCTCAGAGTCAGACCAGCGCTAATCGGGAGTCCGTTTCAATTAAACCTACACCAACAACCCAATTGTGCGAGCTTCGAATGTCTCCAAAGTTTTACCGTGACGGAGATGGTATGATAGTTGAATTGGAGCCGTGCACACACGAGTGTTACCTCGGCGCTACAGTGCAAAGCAACTAGATCTAAACCATCATGTCCACTAGCCCAAGGCATCACTTCCAGTTCGTTGTCCGAGGTGCGGTCCAGATTCAGTCAGAGTCATTACCTGTCATTAGGGCTGGCATTCCTTAAAGCTAGCCTGCAAGAGTGCTCCTGTCAACCGGCGTTCCATTGTGGGAATTTGCTCTGGTACGTGGGGGCGGAACTCCCCAAAGAATGCTAGCCTCCCAAGGTATTCCTGACAGCCAGCGTTTAGTCGTTGGATTCTCCTTCTTTTTCTTCGTAGTGCTACAGCCCCTGTCTGGCCTTCGCTTCCTGCCAATAGCGTGTTCAACTATCTCGGTCTATTGACCACGTCCTTCAATTTTCAAATCCAAGCAGCGATGAACTGTCTTCATCGACCGAGTCAGACCAGCCTTTCCTTGGTTTCCTCACTAGTCTCCAACCTTCAGTTCTGTCAACGAATACCTTTTTGGGTATCCGTTTTTGGTCCATACGATTCATGTGGCCAGCTCATTGCAGCTTCCGCGTCTTACAATCATTGAGACGGTACATCAAATTTGCCATTGGCCCCCGTCTAGCTTCGCTCTTATTATTTGCCTCAGGATCCGTAGCTCAAAGGCGTTCAAAATATTTGCGGATGCTTGTGTTAGGGTCTATGTTTCACACACATTGCATAACACAGATCTTATCACAGATTTTTATACTTGGAGCTTTGTTTTCCTGTGTATGCAGCTAGTCTTCAAGATCGTCAAAACTGAAAAAAATTTGAGAGCTCTATTCGTCGGCCTATTTCGTCTCTTTCATTGCCGGTTCTCGTTGGACTGCTTTCTTCAAATACAACTTGATTGACACGTGAGCAATATCCCAAGTCAGTTGTATTGCTGACGCTGCAATAAGGCTTTATGAACACAGATTCAACAGGGTTTAATAATATGATACCTCCATCAGCTTCTCCTTGATCCGCCATTCGCTCAGCCAAATAACATTCAATGGAGTCCTTCATCAGGTGAGCTTTACTCCTTCGGTGGGAGTTGTGCTGCCCGTTTGTGAAAGCATTCACAACATACAGGCTCTGACTGAAAGACGTTGTGAAACCATCACAAGAAACTTATCCATAAACATATGCTTACCTTGAAGTCGCACAAATGTTCCCAAGAACACAGAGAATGACAAGGATTTAACACCAGATTACCAGCTCGATGCTTCTAAGGAACATGAATCAGTTTACATCCAGGCGACACCCTTAGACGTGCCGCAGCTCGTCAGGCTGACCTTCTCCTATTGAGGCACAGTACAAACGAGGGATATTTTAGGTAATTCCTCCGAGGGATCAGTAAAGAAACTCCATCACACCACAATCACATTACGTGTCTTATCAAAATTTGGGGTTAGGTGCTCCACACTTTTATCGCTCCAAAAGTAACTCATAACTTAGCCAGAGATGCATACACTATTCTATACAAAACATAAATAGAGATCTTGATTTCTCCCTCAGGCAATGGGTCCTTTCTTTCCGTGGCAATTTAACTTCCATACACGGGTCATGACTGACTTTTCTCGCTCGTGAATTTTCGGTATCCGCCAGTCAGCTGTCACGATTTCGCCAAGAAATCTGTCATGCAATGCGTATCCGTTCAATCGCACTTCACCTTAAGGTGAGATTACACTAGCGGATAAATGACAGATCTCTTCCCCAGATCACAGAGTCATTGTATTACAATTTCATAAGTTGAGTATAAAACCTTTCTGGCAGGAACATACTCCTGCCTGCTTAGTTCATTTATCATTTTACCCCAACAAAACTTATCATCATAGTAAAAAGCTGGTTTGTTCTCGTTCAATCTGTGAAAATTCCACGAATCACATGTATCATATTTTATAAAAAGATTTATTACTGAAATAACCACATAAGGCGAATACTCGAAGAAATATCTAAAATTAAAACATATGTGATAACTTATGTTACTCCCTATAGCTATCTGAAATTAGCGCCATCAAATAATATTCTTCAATAAATTGCAAATGCAACACTTAAACGTGATTTATTTTTAATAGGTTCCACTCGAACAAGCATGAATAATCTTAGAATCTATAAGTATTAATATTATAAATTCTCAGCACTGAACTTTTCAAATTAGCTTCTTGAAAAAACTCCACCCTTCCGACTTATCCTTGCGTAACACCCCCAAGTGTTCCCTCGATTGCGTAAGGTAGTTTCAGCGGGAATATTTGCGGTTTTGACGCCTTACGTACCATAAATTTTAATAATTCTACTCCGTTCTCGAGGGTGGATATAATTGATTTTAAGCTACAATTCATTGTCTTGCAATAAAGGGATTACAGTTGAAGGGAGACTCCAGCATAAGGATGCTGGAATTTGAACGTGTGGAAGGAGCTTCTTGAAATCAGTGCTAAATTCTTAATCTTAATCAAAAATAAAAATCTGAATATGAGTCACACCTCAGATATAAAAACCAACCCTTAAATTTTTCAACACATCCTTTACACTTATTCAGGAAGCATTTCCTCTCCCTGTCTCTCACAAAAACCCTTAAATTTCCCGCACACAAAAGGGCAAGCATTCTTCTATGAAAATTCAAATTTAATTGCATGAAAATAATGCACAGTCATAATTGAGAATGCTTGTACTCGTATAATAATTTTATTTAAACTTAATTTTATTGCACACGCTCCGTTTGATGTGGGTATGTGCGAATCCGTGGGCGGGGGTGAAAGAAAAACAAAAACAAAAGTTTTCCGACTAATAAATAGTACGTTTTCACGCGTACGCCTTTCTATAAGAAGCCAACAAGGTGCAAGCAAACTTTCTCGGCAACTTCTTGCACTCTCTTGAGTTGATGGAAGCTAAGAAAGAACAGAATGAACTTTATCATTTGGCAAGGAAGTGAAGTTTCCCACAAATATATATTCCTTCCAAAATATACACAGGTTGCAGGCAACGAAGAAGATTTTACTGCACGACTCCTGGCTCCTTTATTTATTTGTATATTAAAGTTTATGAATTTCCATGTCACCAGCAATGGAGGAGCACATCCAGCAAGTATTGCTCGGTCTGCAGACTTGGAAGGCAACCTCGGATGGATGCTGGTTGTTGCCGTAAGGAAAGGAGGAAGGAAGTGCAAAGTGCATGAACCGTGCAAATGAACATGGGTCGTCGTTCAAAGTCATCCTCATGGCTGGTGATGTGGATGCAAGAGCTGGCTAAAGGCTTCACTCATCATCGTCGTCACAGCCATTGGCTTGGTTGCGTTGTCGATTCGAGCAATTCATGCGCGCATATATACGCTCAATTTATCAATAAACTAATTACCTTGGAGAGACGAAACGACGACTTCCATTTGAATGATTTGTTAGTGGACCTATTACTCAATTAGAGCCTATTACTCGCGATTTCTCTTTGCCTTTGGCCAAAAGGCATCCTACAAAACGGAACGTACAAGCGAAGTAGATTTGTAATGACTTTGCGAATATTAATATGCCGGGGAGTTTGCGATTGTGAGTGCCAACGAACCAAACTTATGGAGGAATGTACTTTTTTCTCCTCGCAAATGGCAGCAAGCTCACGGAAAATGATAAATGATCAAACATTTCGATAGTGCTAGAAACGATGAAAAAACGGTGAGGGTTACACCCGAGAAATTACTAAAACCGCAATATCTTATGAGCTAGTTACATAAGATATTGGTGGTCTTGGGATGTGTGGTAAGAAATAATAAAATTTGAATTTTTTCATAATTTTTTTGGGTAGAGTTACAAATTAATTGCATGCAAAGTAATTTAATGAATTTGGAGTAATTTGAAGAGGTGAGACTTCAATTGAAATTCGATTGCTATGCTCTAGTTGCAATCTACGGTAATTTAAATCGAAAAAAAACATATAATCCATTTCGAGCCCAAAATAATAATATCCCGAGGGAGTTATAAATACCAAATTGGGAAAATTCGATACATTATTTTATAGAATGAGAGAAATTCTTCCCAAGCATTTATTCCTGCATAAATGAATGCAGATGCGAGTGATTTGGGTTTTCTTCTCATCCTATAGATTATACAATGTCTTAAAAGAAGTGGAATTAGTACTACAGATTAGCTTTTTCAATCGCTGTCGTGATTTTGAAAAAGGTTATATGCATTGTAGCGGATCCACGGGGAGGTTTTTTGGAGTCAAAGCTGTCTCGGCTTCAATGCTAAAGCAATCAAATCGGGCAAGCCTCAAACAGCACCGCTGGGAAAACGAATCCTAGAAATTCCGGCCAGGTCAGCGCTCGTCGTAGTAAACACCGGAAGTACACCGACCTTCCGTCATATTGGCTACGAGGGAACTGTACCGGACGTGATAATTGCCTTGGATTCTTTAGTACGGAGTATACACAACTGGAGAGTATTAAAGGACTACTCAGTCAGTTATCATCAGTGCATTCTACTTGAGATCAGTGATGTTGTCTCCTGGTGTTCGTGGTCTCCGCTTTCTACAATTGGATGGAACATCGGAAGGATGGACGTCGAGAGGTTTGTCGAGGTGCTCTTGGCAGATGCTCTACTGCAGGATGATTCACACGGGACGGAAAACTGGCAGCGCAAGACGTTGTCAGCTCAACTGTGAGCATCATCTCCACTGCCTGCAACGCTCCTCTGCCCCATCAAAAACTATGGCAAGTCCCAAGTATACTGGTGGTCGACTGAAATCACTGAAAAGCGAAGGGAGTGGCGCAAGCATCGCCGTCATGTAGTGACCCAGCAGTTGCCTAAGCAAACTGCTCAAAAAACAACATAATACTTTATCCAATTTTAATTGTAAATTTAAAAAAATTAAAATTTTAAAATTACAATTAAAATTCCATCACGGCAACCCGTTTGCATCGCAATTTATGAAAATGAATCGCGGTATCATACAATGGGAGATACCAGTTGGACGAGAGCAGTGAGTTCGCCTAGAAACTCCCGTTGCGATACACGAGAAGTCTGTTTTTGATCGTCACAAGTAGCAGAGGTCTGCTTGGAGACTTTTTGTGGTGTCTGTCTTTTGTGCGAGTGCTTTGATATGACGAGAATGAGTCTTCAGGCGGTCCACCCCGCGATTAGCGATTCTTTGGCACGCGTGAAACTTTTCGGCTGTTCTAGCTAAGACGGGACGAAAAGTTGTGGCGGGATCATCGTGGAAAATTCAAGTGCGTTTTCCATTTATAAATGAAATTTTCCAATTTTCGGTACCAATCGACGACTGGCTATTCAACGGGCCACTACATCAACTCGCCTCGCACTAAATAACAGAATGAGTTTCCGTGAAATTCATTCGCATGTCGAATAAAAATAACTTCTTCATTCAGATCTATTAAAATATTTTAACTGAGAAAATGAATATAATAAATAAATATACCCCCAAAAAACTTTTACTTCATGAATCGTCAATGAGGTGGAGAAACGTGTGAAATTGTCGTATTGCGAGCATTTTCTTTGTTATTCTTATCACTGCTGCTGTTGAATGTAATTATTTATTTATTTATTTCAAATCCATTTTAACAGGCAAAATGCCCAATTACAAAAAAAGAAAAGACAATATAGACAAAATAGACAAAAATATTTAAGGTAATTAAGCAATTAATCATAAATTATAACAATTAATGCAATTTGTTGCTAAGTAAATGCTTAAATGCTATTAAATATTGAGTGAAAGTACCAAGTTCTAATTGATTGCGCACGCGAGGCAAACGAATCATGGCAGAAGGAAAATGGGTTTCAGTACGCGCAAATTGGATGTGAAGATTGGAGGAGCGCAGAGGCCTGCCGGGGCTCCTCCAACTTAATTGATTTACCAAGTTAGGGCAATCAATTAGGCGGTGGTGGAGTTTAAATAAAAGACATTCATCAAGGAAAGTCCTACGAGCTTTTAATGAAGGAAGATGTAAATAAGTGAGTCGGTCTTCATAGGGAACATAGGAAATCTTGTACTTATAAAAAAGACAGCGGGTGAAGTTTCTTTGGACATATTCTATGTCAGCAATAAGGTATTCAACGTGTGGGGACCAAACTTGAGAGCTATACTCTAAAATACTTCTAACTAGAGTATTATAAAGCTGGACAGCGGAGAATATATCTTGGAAAATAAAAGTATGCCCCAGTACAAAATCTGACCGCAGGGGGAACGCCGGTCGACAAGACCACTCTTGGAGGCTAGCATTCTTTGGGGAGTTCCGCCCCCACGTACCCGAGGAAATTCCCGCAGGGAGAAAGCCGGTCGACAAGAAAATTCTTGGAGGCTAGCATTCTTTGGGGAGTGCCGCCCCCACGGACCCGAGGATATGGGGGGTGCCGTGAGGTTCTCTCCTGGGATGACAGGTAACGACTCTTATTGTATCTGGACTACGCTTTGGACAACGAACTGGAATTGACGCTTTGGGCTGGCGGATGTGATGGTTTGGACCTAGTTGCTTTGCACAGTAGCGCCGAGGTGAAACTCGTGTGTGAACGGCTCCAATTCAACTATCATATCGTCTCCGTCCCGGTAAAACCTTGGCAGGCCTCGGAGTACGTTCGAAGTTCGCACCATTGGGTTGGTGGTGTAGGTTCGGTTGAGATGGACTCCCGCTTAGCGCTGGTCTGGCTCTGAGCACTTGTCCCCATAAGGGCTTGTGCCAACCCTCACATGGCCTCCCTGCTCTGCAAAGATAACCATGGGACCAAAAAGGCGACTACACACACGAACGGAGATAGCGGCTCCGAGGGGGGACACAATAAAATGGAGCAAATAAAATCAACAGATCGAAAACATCCAACAAATGAAACCACAAGCAAACAGGACGCTAGCACGGAGAACCCTTTCAGGCAAAAACCGCTGTTGGCAAGAACACCGATAAAACAAGTCACCGATTGCGGGGGGAGGCAGCAAACCCCAGAAACACTGTCAAAGTCAACATCACGGGTTAAATCATCGGAGACAGACCACAGACGGACTAACGAACGAAAGAAGGCAGAGTGCGTTGTGCAACCTGGCATCATTGCGGCCTTTGGGCGCATTAGAAGGACTATGCGCTCCCCGGAGCGCCCAGTGCAAGACATACACAATCCGGATCAAGCTGCGACACCCACAGAGGCCAGTGTAAGACTGGGGGAGGGAGAAGTTTTGCCGTTGGCCGACGCCACTTCAAACGCGACCCAAACGATAGAAGCAAAAGGGCTAGGAAACGGTGGCCTCTCCCAAGAGGTGGCGCCAAATAACACAATCGCCCTTGACCGCGCCGAAGAGGAGCGGCTTACTCGGAGAGCGGGGAATATCGTCAAACAACTGAGGGCTGCCTGCGAAGTGCAGAAAAACATAGGCAAGAGTGTCAAGAATGGCATTCTTGAACTGGAGGAGCTTTTTGGCCGCATAACGCACTACAGGCGGAGGTGGCTTGCAACCGAAAAGCACCAAAAAGACACACTCTCCCTCGAGGCATCAGTGGGTCCTAGCAGCAGCAAAAGAATGGCCGGTAGCCCAATTGAAGGCGACCGTGAGAAAAGGAGGAAGGACGAGACCATAAACGAAGTTGACACTCCAGGCGAGGAGTTTCATGTGGTGCGAAACAAGGCAGCGAAAAAAGCGGCCAAAAAGCTACTCCTAGAAAAAACAGACAAAGAGCGCAACCACGAAAAGAACAAAGAACCCCCCGATATACCGCAGAAAACAAAAAGCAAACCGCGGCGCAAACCCTTGTGAGAGGCACTGCTTATTAAACCAACTAAGGGCCGAACCTACGCAGATGTCCTCCGTGAAATTAAAGGAGCGGTCACGCCAGACGACACCAAAACTGCCATCGAAGCAGTTCGACCAATCCGGACCGGTGGCTTGCTGGTGGAATTCGGGCCAGAGGCCACAAACAAAGATGCATTCCGTGACGCCGTTCAAAAGGTTCTTGGAGATGCGGCAACGTTTGCCTCGCTCGAACCAATGGCCACCCTGGAAATCAGGGACCTCGACTGCGTCACGGACAAAGCTGAAGTAGAGGATGCCATTAGGAGGGAGTTCCCCAGCTTAAGTGAAGTCAAGGCAAGATTGACACGTGAAAACACAAGGGGGCAACGCATGGCTATTGTCGAACTAGCTGATAAAGACGCCCAGCAAATCCTGGTGAAGGGCAAAATTAAGATAGGTTGGGTGATCTGCAGGATACGGAGAAGAGCGACCCCTATCCGCTGCTTCAGATGCTTCGAATACGGACACACCGCGTATGGCTGTATGGGACCCGACAGGAGATCTCTGTGCTACAAATGTGGTAAAACGGGGCACAAAAGAAAGGAGTGCACGAACGAGGCAAAATGCATTCTTTGCAAGGATGCTAAGCTAGCACCCGGCGACCTCAAACATGAGCCGGGGACAGGGAGATGCTGAGTTTTCAAGGAGGCCCTAACTAAAGCCAAATCGATACTCAAATGATCCGTATCCTGCAGGTCAATTTGCACCGAAGCACAAACGCCCAGGACCTACTTGAGCAGTTTGCGAGGGATAAGAAAGCTGACCTCCTGTTGCTGAGCGAGCAACATCATAACAAGGACTCGCAAGCGTGGTACCCTGACAAATCTGGTACCTCGGCCATCTTGGTTCGAGACAGCGCCCGCCTTCAGGTGCAGGGCCATGGACGCGGGGATGATTTTGTGTGGGTGCGGTGTTCAGGGATAACATATTTCAGTGTTTATCTGACGCCTAACGAGGCAATGCGATCTTTTCGAACCAAACTCGATGCCCTGGAGGACGCTGTCTCGAACACAGAGGGCCACATGCTGGTCGGGGGAGACTTCAACGCTAGAGCCATTGAATGGGGTATGCCACAATCCGACCCAAGGAGAAAGCAAATCTTGGACATGGTGGCCAGAACAGCGCTTTTTGTCCTAAATACTGGTAACACCCCTACTTTCCGCCGATGGGGTTGCGTAGGAACCATACCCAATGTGACACTCGCTTCGGAGTCCCTGGTACCCAGAGTACACAACTGGCGAGTACTAGAGGACTACTCGGCTAGTGATCACCAGGATATAGCTGTTGAGATTCACGACGGTGCCACTCTGCGTGCTCCGCCAGGGAGTGGAGGGCCTACAGCCAAGGACTTGGTGAACTCAACTATGAGTACCATCATAGCTGCTTGCGAGTCTTCCATGCCCCGTCGGAGACCCCGACATGGTAAGCCTCCAGTATACTGGTGGTCAAACGAGATCGCCGAACAAAGAAGCGAGTGTCACAAACTTCGGCGAGAGGCCCAGCGGGCGCGAACACGGGAGGAGGCAGACACTAGGCTAGCAGCATACAGGTCCGGCAGGAAATATCTTCGCAGGCTTATTAACAAGAGCAAGGCCCGATGCTGGCAAGACCTCGTGGACGATGTAAATAGGGATCCGTGGGGCCTTGGCTACAAGCTGGTCATGGGGAAACTTGGTGCCCTACGGAAGCCTTGTATACATGACGCGGAAAAGATGGACGCGATAGTGCGGGGACTCTTCCCCGCCCATTCCGTCCGTGTTGAAGCTGTCCATGGTGAAACAGCAGTCGAGTGCCCACTCTTCACACAGCTGGAACTGGAGGAGGCAGTCCTCTCCCTGAAAGCGAGGAAGGCTCCAGGTCCAGATGGTGTTCCAGCTGAGGTTTTGCAGCTCGTCTATCACCATTGTCCTGACTATCTGCTGAGCACATTCAACGCTTGCCTATGGGACGGGGTTTTCCCGGTACGATGGAAGGTGGCGAGGCTCGTGCTGGTCAGCAAGGGGAAGGGAAATCCCGAATCGCCGTCTGCATACCGCCCGTTATGCATGCTAGACACGGCTGGGAAAGTGCTAGAGAAACTCATCAAGGGAAGACTCACTGACGCGATTCGTGCTGCTGGGGACCTATCTCCTCGGCAGTATGGCTTTAGAGCAGAACGTTCTACCATTGATGCGATTGCAGAGGTGGTGAACGCGGTCCAAAAGGCAGAGGCATATAGTTGCGCCAAGCGACGGATCGTCCGGTTGGTGACACTTGACGTCAGGAATGCCTTCAACTCCGCTAGATGGGTGGATATTCTGGACACGCTGGAAAACTCTTTTCAAGTTCCAAAATATCTAATGCGGCTTTTGAGGAACTACCTAAAGGACCGAAGCCTGCTCTACGACACGACATAGGGCCAACGAAGGATGGAAATTACATCGGGTGTTGCCCAGGGATCTATCCTTGGTCCGGACCTGTGGAACGTGTCTTACGACGGGCTACTGAGACTTGAGATGCCAGATGAGTCGCGCTTGGTCGGCTATGCGGATGATGTTGTGGCTCTGGTCGCCGGACGCACCGTTGAACAAGCGCAACTTAGGCTAGGTATGCTAATGCGCCGAGTGAGGGACTGGATGACTACTCGCGGGCTCAGTTTAGCACTGGAGAAAACCGAAGTGGTCATCTTGACAAAAAAGAGAATCCCTAGAGTAAGGATGATCAGTATTGGAGATATACAGATCGAATCGAAGCCAGCGGTGAAGTACCTGGGGCTACTGATTGATTCGAAGATGAGTTTCTCTGAGCAAATCACGGCAACGGCTGAGAAGGCCCTGAGTTGACTTATGGCCAACGTAGGGGGACCCAGCCCATCAAGAAGACGCCTCTTGATGAGTACTGTAGGGTCAGTGCTAATGTACGGAGCAGAGGTATGGGGCGACGCTCTCAGCAAGGAGGTATACCGAAAACGATTGGCACAGGTACAGAGAAGAGGAGCACTGAGAACTGCATCTTCGTATCCAACAGTCTCCGACTCGGCGGTGAGAGTGATTGCAGGCGTGATACCTGTCGCCCTCCTTGCTAGAGAGCGCCGCGCTATTTACCTGCGCCGAAACGAGGATGCGAGGGAGATGGTTGTCCGCGAGGAGAGACAACGCTCGCTCAACGATTGGCAGCAGTCTTGGAGGAATTGCACGAAGGGAAGGTGGACTGCGCGCCTCATCCCGGATGTAAGACCGTGGCTAAATCAAAGGCATGGTGAGACTGACTTCTATCTGACCCAGCTTTTAAGCGGGCACGGGTGTAAATTTGATTTGGACTGGTTTAAGGGAATACGGCATAACATGACATTAAGATATGTTCAGTTCAAGATTGTTAATGCTACACCAATTTTCCAGGATAGACAAATCATTCTGCGATTGAGAACAATCCTCTACTTGACCGATAGCCCTAAATAGTTTCAAATCATCTGCGAATAGAAGGGATTTTGAGTTTAAAGCAGCAGGCAAATCATTGACAAAAAGTATAAATAGGAGAGGGCCAAGGATTGAGCCTTGTGGGACACCTGACGTAGGGTAAAAGGTTAAAGACTGATTACACTGAACTGATTACACGAACACAATAAGAACGATATGTTAGATAAGAATTTATCCAAGCCAACATCGGAGCAGGAAATCCATAGTGCTGCAACTTTAGTAGTAAAATAGAATGATCAACTTGATCAAATGCTTTGCGAAAATCAGTATTAATGACATCCATTTGCATATGGTTATCTCTAGAGCACAAGAAATCGAATGAGATATTTCGAGTAAATTAGTAGTAGTAGAGCGATTAGGAAGAAATCCATGTTGCTCGGCAGCAAAAGTTTGCGATAGAGATGATGCTAATTTATTGTGAACGTGGCGCTCCAACAATTTAGAGAAGCAGGAGAGGATGGATATAGGACGGTAGTTGGAAATATTACAAGGGTCACCATTCTTCAGAATTGGAACAATATGTGCAAGTTTCCATGTTTGAGGGAAAGTTAGGGAGTGGTTTCGAAATCAATAGCTAATGTCGAATAAGAGAATGGAGGGCAATAGTTTGTAGGTGAGGACGAGGCACTAAAAGATTCAGAGAAAAATTTGGCAAAAATATCTGAAATAGCAGAAGGCCCATTAGCCTCCAAGCTGTTCCAATGTGCTGAATCTGGAATACGAGAGGAAGTGTTCAAATAACGAATGAAAGACCAAAAAGGTTTTGTTTGGTTAGACAACAGAGATTGTTCTATGGAGAGATAATAATCACGCATGGCTGCTTTAATGCAACATTTAGCAAGAGTACGAAGTCTTTGATAATCTGTACAAGCTGCAGGACACCCAGTACGTTTGAAGTCTCGATGAGCTCGATCCTAACTTTTTAGAAGGGTCAAAATATCGGGGTTCAACCATGGTGCGTCATTACTTTTTAATATGTGAACCAATGGTGTATGTTGGCTGATCAGCGTATTCAGATACATGTAGAATTTAGAAACAGCATCATCGCAAGATACATTAGCAAAGAAGGAGTCCCAATCAGTCGATTGGAGATTGTTCGCAATAAATCTACGGAAATTATACCTTGAAGGCTGTTCAGTCTTCTTACGCCTCATGTTACACAGTTTAACATCAATACTTAATGGTGGATGGTTGAGATCGGATGCAACATAAGCAAATTCAGGATGTTTTAAGTCCAAAATAGTAGAATGATTGTTTGATAAAACCAGATCAAGAATGCGGTCATTAACGTTTGTGATGTTATTTACTTGATTTAGTGAGCAAAGTGAGAGGAAAGAAAAAAAAACTTCAGAGAGACGGTTGGTTGACTCGATATATGGGCAAGAAGATAGATTCCAAGATATAGAAGGAGCATTAATGTTGATAGTCGGAAAAAGTATGCGAAGTGTCTTCAATAAAGATAAAGAGTGTTTTACAATAAAAAAAGAAAACGTTTGATCGATTCTTTAAATAAACAAGAAGTAAAATTGTGAAAATTTTGGCGATTCACGGCCCACTTTGGCATTATTCAATAAAATCTTTTTATTAAAAGCTCCAAATAAGGGTTTCAGTACCAACCATCCACTCCCCACTTCACCTCATGCAGTGCAAACAACAACCAGCATTTAATTATCTTCAAAATCTCTTTCACATGGGAATGCGGCTAAAGTTCGCACCGATCGATACTTTTCTCATGCTTCAATTAAATCTTATTTTCTTCAAGAGTCCATAAATAATTAAATAGTCAATGTGTTAATAATTTGTTTTTATCGAATACAAGCACGCGGGTGTGTTATCTGCCCTCTTATTTCAGCCTCAGTACAATCGAATTGAACATGTGTACTTGTAGAGTATGTTGCACTCGAAATGATTCAGTGTCCGCGAATAGTGAGTGTAGTTGCTATGACGAGTGTAGTATCTAAATTTTTACGTCCGTGGTCACGTTCATCTTCATATCATGTAGTACTAGTATTCTATACCAAAGCGAGCTGTAGATCTCAGACAGATCGTTGATCTGGTCGTACATGATAAAAATATAGTTCGCACTTTTCCACTGAGTGTGCACGCGATGATGCCGAGTAAGTAAGTTGGGAGTCGCGGTGCCACGGTGAATGTATAAAGTCGCAACATCACCAAATAGCCAAACACCGCAAGGAATGTTAGATGTCGGGAATTCAGGAATGTTAAATGTCAGGAATTCAGGCTTCCACCTGGATGCCTCATTATTATTTGGGGGCAATAAATATTCTCAGTAGAGACAAAATATTCTCAAGTCTGGTCTGTTTTCACTAGGCCCAGTTTGTTGTTTGCTTTGTCAATCACCTACTTTAGACAGTTACCTCGGCCTCGACAGCATCGGGCCGAGTTATGTTATCCATTAATTCATGAATGCGATTTGTTTTTGTAGTGGGCCCTTGTGCTGGGGAAAAGGACCCGCCCCACGGCACCGCACTTCTAGCCTGCCAGTGCATTCACGCATTCTCAGACAAGGCCACTCTTGGCTAGCACCAGCATCCTTGCTGGCAGAGGCAGCAGACCATCGCTGCAGTCCTTCACGGACATACATATCCTTTTAGTTCACTACAGTTCTGCTCAAGTATCATGCTAAGACTATCTGGCAACCCCCAATACAATCATCTAAAAGGGACAGGGATAGCTAAAGAAGCTCTGAAGGAAAAGACTCACCAACTGTCCGCCAACCGACAAAGACGTTTCATTGTCTCCGCATAACTCATAAGACAACTGACAAGCAAAAAACGGTCAGCAAACACAAAAGCATATGAAATTAAAGCAAATGTGCCCGGGAAAGTAATTTCTTAAATCGTGACAATACACGAACATAAAATTCCTGCATTCGTGGATCCGGGAAGTAACAAAACCCTAATTCGGTGGGCACTGGTGAACGAACTTAGAAATATTCTCCCATGCAATTTAATTCTTAATGAATTCGCGGCAGATACGTACAAATGTTCGAATAAGATTTGGAGTTCCATGGAAACCGATGGAAACAGAAACGAAGTTGAGTTATTGCTAGTAGACGACCAACATCTAGAACACGATTTACTATTGGGCCGTGACTTATTATGTAGAAACGGACAATCTTTGGTTATACGAGGCGAGAAGCGTTGGCATGAAAACGACGATCTTTTCACTATTGGGACGACATTGAAAACAGAAGGTCGTAAGGGATTGATCTTGCCGAAATTCCATAAACAGTTTGCCCCAAATATACATGAGTTGGAAAGATGTTCCACTGCAAAAATGTCAATTTCATTAAACACGAAAGAACCGATGGCATCAAAACCCTATCGACTCCAGTGCGCAAAACGCCAAGTAATTCAAAAGATTATAAATGAACTACTCAAAGCTGATATAATACTACCGTTGAAATCTGCATATGCCTCGCCTTTAGTCCTTATCGAAAAGAAAAGTGAAGAAAGTGTACTAAGCGTCGACTATCGTCAGGTGAATAGGAAAGTGCTCAACCAGCCGTTCCTGTTGCCGAACATCGAGAATCAATTCGTTAAGCTCTCTGGAAACGCCAGATCAGGGTTTTCAGATAGTGCTGATAAAAGGAGTGAAGAAAGTTGCAAAGGAACTACTTCAAAAAGTGCCAGAAAATAAAGTTCGCAGGGACGTCCAACAAGAAAATAAAACTGATGCAAAACAGGAGAAAAAGACGCCCGGACGAAGCCCCGGCAACAGGCATTGCTCGTAAAACCCCAAGATGGTCGATCCTTCGTGGAGGTGCTGTGGGATATCAGGAGAAACTTAAGGCCAAAAGACACCAGCACTACAATTAAAGCAGTATGACGAACGCAGTCGGGCCACAGACTGGTTGAATTTGGAGCAGAGGCCGACAATAAGGAAGCATTCTGCGACGCAATAATGAAAGCCCTCGGCAAAAGTGCAACTATAGCCTCGCTCGAGCCTATGGGCAAGGATCGAAATAAGAGACATTGATTGAGTCATGGATCTGGCCGAGATAGAAGAGGACATCAAAAGGGAGTCCCCTAGTGTGGGAAGGATCAAAGCAAGGCCGACACCAGAAAACTATAGGGGACAACGCATGGCCATTATTGATTTGATCGAAAAGGACACCGAATAAAATTTGAACAATTTCTGAACAAGGGTAAAGTATGAATAGGGTGGGTTGCCTGTAGGAAATGTTGAAAAGCAATGCCTCTTCAATGTTTCAATTGCCTTGGCTATGATCACACCATACAAATATGCAAAGGACTCGATAGGAGTTCCCTATGTTACAAATGCGGTGAAATAGTACACAGAAGAAAAGAATGTACGAAGGAGGCACACTGTGTTTTATGCAGGGATGCTGATCTGAGACCTGGTTTTAGACACATTTTGGGATCAGAAAAATGCCGGTTTTTCCAGGAAGCCCTAGCCAAGGGAAAACCAGAACTTCTATGAGCCGCATACTGCAGCTAAACCTACACTGCAGTTCAACCACCCAGCTTGAGTGATTTGCGAGGGACATGAAAGCCGATTTTATGCTGCTGGGTGAGCTATACCATGATAAAAGTTCAGCATCATGATATCCTGATGAAACTGGCACTGCCGCCATCCGAGTTTGGAACAGTGATTTCTGGGTGGATAGCTGGGGACGGGGGGATGGTTTTGTTTAGGTTCGTTTCTCAGGGACCACCTTCTTTAGTATGTACCTAACGTCGAACGAATCAATATCATCTTTTCAAGCCAAGCTCAATACTTTGGAGGGCGCTATCTCCAACACAGACGGGAACGTGCTCCTTGGGGGAGACTTCAACACAAAAGCAAACATATGGGGCATGCCTTAATCAGATCCGCGAGAAAACGAATCCAAGAAGTGGCAGCCAGGACGGCGTTCGTCTTACTTAGCACCAGAAATATGCCGACTTTCTACCGTATTGGCTGTGAAGGAATCATAACTGACGTGATACTCGCCTTGGAGTCCTTGGTACAGAGGATACACAATCGGAGAGTATTAGAAGACTACTCAGCCAGTGATCATCGGCGCATTCTACTTGAGATCAGCGATGTTGCCTCTCAACGTTCGTGCTCTCGAATTTCTACAATTGGATGGAACATCGGAAGGGTGCAAGTCGAGATGTTCGTCAAAGTGCTCACAGCAGGTGCTCCGCTGCAGGGAGATTCACAGGGGGTGGAAGAACTGGGACATAAAGACATGGTGAACTCAAATATGATATCATCACCACTGCTTGGAGCGCTTCTATACCCAGTTGAAAACCCCGGCACCGCAAGCCCCCAGTACACTGGTAGTCGACTGAAATCACTGGAAAACGAGGGAAATGTCATAAGTTACGGCGTGCGGCTCAACGGGCATGGAACCGTGACGAGGCATGCAACCGGGTACCGGGTAGCAGGATACAAGTCGGCCTGGAGGTGCCTTCGCAAATTGATGAACAACAGCAAGGCTTGCTGCTGGCAAGATTTAGTGGATATTGAGAACAAGGATCCGTGGGGCCTTGGCCACAAGCTAGTTATGCGGAATCTTTGTGCCTCACGAAAATCTTGCTTACATGAAGCGGAAAAATGGATGTGATAGTGTGGGCACTCTTCACCACCCACCTCATCCATTTTGAGCTGTTCATGGTAAAACAGAAGTCAAGTGTCCACTCTTCACACAGCTGCAACTGGAGGATGCAGTCCTTTCATTGATAGCGAGGAATTCTCCAGGGCCAGATGGTGTTCCAGCTGAGGTGTTGCAGCTTGTTTGTCACCATTGCCCTGACTTGTGGCTCAGCACATTCAACGCTTGTCTACGGGACGGAGTTTTCCCGGTACGACGGAAAGTGGCGAGACTCATGCTGATCAGGAAGGGGAAAGGAAATCTCAGATCACCGTCTGCATACCGCCCATTATGCATGCTGGACACGGCTGGGAAAGAGCTAGAGTAACTCATCAAGGGAAGACTCGTGCTGCTCGGGACCTATATTCTTAACAGTATGGCTTTAGAGCAGGACGCTCCACCATTGATACGATAGAAGAGATGGGCAGCGTGGTCCAAAAGGCAGAGGCATATAGTCACACCAAGCGACGGATCGTTCTATTGGTAACATATGGCGTCAGGAACGCCTTCAACTCCGCTATATGGATGGATATTCTGGATACTCTGGAAAACCATTTTCATGTTCCAGAATATCTAATGCGGCTTTTGAGGGATTTCCTGAAGGACCGAAGCCTGTTCCATGACACAACAGAGGGCCAACGATGGATGAGAGTTACATATGTTATTGGCCAGGGATCGATCCGTGGTCTAGATCTGCGGAACGTATCTACGACGGGCTGCTGAGACTGGAGATGCCAGATGAGTCACGCTTGATCAGCTTTGTGGATGATATTCTGGCTCTAGTTACTGGACGCACCATTGAACAAACGCAACTTAGGCGCCTAGTGACAGACTGGATGACTGCTCGTGAGTTCAGTTTAGCACTGGAAAAAACCGAAGTAGCATCTTGATGAAAAAAAGAATCCCTAGCGTAAGGATGATTAGTATTGTAGACCTAATAATCGAAACGAAGCCATCAGTGAAGTACCTGGGGCTACTGATTGACTCCAAGATGAGTTTCTCTGAGCAGATCAGGGCAACGGCTAAGAAGGCTGCTTCGGGATTATCGGCTCTTAGTCGACTTATAGCCAATGTGGGGGGACCCAGCCCATAAAGAAGACTCCTCTTGATGAGTGCTGTAAGCTCAGTGCTACTTTATGGCGGAGTACAAAGAAGAGGAGCACTGAAGGTTGCATCTTCTTATCCGACAGTCTGTGATTCGGCAGTGAGAGTTATTGCAGGCGTGATACCTGTTGCCCTCTTTGCTGGCCCGAAGTAATGTGTCAAACGGCTCCAGGCTGGGTTCTCAGGTTGGTAGGGAAGGTGTTTCAGTCGCCTTCTTACGAGTATGGGAGCTCTACATTCTGTGCATAAATGGCTCAGCAAATTCAACGCTTGCCTACTTGTCTCGGTACGATGGGAGGAGGCAAGGATCGGGTAGATCAGCAAGAGGAAGAAAAATTCCTGTTAGACGCCTGCATTCCACCTGTTATGCATGCTGGGAAAGTATCTAAGAAGCTCATAAAGGATTCGTACTGCTGGAGACCTACATTCTCGACATTGCGGCTGTATAGCAGGACGCTCCACCATTGATGCAATTACAGAGGTGGTGAGCGTGGTCCAAAAGGGAGAGGCATATAGCCACAACAAGCGGTGGGTTGTTCTGAAGGTGGCACTCAATGTTAGGAACACCTTTAACTCCGGCAGATAGGTAGATATTCCTCATAAACTGAAAATCATTTTCAAGCTCCAGAATACCTGATGTGGCTTCTGAAGGACTACGTGGAACATGGCCACTGAGGGATGGAAGTTACATTGTGTGTTCCCCAGGTATCTATTCTTGGTCCAGACCTGCAGAACGTGCCTTACGACGGGCTATTGAGACTAGAGACGCCAGATGAGTCACACTTGATCAGTTAGCCGGATGATGTTGCAGCTCTAGTCACTGAACGCACCAGCGAACGCGTTTTAATCAGGTATTTGATTTGGTAGCTGATAAAATTTCATACGGACTTACGCTGCTCTCGAACTATCTGTGACTTAATTTTCTTTTCGAACTAGCTAGCCTGTCAGCACCCACCTTGGACTAGACTAAGGGTATCCGGACTTGTTGACCTGATGGGTATAGTCTGGTGACACATTTACAAGACTTCACATCTATAACTGAAAAGGGGTCGGCTTAAATTTCTTTTGGGGAGTCTTGAAACAAGACAGATAAAGAAAAGTCATTACAAGGCGTCGGTGAGTTGGTTATTGATGCGGACTTGAGAGGTTGTCGACGTTATTTTCATTTTGGCTAGGATTCCAAAACAAAGCATTATTGGTGCAGTACATTACGATCAATACTATTGGATACTTGCTTAAAGTCAACGAAAATTTGGTGTACTCCTAATATTTCTTAAATACCAACTCAATTGAAAACAGTTGGTCTATCGTCGATCTACCTGGTCGAAGGCCACCTTGATACTCTCCAATAGTAATGTTGGTGTATGATCTGATTTTGTTTTCTATGGTCTACAGTTTTCGTACTGCAGCTATTCACCTTTTTTGTGGATAGGGAAAATAATTGATTGGCTCCACTCATTTGGCGTAAGTTCTTGTTACCAAATGTTCTTGATAACTTTATGAATAGCTTTCTGAACACCGCTGCGACCAGATTTGATAAGCTCCACTGGAATCTCATCGATGTCCGGTGCTTTATTATTCTTTTGGGACTTGATGGGGGAGCAAGCTTCATCCAGGGTTGGTGGAGTAAATGGAAACTCTCTGGAAATATCTATAGGCTTCAATGTTCTGGAGCAATGTAGAGGAATTCATTTTCTAAATCAGAAGTATTTCATCCTGCTGCATCAAATAAAATAATAATGTGTCATCCCTTATTCTTTGGTTTGCCTCTCGTTGTGGGACTGTTGATTCTTCTTAGAGATTGAGCTTAGCATTCCTAGTTTGTTAAATCAAGAGAAAAGTGATTTATTTGCTAGTTGTTTTGGCCAAGTGCTAAAATAGCAATCTTACGAAAAATTCTTTGCTTAAAAATTGATTGGTTTTCCCCAGAGTACAGTGGAATTCGTTCAAAGATTCAATAAAGTCACAGAACATAACAGAAGTACGCAGAAAAAATATTCAACAGATATTTAACACCTAACCAAACTCGCAACCACTGAGTTCTTGTATCAATTTCAAGCTCACAATCCATATCTCCCGTAAATCAGTATCACTTACAAACATGTGGACTGCTCGGGGTGACTTAACGGCGATCACATGAAGATAAACTTGGATTTACCCACATAAGCATAACGCAAATACGCGTTTGTATTTGCGCTCATTTGAATCGGAGAAGACCGAATATGATAACATTGAGACACGTTTGAAACCAATGTGAAAACTACTGTTTAAATTGTCTGCACACCTTACCCTCTTCCATGTGCAAATTTTTATCCTTTTCGCTACACATCTCGGTAGATTCAATTCTGGCAGACATTGTATGGTTTGTGGGCTCCTTTTCGAATTTCTCTGATTGCTTTGCTCCGTTTGCCGAAGACACTTCCCGTTTGCCAGCCAGCCAACTTGATTTCATTGTTGGATCTAACTGCCTTTGACCATGCAATCCACTAAATTAGCCATAAATAAAGTTGACATTCATAAATGAGCGTAAATCGCTACCATTCTCGTGGATGCTACCACGATACAATCAAAAATCGTTCTCCATACATTGGTATAGCGATAGCGAGCAGAAATATATTTTGAATGCCAGGTAGCAAATTGTATGATTGCTCAGATGCACAATATTGCATATACTCATTTAAAAGACATTCATCATCCACCACCAGCAACCCCAGCTGCTGCATCCCGTCTGCAAATTGGGGAGTAATGAATTTTCGGCTATCGGTCAATGGGTAAAAGGGCCGTTATAAGATGAGAATATCTGAAGATAAAGTGAGGTAGACAGAAGATGCATTTGGGAGGACATACTCGTACACAACCTTCAATCTTTATGTCAGAGTGCTTAAAATGCGCTTCTCAAATTCAAATTCAATCTGGAGCGCTAAAATTACTATCATCTACTGTTAACGACTTCAACCCCTTTATCTATTAAATGGCATTGAACTGAACTATAACGAGAACGTGTGTTGCATCCGCATTTAGTAGATAATCTTGAATTTTCATGATGCGGTTAACATCAATCGCTTTAAGATGCCATAAACTGAAATCTTCATGATTATGCAATTATCACGTCATCAAGTACTAAATTTCATTTATCCACTCCACAGCGAGCGGTAATGCTTCACATTAGCTTCCAGTATTGTTTCATGATCCATCCAACATTTTTCTTTCCCTATCCTTCGAGCGACTTTTCGCTCGGTTGGTCGCTGAGAGTTCTTTCTGTCTTGATGATTTTCTTATGTCATTCATGCCTAGTTGAATTCCACCATCGTTGATGGCTTCACGCTCGTTCTACTGTGTTGCAATTTGATCCCTTCGCCGAAGAAGAAGAAGCAGCAGAAGTTCAAGAAGAAGAAGCAGAAACTTATCTCGACATGTTATGCATATCCAGATGCATATGCACCAGATACTAATTTATTATTTTCACATGACATCGTGTGACATATCACCTGTACGTGGATAAGATTCACCTGGAGGGATGAAGAGGATCATCTCCAAGCTGGTCGAGTCGCTTGGAGTCGATACTTGACGGTTTATGACCTACAGCTAACTGAGTTTTACGGATATGTAGATTATATTTATAGGTGTGAAATGATGATGATCCGATGAGCGAGAATATTGGCATGAACGTGATCAAAGTTTGCCAGTATCCAGGCGGCCGACAACAGTAGTCGATAAAGTATATCGAGAAAACCGCAAAGGATCGACGTGTGATCTTGTGAGATCATCTCCAATCGATCGGAAGAAAAACGTTTAAAACAGAAAACCGCAAATACACGGTTTATTCACACTTTGGAACACACCTTGCAAATTGGCGAATTTAATTTAAAAGCTCGGTGATTGCGAAATTAAATATTTTGAAGGGTCTCTTTTTGTCATAAGTCGTTCAGGAAGGGTTTAATGGTAACAGTTTTAATAGTAATAAAGCGTAATTGGCATGAATGACTTAGACTTAAATTTGATACTTTAGTTGCCCATTCTAATAGAAAAACAATTAAAGTGGACAGGAATACACTTCTGTCAGAAGGGGGTTGTAATCAACATTTGATATACGCTTATTTAGTACTCTGACGAAAAATAACAGTTTCTCAACGTATAAGCGGCCACCCTTTTGCTATCATACTACTAATACCAGTAACTTGATAGGTGTTTGCGCCGGAACTCTTTTGCCCCGAACTTTGATATTTTTATTTACATAAGAAATCAAATTTTATTTCATTAACCAAACACTAGAATTTAAATATAATATCTATATACAATATTTCTCTTGAATCGACCTAAGCTAACGACCCGACCAACAATTGAACAATGAATAAACTTTTGTTTTAAAGCTTTGACAAATTAAAAATTTAATGAAAAATGGGTTACTCGATTGATTAAATGAAATGTGGTATTCGAAACAAATCTTTTCGCCTTGTGGCGAGTTGAATTTGAATTTGGTGAATTGAATATACCTTCTCGGATTCATCACAAGAAGTGTGCAGCTGTATTTGCACGGGTTTTTCACCTATACTGATGTGACGAGAAAATCGGACCTGCTGCAATATTGGCCGAGCACTGCGGAAATCGGAACAAAGGGTATGCATCCACTGGTAATGCTGCATCCCAGTCCAATTTCAATCGCCATAATTCCTGTAGGAATAGCTTGGCTGCTACTATCACAGGAGCCAGAATGTCCAATGGATCGAAGATTCAAGCTATATCAGATGCCATCGTCCTCTTGAAAAACTTCGCATCGGTTGGATCCAGGTTGATCTGGATCTGGAACTTGTCAGTCTTCGGACGCCAAATAACTCCTAACGTCTTAATGTAGCCTTCGTCTAAACTACTGAAGTCCAGCTGGACCTATTGGTCCTCAGGTTTAATCTGCTGCAACAATAGAGGTTGGTTGGCACACCATTTGCGCAAATTTAATTTGCGCTCGAGAGTATGGTGCATAGCTCCGCCTTTTTGCAAAGTGCCTCCTCTAAGCGGTCTGCCCCGGTCATGACGTCATCGATATAGCAATCCTTCTCCAACGCGCTGCTGCACGGGGGACCTTTCTGCTGGTTCTCTTGTGCTAGAAGCTGAAGACATTTTGTAGCTAGATTTGGGGTACACGTTTTGCCGTAGGTTACTGCTTTCAACTGATGGTATTGCATTCGTTGCGTTGAACTTTTTCTCCAAATTAAGCCGTGCTACCGACGGTCTTCAGGATGGAGCGTTATCTGCCATTCTGAAACGCTGGAGTATCGACAAAATTGCATCCTGGACAGTAGACCCGCTATGCAAGACATCATGCAATGAAACGTTTGTGGTCGGCTTACTGGATGCAACGAAAACCACTCGCAGCTTGATCGTACTGCTATTAGGCTTTAGGACACAATGATTTGGAAAGAAGTATCGTAATTCCTCCCGCTGCCACGACGTCACCTCCTCTATATGCCCAAGCCAAATATACTCCTCTATGAAGTCCTCGTATGGAAGTCTTAGAGCAGGGTTCCTCTCGAGTTGATGCTCAAAGACAATGAATCTGCGAGTGGCAACCGCTTGGGAATCACCTAACGTCTCAGGGTCCTTTCTGAATGGGAGTTTAACCAAGAAACGGCCGTCGGGACGTCTTGTCATTATCTGATAGAAATGTGCTTCGCAAGTTTTTTCAGTTAACGTATGCTTGTGCTGCGGATCCTGTTCTTCCTCGACCTCCCAAAATCGCTTGATGAGCTGATTTAGCTTGCTATCTTCTGCCAGGATGCCGCATGTCACGGAAGACACTTGAAGTGTGATCACTCTTCCGGCTACAATCCACCCTAGGAGCGTGCTCTAGAGCACTGGGAGCTGTGGGCCTAACTTTATTTGTCCAATGGTTAGGACCTCATAAAAGTGTTTGGCACTAAGCAGCATATCAATGCACTCCCTTCGGGGGAAGTCTGGATCTGCCAGCCTTATGGTTTGGGAATGTGCCACCCCGATATGTTCTGAGACGGTTGCGGTGATATAATTTTGTCCATGATGTAAGCTTCCAACTGCGTGGCATATCTTGATAATCTGGATCTTAGGTCAAGGTTCACCTTATGGTATGCCTTCTCAGTACTACCGCCTACCCTTTCAATGAGGGCAAGGTGCCGTGTCGATAATAAACCCAATTTTTTTATGATTCTTTTGGTCACTAGGTTTATTTGTGAGCCCGGATCCAGCACAGCTCGACAATACGTCGTCTTCCCATTGCTGCTACTCAGCCTGATGACGGCTGTGCTCAGAGTACATGTCCTTGGGGTCTGGGCTCCATCAGAGTCGTTAAAGCGGTTTCGAGTCTTGATTCAGCGTTGTTGTGCTCGAAGATATCGTCTTGGTCTGTTTGGGCTTGTTGTTTCCAGGCAGATGTAGCAGGGTGTTGTGATTCTTGGAACACTGCTTGCAACTTCTGGCCACGCAGCTGAAAGCCTGATGTCCTTCTTGAAGGCAACTCATGCAAAGCTTCGTACCACACACGAAGCTAAGTCCCTTTGCGGCAGTGATCCTGAGGAAATCTGGGTAGTAATAAAGCGGGTGATCCCGCTCATACATTATGCACCGAGAAGCTATCGTGGCGGCCACCTTCGACTTGATGGCTTTCCTACGGTTGATCTCCGGTCCTTTGTTTTATGGCCGAGTGTCTCAAGAGCCTGGAAATGCGTTTCCATAAAGCCAACAAACTCTTCAAGAGTGGTAACTCGTGCGGGTTGGATAACGATTGTTCGTAGGATGCGTGAGTCACTGGATCCAATTTTCGGATTAGCACATTTAGCAGCAACGGATCCCAGTCTCTTGTGGACACTTGCAGATTCTCCAGTCCTCTGAGACACTCTTGTGTGGTGTCATGTAGAGCCTTTATTGCTGCTGCTGATGGGCTTTCATTAGCATGAGATGGCTGACTCATCAATTTGTTGATGAGCGTCACTACCAATAGTCGCCAGTTGTACCTTTCCTCCAAGGTTGTCCAAGCCGCCTCGTAGTTATCATAAGAGAATGTAAAATTTCGAATCAAAAGCTCCGCTTCTCCAGTGAGACCGGCCTCGAGGTACCATAGCTTCTGACACTTGGACATCGGTTGGCTAAGCACCATTTGCATGAACAAGTCGTGGAATTGTTGCCAATGTAAATAGTTCCCACCGAAGCTGGGGAGTTTTATTTTCGGCAGAGGTATGGTAAGAGGAGTCGCAGGCAGAGTCACTGAGGCTAGTGTAGCGCTGAGTTCATCCAGATGGATGACCCAATCTTGGGAAAGCTCTTCCAAATGAGTGTGCTGTTGCACGTTAAAACCATACGCTTCAGGATCATCATGGAGGTCGACAATCTGCAGGTGATATTCATCCAACTATTGCCAACCTCTTCGCAGGGTCATGAGTTTACTCCTGCACCAGGTCCGAGTGACCTCTTTCTGGTCTAAATGGTCGATGATTCTCCTCAGCGAGCCTTCCATGACTTTGTAGTGACGCAGCATCCTGACCATACTTACATCTCTTGGTGCTGAGGCTTCTGCAGTGTAATCCTTGGCCTCGCTATCCCAAATTTCAAGCCCTTTTGGTGACTGTTTCCTGGTTGGCGTCCACATGTGTTTTGTCATGCATTTGATCGCGGAAGTGCTGCTGGTAACGGAGGTAGTTGCCTTTGGTAGTATCGTATATATGTTGAGTAAAATACTCGTGCAAAGGAGCGACCTCCAGTCGGGATCGGATGTGACTATCACCGAGTTCAAAATCCTCCCACGCGTCCTCCAGTTATCAAAGTTGCTCCGGATAATACCCGGCCTCCTGTTTCCTTGAGGGCGAATCCTTCTTGTAGTTTGAAATGACACCTTCGGCGATTTGAGCCAATCCTTTTAGGTCCTCCATCAGGCGATCCACTCGCCATAGCGTAGAAAGTCGGAAAGTGGTCGGAAACAGAAAGAGCGTATACACCACGATACTACACAAAACGCCACACAGCCCTTCACGACCTGCTCACCGGGGAAAAACAATCATTTAGTTATGTACTGCAAAATAAATACCAAGTGCATCTCGCTGGGGCCTCGATTGAATAAATGAAATGTGGTATTCGAAACTTAAAGTTTTTTCGCCTTGTGGCGAATTTAGTTTGAATTTGGTGAATTGAATTAAAATGATCGATCAATTGATAAATTAATCAAATAAATTGAATTAATTACGAATGGGCTAATTATTATAGTGCTAATTAACCTTAAATAACTATGTACATTGATTGAAGCGTTGATGTTGCTGGATCAGGCCGTGATGGGCCCTCAGGGGTGTCAGGAAATCAACAATAAAGTTTTCAAAATATTGTATTTATTTCAAAATTGGTTACAACTTCCGTAAATATAACTCGACTTTCGAAAACTTACAGAATCAAAGGACTGAACATAGGACCAATTAAGCAACGAATTTCAATGAATTTAAGGGTACCCGTACGTTCTTATTGGTAAAAATAAGTAATTTACATATCATGCTATTATTGAAAAAGTTGAATCGAACTATGACTCATAGAGGACTGCTTCCATAACTTATTCAAAATTTATTTGGTCAAAGGTCATCAATCGTGAGGGAGGCGGAGTACGCGAAAGACTCGAACATTTCCCCTCTCCTGCCGCCCCCTGGCCCTGATTCGGTAATTTGATGAACTTTTTTAGAAATACCTTGCTGCAGTAAAGGAGACTCTCCGTATTTTTGAGCCCTTATAATATCCTCTAATAAAACAATTATTTTAGTGACACTTGCCTCCGGAAATACTTTCAACCTGCCAGCACGTTGTTTGGAAAGGTTCTAAGTAAGGTAATTCAGAAGCATTGTAATTTTTATAATTTCTTGCGTTGCGTTGCAACTACATGTGCTTTTACATTAGTTACAGCGTTCAACTGAGTTTTTCCCAGAAAAGCGAAAAACGTTGGTTACCAGGTGGGGAAATTGACCAGCACCGAGAATTAGCATTCGTAGAAGTATGAAATAACGAATATTCTTGAATTATATGTTGAATCACGAACCCATCGACGGGAAAAAAACACATCGAAATTGAAGAAATGCGGGATATGTTTAATGCCGCTCATCGAATGTAGCCTCTACGATGAGATCGGCGAAGTAGCTAGTGCAAGCAAACGATGGGCAAGGCCCAGGAGCGCACCTAGGAATCGCACTTATAGGGAGCTATCAGGGGTTTTGAAAAATTACCCAAAAAACTCGCATATTAATGCTTATACAAGCTTTCTGATAAGAATATTGTAATGAGGAAAAATAAGATAACCAGGGGATAAAATTCATATGTAGGTTTCAATGCGGACAAATAGTTACTTATTTACATTTGAAGTGAAATGAGCCAAAATCCTGAAACTATAAAACAAAATTAAGTCGCTTTTGGGTGTTTTTTCAGTATGGATAGTACCTCGTCAGTTGAAACTGGAATATCTCTGTGAATGTTTAGTTTTGATAGACCATTTAGTCTTTTTTCGGATATCGAGTACCTCAGGTAAATTTTGATTTGTTGTAGAGTATAGCAGGAGTGCTCCGCTGTGTCAGTTGACACTGAAATGTTAGCAAACATTTAAATCATGATATGAATATTTGGAAGCATAGTTTTGTCACAAACGTTCAACATGTCCATTAGACTAGTGAGGTAGGCTTTGTTTTGCTTGAGAAACCCTTGCCATATTTCTATTTCAGCCAATAGCACTGCCAAGCTGTCACTTTCTAAATCCTCTTCTTAATTTTCTCCCAATTTCCAAAATGCCTCTTTTGATTCTTTGCCTTCTTTTGTGTTGCCTTAAGAAGCAGTCTCACGTAGCAGGCCAGGGAATCCCTTTGTGTTTCAACAGTCGTTCTTGAATAAAAGGAACAAAATTTTCAATCGAGGGAATTAACATGTTAACTTTGTAAAACTGTTCTGGAGTTTCTGTAAGCGCATTGCCTCTGTGATTCTGCTTTCCAACAGCTCTTGGAATACTTATAGATGTTCTTGGAATACTTATAGATGATCCACTTCCACTTATAGATGTTCCATCTTTTGCATCTCTTTAAATTGAATTTCAAATTCATCATTCACATTGCCACTTAACATATTAACTGTATGTTCGTGAAAATACTATGCGCATAATTCAACGCAGTCCGCTCATCTAACTCATTGGATTGCGACTTTGGCACAGCCTCAAAGTGTAGCTGATTAGTTTTTTTAGAGGATATCAAAGTTAGAATGAACTCAGACTGACATATGGCAATCAACAGCATGTTAGCTCCTGAAGACGCGTCTTTATCGTTTCAACACTTTATTTCCTGTAAGGCGGTAAGTATGGGGTTGAGGGAAATCTCATGACAAGGACAGCTTCATGTCGTTGCACCCATCTGGTTGCAAACGGTTACCTGAATTGTTTGGACTCCATACCAGTTGCTATGGATTCAATTTTTTCACTGAGAACAGTCTGCCTCTTAGGTGTGTTGAAAAAAGACCATACTTTTTCAATAGTCCTAAAACAATTCCTTGTTTATCAAACCCCTGCAGCATTTTTAATGGCTAAGTTAAGGCTGTATGGAGCACAGTGTACGTAAATTGTCTTCGGACAAGGTTTTTGTACAAAAGCATGGGCACCTTTGATCCACTCAGAGCTGATGGCCCATTATAACCTTTTCTTCTTGGGATTTTTTTTTTCCAGTTTGCGGTCTTTTAGCCATTATAACAGCGTTTTGCCCAGTTCCTCACCAGTCATAGATTCTAGAGGGACAATTTGCAAAAATTTTTCACAGATTTTGGAGCCATCTTTGTCATTATAGGAGACATGCCTCACAAATAAAGAAAATTTTTTTTGAGCCGACACGACTGTCGTTTTGTCAGCTAACATACTAAAAAAGGTGGCATCTTTTACAGCTTTAATGATTTTACTTTTTATAACTATATCACAAGCATCAATAATTTGGTTTTGAATGTTCTAACTTATGTATATTGCATTTTTTCAACACGATTCAATATGTTTCCTTAATTTTGGATCGCCTTAATCAACACGTAAAGGTAATAAGGCTCTAAAGTTTCCCTCATTTCCTCTCGCTGCCTCATTTATGTTGAACTCCACATAATCCCTATGGCCTCAAAGAGCCATTCCTTGCCACCCCCACAAAAATACTGTTGCCATGAGGGACTCAGCATTTTCCTTTGCTTAGTTTCCTTTGCCTGCATCTACTCGTAAAGCTCGATCTATTATTCTACGATTAGTAATCATTGCAAACAGACGTGTCTTTAATAGCTTATGTAAATAATTGTCAAAAATTACATGATCTTTTACAACGGTCTGTTGAAAATTAATTTTTATAATTGAAAATCATCACTGTCGAATTATTTGAAAATTATCGAGTACCTGGAATTTCACTTCTGATGAAGTCTCGAAAAACGGAGACATTCAAGGGAAGTCCTGGTTTATGAACATTCCCTCGAATCTCGTTACAAAAGCAACGAGATAGAGGGGCCAGAAAGGTTCAGCCATCAAAGAGAACGACCAAATTAAAGCAAAAATGAAGAAAATGATAAGCTGAAAATTTTATCAGTCATCGAAGTCGAGCAGTTAGCTCAAGCTAATGACAAAGTGGAGAACTATGGAGAAAAAATGAGGAACTTAGGCCTAGGATCCAGTCGGTAGTAGAGCTAGTTGGCAAACTAATTTTCAACAAAGAAAAAGAGACCACCAAGAAAGAAAAAGAAGTAAAGCCAAAAGCATCCAAAGACAAAAATCCAAAGAAACCACAACAGGAACCTAATCAAAAAGATATCCTCAGTGCAGGCGAAGCAAACGTCAGTACAAACCTTATGCAGAGCTAACTGGGCAAGAAGATTCAATGAACATTGAAGAGGATAAAGGTAACGAAAATCACTTTACTGAATCTGATAATGCATTTATCAAGCATTTAAAAATTAACAAATTGGGAAAAATATCAACAGTTTTGTCTGCTGGTCCGTCTGTCAATATTAATCAAAAGAAAGAAAAGTCCCACCTGTCAATGTATTTTGGCAAACTGGCAAAGATATGGTTCTACTTTTGGCAGCCAAAAACAAATTAAATGATTTTGAGGTGAAAAGAGCGAATGACGACAAACTGACGATCAAAACTAAGTCACTGATAGACTTTCAGACAGTGAAAAGTGCGATGAATTCTGGAGAGGTTCCGCACTTTACGTGCACCCATAACAGCGGAAAACCCCTTTTTGTTGAAGGGTCTAGAGTGTGGAGGGGCACAGTCAACCTCCTTCAGGTGCTTCAAGAAGTTGCACCAGAAATAGAATTCATTGCAGTTGACTTCGCAACAAGGAGGTCGATTGTTAAACGTAAGAATGTGCCTATTTGATTAGTCCGAATTTCCAGCAAAATCAGTCCAAGTGCCCTTACTTTCGAAGGGTGAGGTGGAAATGCTTCCAAAAGAGCAAGCCAACCAGTGCTATAGGTGCCAAAGATTCGGTTATTCGGCTACGAATTGTGCCATGAGATACAGATGTGTAAAGATATCCATGGCTCCGGCTAGTGAAAATTGGCTTAGACGGAGCCTTAAGAAAAACAATATTGTGTGAACTGCAGTGTCTTTGGTCATCCAGCATCATATCGAAGATGCCGCTGGTAGAAAGATGAAAAGTAAAATTTGCTTCCAAAAAAACTCAAGTACATCGCAGTGTGATACCTACCAACTTCGTCAAGCCCGGTGTGTCATTTTCACTTGCTGCTAGAGGATCAACAGATGGTAATATAAATATTGTGAATAATGTAAGTGGCTATAACAAGTTGTTTCTTAAAATTTCTTTATCGGAGACACAAACAGAATTCTAACATTAACTTTGTTTTTCTGGTTTAGGACTTTCAAATGCCTCAAAATAACTTGTCATCCAGTCGAATTCCAACGGAAAGGATTCATCTCATCTCGATGAACGTCAACTTTATTGTGAGCTCATACCAACAAAAAATATTATATATATCGACGAGACTGTCTCGCGGAATCCCTTGTCAAGCAAAAGCCTGACATAATCCTTCTCACTGTAACTTATATCCATTCATTGCACTCCATGACATTCAAGGATTTTGAATTCGTAAGAAACAATAGGGTAGACGAAGATGGGGGAGGTAGCACCGGTAAATTGGTTTGAAGACCCTATTCTCTCCGAAATATTGAAAAAGCCGAATTCAAAACCTTTGAGTTTCTTGAAACGTTCGTTACCAAAATTTCACTGCCAGGTGGGACCTCTTCGTTGTTTCTGCCTAGACAACTGATCGAAGTGTTCTATAGTTCAAAGAGGAGCTCAATTCCTTGTTTGAAATACTCGAATTGAACAGGCTGCATAGTTATTATATTCTTGCTGGTGACCTGATTACCAAGCATACATCATGGCTAAATGCCAACAATAATCCTAGAGGTGTATTCCTGAAATCTTGGATAACAGAGAGCCAAATTGAGTACAGATGGAATCTATATGGATCGGAGCTCCCCACATACCCTGGAACAAATTTATATTTGGACCTCTGCTTTGCTGATGCAAGACTTGAATTCACCCCTCACCATTTCGTTGAAGACTGAACAACGTCTTCGTCTAAAAAGGCGAATAATTAAACGCTGTAGATAATAATTGGGTAGTAGCACGCTCCGTACTAGACTCAAACAAGACGGCTTCTCAACAGTTTCTCCACAACTTTAAAGATTAACTCAATCCGAGCTTTTGTTCTACTTCGCCGTTAAAATTGGTGAAGTGACGAGAACGTGTGTTCTCATTTACCAGGAACTTCTCCTCCCCGCTACGTCTTATTTGTTTGTTGATGATGAGAGCCATTCTACGATATTTTCGATATTATCGTAGCCAGCTTAGGGGAAATATTTTGCATATGAGCGAGGAAAGCTTTCGCCTCATACATAGAGCTTCCCGCTTGTGATCTATCGCCAAAATGTACACCTCATCCGTATGCTGAAGCTTAACAGCGGCATATCGGCCGCAGCGTACATTGTCGTTATTTGCCGGTGCTTGCCAGCACTAACTGCTAAATTTCGTGCAATTCCCCTTCTCTTGCCCACCCTCGGTAGTGATAAAGTAACCTTAAGACAGAGGCAGAAAAAGTAGTCATGGCCCTTCGACAACTCTTTCATTCCAGAAACATCTATCAAAAGGTCACAGTTATCTGTCACAACTGGCTAGACCAGTTTTGGCAGTTTTTGAGTTTGTACTGGTTTGTACAGATAGCCTGAAATGGATTGGAAGCATTATATATCGAATAGAAGAATTTATCAAACTGCTAAAGGGATGAGAGTCGATATCTTCATATTGAAACTTCTTCGAAATCATATCGCAAGATCTGTAACTATGAGAGAAAGCCCTTGGATTTCACAGCCGTTCCACCCTACAGACGGGTATATTGCAAATTGCCTTGCTACTGGCTTCCTTCCTCCCAAAGCATTCGTGTATTTTGACATGAATCGATGTTTTTGGTTATGAGGGCGTCCCATATTATTGTTGGAAATTGCTTTATGTTCTTTTAAAATTTATAACGATTAGTTTTGAATAAAGCACTTTTGACTTTGACTATGAGGACAAGCCCATAGTAGCTTCGGCTTGTAAGTGTAAGAAGGAAGAATTGAAAAATATTGTTGTTGATCCCATAGTTTAGTGTGCAGAGTAAAGAAATGAAGGTAAAGAGTAAATTGCTGACCCGTAAGGGAACGCACGCTGACAGTGATGAGTGCAAGTAATTTGATGCTTCATTTAAGAACATGGAAATTAGGAATTCATGAGATAAGAAACCGATGAGAATTAGCTTCTATGAACGCCTCGACACTGGTGCCCCGACACGAATCAGGAAAAAATAGCTTACCTTCTCATATTTCTGGCTTATCCATGAATCATGAAATCTAGTTAGGGTAATGGCCTAGCGATCAAAAGGAAATGCAGTCCAGCGTTGCAGCCAACTTTGAAAAGTCTTGGCACTGGCCTGAGCTCAAAATTTTTTTCTTTCCAAAAGTAGTCAATGTGGATATTATGTGAAAGGTCTACAGAAGAACTTTTCGAAATATATCTCAAACTGGCTGTCTTTGCATTAAAAGGGTAGAGGGGAAGAAGAAGTGTGCACACTTTCCCGGGTGAGCTCTCCTGTTTTGTTGTAGAGGTCTGTAATGTGACGCCTACGCCCGGGAATCGAAGTGATTCCGATCCCGAACCCTGGCAACCGGCCAGATATGTATGACTTCGAAGTGCAAGCGGACTTCATCTTTCGTGCGGATATCATTGCGCAGAAAATATTTTTTTTTTCAAATATTTATATCTGTGGAGAAGTATTTTTTGTCAATGGGATCTGTTGAAATTAAACACCGATACATTTCGAAGCATATCTATCTGGCAATGCCTCCCACAGTTGCCATCAAAAGATCGAATAGATAGAAAAGTGGAAACTGGTTGGAAGTGTCATTCTGGATATAACCTTCAGAGTGTCGGCATTCTTTGTGTATATGACCTTATGATCACTACCATCTAGATTCGCACTTTCAATCGAATAATATATTCCTGATTGATCATCTGCCCAATATATCCTACGCGAGTACTGATCAACAACAATTCCATGTGACCTTCATCGAACGCAATTGCAGTTATTTCGTCGAATTGATGTGCAGCCGATGTAAGCTCCGACCATTTTTCGTCAGAGAATAAGATTTTATTTTTCGTTGTTACGGCAAATTCCCATGACATAACAGGACTCGCAGTAAGACCACATAATGAACAAGCTAAGGAAGAAAATACTAAATGATAATGCAACGGAGAAATTTAAATCCATTTATTAGATGTTAAGTGATGAAATGAAAGAAAGCGAGGGATCGCAAATACTTTTTATACATACTATTTCCATATTAAACATTCAAGAAAAGATTGTGACTGTATAGAATAAAGAAAGTGTTCATCTCTCTGCAGTGCGACTGCAATGACCTCGTGTACGCGAGAAAGCCTGCGATGTTTCTAAACCCATGTCTGCGGAGAGAGGAACGCTTTGCTGAGGCGCACTTTAATCAGTTCTATGATCCGACCAATATCGACCCATTCGCATAAAAAGCTAAAATCCAACGTGCTGCAACTGAATATCTCAAATATGTCCAATTAAATACATTTCTCTTCCGACAGCTGGTATCTTGTTTAGCATGTGTCTTATATTTTTAACGTAAGAAATCTACAAGCGAATGTCTTTAAATTCGCCCTAGTATGCTATGAAAGCTTTTGGCCCGTAAAATTGTGCAAAAAGCTGCAATCTGGCCTCACTACACCAACAAAAAAAGAATGTAAGTGGAAGGAATGATTGTTGGCTTACTAAAGACGGCAGGAAGTTTGGTTTCTCCATAAAACGTAGTTGTCAACGAATAGGCGAAAAGGAAAATGTTTAACCTCAGCAGGCCTATCGAAGGAAACAATAACTGAGTCTTCAGAATGACTTTCACCACACAGCGCAATATCGAATCGTAGTTGATAATATGTACCTCTGAGGTTGTCAACATTCAGCGAATAACCGATTAAAGAGCAAGAGCGATGTGCGGCAATTTTCCGGGAAAACTTCATCGTGAGAATGATGATCTGGTGCAATTTCTCATATGTGCTGCTCTACGATTATACATCGCACATCTTTCTGTAACACATTGAGGCAGGCTTACTGCTTGGAAGTACTAGAGTTCTATTTACCAAAGTTTACTAAACGGCATTTTAAACATTTTAAATTTATAAGTATTCTGAACAATATTAAATAACAAATTTGATGTGCTATCCCTCTGGAAACAATCGAATTATGAATTCCTTAAAATCAATATAAATATTTATTTTTAATGTGCTGAAAGGAAATTTCAGATGCTAAAACACACCCAACAACTTACTAAGTTTAACAAGAAATAGTTTCACCTTTTAAATTGGCTCTAGAAAGGTATAAAAAGAATATAGATAATAATTATTAGTACATTATTCTTTCAGTATTCACTAGACCCATATTTATACGGCTCATTTGTTTGTAATTATATTTCTAAATAAGGTAAAATATGCTTCATACGTGCTTTTTGGTAGCTTATACATTCATATACTAGCGCAACCCAGTAACATTTAACGATAGTATGCATATAATGTTATAGAAGTGGTTGCACATAAAAACCATATTAAATAAGCATATCAAATCCCCAAATTTGATCACATCAAATATTTTCAATGAGGAAAGTAGTTCTCGAGTGCCTCAAAACAGTTGATTTGTGTTCTTGAAATAAAACAACTTTTAAAAAAATTTAGGAAATAATCCTAAATCCAGTTGAAATAAAGTTTACAATAATAGCAAAATTATATTTTCGAAATGATAGATATTGCTCTTCTAAATAAGTGGTAAAAAAAAAACAATTATTAAAAAAAATTCTTCAATAAATAAAAAAGAACCAAACAACTTTCACTTGCTGTCTAAACTACAGAAAAATATTTTTCTCTTGATTTTCACTGAAGATTGTAGTAAAGATGAAAATCCAAAAATAAGTATAAAAGTTTCAACATTGTATTGCAGAAAACAGATATTAATACTTTAAAAATTCACATAATGCATGATTTTTGTGAATGAAAATTTTCAAATTATTTTTTTTCTTTAATTTTCAATCGTACATGTTTAAATTCGATCACACCTAGATATCATTTTTGGGTAAATACTCGTATTTGGACCAGAAGCCGCAAAATAAGAAAATTATAGGTGTCATAATCAGCATATCCTAATCGAATGTATTCTATTTTAACCCATTAATAATTTTTATGAACTGAAGAAATGTTAGAGTATGAAGTGGTGCAAACCCATTTATGGAAAGAATCTTATGAACAATAAATATTAAGTGTAGATGTTAATGCAACGAAAACTATACAGCAGAATGTAATTGACTGAACTTGTAATGTCGACAATAAAAAAAAAAACATTAGAAATTTACATAGAAAGTATAATACTTATTTTTAATTGTAGAAAAACAAACATGCTGAAACTATAATCAATATTCTAATTTTTTTTCTTTCCAACAATAAATATAACAATCAAATAAAAAGAGGAAATAAAATGACGTTAATTAGGTATTTAAACGTTTGATTATAGTCTCCTAATGTTAGATGAAATTATATGATAACTTTTGAGATTAATATTTATTTTTTAGTATCCAATAGTAACCATTTGTAAGTCAAAGAAAGTTTCCGCTATTAAAATATTTGAATCTAAATAATTGAAAAATTTTTAAACCTTTTGAACTATTTCATTATATTTTTTACAACATATCAATTATCTTGTTAATTTGTATTATTAAAATTGTTAACTTTGCGCTCTTCAATAAGATTTTCGATGTAAAGTCGCTTATAAAAAAAAAAAATTTATTGGGACTCCTCAAGACAATACTGCTTTGAAATTAACTTGTCTATGAGTAACTATAACTATATTAATCACACTATGAGATTACATGAAGTTGAAATACATTAAATAATAACCTTAGATGAATTTAAATAAGAATAAAAAACTATTAACATTGGTGTGTAATGCTGACGTACATGAAAATATTCAAATAAGACAGTAGGGAATCAAAAGGAAAATATTACGTTTCTTGAGTCTAGATAAATACCTAAAAAACATAAGCTTAGTCTTTTCTATATGTTGAGATTATCAAGTTGCACGTTAATAGCCCATAATTATTATAAAAAATTTGAAGAATTGAAAAATTAAAATGAATTGCTAACCTTAACCACGACTTTCCTTTTCAGTGGTTCTTCTTTTTTTCAGGGGGAATGAAGTGCAGGGTAGGTATGCCGTCGCGAGGGTAGGGTTTAGAGAAAATCCGCTGAGGTCGGTTTAGCGTCGTGCGCGGTACGCGGTACCTTAGTTGTTTTTGGTTTTTCCTTAATGTAGCATTCGTCGGGTTGAGTTAACGTAGTATACTTTTCGGTACCGCGTCGGGAATTCGGGAACGCGAAATAAAAATTAGATTTTGTTCCTTTTGACTGATTATGAGAAGAAATACGGAGTAACGTAGAATAGGTTTCCTCTCCGTATGGTTTTGATTGTAACGCTTTTGAAAACGGGCGTGTATAGGTGGCTGAAGTATGTAAATGAGCGTAACCCATTCGGAGACCCGCGACCGAGATCCTCTCCGATCTAGCTCGCCGACAAGCAGCCACCGCGTGAATGGGTTACGGTGCACGGATTGGTTGACCGGTTGGTACCATCCGTTGGCACTACTCAGACTTAACGTCTAGAACCGATGAGAGGGCGGTTCCGCGTTCGGACTAAAAAGGTGAAAATCATTACAGGTCCCGTTGCAGTCTGTTCAATTTTTCGCAAGTGAAAAGAATTCAAAATTTGCGATGGATAATACCTATTCCATCCACCTTACAATTCGCTGACACTTGACATTTTGAAATTGCTTAAAAGTATGCTATTTTTGCTGAGATCAGTAGTAAAACTACGATTGACCAATATTGTATTTTGATATCATGGTTCACTTTAAAAGGGATCTAACAAAGATTAAATTAGTGAGTACGACTGTTCCATAGATACCAACAAAAAATAATATATATCATCGTTCCACTGCATACACTCAGTCATTGCACCGCGACTAAATAAAGTACTGCATCGCCAAAAAAGTGCCAAGATAAAACATTAATATACTATTCTTACAATCAGCTAAAAATAAAAATGAAAAATTTATAGACTACACAAAGAAGTGGCCAGATGACGATTATTTTTTGTAGAATGCCAGAACTTCATCAATTCATTTTGCGTCGTACCTGTCACTGTGTAACAGATGTAAATATTTAAACTCAATTTCAACTCATTGCAAAATACATTTGTTCAAACATCAACGACATGTACACCATACTCGTATCATACAGATGTAATTATTTGTTAAAAATACGCATTCGGCTTTCATATCAATCTACCGACGTCGTCTTTTTTTATTAAAATTCCTTGACATTAATATTTAATTTTTCTTTTGCATAATTCGTCTCCCTTCCGCTTAAACTCATGCACTGAGGGTGGGTGTGAGTTTAGCGAGTGATATGTTAAAGTCCGTTACAGTCGAGTTAATGTTCACGTGAAGTTACTGTGTGTCCTACATATTGGCTGGTGCATAAATAGTAACAGATGAATTTATTTTAACTAGAGTGAATGGAATATTTATTCAATTTTGTTTTTTTTCTGTTTTCATTTCCTGGCTTAATTAATTGAATTGGAAAATGAGGCGCAAAACAACAGTTCATCGCCCAGATGATCTGATTCGGGGGGTGTGATATTTTTGAGGAGATGGATTTGGATGCATAGAATCTTCTTTCAACAAATCAAATCAGTTTGAGTAAATTTAGGAAGGAAGAATTTGATTTCATCCCAATTAGAAGAATTACTTTCGAAAATAACTGATTTTCCGCGGTTCATTACCCTGAAAGGCAGGAAAATGTAGTAGAAGACTTTCTGGTAAACGGTCCTACAGGCAATTCTCTTCGCACAAACTCAACAAGGGATGAATCTTCTTCCCAGAATCCTTCAGCCCATTAGCATTGACAACAACGCAAATACCGTTAGCATCTTATGCAGAGATTTCCAATGCGGATAATGTAGATTGTAATTAATTTCAATTACAATGCGTGACGTAGTTTATGGAGCAACGGCTCTATTCATTTTCCGAGGGAGAGAAAATCGACAAAACTACATAACAAACCGTAAATGAATGGGAGAGTGCATGGAACTTGGACTTATACGAGTAAGGTCTATGGACGCATGGACGTCGGAACAGACTTTGGCATACCCCAACAACATTAATGACTCAGAAATGGGCCTAACCGGAACCGGACGTATTATCTGCGCTAACTACGTACGGAACTGAAAATTTTGTTACTGGCTTCGGTTGCTGCCCCCAAGCTGGCGAATCTTTCCCTACTCGTATTTGTTGCTACTGCCTCGATATCACTCGTATATTAAGAGCAAAGAACATATGCATATGTGCTTTGTTCTATGAAATATTTCGTAATACACAAAAGCCAGGAAGAAAATCCGATTGCTAAAGTGCGAGTATGTCGGACATGTCTCGTTGTCGGTATATCGTTGGAAAAATATCGCGCATCCATAGATAGATACGATTGCAGATGGAGCATATCTGCATAATGTGACATACCATGTATGTCACAGTTCCGTGGTTAATCGTTGAGTAGCGGAATGCCTAATTAATGACGATGATGTGATGATGATGATGATGGCGATCGAGAGGGAGTAATACGATGGATACTAGCGAAAATTTCATTTTTATTTGGTCATTATTATCATCTGGTAAAAAGGGGAGCTATATCTGGGTATTGACCTTTTAAGGTGAACAAACCATTACAATAGATACAATTTTTCCATATAATGTTATTAAGTAGCGAGAGTGTTTTTCTGATTTGACTAATGAGTTGATACAAGTTAAAATAATTCATTTGTTCACAACCGTAACATGTAATTAGTAGTATGCTGCAAGAAATCAATTTAAGGCTAATTAATTGCATCATGCATTATATTTTTAGGGGGAAAATAGGTTTAGAAAAGCGTTTTTAGTAATTTTCCAGAATTTTTTTATTTATTGATGCTTTATGTTGCATTGAATGAAAAAATTAAATTTCCAGAGCACCTAGAATTTCTTCTCAGACTCCACAAACTCTGAAAATTCTGGAGATAAGACTCAGTGAGCCCCTAGAAAAAAAACACGTTTCTGTTTTCCAGGCTTTTTCTTTATTCAAGGCTCTTAGAGCCATTACGCACCGGCGACTAATCGCTCAACAACTAGTTGCTCAGCGATCAGTGTTGCCAGGTGGCCAACACACCTTCCCCCTAGATGGAGCTTCATTTCCCCCTAAATTCAGGTCTTTCCCCCCTAAATTTTTTTTTTTTGTAGACGTAACATGCATTAAAAACGTAGAAGTCAATAATTTTTGCACAAAATTCAATTTTTAACAAACGTTAATATTTATTATACGTAAAATGTAATATAAAAGTGAGATTACAGTGTCAGTACTGTCGATATCATAAAATATCAAGTAATATTCAACTACGAGGGTCATTCAACAAGTACTTAGCCTACAGAAGAAAAACGAGAATTTTGGAAAGATGGCAATTTATTTTTCCACAAAATCTCCTTCAAGCTCGATACACTAGGCCCAGCTATGCTCTAACTTTTTCAACCCGTCCAAAAAATACATCTTCTCAGGGGCTGCAAAATAGGCTTCCGTGGTGGCGATGACCTCCTCATTCGACCCAAATCTATTCCCGGCGAGTGATTTTTTCAGGTTTAGAAACAAAAAGTAGTCACAGGGGGCCAAATCTGGAGAATACGGTGGATGGGGCAGCAATTCGTAGCGCAATCGGACCAATTTGGCCATGGCGACGGCGGAGGTGTGAGCCGGCGCGTTGTCGTGGTGGAACAGCACTTTTTTCTCGCTTTTTCTTCAATTCGACGTTGCATCGGCCCAATAAGTCTGCATGGTAGCCCCCCGTGATTGTTTTACACTTCTCGAGGTAATCGATGTGGATCACACCTTGAGAGTCCCAGAAAACGGGGGCCATCACCTTTCCAGCCGATCGAACAGTCTTCGCCTTTTTTGGAGCACGTTTGCCGGGTGAAGGAGAATAGTCACCGTACACAGCATCCCTTTCAAAAACAAGAATCTAATCACTGAACGATATTGTTCTTTTTCCATTTTTGTACAACCGACTGACACGCTCGCTCCCAAAGGCTATCAAAACAAAACTAATGAAAGGAATTCACTGAAACTTTGACAGCAGGCTACTAAAAGAATGTGTTGCACGATGGTTAAAACTCTTTTGTAATAGTAGCGCCATCGGGCGGTGGGGCTAAGTACTTGTTGAATGACCCTCGTACGATCAGAACATAGGTACATGTGACGCACCGCGAGAAACTAAATATTTTTCATACACTCAACTTCTTGGAACGCATCCAAAACCTCATCAACAAAATCACTCTTGTAAACATTCTCACTCGTGAAACATTTGAACATTTTTTCCAAAGGTTTGAAATGCACATAGTTTTCATTTAAGGACCTAACTCTCATTACTGCATCAACTGTTGTGATAGCAAATTTTATTACGTAATCTGTTTTGTATCAGACCAATGATAGAAAATGTTCTTTCCACTGAAGCATTCGAAAAAGATAGCGACAACATTGAAGTTGCAAGTTTAGAGATGCATTGGAATCTACCCTCTCTATTGGCATCAGTATATTCCATGACTTTTCTCCACTTTTCAACCCATGAAATTTTGACGTTTTCGATTCCAACCGATTCTACTTTCTTACAGCTTCATCAACAACATTGCTACCTACAAGTTTTGCGAATGCTGCAACAATGTGAGTAATGTTTCCTTTGGAAGGCTTGGAAGCAATTTCAGAACTGAAAAAGGCAAGGTCTTGAAGAATTGCTATGTTTCGCGGTACTCAATGAGGAAATTCCGACATCGACTTTTGATGTCAAAAAGGTGAACCAACAAATGCAAATCAGAAGAAGCATTATGAAAGTCGTACACAAAGTTGATGCAATCTACAGGCATCAAATAGCGACGAAATTGAAAAGAACACAAGTCATTTTTATCAGCTTTTTCCAGGTGCTGAGGAATAACATTTTTTTTTAAGAACTGAGTAGAAGGTATCATTCAAGTCTTTTAAAAGTTTTAGCGGCTCCGCCGAATCAGACCGGAAAGATTTGTTTTTATTAACGACATCTTTCAAGGAAAAAAGCAAAAAATATAAATACAATTTGTTGCCAATATCTTGATACATTTGATAAAGCATATCTGCCTTAAAACCTGGATCTCCACGTTCAGCTAACTGAGCTTCTTTGGAATGTGACTTCAGGGTATCCCGTTGGTCCAAAATTGTTTCAATTGCAAACAGCCGTGCCAACCATCTGGTACCTGATAATTTTGCTATTTTAAGGGGTATTTCCATTCATAATTTTGAACAACTCAGCGTATTTGATGTTTCTCATCGTACTTTTTGAAAACCAATTATGGCAAAGTATTTGAATATTTCGGCAAAATATCACAGGCTTTCTCCGCACAAAGATGTATAGAATGACATGAATATTGAAATGTAATCAAATGAGGTATTTCCTTAGTCAGATGACACTGAATTCACAGCACCGCCCATAGCATTGGCTCCATCAATTCCAATCCCAACCATATTTTTCAATTACAAATTATCTTTCCCCAACTCTGTAATAATACTATTTGTCATCAACTCAGTAGTTCCCGATTCTGGTTCTAGCAAACGGTAAAATTTCGTGCAGGCTTCCTTATATTTTTTGCTAAAATATCGGTTCATGATGCATATAACTTTTTTGCGTCAACCATAGTGCTTTCATCAATAATCAGTGAATACACCGAGCTGCCAATGTCTTCCAGAAAATATTCAAGACCTAAAAAAAAAATAATCAACATTTATGTAAAATATCATTTATGTAACACATCAAAATTATAAGTCTAAAAATTTGGTTCACTAGATATAGTGACGTAAGTGTGCAATATTTACCGTTGTATTTTGTGCGGTGGAGTTTGATTGTTGATAATGTCTCAGAACCAGAATCCAGATTACTTATGACCTCGCTAAGATGATCGACTGGAACAGTGCTCAGATATAAAAGCAGGGATCTTCAACTCTATTTAAAACAGATTAAAATGGCAGCTGCAATGTTCCTATGAAAGAAACTCTGCATCTTTTGCATAAATTCGAACGATTCTTTACCTCACACTAGATGGACTATTCAAGTCATCACCTCACGCTATTAGAAAACTTGTTTCGAACCCTAGGATGATTACAAAGACCTTCTGCTAGGAGCACTCTCCTGCTTACCCAACTTGTTATCTATTAGGACTGCTTGAACGTAATGTGGTACAAGCTTCCATTACCATTCAATCAAAGCACCACCCCGATAAGACTATTTTGAGAGATGTCTCCTCCCAAGCCACACAAGGATATCAAATACGAGAAGATGCCTAAAAGTCATCACTTTTAAATACGGATATTTTTAAGATTGACTAATGAGATAGTACTTCATGACTTTCGGATGATATTAGTTGACATTACATACACTTTTTATTTTAATCATAAATTGGAAAAACGAATTCCAAAGTTCGGTGCATTACCTTCCGGCTTCCGTCTGAGTACTACCCACGGCATATAGAAGTCTACCCCACCATGTCTTTAATTGAGCCCGGTATAAAATCCAAAATTAGCCACGCAATCCACCTCCTCTCATGCAATTCACCCAAGACTGGGCAATTGTCTTTTCAACCCAGGTAAAAAGTGTGGCACTGTCCAGCAAGTAGAATGACAGCCTACAACAACTCTCACCACCGAATTAGAAGCGGTTGCTGATGAAGATGAAATTCTCAGTTTTTCTCTTCTCTATACATTTGTGAAGCGTTTTCGGTAAACCTCTTATTTCTCTTCCCTATACTAGTACGGACCATACAGCACTCATCAAGAGGCGTCTTTTTGATGGGTCGGATACCCCTACATTGGCCATAAGTCATATCAGAGCCGATACACTTGAAGCAGCTTTTTCAGCTATTGTCCTGATGTGCTCAGAGAAACTCATCTTTGAATCAATCAGTAGCCCCAGGTGCTTCACCGCTGGCTTCAGTTCCATTAATATGTCTCCAATACTGATCATCCTTACTCTAGGATTTCTCTTTCTTGACAAGATGACCACTTCGGTTTTCTCCAGTGCTAGAGTGAACCCACGAGCAATTACCCAGTCTCCCACTCGGTGCACTAGCATACCTAGCCTACGTTACGCTTGTTCAACGGTATATCCAGTGATGAGAGCCATAAAATCCTCCACATTACCAACCAAGCGCAACTCATCTTGTATCTCCAGTCTCAGTAGCCCTTTATAAGACACGTTCCACAGGTCTGGAGCAAGGATAGATCCCTGGGCAACACCAGTTGTAACTTCCATCCATCGTGGCCCTGTGTCGTGTCAAAAAGCAGGGTTCGGTCCTTCAGTCAGTACTTCAGAAGCCGCATCAGATATTCTGGAACTTGAAAAGCGTTTTCCAGTGTACCTAGAATATCTACTAATGTAGCGGAGTTGAAGGTCTGCCTAGCGTCGAGTGTCACCAGCAGAATGACCGGTTACTTTGTGTGGCTGTTTGCTCTGCCTTTTGCATTGCGATTACCACGTCTGCAATCACATCAATGATAGAGCTTCCTGCTCTAAGGGTGTACTGCCAGGGAGATATTTCTTTAGCAGCACGAATGTGTCAGTGAGTCTTCTCTTGATGAGTTTCTCTAACACTTTCTCAACCATGTCTAGCATGCATAACAAGCGGTATGTGGGCCGGAATTTCCTTTGCCCTTGCTGATAAGCACGAAACTCGGCACCTTCCATCGTACTGAGAGAATGTCCTATAGGCAACTGTTGAATGTACTGAGCAGTAAGTCGGGATAATAGTGATAGACAAGTTGCAGTACCTTAGCTATAACACCATCTGGGCTTTGGCCCAGAAGGTTTTTGAACCTTCCTTACTTTTGATAATAGGACTACCTCCTCCAGTTCCGGCTGTGTGAAGAGCAGTTTCCCGATTACTGTTTCACCGTGGGCAGCATCAACATGGACGTGATGGACAGGGAAGAGTGCCCACACTATCTCGTCTATCTTTTTCGCTTCATGTACGCAAGGCGTCCGCAGACCACCAAGCTTCCGCATAACTAACTTGTAGTGGAGGACTCACGGATTCTCGTTCACGTTGTTCAGTAGATCTAGCCAGCAGTGAGTCTTGCTGTTATTAATCAGTTTGTAGGGGCATTTTCTGGCTGGCTTATACGCTGCTACCCAATTGCATGCCTCGTCACTGTTCGTTACACGTTGAGCGTCACATCGAAGTTTGTGACATTCATTTCACTTTTGAGATTTAGTGAACCTGCAGTACACTGGGGGCTTGTCGGGCTGGGGTTTTCGATGGGGCATAGAAGCACTACAAATAATCATAATGATGTTCATCAAATCTTGAGCTGCCAGATCTTCTGCCCGGTGCGAACCACCCCGCAGCGGAACACCTGCCGTGAGCACCTCAACGAATCTCTCAACCTTGGTACTTTCAATGTTTCATAAAATTGCAGAACGTCAAGAGCATGGACGTCAGAAGATTAATATCACGGACCTCAAGCAAAATATACTGATGATCACTGGCTGAGTAGTCCTCCAATACTCCCCAATTATGTATCCTTTGTACTAAGGACTCCATGGCAAATGTTGCATCATGTACGGCAACCGAGGGAAATTCGGTGCATATTCATTGCTCAGCATGACGAACACTATCCTGACCACCATTTGTAGCATTCGTTTTTCCCTCAAATCTGTTTGAGGTATGCCCCATTCGATTGCGTCAGCGGTAAAGGCTTTGCTAAAAAGCACGTTGTCATTTGCGTTCGATACAGTGCAATCGAAAACATTGAACTTGACTTGGAAAAATGATATCGGTTCGTTAGGCGTTAGGTACACACAGGAAAAGGTGGCCCTAAGCATTGAACCCGCATGGAACGATCCTCCACAGCACTTTGCCTGGAAATAACTGCTCTAAGCTTAGATGGTAGTAGTACTAGCTTTATCAGGATGATATGATGCAGAACTTTTATCGTGGTGTTGCTCATCAGTACCAAAACATCGGCTTTCACGTCCCTCGAAAACTGCTCAAGCAGGTCTTTGGCAGTTGAACTGCAGTCTAGGTTTACCTGTAGGGTACGGATCGCCAAGTTCTGATTTTGCCTTGGCTGGTACTTCCTAGAAAACTCGACTTTTACAAATCTTAAGACGTTCCCAAGATCCGGTCTTTGATCAGCATTCTTGCAAGGGATACAGTGTGATACAAGGCGCCTCGTTCGTACACATTTTTCTTTTATTTCCCAGTTCAGCACATTTGTAGCAAAGGCAACTCCTATCGGATCCCTTGCATACTTGTGCAGTATGACCATAGCCAAGGCATTTGAACTATTGAAAAGGTGCTGCTCTTCAACTTATCTTGCAAATGAACCACCCTATGTTTAATTTGCCCTAATTTAGAAATTGCTTAGAATTATTTTCGCTCAAGTCAATAATGGCTGCGAGTTGTCCCCTATGGTTTTCTGGTTAAGCTTCTTCCATTATGATCATTGCCATTGACTCGAACGAGGCTATAGTTGCACTTTGGTCGGGGAATTTCTATACTTTGTCGCAAAACGCTGCTTTATTGTCAGCCTCTGCTCCGAACCCAGCCAGTATGTGGGCCGATCAGGTTGGTCGTACTACTTTAAAATAGTGTGGGGTTTTTCATGCCTTACATTTTCCCTGATATACAGTAACAATTCTGCATAGGACCAGTCATCTTTGGATTTTACGAGCAGTGCCTGCTGCTCGAGTTTTCGTCGTGGACTTTTCTCTCCTGTTTCGCATCAGGTCTCTTTCTTGTTGGGCGTCCATGAGAACTTTATTTTCAGGCACTTTTTGAAGGAGTTTCTTTGTAGCTTTCTTCGTTCCTTTTGTCAGTATTGTCTGGAACCCCTGGTCTCGCATTCCATGCCCATCAAGTGCCTCTTTCTTCTTTCTTTAATCCCATCTCCTTCGATTGGGCTAGACGCTATTCTTTTTTTGATTTTTGATGGTGGAGCTATCTGCTACCTTTAGGCTTAGCTTTCAGCCTTTTGCTCTTCCGTGGCTTTGTAGTCTTCTTTGGCATTTAGCTAGCTCATCTGGTAATGCCCTATACAGTCTGGGAGCTCTTCTAGTTCAAGGAACCCATTCTATACACTTTTCCTGATGCTGATGCAGATTTTATTCTTTTTAGAACATCTTCCACTTTTCAGGTTAGCATTTCTTCTTGGCGTTGCTAGATGGCAATTGTACTTTGCGACCACCTTTCTTGGGAGAGGTTATTGGCTTCCATTTCCAACTACAGTACATCAAACATATTTTTGACAATCGGCGGTGAAGTCACACAACAGTGTTTCGTTTGTCATGTCACTTCTTTCTTTTTCTGTCGTTGAGAAAAATACATGTTAAATTAAATTAAAACACAAACAAATCAAATATTTAATTCAAATGATATGTAAGGATAAATCTTCTTAATTTTAATTTAAAAACAAGGTATGAGTCGGAAAACCAAGCTCAAGCTTATCATGATTTCTTACCATTCGAGTAATGGGAGAGTGAAAATATAAATTTGTGCGGGGAAACGGTGGTACGAAAAAATTGTTTCCTCGAAAAGAACGCGATGATCGGCAAAAACGTTAGTGTGTTAGTTTGACGAAATTAGTTTGTGGCAGAGTTGATATAGAAAACATTGATCTAGTTAGATACGACGGGACGACAAGGCAGGAAGACGTAAGAATGATAAACGACATTCATAGCTTTGATATGGGATTTTGAATTTGTAAAACAAGTCTCGAGTAAATTTTCGCTGGACATTCTCTAACGGGTGAATAAGTTAGGAGTATCAGGGAGGCCAAGCTACAGAACAATATTCAAGGATAGGATGGACGAGACAGATAAACCAGCGAACAGGGGTGGATATATTGGGAAACTTATAAGTATGGCTGAAAATGAGTCCCAATATTTTTGAGGCCCTAGTTGTCACGTTTAGAATTTGTGCATCAAAATTGAGTTTGGGATCAAAAGTAACAGCCAAGATCTTTAGCAGAGCTCACAGCAGCGGTTGGGATTTCATTTAACAGGATCAAAAGTAACACCGAGATCTTTAGTAGAACTCACAGCAGCGAGTGGGACTTCATTTAACATAGAGTCATTTTATAGCATTTGACAACATTAAGACAGAGGTAGTTAGACGAACACCATTTATTTATTGCAACCAGGTCTTTCCCAGGATATTGACAATCTTGTACAGGTCTGATAGCTCGAATCACTTAGAAATCATCGACTTACAGTCGGCAATTGGAGGCGATAACCGATAGAAGATCATTTATAAACACTTAGAATAGGAGGGGACCTAAAATGGAACCTTGATGAATACCAGAGGACAGATAAAATGGAATAAAGGAAAATTCCACAGTAACTGACACAACATACTCGTATACAAGAAAATAGGTAAAAATGCATTCATGATAAAAGAAGACCAGCAACCCCAAAAGCTTTCAGTTTGTGAAAGAGTAGTTGATGGTTGACCGTGTCAAAAGTCAATGAAGATAACATCAATCGATTGTCCAGGGCCTTCGCAGTGCAATTGGTAATTTCAATTAAGTTTGAGGTCATAGTGCGACCTTTAGGAAATCCATATTGTCCCTTTGACAAGATAGGGGTCAATGGAACTGAAAGCCAGGCACTCGAGTTATTTCGGAAAACAGGAAATAAAGGAAATAGGGCGATAATTAGACACAGAACCAACACTTTTAAGAATAGGAACAACTTTTCCTCTTTTCCAACAAGTAGGGAAAGTGCCAGTCCTTAGACTAAGCTTGAAGAGAAAAGCCAGAGGAATACAAAGTGAAGACGCTAATGACTTAACGGAAATATTCGGTGAACCATCAGTTCCAGATGAAATATCAGCATTATGTGAATTAATGAGGGATCAACTTCATTATAGTTAGTGAAAAGTGAAGGAATGTCCATGAAGTGAAGTACAGGTGTATTAACTAGATAGTACACATATTTAATTATTCACTTGCCAAGCAAGACGTATTCTTACAATAAAAAAATTCACAAAAATATAAAAATTGGAAACAAGACATTTTTCTTAAATTTAGGTGCAATAAATTAACGCACAATTATGTTGAGGAATGAAGAGGTTTCAGGATATTAGTTTTATACACAGCTTCGGAAATGGATGGGGAGTAGTATTTACTAAACTTTTTGAAAGCCTTACACCAAACGTTTAATGGCTCATTGTCTCCATAGGTAGTTTGATGGCGATCTTCGAAAAATATTGGTGATTGTCTTGTAATTCTAAGGAGTCATTCAAAGTAATTTTTCTTCTGCTATGTACTGAACGTTAATATTGTCTCTCAGAGCATCAAATGCTAGACATGCAGATATCACCATTCTCTTAGAATCTATATTAAGTACTTGAAGCCGATAGCTAATCGTACATGATGGTAGGCTGTGGAAATTCTTAGGGTCGTAAAGGGATCTTAGTGCAAAAAGAAGAAACTGTTTCTGGACTGATTCTAACCTATCAGCATGGATATTAAAAACAGGGTCCTAAATCAGGATGGCATATTCAAGAATACGGCGCACTAATGAGATATATGTGATTTAGTAACCTAAACATTCTTAAATTTTTTAGCTCTTCTTTTGATGAAACCTAGCATATTATTAGCCTCAGATATAGCTCTATCGTACTTTAGTTTAAAGCAAAGCATTTGGTCCAGAACAACACCAAACTCCACCATGCTATCCACTCTACTAAGTGTTGTATTGTTGATGTGATAGTCAAATAAAAGAAGGCTCCGTTTTCATGGAAAAACTTATCACCTGGCATTCTTCAAAGTTTAGAGAAAGTTGATTATTATTGCACCAATCAGAGAGAGTATTAAGCTTGCACTGAAGGAAAATCATAACCGACAAAGAAGATATTACGTGGTAAACTTTCAAGTCATCTGTATAAAAAAGATGAGGCACATCATGTAATACTGATGAGAGGTCCGATATGAAAATATTAAATAAAAGAGGTCCAAGATGACTTCTTTGAGGAACCTCGGACAGAACAAGTTTTTGTTTGGATAATCGTCCTTGAAATTTGACAACTTGAGTGTGGTCTTTAAGGCATGAATGGATCCAGCTGAGTAAACGGCCTGTAATACGGAGTTTATTTATCAGGACTTCATGATTTACACGATCAAATGCTTTGCCAAAATCTGTATATATTGCATCAGTCTGGTGACCCTTCTTCATTTCACATAGAATTCTTGATATAATGAAGAGATTGGTGGTAGTAGATCTATTTTTTCGGAACCCGTGCTGCTCTTCATTAAGCCGTGGTTCTACGAGTTTAATAGGAGAGATCTTGTTGCAAAGTATCTGTTCAAAAGCCTTAGAATAGCTGATAATATAGCAATGCCTCTGTAATTTTGAAAACACCGTTTATCATTCTTCTTATGAATTGGTATTAGGTACGAAGATTTCCAGTAAGAAGGAAAGATGGCGTTTGAGACGGATTTATTGAAAATGATGGAGAAACTCACGATTAATTTTTCTTTACACTGGATCGGAAAACTAGGAGGAACAAGATCAGGACCAGATCCCTCATTTGAATCCAAACCCGCAATCGCATGAGCAATTTCTTCCTTAGAAATTAAAACTTCTGTAATCAAAGTTGTTAAACACGGCATTTCAGAAATAGGATTTCTTTATTTCTCAAGGTTGCAATAAACCTCTTGAAAATAACTTGCAAAAAACTTGCAGGCTTGCTCTTGGGAGTCGGAAACAGAATCATTAAAAAACATACATGACGGGCAACTTTGAGTCTTGCGCTTGACGTTTACAGAATTAAAGAATTTCTTCGGGTCTCTAATGATATTTTCGCCAATCAAATTAACATATAATTCATATGCTTCTCGAGATTTTGATTTGAATTCACTAGCAATTTCATTATATTTTGATTGAATAGTATTGCTGGCATTTTTTTACTTTTAATCATTTTATAGTATTTATTCCTTTGATCCATAAATATTTAAGATCGGTGTTTAGCCAAGGTTCCGAAGTTTAGCTTTTTTCTTAGTTTTTGGTACATTCTTTTCAACGGCGTCAAAAGCTATCCTGTAAAAACATGATAAAGCTTCTTCTAGATCTAGCGTCGAAAGAGTACAAGTCCAATCAACAGTACAAAGATGCTTTTTAATGCTTTTATAATCAGCATTGCGAAACTCATATACAATTTAATTATTGTATGAAATAAGGCTAGAAATATCAGTAGTGGAAGTAGAGTAAGTGCAAAGTGATGAAAACTGTTAGAAAAAAGGTGCTCTTTGCCATCGGTTGGATTCACCACTACATCGTCATATGCGTTAGTAAATATTAGGTCTAACCAATTTCCATTTTGGTTAGGCGCCGGAGATATTTGCTGCAGATCGTTGCCATAAAAAATGCTTATCAAGTTAAAGTCCTGACTGTCAAGAAGACTTCGTCAATCACGAATTTCAAATTCGGTCGATTAAAGTCTCCAGTAATAATTATTATGTCATCTTCTTTAATAGATGCAGCAAGAGAAGAAATGGTTTCGATGGCTTCATGGTAGACGATTTCAGAAGAGTTCGGGGGGACGTATAGTACACGCCAAGACATAAGTTAAGCTTTTTTGTTGATATATGAACTACCCTATGCTGGAATAATTTATATGAGGTGGTGTTTACGAGCTCAATTGAAAGGAAGTTGTGAACTGCAACTTATACGCCACCTCCTCTTCATTGTCCATTGCCGTGATAGTCTCTATTATCTCTGAAGATAGTCCAATCACTGTCTAAGATTTCTTCATATCTGCAAGTATTATTAAGCCAAGTTTCTGTCAGGGATAAAATTAAAAAATGGCATGATTTTGTGTCAAGGAATAATTGGCTTAATTTAGATCGGATACTGTAATGATTTAAAGTTTACGTGCGAACGCGGAACCGACCTCTCATCGGTTCTAGACGTTGAGTCTGAGTAGTGCCAACGGATGGTACCAACCGGTCAACCAATCCGTGCACCGTAACCCATTCACGCGGTGGCTGCTTGTCGGCCAGCTAGATCGGAGGGGATTTTGGTCGCGGGTCTCCGATCTAGCTGGCCGACAAGCAGCCACCGCGTGAATGGGTTACGGTGCACGGATTGGTTGACCGGTTGGTACCATCCGTTGGCACTACTCAAACAAATGGCGTCCAACGTGGGGCCCAAAACATCCTAAGGGGATACACGATTCGCGTCTTCTGACGAGTTGGTCCTTTACGGAGGATGTAAGGTACTTTGGTACTCGAGCCTCACAAACAGGAGCAGTGGAGTTGTGTGATACACACTAGCAGTCGCTCCACGTGAGTTGTAGCTTCCGCTCTCCTTTGTTTGATTTTTTTTTTCTCGCGACAGAATCCTTCTGATGTGTTGTCCCCGTTTATCTAAAGAATTTTTATAATTACCAATATTTTACTTATGCATAATGTAATCAAATTTGCTAGAAACAAATCGTGAAACAGAAAAACGTATGATTACATATTCGTTTTTTTAAATAAACAGTGTTTCAAGGTATTTTATAGGCTAACAGAAAGGAGATCTCCTATCATTATTGCGTAGTGTGTAAACTAGATAATTCTAATTTTAGAGATGCTGAAAGAGAAAAACTTAGTGCATTTATTCTCGTCCTATTGGCTTGCAATATCAAAGAAAGATTTAAGTCAGAAAAGATTGCGAGTTAGACTCTTACGTAGCTTATCATTTTTTTTCGGTGCTTGTTAGATTGATTGACGGTAACGTTTACTTCAAATTAATTTCTATTTTTACTAATGTTAAAATATAAACTTTACGTCACTTTCCATTTGTGCTTCATAAGCTTAAGTTGTCCTCAAATGATCAAAACGTTAATAGCGTGTGCAAGTTGCTTGAATAAATCGTAGTCCTTTATCGAAAAGGCAAATACATCGCGAAAATTGCCTATTAATAATAATCAATCGTTTGGCAAGTAGAAAGAGTTGAAATGTTTTTTATTTTCCGTTTTCCTTGCATTCCACTAAAGTAACAAAAAAGACCGAGAAAAGTAATAAAAAAGGACGTAGATTGTAAAATGAAATGATAATCATTAAAATATATTTTGACGTATTGATTCCATTTTTCTTTCAAATAAGACATTAATTACATTGTCGTTGTATCATTCCCAATATTACTTATTTATATAATGAAATTGAAGAAAGTAAATAATAAACGAGAACATATGTTAAGGTCGAAATCGTTAAAAAAATAGTTATTTACACTATTATTCTTTTATTATTGCTAAGTCGCGAAAACACGCAAATATTTTATGTTTATTATTTTTCTATATATATACATAAATAATAATATGAATTGCTAACGAAAAAAATAGACTTTCCTTACCAGTGGTTCTTCTTTTCAGCGGGAAATGAGGTGCAGGGTAAGTATGCCGTCGCGAGGGTAGGGTTTGAGAAAATCCGCTGAAGTCGGTTTCGCGTTGCGCGCGGTACGCGGTACCTTTGTTGTTTTGCCGTTTTATTAGAGTAGCTTTCATCGGGATGAGTTAACGTAGTATACTTTTCGGTACCGCGTCGGAAATTCGGGAACGCGAAGTAAAAATTAGATTTTGTTCGTTGACTGGTTGATGAAGAAACACGGAGTAACGTAGAATAGGTTTCCCCTCCGTATGGTTTTGTTTTGCAACGCGTTTGAAAACGGGCGTGTATAGGTGGCTGAAATATGTAAATGAGCGTAACCCATTCGGAGACCCGCGACCAAAATCCTCTCCGATCTAGCTGGCCGACAAGCAGCCACCGCGTGAATGGGTTACGGTGCACGGATTGGTTGACCGGTTGGTACCATCCGTTGGCACTACTCAGACTTAACGTCTAGAACCGATGAGAGGTCGGTTCCGCGGTCGCACGTAAACGAAAAAAATCATTATAATACCACTGCAATCGTGGTAAAACAATTTTAGGCTCAGTTGAATGGGCATATTATTGGGGACGAAAAAATTTGTTGTGTTGTTCTCTAGTCCTTTGAAGCGAGGAAATGTGGTTTGAGCTTACGTGTGACGCATACGATTCAAGATCTTTTTTCGCTTCACCTGAAATGATTCCCAGTTCTTCATGAAAGCGAAGATACATACCTCGAAGAGAATCACAATCCATAGGGAGACCTTCTCTTTGTATTATGACTTTGAGGCTGGTGTCGGTTTTTCCATCAATACATGTCGTATCTGGCACCTTATGCATTTATGCTAAAAAGAGTCGAACACATTCGTAAATTTTGTGGTTTCTGAACCTCGATAAAAGATATCTATTTTCTAAATCTGTCGATTTTTTTCATAGTATTGGAGAACATGCAGGCATATCATGATGGAATGAAAAATTTGAAGTGACGTTTTCATTTGCTCTACTGTGGTATCACTTCAACCCTGCAGTCTTTGATTAAAAGATCGTTTTCAATAATCTTCTGGATTTTAGTTGCATTACAGTTATTCGGAGCTTTCTGCATTCGGTAATCCGACTGCTTGTTTGTGGAACATATACCATTGTTTGAGTTCAGACGTTTTAGCCGCTGGATTCTTTGCTCCCAAAATTCTTCTGACCGGAATGTTCCCAATTTATAAACAAAATTGGATTTTGGAGCGTATTCAAATGTATGTAGGAATTTCTCCGGCTCATTAGTTGTTTCTTCTGGTAACTTTCCTTGAGTTGGTTCACTGGATGTGTTTTTATGAAGAAGGAATAAAATTTGACGAAAAGAACTGAGAGAACAAGTTGAAAATATTCTGCCGAGAAGAGCTAACGATATTCCCCCAATGGACGGATGGAGGGACAGAAGAGGAAGACTTGAAGGATCTAATATATGACCAGAAAGATTTCACATTATTTGCCACAAGTGAACTCTCCAAACTACTGAAATAGTTTTTCATTGCGCTCTTTAGTCCTTTTTTTTGTTACAACACGCAGATCACAAAAAGGACTCTAGATTCGTCAGTACCAAAACGCTTGAAACGGCGGTGTGTCTTACTTTTGGGGTTCAAGGCACAAAGTACTTTGGTAGCTCCTTTGAGGAACGAGATGCTCCCAATGGCAAATTTCTGATAAAGTTTCATGAATAATCAAAGAATTCATCCAAAAAAGCATTCCGAATTGCAATTCCCATGGGCATGAAAAATTTTGTCATTTAGCTTTGTTGATATTAGGTAATTCATCAAATTTTAGCAATGTACAGTATTCACGGGAGTGCATATCTTCAATCTTGAAAAATTAATTGACTTGTTACTGTATATTCATCTGATAGTGTGGTTTTATTGTACGTATTAGACGATGGAAGGAAAACGTACCTTGAAAAGGGACTATAAATTATTATTAATTAAACATCAACTTGAAAGAAGCACGAAGAAATTATCGTCTTATATTTTTTTACATCGTACTTACATTAATACGTAACAGTTACCCTTTTTATAATTTCACCGCCTTTTAAAGCAAAACCAATTCATAATTTGTATGACGACATCGATATCGATAATGTTTCATCTCGCATCATCACAGTGTCGTCAAAACGTAAGACGAGAAGCCTTAACAGACGATAAAAGTTAACATTTTGCAAGCCTTCTTAAAGACATGCAGCACCTTACACTCGTAACTGATTGCACTTTTGAAGCAGCATGCAACAGAAAAGTCATCATCTTCATCTTTCTCGTTGCAGAGATCCTCAGATTAAAACCAAACAAGAAAAAAATCAAAACAATAACTAAGGAAAGTGCTGTTGATGCTAATGAAGCAGAAAACAAAGGTTACACTTTCATGATTTCGGTTTTATTCTTTTTAATTTTATTAATATTATTTTTTGTCGTATCTCATCTTTTGCGAGGGAAATATGTCTATCAGCATGCCTCGAATCGATATACCATACCGCATGTTTTGATGAATATCTTCACCACTTCATCTTTATACGTTTTACCAGTTTTCAACCTACACACACGTCACACGTAAAGATGTTTACGATGAATCTCATTAATAGAATGATTTGCAATAAATTATAAATGTTTATGACCTCTGTCTGTTTCGACTAACTGTCTTGTAAGGAAGATGAAGGAAAACAAAAAAATTGATACCAAGCGTTTAAGATGTGGTGATAGGTAGGTGTAGTATTAGCGAAGTTGTAGACATTTTTAAGATACTTTATATAGTTGGTATTGATTTGGATGGGATGGATTGTTAATTGAAAAAAAAAATAATAATTTTTGATGGAGAAAACGTTAAATAGAAAATAATTGGATTTTGAAGATTAGAGCTACTGGCATTTGAATTTAATTATTTTTTTATATATTCTGCGTTTGAAGCTTGTCGTGGGATCTTGGAAGGATTAATGAAGCTCCTTAAATACGCAGAAGAAATGAAATCCCATAAAAACTTGGGAAAAAATTATCGTTTGGTAAAATCAACAATGTTATCTTTCTTTTGAAACTTTTCTAAGAGGCCTATACGTAACTATCTAATTTTAATAGCCTTTTATCAAAATCTGCATATTTATTGATAATAATTAAATAGATAATGCTCTTAGAAATTGCTACCTTGATCTAGCGAAATGATTTCAGCTGCGATAATAAGATTTGTCCAAAGGCAGTTATTTATTTCAGTTCTAGATTGAAGTGCTTGGTTGCCAGAGGAACTTCTCTGAGTGACCGCTAAATGATAACAAAAAGTCTTCAATAGCATGGATAATATTGGACAGTCCAAAAAGTATTGAGCTTTTTTTGTGACTAGATAGTGTTTGTATCGGGCAATACTAATCAGATTGAGTCAAACTGACATGCATTTGAAAGGCGACATTCCGGTCTACAATTTTCATATGGACAGTTCTGTATTTCGTCATTTGTGTCAAAAGTTGTATTCATTTAAAAATGAGTGAAATTTCTGAAAAAATTCGTTATATTTTACAATATCACTACGATCAAGGTGAGAATGCATCGCAGGCTCGTGAAAAAATTTGTGGTGTCTACGGTCAAGATACTTTATCAGAAGCCACAGCCAAGAGATGTTTCGCTAGCTTTCGTTCTGGAAATTTTACATATCAAAAATGCACCTCGCTCAGGTCGTCCAATCACTGAAAAAGTCGATGAAATCTTGCAAAAAATTGAAGAAGACCAACACATGAGCAGCCATGACACCACCAAATAGTTCTGAATCCTTTGCGTAAGGCTGGGTGCACAAAGAAGCTCGACGTTTGGGTGCCGCATGAATTAACACAAAAAAATTTGATCGACCGAATTTCCATTTGCGAAATGCTAATAAAACACAACGAAATCGATTCATTTTTGAAGCAAATCATTACGAGCGATGAAAAATGGGTGAGGTACGAGAATGCCGTTCGAAAAAGTTCATGGTCAAAAAAAGGTGAATTATCACAAACGACTTCAAAGCCAGGATTGACACCAAATAAAGTTATGCTGTGTGTATGGTGGGATTGGAAGGGAATTGTTTATCTTGAGGTGCTAGCATCTGGCCAAAGACTCTATTTGGCTCTGCACTATCAGCAATTAACCAGATTGCAATGAGTAATTCAAAAAACCGGCCAGAATTGATTAATAGAAAGAGCGTTGTCTTCCATCATGACAATGCCAGACCACACACATCTTTGATGACCCGGCAAAAATTGACCGGGCTTGGCTGGGAAGTTTTGACGCATCCACTGTGTAGTCCAGACCTTGCACCATCAGACTACCATTTGTTTCGGTCTCTGCAAAACTTCCCTAACGAAAAGAAATTCATTTCTAAAAGAGATTGTGAAAATCACTTGGCCCAGTTTTTCGCCGACAAACCACAGAAGCTCTACACAGATGGAGTAATGGCTCTCAGGGTTCTCACTTTTATAAAAATAATTGAAGTAGATGCAAAGGAAAAATCGCAGTAATTAAACATTTATTGCAGTAAATTCAGTCTTTATTTTTGTATAATAATATAATACAATAAAATAGTATTCGGAACTACAAAAAGAATAAAAACGAAAATTGTGATAACTGGTGACAAAAGAACTTAAAAATCATTCCATGTTACAATTCTACAAATTAAAAAATTAGTATTAGTATTTTAAACTTCAAAAGTAAATTATTCACGTATCAGGCCTGAAGCCTTAAGCATTTAATTATATAAAATTGCATACTTTTAAAGGTGCTATGAGTGTTAAAAAATGTTTGCCCACAAAATGTTAATGTACCATTGTTATAATGCCTGGTATTTTCCATCTACGAGTTTGAACTTTTTAAAATATTTAAGCAAATCTAACGAAGGATCGAAAATTTTTTGATTTGTGCATAATAATGATTTACAAAACATCATATTTTCGACGGTTTTAATCTTTAGCCTGTTTCTTATTTTACATTTTACAATGTTCATTTCTGAAAATTGACGTTCCGCCGCTGCACTGCTATGTGGCAAAGTTAGTAAAGTTAACATATATTCAGATAATTCTTTAAAGCACTTTTCTTCTAAAATATTTTCTTGTTTCATTAAGTTCAGCCAAAACTTAGTAGCATCCTTAACATATTTTTCATTTAAAATATTTGCATCAAACATGATTAATGCTCTCCATTGCGCATTTAAAGTTTCTTCTGAGGTAACATTAAAAGGAAATGCTTGCAGAATTGGTAAAATAGATGGAATATCGCCTTTGTGTATCTTTTTTGGATCCAAATATTCTAAGAGGTTAATTTTTACATCTGCAAAATCAAAGCGTTTCTTAACTTCAGTGCAAAGCTTGATGTAATATTTGAGTAAATTACTTTTTATTTCAAGTTTTGATTCAGCTGTTAAATTAGTAATTAGACAATGCTTTTCGAATTCAAGACCAAAAAACATAGAGGTAATCGGTAAGTGAAAGTCTCTTTTTGAAAAGTCAGTTTCAAGGCACAAGAATTCAGATTTAACAAAATTCCCAAGGGTATTAATAAAAAAATGTTTAATAAGAGGTGATAATATCATGGGGCATTCCGATTGAAATGTTTTGTTCATTTTACAAATTTGAGCAAGTATATATGACAGAAATAATAAATATGCTTTGTTTTCGTCATTTAGTTCATCTGAAATATTTACAACATTTACATCTTTTTTTTCTTCAAAGGAAAGTAGCATGAAATAATGTTTTAATGCGGTCCACTGCTCAATAACTCTAACAACAGAATCTAGAATAGAAAGCCACCGTGTTGAGCATAAGTTTAAAAGTTTATGGTCTTCTAGTTGAAAATATTGTTGAAAATTTTTGAAATCAGTTTGTCGTTTAGAACCATGAGAAAAAAACCATATATTCTTCTCACTAAATTTCGATATTAGATGGTATTTCCTTAGATGCACTTGCTGCGCACAAATACAAGGAGTGACAAGTGCATCCAAGGTAAAAAAGATGTTGATTTAAAGTTTTTAATTGAACCCTCACTCCACTTAAATCTCCTCGCATTACCGACGCATTATCTGTACCAAGTCCAATTAAATTTTCTGATGGAATGTTATTTTCTTTAAAATATGATTTGATTGAGTCAGAGATTTTAGTAGCTGTAAATTCATCTAGTTCAAATAGTCCGAAAAATCTATCAGTTATAACATTATCACTACTTAAAAAACGAACTATCAATACTAGACACTTTTTTACACTAACGTCAGTGCTTTCATCTATTATTAATGAAAATTTTCGGCTCATAAGCTCATCACACAGCATTTTATGCGAATACTGGGCAATTAAACTGACAATTTGATTAGCTTTTGTTGCACCACACCTAACTGATATACCACTCGGATGTAATTTTTTGAATAATTGTGGTAACGAATCCATAATCGTAAATGGAAGATGATTAGATACACAATACATTACCATAACAATTTCACTTCGAAGTTGGGTATCTTTTATTGCAGCATCAGCATTCTTCTTTTCTATTATTTTATGCAACGATGTTTGTCCTTTAAATTGTTTTTCCTTTTTCTTATGGACTTCAGAAGAAGAATGTCGGTTCAAGTTGGAGACATTATTGTCGAGTGCCTTTTGGCAAAGTTTGCAAAATGCCTGATTATTTTGAAGCTTTAGCCAATTTCTAGTAGACTCCCACTGTTTTCGATATTTTTGTGTATATTTTGATTTTAGCTTCTTTTGATCATCATCTTCACATTCAGATCTAAAATCAAATTGCGCTTAAGCATCCCATAATTTCAAATAAAAGAAATGTAATTATTTACTTTGGCGGCCCCTGCAAAACTTTGATTATAAAAGTTGAAAGCAGCCAGGAACGATGTAGTTTTATTCATTTTTCGTCTCTAGAGTTTGAGCGATATTCGCGAAATCTTGATTTCACCACTTTTTTATCCTATTTGCAATTCAACTTTTTCATATAATTTCCACGTTTACATGCCATGCTTTGCAGAGGCCGCCAAAGTAAATATTTATCAAAAGCAATATTTCTTACTCTGAACTGTTTAAAGTGGACATTTAGACCAGTGCAATACAAATCCAACTCAAACTGAAAGATCACGAAATGTCAGACTGACGAAGTCTAATACCCAACCAAATTTGAACTAATTCCCATTGCAGTGACACTGACAGTCATATGGCAAAATATCACATGTGACAACATATGAAAAGAAAATTATCCAATGAAACGAAGTATAATCTATAAGGAGAGGGGCTTTTGTGTAAGATATCAATGAAGTTAGTTTCAAATGCAAAAACGTTAAATTCAAAAATGTTTGATGTGAAAAACATAAATCAGAGCTCTAAAAGTTTTTTAGAAATTTATCCTAAATTCTAGTATGATACCACAAAATTGCAGCAAAATCTAAAAGAAGTGCAGTAGTGCAGTAGATCTTTCAATTCTATAAAAATCGGAGTAAATTTACTGCGATTGCAGTAAAGTGAGAACACTGATGGCTCTACCCAAGAAATATCAAAAGGTCATAGATAATAATGGACAATATGTACTTAAATAAAATCCATTTTAAGTAAAAGAAATATTCAATCGAAAAATGACCAAAAGGCTCAATACTTTTTAGACTTACCAATATTATATCTCATTTTAATATTGTTTTTATTTATCAATTCAATTTTAGCGAGTGAAAGATAATTAAAACAACAAAAAAATCAATTTGCCATCAAATCCTCAGAGATATCAAGCAAATTGCGAGGTGAGAAGAAATGATAAGTTAAACAAGTTGGATAGACAGATCTACGCTCATGTCAGAAGGGTTTTGTACCAAACTTACAAAATGCAATCACCAGCAACGAAAAAAATTACGAAACATGTCAAAGAGATGTGCACGGTTAAAAGAAAATCCATTGTTTCTCTATTTTCGACTAACAAAATCACTCAAACTATGAAATCCCAAAAGCATATATGTCATCGATCTTATCTGAAAATTTTAGGAAGATCAAATCAAAACTGCAGTATCTGGTTCGGTAGAAAGCCCATAAAATACCAAAATAGTGTATTTTTCAGGGGCCACTCCCCTGTACTGTAATCATCAATTCGTGGCATCAGAAAATTTTTTTCGAACCCTAGAATCGTTACAAAGCCCATCTGTTAGCAGCTCTCTCCTGCCACCTTGACTTGTTTCACCTATGAGCATTAATTGTAGGTACTCAGCTTCAGTCATTCATTAAATTGAATCAACTGTTAGAAGCATGCGCCTGAAACGTTGAAGTTGGGGAAAAATAACTCAAAATTATTCAACCTTCGCATTTAAAACAGCCACCATTTTGTTTTAAAATTACTGATACCACTAGCTGAACCAATTCTCAAAGATATTCGTGATACCTATCATTCCTGAAATTTTCATGCTAATCCTAGCAAAGCTGTAGTGTCAGAGTCGGTAAAAAGCGCATATTGTTCCATAGTCATATGTTTCCATAGAAATACTCGTACAGCGCATATTGTTCCATAGTAATACAAGAAAATTCGAATCGCTCTAACTTCGTTCAATACCATTCGATCTTTGTGAAACTCTCAGGACAGGTTGATCTTATAAATAGTCATCATTCATCATCATTGAATTTAAGGGATTTTATTCAAGAATACGTAAAATCGATAAATCATACTATTACTAACAAAATTTAGTGAATTTTGACTTCTCACGTTTTTGTTGTTGTTGTACTCATAAATGCCTACACTCATGATTTTTCTTAGATTTTTCGGATGAAAGGTGTCCAATCGCGAGGGGGCGTACGCGAAAAGTTCGTACATTTCCCCTTCCACTGCCCCCCACAGTACTTGTTGGCTATTTTAAGACTTGTTCTGAAAAGACCTCATTAAGACCTTTCCAATGACACCCTATTCGCCTACCAATGGTGAACAAATTTGTTCAAAGGGTCACTTCCCTATACGGGGAGACCCCCCTTAAACCACTTTGGAAAATTGTTCCACCCCAAAACTTTCAAGAAATCACCACTTCTGACCTTTCCACAAAGTTTCATCGCTACAGCTTCTATAGTTTCGGAGGAAAAGTGCTGTGACATACAGATGGACGGACGGACGGACCGACGGACACAGGTCGTGATTGCAATAGGGTTTTGTATTTTGGTACAAAACCCTAACAAAGAAACTGAAAAATCAAAAACTGTATTTGCAAAATGAACATTTAAGATTAAGTTTAAAAATTGAAGAAAGTAATTAATATGATAATTTTAAATTATAGGATGAATTGCCAAACGAACTAACTTTTTCCTTGTTAGTAAGAGCGCATTCGTTTCAGAGGTAAGTGACGGAAACGGTGAGTATTCCCCCAAAGGGGTAGGGTTTCAATAATCCGCAGATGGTGGATTTCGTGTTGCTGCTTGGTATGCGGTGCCGTAGTTTGGCTTCACGGTTTTAATTAGAGTAGATTGATTCGGTTTCGGAGTCGAGTAGTTTTTTCCGGGCAACGCCAGTGAATATTCGGGGACACATGATGTTGGTTGAAGTTGTCTTTTTCTAATTTCTCTCTTTTGGACTGAACGTACGGTCGGAAAGAGATGGAGGGTAAAGTAAAGCCGTGTTATTGGTAGTTGAGTGACGCGTTTTAAATTGAGCATTTGAATTGGTGGGTGATACTTGTATTTTGGATTTAGTCTGCTCGCGGAAGGCTTGCGACCTGAATTCCTCTCGGATTAAGCAAGCCTGCCAGTAGCGACCTCGAAGTAGACTAATGGTGTCTGGACTTATTTACCTGATGGGTACAGTCCTTTAACACATTCTCAGGCTTCACGTCTATAACCGATGAGAGGTTGGTTTAGCTTTCCTTAGGAAAATTTTAAATGAACGAGGATGTGTTAATAATTATTACAAATAATAAAACCACTCTTGTTCAAGTCAACAATAAGAAAACGTTTTATTTTTCTTACCATTCAAGTTACCTTCCCAGTATACTCTAGATTTGATATAGTCTACAACAATGGAGTCCAGTAAAACAAATAAGTACACATAAAAAATTCACAAACTTTTTATGCATTTATCCAGGTTATGCACCTACGCGAGTCACCTTGAAATGTTGTGCCACCCTCACAGATTGAAAGTTTTCATCAGAAAAACATTTGAAAATATAAGTTTTTATAGTAGTTTTATTTATAACAAAAACAATTAAACAAAATTAAATTTTTCTAAGAAATCCTTCATTGTGACTCGATCTAAATTCAAGCCTTAAACGAGGAAGAAAACTCCAGTTCGACAAAACCTGACCATAGGTGTGTGGATAACTCTACCTACCTTGGAGCCAACCTGAATAGAAGAGGTTCCGAAGAAGAAACCTGCATAAGCACCGCAAATAATCCTTATTACTCCGTACTTCCCATTCTAAGGTCCAGAGTTATGCACAAGCAAAATAAGTTCTGCATTTACAAAACACAAGTCAAATCTGTACTGTTATTTAAAAGTAAAACAGGGACCCGGATGGGCGAATCCAAAAAGGTAGTAGACATACTCGTATTTGAACGCAAAGTGCTTCAAACAATCTACGGCCCAGTGAAACAAAGAACAGAGTGGAAACTACGTTATAACGATGATTTGTATGAACTATTCGACGATCCACCTGTTTACTCTTGCGTAAAATTACGTAAATTGCAATTGGCGGGTCATGTAGAAAGGATGGAAAAAACCGGTTGCCCAAAAGAACATTGACAGGTAGAGCACAAGGTAGACGTCCAGCGTGAAGACTGAGGACTCGATTTGAAGACATGATAGAAGCTAACAGTAGATCCTTGTTGGAAGTAAGCAACTGGCGGACAAGGTCATGGGACCGTGATGATTGCAGAAGATTGACCCTGGAGGTCAAGGCCCTGCTTGGGCTGTCATGCCATAGATGATGATGACTTCATTTGTATTGACCAACTTTAATATGGTATAATTGCCCTTCCTGGTTTAATTTTTATATAAACTTCCAAAAAAGATTATTTGGATATGATGACTTTGCTTATAGTGACATGCCGCTTATTTTGACCAATTTTAAGAATTTTCTTCTGGTTATAATCATTGCCGTAATTCTTAGTACTTAACTAGTTTCCCCAATTTCTCTCACCATTCCTTTACGACGATGATTGGTGAGTGGGTAGCGTATAGCTCATTTTGTATTGATGCTTGATGGCGAGTTGTTAGTTTGACGTTACACATTTTTAGTGATTAGTGCGCGAAATGACCTCACAACATTGTGAAGCATTTATCATTGAAGAAAAAGGTGCAATTATTTGCAGAATAGAAAATGGGAAATCGAACTCAACTTTGGCAAAAGAATTTGGTGTTGGTCATTGGACAATTAGCCCAGTCATATTAGGGCTTTCACCTCGGAATGAAAGATAATAAGCTGCAAATTGGTATGAACCTTTGTTTTGTCATTTTAAATGTTGTCTCAAAAGTCACAATCGTTATCGTGTTCGCGTCTCAAGATATTCAAGGTCAAAGGTCACAAAAATCGGTTTTTCGCGAATATCTGGCTTCCTATCGGTTAAATGAGATTTGCATTTATTATAAAAGTTGTAGGCTATAAAATTCCCTACAACTTTTGTTTAAACTTTTTTTTCATACGACCAACCGTTTTGAAGGTAGAGCGCGAAGAGTGCACATCGTACAGTCATATACGGCCTAATGCAAGGTCAAGCGTGAGTTATGGTTATCAGTACGTTATAAAGTCAATTATTTACTTGGAAATTATAATTATTAAACAATGCCTATTATTTATGTACTAACTATTAATTATTTATATTTAATTAAAGTAAGTAACTTGATTATTTATATATAATTATTCATATTTAACTATTTAAGTATAAAATATTATTAATTCTGGATTATATATTTTAGTTTTATTTTAAGTTAAAATGATAGTAAGAGTATATATTTTACACATATTTTTATTTATTATTAAATACGGCATAATATACATTTATCAAAATGTGAGTTCAAATATCAAAAGTATCTTTGTTGATTTTAATTGTAATGAAATTGGAAATGGAAGCTAATTATCTTCTTCTTGTTCGTCGTCTTCTTCTTCTTGTCGCTCAAAAATGTTCGATTCATTGTCATCATCCTCATTATCTGTCATGTTCATCTCCAAACCTTCCAGAATATCGGGATCATATGTATTTTCTTCATCGGGATTACTTGGATACAGTGAAGCGTTGAGGCAAGCTTGTCCGTTGCACTGGCCGCAAGCTAAAGAACATTGTAGCCCTGATTTTCTGCATCCACAGCGGGAACCACAACCATTTTTGCAATTGCAAAATATTACGTTTAGTAGTTCGGCTGGTGCTGGAGGTAATAACGTTCGTATGGGCTCCAGGATTTCATTTTCAAGCATCCAGCCCCATTCTTTAGGTTCTACTTTAATTAAATATAAATAATTAATAGTTAGTACATAAATAATAGGCATTGTTTAATAATTATAATTTCCAAGTAAATAATTGACTTTATAACGTACTGATAACCATAACTCACGCTTGACCTTGCATTAGGCCGTATATGACTGTACGATGTGCACTCTTCGCGCTCTACCTTCAAAACGGTTGGTCGTATGAAAAAAAAGTTTAAACAAAAGTTGTAGGGAATTTTATAGCCTACAACTTTTATAATAAATGCAAATCTCATTTAACCGATAGGAAGCCAGATATTCGTGAAAAACCGATTTTTGTGACCTTTGACCTTGAATATCTTGAGACGCGGACACGATAACGATTGTGACTTTTGAGACAACATTTAGAATGACAAAACAAAGGTTCATACCAATTTGCAGCTTATTATCTTTCATTCCGAGGTTGACCCCTTTTTTTACCTAATATGACTGGGCTAAATATCAATGATTTTTAAAACAGGAAGCAGATTGAAAGATCAGTCAATTCAAATGTTTCGAAAACGAAAAAGCTTCAAAAATCGTGACAGAAAATGTTGGTTAAAGTTATGAGAAATCGAGCAATTCCTATCAGTGGTCCAGTGTTACAAGAAAACAGCTAATGATTTTACCTCACGTCTTGGTATCCTCGACTTTAATTATTCTATAAGCTAGTTAAGTCATTTTTGACCAACACATAATATTGTGGCGTAAACATTTTCCGGGAGACTGCGTCTACTAACCCAAGTTCTATCATAGACTGTTTGAAGACTGTATGGTTAAATTTGAGAACAAAGTTTTCTGAGCACGAAATTTTTAATGCTGATTAAATTGGTCTATTTTGTCAATTAATGATGGACAGTATCTCAAATTCAAAGCTGAAAATTGTAAAGGAGGCAATTTATCAAAAGATAAAACAGAGGCAAAACAAAAATTTTCGTCATTGGGAAATATAGACATAAAACCAAGATATTTCAGCATTATCAAATCATTGCCAGTCGATTATGCAAACAGCCCTAAAGCTTGGATAACGTCAGAAATTTTTGAAAAGGTAATTCGAAATCTAGATTGTGATTTGATGTAGAAGAAGAAAAAGGCTTCATTAATGGTTGACAACTGCCCAACGCATCCAAAAGCTATCAGTTTTAAGGCGTTAATCTTGCCTTCTTTCCACTAAACACAACATCAGTCTTGCAGGAAATAGATCAGAGAATAATACTGTCAATCGGAGGACTTAGCCTCCACGATAAAACAAATGACAATGGCCAACGTCTGATTGACTTTGCATGTAGCACAAATCTAGCCATACTTTCGACTTGCTTTCCTCATCGACGCATACATTAAAGTACCTGGGTATCATCAGATGGCAACACACAAACAAGATCACCCAATAGCAATCGAAAGGCTCCAAACGCCGTCTGTGGCCAAAAATTTCACGGAGACCCTCGACAACCAGCTGGATCCCATCATATTAGACGGGTCACTGAGAACAAGCAACTTGCTCTAGATAGAAGTGAAAGTGGCTATTACGATTGTGGAAGAACACACAATCGGACGTCAAGCCCGGCGCAAGAGAAATGATTGGTCGGCGATGAGCGCCAGAATGAGTTAGACAAAAAAAACCAGCCGTACAAGGAATACGTAGGTAGGAAATACAGAGCAAAGAGGGAACATTATCAGAATCTCAGAAGAGTATCGAAGAAAATAGTTAGAATAAAGGAAAGAAAATACTATTGCCACCAACTGAGAAGTATGTAAGTTTAGCGAGCAACAACATAAGACAAGCATACAAGGCAGTGAAAATCCTGAATCGATTTCCAGCCTAAGACCACGATCTGTCGTGATGACATCGGCAGTAGCATCGCTGATGAAACCAGGATTGAGGAAAGATGGGCATCATGTTTCAAAAATCTCCTTAATCCTCCGCACAGCTACAGCACATTGGAACCTATAGATGCTCCCGTAGGAGAGCTTCTACTGACCCCACCATCTCTTGATGAAGTTTCTTCCAACATCAAAGCCCAAAAATAATAATAAACACGCCGGACATCGATAAGTTTCCAGGGGAGCTCATCAAATATGGTGGCAGCAATTTTCATAAAGCTATTCTCAAAACTATGCAGCACATTTGGCAACAAGACCAGATTCCAAAAGAGTGGAGTAACAAGCTACAGTCTGAAAGTTAAAGAGACATCTCACTACTTTGTACGGTGTACAAAATATTTTCAAAGATCTTAGAAAATAAAATCGGATCATACGCCAACAGTATTGTTGGGGACTATCAAAGTGGTTTGAGTGTAGGTAGATTGACAAAAGATCAATCGTTCACAGTCAAGCAAGTACTTGAAAAATGCTGGGAGTTCAACATAGACGTTCATCAAATTTTCGTTGACTTTAAGCAAGCATACGACAGTATTGATTGTAACGGGCTGTTCTAAATAATCCTTTACTTTGGCATTCCAGCCAAATCAGTCCGTCTCACCAAAATAACAATGACGGTCTACCTCCCAAGTCCGCATCAATAACCAACTCACCGATGCCTTTGACACAATTATCGGACTGAAGCAGGGAGATGGGCTGGCCCCATTGCTATTTGACTCTGTAGTACATCATTAGGAGCCACCTGTCCATACACGAGGTACATTACTATACAAATCGAGCCAAGTAGTAACCTATGCAGATGACATCAACATTTTGTCACGGTCATTAACAACTGCCAAAGAACTATTCCTGAAACTCGACAGCGAAGCAAAACTAGAAGGGCTACAAATCAATGAAAATAAAGCAATGCTCATAAAGTGGTCCAGAAAAAATACCTCAAATACACAGAATATCGCACTTGTTGAATACAATATCAAAAATGTGAGCAAATTTGTGCATTTAGGTTCCAAAATTATGGGAACCGGTAATGAAAGAGACGAAATACGCCAAAGAATACAGCTTGCAAATAAAATATTTTATTCACGATCTTGAAGACCAGCTGCACACACAGGAAAACATATCTCCAAGTATACAAATCTGTGATAAGATCTGTGTTATGCTATGGGTGTGAAACATGGACCCTAACCCAAGCATCCGCAACTACATTGAACGCCTTTGAGCAACGGGTACCAACGCAAATAATCGGAGTTAAGCTAGATAGGGACAACGATTTTAATACTGCAGAAGCTACATTGAGGCGGCCACATGAATTGTATGGACGATTAACGGATAAAGGTATTCGTTAGGAAAACTAAAGGGCGGAGACCAATAGGAAAACCGAGAAATAATTGGTCTGACTCAGTTGACGAAGACAGTTCATCGCTGCTCGGATTTCAATATTGGAGGATACAGTCAGTGGACCGAGATAATTGGAGGGGCTTGTTACAGGAAATGAAGGCCTAAGAGGGACTATAACACTGTTAGTGACTGTTAGTGCTACGAAGAAAAAGAAGAGTATAGTGACACATTTCAGGGACTGAGGTATTACTTTCAACTGTAAGTTGAAGCTGGATGTTCATATTTCTGAAATAACTTCAAAAGCGTCTCGCACTTCTGGCTTGATCTTGAGAAAGCTCTTTATTTTTTCCAATCCTTTATCTTGTGTTAGATTATACAATATTCTAGTTTGGTTCGACCCATCCTCGATTACTGTTTGAATTGTTTGAAGTCGACGCTAGAAGATTTATAGAAAAAATTTACCCGGATCGTCGTCTTGAAGTTCCGGATTCCCTACATATATCATGAATCACGCTTATCCATCCTCAATATTCCTTCGCTGGAAAAGCATCTTTACCAAGGTTTGCTCAGTACACGCTTATTCAACAAGATTCCATTGATGCATGTGACGCGTTCTATCTTTGATGTTTCATTCGCCCTTAGATTGGTGTATTTTTACTCACCCATGCCTAGAATACCACGTAATCATCATAATACATTAACATAGTAACCAAACCTTACATTTACCCTGTGTTTCACACTTTCCTAATTTTCCGAGGGGCCGGTCAGCAATGCTCCATCAATGATTGGCAGCAGTCCAGGGTGAACAGCAACCAAGAGAAGATGGACTACGTTCCTAATTTATGAGACCATGGCTCAATTGTATTAAGGGATGCATCAGACTACGACTATATGGTCGCACTTCTGTCGCAAGTTACACATGGTTAAATGGAAGCCCGCACACTGTGATTTTCGACAATTTTGTCCAGGTCGGAATTCGCAGGAATTTGCGATTTTTCTTAAAACCAGTTTAGTAGGTCGGTTTTGTGATACTTGCGCAGGCACACATCATTTGGACATTTGACGCTGACGTGTACGGAAGTTTCCCAAAATGAGTTAGCGCATGTGTTCCTGGCAAAGACATACCTTCAAATGAGCATATTAGTTCTGCGCATGCCTGAAGTTCCTTTGGAGATTTTGACGCAGTGTGCTCGTATTTGCGTCTAAAAATCGCTGGTTACGACAGGAAAATCGAACTGTGGCCGAATCCTAACGGTGATGGACGAGGATGTTTTCAGTCTTACTTTTACAAGACTGGTAAGTCGCATTCCCTCGGCTGTAAGTTTTGCACAGGAGAAACTGATGATATCCAATACACATTTTCACACTCAAAAGATGGAGCAGGCTGCACTGGGATCTTAACAAGGGAACAGGATAGCTCACCTTGGATAGTCTAGTCGGGGAGTCGTTTTGATCGATTAATAAATTGAATTATGATGCATATTATGCTCGGGCAGTCCTTAAAGATAAAAAGGACTCACAGTAGCTAAGGTTGTTAGAGTTGGGAGATCACTTTCTTAGCAATCCTTTATCCTCCTTCCGTTCTAATAGTGGAGAGGTCCTGCAAAACGAGACTTAGTCCGAAATAATATATCAAGCAGTTTCAGGCTAGATTTACAGATGCCTTGCATATCTGAAAGCCCCACACTCCCTCCTAAAGAGTTTTCAGCTCTCAACTACAAGCAAAAACCTGAACTCATCTTGTTGCATTATATTTACTTATTATTACTCCTGTTGTGGTTTTTTTCTTAATTCTCTTCATTTTTGAAAAGTTCAATTTCCGATCACTTTTTGAGGTTAAAAAAAGTATGACTCGCCATTTCCATTCTACTGGTGTATTTTTACTCAACAGGTTCTTATACACATAAGTACACATTTTGATAAGAAAAACATTCATTTTTTCCTCGTACATTTTCATTAATTTTTGGTATTTTTTACCTGTAAGGCAAAAAACCCGTATTTCACATTTTTTGTGGGTGCTTGTGAATTAGATTTTCGTAAAATATATATACAAAACCCTATCAGTTGCCCAACGTGTCTGTCCGCCCTTCTACTCGTATTCATCTGCCGGTCCGTGCGTCACAGCAATTTGTCTGTGTCCCCCCTCACTATTGGACATCTTTGAGCTGACAAAACTGAAAAAACATGGATTTTGGTGGAGGACAAATTTTGGTAATGTATGTTGTATGTATGACTTGTGAATTTTAAAATTTTGTCCATAAAATCTAAAAAGAATCCTTCAATCTTCCAAAAACTCATATTTGGCTGTCTTAACGATACGTGCATACTATATATTCTGAAAATCCCATAGCAATCGAGGTTCGAACGACAAAGTTATAGCCGATTGGAAGATTTACAATTACAGAAACAGCAAAAATATGTCACGCTGGGGAGATATACATTCCAAAGCAGTCTAAATACTGCTGATACTTGGTATGGTCAGATTAGAAAAAGAATAGGAATGGGTTATATTATTCATATGTCATTATGACTGCTCAAACAGCGAATTCAGTAAAATCCATATAAAATGGCGGCAATTTTAAAAACACGATAATCACAATTTTTTTCGAAGTCAATAGAGTCTCTATATATAAATGAAATAGCTATTTGTAGTACATTCTGTGATTTACTATTTTTTTTTACAAATTCTTTCTGGCAGGACCACTCTCCTGCTACTGCTTGTTTCCTTAGTCCTTATAATAAAAGTTAATTACCAAACTCTTGATATTGGTTAGTCATAATGATTACGTGGGTACATAATTATTTACAGGAAGGAATATCCCAAAGAAATAAATTACCCTCTTGTGATAAAGGTTCAAGTTTCTATAATTCAATTATTTAGGAGCCATGATCATTTCCAAATAACACATATGTAGTTAATCCCACAACCGATTCCATTAATCCCATTCAACTTACAATTCCTTTCTGATTTGAAATCAAACCTTATCAAATCAAAACAGGTTTAAATATTACGCCCACCAGATTTCCCGATAAAATTGCAATGCGTAGAGTTAAGGAGTAAAATGCAATCTGTTTAACGGTTTCTATGTACGACATTTATGATCCTATTGACCATTCAAAACTATTCATCCGTGAGGTGAATTTGAACTGATGTCGCAATCGTTCAAATTCGAAAGGATTCTCTGCGATTTACACTTTCCAAGGCGAACAAGGGATCACAAGGACTAAAAATTCCACTCGACATCAACACCGTAGGACGTGTTGTATACGTATACCAACATCAGTAGGGGTTCTGCATAAATCTCAGCCATTCATTGTTGTCCTTGCTATAAATTTTTTTCCCTCCTGGGCTCAGAAAAGTATCCTGCGCCGGCGTAAGTGGTAGACATTGAGGAAACTTTTGTTATGATAGAGTTGCCAATTTGATTATGAAGCAAAACAGATTTTATTTTATACCTTAAGTTTAATTTGTGTTTCTAAATCTATTTGAATTTAAAGGATAGCAATCTTGAAAGTTTTAAGACCCTTAATAAATTTGCGCATAGCATTATCTTTGCAAGAAATATTTCTAGAATCTTTAACCAAATACTTCTAGAATCTTTGACCAAATACTTGTATTGGCAACCCTCCCTTCTTCGTGTAAAGACCCCTACCGTGAGCAGGACTTAAAAATCAAATCGAGTTTTTTCTTCCTTACCCATTGGCAATGCAGGACTCTAGCTATAAATGCCACTACACCCGGTTGGGACACCTGGTCAATGCATGTGTGTAGGGGATCATTCGGTGTTGCGTTCACCTCACATTGTATTCGAAAGGTTCATACATTTTTCTTATGGCTGTCAAGCAGCAAAAAGGATGTAGGGTGGTTGGGAGGGAACGTGGGCAGGATTGAATTTCGCAGCTGCTATAAATGCGCACCATGCTTGCACATATATAAATTAATCTGGTGGAACTACTTGAAAATTTTGCGGAATTACAACACTTGGATCGAGTAACAGGATTCTTCAAGGATATCGACTCATTCAGTTGTGCCTGTTCAGCGGCTAAGTAGTTACTTTTATACGATTTACATATCCAATTGAGCTTTCACTCAAGGATATCATTGAAGTGCGCATTAGAAATGTATCTAAATGGGGTGAAAATATTTTTGTTTATATTTTGATTGAAGTCCATGACGTCATCGTATCGAATTTGCTGTCATGTTAAGTTTACCGATTTTACATTTGAGTTGTACACGTGAGTAGGGAAGTAATCGCAGGAGCAAGAAATATTCAGCCCAGCTGTGTGCGTTGTTGATTGCGCCCTTCGTTAATAATGTGTAGCATATTTTCAAGTGGCGCAAGACCGAAGCGTTTTTTATGAAGGGTCGAAAACTTAGCACCGGGAGATGAACCTTACATTATTCTTGTTATATGCGTATTTAATATGCATTCTAGAGCATAATGCAAGGCATAACTGCACTCACTGATTTGATAAGACGTTCAGGGACCAACAAAATTTTGACTAAGGAAATCACGTCTATGATAGGGGGGAAATATCTACGAAGAAGGAACGCTGCAATCAATTGAGGAGTTTTTTTTAAGTTTTTCCAAAAACCATAATTAGCGGGACTATGTACGCCTTCTTGCTATATTTTTCTCGAAAAAGTAATTTGCATAGCAATAACATGCAGATAGTTGGTAATCGCTGTGACTATGATAAATAAAACACTAAAAAATGAATTACCTAGAAGCTAAATATACAGCTTTTTCAGTAAAGTTTTGAGGGAAGTTCCATCAAAGTAGAATTCAATCAATTTCTAAATGAAGATATTGACGAGCTAGACTCGTTAGTAGAACCAAATTGCACCAAATGGGAGGAAACTGCTGCTATCTGTACAGAAAACCATACAGAATGGACGTTAAACTCTATCCAACACTTTAAATTGAATGAAGAACTGGAACTGGCGCTTTGGGCTGGCAGACATGATGCTTTGGACCGTGGTGATATTCATGCGCGAATGGCTTTAATCATAACATATCGTTTCCATCCCGATAACGTTTTAGGAGTACGTTCGAACTTCGCACCATTGAGTTGCTAGTGTAGGTTTGGTTAGGATAGTCTCTAAGCACCGGTCTGGCTCTAAGCACCTTCTCCAATAAGGGCTTATGCCAACCCTGGTCCGACTTGGTCGACGAAGACAAATCATCACTGCTCGAATTTCGAAATTGGAGGACGCGGTCAATGGATTGAGAAGGCTCGAGAGGGGCTGTAGTGCTACGAAGAAGACAAAGAAATCATCCTGTATTCTTCAGAAGGAGGGCGGCTTTACTATAAAACGAAATCGGTTCTGAACGCATCATTGCCAGATACGACGTGCAAACGAACATCTGCAATGAAGTTAAACAAGAAGTTTTGGAGTCCTCCTAGCTCAAATATGTCACTACAAGCACGGGTGGCTCAAGGCAGCAGAGGAGCAAAAGATAAATGCCTCTGACCACTTGGTAGTCTTCTCAACGTCTACTAATAGCAAAAGGCGGGCTTGCAGCCCAATTAAAGGGCTCAGAGAAAACGGAACGGATATGAATCATCCAAGGATTACGTTTTATTGGAGGAGAAGCTCCAGACGGTCCTATTTAAAGTAGCCAAAAAAGTGACCTCAAACGCGGAAAACCAGAAAAACTTCCCATAAACTGGCGATGAATCACCAAAGGATTACGTTTTGTTGGAGGAGGAGCTTTAGACGGTCCTATTTAAAGTAGCCAAAAAATTGACCTCAAAGGCGAAAAAACTGCAAAACTTCCCATAAACTGAATACAAGCTCAAGAAAGCAAGAATAAACAAGTTGGGTAAACAGAACTACGCTCATGTCAGAAGGGTTTTGTACCCAACTTCTCGAAAATGCAGTCACCAGCAATGAATAACGTCAAGAAATATGTCAAAGAGATGTGCACGTTCAAAGAAAAATCCATTGCTTTTCTACTTTCAACGGTCGCCATTTTGTTGCAAACCGACAAAAATGACTCACAACATGAATTCTCAAAAATATTAGGGTTATTGACCTTATTGGAAAATTTGAAGAATATCAAGTCAAAACTGCAGTGCCTGATTCGATGGAAAGTCCATAAAATACCAAAATCATGTGTTATTGTTGTTGGAATTGGAGAAATTTCAAACGGCTATAACTTCCGTGCATATCACTCCATTTTCATCAAACTTATAAAGTTTAAGAACGTTTAGTAGGAATTTGGAATTTGGTTCAGTTTAAGGGTACCGATGCAATTTTATTGGGGAAAAGGTGATATCCGAATATCATACTATTGTTAACAAAGTTGAGTGAATTTCGACTTCTAAGGTATTTGATGTTGTTGTACTCATAAACACCTACCACCATAAATTTTTTCAGATTTTTCGGATCACAAGTGTCCAATCGCGAGGGGGGGGGGACACCAATTTTTCATGTTTTCCCCTCCCTGTGCGTCCCTTGAAGCAAAAACTATCAAATTAAGACCTGTTTTATAAAGTTCTCATGAAGACCTTTCATTCAAATATTTTTTTTCGGGGTCACTTCCCTATATGGGGAGATCTCCCCTTAAATACCTATTTTTTGTATTTGAACTTTAAAGAGAGGACCACTTTACACCTACATACAAAATTTGATGTTTCTAGCTTTAGTAGTTTGCGAGAAAAAGTTCTGTGACACACGGGCGGACGGAAGACGGACCGACAGGTCGCGATTTTAGTAGGGTTTTGTAAAATTATTTTACAAAACCCTAAAAACGAGATAGCCAGAGTGGATATTACGCAGATATCACGCGAAAAATTAAGGGAGCGATAAAGTTCGAGGACATACCAATTTACGAGGATGGTTCAAATACAAGTATGATGAGGACAAACGCTTTAGATAGCGTGCATGTATGTTTTGAGTGTCGTGGCTTCAGTATGTGATAGCTAGGTACTTCACAAATAGTGTGGTATAGTTTTCATCGGGAGAGCATGTTTCACGCGCGTGCTACGACCATGAGTGACTGTCAACTGCCGATCGCCGTTGCGCAACGTATTGTCATTCGTTTTTTTAGTGTGGGAAGGCGTTGAAAACACGGGAATTTTCCTAGGTTTGCGAAATCAATTCGGTAATGAGTACCTTAGTAGGGCTGTTGTGTTTAAATAGGCAAAAGCATTCAAGGATGGTCGCGAAACCGTCGAGAATGAGCCAAATGATCGTCAACCGCGAATCAACATCACACCAGACAACGTTTGCCGCGTAGGACAACTCATTTAAGAGGACCGTACGATGAATGTTCGAGACATTTTGGCTGAACTTGGCATCAGTATTGGTAATGTAGAGTTTATCATCCACAAACACCTTCAATATCGCAAAATAATGCTCGAGACGGAGGAGCATTCTAGCACGAAGTGCGATTATTCTCCAGGATAACGCGCGCCCTCATACCACACGTCTCACGCTCCTTGATGCAATATCGGAATCGGAGTAGGAGGTACTGGAATACCCCCCCCCCCCGCCCCCCCCCCCCGTCCACATTTATCACCCTTCGACTAGCACATGTCTGGACAACTGAAAAAAGCCCTAGGAGGTCAAAGACGCAGCACCGACGACGAGGTACAGGAGTTCGTGCGCCCATGGCTGTCCGAGTTGCCCAAGGAATTCTTCGGTACCGGTATCAGAAAGCTTCTAGAAAGGTAAACGTTTTGTAAATTTTTTCGATAGTAAATAAACGTGTCAGAGCATTTATCTCAAACATATTTGAGCCACCTTGGTATATCATAGCTGTATGGCTGACTCACTCGTGCAGAGTGAAAAAGTCGTTGGAGAAAAAAAAAAAACAACCGTAGCCTCACTTGAGTTTATGGCTACTCTTGAAATCTTAGACAGTGACATAGATTTCCCTGAAATATAAGATGCCTTAAAACATTTCGTTTGCTCAAGTGGGCCCAAAAGCTAGGTAAACCAAGCCAAGTAATAAGAGTCAGTGCATGGTCCTCATTGAAACTACAGATAAGGAAGCTGAACAGTCGAAACGCAGGGGAAAAACAAGATAGATAAGGCTATTTGTAGGATACTGCAAGGAGAAATTCTTCTTCAGTATTTCAAGTGCCTGGGATACGGGCATACCACAGAGGACTATAAAGAAATCGATAGAAGCTCCTTTTACTGCACTAGCGGCACGACAAGGCATGAAAGGAAGGAGTGCACTGAGGAGACATACTACGTCCTCTATGAAGATGCTGTCTCAAGACCAGATAATTTGAAACTCGTTTCATAAAGCTCTAAACCTAGCTCAAAAACTAAGTAACGAAAAACCCAAAAACCGAGAATAAACGAGAGTAATTTGGATATTGTCAGTCAGCCACTAATAAATAGATTGCTCCATCTCAGCTCGATCAGCTTCAACGAATCTAGCAAATGAGTATCTCCATTGGAATTGATGGTCTCGTGAACTCAAGTTCGGAGGATATTTTATCTTCATATCGATGGCCCATCTGTATATGTGATGTATAATTGGGACAACGTCAGAATCAAACACATATCGATTCATGTCCAAATACATGAATGCTTCTGGAGGAACGAAGCCAGTAGCGAGGCAAGTCACAATTTATCAGTCTGTAGGGTGGAACGGCTGTGAAATCCTAGGGTTTTCATTTATAATTACATGCTTCCAATCCGTCTCAGGCTGCTTGTACAAGCCAGTACATGCATGAAGACATTTCCTTTCGAAAACTCTAAATTTTTCCATAGTACTAGCACTCTGGTTGTAGCATATCTGACATCCATGTGTCAAAACTGGTCCAACCAGGGTCTTGTAACAGATAATTTTGATCTTTTGATCAATGTATCTGGAATGAAAGAGTCTTCGTTGGGCCATGACTACTTGTTGTCCTTTACTGAGCATGATTTTGACATGTTCAGTATAGTACAGATACTGATCTAGATGACCACTGAGGTATCGAACACAGGATCTATTTGGTACCCGTTCTGAACTATCCTCGCAAGCAAAAACTAAGTAACGAAAAACCCAAAAACCGAGAATAAACGAGAGTAATTTGGATATTGTCAGTCAGCCACTAATAAATAGATTGCTCCATCTCAGCTCGATCAGCTTCAACGAATCTAGCAAATGAGTATCTCCATTGGAATTGATGGTCTCGTGAACTCAAGTTCGGAGGATATTTTATCTTCTTATCGATGGCCCATCTGTATATGTGATGTATAATTGGGACAACGTCAGAATCAAACACATATCGATTCATGTCCAAATACATGAATGCTTCTGGAGGAACGAAGCCAGTAGCGAGGCAAGTCACAATTTATCAGTCTGTAGGGTGGAACGGCTGTGAAATCCTAGGGTTTTCATTTATAATTACATGCTTCCAATCCGTCTCAGGCTGCTTGTACAAGCCAGTACATGCATGAAGACATTTCCTTTCGAAAACTCTTAATTTTTCCATAGTACTAGCACTCTGGTTGTAGCATATCTGACATCCATGTGTCAAAACTGGTCCAACCAGGGTTTTGTAACAGATAATTTTGATCTTTTGATCAATGTATCTGGAATGAAAGAGTCTTCGTTGGGCCATGACTACTTGTTGTCCTTTACTGAGCATGACTTTGACATGTTCAGTATAGTACAGATACTGATCTAGATGACCACTGAGGTATCGAACACAGGATCTATTTGGTACCCGTTCTGAACTATCCTCGCAAGCCATGATGTGGGTACCGCCCAATTACGTTTCAGACGATGACTGATCACCTGCAGCGTTGTCCGAAAGAAAATTGCTTCGCACTTCTGCGCATTGATTTTCATTCGCCAATTGTCAGTGTACAGCTGCACATCATTGAACATTTTTTGGAGATAGCTCTGAACTATTGTAGCTTTTCGGTCTGCCATATAGGTGATCAGATCATCAGCAAACGCTGCTAATAATCGCGTTGGCGAGACGTTAAAGTCAAAGCCGTTCAATAGCTTGTGAATGAATACTGAGAAAAGCAGAGGCACAGTAACTGTTCCCTGCTGTAGACCATTCTGTACCTTGAATTCACGCATTGTTATCAGATTTCCATCATTTGCAACAAATGATTACCCGTATAACATATTGCACCTCATGGCGAAAGGTGTCTGGGGAAACTGTCCTGAAGGAGTTTAAAAACTAGTCCATCCAACCATGCCATATCAAAGGCTTTCTCCATATCAATGAGACAAGCTCCAACACATTCCCTATCATTTAGTTTCCAACAGATGTCTGAGGTTACTTTCGTTATCACGTGTATGGTCGAATGCCTGAGACGAAAACCAAATTGGCCATGCGGCATCAACTCATATTCCTCAATGTGGGCGTTTAATGTTTTTTTTTTGAGTATCACTTCGAACACTTTGCTGATGTCAGGCAGCAAACTGAATGGGCGCTGGCTTTTAGGGCATGAAGAATCTTTTCCTTTCTTCAAGATGAGAAATACCTTCGCCTTTTACCACTCATTTGGGAAATATAAATTGCTCAATTTGATGTTGAGTAATATGCAATGATTCCTAAAAGCAACCTCAGGCAAATGTTGGAGAACTACATTTGGAATATCGTCAGTACCTTATGATTTCTTGTTGTTTATCCAGCGAAATATGAAACACAAGTCTTCATATCTGTCAAAATAATCAATAAGATTCAAACCAGCTATGAGATCAGACGTTAAAACTTCAAATGAAAAATTGATTTAGCGTTCAGTCTTGATTTGAAGTCGGAAAGGACTTCTAAAAATATTTGATTCCCTCTCTCAAAGTTTGGTTGATGAATCAGTTCAAAATGAGTTCTAATCAGGGCAAGTTTCTACAATCCATCACATATAGTCCTATTTCCATTTCTATCCGGAGTCGTACTATCAATTTTGATACCAGCCCTATCGAGAAGATTTACCTCATCGTTAGCGACTCCAAGATTCGATACCTCCACTCGAGGCTTCTTACAGAATATGCTATTCACTTTCGGACATTCTTCAGGTATAGTTTCAACAAAGCCAATGAGGGGTGTTTGTATTCCAAAAAGCTTTTTGATCTTTGTAACCTTGGAATGGATGATGTTTCATATCCGTCCATATTGTTTCACAATCGTTTCCAACGTCAGCTTCTCTAACTTCGACAAATAGAGATATATTTCATCGTTAGTTAGATTCCTGTCATTGGGAACCATTGAGCAAGAGTTGCCATCATCAGAAGGAGGACATTGCTTCTGGTAATCCCGATTAAACTTCTTTTGAAACTTCCCCCAACCCGTTTTTTGTGAAACTCAACCGATGATTTGCATGTTGAACCATCCTTTTGATGATTGATTTCCATTACCATTGCTTTATGGTCGCTATCGCAAGAAACCATCTGCAGTTTCCGTTGAAGACTATTAAAGCTGAATTTAAGTCTTGCGTCAGCAATGCAGAGGTCCAAATATGAATTTATCGTAGGGTATATTGGAAACTCCGACCCATATAGATTGCACTTGCATTCAATTTGGTTCTCTGTTATCCATGATTTCAGGGATACACCTCTTGGATTATTGTCGGCATTCAGCCATGATTTATGCTTGGTGTTCAGATCACTGGCAAAAATATAATAACCATGCAGCCTATTCAATTCGAGTATTTCAAACAAGGAATTGAGTTCATCCTTGAACTTGAGAACATTTCGACCAGATGCTTAGGCGGAGATAACGAAGAAGTTATCCCCGCCTGACAGTGAAATTTTGATAACGGACCTTTCAAGAAGTTTAAAATTTTTGAACTCGACTTTTTCAATATTTTGGAAGCAAGAGGGTCTTTGAACCAATATCTCGGTGCCACTTCCCCCATCACTGTTTACACTATCGTTTCTTACGAATGCAAAATCCTTGAATGCTATGGACTGTCATGAATTGAGGTGGGTTTCAGTGAAAAGTATGAAGTTAAGCTGTTGCTTAACAATATAATCAAGGAGGTAGTCATATCAACGTAGGGTAGCAATAGAGTTGACGTTGATTGAGATGAGGTGAAACCATCCATGGGAATGTGACTGGATGCTGAAAAACAAAGTTAATTTTCGAACTCTGTTTATCGATTTTCTCCTATAAAGAATAAAGTTGCCAGTAAATTTTGAGAAACAGCTCTTTCTTGCCACCTACATTATTTGCAGCATTGCAGTTGAAAGGTATGACACTACGGTGTGCTTGGGTTTGCTTTGGAGCGAATTTTACTCTTGCGTCTTTATATTGGGACCATCCTCGATATGATGCTGGATGTCCAAAAACACCGCAGTTAACGCACTAAAATTTTTCTTTTGGCTCCGTCTGAGCCAATTTGCACTCTTTGGGAGCATGAACGTCTTGGTATTTAACGCACCGATAGTGCATGGCACAGCTGGTAGCCGAATGACCGAATCTTTGACACCGATAACACTGATTGATTTCTCTCTTCTGAAGGCGTTTCCACCTCACCACACTGAAATTCATGTACGTTAGTTGTTGAAGGACACTTGGACTGCTCTTATTTGTAATTTGTACCAAGAAAGGTGGTAAATTCTTCCTTTCTACGGTCAACCTTTACTACCATTTTTCCAAGGGGTGCTCCGATCAGGATCTTTTTGGCGCGGAATAGCTTTGTCGGAGACGGCACATCCGCCACTCATCCACCCTTGGAGCCCGATTGGAGCCACCGAACGAGGTTACGGCTCCCTGAAGAACAAAGAATAGAATCCTACCTACCTCAGATCCTATTCTATCAAATCGTAATCCCCTACAACACCTGAATGAAACGTTGGAAAAGCCAGGAAGAAACTTTAAGTGCGATCTGACCACGACGGGCACTTGGCAACCCCGCGACTTCAAAACGACGCCAGTAAATTCCCTTCTTGAGAAAAAAAAGATATCTTTCCACTCATGAGCAGAAAGTTCACAATTCGAGTAGCTAAATCAGAAATAAAAACAGTAAAAGAAACAACCGAGAAAAATTTACGTCAGTTAATCTTTAACATTGAGAAAAACGGTTGGCCAACACTTACGACGGTGATTCTGCTGCCGCTGATATGGAATCCCAAAATAATTAGTTTTTGCTTTCTTCGCTGTTTGTTTTATTTCCAAATCTCCACTGCCGATTTCTTTGATATATTTTATAGATCTCCATTGCCTATTTCCTTGATTGCGTTCCTCTGGTAGATTCCTGTCTCAACTCGCACTCTTCATCAGAGGATTTTTTATGCTAGAAAGAAGAACGGGACATCCTTCCGTCCCCCTTTTATTGGATTCCTGGCCAACGGCTCATTTGGGGGAGGTCGAGGACCTTAAAAATCCCACTACGTGTGGTCGGCTAGGTAGTTTCCCACCACGAAAATCTGTGCTTTTGAGTGTTCATGGAATCTCACTCCCACTAAACGAGTTTGGAGAAATGTCAGTAAGACAATTTAATAATAGTTCGGATTTGTTGCTGTTGTCACTGAAGAACAACATTAGCGACGGCATTCGACATGTGCTGTTGATTTTGATTTGCTGAACGGACTAGCGGTGGAGGATGTTGCGATTGAGTGGAATTGTTTATTGTTTGAGTTTGCATCTCTCGTAGGTTGTAATTTGTGTATTGCTGACGCGCCGTAATTAAATTTTGCAAGGTTGTATGTTTTGAACGTGTGCATTGTTATAAGTTCTTTGAATACCGTTTTATGCAATCGTTTCACCAGCTCTCATGGCTTCTGGTGCATATGCTAGAGACCAAGCCTGAACAGCTGCTGGTGTTAGCGAGCTCTGAGGAATAGCCATAGAAGCAGCAGCTGCTGCCTGATGCATTCTTTGGAAATTATTTTGATTTTGCATCCCTGCCTGATAAGCATTCTTTCTAATTTGTTGCTATTGTTGCTGCTGCTGGCCTCCTTTTGATACAGTATTCGAAATTTTCGGAGTCACCGGTGGCGCTGTCGGTTGTCTCTTCCAGCGAACTGAATTACTGATATTCGTCGACGCTATCAGCAGGTTTGAATCAACTACCTGGCTGAGCCAATAATCCTCGAATTCCGCTCTGGTGGGAAAGTAACTTTTGATATCAGTGAAACTAATCACAGCTATAGATTCACTGGAGAGCAATTCGTTACGAATGCCTTGAACCTTGCAACAAAATTTCAGGTGTGCTTGATCCCATCCTGAAAACAGTTCCACCTTTTGTCTCAGGTTGCAGTCTCATCCTCAAAGTAGAAGAGCGGCACAACCTGCTTGTTCCTTCGTACCGTCCATGGCACGACCGACTCCTTGTTTATCCTTATGAATCCATATTTGGCCGAGGGGCTTTTAATTTCTGTTACTAGCTTTCTGTAGCATATATCCAAGAACTACAACTTGTTCGCGTCACTCAATCGCACCACAAGGTTCCGGGCCAAGCGATTTCGATTGGTTCAACTTGTTAGAGCTTGTTTGCTTCTTCAGCGTTCCACTAACATTGTTTATTTTAGCATTCACGCTTCCAGTAGCCGGATTGGCATTAACCTTATTGTGTACATATTTCTGTTGCATTACGACCTGGTTATTATGAACATTGTGCGGCAAATAACCATTTGATTGCTGTGACAACTGCTGATGCTGCCCCCTACTGGTGATGAGGAGACGATTGGCTTATGGTTTGCATCCTCGTCATTTCTCGGTACTTCCACTTTCTGGAGCATTGTCCCTGGCGCTGAGTTGGGACTACCATTCGACACATTGTTACCAGTTGATGAGATATGATGGACTGGTTGTTGTTGAGCTACATTCGATGGTGCAGATTGGTTCCTTGCTATTGTCGAATATGATATTCCTTTTGCATTAAGGAAATTAAATGTCGGTTGACAACCTCTGGAAGATTGTTTCGCTACAACAGCTACATTACTAACGACTAACTTCGAATTTCCATGTGCGTGGCCTCCATTCGGTAATGAATCGATGAGCATATTCCCACCATTACTGTCGCTCACCAATTCCAGAAATTGATGTTGATTCATTAAATCATTCGCATTTAAATTTATCGCATTTGTGCTGCCCGCAGCATTTGAATTGGAGCTAAAGGTTGCATGCTCTAAAAAATCGTCACTAACGATTACTTGTCCAGGTTGTGCCGCTTGCAAAATTGTTGTGGTTGTAGTTTGATGATGTTGAGATGATTGGGTTTGGTGCCTTACGTGTTGTTGAACTTGATGAATTTGTTGAGTCACCTAGTACCAATTCATAATACCTAAGACATTTTCGGTGTACATTACTTTACACTTTCTGCTCGTGGGGTTTGCGTTTATTCGCGGCTGATTGCGTAAAGTCGTGCCAAGATCCCTTCGTGGTCGACGTGAATTTAACCTACATGGCATTACCCTGTAATGTCAAAGCAAAAGCTTTGACTGAAATAAATTCAATTTCTGGTGCAGCTTCATTGAGCACCTGAAGAAGATCGACCGTATCCTCTTCGCAGTCCAAACCTTTCAACAAAAAGGTATGATTTTTTCACTTTTTGGGGTATAGGTGAAGTATGGAACCTCCCCAGAATTCAGTGCATTTTTGGCCGACTTGAAATCAACCAGTGATTCCGTTCTACGTTATATGTTGTCTTGTTGATTATCGCCCATTTCATATTCGTCGCTTCTCTAGGCTGCCCCAATGGTAAGAGGCCGTCGGGCTCTTCTATACCAGCGCAGTGGTCCTGAAGTTTCCTTAGGTTATTCACATTTCTTTACTAATCGAGGTAAAATAATATTCGATAGAAATTTCCTGAGTCGATTGCTTCGACAATAAAAGCTTTTTCCGTTAAAAGTTAACTTCGGACTGATGTTTTTTAAAAAATTAATTTAATTTTTGAAAACTTTTGGCAGGGGCAATTTAAAACGCGTCCATACGTAAAGAAGCTCATAAGTGTCCAGTCACGAGCATGAGGGATGCAAGTTTTTCGTACATTTTGCCTCCTCTGGATCTCCTAATAAACAAATGAACTTTTTTGTTCCAAATTCCTAAAGTACTAATTGAGACTTTATATTTTACACCCCACTCAACTATCTCTGATAAAAAAAAAAATTTAAAGGATATTACAGCATAAGGGGGAACCCCAAGAAAATTGTTGATAAGGCCACCACTTTCGACCTTCCCATAAAGTTTGAGTTCTGTTGCTTTTATAGATTCCGAGAAAACTTGCTGTGACGCCCGAATGGAGGGAAGATAGGGGATTGGATCGTAGTAGTCTTTGCGTATAGACGTCTTTTAAATCGCTCCTGTCAAAAGTTTTCAAAAATTAAATTAATTTTTTAAAAACGTTAGTCCGAAGTTGATTTTTATCGGAAAAAATCTTATATTGTCGAAGTAATCGACTCAGGAAATTTCTATCGAATATTTTTACTTCGATTGGTAACGAAAAACAAATTCACAAAGAAAATTTCGCCGCTGGTATGGAGGAGCCCGACGGCTTCCCACCGTTGGGGCAACCTGGGGAAACGACGAATACGAAACTGGCGACAATCACGAAAAGAAAACATAACGAAGAAAACTCCGTAGATGGAGGGTGCAAGCTGCAAATAATAGCGGATAATCAACAAATGGCCAAATTGCAGAAAGAAAATGGTGAACTAAGGCAAGAGATACAGTCTCTCAAGGATCTTTTCAAGCAAGGGATGAAGCCTCAAAAGACGCAGCCACAAAATCAATGGCAACAGGTAACAAAGCCGAAGAAAAGTGCAAAGCAAGTAAATCCAGAGGAAGTTCTAAGTGCTGGTGGCACCAACGAGAGCCGAAATTATTTGGCAGCGCTGGAGGGATTAACCGAAGATATGGAAATCGAAGAAAACATCAGAGGTAATTTTAATCAAGATAATGACGTTAATTTCATTCAATATTTAAGGAACAAAAATAAGGAGAAAAAACCAGCCCGCAGTTCTGCTGGTTCCTCTGAAAAAGCTTCCAACAAGACAGAAAAAGTTCCGCCAATCAACGTGTTCGGACAAACCGGGAAAGATATGGTTCGGCTATTGGCAGCCGAAAATAAACTGGCCAATTTCGAAATCAAAAGAGTTAATACCGAAAAATTAACTATAAGGACGAAATCACTGGTTGATTTCAAGTCAGCCAAAGATGCGCTGATTTCTGGGGAGGTTCCACACTTCACCTATACCCCAAAAAGTGAAAAGAATCAGACCTTCTTGTTGAAGGGTTTGGACAGCGGGGAGGATACGGTCGATCTTCTTCAGGTGCTCAAGGAGGCTGCACCAGATATTGATTTTGTTTCAGTCAAAGCCTTTGCGACAAGAAGGTCGACCATAGAAAGGAAGAATTTACCACTTTACTTGGTACAAATTGCAAATAAGAGCAGTCCAAGTGCCCTTCAACAAACAAGGTACTTGAATTTCAGAGTAGTTAGGTGGGAACGCCTCCAGAAAAGAGAAGTCAACCAGTGTTACTGGTGTCAAAGATTTGGACATTCGGCTGCCAATTGTGCCATGCACTATCGTTGCGTTAAATGCAAAGACGTTCATGCTCCCGGTGAGTGCAAATTGGCTCAGACGGAGCCTAAAGAAAAATTATACTGCGTTAACTGCGGTGTTTTTGGTCACCCAGCATCATATCGAGGATGCTCCCGATATCAAGATGCAAAAGTTAAATTTGCTCCAAAGCAAACACAAGTACACCGTAATATCATACCTTCCAACTTCGTCAAGCCCGGAGTATCATTTGCACTCGCCGCTAGAGGACCAGCAGAAAATACTGGAAATAATGTAAATAATGTAAGTGGCAATAATCAGCTGCTTCTCAAAATTTACCAGCAACTTAATTCTTTATCGGAGAGAATCGACAAACAAGATTCAAAAGTTAACTTTGCTTTTCAGCGTTTAGGTCTTTCAAATGCCTAGTAATAACTTGTCATCCAGTCATATTCCCATCAACGTCAACTCTATCGTTGCTATACATCGACGTGATTATCTCCTTGAATTTGTTGTTAAGCAAAAGCCTGACATCATACTTCTCACTGAAACCCACCTCAATTCATGGCATTCCATGGAATTCAAAGATTTTGCATTCGTAAGAAACGATAGGGTAATAGGTGATGGGGGAGGTGGCACCGGGATATTGGTTAGAAGACCCTATTGTTTCCAAAATATAGAAAAAGTCGAATTCAAAAACTTTGAATTTCTTGAAGTGTCCGTCATCAAAATTTCACTGCCAGGTGGGGATAACCTCTTCGTTATCTCTACCTATGCAACTGGTCAAAATGTTCTCAAGTTCAAGGAAGAACTCAATTCCTTGTTTGAAATACTCGAATTGAACAGGCTGCATAGTTATTATATTTTTGCTGGTGACCTGAATGCCAAGCATACATCATGGCTAAACGCCACCAATAATCCAAGAGGTGTATTCCTGAAATCATGGATAACAGAGAACCAAATTGAATACAGGTGCAACCTATATGGGTCAGAGTTCCCAACATACTCTAGGACAAATTCATATTTGGACCTCTGCATTGCTGACGCAAGACTTGAATTCAGCTTTAATAGTCCTCAACAGAAACTGCAGGTGCTTCCTTACGGTAGCGACCATAACGCAATCGTAATGGAAATCAATCATCAAAGGGATGATTTCTTCCTCATTCCAGTTCAACATGAAAACCATCGGTTGAATTTCAAAAAACAGACTGGGGAAAGTTACAAAAGAAGTTTAATCGGGAGTACCAGAAGCAATGTCCTTTTTCTGATGATGGCAACGCTTGCTCAATGGTTCCTAATAACAGAAATCTAACTGACGATGAAATAGATCTCTATTTGTCGAAGTTAGAGAAGCTGACGTTGGAAACGATTGAGAAAGTTGTTCCCAACATTAAATATCGAAATAATATGGAAGGATATGAAACACCAACCATCGCAAGGTTGAAAAGATTGAAAAGCCTTCTTCTCACCCGCGTCAACAATATTTATCGACGATTTTTGGACTACAACCATCCCTCGTTGGCTTTGTTGAAATTACACCTGAAGAATGTCCGGAACTTAATCCGTTCATACTTCAGGAGTGAGGTCAGCAATCAATGGGTGGAAAAACTGAGGGGTATTAGCTCACAGGACCCAGATGGCGTTTTCGCGAAAGTGAATAGCTTATTCTGCAGGAAGTCTCGAGTGAAGGTATCGAATCTTGAAGTCACTGGTGATGAGATAAATCTTCTCGATAGAGCTGGTATCGAAATTGATAGTACGACTCCGGATAGAAATGGAAACAGGATTATATGTGATGGATTGCAGAAACTTTCCCTGATTGGAACACATTTAGAATTGGTTCATCTGCCAAACCCAGAGAGAAGGAATGAAATATTTTCGGAGGTCGTTGAAGCAAAAGTTTCCGACTTCAAATCAAGCCTGAACGGCCAATCAATTCTTCATTTCGATGAAACATTCACATCTGACCTCATACCGAGCTTGAATTTTATTGATTATTTTGTCAGCTATGAAGACTTGTGTTTCATATTTCGCAGAATAAATAACAAAAAATCATGTGGTACTGACGGTATTCCAAATATAGTTCTCCGACATTTGCCTGAGGTTGCTATTAGGAATTATTGCATATTGTTCAACAACATGTTGAACAATTCATATTTCCCAAATGAGTGGAAAAAGGCGAAGGTATTTCCGATCTTGAAGAAAGGAAAAGAATCTTCATGCCCTAAAAGCTATCGCCCAATCAGCTTGCTGCCTAACATCAGCAAGGTGTTTGAAGTGATACTCAACAGAGCATTAAACGCCCACATTGAGAAATATGAGTTGATGCCGAATTGCCAATTTGGTTTTCGTGCCAGGCATTCGACCATACATGCAATAACGAAAGTAACCTCAGACATCTGTTGGAATCTAAACAACAAAGAATGTGTTGGAGCATGTCTCATTGATATGGAGAAAGCCTTCGATACGGTGTGGTTAGATGGACTAGTTTTCAAACTTCTTCAGGACAGGTTCCCCAGACACCTTGTCGCCATGATGTGTAGTATGTTATACGGGAAATCGTTTGTTGTAACTGATGGAAATCTGACAACAATGCGCGAATTCAAGGTCTTGAATGGTCTACAGCAGCGCCCCTGCTTTTCTCAATATTCATTCGCAAGTTATTGAACAGCTTTGATTTTAATGTCTCGCCAACGCGATCATTGGTAGCGTTTGCTGATGATCTGATCATCTATACGGCAGACCGAAAAGCTACAATAGTTCAGAGCAATCTTCAAAAAATGTTTAATGATGTGCAGCTCTACACCGACAATTGGCGAATGAAAATCAATGCGCAGAAGTGCGAAACAATCTTGTTTCGGACAACGCTGCAGGGGGCCAGTCAAGACCTGAAACGTAATTGGAAGGATTTCCACATTATGGCTGGTGAGGGTAGTTCAGAACGGGTTCCACATAAATCCTGTGTTCGATACCTCGGTGTTCATCTCGATCAGTATCTGTACTATACTGAACATGTCAAAATCATGCTCAGTAAAGCACTAAAAGTAGTCATGGCCCTTCGGCGACTCTTTCATTCCAGATACATTGATCAAAAAGTCAAAGTTATTTGTTACAAGACCCTGGTTAGACCAGTTTTAACATACGGATGCCAGATCTGGTACAACCAGAGTGCTAGTACAATGGAAAGATTAAGAGTTTTCGAAAGGAAATGTCTTCGTGCATGTACTGGTTTGTACAGAAAGCCTGAGACGGATTGGAAGCACTATATATCGAATAGAAAAATTTATCAAACCGCTCAAGTGACAAGAGTCGATATCTTCATATTGAAACTTCTTCGGAATCATATCGCAAGATCTGTGACTGTGAGTGAAAACCCTTGGATTTCACAGCCGTTCCACCCTACAGACGGGTATATTGTGACTTGCCTCACTACTGGCTTCGTTCCTCCAGAAGCATTCGTGTATTTGGACATGAATCGATATATTTTTGATTATGATGGCGTCCCAACCATATATCACATATACCGACGGGCCACCGATAAGAAGATAAAATATACTCCGAATCTGAGTTCACGAGACCAACAATTCCAATGGAGATACTCATTTGCTAGATTCGTTGAGGCTGGTCGAGCTGAGATGGAGCAATCTAGATATTGGTGGCTGAATGACAATGTCTAAATTATTCGTGTTTATTTTCTGTGTTTGTGCTTTTTCTCGTTACTTAGTTTTTAGATTCATCTCATTATTGCTACATCTAGTGTTGTTGTTTATTTGTATTATAATTTAGGTATAAGTTTCAATATAAGGTAACGTTTTTTTTTGTTTTTTGTTTTTGATTGAACTTATTTAGAATTAGGGTGTAACATATTAGGTATAGGATATAAGTTCATTGTTATGTTAGTAATATAAGTAATTTTTGAATAATGCTGGTTGGTTTTTTCTCCTTTTTCCAATTGAATCAAAAAATATGAAATAATCTTAATTAATTTAAATTTGCAAGTGTATTTTTTTCATTAAATGTGTTTAACTGATAACGTATAAATTTAGAGAGCCATTCGGGCCATTAAGTTTTTTATAGTTTTATTGTTTGGAATTTGCTTTATGTTCTTTTAAAAATTTATAACGATTGGTATAAAATAAAGCGCTTTTGACTTTGACTTTGAGAGGGAAGATAGGACGCGAAACTAGTAGATCTTGGTAAAATTCGTAAAACCCCTAAAAAATACCAAAGCCGGCTTTGACTTAAAAGCATTTTTTGCCGCTTAATCAAATGAAACTAGTAATATTTTTTACTTTCAACGAAGTAGGCATTCAGACGATTACAATACGCTTTTTATAGTAGCATCAAGGAATGCTGATAAAAACGGGACACATTGGTTCGAAAGTTTAACAAATGCATGATAGCAATCTGCCGACTATTAATAAACCGAGAATTCGCCTTATTCTCCATCTTCCACCACATAAATATCTTTTATTAAAATCATATTGGCCATAAATATTCCTCTAATATGCTGACGATAACGTGATGAAACGACCCCAACGCGAAAAGAAGAAATGAATGAATGCATCACCGCTTAAAATAAATCGAAAAACAGGTTGAAAAATTTTATTAATTCTATCGCCCAAGAACATCTATCTCGGATGAAATGAGCTCAACTCATTAATGTGCACAATTCATACTAAATATCAAGGATTCTGAGCTATAAAAACAATATAATGCATGCCAACATCTCAAAACCGAGATTGACGTGATACAAACAGCCCGGAGATACTGGAAGATACAATTTTATAGCATTTTGATTGGGTGGATTTGTATTGTGCCCACTCATACTAATCGCTGATAATGAGCTCATATAATTGCAGTTAGATATTGTTGTAGTGTGAAATGTCTTATAAAATGGCGATTTTAATCAAACCAACGAAATAAATTGAAGAAATGCATAAATTACGTAAAATTAAGCTACTGCTGAGTAATAAAATCCCGTGGTGATTCCTAAGAAGGAAACGAAGTCCCGCAGAAAATGTGATGGTAGTTGATAATGAGAGCTCGTGCGCGTAAAATATTGAATAAAAAATGCTATTTTTAGCAGAAATTGAAATGGTACTGGCAATTTGATTCAATGTTGGAGATTAAATTAAATCTGTAGGATTTTATACGATTTAAAAATCTTCTAACCTCAAATATACTTCAGATCCATTGTGACAAATCGTCTTCAATCCAGCCAGGATAAGAAGCGACACACACCCAATTCTCAACATTCACCTTCAGCAGGATAGCGACCTCCAATGCACACATCTCACAAAATATATGAGAGCGATTCCCTAGAAACCTTGCAACGATAATAAATCTCCCAGTATGAGTCTTACAACTTCCTGGAATTCATGTCCTTTCGACATTCTGATGCTCTTCACTTAACGCTATACCTTTCCATTCAAATATTTGCAAATGACCAAACAAATCCGTCGCTCAAGGAAAAAATTGAGTTTTTTCTTCATATTTTTTAAACTGAGTTTTTGCAGTTTTCAATTTTCGAAGCACCATCGACGTTGCCGTTGGACGAAAAAAAATCTGAAGAAAATAATCTTCGGTGCATGATTTAAGTTATTTTTTTTTCTGGTCCACAGAATGGAAAGGGATGCTGGAAGCCGTTTTTCTGGGTAAGATAACTGTCGTTGTGTTTCACGACCATATCATTGAATGCAATCAATTATCCTGTCAAAGGACTAAATGACTGTTCCAGTTTGAAATGAATTTGGGTTTAAGGTAAAACGGAGATTTTTAATAACAGCACACCTGACCTGGATAAGCGCACCGGGTAGCATCGTTAATAACCCTCTTGTCGGTCTTATCGGTTGGGTTCTAGGTAGACGTTAGGACGCCTGAATTGTTTTTATGATTAGACATTCCGCATGAGAAGCGCCGATTAGTCTGGTTTAAGCAGAAACATTTATTTTTTTGTGAATGCGGGGAAGAGAATTTATCGCTGATTTTCGATTGATTTGAAACTCTTAAATATAAATCGAATCGCATGTATTTTTCTTACAAATCAATGTTTTTCAATAAATTCCTCAAAATGAAAGTTATATTAGTTGTAGTATGTACATTCATGAAAAAAACCCTCATAGACTACTTACAAGAAATGAAAAATTGTGAACCACAATCCCATCATAACATGAAGACATCAATCTCACCGCCAACTCACTGTTCCCACATTAGTACGAAATAAGATTTTACATTAAGATATGCGCAATTACTTTTATCGAATGTCATGCACGATAAGTTTCCGATTTTCATTAATATATTACTGGCGATTCTTATCGAAAGCAAACTAATGTCCATTTTCCCTGATTTCCGGTTTTCAAATTCCCACATACATTACTCTAATCACATTGAATCGAAGCCAAGTCATGGTCAGCGGTGCCATATCCTTTTGACCAAGATACAATCGCTATTCCACCCCTACTGTCCACAAATTAGTGGAAAAGGGCGAAAAAGCCAAGAAAACCGTCAACTATCAGCTAACCTATTCTGCCTCAGGAGCTATTGGAAAAAATCTGAAAATATAATCAGGAACAATTGCGTGACCAAAAACTAAGTCAAAATGTCATTTTGTTCCTGTTCATGATTGCGTCAAGGAGTTACAAGACGCACGGACACCTTGATTTTGGTCACCCTTTGTTGAACGGAAAAGTTGCCGAGGGAAACTTTAATTACAGACCATCGAATTTTCCAGTGATGTTTGCTTTTCGACCCTCTCATATCTGGTATGTACATTGCTATGTGTGCAGGGTGGATCGTTCTTGATTGTATATCCCCGGAGGGTAGTAGAGTTCAGGGAGGAAATTCCCACGGAAAGGTGTTCCTGAAGGAATTATAGTTCCTTTCGGTGTCCACTCGATGTAAACTAATGGGGTGTTTAATGGTCTGCAATTAAAATATGCATTGGATAATTATACTCGTACTTGAGGGAAACTTTGACACGAAGTTAGTTCTCGCTGAAGTTTATCATATAAAATATAATATTTAAACTTACAAGATTTTGGCGTAGTAAGCTATTAAGTTTTTTGCGCCTTGCTGCACTGGTACATTAGATGTAACGTGCATCAGTGAATAAAATTCATATAGACTAGCCATGAAATTTCTCCGACTTCTTGCTATAAGTTCACGACTTTTGTCAAACCTAATGATGTGCTGACCAAACATTTTGCAATCGTCATTCATATTAAGATAGGATCGAATTTTCGGCAAAAGGGGACCCCCTTTTGAATTTAAAGGCAAAAACATAATATTCATAGTATGACTATTATAAATAAAGTCTGAGTTATTGGTTGATCTTGGGCTCATACCAGTATGCTTCCATGATTTTTAGGATTAAAGGTGTCCAATAGCTATGGGAGTACAATATTTTAGAACATTTCCCATCCCTCTGCACCCCTTGATGCAAGTAGTGGTAGTTCAAACCCTGTTTTGAAAAGTCCTGATCCAGACCGTTGATTTGATACCCATATTGGCTACGTTTGGTTACAACAAATTTTGAAGAGTCACCATTCTATATGTAGAGAACCTCTTTAAAAACCTTATAATTTTTTCGCACTGCAGCTATAAAGTAGGCACTACTTAACATCTACTCACTAAATTTCATGCTCCTAGCTAATGTAGATTGCAAGAAAACTTGCTGCAATGTACAGGTGGACAGACAGTCACCGATTATTTTGCAAAGCCCTAAAAATGAAAACAATTCAGCTCTATATATAACAATACTGGTGCGGTTTCAGTGCCGCATACGAAAAGCTTATAATGAATTTCGAGATGTCCGTGTAGGACACGGGTGCCGATGGTCTGGCACAAGTGTCAGCGAGCTAAAACAACACCGAACTCAGCTAACTAGCTTCGCTTAACGACCGCGTACGCGTGCTTGACGACTAGCATTTGCGGGATCATATGAGGCGGGTTCTTGTCGAGCCACGAAGCTACACTACAAAATACTTATCACGCGTACTCTACTCTACAAGACGCACCGATCAATTTTTATTGTCTTTAGAAAAGTTCTATTAGGTGTCAATTAATCTACTCTACAGAAATTCAATATTGTTTTGCCTCGTTAAAGTGAGCGGACACGGAGGCTTGAGACAAACGCAAACATTACACGAAAAGCAACCGTTACTTTCACCGAAGAAGGTCGTTGCATTACAAGGGGAATGTCAAACCTAAAGATGTTAAAGTGGCTGAAGTGAACAGCTCATCTCTGCCTAAAGGATGGAAACTTGACGGATGCAGTTTACTTTACACTAGTAAAACAACAAACTAAGCAGTTTCGACGCGGTGACCACGTTATCTCTTCAGGAGCAGCCACTCCTGATCACCACGGGGCTGCTTGACTGCTTATGTTTATTACAGGGCAGTCTCTTCGATGCCGATCCAGGCATGGATAGACTGAAGGATTTCGCTCTAGACTAGTGAAGAAACAATTGTTTCCGCAGTGGAGAGATGGTTGTTATAATTTTAGGCCCCTCTCCTTGAATACAAGTCCCTGTCTTCTACGAAAGTATGCTAATAAAAACCACTAACCAATCATAAAAACAAATTGGGTGTCGGTCAGGACTAATTGATGATGCGGATTTTATCACTGCCGGTCATCAGATTAGCTCCCAGCAAAAACTGACGCAATTCCAAGCAATGTATTTGAAAACCCCTGGCACCATCAGTTTGTTCAAAATTAGAACTGTCCAACTTCAAACTGTATAAAAATGTGCAAACCTTTCTTTTGGTAACATTAAGGGACGCACTACTCTATAACATCATCGGCATGTTCAGGCGACTGAGCCACCACGAACGAAGAACTCCAGAAGATGCTATAGACCTTATTATACCGAAGACAAGACAAACAACACCAAAAGAGAGTTTATCGGTGACTCTATCTTTACTTTATGGAACCCTCCAAAGTATGCTACGTTAATATCAAATGGTGAGGGCGACAATAAAAATTGAATCGGTTCATCTGCCGACAGCAAAATTAAAAATGTGAGAACTCGAAGGAGAGTGGTGTTGTTTCCCCTTCGGGCCCCACGTTGGGCGCCATTGTAATGAATTTCGAAATGTCCGTGTAGGACACGGGTGCCAATGGTCTGGCACAAGTGTCAGCGAGCTAAAACAACACCGAGCTCAGCTAACTAGCTTCGCTTAACGACCGCGTACGCGTGCTTGACGACTAGCATTTGCGGGATCATATGAGGCGGGTTCTTGTCGAGCCACGAAGCTACACTACAAAATACTTATCACGCGTACTCTACTCTACAAGACGCACCGATCAATTTTTATTGTCTTTAGAAAAGTTCTATTAGGTGTCAATTAATCTACTCTACAGAAATTCAATATTGTTTTGCCTCGTTAAAGTGAGCGGACACGGAGGCTTGAGACAAACGCAAACATTACACGAAAAGCAACCGTTACTTTCACCGAAGAAGGTCGTTGCATTACAAGGGGAATGTCAAACCTAAAGATGTTAAAGTGGCTGAAGTGAACAGCTCATCTCTGCCTAAAGGATGGAAACTTGACGGATGCAGTTTACTTTACACTAGTAAAACAACAAACTAAGCAGTTTCGACGGGGTGACCACCTTATCTCTTCAGGAGCAGCCACTCCTGATCAATACGGGGCTGCTCGACTGCTTATGTTTATTACAAGCTAGTGCAAGAGGCTAGACCAAAAAATCAGTGCGGAGGTAATTCTCAGCGGCGATCGTCTTCCTACAGTTGAGGTGGCGTACATTGATGCAAAATCTTGGTGCTTGCAAGAAATCGCCACTCCACAGCCGACCGCACCGCACAAGGGCTCCCATAACCCAACACCGCTAGGTTCCCAAGCCGGAATAAAGCTGCCCGAAGTAGAACTCCCAACCTTCGATGGCGAGTTATTAAATTGGCCTTCTTTCAAGGACTTATCCGAGTCATTGATCCATAAGAACTCGTCATTATGAGATATGCATTAGTTGAAGTCGAGTGTCCGCGGTGAAGCGGAACTTCTACTCAAACATGCACTAGTGTCTGTGCTTACCATGAAAACTGAATCCGCCGATGAGATGAGACGTGTATTAGACAACTTTAGTGAACGCCGGTTGATCATTGGGACAGCTGGCTACAAGGCCGCCGCGTGGGTGGGGTGACCGAGGCGGTCGCCTTGGGCGCCACGATCCAGGGGGCGCGGCCGTGGGGAAAAAAACTCTATTTCATGCGTTTGTAGTCTAGTTTTATTTATTAGCACTTCGACGGCTGTACCGGTCGTTGTATTATACAATGGATGCATTGTTAAGTGCGTAAAATTCTGTCTATGCATAATGTACTATAGTAACTCACAGCACATTTGTACACTGAACAGCGCTTACTACTAACCGGATACACTACGCAAACTTGTGAAGCCACAGCTGATGCACCACACTCCTGCTGCTTCGCGCCCCCCTCCACTACTCAACCCAGTCTGCTACTTGCTGCAGTAGGCGTTGGACACAGACACAGTTTATTCTTGTTTTGGTTTTATAGTGACAACGCCGTCGCTGTTTACGTCAATTTCTAATAAAGTACCTCAGAAGACTATTCTCTGTGAGAGCAGTTTATTCTTCTGCGCGTTACGAGCTTTAAGAATACTGATAAATATTAATGTGAAGCACATAGTGTGTTACGTGCGGTGCCGTTTTGCAGTATACTTACGGTCATTTGTGCCGCTACTTGAGGTGAATATATTGATAAATGTTTATAATAGAGATGAAAAGAATTTTAGTTTTAAGTTAGTTAGTGAGGAGCATTATTCCTGTACTGTTTATATAGTATGGAAATTTAAAAATGAATTAAAAATTAGTGGAAAACTCAAGCATTATGTCGAAAAAGCTGCCAGGGGCGCAAGGGAGAAGTTGAACAAGGAAAGTGAGTTAGCGAATGAGGCTTTATTAAACAAAGTGCCAAAACCAACCATTTTTTTTAAATTAATACAACACCCCTGCGCCTGCATTTGAGACCAGTATATCCGTATCTAGCAGTAGTTCTTACTCATAAAGTAGCAGTTAAGAGGCCAAAGACACTGAATTTGTGCCTGTTCTCTCTCCTACTAATGATACCGTTATAAGCGATCGTGAGCACAGTGATCGTGATAGCTATAATGGCATTGACAATAAAAGGGTGATAAAATTGTCAACAGACACTAAAATTGAATTAAATTCCAAATCGGATCAGATGCGGGGAATTACTTTAGATCCTGCAACGTTGCCAGCGCATATGTGCATATTCAGCGTGATGAGTTTGTTTTTAAAGGGCCAACAGAATATTCTAAAGAAGACCATGATTACCCGAAAAATTACGAAAATAGGCACTCTTCAAACCAATGTCGATATCGGTTTTAGGAAAATGTAGAAAAAAAATATCAAGGATATGGTTGTTTTATGCTGAAAAATCACATTCTGTCTATTGTTCTGTTGTAGATTGTTTAATCCCTCATCAAAGTCACATTTTGGACAAGCAATAGGTTTTAACAACTGGAAAAATTTGGCAGACTGTTTAAAATCCCATGAGTTGTCACCAGACCATTTCAAAAATATGGCTAAATGGTTTGAAGCAGATAAAAGAATTAAAGGAGACACAACAATTGACAAGCACATCATGAAGCAAATTGAATCTGAGGGTTAGCGTTCAGAAGAAGTGCTGCGGCGGCTAGTGGAAATTACTTTATATCTTTTTCTTCTTCTTTTCCTTAGCAGCCCCTCTCGGACCTTCGCTTCCTGCAAAAAGCACCTCCAGCTGTCTCGGTCCATCGACCGCGTCCTCCAATTCCGAAATCCAAGCAGCGATGAACTGACTTCATTGACCGAGTAGTCAGGCCAGCATTTAGTCGGTTTCTCCGCTGGTCTCCGACCTTCAGTTCCCCCAAACGAATAACTTTTTGGGTATCCGTTGTTCGTCTATACGATCCACGTGGCCAGCCCATTGCAGCTTCCGCATTCTTACAATCATTGAGACCTCCGGTTCGTCAAAAATTTCATACAGCATATGGTTGTATCGAATTCGCCATTGGTCCCCGTCTAGCTTTGCTCTGATTATTCGCCTCAGGAACCGTCTCTCAAAGGCGTTCAATATATTTACGGATGCTTGGGTTAGGGTCCATGTTTCACACCCATAGCATAACGCAACCCTTATTACAGATTTGTATACCTGGAGCTTTGTTTTCCTGTGTATGCAGCTGGTCTTCAAGGTCTTTCATAACCCGTTTTCATTATTTCAGCGCCCAAATATATAAATTCGCTAACATTTTCGATGCTGTATTCGTCAAGTGTGATAATTTTTTTGCGGTATTTTTCCTCGACTGAATCATGAGCTTTGTTTTATTTTCATTGATTTGTAGCCCTACTTGCTTCACTTTGCTGTCGAGTTTCAGGAAAAGTTCTTTGGCAGGTGTTAATGACCGTGACAAAATGTTGATGTCGTATGCACAGGCTACTACTTGGCTCGACTTGTATAGTAACTTTACTTCATATCTAGCAGAGCACAATATGGCTTTTCGTGGGTCATCTTCCAAAGTTTTTACAAAAAATAATGGAAACTTTCTTGGACTTGTACAACTTTTAGGAAAATTTGATAGTGTAATAATGGAAAACTTAAGACGTATAACTGACAAAAAAACATGATTTCATTTATTAACTATGTCAATACAAAATGAGGTAATAACTATATTAGGTGACTTAGTAAACCAAAGCATCGTGACAAAAATAATGGAAACCAGATATTTTTCCGTTATCCTTGATTGTACTCCAGACATAAGTCACAAGGAGCAAGCTTCTTTAACGATTTGTTATGTCACTGAAGATGGTGAAAGAAAAATCAAAGTAGAAGAAAGCTTTACAGCCTATCGAGTTGCCGGAAGAACCACTGGAGAAGCTCTCACTGACTTGTTGTTTAAAGAAATTGAAGGATGTAATTTGAACATGACAAACTGTGGTGGTTAAATATACGATAACGGCGCCAATATGGCAGGTGTACATAATAGAGTTCAAGCTAGTGTACTGAAAAAATTCCCTTCGGCTGTGTTTACTCCTTGTGGTTGCCATCGCTTAAACCTAGTGATTGTGGATGGAGCAAAATCATCAGTTTAGTCTACATCTTTATTTGGTATTTTACAACGAATCTTTGTCATCCCTAGTTCGACGAAGCGCGTATAACAAACGACCATACTAAAGCACTTACGTTAAAGCAAGTGTGTAAAACACTTTGGGAAGCTCACATGAGTGCTATTCAGGCTGTTAGATACCGATATGTGGAAGTTAGGGATGCATTGGTTGAGTTAGGTGACAAAATTAATGACCCCAAACAGCCTCAGGAGCTCAATCTTTAATTAATCAGATGGAAGGCTTTTCCTTCATCGTAACTTTGGTCTTGTGGAATGACATTCTTTTTGATGTTAATAGGGGTACCGGTTAATTCATGCGGTTTTTTTCTAAAATTGAAGCTTTATTGTGAAAAAATGGTTACAAATTTTATATTCAAAGTGTCGTCCATCGCTAGCTATAACTTTTTCCCATTTTTCTGGCAGTTCATGAATCCCCTCTCTGAAAAATTCGGCCGGCTTCTCCTCTATCCATGAATCGATCCAATTTTTGACTTCTTCATAATTGGAGAAGTGCTGGTCAGCCAGGCCATTTTGGATCGGATGGCGCAAGGTCTGGACTTTACGGCGGGTGGGACAGGATATCCCATTTGAGCGTTTCAAGCTAGGTATTGACGACCTGTGCAACATGTGGCCGAGCATTGTCGTGGTCCAAAATTACCTTGCCGTGCCTTTGTTCATTTTCATTTTCCGTGTGATTGTTTCATTTGGTTGCAACAGCTCATAATAGATCACACCCAGTTGGTCCCACCAAATACTCAGCATAACTATTCAGGCCATGAATATTTTGAACGGCCGTCGATGATGATGCATGGCCGGGGTATCCATACGTTGCCCGACGTTTTGGATTATCGTAATGGACCAACTTTTCATCGCCAGGTACAATTCGATGCAAAAAAACTTTTTCTTTTGTGCTGTTGAAGCAGTTGTTCACACGTGAAAAATCGGCGTTCGACGTCTCTTGGCTTCAATTCATACGGCTCCCAATGTCCTACCTTCCGGATCATTCCCATTACTTTCAGACGATCGAAAATGGTTTTTTGAACGACATCAAGTGATTTTGCAAGTTTTTCTTGCATTTGGAATGCATCTTCGTCGAGCAATGTCTCCGATTTATGATCTTTAAACTTTTTTGGCTGTTCGGGCCGTTCATCGTCCTTCAAGTCAAAATTGCCACTTTTAAAACCATGCAAACCACTTCTGGCACGTACGCTCTGCTAGAGCATGCACACCATACACTTCCACCAAAATACGATGACTTTCGGCAGCCTTTTTTCTTCATATTGAAGTAATGAAACACTTTATTCGGCACAAAATTCGACATTTTCAGAGTAAAAATAGTGTGTTGTTTACGCTTCAGCTAATTGACATATACTGATTCTGAAACTATATGACAGTAGCTTTCCAAAACATATTTGGAAAGGTGAATCACTGGAATAAAAATCAAGTTACACCATCTGTTAGAAAACCGGAAGAGTTGACCAGTACCCCTATTAATTCACTCAGTAAAAGAATCCAAGGGAAAGGAGTAGACATCAGTGACTGTCCTGAAAAGTTTAAAAAGTGTTTGGAACTTTTGAACAGATTTAGAAAGAATGGATATGTGGACTCAGCAATCTCTGCTAAAGAAATAGCAGCTGAGCTTGGTATTGAACCTGTTTTTCCCGAGAAAAGAACTCGTAAACGAAAACGAGTTTTTTTGTATGAGTCTTCTGAGGAAGCGCAATCGTCATCTGACGGAACCTTTACGAGATAAGTTCTTTATCCATTAGTGGATAACGATTTGGTCTCACTTGAGGAGAAATCAACTGCGTTGAAGGAACACCAAAAAGTGTAGGGATTTATAGGTAATGTTGCTGAACTTCCAGAAAAAGAATATCTAAAACAAAGTTGCTTGGACCTTGAAAGACATTTAACTGACAACACAACCAAAATGTCTTATATAAAAGGCATTGAACTGTATCATAAACTTTCATATGTAAGTTCAATTTTGGATCATGGAAACAAAAGGAACAACAAAGTCACACCTAAAGAAGTCCTGTGTATTATCACAACCACAAACAATAAAGATTTGTTTACAAACTTGTGGGTCGCGCTAAGAGTGTTACTAACAATACCTATGACAGTTGCTAGTACCGAACGAAGCTTTAGTAAACTTAAGCTTGTAAAAACTTATTTGCGCTCTTGGATTCCACAGAAAGGCTGAACTCTCTCGCCATTCTGGCAATAGAAAATAACACTGCAAAAAACTTAGATTTTAGAGAAATTTGGAGAAAATTTTCTAAAGCAAAAGCCATGCCTTTGAATGTTTAAAGTTTTTAATATATAGACGACCAAAAAGAACACTGAAGACAAGGACAGAGAATGAAAAATCAAATAATGTATATAAATAAATCAAATATTAGTATATGTATATAAAATATGCAGTGGAAGTTGGGTGGTCCGTGATGCTGTCATTTATACTAGCTGCCGGTTTTTCCTGCCGGGAACACGGCGGGTCCATAGGTGGTGGATAATGGAGTGACTCTAAATAGCAAGGGTATCATCCCCCCGAACGAATACTGGAACGAACAAAATTACTGGCTTTTCCAAGGGGAGGGGGTACCTTTTAAAGCCTCGCCTTTGGTGGCTACAAACCACGCAAAGGCTCTGGCTGGCTAGTGTACTTCATGACGGATATATTAAATGGCAACAACGCAAAGACTAGGAAACGTTGTTGGTGTATAATACTAAAGTACCTGCCTACAATGAACTCAACAAGTTTTTTGAGTGCCGCACGCAGGCACTATGCGTCATAGGCAGGGCACATTGCCCAATCTCACATACATCTCAAACAACATCTACGCAACCAGCTGTTTCGATCGTATCGCTAGGATGGCTAAAAGTTGGCATTGCTGCCAAGGCAACCACTTATTGCTATTCTGTCCGCAATTTTGAGCAAAAACCGTCAACTCGCGTACCGCTCTGGTTAAGCGAAGAGGCCTTGACTTGAACTGCTTGAGACGTGGTCATAATGCGACAACCTGTCCGTCAGAAAAACGTTGCCAAGAATGCCATAAACATCATCACATGATGATACATACAAAGGGAAGAATAACCTTTTCACATTCAGCATCTATTTCATCAGCTGATCTGCTGTTGAGTGTGGTGCCGACGGGTGTATTACTCCTGGCGACAGAAGTGACAGCAGCTAGTGGTCGACGGTTGAAAGTACATGCGCTGCTCGATCAAAGGTCAGAGTCAAACTTCATGTCACAATCACTGGCGAATTCTTTCCGACCGTCTAAGAAAATAGTTAAGCTGAACGTGTACGGTGTTGGGCAAGTGAAAGCAGGAACTGCGAGTTCCATTGTAACACACGAAATTACTTCGATGCATGATCTGTTAGTGCGTTTTTCTATGCAGTCGTTAGTGCTACCGTCACTTAGCCAATTGATTCCACAAATTTTTGTCGAGAAATGCAACTGGCCCCACATCAAGGGCCTGAAATAAGCAGACCCAGGCTTCGGAAAGTCGTCACGCATCGACTTGATACTTGGAGTGAAAGTTTACACGGCAATAATTTAAAACGATATCTGAAGAAAACCCCCCGGAGCACTTATTGCACAGGCGACTAGCCTCGGCTACATATTGTCAGGACAAGCTGAACAGAGTCAGTCACTTTCAAGTGAAATCCGGAACATCATTTGCTTTCAGACATCTGTAAGAGACACGGATAATTTTCTTTGACGCTTCTGGAAGTTCAGGGAATCACTTAAGTCTACGACACTCACAACTGACGAGGTCAACTGCGAAGAAATTTTTATGAGGACTCATCGACATTCCAACGATGGCCGATACGTGGACCAGCTCCCACGAAGTAGTCCCGCAGAGGGGCTAGGATCATCCAAGAAGGCCGCTACCTACTCGTCGCTACGCCTAGAAAAACGTTGCCAGTAGGATGAGCAATTACTACGATGTTATTGAGGAATATATTGAACTAAAGTATATGGAGCTTGTTCCTGCTGCCTTCCGCTTTATGCGGTTTACGTTCCGCTTCATGTGGTTTTAAGACCAACTACCAAACTACTGGTTGTGTACAACGCGTCACAAAAAACTACGTTGGAAAAATTCCTGAACGATATTCTTCACACCGGTCCTAAGCTTCTAAACGATATTTTTGCATTTGCAAATGTTTCGGTAAATTGAGATTGATAAAAATGATGTGAATCTATAGTGTTTCCTATATAGATGCCACTTTTCGGATCCAATCCTCACCTTCCGAATACTCACCGTGTTATTTGGATCAACATGTGCTTCCTACTTAGCGTCCAGAGTGATGCTGCAACTAGCAACAGACCATGAAACAACACACCCTGAAGCAACTCAAATTATCAGAGAAAACTTCTATTGCGACGACGAGTTGTCCGGTTCCTTTGACGTTCAGACCGGCATTCAAGTCCAAGATCGAGTTAGTGCTCTAATGAAGGAAAGGGGATTCAAACTTCGGAAGTGGTTGGCCAATTTTGAGAAGCTTCTAGCCAATATTGTATCGGAAGATGTCCAAAAGCGTGCGACTCCAAAAGTTGTTCACGATAGCAATACTCGTATAAAGGTTCTAGGCATATCCTGGGATCCGGAAGCATACTGTTTCCAATTTTGTACAAGTCTTGATCTTTATCAGACTCCTATGATGAAGAGAACCGTCTTATCGGATATCAGTCGAATATTTGACGCATTCGGATAGTTAGCGCTAGTTACCATCAAGTCAAAAATCTTCACTCAACACTTCTGGCTGGAGAAAATAGACTGCGATGATAATTTGCCTGAGAAGTTAAAAAACAATGGGTAAAACTGCGCGAAGAACTTGCAGACTTGCACACTGTTAAGGTCAACCGATGGGTTGGCCCCACTAAGTCTCAATCGAGCCTAGAACTACATGGTTCTTGCGACGTTTCTTTGGACGCGTCTGGAGCCGCTGTAGACCTGCCAGTCGTCACTGACATGTAGAAGATCGCGGTGAATCTATTGTCCACTAAAACTGAAAACAATTTCACCGCCAAGACTGAAATCATGTGAGGCGGCCCTCCTAGCTGGCTTCGTAGTCGCAGTTTGCGATAAACTGAACTTCAGCAACATACAAGTACACCTTTAGTTCGACTCCACTGTCACCCTGTACTGGCTAAAGGAACATCTGAGCAAGTGTCAGGAATAAAAGCACTAGGGATGTTAGGGAATTGCTTTAATTAAAAGATAGCACCGCTTTGTTTCAGTAAAGAATATTAACTGTCCTTCACAAATTCACGTTAAAATATCTTTTACCCTTATATCACAGGATAGATTGTTCCTACCAACCGCTTGCATGGTTCGACTCAACTCGACTCACTGAGTACCTCACTACGTAGTTGCCAAGTTGGAGTTGACAGCTCGGCCCTCTTGGCCAGAAATCGGCCCGATTTCTTCGTAGTATTCGTCATCGTCATTAAAGTTGTAGGTATCTAAATTGGGGCTGAGTCGGCATCATGGTTTCATTTTATCACTCGTGAACACGGAACTGAATTTTCGTTTCTGATCATCCTCGAGGCTTTTGATAACATATCGATCGTTTTACAAAACTTTGCCTACTTCATATGGCCCTCGATATTTCGGCTCCAGTTTATGGGACACGCCAGTTGCTATTGGTATGCTCTGTATAACCACTAAATTGCCTACTTCGTTTAACACAGGAGTCGTCCTTTTTCGGTCATAATACGCTGTGCAGCCTCCTGCCGAATTCGGCTTATCGACAGTTGATTATTGCCACCCGTATCGTCCTGTAGTGCTTGGATGATACGGCTCGCTGTTACATCTCTCAAATGGAAATCTAAAACTATCTGATTAGGCGTGAGTCCGATAGTCGAGTTGATTTGAAAATTTAGTACCCATTGAAAACTCGGTAGAAGCTCGTGTCATTTTTTAGAATACGCAGATGTGACAATGTTGATTGGTCAACATGCTCAACTTGGCCATTAGCACGTGGAGTTCACACAGGCACTTTCACGCGATGAACAACAAACGTTGCACAGTAATCTTCGAATTTTTTCGTTGTAAATACCGACTCTCGATCGCTTATAATACGGATTGGTAATCTAAAGTATGACGTGATATCCCTCAACATGGTAACTACTGGTCGACTGTTGGCTGCTCTCGTGGCTTGAACCATTGTGAATTTACTGAAAGGGTCCGTTACTACGATTATGTATAGGTTGCCCAAGTACAGATTCAACCTGTTCATAAAACAAGCGACCTTCGGTTTTTCCTGCTGGTACTTTATTGAGACAACACTCTGGACATGAAGCAATGTGCGACTTCACGTAGTTGCGCACTCAAGTAAACCAGAACAGTTCTTGTATCCTATGGAACGTTTTATCAACGCCAAAACTTTACAAGTTTAAAATTCCGTATTGTCCCTATTCAGACCGGCTTAACTTTTTGCGTTTACCATCTCTTTGTGATCGACGCCTTTATTTAGATGAATGTTTCTTGTTCAAACTTTACCACCGTCTGATCGACTCATATCTTGTAGACAATATACATTTACGGGTTCCTGCAAGAACTACTCAATCATGTCAAACCTTAGTCGCTCCTTTTGCACGTACCGATGTTTATTTTCACTCTGCTATGGTGCGCCTCCCTAGAGGCTACAATAATCTTGAGCTTGGTCCATTTCCTTCTTCATTTTTTAGTTTTAAGTCTTTGCTAAGAGAAAAATTATTTAACACGTAATTCGTTAATGTTTGAATAATTTGTACAGTTCCAACTAATTCATTCAGTATGTTTTTGGTTTTTATCATTATTGTATTCAACTCTTGTAATTGGGCTAACCGCCTGTAAGATTTGGAATTAGAATAAAATAAAATAATAATAAAATAAAATGACCTGCATCGTCATGACAACTTTTTAGTAGTCTCCAACGGACAGCTGAAGGCACTGCAAATATAAGATCGCCATTTACTTTTCACATCAATCTTCCTTTCTTAAGAGTATAATCGCACTTTAATCGGGCAAATTGAGCTGATTTACATACTCCATCAATTATATCCATAATTTCCTTTAGTTTTGGGTCCTGTCGCTGCAATGATATTAACCAATGGCTATAATCAGGTTTTTGTTTCACTAACACTTTATCTGGTATTGTTGTCGTTTCTTACGGTTGCTCGTGTTGTCGACGACTTAATGCATCGACATGGTTCATATATTTCCTGCTCGATGTACCACATCAAAGTCGATTTCTTGGAGTTTTAGCCACCATCGAGCAACTCGATTGTTAAGTGAAGTGGTCAACTTCATCGTCAATATTGCATTACAATCGGACACCACTCGGAAGTGTTTGCCAATCAAATCAAATCAGAATCGATCGAACGTTTCAACGATTGCCATTATCTCTAATTCGTGGCTACTGTACTTCAGCATTGGTGCAATGTCTACTGAAATATATTACTGGCAGAAATGGTTTCCCCTCCGTAAATTGCATCAAGACTCCAGCGAGACCAATAGAACTGGCGTCGGTGTGCACCTCGTGTTCAGCCCGTGGATCATAAAGAGCTAGAACGGGTTCGCTACAGAGGCGAGTTTTCAACTCGTTGAAGCTCATGTCTGCGGTCTTGTCCCATACGATGGATTTCTGTTCCTTCGTTTTTAACAAATTCGTTAGCGGCCTAGAAAGCTTTGGGAATCCTTCAATAAATTTGCGGAAGAACCCCGCTAATCCAGGAAATCTTCTCACAACGGTCACATTTTCAGGCGTTGGAAATTTCTGGATAGAATCAATTTTCTTGCTTCCAGGCTTCATTCCGTCTCTATGTATGCGATGACCCAAGAAGGTTAAATCGGATTCAAAAAAAAACACACTTTGATAGTCTAAGTGTAAGACCCATCTCCCGTAAAATTTCCAGAAGAGTTTTAAGGCCCTCAGTTGCCGTCACACTTGGGATAATGACTTCATCCATATAGCTTACGATATTTCTTGATTTCATATGACAAATTAAGTCGATCATGACCTCTTGGAAAATCATTGGCGCATTGATGAGACCAAAAGTTATTACGTTGTACTCGAAATAACCAAGATGAGTCAAAAATCCGGTGTATTGACGTGAAAACTCATCAATAGGAATTTGGTACTATCCAGAGAATAAATCTAGTGTCGTGAAGAACTGCTTTCCCGCGGATTGTGAGAGCTGTTCTTCAACAGTTGGCATTAGGTACGGCTTCTTCTTGGTGATAGCGTTTATCGCACGAAAGTCAATACGAAGACGATCCTTCCCATCTTGCTTGGGAACCAAAACAATAGGCGAAGAGTATAATGAATTACTTGGACGAATTAGGTTTGTGGCCAACAATTCATTCACAATCTGCTCAAACTTATCTCTTTTGGCCAACGGTATACGATATGGTTAAGCATGGATAGACGTGTTGGGCGTCAACTCGATACTTATTGATGTTGTCCTGCGTCGAAGAAGTCTCTGCAAAACAATCACGGAAATCATCAAGTAGTTGCGCAGTTCGGTTGCTTTGGCTGCAGTTATATTAAATTTCTTTCCATGTCGGATATTTCAGGGCATTTACTTTCAACGTGGCACTCGCCATTTTCAATAATTTATGATGTGAAATTCGGTTCGATGCATCCAACCCCAAAAGCAAACTATTTGGTATGAGGTGATCGGCTACAACATAAAGCTCAACGCGTGCGATCGTATCGTCTATTTTTAATGTCGCTATCATTTCGCTAGTACGTTCGAAACATCCACCTGCAAATCCATTCAGCTCAATCGGCGGAGACTTCATTAAGTTGTACGCACATGATTCGGGTACGAGAGATCGATTACTACGCGAATCTAAAAATACGTCCAAAATCTTTCCATCCATCTGAATGTTTTTCACTATTTGGTTTTGTACGGAATAGTTTGAATGTAACTGATGAATATTCGCGTTATTCACATACTCCGGTTTATCTCGACTTATGCATATATCCGCACTGTATCCTGTCTTTTGGCATGTAACACATCGCGGTCGTCGTTGGGGCAAGGAATGGTCACGGAAATGTGCCCCGGTTTATAACAATGACAACCAAAACGCTTTGACACGCCATCTGTATCACCAACAGTCGCCGGTCCCTGCACAGACTTGTTAAATATTTTCTTTGGCACAGAGTTCACGTTCTTCAGGCTTACACTTTTTATTTCACTATGTGATTTTCGCGTGACCGGAATGTTTATCTTACATTGGTTTGTTAAATAAGTTTTAAGCCAACACAAAAACTCCTTAGTTGTTTTGAATGTAAAGCACGCCAGAGCAGTTTGCATTTGAACGTTCGTTAAACCTTCATGCATACATCTTATAATGGCTACGTCACTGATCACCGCACGTCTACCTTCCGCACACATTCGATAATAATAATCCGTATATGGCTCATTTGAACGTCTCACGTTTGCAATCATACGAATCATCATCATTTTTGGCAGACTTGAATTCCTCTTCTTAAGAGCTTGCAAATTCATCGATGCTTTTGAAAATACCGCTTCTTGCATCTTGCCACAATTTTGCTGGCCCTCGAACCTTTGTTTGCACTGCAAACAGAACAATGTGTTCATCCCATGATTATATTGATGCTAGTGATTTCACACGATGAACAAACTGTTGCGCTGTCAGTGATGTGTTTAACGTTGGATCGAATTCTGGCATTGTTTCAATGACGTCGCGTAACTTATGGAACATATTTTGGCGTACTGGGACTGCTTGTCGTGTTAGATACAGTGACTGATCTTCATCTGTCTGCGGTAGATGTAGATTCGGTGTTGATTCCATCACAACAGCCTTATTCAACACATTTTGCCTATCGTCCGTCGGAAAATCAAGACTCGAGGTTGATGCCACATTCAAATTAGGCGGCACGCCATACTTTATGCCTGAAGTAGACTTTGCAAATCCACCAGCAATACTCTGTACCTGAATATTTAATGCTTAAACTAAAGTTGTGAGATTTTGTATGCTTTCTTGCAACTTTACCGCTTCGTTGGGAGCATGAGAGTTCTCGGCTAAAATTTCCGTCAGACGTAAAATTAATTCAGGTTTGTTGTCTCTCGTCGGCAAATTTCGCAAACGTAGCGCATGTTTGAATTCGTTAATTGTGAGCAAATCAATACGAACTATGGTGTCCGGCATTTTCAACTAAGAAATATGGCGGCCACACAAATAAAAATTTGACATGGCTATTGCGTTAATATTCACGATTCAACATGTCGGCTAATCAATCAAAAATGCGCAGCAAGCAATTACGGAAGGGCTAACTATTATTAAAAGCCCACAATATCCAATGAAGCGAGACTTCTGTAGCATCCCACTTCTGAAAACTGTCAGGAATAAAAGCACTGTGGATGTTAGGGAATTGCTTTGGTTAAAAGACAGCAACAGGTCACGGACAAATTCCTACAAACTCTCAGCACTTGCCTCTGCAACAAGTTTACCAGAATCACCCGAGCCAAGTATCATCGGAAACTTTGTAAATAGAAATATGTTGTAATCATTATTAATACTCAGAGTAAACATAGTATGTAAGTTAGGAAGATAGATAATGGTTCTGCGAAAGTTTGCCTCCGAGGACCAACCGTTGAAAAATGCACGTATCGTTGGTGGTACACATATCAATGCACATACGGCAGTTTTAATCGAGACCTTGGTTGAATTAGATGCAACGATTCGATGGGCGGCCTGTAATATATACTCGACACAGAATGAAGTTGCTGCGGCATTGGCTGAAGCAGATTATCCGATATTCGCATGGCGTGGTGAGACCGAAGGAGATTTTTGGTGGTTCACCGATAATTGTGTAAGTGCTGAAAATTGGCTACCAAATATGATTTTGGATGATGGAGGCGATGCAACACAGTTAATGTTGAAGAAATATCGAGCCATGTTTAAAATGGTTAAAGTAGAGGGAAGCATCACTGGGATACATAGACTGTACCAGCTATCAGGATCTGAGAAGTTAACAGTCCCAGTAATGAATGTATTGGATTCCGTCACTAAATCGAAATTTGATAGTTTGTATAGCTGTAAAGAGGCTATTATTGATAGGGGAAAGCGTTCAACAGAAATTATGTTTGGCTGGAAGCAAATAGTCATTTGCAGATATGGTAAAGTTGGAAAAGGATGCGCACAAGTATTGGAAGGATTAGAATGCACCGTGTATATTTCTGAAATTGACCCTACCTGCGCTCTTCAAGCCAGCATGGACGCTTTTCGTGCGGCGAAACTTAATGAAGTTACTCGAAATATAGACATTGTTGTGACCGCCACCGGAAATCAAAGTATTGTAATTTGTGATCATATGGACAAATGAAGAATGGACGTAGGGTCAGCAACATGGGGCACTCAAATACCGAAATCGATGAGAATAGTTTACGGACTCCAGTTCGATCGCAAACAGACCAAATTGGTTGGCCAGAAGGTAAAGAAATCATCTTGTTGACTGAAGGACGGTTGGTGAATTTATCGTGCTCAAGTACCCCATCGATCGATGTTTCGGGAACATCTACTACACTGGCTCTGGCATTGATAGAATCATTCCATGGATAGGATTATTCAATGGATGGACGTTTACGTAGAGAGCTTACATCTTCCCACACCCAATATCATCTACTGCTGGAGAAAATAAACATAAAACAAACGGGAGACACTTGAAGTCTCAATCAAGCACGGCCACCAACATTGAAAATAAGCAAAACTAATTTAAAAAACACAGGGAAAAAAACTTTCAGCAAAGAAGGTTCAAGCCACGGATATCTGGAGCTCCAAAGGGTCATTGATAGTACTAGAATCCATGAGTCCAAGAAGTCGCGGCCAACTTCACCGAAGGGTATTTCAACCGTGCGAGAAAATTCCATCCAAGGCGAGGACGGACCGAATCGTGAGCCAAGGGCCCTTTTTCTCGTTTTGGGCTCCGTGTAGGAAGGTCACACCATCGAGCGAAGGAGGTCATCCCAGATAGCGATTCCCGAGTTGGTGGCTGGATTATTTTTTTGGAGCCCGAGTGCAAGACGTGACTTTCATCAAAACGACAACTCCGGCAATTCTTCAACGGGGGAAACGACAAGCAAAAACATCGGGCCGCCAAGGTCACGCCTCGAGGAATCAGTGACGATTTTTGTCAGAAAACACGTGGCTAGCGCGCAACGGGACACGAGGAAGCGGAAAATTGACAGGGGGCCCCCGTCGTCGAGATATTCGAGTTTAGGTAAATATAGTCTTAGAATTAATGCAAAATTACTTTGAGAATGGTTTACAATGATAGAGTTAAAGGAAAAAAATACTCTTTGAGATTGTTTTAAAATAAGTAGCATAACTTGTTGAATAATAATGAATAGTGAACTTTCAGTCAATCGCATGTACTTTTATTTCTTTTCTCCGTGATACTTGATTCGGGAGTGATTAAGAAAATTTCAAGGCGCCCATTTTCCGCCCTAATAATCCGCAAGTGTTGGGGTATATATGGGTCTTTGTTCGGTGCAAATCCCAGCTCACGGTGAACTAAATTCCACGTAAACTAGAATTTAGGATATGTAGATTGCGGAATTGTGGCGGGAGTTAGTTACGTTGGTTGTCCTGCTCTTCTAAGCTAGTGCACCGATAAAAGCAGTGATTTCTTTTTTTCCCTGAAAGTGAAGACTCCGGCGCGAGCCAAGCTCATCTCGAGGCTTGGGGGACAACTTTACGGGTAGACGAGTGGCACCCACGCCCGTCTGCGACGGAGCGACACGGGACCCAAAATGCCCCCGGCCGGAGTCAGAAGGTATGGTTGGTTCATCTTCGCGAGAAAGTTTTATCGCGTAATTTGTTTTATCGTGTAATTTGTTTCAGTAATGAATATTGACTATGCTTAAAAAATTCACGTTAAAATATATTTTACCTTCATATCATAGGATACGTTGTTCCTACCAACCGCTTGCTTGGTTTGACTCAACTCGACTAACTGAATACCTCGCCACGGTGTTACCAAGTTTGAGCTGACACAAAGGGAAAACCTTCGTTGCCAACCGAGTCTCAATGATACACGAGAAGCTACCTCACAGTATCTTGCATCACATTCTGTCCAAAGAAAAAAATGTCTGACGCTAAAAGACACCTCAACTCAGGAATGTAAAGGGAAATTCTTTTTTTTGCACATTCGTTGGAATTTTCAATCCCGGTGTAGTAGACATTGCATCAGCTGTTTCTAAACTAGAAATCGAATATGCAAAATGCATTCTATGGTTTCAAGTAAAAAAATGCATTATATGTGGCTTGAGATAGTGAGTAGCAATTTAGATCCCGCAGCGTTAAGACGCGCCCACTAAAATTCCGAGGACATTATAAATTCGTTAAGAATACAAAGTTACTACTGTTTTTGTAAAATTGTAAATTGAAGTGCTACTCAAATAAAGTTGGCATCGTTTTTAAAAAGTGTGTTGAGCAATAGTTATACAAAACTAGCTAGAACAAAAGCCGAAACTGATCAATAATTTGACTGCTACACGTACGTAACTGACTCCAAAAAATTTTCCAGGTAATGATTTGCTGGCAAGTTTGATCATATAAATGAGATGATAATATTTTTAGAATATTTGTAAGCTCGAAAACCAACTAATAAGGACTACTTTTTTGGATATTGTTAATTCATTTGATCCATCGAACAACTTATTGATTTCCCTTCTTTGAGACCCGTCAGAAAGTTTAAATTCCAATTTTGAGTAGAAACGATTTTGCTTATGCTATCCACCAATAAATAGATTTCCTGTCATTAATACCATTATTTATCGCATCTTTAAATTTCCAATAAACTTATATGTTTATTATTTAGAAAAAATTGAAATAAATGCTACAGCTCCGCTATCATTTCATCTTAAAAGCCGAAAGGCGACAGCTTCAACGGCTGAAGCTGCCAAAATATCAGAAGCTTATCAGTACATATATCAGTTCGTCAGAGAATTTCTTTCTTTTCACTAAAGATTGGAATTTTGTTATATCATATGGCGACGATTGAATGCGATGCTGATGGTAATGATGATGATGATGCTAATGATAATAAGCGACGGACTTAATTTTATTATTAATTTAAAAATCATTCGAGCTATCATTGAATCCGCCAGTTAATATTTTGCATACTAAATGCGTAACTTGACGAACAAGTCTTAATAAATCACAGATGTAAATTGTAGGATATGAATCTTTCACCACAACATTTGGCGCGGTAGCATCAGCAACGCCCGAAGCTTCGACAGCCGAAAATTATTGGAAAATGTCAAAAATGCTAAATTATCTAGTTAAACTTTGATTATAACTAATATCAACTTGTTGACATTGAAAATCACTTAAGTAAGTTTTTATTAATTTGTTCGCACCGCCTCTTCCGTTTGGCGCTTTCGGGCCAGTTGATTGGCGAATAAAAAACAATCTCTTCGAATCTGCATTGCTAAGATTGGTAGATAGTCCGAATTGGAGAGCTTAATCAACTCACCTGGAAAAAACTAGTTCAAAATTCATTGCAAATTATTATGTATGAGATGATGTCAACATATATTTGAAGTTTTTTGTCGCATTTCTTTCAAGTGTGTTTCTACCAATAAATCTGCAAGTGGTAAATCCAAATCGCATACATTTAAATGTGCAGATATTCCATCACAGATTGGATTGGACCAAGCAAGATTTTAAGCGTGAACAGTTTTTTATGCTGATTTAATGATGACATTTATTGATTTATGATCAATTGAAATTGAAAAAAAATGCTTAGTCAGCTGCAAGCGATTTTGCCTAAATCGTGGGAACGACAAGATGCAAACTACGCGCCCGCATGTAGGAGATTTTTCGATGTGTTAAGTATTTGTGCTATTTTGAAATTTAAAGAAGCAATTTAATAAATATGAAGTGTTGCAATAAAATTTATTGAGTTGAAGTTCAGTAGGTGTAACAATAGTCAAAAATGATGGATGATTGTTGTAATCTAGCAGAATCTAGCAACTGTTCTGTGACGCTTAAGAGAGTGATGGTCATATTGAAATATTGAGTAGCTTCTTGTTGACGAATGTCTGATCATATTTTAAAAATGTGAGCGCCATTTGAAATAATGAGATTATCTGAATAGCTTTTAAAAACGCCTATATTTTCAAACAGTCAACTTTTGTACGTTTGTTTTGAAGAAAATGTCTAATATTCTGTTTTGATCTAGAAATCTATGAGTTTCGTCGGATTTAATTATTAACTTTTAAAACTACATGCCAAAATAATCCGTTTGTATTTCTTTATTGCTTTCTAGGTATGACTTTCCTTACACCCACATTCGGTCGGTGAAGGACTTCGTTGCTAGTCTTCCCCATTCGAGTTACCTCAGGTACTGAAATTCGCTTGGGTGCACTCGAAAAATTTCACAAAAATTCATATACAGATCCACTTAGGCTTAAATGGGCTGCTAAGTAGAAACAAGCAAAAAGGAAAATTACAGTAATTAACTAAAACTTAGCGTAAAAAACGTCCTTTGAAACTCACTACATCAATTAATCTCTACAGATTTGAAAAATCTTGATGATTTCTCATGTTCAAGCAACTAAATTGACATCACAGTACTACCAAAATGAACTCAATTATCTTGCCAAAAATACCTGGCTTATTGTTCCTCAAAATTCTGCACATTATCGTAAAAAAGAGTTAAGAAAAATTATTTTCCAATTTTAAATTACCTAGAATCCAATAGAGCACACTAGAAGTATACTCATATGTAGTGTAGCGGTTGATGGAATTCAACTACTCTCTGCCACGAGCAGCAGGAAGAACGAGAGTAAAAAAAATCTCAACTTTTCAAGAGGCCTTGATCGAGTTTTGACGTCTGGAGAACTAGTTAGCTGGTCAAGCGAATTATTATCTAATAATGTAATTGCTCTGTGTCCTTAAATAAACTGTGGGTGTGTATTCTACTAGTTTTTGTGATTCCCATATTTTTTAGGCAAGTTGGGCGGCGAAAGCCATTTACGCCTTGATTATGGGGCGCCCATGATCGTCATTAACTGGGCTACCCATCAAAAATCTCCTCCATTAACCTGAGGACCTAGCATGGAATTGTTTGACATATTACTTCGGGTCAGGCCTCTTTTTGCAACACCGTGGGTACCCTCTAGCTGGGAGATATCTCTTTCAGGAGGAGGGGAGGGAGAAAGTAAAATCGCAAGATGAATGGTTCCCTTGTCGTGACGTCACTGGCGTCTGTGAGTCTTCTTATTTTTTAAGGACTGTTCCATTTATCAGCCGATCCAAACATCACCGCAACAACACTATCTGAGTCAGCTCTCCTGTTCAGTCTATCTCATTTTTTGGAACCAAAACAGGCGTGACAGACGATGCCTTTTTTCTCCTAGGTAAATTTGAACGTCGGAGGACTATGTTTTACCGACTTTTTGCCGGCAAGACTGTAAAAACCCATGCCCACTTAAAAGATGGGCCAGAGAGAAATCAATCTCACGATACCTTCGATTGAGCCACAGTCTCAGCTCTGGGGTGAGCCGCGTAGTCCATGTTCCATCCATGCAATTAACCGAAAACTGCTGCCCTTCTCTCCGGGTGACCATGTCCCTTGCGTACTTGCTTCGACGCAGGGAAATAGTGCGGCACTTTCTAGCAAGGAGGGCAACAAGTATCACACGTACAACAACTCTTACGACCGAATCAGAGACTTTCGGATATGAAGACGCATTTCTCAGTGCTCCTCTCCTCTGCACCTGTGCCAAGCGTTTTCGGTACGCTTCCTTACTGAGAGCGTCGCCCCACATTTCTGCACTGTAGAGTAGCACTGACCCTATGGCATTCATCAAGAGGCTTTTCTCCATGGGTTGGGTTCCCCACGTTGGCTATAAGTCGACTCAGAGCCAATACGTTGGAAGCAGCCGTCATTCTGATTTACCCAGAGAAACTTATCTTCGAGTAAATCAGTAGCCCTACATACTTTACCACTGGCTTCGATTCGATTAGTGCGTCTCTAGTACTGATCACTTTTACTCTTGGGATTCGCTTCTTTATCAAGTTGACCACTTCTCTCACTCGACGCATCAGCATATCTAGTCCAAGTCACGCTTGTTCAACGGCGCGTTCAGTGACTTGAGCTGCGGCATCATCTACATAGCTGATCAAGCGTGACTCATCTGGCATCATAAGGCACGTGCCATAGGTCTGGTTCAAGAGCAGATCTCTGGGCAACACCCTATACAGCTTCCATCCTTCATTGATCCTGTCTCGTTTCGTAAAGTAGGCGTTGGTCCTTCAGATAGTCCCTCAGAAGCCACGTCAGATATTTTGGAACTTGAAAAGGATTTTGCAGCGTATCCACAATACTCAACCATCTAGCGTAGTTGAAGGCGCTGCTAATGTCGAGTGTCACCAGCAGAAAGATTCGTCACTTGAGGTGGTTAAGTGCCTCTTCTTTTTGGACTGCACTCACCACCTTTGCAATGGCATCAATGGTTAAGCCATACTGCCGAAGAGACAGGTCCACAGCAGCACGAGTCGCCTCAGTAAGTCTTTTCTTGATGAGTTTCCCTAGCACTTTCCCAGTAGTGTCTAGCATGCATAATAGGTGATATACATATGGTAATTCGGAATTCAATCATACTGGGAAAACCCCATCTCGTAAGCAAGCATTGAATGTACTGCGCTGCTCAGGACAATGATGATAGACAAGTGGCAACTCTTTAGCTGGAACACTACCTGGAATTAAAGCCGTCCTTATTTTCAATAATTATTTCCACTTCCGGATATATCAAGAGTGGACACTCAATTGCTGTTTTACTGTGATCAGTGCCTAGATGGAAGGGATAGGCGGCAAACAGTATCCGCACTATCTCGTCCATCTTTTCCGTTTCATGAGCGTAATGTGTCTGTAGGGCATAACGCTTCCGCATGTACTGTTTTTAGCCAAGACCCCACGGGTCTTTGTTCACATTGTTCACTAAATCTTCCCAGTAGCGAGCCTTGCTGTTGTTAATCAATTCACAATAGCATTTCTTGGCCGACTTATATACTGCTACCCGGTTGCATGCCTCATCACGCTTTCGTGCCCCTTGAGGCTCCGAAAAAAAAGTTGTGATATTCCCATCGCTTTTTAGTAACGCTAGTTGACCATCATTACACTGGGGAGATATAGAAGTGCTATAATCAGTAGTGATGATGCTCATAGTTGAGTTCACCATGTCATGAGCTACCAGTTTTCTGTCCCCTGGGAATTCTACATCGATGATTCTCTCAATGTTCATCCTTCCAATGTTCCACCTAATTATAGAAAGTCGGGAAACAGCATCACGGATTTCAAGCAAAATTCACTGATTATCACTGGCTGAGTAGTCCTCTAATACTTTCCAATTGTTTAGCCTTCGTACTAAAGACTCCGAGGAAAATATCACGTTCGGTATGGCACCTTCAAAGCCAATGCGGCGTATTTTTAGTGTTTAAAATGACGAGCGACAAGGATTTTGTTCCTCACGGATCTGTTAAAGGCATGCCCCATTCAATTACCTTAACGTTAAAGTATCCTCCCAATGAGCACGTTGCCTTCTGCGCTCCAGTAAGCACCCTCCAAAGCATTAAGCTTGGCTTGAAAAGATGATTCTGGTTTGTTTGGCGTTAGGTGTATACTGAAGAACGTGGTCCTTAGGCACCAAACCCACACAAAACTATCCCTCCGTCCACAGCCCTCCATCTGGAAGTCTCCGTTCCGAACACAAAGGGTAGCAGCACCAGTTTTGTCAGGATAACATGATGCTGAACTTATATCGTGGTGTTGCTCACTCATTAGCAAAAAGTCAGTTTTCATGTCCTTCGCAAATCGCTCTTGCAGGCTCTTGGGCCTTTGAGCTGCGGTGTACGTTTACCTACAGACACAGGTCAACGAAGTTCCAATTTTACCTCGGCTTTTATTTTCTGCGAATCCTGACATTTTCCTGATCCCAAGAGGTTCCCAACATCCTGTGTTAGATCAGCATTCTTGGAAAGAATACACTCTTTTCTTATATGTTCCATCTCACCACACTTGTAGCATAGGGAACTCCTATCGAGTCCTTTGCATATTTGTGTGGTGTGACCATGGCCAAGGCATTTGAAGCATTTAGGAGGTGCTGCTCTCCACCATATCCCACGAATAATCCACGCTATTATTACTTTGCCTTAATCCAGAAATAACTCAGAATCTTTTTCGGTTAAGTCAAAAATATCCATGCGTTGTCCCCTATAGTTCTTTTGGTATCAGGCTTGCTTTCATTCTGTTCACGCTAGACAGCTCTCTTTTGATGGCCTCTTCCAACATAGCCAGGATCGAGGTGCAGTCAATGTCTCTTATTTCGATCGTTGCCATTGTCTGAAGCGAGGCTACAGTTGCGCTTTTGCCAAGGATACACTGGTATGTGGCCCAACTTCATTAGTCGTACTGCTTTAATAGCAATGTTGGACCTTATAACTCCCCTGATTTCCTGCAACACTTTTGCATAGAATCAGCCATCTTAGGGTTTTGAGCGCAGTTATTGCTACCGGGGTCTTTGTCATGGCTTTTTCTTTCCTGTCTTGCCTCAAATCTTTCTTCTTCTTGCTGGGCGTCCGTGCGAACTTTATTTTCCGACACGTTTTCAAACAGTTTTTTGCAGCTTTTTACGATTTTTTTGCTAGCACTATTTGAAACATATGGTCTGGCGTTCCATGTCCATCGTATGCCTCTTTCAATTGGGCTAGTTGCCATTCTTTTATTGATGTTTGATGGAGGAGCTATATCCGCGTGCCCTTCAGGCTAAGTCCCCAGCACTTTTGTTGCCTTCTACTTTTTTTGACCTTCTGGTCCTCTTCGGCCTTCAAGCAACTCCTAAGTTCATATTCTATGCAGGCTCCTGTAGTTCAAGAAGCCCATTCTTCACACCTTCGCTGATTTTTGCAAGTCGTATGCTGACTTTTTCTTTTCAGAACATTTGCCTCCTTTTGTATTAGCCTTTCTTCTTGGTGTTGTTTGACGCCAATTGTACTTTGCAACCTCCTTTCTTAGGGGAGGCTTACGACAGTGATGGGGTAATCACAAAACGGAACCATTGAATTCCTGATGTTCTTTATATATTTTTTTCTACCACGGGAACATCTCGGCATCTTGCAGAATTTCTCGCTCTTCTTGTACGGACGCTCTGGAACTCGCATTATTTTTTTTACTATGCCCAAGTGCCACACGAATTTCAGGCTATCTGCTGTTCTTCGTTTCTTGTTCAACTTTACCGTCATTATATTTGCACCGTTTTTGTCATTTTTGGCACCGTTCTCAATGTGCTATTAACATCGTGGCTGTAACTTTTGATTCAGTCACTGTTGTTCATATTCTTAGTTATTTTTTTTATCTTTTTGTGAATCTATTTTTAAGTTATTTTGTTGAAAACTCTCTTATTTTATTGGGTCCTTCTTCGCAGCCGCTATCTTCGTTCGTGTGTGTAGTCGCCTTTTTGGTCTCATGGTTATCTTTGCAAGCCAGGGAGGCCTTGTGAGGGTTGGCACAAGCTCTTATGGGGGCAACTGCTCAGAACCCGACCAGCACTTATCTAGAGTCCATCTCAACTGAACCTACACCACCAACTCAACGGTGCAAATATACCATCCCAATGCATCAATTTCAGTTCATTGTCCGAAGTGTAGTCCAGATTCAGTCAGGGTCATTACCTGTCATCCCAAGATGAACCTCATAGCAATCTCCATATCCTCGGGTACAAGTAGGTAGCATTCTTCCTGTGGGGGTGGCTCCCAAATTGATGACCTCGAGTGGAGCAAAATATGAGCACCAGTGAGGCGCAGGACAAATGGTATGATTCCAAGCTGGAAATTAAAATTCCACCATTTTGGAGTGCGTACCCGGACTTGTCACCGGCATAAATTGAAGTTATCTTTTCCACCTCAAATATCAACAGCAACAACACCATGTTTAGGCATGTAATTGTGAATCTCGACATCCAGACTCTGCCATACCTTGCAGGAATCGTAATATGTCCCCCAGAAAATAACAATATTAAAAGTCTTTCTCTGCTATTTCTCTCGATTGAGGCATTGCAAAAACTTCAGCTGCACTTCTGTTTCAGTTCCGTTAGTTGCGTCAAACCTTTTGAGTTTAGGCCACATTTTTTCACTGAACTTGCGTTGCTTTCACTGCTTGAACTACTTTTGGTCATCATCGATGAATCAGATTGTCCAGATGGTGCATAATACACAAATGCTGGACTAGATCCAGATGAAGATGCTGAATACAGGGCTCCATAGAAGGTGCATTCAATTGATGCAAATACTGCGAATATCTGACAGCACTTGCGGAAGAGGCACGGCTCGTGTAATAATGTGCGTATTGGTGGCGTTAACCGTAACCTCCGTAGCTTTGCATTGACTGCAACATCCCCATGCAATTTGATCGCGCGAACGAATTCGAGACCTTTATGTTCATACTGCAGCTTTGATTGCTAAAATATCGAACGACTCTCTTCTATCTGACGATGATATTGCGGGATTGACGCGGCCAGCAGATCAGGAAGAGATACTTGCTGGTAGAATAAGGGTTTGAAGTGGAGGGAACTATTTAATGGTAGTGAATAGTATTTATTTCTCATTGCAAAGTAATTTACATATAAAGTTTAATTCTCATGCAAACAAACGTCGTGGAAAAAAGATTGTTTAACGGTGGCCTGTTGTTATTTTGCATGAAGATTTGCGAGTAATATCTTGCACTTCCCCCGAGGACTGGTTAGGTTTATGATTTTGTCCCGAGAAATTGGCCTGGGCGGACTGCTCGATTACTCAGTGGCGGATTTACAAATTTTCAAGGTATAGGCTATACAGTTTTTGCCGCCCTTGCCTCTACAATTGTCATCTCCCACATTATTTTTAACACTCCAAAAATTTCGTTGAAATCACACGTAAAATACATGTCGGGTATATTTTTGAGCTACTCAAAGCTCAGTCTTACACAAGAGGGGAAATGTGTGCTGCTTACACAATATTGTACATTTGGTAAACGTGAATAAATAATCTTTATTGCCTGACAAACAAACAATTAAATTTAATCAACTCAGTTAAGTGATAAAAGTTTGTTACTTTTGCGCGATATTTTGTAGGCAAAATCATCGATGATATCGTCGTAAGTGATTTTGTTTATTAATGCCGACTCGTTGCACAAAAGAGCTGAAGCATTTGATTTTTCTTGGCTCAAGGTCAATCTCAGATAATTTTTCACTCTTTTTAAACAGAAAAGCTTCTCTTACCCGAACAATTCGTCGCTGGCGTGCATAAGGCCATACGAAGAGGTATGCCCAAGTTCTGATAAACGTTCTGCAGACTCTGTTTTAAAAGAAACGAAGATAGACTCTCTCATGATGAAGAGGCTGGTTTTACCAAAATCTTTTACAAAGATATGTGGCTTCGCAAATGTATGCATTCTTGAAGTAACTCACTCTCTAAATCATTAGGATATACTTCTTCTAAGGACAGAGTCTTTATTGTAAGGGTAGATGGTGACAATTCGCTCATTTTGGTCAGAAATAAAAATTTTTCAATAAAATTGTCGTACGCTTTCTCTTTTTTTCTAACTCGGATACGAATTTGTCAATGATGACGAGAAATGTATTAACCCTGAAAGTATCACTCGCGGTCATACTCATTTCTTCATCGGGTGTTTCGTTAGCAATTTCTTTTCTTATTGACTGTTTTCTTCGCAAGTCTTTTGTGTACTCCTTCACCGCACTTAATTCCATTGCCATTTCCTCGAAATACTTAAAGTTTTCTCGTCGATCTACGAAGAACTTGCGAAGAGATTCATCAAGATCAGCTACAATTATCAAATCTACGGTAGAAGCCTGGATTTCAACATTTACTTTGTTTATTCTTTCCAAAAAAAACATTCCACTCAACAACCATTAACGGTGATTCCAATTTTTTAATTCCGAAAGTATTCCTGTCACTTCGTTTCGTGTGACAGGCTTTTCGATACAATCATTCTTGATTGTTTCCAAAGCTTTCATAACTTCGTGCCACGAATGTCTCAAACTTCTGCATGCATCCTCTCTAGCTGACCAACGTGTGAGGCTCACTCTCTTGACTGTTTCGCCTTCTCCGACTACAGTCATCAATATCTTCCGGTGTTGTGTTGAACATGAAAAATAAAACGTATATTTCTTGAAGCAACATGAAGTATTGACAAGCTTCTGTGCAATGTTCAGCAATCGCAGTTGCCACTAAATTAAATAATGGCAGCAAACATTTCTTCAGGTTTATGTCCCACTGAGGGCAAAAACTTGAAAATCGCTCCTGTCAAAAGTTTTCAAAAATTAAATTAATTTTTTTAAAAACGATAGTCCAAAGTTAATTTCTATCGGAAAAAATCTTATATTATCGAAGTAATCGACTCAGGAAATTTCTATCGAATATTTTTACTTCGATTGGTAACGAAATACAAATTCACAAAGAAAATTTCGCCGCTGGTATGGAGGAGCCCGACGGCTTTCCACCGTTGGGGCAACCTGGGGAAACGACGAATACGAAACTGGCGATAATCACCAAAAGAAAGCATAACGAAGAAAACTCCACAGATGGAGGGTGCAAGCTGCAAATAATAGCGGACAATCAACAAATGGCCAAATTGCAGAAAGAAAATGATGAACTAAGGCGAGAGATACAGTCTCTCAAGGATCTTTTCAAGAAAGGGATGTAGCCTCAAAAGACGCAGCCACAAAATTAATGGCAACAGGTTACAAAGCCGAAGAAAAGTACAAAGCAAGCAATTCCAGAGGAAGTTCTAAGTGCTGGTGGCACCAACGAGAGCCGAAATTATTTTGCAGCGCTGGAGCGATTAACCGAAGATATGGAAATCGAAGAAAACATCAGAGGTAATTTTAATCAAGATAATGACGTTAGTTTCATTCAATATTTAAAGAACAAAAATAAGGAGAAAAAACCAGCCCGCAGTTCTGCTGGTTCCTCTGAAAAAGCTTACAACAAGACAGAAAAAGTTTCGCCAATCAACGTGTTCGGACAAACCGGGAAAGATATGGTTCGGCTATTGGCAGCCGAAAATAAACTGGCCAATTTCGAAATCAAAAGAGTTAATGCCGAAAAATTAACTATAAGGACGAAATCACTGGTTGATTTCAAGTCAGCCAAAGATGCGCTGATTTCTGGGGAGGTTCCACACTTCACCTATACCCCAAAAAGTGAAAAGAATCAGACCTTCTTGTTGAAGGGTTTGGACAGCGGGGAGGATACGGTCGATCTTCTTCAGGTGCTCAAGGAGGCTGCACCAGATATTGATTTTGTTTCAGTCGAAGCCTTTGCGACAAGAAGGTCGACCATAGAAAGGAAGAATTTACCACTTTACCTGGTACAAATTGCAAATAAGAGCAGTCCAAGTGCCCTTCAACAAATAAGGTACTTGAATTTCAGAGTGGTGAGGTGGGAACGCCTCCAGAAAAGAGAAGTCAACCAGTGTTACCGGTGTCAAAGATTTGGACATTCGGCTGCCAATTGTGCCATGCACTATCGTTGCGTTAAATGCAAAGACGTTCATGCTCCCAAAGAGTGCAAATTGGCTCAGACGGAGCCTAAAGAAAAATTATACTGCGTTAACTGCGGTGTTTTTGGTCACCCAGCATCATATCGAGGATGCTCCCGATATAAAGATGCAAAAGTTAAATTTGCTCCAAAGCAAACACAAGTACACCGTAATATCATACCTTCCAACTTCGTCAAGCCCGGAGTATCATTTGCACTCGCCGCTAGAGGACCAGCAGAAAATGCTGAAAATAATGTATATAATGTAAGTGGCAATAATGAGCTGCTTTTCAAAATTTACCAGCAACTCAATTCTTTATCGGAGAGAATCGACAAACAAGATTCAAAAATTAACTTTGCTTTTCAGCGTTTAGGTCTTTCAAATGCCTAATAATAACTTGTCATCCAGTCATATTCCCATGGATAGGCTTCGCCGCATATCGATCAACGTCAACTCTATCGTTGCCATACACCGACGTGATTATCTCCTTGAATTCATTGTCAAGCAAAAGCCTGACATCATACTTCTCACTGAAACCCACCTCAATTCATGGCATTCCATGGAATTCAAAGATTTTGCATTCGTAAGAAACGATAGGGTAATAGGTGATGGGGGAGGTGGCACCGGGATATTGGTTAGAAGACCCTATTGTTTCCAAAATATTGAAAAAGTCGAATTCAAAAACTTTGAATTTCTTGAAGTGTCCGTCATCAAAATTTCACTGCCAGGTGGGGATAACCTCTTCGTTATCTCTGCCTATGCAACTGGTCAAAATGTTCTCAAGTTCAAGGAAGAACTCAATTCCTTGTTCGAAATACTCGAATTGAACAGGCTGCATAGTTATTATATTTTTGCCGGTGACCTGAGTGCCAAGCATACATCATGGCTAAACGCCACCAATAATCCAAGAGCTGTATTCCTGAAATCATGGATAACAGAGAACCAAATTGAATACAGATGCAACCTATATGGGTCGGAGTTCGCAACATACCCTAGGACAAATTCATATTTGGACCTTTGCATTGCTGACGCAAGACTTGAATTCAGCTTTAATAGTCTTCAACGGAAACTGCAGTTGCTTCCTTATGATAGCAACCATAACGCAATCGTAATGGAAATCAATCATCAAAGGGATGATTTCTTCCTCATTCCAGTTCAACATGAAAATTATCAGTTGAATTTCAAAAAAACAGACTGGGGAAAGTTTCAAAAGAAGTTTAATTGGGAGTACCAGAAGCAGTCCCTCTTCTGATGATGCCAATGGTTCCTAATAACAGAAATCTAACTGACGATGAAATAGATCTCTATTTGTCGAAGTTAGAGAAGCTGACGTTGGAAACGATTGAGAAAGTTGTTCCCAAGATGAAACTTCGAAACAATATGGAAGGATATGAAACACCAACCATTGCACGGTTGAAAAGATTGAAAGCCTTCTTCTCACCCGCGTCAACAATATTTATCGACGATTTTTGGACTACAACCATCCCTCGTTGGCTTTGTTGAAATTACACCTGAAGAATGTCCGGAACTTAATCCGGTCATACTTCAGGAGTGAGGTCAGCAATCAATGGGCGGAAAAACTGAGGGGTACTAGCCCACAGGACCCAGATGGCGTGTTCGCGAAAGTGAATAGCTTATTCCACAGGAAGTCTCGAGTGAAGGTATCGAATCTTGAAGTCACTAGTGATGAGATAAATCTTCTCGATAGCGCTGGTATCGAAATTGATAGTACGACTCCGGATAGAAATGGAAACAGGATTATTTGTGAAGGATTGGATAAACTTGCCCTGATTGGAACACATTTTGAATTGGTTCATCTGCCAAACCCAGAGAGAAGGAATGAAATATTTTCGGAGGTCGTTGAAGCAAAAGTTTCCGACTTCAAATCAAGCCTGAACGGCCAATCGATTCTTCATTTCGATGAAACATTAACATCTAACCTCATACCGACCTTGAATCTTATTGATTATTTTGTCAGCTATGAAGACTTGTGTTTCATATTTCGCAGAATAAACAACAAAAAATCATGTGGTACTGACGGTATTCCAAATATAGTTCTCCGACATTTGCCTGAGATTGCTATTAGGAATTATTGCATATTGTTCAACAACATGTTGAACAATTCATATTTCCCAAATGAGTGGAAAAAGGCTAAGGTATTTCCGATCTTGAAGAAAGGAAAAGAATCTTCATGCCCCAAAAGCTATCGCCCAATCAGCTTGCTGCCTATCATTAGCAAGGTGTTTGAAGTGATACTCAACAGAGCATTAAACGCCCACATTGAGAAATATGAGTTGATGCCGAATTGCCAATTTGGTTTTCGTGCCAGGCGTTCAACCATACATGCAATAACGAAAGTAACCTCAGAAATCTGTTGGAATCTAAATGATAGACAATGTGCTGGAGCGTGTCTCATTGATATGGAGAAAGCCTTCGATACGGTGTGGTTAGATGGACTAGTTTGTAAACTCCTTCAGGACAAGTTCCCCAGACACCTTGGAAATCATTTGTTGTAACTGATGGAAATCTGACAACAATGCGCGAATTCAAGTTCTTGAATGGTCTACAGCAGGGAACAGTTACTGCGCCCCTGCTTTTCTCAATATTCATTCGCAAGCTATTGAACAGCTTTGATTTTAATGTCTCGCCAACGCGATCATTGGTAGCGTTTGCTGATGATCTGATCATCTAAACGGCAGACCAAAAAGCTACAATAGTTCAGAGCAATCTTCAAAAAATGTTTAATGATGTGCAGCTCTACACTGACAATTGGCGAATGAAAATCAATGCGCAGAAGTGTGAAACAATTTTGTTTTGGACAACGCTGCAGGATGCCAGTCAAGACCTGAAACGTAATTGGAAGGATTTCCACATTATGGCTGGTGAGGGTAGTTCAGAACGGGTCCCACATAAATCCTGTGTTCGATACCTCGGTGTTCATCTCGATCAGTATCTGTACTATACTGAACATGTGAAAATCATGCTCAGTAAGGCACTAAAAGTAGTCATGGCCCTTCGGCGACTCTTTCATTCCAGATACATTGATCAAAAAGTCAAAGTTATTTGTAACAAGACCCTGGTTAGGCCAGTTTTGACATAGGGATGCCAGATCTGGTACAACCAGAGTGCTAGTACTATGGAAAGATTAAGAGTTTTCGAAAGGAAATGTCTTTATGCATGTACTGGTTTGTACAGAAAGCCTGAGACGGATTGGAAGCACTATATATCGAATAGAAAAATTTATCAAACCGCTCAAGTGACAAGAGTCGATATCTTCATATTGAAACTTCTTCGGAATCATATCGCAAGATCTGTAACTGTGAGTGAAAACTCTTGGATTTCACAGCCGTTCCATCCTACAGACGGGTATATTGTGACTTGCCTCACTACCGGCTTCGTTCCTCTAGAAGCATTCGTGTATTTGGACATGAATCGATATGTTTTTAATTCTGACGGCGTCCCAATCATATATCACATACGAGGTGTGTTCAAAAAATATCGCGAATTTTGTTTTTTTTCAAAAATTATTTATTTATTCATGAATATCTATTTTGTCCCCTTCAAAGTAATCCCCATGAGATATTATACACTTGTGCCAACGGTTTTTTCAGTCTTCGAAGCACTTCAAAAAATCATTTTTTTAATCTTGTTCAGCTCCTCCTTCGATGCCGTCTTTATCTCGTCAAGCGTAGCGTAACGTCGTCCTTTCATGGGCCTCTTCAGTTTAGGAAACAAGAAAAAGTCACAGGGGGCCAGGTCTGGGGAATACGGTGGCTGCGGCATCATTAGTGTGTTGTTTTTGGCCAAAAAGTCGCGCACAAGCAACGATGTGTGAGCAGGGGCGTTATCGTGGTGCAAAAGCCAATTTTTGTTCTCCCACAAATCCGGGCGTTTCTGGCGGATTGCTTCGCGCAAATTGCGCATAACTTGCAGGTAATATTCCTTATTGACCGTTCTTCCCTGTGGCAAGAACTCATGATGCACCACGCCCGTGCAATCGAAGAAAACTGTCAGCAAAACTTTCACATTCGACCGAACTTGGCGCGCTTTTTTCGGTCTTGGTTCATGCCGCAGCTTCCATTGAGATGATTGAGCTTTGGTTTCCACGTCATAACCATAAACCCACGATTCGTCACCAGTTATGACCCTCTGGAGCAAATTTGGTTCGTCGCGGACAGAGTTTAACATCTCGTTAGCAATGTTCATGCGTTGCTGTTTTTGGTCGCAATTGAGCAATTTTGGTACGAATTTCTTGGCGACCCGTCTCATGCCCAAATCGTTGATAAAAATCGAATGGCACAAGCCAATCGATATGTTTAGGTCCTCAGCAACTTCTCTAACGGTGATTCGACGATTGGCCAATACCATTTTCTCCACTTCATTAATTTTTTCGTTTGTTGTTGAAGTGCTCGGGCGTCCGGCACGCTCTTCGTCGTTCACATCTTCTCGGCCTTCTAAAAGCATTTTGTACCACCGATAAACGTTGCTTCGGTCCAAGGTAACTTCTCCGTATGCCACAGTCAACATTCGGAATGCATCCGCGCACTTAATTTCGTTTTTCACACAAAATTTGATACACGTTCTTTGATCCATTTTTTTGAATAAGTAAAAATCGAAGACGATTGAAAACACGTGCAAGTAAAGCAGCTATCACCAATTAAGTGAACATTCAAAATGACCGAGCTTGTCGGCATAAGTGACAGACATGAGTACCAACATAACGCCACAAAAAAATCGAAATTCGAATATACGTAACCCGCGAAAATTCAAAATTCGCGATACTTTTTGAACACACCTCGTATATCGACGGGCCACCGATAAGAAGATAAAATATCCTCCAAATCTGAGTTCACGAGACCAACAATTCCAATGGAGATACTCATTTGCTAAATTCGTTGAGTCTGGTCGAGCTGAGATGGAACAATCTAGGTATTGGTGGCTGAATGACAATGTCTAAATTATTCGTGTTTATTTTCTGTTCTTGTGCTTTTTCTCGTTACTTAGTTTTTTCGATTCATCTCATTATTGCTACATCTAGTATTGTCGTTTAATTGTATTATAAATTAGGTATAGGTTTCAATATAAGGTAACGTTTTTTTTTTTTTTTTGATTGAATTTATTTAGAATTAGGGTGTAACATATTAGGTATAGGATATAAGTTAATTGTTGTGTTAGTAGTATAAGTAATTTTTGAATAATGCTGGTTGGTTTTTTCTCCTTTTTCCAATTGAATCAAAAAATATCTAATAATCTTAATTAATTTGAATTTGCAAGTGTATTTTTTTCATTAAATGTGTTTAACTGATAACGTATAAATTTAGAGAGCCATTCGGGCCATTAAGTTTTTTTTATAGTTTTATTGTTTGGAATTTGCTTTATGTTCTTTTAAAAATTTATAACGATTGGTATTAAATAAAGCGCTTTTGAATTTGAATTTGAGGGCAAAAACTTTAGCAATCTTTCACAGGGTTCTCTTGTTTCTAAAACATATCGAATTACGAAAGTGAGCTGGTCCACATGTGCTATATTCGATGTCGAATCGATGATTAAGGAAAAGTATTTCACCCTTCTTATCTCGTCTCCAATTTTCTTCAAGACTTCTATCAGAAGTATAAACTCATCACAACCGGTCTTCGATAAGTAACATGGTATTTCAGGATCCTTGATTTCCAAACCGTTCAGTATGACTGGCTAAGAAAGGCTCGAACTCAGCTAACCTTTCCAGAATCATACAATAATTTCCGTTGTGTGGATCACCGAACTTTTCAACGATTCTTATGTTTCGTAAATTTGGGTTTCGCATTTACTAACTCCACACAAAAAAGAACAGAAAACGTCTTTAATCACGACACAGTGTTTTTTGCAAGCGTTAAGCTCGTGGTTTTGCAGTCTCGTGCCTTATTTTCTTTTGTTTCGATGTTGTTTTCGTTTTCCGCCTTGATTTTTTCGGGTAACCGGGGTAACCCAAACAGTTATTGGATATTGAAATATGGGGAATGGGTCGCGCTACGTGCACCAGCAATATTGACGTCAAGGATAACATTGTAGCGTTAAAAAAATACCGCATTCAGGGCAAGAATATTTTTTTGACTTAAGACCATCCTGACTATCTCACTATCACTGTTCAAGATTTTTGAAAAAAAAATTTAGAATTCCAATCGAATTTTTTAAAGTTAGTGCATGTTCAACACATGATAGTCGATACGGTAGTTGAAATCGGTAAAATTATTCACTAAATTATTTACTGCATTTAAATTAAAATCAAAAAATTATATACAAGCCATTGAGTTCGCAGCCTCCAACTAGTATTAGAGCTGGCATGTACGTGCTGATAGTGGGAAGAGGGAAAAACATAAAATACATTTTCTACAATTCCGCTCTTTTCACTCATACAAAGTGTGGGCAGAGAGTGCAGAGGCCCGGTCAGTGAACTAGCTGTTTTACAGAATATGGAAGTTTGCTACTCTCGGAATGTGCAATTTGTTGCAGACTTCTATCCGTGAGACATCAGAAAACCGTCATACAAAAATCTTTTGGTTTTTATAACGTAGCAAAAAAAATCGGTCTCCAAATCTGCCGCCCTAGGCTCAAGCCTACTCAACCTGCTGGTAAATCCGCCACTGCGATTACTACACCATGTCGATCTAATAATTGATTCATTTTAGTTCTGATTGCGAAGTAAGAGACAAGTGTTGTTTATGTTGCTTGGAATTAATTGTTAAAATAAAATATAGTTATTAATTATTCAACACAAGAAAGATAAATATTGCAATATAGATAACACCAGATGGTATATATTAAGCCTATGTTAGTTACAGGACAATTTCAGAATAGTAGACTTGTTACCCGACCTGTTTCATCAATTTTTAGCTTCACACGAATGCATTCCATAGGAAACGAAGAAGCCTCTGAGAGATATATGGTGGTAAAATTAACTGTTCATTTCTTTATCAGAAAATTATTTTCCCATTCAAAATTGATTTCATATCCGGAAATGATCAATATCAGACCACAAAACTATCCGTAATCATGTCTAATAAATCACGACCCGCTTAATGCACATCTTCAACAAAATTAATAACATCCCTTGACCTATTCATCATTTCGACCAAATTAATTTCACGGAATGACATACATACATGCATATCATTCCATTCACCATCAATTCACAAGAGTCCACCACCAGTCAAAAATCAACTGACATCCAACTGAAACGCATTCACCTTGATGACAATTTTTGACTATTTATCAATTCATACAAATAATAACGCACATACGAGTACTCTACAGCCACAAACAATCCACCCGGACGTATGTACATATGTGGACTTGCTTTTATATTGATATGAGTGCAGCAGCATTCATATAAATATGCATATGGGAATAGGAAACGAGATATGATTTGTATGGCCAGTAGCTAGAGCCAAAATATTTGCCCGTCGTCATCATCGTCAACGCCACCACCGTGATGTGTTGTCCTTCAGGGAAGCATAAGTGAAACCAAATAAATATTAATGGACACTATTTTAGGTCATACGATAGGATATTTTATTTTTGTGAATTTTCAATATGCCACCACCGTGCGTTCAAATACAATAGGACCCCACATACGAGTACGAGGACAATAGCCTAGACGAACTAGCATAGGTTTATGCAATGCTTGTCCAGGTTTGTGTGTGCTAGCATATAAAGTGCAATTTATAGTCCATGAATGGAGTGGAAAGGACAACGGATCGGGATATGGGATGTGGAATATTAAATTTTATTGACATTGCACCCAAATCACCCGCAAACGTCCTGAAATATTTAACCACATCAGGAAGGAAATTGTTATACTTTAGGGTGATTAGTAAAAGCATTTCCTAATAATCAATTGCCAGTGGCTGTTTGCATCATTAATTTGAACTATGTTCAGATTTAATTTGGAATTTAGTAGAATTTATTAATTTATTGCTACACATTGTCAAAACGATTGATAAATGATCAATTTTATCCCGCTAGCGTTTAGGTTATGACAAAATTGAATTAGGTTTAAAAATATCTTTCCTAATTTCAGATTTTCATGGCTGAAGTATAATAAAAGAAATTTCTAGCACAGGTGTTCAATTTTGCAAGCAATCTATCTTCATCCTGCCACAATCAATTTCTCACATTCCTTCGCCCGAAAAGATGCTGGGTTACTCAAAGGACATCCACAGGAGACCTCAACATGACACAGTAATTTTCACTAATTGGTTGCAGTTCGCCGTAATTTGACTGTGGTTATCAGGTTAGAGTTGCAGCCATGGGAAATTCAAATCTATGTGGTCCTGGTGTGCAGGAGAGAATAATTTTGAAATGTTGGGATCGTTGTTCAAACCAGTGAGAAGAAAATTAGTGCTAGAGAAAATTATTATTTTTTTCGATTCTTGATAGTTGCCTAGTTTTCTTTTTAGTCAAATATGATTTCTAGGAATTATGAAAAACAATTCTAAGTAGCAGGAGAGCGTTCTTACCAGAAGGATTTGGTAAGTAAATCAGTAAATCAAAGGATAAAATTAGCAACTTCATTAAATTATAGAATTTACCAACAGACTTACTAGAAATAATATGTGGTTATCGTGTATTGAATTTGACGTCATTTTGTTTGCATTATACTAATCACGTTGTTTAAGCAGTCTAAATGAATTATCAACATTAAAAGCCAATCCTAGAATCTTATTGAAAATTTGAACATATCGGTAGTACTCAAGCAGCTTAGAAACGCCTATCTCTTTTTATAATTGTAAAATTTTCAATCGGCTATAACTTTGTTGTATAAAATTCGATTACTATGAAATTTTCAGGATATTTGCACCTATTACTGCGGTAACCAAATATGATTTTGGTTAATTTATAGACAAAAATTCAAAATTGACAGATCATCTCTACTATTACCCATAAAGTTTATCAAATTTTGAGGTGTTTGTCATCTCTGTACTTATAAAGAACAACACCCTTAATTTTTCCTAGGTTTTTCGGGCAAAAAGCGTCCAATCGTGAGGCGGCGGTGGTTGACACAAATTTTTTACATATTTTGACTCCACCGCTCCCTTCAACATCGTCACCACTCTTTAGATACTTGGTCCTGAAAGTTCTCATCAAAACGTCTCATTTGATGTTCATATTGGCTACCTTTGGTCACAAAAAAAAAAATGTTAAGAGGCCACTTCCATGAATGGAGGGACCCCACTTAAAAACTTTATAACTTTTTTTATGCCGAAACTTCGGATAGGTTGCCACTTCGATATTCGGATAAAGTTTTATAACTATAGCTGCCGCAGTTTTCGAAGAAAATTGCTGGATTATGTCGAGATATTTTACAAGCTATTTAAAAAACACATGATAATGTGTTACGAAATAAGAAAGAAATGGTTTCTCCAGATCCACAGGAGTAAATTTTAAGGTTTTGTAACAAAAATTTTTTAACAATACTCCATTCGAATCGGTACCTGTCTGTCTATCCGCTCGTTCGTCTTTACGCCAGTGGGTCACAGCAAGCTTCCTCAGGAAGTAGAGAAGCTACAGTTATCAAATTTCGTGAACAGCTCAGAAGTTTCCAATTAATGAAAATCTTATAGTTGAAAAAGGTTTCAAAGGCTTTTAATGGGGTCTCCCCATACAAAGATGTGAAACCGTCAGAGCCGGCTTTAGAGTGGGGCAACCCGGACGGCGTCACGTGGGCCAGCACATTGTGCTTACTTAACCACTGAATTTCTATATTGAAATGCTCAATTTGTTGAAAATACCGTTTTGATAATTCTCTCATAAAACTCAATCAATTTTACAGGGTTTCTTTACATGTCAACAAAAGAAGTGAAGAAAGTCTATGTTATGCCTGTGATAAATACTTAAAATCGATGCTTGACTCTTGACGCTAACATCAAAATCGATAATTTTGCAAAATCATTCCTTCTGAAATTACCTAGCAACTAGTATAGGGCGAAAGAGACGCACTGAGCGATGGATGAGAAATAAATTCTCGTATTCGTTCATGGGAAGTTCATACGCGAGTTCTAACAACACTTTTTTGGAGAAACCATAAAATTTTTTACGGTGTTCATTAAAGATTCGAAATTTCGGGGAAGTCCCTGTAGAGAGAATTCTAGTGCGGATTCCATAGAAATATTTTTTGATGTTACCAGTTCAATTCCACTATATTTCTTTTGGGAGAGTAGTAGTGAATGGTTTTAATATTAGAATTGGTGAGACTTTATATTAAACTAAAAAGTAAAGCAAGGTGATAGTGTTTTATTTTTATTACTTTTCAAAAACTTCAGTTTTTAGGGTTTTGTAAAATAATTTTACAAAACCCTACTAAAATCGCGACCTGTCTGTCCGTCCGTCCGTCCGTCCGTGTGTCACAGCAGTTTTTCTCGCAAAGTACTTAAGCTAGAAACACCAAATTTTACATGTAGGTGTAAGGTGGTGCTCTCTTGAAAGTTCAATCACAAAAGAAATTTATGAGGTATTTAAGGGGGGTCTCCCCAAAGAGGGGAGTGGCCACCGAAAAAAAATCATCAAAGGTAGTCAATATAGATATCATATGAAGGTTTTAATGAGAACTTTTCAAAACAAATCTTAAACTGGGTTTTTTTTTGCTTCAGGTGGCGCACACGAAGAGGAAATACACGAAAAATTTGTGTCCCCCCTCGTGATTGGACACCTGTCATGCGAAAAATCGAGGTAGATGTTCATGAGTACAACAACAACAAACACCTTAAAATTCGAAATTAGCTAAACATTGTGTGTAATAGTGTGATCTTCGAATTTCACATTTTCCCCAATAAAATCGTATAGGTACCCTAAAATTCAACAAAATACGATATTCAAGTAGTTACACTTAAGGGCCCAATCGAAGGAGATCGGCATAAAAGAAGGAAGGAAGAGGCACTTGATGGGCGTGGAGCACCAGATCACGGGTTCCAGACATTGCTTACAAAAGGAGCGAAGAAAGCCGCTAAGAAACTACTTCAAAAAAAGCCAGAAAGTAAAGTTCGCACGGACGCCCAATTAGAAAAAGGACCTGATGCAAAACAGGAGAGGCAGAAGCCCCGACGAAAACCCCGACAGTAGGCGCTGCTCGTAAAGCCCTAAGATGGCCGATCCTACGCGGAGATACTGCGGGACATCAGGAGAAACGTAAGGCCCGAAGACACCAATACTACCATTAAAGTAGTACGACCAACGAGGTCGGGCCACATACTGGTCGAATTCGGAGCAAAGGCCGGCAACAAAGAAGCATTCTGTGACGCAGTAAAGAAAGTCCTCGGCAAAAGCGCAACTATAGCCTTGCTCGAGCCGATGGCAACGATCGAAATACGAGACATTGATTGCGTAACGGATCTGGCCGAGGTAGAAGAGGCCATCAAAAGGGAGTTCCCTAGCGTGGGAAGGATCAAAGCGAGACTGACACCAGAAAACAACAGGGCACAACGCATGGCCATAGTTGACTTGACCGAAAAGGACGCCGAACAATTCCTGAACAAGGGCAAAGTACGAATAGGGTGGGTTGTCAGTAGGATACGGTGAAGAGCAACGCCTCTTCAATGTTTCCAATGCCTTGGTTATGGTCACACCACACAAGTATGCAAAGCACCCGATAGGGGTTCCCTATGTTACAAATGCGGTGAAATGGGACATAAAAGAAAAGAGTGTACGAAGGAGGCAAACTGTATTCTTTGCAAGGATGCTGATCCAAAACCTGATTTAGGACACGTCTTGGGATCAAGAAAATGCCGGGTGTTCCAGAAAACCCTAGCCAAGGCAAAATCAGAATTCCGATGACCCGCATCCTGCAGCTAAGCTTACACCGCAGTTCAACTGCCCAAAATCTGCTTGAGCAGTTTGCGAGGGACATGAAAGCCGACTTCTTGCTGCTGAGTGGGCAACACCATAATAAAAGTCCTGCATTATGGTATTCTGATGAAACTGGTACTGCCGCCATCTGGGTTCGTAACAGTGACTTTCAAGCGGAGAGTTGTGGACGGGAGTGTGTGTACCTAATGCCTAACGAATCGATATCATCTTTCCAAGCCAAGCTTAATGCTTTGGAGGGCGCTGTCTCGAACGCAGAGGCTAAAGGGGGGTGACTTTAACGCTAAAGCAATCGAATGGTGCATGCCTCAGACGGATCCGGGGGGAAAATGAGTCCTGGAAATGGCGGCCAGGACGGCCCTCGTCGTACTAAACTCCGAAAATACGCCGACTTTCCGCCGTATTGGTTGTGAGGGAACTATACCGGACGTGACATTCGCCTCGGAGTCCTTAGTACGGAGGATACACAACTGGAAAGTATTAGAGCACTACTCGCCAGTGATCGTCAGTGCATTCTGCTTGAGATCAGTGATGCTGTCTCCTGACGTCCGTGCTCTCGGCCTTCTACAACTGGATGGAACATCGGAAGGATGGATGTCGAGAGGTTCATCGAGGTGCTCACAGCAGGTGACCCGCTGCAGGGAGCTTCGGAGGGGACGGAAGAACTGGCAGCTCAAGATGTGGTGAACTCTACTATGAGCATCATTACGACTGCTTGCTGCGCTTCTATGCCCCGTCGAAGCCCCGGCACGGGAAGCCCCCAGTGTACTGGTGGCCTACTAAAATCGGTGAAAAGCAAAGGGATGTCACAAGCTTTGACATGAGGCTCAATGGGCGCGGAACAGTGACGAGGCATGCCACTGGGTGGCAGCATATAAGTTGGCCAGGAAATGCCTTCGCAAACTGATCAACAGTAGGAAGGCTCGCTGCTAGCAAGACCTAGTGGACAATGTGAACAAGGATCCATGGGGCCTTGGCTACAAGCTGGTCATGCGGAAGCTTGGTGCCCTACGGAAGCCTTGTACACATGACGCGGAAAAGATGGACGCAATAGTGCGGAGACTCTTCCCCACCCATCCCGTCCGTGTTGACGCTGTCCATGATGAAACAGCAGTCGAGTGCCCACTATTCACACAGAGGCATATAGTCATACCAAGCGACGGATCGTCCTGTTGGTGACACTCGAAGTCAGGAACGCCTTCAACTCCGCTAGACGGGTGGATATTCTGGATACGCTGGAACACCCTTTTCAAGTTCCAGAATTTCCAACGCGGACCGAAGCCTCCCTACGATATGACACAGGGCCAACGAAGGATGGAAATCACATCGAGTGTTGCCCAGGGATCTATCTTTGGTCCGGACCTGTGGAACGTGTCTTACGACGAGCTATTGAGACATGAGATGCCAGATGAGTCACGCTTGGTCAGCTATGCGGAGGATGTTGCGGCTTTGGTCGCTAGACGCACCGTTGAATAGGTGCAACTTAGGCTAGGTATGCTAACGTGCCGAGTGAGGGACTGGATGACTGCTCGCGCGCTCAGTTTAGCACTAGAGATAACCCAAGTTGTCATCTTGACAAAAAAGAGAATCCCTAGAGTAAGGGTGATCAGTATTGGAGACCTACGTGTACAAATTGAATCGAAACGAGCGGTGAAGTACCTGGGGCTACTGATCGACTCAAAGATGAGTTCCTCTGAGCAAATCAGGGCAATGGCTTAGAAGGCTGCTTCGGGAATATCGGCTCTGAGTCAACTTATGGCCACCGTAGAAGGACCTAGCCCGTCAAGAAGATGCCTCTTGATGAGTGTGGTAGGGTCAGTACGGAGCAGAAGTATGGGTCGACGCTCTCAGCAAGGAGATATACCCAAAATATTTGGCACAGGTACAGAGAAGAGAAGCACGGAGAATTGCATCTTCGTATCCGACAGTCCCTGATCCGGTGGTGAGAGTTATTTCAGGCGTGATACCTGTTGCCCTCCTTGCTAGAGAGTGCCGCGCTATTCACCTGCGCCAAAATGAGGACGCGAGGGTGATGGTTGTCAGCGAGGAGAGACAGCGCTCACCCAATGGTTGGCAGTAGTCTTGGGTTAATTGCACGAAGAGAAGGTGGACTGCGCGCCTCATCCCAGATGTGAGACCGTGGCTAAATCGAAGGCATGGTAAGACTGACTTCTATCTGACCCAGTTTTTGAGCGGGCATGGGCGTTTTCAGTCTTACCTGCACAAGATCGGTAAGTCATGGTCCCCCGATTGTCGGTTTTTCCCTGGAGAGGAAAAAAATGCCTGCCACGCATTTTTCGCGTGTACAAAATGGGTCAAGCTGCGAAGGAAAATCCACAGGGAGACAGGAGAGCTCACCCCAGATAATATAGTTGTGGTGATACTCGAATCGGTTGAAAAATGGAACCAGGTGGCACATTATCCTCGGGCAGTCCTAAAATATAAAAGGGACTCACAGCAGCTGGGTTGTTCGGGCTGGGGGATCACTTTTCTGGCACTTCCCCTTCCCCTCTTTCCTCCCGCTAGGAAAGAGATCCCCCAGCTTGAAGGCGCCTCACGGCGTAACGAAACGAGACCTGGCCTGAAGTAATGTGTCAAACAGTTCCAGGTTGTGTTCTCAGGTTGACACGGGAGGTGGTTAGTGGGTAGTCCAGTCACCTTCTTGCGAGCATAGGAGTCCCACACTCTGTTTATAAGTGGCACTCATCTCTCTACAACAAAAAAGTACTGTACCAAATAACGTTTTGCTTTGGCATTCGAGCCAAATTAATCCATCTCACCAAATGTCGATGACATCGATGACTTTCCAAGTCCGCATCAATAACCAACTCACCGATGCCTTTGACAAAAATATTGGACTAAAGCAAGGAGATGGACCGGCCCCATTGCTATTCAATTTGGCTCTGAAGTACGTCATAAGGAAGCTACCTGTTGATACATGAAGGGCATTACTATACAAGTTGCGCCAGGACAACATCTACATTTTGTCACGCTCATTAATAACTGCCAAAGAACTCTTCTTGAAACACAACAGCGAAGCAAAACTAGTAGGGCTACAAATCAGTGAAAATAAAGCAAAGCTCATGACACAGTTGAGGAAAAATACCTCAAATACGCAAAGTATCATACTTTGGTGAATAACTTGTTAAAAATGGGAGCACATTTATGTATTTGGGTGCCAAGATAACGGGAATCAGTAATCATCATCATCTATGGTACAACAGCCATAGTCGTGCCTTGGCCTCAGCATTAATCTCCTCCAATTATCACCTTTCCATGACCTTGTCTGCCAGTTGTTTGCTCCCAACAAGGATCTGCTGTCTGCTTCTATTGTGTCTTCACATCGAGTCCTTGGTCTTTCCACTGGATGTCTACCTTGCGGTTTGCCCGTCAATGTTCTTTTGGCGAATACAGTATTGAAAATGCTTGTAGATTTGTGTATCTAGGAGCCAAAATAATGAAAATAAAATATTTTTTTCAGCTTTAACGATCTTGAAGACCAGCTGCATACGCAGGAAAATAAAGCTCCAAGCATACAAATCTGTGATAAGACCTGTGTTAGATGGACCTTAACCCAAGCATCCACAAATATATTAGACACCTTCGAGTGACGGGCCCTGAGGCGAATAATTGGAGAGAAGCTAGTAGGGGACCAATTGTGAATTCAATCTAACCATGAAATTTTTTATGAGCCGAAGGTTTCAACAATTGGAAGACTGTGGAAACCGCAATGAGCTGGACACATAAATCGTATGGACGAACAATGGATACCTAAAATGGTATTCATTGCGAAAACGGAAGGCCGGAGACCAGTGGAGAAACCGAGGAAACGCTGGTCAGACTCGACTGACGAAGACAGTTTATTGCTGCTTGGATTTCGAAATTGAAGGACGTGGTCAATAGATCGAGACAGTTGGAGGCGCTATTTGCAGGAAGCGAAGGCCCGAGAGTTGTTGTAGTGCTATGAAGAAAAAGAGCACACCCAGGATCCTGGACCACAGTCAGCCAAGGTAGTCAAAATATCTTGCCATCCATGCAAAAAGATTGTCATGAACGGACAAGAACGTGTATCCTATGCCAACGCTCTAAGGTTTAGCGGCATGTGTTAACATCAATTTCAAATTTTACACCGCTGACAGTCAAATTTCGTCATGTATATCTGGATAACATTATCATGCCATATTCATCTGGATACCGAAACTACCTCACTTGCGTCAATCTGTTCACATTTTGGCCTGAAGCTTATTCAATGGTTAATCAAGAAGCTGGCACTGTTCCAAAAATATTTGATCCGGTTCGATCAGTCGTTTTGGACTCCCAGGGTAAGGGACAATGCGTATCACACTTATTTGGATCTTTCAGCTGATTAATGAATATAACATATAGAACAACAACAACGTATCACCTACTGGTCAACGGTATAGTCGAAGGACTACACAAACAACTCAAAGCAGCCATACGATGTCATCAAAGCGACATTTGGACGGATGTTTTGCCTATAGTTATCCTTGGCATATGTACAGCTTGAAGGAAGACATACTCGTACAAGCAACTACAGTAATACTAGTTGATGGCAAAAATATACTCCTACGTTTGCCAAGTGAATTTTTCGGACTATTAGCAGACGAAAGATTGAGGCAGGAAAATTTTATATAAAGATTATGGCGACATTTTCAAGACCTTCAATCAACACCGGTCAAGCGACACGGAGAAAAGAAAACGTTCATTTTCAAAGAGCTTGCAATATCCGTATACGTATTTCAGCGAAATGACCCACTGAAAAGCTCACTCCAAATACCTTACAATGGGTCATATAAAGCAATAAACAGAGGAAAGAAAATCTTTATCATCGACATCCATGTGAAACGCGCTACAGTTTCAATTGATCAGCTGAACCCCGCGTATGAACTGACAGAGCCAGAACCACACCAGCTGCCAAGACCAATGGTTGTGCCAGCAGGATCCGACAAAGGTCAACAACATCCACCTCCAAAATAGACAGAGGCTGAAGAACAAATTCCAAGACAATCAAGACGTCGATCATATTTTGTCAAGCGCTATCAAGCTGGTTTTAACTGAATTATTGCTTTTCTGTTGTGAATCTGTCATTGGCAGGGGATTACTGTGATGATGACACTGCCAATGATAGTTTCGGAATGGAAGCGATTTTAAATACGGTCAAAAAGACGATCAACATACATACGGTCAAAAACACGAACAACATATTTATTAATGATTGAACGATGAGCTGATTAAATCATAACTTAGAACAAGCGCGTGACGGTTTACAAGGTCATATCAACAAAGCTGAACAAAATGTCCGGAGCTCATTATCAACACTGGAACAAATAGATGCAGCAATATGCTCCCGCATTAATACCGCTCCAGGGCCAGCTACTGCAATTACCAGCCTTGTCAAATGCAAAGTCCAGTTGCCGTTGTTTAGTCATTGGAGCAGCTCGAAAAGGGCAGTCAGTTACTTGACTTTGAAATCTTATTAGAAATATTGAGCTCGTGATTTTTTTTTTCTGGTTGGGGGTTAAATGTCATTTATGCACTGAGTGTGGGACTTCAATACTCGCAAGCGACTGGACTATCCACTGAGAACCCGAGAGCCCAGCTTGGAACCGTTTGACATATCCTGGAACCGTTTACTTTCGGCTAGGCCTCGCCTTGTCACGTCGTGAGGTAAGCTCAAGCTGGGGATCCTTCTTCTAGCGGGAGGAGAAAAAGGAAGCGGCAGAAAAGCGATCCCCAAGCCCTGACGTCCCCGTCTGGTTTGAGTCCCTTTTATCTTTTAGAGCTGCCCGAACATAATGTGCCACCTGATTCCATTTGTCAACAGATTCAAGCACCACCACGACTATATTATCCGGGATGAGCTCTTCTTCTCCCTGTGGAGGTCCTGTCATAGCCTGTCCCATTTTTCGCACGCAAAAAATGTGTGGCAGACAACGCCTTCCTCTCCTGAATAAAACCGACAATCGCGGGATCATGGCACCAATCTTGATCTTGTACTGAAAATATCCATGCCCACACAAAATCTGGGTCAGACAGAAGTCAGTATCACCACGCCTTTGATTTAGCTTCGGTCTCACGTCCGAGATGAGGCACACAGTCTACCTTCCCCTCGTGCAATTCACCCAAGACTGCTGCCAATCGTTGATTGAGCACTATCTCTCCTCGTGGATAACCATCTTCCTCGCGTCCTCACTTCAACGCTAGTAAATAGTATGGCGCTCTCTAGCAAGGAAGGCAACAGGTATCACGCCTGCAACAACTCTCACCGCCGAGTCAGAGACTGTCGAATATGAAGATGAAATCCTCAGTGCTCCTCCAATCTGTACCTGTACCAAGCGTTTTCGGTATACTTTTTTACTGAGAGCGTCACCCCATATTTCTGCTCCGTATAGTAGCACTCATCAAGAGGCGTCTCCTTGATGGGTTGGGATCTTGTGATATTAAATGGACTAGTTGTCTAGTTCAATTCATTGTTAATTACAAGAATTTATTCCAAATTTTAAGGGATGTTTTGAGGGTCTTTCTATCGTGTGGCCTGTAAAACATTTTTTTCAAATGCGATTTCTTCAAAACAAGATTTTTAGGGTTCTATACTATTTACTTACAAAACTCTTCAGTTTTTCCTTTCTGTCGGTCTTTCCATCGGTTCATCTATTTTTCAGAACAGCTTTCTCCGAAACTGAAGGGTTTTCCAATAAGAGGTGTTATTTTGAATAGCCCATTATATATTTGAAGCTGTCATTTTTTGACTTTTGACAAGTGAAAACTACGCCAATTATGAAAATGGAACAAAACATACTTCAACAATGCATTGAAATTATTAAAATTCACTATAAAAATGGTGAAAATTTGGCTGAGACGTTTCGTAGAATTCGAACATTTTGGGTCGTCGTGAAGCACCTTATCACATTTAACGGCATACCTTTTTCTTCATAATTAAATAAACATCCGATCAGTAATATTAAAAAATGGTATTTTTCTTTTAATATCAAAATATCACCTCTTATTGGAAAACCCTGTATACGAGCTACAGAAACCATACTTTGTAGGTGGATCAGAATTGCTGTCCCCTTGCAAATTTAAGCATCAATAATTTCTTCAATGTGTAAGGAGGGGCCCATATCGGAAGCGGAGCCACAAAATTTTTTTATTGAAGGTAGCTGTGTGAGGTGTGCAATGAAACGTCTTGATGAGAACTTTCCAAAAAAGGCCCTAAAACAATGTCACCAGCTTCGTGGAGTGCAGGAGGAGGGAAATTATTTGAAAAGTTTGACACAGAAGAGAAGTATATTTTGTTTTAAAACTATATTCAAATCTATAAAGATTTAAGGCGAAAACTTTGGTGTCCAGAGTATACAAAACAGTCTGATGGTCAGCTGAGATGTGTATAAGCACATACCTTCCATAATTACCAAGACGATTTTTCAAACAAACTTTCTATATTTAATTGAAGATATGCATGAAATAATATACATTTCTACGTGATCAAAACAAAAAATTAGCAAAATAACTAAAAAACGCAGTACTAAACGTATTTTCCCCGTAAAATGGGATATATCGTTAGCAGCAAATGTATCTTGTCTGATTACCTATTATACGAGTACAGCTGTGTAACTAGGTGGGTGTAATGACTAATTACTGTAAAAACAACAACTTCATTAAGATAGCACCCAAGGAACAAAGAGCAAAGTGAGGTACTTCCTACCTTCAAATAATGAAAAGATCAATCTTATATTACGCATGCATGCATGATCAAAGAAAGTTAAAATAGATGTCAGTAAAGGTTGGGCCCATATCAAATGCTGACTAATGGTCAACTTAATCGACTGATGATGGTAGCTTATAATTTAAACATACGTACTCGTGCATGCACTTACATATATTGATTATCCAATGAATCAACTGATTCATTTCATTATAGGCAATTTAATTTCAGATTCCCAGATTGTACTGGTCATACAAAAAATTGCCTTTACTACTTCCTTAAAAAAAAATCTTACCCAATTCAATGTATCTATTTTCATCTTTCCAATTCTCTCATCGCTGCATAATTCAACAGTAGTTAAAAGTTATTTTCATGATAATTAACAACAAAGATTTGTACATCCATAAACGAAATAACTTCCGAAAATCAGATGGAACATAATCATTATGTAAACAATCAGAACAAAGGAGTGCAACGTTATGCCTCAAGGACTTTTCCCATCCTAATTTGTATTTGACGACGACGATGAAAAAACAAACATTGGAATATTTGAGAAAGGAAAACAGTTTAAATCTTGCAAACTTCGCTGCAACCAAAATATAAAAAAAAAAAATTCCTCAGGCAGAGGCTTTCGAATGAAGTTTTTTGAACTAGAGAAAATTCGAATTTGTTTGTAATTGTTAGGTGTGATGATGAGAAAAAAAATCTTTTTCGGCAATTTTATTATAAAAAATTGTTTTTTGTTGGCAAGCAGAAGTGAATTTTGAGATGCGTTAGAGGAAACATTCATTTGAATTTAAAATTTGAAAATGTTTTGCGTCACTGATGGTGCAATCTTACAAGTTTTCATACTTCCGAAGCACTTAAAAGCATAAGTAACTCAATTACCATCCAATCCGTTGCGTGTATGCTTACATGAACACATCCACGAATGGTAATCCGATACAACTGGGAATAAATAGCATTGCAAATAGTGCAATACGGATTGCAATAAAACGGAGGGCGATTTGGCGGTTTCTCCTCTGTCCTGTTTGAAAACGAGAAAAAAGGTTTCGGAAACTGTGGTTTTCTACTCTCACGTAGCGAAAAGTTTGCAGCAAATTTTTGACTCACTTACTAGGCTGAGATACATTCACCCCAAAATTATACAAGGATTGTTTTAACGAACCCTTTTTTCTCGTAAATATCTTTGCACATATTCTTTGCTGGTAAATACAATTGATGATCAGTTGATGCCTCTCAAATTCATTTATCTTGTCGCTATGTGATTTGATACAGTTTTCGAAAATCCATTCAAGCATCACAAACGATCTGTTACCCTTCTTCAGATTCTTTGTGCGCAAACGATAAGACACCGGGGTTGAAAGTTGCAATGAGGCATGCAGAAGATAAACTACCTCAGGCGATAAATATAATCAAATCTCAATTAAGAGAGACATTCCCTTGTTAAACTAAATACTTCTTGCAATGATAAATTTTTTGGTACTTTCGACAGGCGTGTGATATTTTGTTTTCCAAACGTAACAAAACCGTTTCGAATTCACTCAAGTGTAACATAAATCACTTGATTTTAATTGATGAGATTTTTGTAAGGCAAAAATTGTCTAAGTGAATTCCTGCTAGGGTTAACATTTTTCTCAACATGTTCATGATCTTGAAGAGAGACTGATGGAAAACTTTTCAAAATTGCTGTGGATTTAGAATATTCCTGAGAAGGCAAAATAACTTCAGGAAATCTTCACGAAATTAATAAATTAACGATTCACGAGCATTCTATCGAAGACAAATGGTGACCCATCATTGTGAATACCGACACACCAAAAAAGTTAAGGCAAAAAAGTAGGAATGCTCCTCCCAGAAGAATTTGTAAACAAATTATTAGACCAAGGAATGCTTTCTGATGAATGCCGACAACTTGGCTCATGCATAAATTCCCTAAGTTGATTTAGAAATAATAAAATAAAGCTCATGACGCAGTTGAGGAAAAAATGTGAGCGAATTTGTGTATCTAGGCACCAAAATGATGAGAATTAGTAATAAAAGAGACGCAGCTCGCAAATAAAATATTTTATTTAGTTTTGACGATCTTGAAGACCAGCTGCATACACAGGAAAACAAAGCTCCAAGTCAACAAATCTGTGATAAGACCTGTGTTATGCTATGGGTGTGGAACATGGACCCTCACCCAAGCATTCGCAAATATATTGAACGCGTTTGAGCGACGGGTCCTGAGGTGAATAATCGGAGAGAAGCTAGACGGGGACCAATGGTGAATTGGATCCAACCATGAAATTTTTAACGACAGGACGAGTTCTCAACGATTGTCGAACTGCGGAAGCTGCAATGGGCTGGACACATGAATTGTATGGTCGAAATACGGATATCCAAAAAGGTATGCGTTGGGAAAACTAAAGTTTAAGACCAGTGGGGAAACCGAGGAAACACTGGTCTGAATCGGTCGACGAAGACAGTTCATCGTTGTTCGGATTTCGAAATTGGAGGACGCGGTCAATGGACCGAGACAGTTGGAGGCACTTTTTGCAGGAAGTGAAGCACCAAGAGAGGCTAAAGTGTTACGAAAAAGAAGAAGAAACTAAAATTTCCATGTTTTTAAATTCACCACAAAGTTATTTGACCTGATTATTTGAATGGCCATACTAAAATATTCATGTTACATATAATTTCTGAAATTTTCATCAAAATATGTTGGTGTCTGTAAGCATCATCATCTATGATGTGCCAAAATTAGGTGGTAGTGGATCGTCAAATAGTTTAGGCAACTCATTGCTTTAACGTACTCTCCACTCTATTCCTCCTTTCACTGGGCCGTCGATTTCCCGGAGCACTTTGCATTCAAATGCGTCCACTTCCCTTTCAGATTTGCTCATCAGGGTCCATGTTTCACTTCTATTTAACAGCACAGGTTTGACTAGTGTTTTGTTAATGCAGAGCTTATTGTGCCTGTGCACTACTCTGGACTTTGTTTTTTTTTTTTTGTCGTTGTTAAGTGCATGTCATTTGCACACTGAGTGTTGGACTTCCATGCTCATAAGTGACCAGATTACCTACTAAATACCTCCCCTGTCAACACAAGAACCCAGCCTGGAACCCTTTGACACATTACTTCAGACCAGGTCTCGATTTGTTAAACCGTGAGGTGTCTTCAAGCTGGGGGATCCCTCTTCTAGCGGGAAGGAAAAGAGGAGGAGGTTTGGCCAAACAAGTTTTCCCCCAGCCCCAACGCTCCTGACTGCTGCGAGTCCTTTTACCCGAGCACCAATGCGCCTATACTATTCAAAGTGAGCTCTCCCGTCTCCCTGTAGAGGTCCTTATGCAGTCTGTCCCATTTTGTGCTCGCAAAAAATGTGCGACAGGCATTGTCTTCCTCTCCTGGGAAAAATCGACAATCGAGGGATCGTGACTTACCAATCTTGTGTGGGTAAGACTGAAGACACATATGGATGGTCTGTAATGATTTTCGTTTACGTCCGCGGTATTGTTATTTCGTGGATTAGGTCCCGTCATGCGAAGTTGTGGACGGAAGATTCCACGCCATTCATCTAGCCGTTCTTACCTACGGGCGTGGAGCTATAACCCCTGTACGGTGTAAATGGGCGCATGAAGGAGACTGTTCTGAAGCTCCCAACGCATATTCTCCCTGATGATTTCCACCAGTTTGTCCTCGGACATGGGTATTCGTAACCGAGTGCTTAGGCGCAATATACTAGTATAATACTGGTCGAATGGTTCGTGGGCACCTTGGTTGTATTTTCTCAGTTGTTCCTGTAGCTCCCTTTCAGTGAAACCGTCTTCAAAGCGACTGCGGAAAGCTGCACAGAACGAATTCCAGTTGGTGAGTGGTATTCATTCCTTGAAGCTCCAGTACCACTCGGCAGCATCTCCGCTGAACGGGAGGTGTGCATGTCTAAGGAATGCCAAGAAGTCGCCTCCTTGTGTGCTGGTGACTAGAGCCTGAATTCTAAATAGGAACCGGCTCACCGGTGTCGTTGAGTTAAAGCCGGTGAAGCTAAGTCGCCAAATCTCGATGATGTGAGGCGTACGGACTCGGACTGGTGTCGATACATTCGCAGGGCGAATTGCATCATCGATGGGCCCGCTATAAGGGACAAATTCAAGCATTGTAGGTATCAGTGGAGGTGCGGTGCTGTATCGAGATCGATACTCGGGGGCCCTAGGATCCATTCCCGAGTTCCTTGGATGGTCGGTCCGATTATAAGCCGGTCTAGAGTGGGGCAAAGCCGCACTGGGATTTGGCTCCCAGCCAGATGGCTGGGGGTTGGCTGATCTGGATGTCCTCGAAGCCTCTCTCCAAGTGTCCGATCCTCTCGGACAACCCTTGCAGTAACGTCAGGATTGTGCTATTGACGGAGTTGGTGGAAGGCGCTGTTGTGGCCTCGGCTGGTACACCGGCAACAGGAACTTCTCCGCCCACGGCTCCTTGGATGTCCAGTAGCAGTTGAGGTGGTTCAGCATTTTGAGGTTCCTTCGCCACTGCTTCGTGCGTCGGGACGTGCCCTCCTAGGGGGGCGTCTATGGCAGTTCGGTCGATCGGGCGTTGATGTAAGGGACAGAGGGTGGATGTCAATAGGAGCTGCTGGACACAGGTGCGGTGGAACAAGTGTCCGCACTCCAATCGTACACTTGATGTGCCCTCTACCACGTCTTCGGAGCAGATCCCGCAATTCGCTGGTTGGACCATTTCGGATTGGATCCTGCGCTTCTCCGGAGTCTGCTTTGTTGCCATGGTGGGTTTTGTCTTGGGTTGGTCGTTGCTCTTAACGGTGGGTATGTATAGATAACTCCTAAATATAAGAAAAATAACAAACTTGAAGGGGTTTATTAAGTGGCTGATTGTGGCGAGCTTTTGGCTATATATAAAAACAAGTTGGGTAAACAGACCTACGCTCATGTCAGAAGGGTTTTGTATTCAATTTACAAAATGTAGTCACCAGATCGAATCAAATCAAGAAACATGTCAAAGACGATTTTATTGGAGAAAATATGAAATGCGAAGATCATACTATTTTTAACAAAGTTCAATGAATTTCGACTTTGAGGTTTTTGGTATTGTTATACTCATAAATATCTCCCTTGATTATTATTTCAGATGTCCACCTGCGACGGAGGAAACACATTTTTCATGTATTTCCCCCCTGTGCCCCCACTGAAACAAAAACTGACAGATCAACAACTGTTTTGAAAAGCTCCCATGAAAACTTTAATTTCATACTCATATCGGCTACGTTTAATGAATTTTTTTTCAGGGGCCACTCTCCTGTGCTGAAATCATCGATTCATGGCCAATTTTTCGAATCCTAGAATGGTTACAAAACCCTTTTGCTAGGAGCTCTCTCCCACCTCCTTGACTTATTTCACTTATGAGCATTAATTGTAGGTACTCATCTTCAGTCATTCATTCAATTGAATCAAGTGTTCAAAGCATGCACCTTGAACGTTGAAGTTGGGAAAAAATAACTCCAAATTATTCAATTTTCGCATTTAAAACAGCCACTATTTTGTTTTACGATTACTGATACTACTAGCTGAACCGATTCTCAAAGATACGCATGACGCCTATCATTCCTGAAATTTTCATGCAAATCCTAGCAAAACTGTAGTGTCTGAGTCGGTAAAAAGCGCATGTTGTTCCATAGCCATATGTTGCCATAGTAATACACTCAGCGCATATTGTTCCATAGTAATACAGGAAAATTCAAACCGCTAGAACTTCGCTAAATATTATTCAATCTTTATGAAACTTACAGGATAGATTGATCTTATAAATAGACATCTACGTACTGAATTTTATTGAATTTAAGGGTACCGTTAAGATTTTATTCAAGAAAACATAAAATCGATAAATCATACTATTACTAACAAAGTTGAGTGAATTGCGACTTCTCATGTATTTGTTGTTATTGTACGCACCAAGGCCTACATCCCTGATTTTTTTCAGATTTTTCCGATCCCAGGTGTCCAATCGCGAGGGGGGGGACACAAATTTTTCATGTATTTCCCCTCCCTGTGTGCCCCTCGAAGCAAATTTTGCCAAACTAAGACCTGTTTTGAAAGTTCTTATCAAGATCTTTCATTTGATACCCATATCGGCTACCTTCAATGAAATTTTTTTTTCGGGGGGTCACTCTCCTATATGGGGAGACCCCCCTTAAATACCTTATAAAATTTTTTTGTAGTTGAACTTTGCAGAGATCACCACTTTACACCTACACACAAAATTTAATGGTTCTAGCTTAAGTAGTTTCCGAGAAAAACTGCTGTGACACACGGACGGACGGACGGACGGACAGACGGACAGACGGACAGACTGGTCGCGAAACTAGTAGGGTTTTGTAAAATTATTTTACAAAGCCCTAAAAAATTATTTATCAAACACTTTCCTTCTCAGCGGTGCCGACTCCTCCATAGGAAAATGAGAGCGAATGGTAGTCTGCCGAGAAAAGGGTGCTTCCGGCCAATTTAAAAATTTATCTCCAAAACCACATACATAACAAAACCGTCTCTAAGCTACGTTAATTGACTCGACGAGACAAGTGGTAGCGTTACCGTAACAAGCTTTCTACGCGGTCGAAAATCCCGACACGTGGAAGTATTCCGGGCTTTGCAACTCCAGCATATGCCACCGAAATTCGAACCAAAACCATTCGTCTATCACGCATAAAAAGATGAGTAGAATCCTTCCGGCAAGGTAGCCTTCTATTTTCTTGAGAGTCCAGGCCGATAGGAGAAACCCATCTGGCTGACAGTTCCATCAAGAAAATAAAAGGTCCTTACAGGTATCAACCTGGGACAAAACATCGGAAGGACTCTGTCGCGAAAAAAAAATGAAACAAAGGAAAACGGAAGCTACAACTCACATGAAGCGACTGCAAGTGTGTGTAACACAACTCCACTGCGCCTGTCTGTGGGGCTCGAGTATCAAAGTACCTTACTTCATCCATAAAGGACCAACTCGTCAGAAGACGCGAATCTTTTACCCCCCTAGGATGTTTTAGGCCCCACGTTGGGCACCATTTGTAATGATTTCCGGTTTCGTTCGAGCGAACGTAAAAGAAAATCATTACAGGTCTTATATATGGGATGAGGCATGAAGTTCACCTTCCCTTCGTGTATTTTACCCAAGACTGCTGCCAATCGTTGAATGAGTGCTGACCCTCCTCGCAGATAAGTGTCTCCCTCGCATCCTCGTTTCGATGTAGGTAAATAGCGTGGCACTATCTATCAAGGAGGGCAACATGTATCACACCTGCTATAACTCTCACCGCCGAGTCAAAGACTGTTGGATATGCAGATGCAATCCTCAGTGCTGCTTTTCTCTGTACCTGTACCAAGTGTTTCCGTACACCTTCTTACTGAGAGCGTGGTCCCATATTTTGGCGCCGTACAGTACTCATCAAGAGGCGTCTTCTTGATGAGTATGGCCCCTCGTTCGCCATAAGCAGACTCAGAGCCGATTCCCCCGGAGCAGCTTTCTCAGCCATTACCTTGATTTGTTCAGAGAAACTCCTCTTCGAGGAGATCAGTAGCCATAGGTACCTCACCGCTGGCTTCAATTCGATTGGTATGTCTCCAATACTGATCATCCTTACTCTAGGGACTCTCTTTATTGTCACGATAACCACTTAGGCTTTCTCCAGTGCTATGCTGAGCATGCTAGCAGTCATGCAGTCTCTCACTCGGCGCATTAGCATACCTAGACTACAGGTGAGTAGCGTTAGGCATGGATAATGGATTCCAATTCCAAGGAGATTTGGGACGGAGTGAATGAGCTAAAAATCCACTGCAATTTGATCAGAACTATGATTTCGAACAACCAAACAATCAAATTGCAAACCAAATTGTCGAAACACTAGGCCAAAGTTCTAAAATAGCCATAAACTTACGGTCGATTACGCTTTGGGATGCAGCACCAGGACGAAGGGGAGATTGAGTTGTGGAAGGATAGGAATAAAAATATTGGCGAAGCAGAAGAAATACAGGAGTAGTAGTAAAACTTCAAGAGAGAATAGAATTCTAGGATAAGTCTGGCGGGAAATTGAAAACCATGGATGGAAGGGATCCAGCGATGAAGGCTTCTAGCGGAAAAATTCTGTGAGTCAAAGGGGCTCCTAATTATGATTGTGTTAATTCTTTTTTTAGAAATTTAATATTACTGTGTAATTCGGTGAAAAATAGAATTTAAGATCAGTTAATTTAAAAGTGTATTGGTCGTTCGTATAGCGTGCTCTTTGGCTGAAGTGGAACTTCACAGGTGGTCAGATAGTTGGACGATATTGGTGATTTTGAGAATCTTAAACACAGCACCCCCGTGGTTGGAAGGGTCGTTCTCTTTTACCAGGGAGCGTCATTGAATTGATTTCGTTTTGTGGGAGTTTTAAAGTGAATGGAAGTTTCTTCCCCTTCGACGGGGAGTGAATTGGAAAAAAGAAAGAAAAGAAAGTAAATTGTTTTGATTTGTTTTTGTTTATAGTCCGAGTGGAAGGAAGTTCATAGAGGTCGAAGCTTCATCCATTAACGGAAATTGTTGAATTGAATAGGTGTATGAGTAGCGATCGAGCAGAGTATCCTGACGAGCCGCAATTATTACTTGGCGACTGATCTCTGGCTCTCCTAGCCTAAAGCGACTAGTAGCTACGTTGATCTTCGAGTGAGCTGCCAGAGCTGTCGGTCCCAGTCGGAATACACTCAACGTGGAAATCTGTTGTGTTAATATTATAATTAATTTTTGAATAGTGTCTTAATTTTGGATAGAATTGTTTCATATTTTTGTGCACCCACTTTCATTCGCCAATTGTCCTTATAGACCCACATATCGTTGAATATTCTCAGAAAGTTTCTGTACAAATTATCAGGTCATCAGCAAATGCTACTAATGATTGCGTTGGCCACATCTGAAAATCAAAATCATTCATTAGTTTGCGAATGAAATTGGACAAGAGCAGGGGTGCAATAACTGCTTCTTGCTGTAGACGATTCAAGACCTTAAAATCGGCTTTTGTCGTCAGATTACAAGAAACTATTTGCTATACAACATAATATAGGGTTTTGCATTGAGGACATAGCAATTTTGTGTCTTTTTATGAATGCACCCTTGAACTGTTTAATGAATTGTCAATGATGAATAAACTCTTTTAATGAATTGTCAATGTCAAAACGTTCGACAAAGCCAACATTTTTATCACAGTAAATTTCACGAAACAGCGACATTTGGAAAAATTGCTACCGAGATTCTGAGTTGGTAGTCGCAACTTTAAAAGCGGTTACTCCAATTTCTAGCCGTAATAACCGTCTCAACCGACAAGTTGCACAAAGTCAACGTCAGAAGCATTTTATTCAATAATAATCGTTATAAATTTTGAAAGAATATAAAGCAATTTTCAAACAATAAAATTACTAAAACTTAATGGCCCAAATGGCTCTCTAAATTGATACGTTATCAATGAAACACATTTAATGAAAAACAACCATAGCAAATTCAAATTAATTAAAATTATTACATATTTTTTGATTCAATTGGAAAAAGGAGAAAAAATCAATCAACACTGTTCAAACTACGCATAATATGTTGTAACCAAATTTTAATCAAATTCAATCAAAAAACGTTATCTTATCCTGAAGTCTAACCTTAATTCTTATAATAAACAGACAACAACACTAAATGTAGCAATAATGAACTGAAACTCAAAACAAAATAACAAAAAACAAACACAAACAATTTAGACATTGTTATTCAGTCACCAATACCTAGATTCCTTCGTCTTAGCTCGACCAGCCTCAACGAATCTTCCAACTGAGTATCTCCATTGAAATTATTGGTCTTGTGAACTCAAACTAGGAGGATATTTTATCTTCTTATCGGTGGCCCGTCGATATATGTGATATATGATTGAGACACCATCAGAATCAAAAACATACCGATTCATGTCCAAATACACAAATGCTTCAGGAGAAACGAAGTCAGTAGTGAGGCAAGTCGCAATATACCCATCTGTAGGGTAGAATGACTGTAAAATACGGGGGTTCCACAGACAGTTACAGATCTTGGAGATGTTTCGTTATGAAGATATCGAGTCTTATCACTTTAGCAGCTTGATGAATTCTTCTATTCAATATATAATGCTTCCAATCGGTCTCAGGCTTTCTGTACAATCCAGTACATGCACGAAGCCATTTCATTTCAAAAACTCTTAATCTTTCCATAGTACTAGCACTCTGGTTTTACTAGATCTGACATCCATATGTCAAAACTGGTCCAACCAGGACCTTGTAACAGATAATTTTATCCTTCTGATTCATGCAGCTGGAATGAAAGAGTCGTCGAAGGGCCATGGCTACTTTTTTGCTTTACTGAGCATGATTTCGATATGTTCAGTACAGTACAGATACTGGTCGAGATTAACACTGAGGTACCGAACACATGGCTTATGTGGAACCCATTCTGAACTACCCTTACCAGCCATAATGTGGAAATTCTTGTAATTTCCTTTCAGGTCTTGACGGGCCGCTGATAGCGTTGTACGAAACAAGATAGTTTCGCACTTCTGCGCACTGATTTTCATTGACCAATTGTCAGTGTACAACTGCACATCATTGAAAAGTTTTTGAAGATTGCTATGAACTATTGTAGCTTTTAGGTCCACCGTATTAAATCATCATCATTAAATCATCAGCAAATACTACCAATCATCTCGTTGGTGAGACGTTAAAATCAAAGCCGTTCAATAGCTTGCCAATGAATATTGAGAAAAACAGAGGCATAGTAACTATTCCTACCGTAGACCATTCAATACCTTGATGTGACGCACTGTCGTCAGATTTCCATCAGTAACAAGAAATGATTTCCCGCTAAACATGTTGCATATCATGGCGACAAGGTGACTGGGGAACCTGTCCTGAAGGAGTTTAAAAATTAGTCCATCTGACCACACCATATCGAAGGCTTTCTCCATATCAATGAGCCATGCTCCCATACATTCTGTACTTTTTAGTTTCCAACAGATGTCAGAGGTTACTTTCGTTATCGCATGTGTGGTCGAATACCTGACATAAAAACCAAATTGATAATTCAGCATCAACTAATATTTCTCAATGTGGGCGTTCAGTGCTTTGTTTAGTATCATTTCAGACACTTTGCTGATATTAGGCAACAAAATAATTGGGCGATAGCTTTTGGGTAGGAAGATTATTATCCTTTATTCAAGGTTGGAAATATGTTTGCCTTTTTCCACTTATTTTGGAAATATAAATTGCTCAACATGCTGTTGAGCCATATACAATAGTTCCTAATAGCAACCATGCAAGTCACTGCAGTTGCAGACATTCTTTTTTTATGGTAGAGGGTTCTTTAACCCGGAGTGGTGTTCTGAGGCCGGCTAGTGCTCATTTGTGTTGTGCATTTCCGCGAAATTTACTTCCCGTGCTGGGCCACCTTACCTAAACACCTGAAAACTGACACACAATTGGGAAGGAAAGGATACGGGGGGCCATTTAGAAAAATGAAAAATAGTTTCTTAATAATGCATAGCCGTTTTATTTAAGTCAACAAAATTTAATACAAATTTATAAATTCTATTAAAAAAAATTCAAAGTCCCGCATTTTCAACAACTTAGTAATAAAATAAAACAGTCCTTAGAAAAATAATTTTATTTCACTTTTCTATTTTTTCTCCTCTACCGCTTATATAGTTTATGAGTCCCGACACTTGATTGCTCAAACATTTTGCTTACGATCGGCTCGTTTATGCACTATTAATTATTACACTATTAATTATTACTGTGTATATATATATATATATATATATATATATATATATTAATTATTACTATACATATAGACTAATTCGGTGGCTAGATTATCAGATATATTCCTTGTTTTTTTATTTCATTCCTTTTGTGAAACAAAGTTGAGACTATTCTAGGACTTTTGCCTTTACTATTTGTCTGAAACTCGAATTCAACTTTAATGCATCGATGCCACAAGCAAAAATTAATATCTGTCCGAACTCAACTTATATTCACGGGTAACACAAGCAAAAATTAATTAATTTATTAATTCACAGAACATCTTCCTTTTCCACTTTTAAAAGTCGTCATCCTCACCGAACTTCCGCTGCCAACTTTTTCTATCAAATCACTGTCTCCATCCTGCAACCATTTTTTTCAATCATTCGCTGCCGTACAAAGGTTATATAATTGAAGTTCATTACACCTCAATCCCGTTCCCCCAATTCATTTTTTGACTTTCACCAAATGCATATTTGGCAATTTGTATGTAACCATGATAACGCAAAACGTCATACATACTAAAACAATTACATTTGATGAGACTTAAAAGATTTCCTTGCCCCCGGGGAATTTCAAGCCCCCGGTTCCAGTAGACTCCCCAGATTGAAAGTCCGACAAATTAGCAACTATACTAGCTTCCGATATTCTCCATTCATCAAACAGCAAGCAAATTTTACAAGCCTGCGTGGATATCGTTACAATGGGTGATGGAGTAGAAGGGTCGTGGAGGAATCAAATCGTATAATGGTTTGATAATTTTGGTAAAGAATAAAAAGTCATTAATAAGAAAGAAAAAATGAGATTTTGTTAAGAGGAAGTAAAAGTTATTATAAATTTGTTTTAGTTTAAAATAAGATAGAAAATGTAAAATTAATGATGACGGAGAATCGAAGAATAGGTAAATGATTAAATATTTTTAATATGACTCGCAACACAACCTTAGAAAAATGCCGGAGAACTATCTTCCGAATATCGTTTGAACCGGATGAATTCTTGATGTTTATTCTGTGAAATATGAGATACAGGCCCTCCTAGCTCACAAAATAATGAATAAGATTCAAGTTCGATATGAGGTCCGAGGTTAAAGTGTCATTGATTTGAAGTCGGAAACTTCTGCTTCAGTGGCCTCTGAAAGTTCTTGATTCTCTCTCTCTCAGAGTTTGGTAGTTGTGTTCCTATCACGTCAAGTTTCTGCAATCAATCACATATAATCCGGTTTCCATTTCTGTCCAGAGGCGTACTATTAATTTCGATACCTGCCCAATTGGGAAGGACTATCTCATCACTAGCATCTTCAAGATTCGATACGCTCACTCGAGACTTCTCACGGAATATCCTATTCACTTTTGTGAAAATGCCACCTAAGGGGAATACTACTGTGACCAAAAAATAAGGTGACATTTGAATTTAAACTGCGCGTCGAAGGATTTGGAATTTTTTTCCCAGGTTGGAAGTACTGTCAGTGACATCTATGTCAAATTTACATGTCAAAATATTCATTAGTGTTTGAGATACGCGTCGTTTCCGGGATGGCCTTCAGTTCGGTCTTCGCTGTGGCTTAAATCTCCTCTATCGTATCAAAGCGGTGACCCCGGAGCGGTCTTTTGAGCTTGCTGAACAGCCAGAAGTCGCACGGCGCAGGTGAATATGGTGGTTGCGGAATGACATGGGTTGAGTTTTTGGTGAAATCATCATGAATTACGAGTGCAGTATGGGATGGTGCATTATCGTGGTGTAAAAACCAAGAATTGTCTTTCCACAATCCCGGCTTTTTTAGGCGGATAGCTTTACGCAAACGACGCATAATGTTCAAATAATATTCCTTGTTGACTGTTTGGCTCGGCGGAAGGAATTCATAATGCACAACACCGCGATAATCGAAGAAGAAAAGAGGTTGATAGTCGCCCAGGACGCTCTTTGTCTTCGACACGTTCATGGCCGGCTTGGAACTCACTATACCACTTGTAAACAATTTTTTAGACAAAACCTCATCACCAAAGGCTTTTTGCACTATTTTCAACGTATCCGCAGCAGAAAATTGATCCCGCAAACAAAATTTAATGCAAATTCAACAAGTTTCGACATCGCAAAAACGAAAAACTCACTTTTAGCAGCTCACAAAACGACGCGTATCTCAAACACTAATGAATATTTTGACATGTAAATTTAACATAGATGTCCCTGACAGTACTACCAACCTAAAAAAAAAATTATTCTCCAAATTCTTGGACGTGCACAGTTTAAATTCAAATGTCACCTTATTTTTTGGTCACAGTAGTATATCCTTCAGTTTTACTGCCCATTGATTGCTGACATTACTCCTGAAGCACGAACGGTTTAAGTTTCGGACATTCTTCAAGTGTAACTTCAACAAAGCTTACAAGGGATGGTTGTAGTCCAAAAATCGACAGTAAATATTGTTGACGCGTGTGAGAAGCAGACTTTGCAATCTTTTTAACTTTGCTGTGGTTAGTGTTTCATATCCTTCCATATTGTTTTGATGCTTAATCTGCGAGCTACTTTCTTACTTCGAAAATAGAGATCTATTTCGTCATTGGTTAGATCTCTGTCATTGAGAACTATTGGACAAGAGTTGCCATCATCAGAAAGAGGACACATCTTTCATGTTGAACTAAATGAGGAAGACTTTATCCCTTTGATGATTTATTTCCATTTAAATTGCGTTATGGTCGCTATCATAAATGAGGACCTGCAGTTTCCATTGAGGACTAACTGAATTCAAGTTTTGCATTAGCAATGCAGAAGCCCAAATATAAATTTGTCTTACAGTTTGTTGGGAACTCCGACCCATATAGATTGCAACTGTTTTCAATTTGGTTCTCTGTTATCTACGATTTCAGGAATACAGCTCTTGGATTATGGTTGGCGTTCAGCCATAATGTATACAGTTCATTCAGGTTACCGGCAAGAATATAATAACTATCCAGCTTGCTCAATTTGAGTATCTCAAACGAGGAATCAAGCTCCTCCTTGAACTTAAAACGTTTTGACCAGCTGCATAAGCAGAGATAATGAAGAAGTTATCCCCACCTGGCAGGGGCATTTTGAGAATGGACACTTCAAGAGACTCAAAGTTTCTGTATTCAACTTTGTCAATATTTTGGAAACGGTAAGGTCTCCTGACCGAGACAGTTGGAGGCGCTATTTGCAGGAAGCGAAGACCCAAGAGGGGTCCGCCTTGAATGTCATGGAGTGCCATAAATTGAGGTTGGTTTTAGTGAGAAGCATGATGTCAGACTGTTGCTTGACAATGAGTTCCAGGAGAGAGTCATGTTGATGTAGAGTAACAATGAAGTTGACGTTGATTGAGATGAGATGAAGCCCATCAATGGGAATATAACGGGATGACAAATTATCTCTAAGCATTTGAAAGATGAAAACGTTTAAAATATAGTTAATTTTTGAATCTTGTTTGTTGAATCTTTCTGATACAGAATATAGTTACTGGTAAATTTTAAGAAGCAGTTCATTGCCGCCACTTACAATATTTGAATTATTTATAGCATTGTTTGCTGGTCCACGCTTTACGAAGTGAGAAGGTATCGCACTGCGGTAGACTTCCGTGTGCTCTGAAATAAATTTAAATTTTGCATCTTAATATCGGGGGCATCCTCGACATGATGTTGAATAACCAAATACATCGCAGTTGACGCAGTATAATTTTTCTTTAGGCTCTATCTGAGCCAATTTACACTCACGGGCGCATGAATTTCTTTGCATTTTACGCACTGATAGTGCATGGCGCATTTGGCAACCGAATAAACAAATTTTTAACACCGATAGCATTGGTTGACCTCTCTTTCCTGGGGGCGTTCCCACCTCACTACTCTGAAATTCAAGTACCTTCTCTGTTGAAGGGCACTAGGACATCTTTTATTAGAAATGATGAATCAGATGAATCCTCTTGATGCAAAGGTTTTGACAGAAATGAATTCAAGTTCTGGTGCAGCTTCCTTGAAGGCCTGAAAGAGATTGACCGTACCCTCTCCGCAGTCCAGACTATTCAACAGAAAGGTCTGTTTTTCGCTTTTCGGGGCATAGGTAGACTGCGGAATTCAGAGCATCTTTGGCTGCCTTGAAGCCAACTAGTAATTTCCTTTTAATATTTTATTATTTTTATATTTTTGGCCGCCAATAACTGAACCATATCTTTTCCACTTTGTCTCAAATACTAGGAACTAGCAGAACTACGAGTTGGTTTCTCCTCCTTGTTTTAATTTTTAAATATTGAATAAAATTTACGCTAGTATTTTTATTAGGATTACCTTCGACACTTTATTTAATTTCCATTTTTTGTGCCAATCCTGCCAGTGCTGCAAAATTAATTTGACTAACGTTTGTGCCATCAGTACTTAGAATTTTGGCCGGAATCCTTTACACCAGCGGTCCCTTAGTAGTCTTGAATTCTTCCCTTGACTTTGTGTATCGAAGTAGAATTATATTCGATATAAAATGCTTGAATCGATTACTTTGACGATTTGATAAGCTTTTTCTAACAAAAATTAATTTGATATTTTAAAAATTGTTTAACTTTTGAAAACTATTCAAAGATGATTAAAAAACACGTCTTTACGCAATAAATGCTTGACGTAGAATCCTAATTTTTTATTCGGCAAATGAATAAAAAACTACACCTTAAATATCAATGATTTCATCATTTAATTCTCCTTATGGAACAAAAAATTATAAAAAAAAAACCCTTTTTCAGAACATTCTAATTCAGGACATTACCTTAATTCCTCGACACATTCTATTGAAGATTTACTAATTAATCATATTTTAATTTCCTCATTTCTCACAATAAAAATAACTTTTAAGCATGAACTTACAAAAATAAATTATTCCGAACAAATTTCTACTAAATCCTCGCAACCCTTTACAAAGAGTATTTACACCGTCACTTTGGCAACAGCCCTCCATAAATTTGTAAACCGATTCGACAAACGGCTGACGTCAACATCTAGATAATTACGTTGGACGTTGTTCAAGTAAATTGATACCGTGCGCACGTTGAGTAAAGTCTTCTCTCTACTCACTCAATTTTGTGGCTAATAACGAAGAAGAAAGGTGTAGATAATGTTCAAAAACACTCAAAATAAGGAATGCTGATACCATACTCACCCTATGAATGAAAGTAAGGATAATGTTTGTAAAAGAATAATTGCAAGCACGAATTCCAGCTAATGATACCACAAAGCCCATCAAAGGGATAGTCACACGACCAATTCGCTCCCCAGGATCAATCTTCAAAGTCAATAAGAGCGGCTCTGAGTGAAGCAAGTACAGGTTCAATTATAAAATATTTTGCTCTAGGCTAATTAGCTTTAGGACTTTTTGAGGAATAATTAGGACATTTAATTGGTATCATAATCGGATTAATTAAATATTGCGGTTTTGCGGCAAGTCAGTATTAATTTCCGGAAGCATGTCTGCTGTACCTAAAAAATTTGAGCATCCTTTTACTGAAGCTCATTAGCCATTTCAGAACATTTTTTCCTTTGAATCTTAATCATTAACTTTCATTCATGTGCTTTAAATTACAACCTTCTCTCAGTGAAACTCTAAGCTGAAAAGCTCGTGTCACATAATATTTTGGATTACGCTCGTGTCATTAATTTCAGCCGTTTCAATAGATTTTCGCCTAATCAATCATACTCAAGCTCAAACGGTTCACTTCTCATTTTAATGTCGATATATTTTCACCAGCCTGCCATCGTGCCTTAATTATAGTCCCAGCGTAATTCTTGCCACTCGCACGCTAAATAAATGGATTACGTGGAAAAATCCGAACTGTAATCAACAGCAAAGATATATCGTTCAACTGATTGAGAGTATCTATCATAAATTGAAAATTTATTTCCATCCAAACTCATTTATTTTTCGAACCTGCTAACATACGAGCAACATTCCACACTGCGCCCCTGAATTAAAATCAAAATCAAATCCAATCTGTGGAGAATGGAGCTCCATTCCTAGTTCCGTGAATGGTCGAAAATATTTCGCTTGGATCTCGAATCTATCTCTGTAAGCCATATTAATGACCATACGAATAATAAATTAGCGACCCTAAAGCACGGGATAGAGTGAATCTAGCCAAAATGGTTAGGATCCGAAGACAAACTATCTCCCAGGCATGGTAGAGCGTCGAAGATATCCACACCTAAAATTTGATGAGGTGTACATCTCAATTTTCTCAATTAGGTGATGAAAAAGTTGCTGGGGTATGCAAGCTAATGATCTTTTCATTTTTTGTTTATTTTCTATCTTCTACTGCCTTCGTGCTGCCATAGAATGTGTAATAAATCTTTCATAGAGCCGAAAAAAAAGATAATCTAATAAAGATGCATATTAATATGCGCAATTCGTATGAGGATGCTACGTAATCTGGTTGGAACAAGTTTAGACAGATGGCCTAATTTGTAAAGCTTGAAATTAAATGCTTGCATGCATTTATGCATAAGCTAACCTTTAAGCTCTGCAATTTCATCGAAATGCAGAATTCATTTCACACTTAATTTGATGTCCAGCTAATTGAAGATATGCATTCGAAATCGAATTTCCAATTTTATCGCAAAAACTTGCATATCCATACATTAAAACCACTACAAAAATTTAATCATCTTCATCAGGAATTTGGAAAAGTTTAATGTGGACACGACATGCAAATAAATGCATTCAAGCTTGAAACCCGAAAATTGATGATTTATTATGGGTAATAAAATTAGCGACATGACTCATTGGAAATGATTGTTTTTATTTGATAGTACGTTATCTGAAGACACATCTTGGATACAACAAAGTTCACTTTAAAATTCGATGCATCTCGCGTAACTTGATCAAAGCTGCAGGTGAAGGTGTTGTGAAAAATTGCACTCACTTGCTGCATTCCCCAATGATCTTCGTCTTAATCGGCGTAAAATTAATTACGTTCGCGATAGGATCCTTGTTTCAAGTGACACTTTTACGTTAAACCATTTGTTAAATTATGCGTTTCAATTTATCAAAACATAATTTTTTTATTTGTATTGATAAAATTTGACTGTAGAGGATTTCAATTAAGGGGAAAAAAATTTTTCGTTTAGAGAAATTGTTCAAAGAACTTCCGGAAGTGCGGTCCTATTGAAAACTTTTTGTCACCAATAAAAATCTAGGGGCAACTTGAAAACATAATACAAAAATATCGCACTTGGCGAAAACGATATCGAAAATGTGGGTGAATTTGTATATCTATGCGCCAAAATAACGAGAACCAGCAATGACAGAGACGAAAAACGTCGAAGAATACAGCACGCCAATAAAATTTTTAATTCAGTTTGAAGATCTTGAAGACGAGCTGCATACACAGGAAAACAAAGCTCCAAGCATACAATTCTGTGTTAAAACCTGTGCTATGTTATGCCTCATTTACACGCTTGCCGGATTTTGGCAAGCGTCCACAACCGCCAAGACTGTACAAGGCACAAACTTCGGCAGAGATGATGATGGATGTTGAAAATACATAGAAATCGTAACAGATAACTCTCAAATTTGATTGTTCTTAGCTTAGTTTATAGATAGATTACAATTAAGAAGAGAATAAAAAACAGATGCTTTATATTGTTTTTAACATGCGATTTTCATGTATTACAGAGATTATATAGAAAATAAGTTCACTGAGCTTTCATATAAACCATCGGGAGCATCTCATAATTTCTGCCGAATGAGCAACTCTGATTTTGAATTTTTATTGGGAAAAATGGCACCTATAGTAGCCAAGAAAGATATAAACTTCAGAGAAGCTATACCAACGAAATATCGTCTTGTAATTACACTGCGGTTTTTAGCATCTGGAGAGTCGTACAGAAGTTTACACTATTTAGTCAAGATTTCTATACCAGTTGTATCAAAAATCGTACGAGATGTTTGCCAAGCTCTGAATGAAGTTCTAACGGATGAAGCTACGGTGAGGTAGCAACAAATTTAAAATTTTATTCGACACGATTTTTTTATTAGTGATCTTACAGCCAAAGAAGTCACCGCAGTTGCAGACATTTTGTTTCAGCAGAGGGATGAGTAACTCGGGGTGGCATACTGAGGCTGGTTATCGCTCAGTCGTGTCTCTTGCGGGACACCCTCGGCTATATATACTCGTAAACACTAACATGAAAGGAAAGGACGGGAAAGGGGGAGGTCATTTTAATAAATGTAAGATTATTGTCTTAACGAGACAAGGCCGTGCGGAAAAACAATATGAAAAACTACTAAAAGCCCCCTTCAAGATTTGAAAAAAATATAAACTAAAATGTAACACCATAAACTTATTTAATATAATAAAAAAAAAAATAATAAAACAAGCTTCTGTAAAACAATATAATTTATAAAATATTGAAACAAAATGCCAAATTGGTACTTACTTCTACTTACTAGCGCCCGGTGAAATACAAAAAAAGAAGCGTGAGACCACTGAAAATTAGATTTTAAACTTAAAATCACAAAAATAAAAACGCAACGGTCACTTTCAACTCTCCGATCCGTCGTACAAGCTACTCGCAGAAAAATTCAATGTAAAGCACCTGTTCCTCTCCACCAACCAACAAAACAGCTGTTTTTTACTGAACAATTAATCTCTGTATATGTTTTTTCTCATATCATTTAATAATAGGGGTACCGGTTTCTTTCGAAAATTAGAGCTTTATTGTGAAAAATTGCTTTTAGACGATCGAAAATGGTTTGTTGAGCGACGTCAAGTGATCTTGCAAGTTTGGGATGGATTTTGGTCGAGCAATGTCTCCAATTCGTGATCTTCACACTTTTTGGCTGTCCGGGCCGTTCATCGTCCTCCAAGTCAAAATTGCCACTTTTAAACATTGCAAACCACTTCTGGTACGTACGCTTAGCTACAACATGCACACCATACACTTCAACCAAAACATGATGACTTTCGGCAGCCTTTTTCTTCATTTTGAAGTAATGAAGAAGTACTCCCCGCAAAAACACTTATTCGACCCAAAATTTGACATTTTCAGAGTAAAAAAAAGTATTGTTGTTTATGCTTCAGCTAAATGACACATACTGATTCTGAAACTATATGACAGCAGCTTTTCAACCCATATTTGGAAAGATGAAACACTGGAATAATAATCAAATTACATCATCTGTTAGAAAACCACATGAATTAACCAGTACCCCTATTAAGTTAGACCCAAACTCGTACAACTTCATTTTCCCCAAGTAGTAGATAACGCGACAGACCCGCACTTTGCTGCAGCTGATACTATCGGCGTTATGGATAGGGAAAACTCACTGTTGAGGTTTCGAAAAGAAAACACTTGACTTTTCTTTGAAGTAAAATAAATGTATTGTCCAGAACAATTTACAAGCGATGTTGACGGAGTGCGTGGCGAAATGCGACTAACTGGCTAAGCTTGTTTTCCAAACAGTATTGCCAAGACTTTACATTCACTTTAAATTACAACACGCCTCCTTGAATTTACAGTCTTGGCTGTTTACAATTTTATTATCGTTTCATTGCTTTATTCGAATTCATGACTTACATTTCAATTTCTTACTCCTTTCAGTTTCTCAATCCTAACATGCTTCTATTTTTTAGAAATTTTTCTTTACATAGACTTTTAGTAAGTATATCAGCCAAATTATTTTTTGAGTCAATTTTAACTATATCAATATTTCCTTTTTCATAATTTTCATTTACATAGTGGTATTGTACTTCAATATGTTTTGAATTTTTTGTAAAATTTCCAAACTTTGCTATAGCTACTGCCCCTGAGTTGTCTTCATACACACCTATGGGCTTATCAAAGTTTATTTTAAATGTTTCATTCAATAGATTCTTTATAAATAATATTTCTGTTGTAGCTTCTGATAATGCTGTGTACTCTGCAAATGTAGAACATTTAGTTACATTATTTTGCTTGCGTGTCTTCCAAAAAATTAAATTGTTATACATTCTTATAACAAATCCTGTTGTGGACTTTCTATCAATATTGTCACCAGCATAATCAGAGTCTACCATACAATCTAATATCTCATTTGTTTTATCTCTATTATATATAAGTTTCAAATCTTTTGTTTTATACAAGTATTTTAATATTCGCATTGCATATTTATAATGTGATTCATCGTAACAGTTTTGAAATCTACTTAGATAATTTACACAATATGTTACATCTTGCCTTGTGCCTGTACTGATATATAAGAGTTCTCCTATTAAATTTCGATATTTAATATTTTCATTACAGTTTTCCGCTCTTTCTAATTTTAAATTAGACTCCATAGGAGTTTCGTATAGTTTTGCTTGTTCTAGATTATATTTTTGAGCCAGTGATTCAATATAATTTTGCTGACTTAATGTTATAATATTTTCACTTTTATTGTATTCTATATCAATGCCAATATAATTTTTAACATTACCTAAATCTTTCATTACAAATTGTTTCATTAATTTGCTTATTTTTTCTACGCTTTTGCTGCATATTAATAAATCATCTACAAATATCAAAATAAATACAGGATCTCTGCTTTCATTATTTGCGTATAAACAATAATCATAATTACTTCTTACAAAACCTTGTTTTTTGATATAATTATCAAATGTTTCATACCAAGCTCTTGGGCTTTCCCTTAAACCATATAAAGCCTTTTGCAATTTGTAAACTATGTTATCGCCAGTTTCATAACCTTGTGGCTCATTAATATAGACTTCAGATTTTATTCTACCATTGAGGAATGCTGCTTCAACATCCATTTGTTCAATAAATAAATTATTCACGCAGCTGTAATTTAATAAGATTTTTAATGTTTGCATTTTACCGACTGGCGAGTAGACATTTTCCAAATACTCCTTTTGTTGAAAACCTCGTACAACTAATCTAGCTTTATATGAATTATTGCTTTTTCTTCTATAAATCCATTTCACATCAATTATTTTCTTACTTTTTGGTTTATCAACAGCTATCCAAGTTTTATTTTTCCTTAAACATTCCAATTCTCTATCCATAGCTTTCTGCCATTCTTTTGATTCGGTTGAGTTTAATGCCTCTTCATATGTATCCGGTACATTTGCATTTACATAATTAACATAAATAAAATGCGTTACAGGATTACCATATCTATTTACAGGGCTTCTCTTTCTTTCGGACTTTCTTTCTTCTTTTAAATATTCAGTTCTATTGTTGTCATTTAGACTAAACTCATTTTCTTCTTGAACATTTTCACTACATTCACTTTCAATGTCAATTTTTTCATCATCTTCATATTCGCTCTTAACATCTTTTATACTTTCAGTTTCCTCAGAATTATCATTATCTTTTAAGCAAATTAATTTAATATTATCTTCGACCACTTGTACATGTCTAGCATTTATAATTTTATTATTCACCAAAACTCTGTAGCTATTCTCATTATAGCCTACTAATACCCCTAAATTTGCTTTATCGGCCCATTTATTATTTCTCTTAACTTCTGGTGTTCTTACAAAAACTCGACTTCCATAAATTTTTAAATATTTTACATTTGGCTTGATTCCCATCAATATTTCATACGGAGTTTTATTTTCACTAGTATTAGCAATAGTTCTGTTTTTTAAATATGCTACGGTTTTCATTATTTCGGGCCAATACCTTTTATTTATGTTCGCTTCTCTTAATAAGCATCTACCCATATCCATTGCCGATCGATTATATCTTTCCGCTACGCCGTTAAGTTCATGTACATAGGGTGGACACGGTACTAATTCTATACCTTTGTATTTTATAAATTTATAAATCTCTTTGTTCAGGTATTCTTTTCCATTATCGCATTGGACCTTTTTTACGGTTTTTCCAAATTTATTTTCTACTAAGCTTATGTAATCAATAAAACATTCTGCCGTTTCTGATTTATTTTTTATGCAATAAATTTTTGCACATTTGCTATACTCATCTATAAAAGTTAAAAAATATTTTTCGCCGCCATAACCCGTTGTACTATGTGGTCCATTTAAGTCCGTGTGAATAACATCTAATATTTCTTTTGCCTTGCTTCTATTATTTTCAAATGGAACATTTGACATTTTGCTCTGAATACAATTGGCGCATTTCATTTCGATATTTTCAAGTTTGTCTGGGATACCATCTAGCATTTTATTTGTAACTAATTTATTTAGATATTGGAAATTTACATGACCTAACGCTCTATGCCATTTTTCTTTTTCTGTTATTTTTTCACTTTTATTCTTAGCATTCATTTTATTTACGTTATTCGACATATCTCGCGAGAAATGCTGAATATCTTGATTGTTAACACTATTTGCAAACTTTCCGTTCTTATCGTTTCCCTTGAGGTAACTTTTCACGTGATATAAACTTCCTACTACTTTAGCTGTTGCTACCAATTCGTAAGTAGCTTTATTGTATATTTTCGCAGAATCATTAACTGCTACTATTTTACATGTTTTGGCTATTCTTGAAAGACTCAGTAAATTTCTCTCAATATTTTCGACATAATAAACGTTATTGAGTTCTACTTTAGATTTATTTTGATTTGTGAGGAAATATAAATTCATTTTTCCTAATTTAGATGCTTTGACCTTTTCACCATTTGGTAGACTTACTCTTACTGGGTTCTTCAAAATAATAAATTCTTCAAAATATCTATCTGTATTTATAATATGATCAGTACTACCGCTATCTAACAACCAATTCAACGTATTTTCGGTGTCGCAATTATTTATTTCGTTTACCTTATCTTCTGCATGCAATACTTGCGTAGTCCAAGTTGCCGTTAAATGTTTATCTTCGCTTGATTTGTTTTGAACTCTGCCTCGTCCACTGCCTTTGCTGTTGCCGCTAGCTTGTCCTCTTCCTCTGCCTCGTTGCATATTCCTAGCCTGAGTGTGCTGCCCTTCTTGCTCGTGTTTGCTCGACTGACCATGCCAACAATCTTTTGCCATATGCCCAGTTTTTCCACAGGTATAACATTGGCCTTTGATTCTTGCAGAGAAAGTACTAGAACTATTTTTCTTCTCACTTTCTGATTTCGATAGATTCTTTTCCTTTATTTTTGATTTAACATAATCTACAGTCCTATGTTCTTCAGGAATCACATCGATAAAATCCCCAATATAACTGTAACTTGATGGTAGTGCTTTGAGTATGTATCTCATTTTTTCAGCTTCTTCTAGCGTTCCGCCTGCTGATTTATAATCATTTACCGCTTTTTCGAAATGTATGAAAAATTCTTCCACTGTGTCGTAATTTTTTAGCTTTATTTCTTCTATTTTACTTCTCTTAAGTATTTGTAATGCAGTGGATTCTGTATCGTATATTTTTCCAAATTTCTGTATCATCTGATACGCCGTTTCGCACTCACTTATATACTCTAACTGTTTGTTTGACACTGTACTTACAAGAATTGTTCTTGCTTTTAAATCGCTTTTCTTCCAAGCTCCTATGTCATCTTTTTCTGATGCTTCTCTAATTGCTGGTTCTTTACAATCTTTGTACTCCAGCAGCATCAACAATCTGAATTTCCAGCTTTTAAAATCTTCTCCATCGAATACTGGAATTGTCACTTCGTTAATTTTTGCTTGTTGCGTCGCCATCTTTGTCTTCGCGATAACTTTTTATTTGATTTCTCGATATGAACACTTTTCACGTGTTTCGCACAAAACTTTTCCTCAATTATTTCGCGTTTTATTCACCAAAGGATTGAATAACTACGCTCTGCTACCATGTTGAGGTTTCGAAAAGAAAACACTTGACTTTTCTTTGAAGTAAAATAAATGTATTGTCCAGAACAATTTACAAGCGATGTTGACGGAGTGCGTGGCGAAATGCGACTAACTGGCTAAGCTTGTTTTCCAAACAGTATTGCCAAGACTTTACATTCACTTTAAATTACAACACTCACTTCCCAACAAACTGCGATTACATGTCTAATTGCTATTGACTGCACTACAACACTTCTCTTGAAATCTCTGATTGGTTCTATTTGTTTTGTTTTGTCCCACTAATCAACATTCACAAGCAAATCTTCAAATCAATCCCCGGTAGTTCGTGAATCACATTCTCCAAATCTTAACGTAGGTTCCGTATTACACCACATAAAAATAGCAAAAAAAAAACAAAATTCCTCACCAAAGTCAAGACTATTATTCTCCAAACTCAAACTCAACTTTTTCGAATTCTTAAACGCCGAAATCAACTTGATACCGAAAAAAACTACCTCTTATTCACAAGCCAAATACTAACTGCTTTTTCCAGATCCAGAATTTCACACCCAGAAAGTCAATCCCGCAATCCTTTTATTCTCAATTACCGCTGCCACATCTGGGTAAAGTAATCAAAGTTCATTACACTTCGATTCCGCTACCCACACATTTTTTGCATATCGACAACCACAACAATTTTCATTTTGCATACATGGTGGTTTGCATAACCATGATAGCGTTTGGCTAGATGCAAATCATCATCTATATACGGAAACAAATGCTTCTGCCGATATTCCAAAAACAGTGCTTTCCTGCGCTCGGGGAACTTGAATTCAGAGTCCCAGCGGACCCCCGGTCGAGAATCCCTGACGCTACCAACGGAGCCACCTTCTGTTGGTTTCCCATTTATCGAATTAGCAACTTCAACCACGCACCTTTCTTGATGGGCATGGAAATGAGATTTTTTTAGTAGGGAAGCGTGGATGAATTTTGTTAGTATAAAAAATAAAATTTTGTTAGTGGGAGCTAATGAATAGAATTAGTTAGTATGAAAGAAGGAATAAGATTTTGTTCGGGAAAATGTATCGAATGAAATTTTGTTGATGGGAAGTAATGAATGGAGTGTTGTAAGTGGGAAAATTTAGATTATTATTATATTCCTATATTTTTTGTAATTAAAAGAAGGGTAAGAGGGTAGGATTGAGATGATGAGGAAATAAAAATTAGAGGGAAATTAGTAATATTTTAATAAAAATAAATAAATATACAAAGGAAAAGGTATAAGTGCCCGGCGGCAATTTGAAGTTGCGAATAGGAGAACGCCGGTACGCCGGAATTCGCAACAGTGGGTAAAGATATTGTGGCGTGTTATTGGTTCGCGGCCAATAATTTTAATGTTCCGGGGAAGTGAAAACGCAATGTCTTTTAAATTAACTTAAAAGAGTTTATTCAATTAATCACAAAAATGCACAATTACTTATTTTAGTATTTTACAATTTTAATTTTCACTAAGTCTATAAATTTGTCATTCAACTGTCCACTTAAAATCACTTCGCACTCAAACAATCAATCGTCTTTACTTCGCGTTTCATTATATCGCAGTTTTCTATCGCGGTTGTAATGAATGATCCCCCCATTCATTCAGCTCGCCTTTATATAGGGTCTCTACCTATTCACCCATTTCTCGTACATTGGCGAATGTTCTACCGAGAGGTACCTGGTAGATTCGAGCAAATTAATGAATAGAGTGACGTCACTTGCAGATGTTGATCATGCTTGTTGGGTTCTCGTGGGTTCAAGTAAATTTATTTGTTGACGTTCTTAATGATTATGAAAACAATTGCGACAGTAGCTCGCAGAATTATTTGTACATGTAATTATTTGTATATGTAACACTACCCCCACCTCAGTTCTTTTCGCCCCGAAAAGATGTTTTGCTATTTGTAGTCAATTCTCCCTGGGTGTAATATGGGGCAAGACGGTCCAGATGCACGATTTTCATTTTAGCTCTCGGCTTACGATGTTCCTGTATTCGGTATACGACGTCATTGATTCGCTTTGTAACTCGGTATGGTCCCTCGCAATTATGTTGCAACTTTGGGGACCTACCCTTTCGCCGTTGCGGGTTATAAAGCCACACCAAGTCATCTTGCTGGAAGCCAGTAGAGTTTGCCTTGAGATCATACCTGGTCTTCATGCGGTCAGTAGCCGATTCGAGGTGATTTTGCACTGTCCGATGTATCTGGTTCAACCGTTGCCTCAGATCATTTGCGTACTCCGAGATCGTTTGGGGTTTCTCAGGGGGTGTTCCGAACTTTATATCGGCTGGCAGACGAATATTCTTTCCAAAAATGACTTTGTTTGGGGCTTGGCCCGTAGATGCGTGTTCGGCAGCTCTGTACGCCATCAAAAATAGTGGGATATGTCGATCCCAGTCCCTTTGGTTCTCGTCAACCATCTTGGCCAGATGTTTATTGAGCGTGCCGTTGAACCGTTCGACCATTCCATCGGATTGGGGATGCATCGGTGTTGTCCTCGTTTTCCGTATTCCCAGTAGTTCACACATTTTGCCAAAAACTAGTGACTCAAAGTTTCGGCCTTGATCTGAATGTAATTCGCAAGGTACGCCGTACCTACTGACCCAATTTAACACTAGCTGTTCGGCTACAGTAGTTGCTTCCTGGTTGGGAATGGGGTAGACCTCAGGCCACTTGCTGAAATAATCGGCTACAACCAGCATATATCGATTTCCCCAATCGGATTCAGGAAAGGGTCCTGCGATGTCAACAGCAATCCTTTCGAATGGCACGCCTACGTTATAGGTTTGCATTTGTCCTCTCAGTCGTCGCTTTGGGCCTTTGACGGAAGCGCAAATTGTGCATCTGCGACACCAGTCCTCTACGTTTTCTCGAGCGTGGAGCCAGTAGAACCTTTCCCGCAATTTCGCTAAGGTCTTGTTAACACCAAGGTCGCCTCCCGAGGATCCTTCATGCATTTCCTTAATCACATCGTCGATTCGGCTTTTGGGTAGTATAGTTTGCATCCTATAGGAGCTACCATCCGCCGTTTCCCATTTCCGCTTCAGTACGCCACCCTCCACCTGAAGGGAGTTCCATTGTGCCCAATAGCTTTTCAGGGTTGCGCCATGCATTGAAACGTCTTTCCACTCAGGTCGCCCAGTCGTCTCCTTCCATACGGGCAATGGTCCGATGTCTTCATCGGCTAACTGGGCATTTCGAATCTCCTCCGCTGACCAACCTTCATCGAATTCGGCCGTTATCACTCGCAGAGCAACGGTCGGCTCCTTTTCCTCAATCCGCCGACAATGCTTGCAGTTAGCTGGACATAGATGACGAGATAGGGTGTCAGCATTTCCATGAACTCTGCCCTTGTGAAGTAGTTGGGGCCTCACTAGGTCGGGCCGGATCGTCGATCGGGTTGAACTAGTGTCGTTTGTTAGGGTGCAATGTTCTTCATCAACTTGACCAGGAAGGCATCTGTCTGCTTCTCCACGATGTTGCCTTGGCACGATGTTGCCACGATGTTGCCTTGGGGATGTCGATCCTCCTAGCCAACGTACGCCCCACGAAGTTGGCCCTTGCAGTTTGGTGGTCCTCCATTCTAGGCTCCTGACACGGTCTGGATCTCCACCATCCTGGACAATTGCTCCATTTTCTTCGCTTCTTGCAGTCTCTTTGCAGGGGCCCTTTTTCTCCGCAATCCCAGCATCTAGGCGCACCATTACCCTGCGGCTCTCGCTCATTTTCCACGCGCTTACACCTGCACTCGTCTGCCACTACTTCACGGACCCGGGCAGTGGTACGGGTCGCATTTTTCGCTGCTCCATAGTTCAGACTATAAACCAATGCGCCCTTAACTGTTTGCTTTTGAGCTAAACGCACGGCTTGTTGCAATTCCGGGTCCTTTAGTGCGCTGATAAATGCTTCTGTCGCTGCATCGTCTCGATGTTCTGGGTCGTAGGCTGGGTAAGCCAAAAGTGCTAGTCGCTCAATGTCTTGGGCTAGCTGCTGTAGGGTTTCACCAGACTTCTGCACCCGATGCCTTAGCTGTGACCGATAAATCTCCTTCAGATGATCGTCTCCATAACGCATGTCGAGCGCATTCATTATAGCATTCGGGTTTGAGTGCAATGCAACGGGGATCGTCTGCAACAGCTCAGCAGCTGGGCCTCTTAGAGCAAGAATCAGTGCAGTAGCTCGTTCCTGCTCACTCCAGTGATTTGCCCTTGCGGCAGCTTCAAACTGGGTCTTGTAAATACTCCAGACCGTTTGCCCATCGAATATTGGTACTTGCACATTTCTGGATGTGCTTTGCGCTGCGGTTAGAGCTGGTGAGGTGGTTACTACTGCCTTCGCTGCTTCCAATTCCTTTTTCATGTTTTTCATCTCATGGTTGATTCTCTCCTCGACCTGGCTGATCTCATGGTTGACTCTCTCCTCGACCTGGTATACCTTTTCCTCGACGCATTTAATTTGGTTGTTGAGACTACTGAGCTCTGCTTTTATTTCGTAGACTGTTTTTCCAAATCTGCCATCAAATCAGTTGACTGTTTCTCCAGCTTCTGTGCGATATCTGCCTTGATTTCGATCGCTTGTTGATCCAGCTTCGCTGTTAAATTGGATGACTGTTCATTGAGCTTCGCTGATTGTTCATCTAGCTTCGCAGTCAGACTGGATGACATCACCATTAACATTTGCATTAGCGCATTTTTTGGCTCCTTTGATTTTTGTGTTTCTACTTCTCCACCTTCTGCGCCTTTTTCCGCATCTGAGAGCTCACCCGAATCCAGATTCACACCTTCCGATTGAATCGCGTCACGCAAGCGTGCAATCAGTATGGCCTTTGTACCTTGTGTGGCCAGATTTCGTTGTTCCAACTCCTCTTTGAGCTCCGATTTGCTCAATTGATTAATTTTTAAATGCAAATTTCCTGGCATTTTTATTGTTTTCGGCTATTTTTCCACCAGTTTCCACGTTAATTCTCACTATTGTGCACTTTAAAGTTGTTTAAACGTTTTCACTTCCAAAATTTTTCTTTCTCACTTCTTGACACCATTGTCGCGTGTTATTGGTTCGCAGCCAATAATTTTAATGTTCCGGGGAAGTGAAAACGCAATGTCTTTTAAATTAACTTAAAAGAGTTTATTCAATTAATCACAAAAATGCACAATTACTTATTTTAGTATTTCACAATTATAATTTTCACTAAGTCTATAAATTTGTCATTCAACTGTCCACTTAAAATCACTTCGCACTCAAACAATCAATCGTCTTTACTTCGCGTTCCATTATATCGCAGTTTTCTATCGCGGTTGTAATGAATGATCCCCCCATTCATTCAGCTCGCCTTTATATAGGGTCTCTACCTATTCACCCATTTCTCGTACATTGGCGAATGTTCTACCGAGAGGTACCTGGTAGATTCGAGCAAATTAATGAATGGAGTGACGTCACTTGCAGATGTTGATCATGCTTGTTGGGTTCTCGTGGGTTCGAGTAAATTCATTTGATGACGTTCTTAATGATTATGAAAACAATTGCGACAGCAGCTCGCAGAATTATTTGTACATGTAATTATTTGTACATGTAACAATATAATTGAAAATTAGTGCTTATTGCAACAAAAATGCAAAAATAATTCAGTCATTCAAGAGTTTTTTGAATGCAAAATTAATCATCGTTTCCATCGTATACTACTGTCAATAATACTTTAGAAAAATTTAATTGTCATTATCTTCGTAATTTTCAATTGCTGCCTATAACGCTTCCAATATAATATTTGGCTCTGACGAGGGTACAATTATTTTATTAGAAATGATATTTATGCCTGAGTTTTCAATATTTGAAGGGTTTGGTTGATATATAGTTTCAACATTGCCATTTTCTTCCGCATTCAGAGGCGATTGTGGTAGCTTAGAAGAGCTTCTACGACATTTTGTGAGGAAATATTTCGAAGCGTTGTGAAGAAGATGACTGGGACGATGGAAGTTGATGAAAAAATGCTGCAGGATCTGAAGACAATGATTGTATTGACGAAGACCGATCAATATTTAGATCGGATGAAAATGATGATTGTTGCGGTGATGTTTCTTCATTTGAATGTAAACAATTGATCAATTATCCATCAATTTGGTACATAAGTATCTTTCTTTTTACTTTTGGCAGTTCTCGCAGCTTTTTTGTTAGGAGATTACCATACAGGTCGCATCTATCATCTCCGAGTGGCAGTCGAGTTTTAAATCGTCAACCCAAAGCATTTGATAACTTTCCAATCGCAGTAGCCATTTCCTGCTCAGCCTTGTTTGGTGCTGGACGACGACGCGAGCTTTTTTGTGTGGGCGTTGGCGTAGATAAATATGTATTTTGTGATTCATCGTCTAGCAATGAAATATCGTTGTATATCTCCCGGTCTCCAGGCTCATTAGCAATTTCATTAGAACTTCATTGTGACTGTAGAAAATAAAAATAAAAATAACGTTTACTTTATTTTAGTGAATTTTTAAAACTAAAATCAACAAATGTCAAATTGCGTACTTTTTAACATTGACATATTTAAGACGAGAGTGCACAGTTATTTACTTTACTCACTAATTTAACCCTTTATAATTTCAGAAGTCCTCTACAGCAGCGGGATAGATGACAATAGAAGAAGGATTCAGCCGCAAGTTTCCGCATTGCTTGGGTTCTCTAGAAGGCAAGCATGTAGTTATTGAATGCCCAGCTCGTAGTGTAACTGAATATTTTAATTATAAGAAATCGTGTAGTATCGTTCTTTTGGCACCAATATAAATTTACATTCGCAGATATAGGAGGTCAAGGCAGAACTTATGCTGGTGGTATTTTTAAGAACTCATTATTATGGAAAAGAATCTGCAAGAACGAAATTGATTTTCCATCACCATGTCCACTGCCGGGGTCAGTTGTTAATGTACCATATGTTTTTTAGCCGATGGTGCTTTTGCACTAAGTATGCATGTGATGAAGCCCTTTCCTGGAAGCTATGACTTAGGTTCACCGAAAAGGAAATTCAACGAAATGTTGTCTAGATCCTGGCTTGTAGTGGAAAATAAATTTGGAACTTTAACCTCAATTTCTAGAATTTTTTGACGTCCTAATAATTTAAACTCAGACATTGTGTCAAAAATTACTATGAACTGTGTATTGCTACATATCTTTTTAAGAAAGAGTAAAACCTCTTCAAACAGGTGTACACCTCCAGGCTCGTTTGACGTATACGAACTAATGGCACTCCAGTAACACGTGGGTCCTGGCGGTGATATGATAATGAATATAATTCTCTCAAAAGTTTACTAACTACCCCGCGAAGACCACCGCTTAATGCACAACAAATCAGAGAAGCGTTTACTTCATATTTTTCTAAAAATATTTCAGAAACCACCATTACGTAGGTACCTCCCTATTATATATAAACTTACGTACATCCGATTATTGTACCTTAATTATATTTATACCTAAACAGTAATGATCATAATAAATGACTACAAAAACGATATTATTCAATATATTATTTAATTTTTAATAAATTTTCTGTTCATACAAGCCAGCATTGATTTTTTGTTCTTGTCCCAGAAGCCATCGATCAAGTTTAATCATTGCTACACAAAAATGGCAAGTAAAAACACGAAGAGATAACTTGAAGTTCGCATCATAAAAAATTACACCATCTACGAGTTATCTCGTAGTTGGCGGTCAACGTAAAATAGAAAATCTTACCGTTTCTGTAATGATCGTTTCATTACAGCTATATACCAGCATGAGAAACGATTGCATCATATCGTAGGCAATCCAGGTTGGCTGGTATATATCCTCAGTGCCTTAAAAGAGAAAGTGCATTTTATTTTCTTTTTATAAAGTAACGAGGTAAATACCTACCAGCTCCAGAGCGAATGAAGTCTTGTTTTCTTTTGAAGTGCTTGCGGAATGACGTTATCAAAATCTCTTTTTTTACTATAAGCTCTTTCACTATCTTCTTCACTGCACTACTTAGGCAACACCAAGCATCTACCACTTTTTTTCTGTCTCTATGCATTGAATCTTTTGGGTTCCAAATGCAAGACTCATTTTGGTTTGCCTCGAGAAAGTTTCCTCATTCGACCAATCAGTCATTTATGCAATCCTACGATACAAAAAACACGAACAATATCACTTCAGCACGCCATCCTACGACACAACCCTGTTCAGTACGACTTTTGAAGTGCAACTAAACACGCGCAAGCATGTAAATACCTCTCAAACCCTTGCCACAAGTTTCCTTTGATCTGTCTCAAAAAACCGATACTAGCCCCGATCGCTTACAAGGCGACGCAATATCATGCAAGATAAGGCACACACCTTGTGAAACCTTGCTGAGAATTGGCAAGTGTGTAAATGCGCCATAATGGATGTGAAACATGATCCTCAACTCAAGCATCTGCAAACATATTAAACACATTCGATAGGCGGGTCCTGAGGAAGATAATTGGAGTGAAGCTAGACGGGGACCAATGGTGAATTTGATACAACCATGAGTTGTATGAAATTTTTGACGAGCTGGAGTTCTCAACGATCGTATGAATAAACAACGCATACGCAAAAAGTTATTCGTTGGAGAACTGAAGGGTGACGACCTATACAGAAACCAAGGAAACGCTAGTCTAACTCGATCAAAGAAGACAGTTAATTGCTGCTCGGATCTCGCAATTGGAGGACGTGGTCAACAGACCGAAACAGTTGGAGGCGCTATTTATAGGATGTGAAGGCCCAAGAGGAGCTGTTATACTACAAAGAAGAAGCTTGAAAACATTGCTCAAATAATTTGCATCTCTCTACCAAAAAATTTTGAAAAATAAGACATATCAAAAACTTTCCATTATTTGTTGCCTGTATTAGCGAAGGCCTGAAAGGGGCTGTAGTGCTAAGAAGAAAAAGATTAACTATGACTTTATACAAAACTAAATATTTGGAAAAACTTACTTGACTTATCTGGAGTCCTAATGATACGCAAGAGCACGTAGTTTTATGTAGAAATTTCTTCAAACGAAAAGTAAGTGGGTTGATAGTACCCGAAGCTACGTGGTTGAATTACAGTGGATTATGAAGCTTACTTTCATTGTCCGTCTAGTACAGGGTTGCGGGAAAAGTGTAGTAACTTTGCTCTTGGCGCCCTATGCCACTGACGCCACCGGCAGATCCCTACACCCTACGCCACTGACGCCGACCAGCCGATCCATATGCCCTGCGCCACTGACGTCGACAGCTCGTGAGCGACTTTTAAACTAAACGCTACCACTGAACCGCGACTTGATGGCAAAACAAGTTGGGTAAACAGACCTACGCTCATGTCAGAAGGTTTTTGTATTCAATTTACGAAACGCAGCCACCAGATCGAATCAAATCAAGAAAATATGAAATACGAAGATCATACTATTATTAACAAAGTGGAACGAATTTCGACTTCTGAGGTTTTTGGTATTGTTATAGTCATAAGTATATCCCTTGATAATTATTTCAGATGTCCATCCGCGACGGAGGAAACACATTTTTCATGTATTTCTCTCCTGTACCCTCACTGAAGCAAAAACTGACAGTTTAACAACTGTTTTGAAAAGCTCCCATGAAAACTTTCATTTCATACTCATATCGGCTACGTTTGATGAATTTTTTTTTTTCAGGGGCCATTCTCTTGTACTGCTGTCATCGATTATTGGCCAATTTTTTCGAATCCTAGAATGGTTACAAAACCCCTTTTGCTAGGAGCTCTCTCCCGCCTGCATGACTTGTTTCACTTATGAGTATTAATTGTAGGTACTCATCTTCAGTCATTCATTAAATTGAATCAAATGTTCAAAGCATGCACCTTAAACGTTGAAGTTGGGAAAAAATAACTCAAAATTATTCAATGTTCGCATTTAAAACAGCCACTATTTTGTTTTAAGATTACTGATGCCACTAGCTGAACCAAATCTCAAAGATATTCATAATACCTATTGTTCCTGAAATTTTCATGCAAATCCTAGCAAAACTGTAGTGTCTGAGTCGGTAAAAAGCGCATGTTGTTCCATAGCTATATGTTGCCATAGTAATAAATGCAGCGCATATTTTTACATAGTAATACAGGAAAATTCAAACCGCTATAACTTCGCTAAATATGATTCAATCTTCATGAAACTTTTAGGGTATATCAATCTTATAAATAGTCATCTGTATACTGAACTTCATTAAATTTAAGGGTATCGTTAAGATTTTATTCAAGAAAACATAAAATCGATATATCATACTATTACTAACAAAGTTAAGTGAATTGCGACTTCTCATGTATTTGTTGTTGTTGTACTCATCAAGGCCTAGATTCTTGATTTTTTTTCAAATTTTTCGGATCACAGGTGTCCAATCGCGAGGGGGGGGGGGGACACATTTTTCGGGAATTTTCCCTCCCTGTGCGCCCCTCGAATCAAACTTTGCCAAACTAAGACCTGTTTTGTAAAGCTCTCATCAAGACCTTTCATTTGATACCCATATCGGCTACGTTTGATTTTTTTTCAGGGGGTCACTCCCCTATATGGGGAGATCCCCCGTAAATACCTTATAAAATTTTTTTGTAATTGAACTTTGAAAAAAGCACCACTTTACACCTACATACAAAATTTGATGTTTCTAGCTTAAGTAGTTTCCGGGGAAAACTGCTGTGACACACGGACGGACAGACACACGGACAGACAGGCCGCGATTTTAGAAGGGTTTCTTAAAATTATTTTACAAAACCCTAAAAATAGCACACTTGGCGAATACAATATCGAATTTTGTGTATCTAGGCGCCAAAATAACGAAAACCAGTAATGCAAGAGACGAAAAACATCGAAGAATACAGCTTGCCAATAAAATTTTTTATTTTTTATTATCTGGAAGACGAGCTGCATATACAGGAAAACAAAGCTCCAGTTATGGATGTAAAACATGAACCCTAACCCAAGCATCCGCAAACATATTGAACGCCTTCTAATGACGGCGAAGTGAGACGGGAACCAATGATGAATTTGATACAACAATGAGCTGTATGCAATTTTTGACGATCCGGAGGTTTCAACGATTGTAAGACTGGGGAAGCTGCAGTGGGCTGGTCACGTGAATTGTATGGACAAAGAACGAATACCCAAAAAGTCACTCGCTGCAGAGCTGAAGGGTGAAGACCAGTGAGGAAGCCGAGGAAACACTAGTCTGACCTAAGATTAATAAGAACTGGATGGGCTAAGCTCATATAAAATGCATGAGAGAGCATGCGACCGGTTTCTGCTCTCTTCCAAGTGAACAGTCTGTCATTTCCTCCCCGTCTGCCTCTTGCTGGTCACTTTCTTGTTCCAAAAGCTGACTAGGTGTGAACTGACTGTCAAGTTGACTGATGCAAATTGGACGCCAAATTGGCCAATTTGCAAGTTTCGTCGCGAATTTATCCGATATTAAAACTGTGGAAAGTGTTCGCGATCTAAATTCGTTCCAAGTGTTTAAACATTCGATTGGAGTTTGTGATTCAAGTTACTTTAACGTGTGACACTGTGTAATTAACTTAGAATTTCAAAATGAAATGTGTAGTGCTTTCGTGAAAAAATCATAGTGGAAAAGGATCTGTACGTGTTTCCTTTCACAAGTGAGTAGTTATTATATTAATGTTTTGCATGTTTTTCATACAATTCTGAAGGTTTTTCAAATAGAAAGCAAATTTTTGGTATTGTATGAAAATTTGTTTACATTGAGCAGTAGCTATGTTTGCTTGTGCAATTTGGCTCTCTCTAAGGTTGTAAACAAGAGCGTAGCAGTAGGAAAAGTGGTCGCAGGGGTTGTTGCAACCATATTGTCACGTGGTTGTCCACTCCAGTATTATTGGGCTTTTTCAGACGCAGCGTTAAAAGTGAGCGTTAAACAGGTTATATGGGCAAGAAGAGTGAGAGGCATTGAGGGAACCTGATGGTAAAAACAAGCCAACATTTTTTAGGGTGAACGAGCGTAACGCACATATACAAACGCATTTTGTTGATCATTTGGTGGGGGAAATTTAATACAAACGCCGGTAATCATTCCGAATTGAACATTCGGTGAAGAAGGTAGTCGTCATGAAGCGATTGCCTTTCTTTAATTTGCGTGCAAAAATGGATGCGCGGACGCGAGAAGCTACGCGTTATTTAATAAATTTATAAAAGCGGAGGCCATGTTCAATTTCAGGAAACAACACGACGAATATCACGATTTCAATAAGGTTAAATTGCCTATTGTGAATCCATAGAAAATAAACAGTACTCATAATCTTCATAGAATCACATTATGATAAGCAAGTTATGCGACTAAAAAAGGAATTCAAATTTGGAATATATTTTCAGAAAGCGGAAAAACACGGAGGATCCAAATAAATCCAAGAGATAAATTTGAATCAACAAACTTTAACAATCATAAAATACATTTTTCATTCCAGTTTTTATTACCTCTTGCACAATTCAAGGCTAAAACATAAATTCTCAATCGCTTATCTCTCTGTCTTCGCTCTTATGTTGTCCGCACGATGTTTAACGATCAAATGACCCTTTTGACACATACACTCGCAAGACGTGTATCGTATACAAAAATAGGTTGGCTGAACTATGCAACGTGTAATCATAAGGGCGTAAGCGTGAAACCTGTTTGGATATGGGTTTTTACCATTCCCGTGTGAAAGAGCCCATTGAATTACTCAATGAGTCTGACTCCGTCAAGGAAGACAGTTAATCGCTCCCTGGATCTAGAAATTAGAGGACGCGATCAACGGACTGAGACAATTGGAGGCGCTATTTGCAGGATGCAAAGGCCCGAGAAGGGCTGTATTGCTACGAAGAAGAAGAAGTTTGAAAACATTGCTCAAATAATTTGTATCACTCTACCAATAAATTTTGAAAAATAAGACATATCAAAAATTTTCTATTATTTGTTGCCTGTATTAAGTATGGCTCTATACTCGTACAGAACTAAATATTTAAAAGAAATGAACCAGAGAGCTCATCATACGCAAGAGCACGTAGTCTTATGTAGAAATTTCTCCAAACAAAAAGTAAGTGAGTTGATAGTACCCGAAGCCACGTGGTTGAATTTCAGTGGGATATGAAGCTTACTTTTAGTTTGTGTCTAGTACAGGGTGGTGGAGAAAGTTTCTAACCTTCAACATGAAAAGTCAATGCGAAAAATACGAACTTAATAATATTTATGACACTTTTTGAAGCACTGTTTCTTATGAGACGTTCTGATGGCTGAACTGAACGCAAACACAAATTAAGTGGACAGAATTACGCTAATGTTTGAGGGGGTTTGTACCCAACGTACGATATGCAGACATCTATAATGAATAAATGGACGATGGGCTACCTTCATCCCTGTAAATCCTACATAGTTCGAAACTTGCAATTGAACTGGAAGTGATATTCAAGATATGAGATCGCACACAAGATATTCAAGATATGAGATGACACACAATATTTCAGCCTGCTTGAAAGCAAGAATTTTGGGTGGCCTTAATTTGTGGACAGGGAGTTCAAATCACACGTTATTGATTTTAAAGCAATCAATGAACGGTTGTGTGCGATCCGTAAAAAAGCAAATTTCTTAAAAATTTGGCTGACACATGTACACGCTCCGACTGAAGAAAAGGATGAAGAAACGAAGGAAAAGTTCCACAATCACGTGGAAAGATTAGTTGACTCATTGCCTATAACTGACACAAAAATAATTGTCATTTCCAAAAGGGGGCACCTCCACTTTTTTCATGAAATCACTTTTTACCGAATTCTGTCTCTGGGTACTGTTACTCATACTACTGTGACCAAAAAATAAAGTAACATTTGAATTTAAACTGCGCGCGTCGAAGGATTTGGAGAATTATTTTTTTTTTAGGCCTGGAGCCTTGAATATAACTAGCCTGCCTTTGCCATTGTCATTCAGTGCCAAATTCTCAGTGATCGTTGCCAAATCTGAGACTGTTGTGTTGATTCCTTGCATAGAATTATTGATGGCAGAGAGATCGGTGTGGGTCTCCCGTTCGCGTAGTGTAGCACTGTCGCCAACAGGACTTTCCTTTGATTCTAAATTACCTCCTACAATATCTGACTTTGCCGAAGAGAGAACGCTCTCAGCTATAGCTTCGACAGTTTGTTTCTGTTCGTTTTTTATATTCGCAATAGCAGCTCGGGCTTAGATAGTGTGGTACTGCTCGCCCTTCTTAAAGGTTACGACGACCTCTGATGCAAGCCCACGTGTTAAAAAAGACCTGGATTTTCAATAAGAGGTGCTGGTGCCTTATCGGGGTCACCAATTGTTCGTTCTTGGTAGTTGGTTTGTTCTTGTTTCTAAGCATAATCCTTTCTTTCTAAAATTAGAAAGATTATGTATTGAATAATATTTTATTATAAATTCAAAAAAATAAAATAATTAAGAACGAACTGAACAAATTAAATTATTTTTATTAATTGACTTTCTCAATACAATATTTGAGAAAGAACAGAGTTCGTTGAATGAACTGAACTTACTAAACTTCCTTCATTAATTTACAATCTATATATACAATTCTTAAAAACAATATAGGTATCTAGATTTACATTGTTTTGTTTAATGTGTCAAAAGTAATATATTTTTATGTACAGTATATTTTATGAATGGAATGAATATTTTTGAGTTATTTTTAATGTAATATAACCGCCACACATCTATGTCAAATTTACATGTCAAAATATTCATTAGTGTTTGAGATACGCGTCGTTTCCGGGATGGCCTTCAGTTCCGTCTTCGCTGCGGCTTGAATCTCCTCTGTCGTATCAAAACGGTATCCCCGGAGCGGTCTTTTGAGCTTGCTGAACAACCAGAAGTCGCACGGCGCCAGATCAGGTGAATACGGTGGTTGCGGAATGATATGGGTTGAGTTTTTGGCGAAATGATCACGAATAACGAGTGCAGTATGAGATGGTGCATTATCGTGGTGAAAAAACCAAGAACTGTCTTTCCATAATTCCGGCCTTTTTAGGCGGATAGCGTTACGCAAACGACGCATAACGTTCCAATAATATTCTTTGTTGACGGTTTGGCCCGGCGGAAGGAATTCATAATGCATGTGCTGGAAGTATTTTTTTTTTATAGACAACTTTGGGTGTTTGAGTTTTGTGTTCACGATCTTAAAAAAAGGCCACCTTTTATTCAAACCATGAAGGCCAGGGGCACAAAGGACCAGACAAAGTATGCAACTATTTGAATCACTACATAAGTCAACATGTGAACGATGAAGTTGAAGAGCTATACTTATTTTGTTATGCCGCTCCTGGGCAAAACAGAAATAATAAAGTTATCAGGTTCCTAACGGCACTTGTTACGATGAAAAGATTCAAGAAAATCTTTATTTATTTTCCACAATGTGGTCATTCTTACAATAACTGAGACCGTGATTTTGCAACTGTTAAAAGAAAGATGCGTCCTTAAGATCGCGTTCGTTTCCAAGACGAGTATGACCAATCCTCAACAAACGTACAGAAGCTTAAAGTGAACCACTTGACGTGTCAAAATGTAGCTGATGATGGTTTCCAAAGTTCTTCGAAAAGAAAGGTTTGTCACGGAAAAGTTATGGAAGGAATATTAAGAAAGAAAATAAGACGCCGTTTACGGTCAATTACTTTTACGAATTCGGTTTTACGAGTGAGGAACCAGGCGTTATTGTAGCTAAACCATTTATTACCAGCCTTGTAGAACACCATTTTCTTTTACTGAGAGCGTGCAACGGGGGATCCCAGCTATATATTCCATCACCAGCAAGCAATCCTGCATATCAAGAAAAACTACTTATCGTAATAAAAAATGGAAGACATCAGGAACCTGTATCGGTATATTCCTAGTGAACAAAAAGCCATCTGGGACGAAATGAATGAATGGCCAACAACGACCTCGCAAGAACAGCCAGAACAGTTTTAATATTACCATGATAATTTTTTTTATTTGTTCTTACACTTTGGAATAAAACTGTTTATTTTTGACGATACTTTTCTTTTGTAAATTAGGTAACATTTTACTGTGTTAATATTGTTAACAATAAAGTAATTTTTGTCATTTAAAACTGTTCCACTCTCAGAAAAAGTTCGTTTTTTCCAAAACGAGTCATCTCTCTAAGAGCAAAACTAATTCTGGGGCCCCTTACATTAAAAAAAACGCTAACAAATATATATTTGTGTTAAAACAGTAGCCCTTTAAATATAAAAAAAGTACAGCGTGTTCTTTGCACTTTTAGATAAGTCCAAAAATGCAAAAAAGTTAATCGGTTTATTGTCTCTCCTGAAAATTTTTGAAAAATGGAAATGCCCTTTTTTGGAAATGACAGATTCAATTCTGGGTTGGCAATGGGCTATCTCATTGGGGAACGATTGGAGGATATAGCCTCCACAATGAAACGAATGACGCAGCCAGCGCCTGATTGACTTTGCATGTCAAATCAAGTCAATCATTCAACTTGCTTCCCTCATCGACGTACACATAATATGAGCTGGTTATCACCAGATGGCACACACAAAACTACATCAACCATGTTCTCATCCAACAACGTTGGGCATCGAGTATACTTGACGTCCGTACATACCGAAGAGCTAATTGTAACTCAGATCACTACTTGATCAAACTAACTTATTGATGTTCTATGTCAAAGGCCTATTCGATCAAGACTAGCCCTCGACAGAAATTTGTCGTCAAAAGGCTCAAAACTGCGTCTGTGGTGAAAAATTTCTCGCAGGCAGCTAGCTTCCATCCTACAAGGTACTTTCTAAAATAAACGAGACTGAGCTAAACAAAAACGACAGGAGCTTTGTTCTGATAAATTTGAGTTTATTTATTCTAAATAGTCTCCTCCGGCCTCTATACGCTGTTTTGCGCGATCCAAAAGCGTGTCACAGGTCATTGACCGAAATTTCCTTCAGGACGTTGGTACAAGCATTTTGGATGCTTTCTATGGACGCAAGGTGTTTTCCTTTCATGGCCAAATGCAACTCCCCGAATAGGTAAAAGTCACAGGGAGCCATATCAGGCGAATACGGTGAGTGATTGATGGTTAAAATGCGATTCTAGTCAAAAAATCAGTCACAAGAGTGGATCGACGAGATGGTGCGTTATGATGCAATAAGCGCCAGCTTCCTCCTTTGCGGTATTCAGTCCAAATTCAACGAATGCGATGCAACAAACGTTTCAAAATGCCAAAATAGACAATTGCATTAACGGTTTGGCCCGTTGGCATGAACTATTTGCTTGAAATCGTAAAAATAAATGAGGATCGACTTGATTTTTGACTTCTTCAAACGCGATTATTTGAGTGGTGGCTCGTCTGGGGCCCTTCAATCGGCACTTTGACGCTTGATTTCGGGCTCATTTTGGAAACACCACGTTTCATCACCAGTTACAATGTTGTAAAGAAAATTCTCGTCCTTTCTCGCCTCTTTAATGATGTCTTTCGAATGTTGAATTCTGTGCAATTTGCGGTCATCAGTTAACTTGGGCAGATAAAAATGTGCAAATGATCGGTTAAAATGCGTAAAATCGATGTTTTGGAGATATTAAATGCCAATCCCAAGAATTTCAACGATAATTTAGGCTAATTTTGATAAATTCACGCACTTTTTTGATGGAGTTTTCGGTGGTCACTGATTTTGGGCAGGCCTGTATATTCATTGTCATTTATGTCCTCATGACCATCTCTGAAACGTGTAAACTACTCACGAACTCTGGCACGAGATAGACAATCATCGCCTTAAAGTTTTTGTCATCAATTCAAGTGTTTCGGTAAACATTTTACCGATTTTAAAACAAAATTTGACATGAGCTCCTTGTTTGAACCTCATTTTTGAACCGATGACACAAATATACTGTCATTTTAGATGCACTAACTTCGCTTCCACTGAACCAAATGTCACCAAACTTTCACTGAAAGTCAGAGAGCAATGTAACTTTTCAACGCATTATCTCATTTATAGATGGCGCTACCAAAAAAAAATATTATGACAAAAGTCACGTTTGTTTTGGAACTCTCCTTGTAAGCATGAACGCGCCATAATATTGGCGTCATTGGCATGTGCTACCAATTGTGTGGGGTTGAACAGTGGTGTACCCAAGGAATGTTAAAGATTTCAGTGTAATATTAAAGAGCGTTGGGCAAGCCTATCCCTATCTATCTTTAAGCCTGATTCCATTCTAAAGCTGTCCGTTATTTCACCGTTTATCTTGACCTATAACTCTGTGCTTAGCATCATTACTTTTGCCATGCGTTTTTAATTTGGGGCACCAAAGTCAACCATTATTTTGTACAAAATATTTTTGTCCACACTGCTTGCTTGAACCCCTCAAAGAGTTGGAGCATATCAATGTTATATTTATTCCCAGCACTTTTCGAGCACCTGATTTACTGAGAATAATTGTTCTGTTGAAGACCGTCCACTTTGAAAGCCTCCCTGATACTCCCCATAATATTTTCATAGTACGGTTTTGATTTTCTTTCTATAGTTTTGGAGAGCACTTTATAAGACATGCATAGTGGAGCAATGACTATAATTTTCACACCATGATTTGTCCAGCTTGTTGTGTACAAAACATATTTTACTTTTTCGCCAGTCATCTGGTAACTGCTCCTCTGCCCAAATTTTGCATATAAGTCGATGCAGAAGGTTATTTAGATGGGAACTCCTGCCCTGGAGTAGTTCTACTGGTGTTCTATGAGCCTTTTTTTTACTGAGGTACCTTACTGCTGTCTGTTCTTCGTCTTTCGTTGGTGGTAAAACTGGTAACTCTTGCCCTACTTCTGAATTATTCACAACTTCAGTCGTCGTAGGGGACATTGTGAATAGCTTCTGGAAATATTTCAGCCATCTGTTTTAATTTCGACTAGCTTGGCTATGATTAGTCTCTGTACACTTTTGCAAAAACTTGTTTGTAGATTGAAGATGTCTCTTAGTTGCTTGCTAGAGCCATAAGTCGATCTGACTGTATGTAGGCTCATGGTTTCGTTTATCTGTTGAATCTTAGTGTTGATGGTGAGTCAATTATTTCTTCGGCACATTTTTTTAGTTTTACTTCGACGGCCTTTATATTGTTCTTTTTCTGCCCGAGTTGGTCGCTGGATGCATTTTTTGTGCCTCTGATTCCTTTGCTTAATCGTTTCTTTGTATTCTTCGTCGTACCAGTCGTTCCTACTTTTCTTTGGCTGGTGCCCCAAGAACTCCTGGGCTGCTTCTGTCACCACATACCTTGCTGTTTTCCACATAGTTTTGATGTCATAATTACTTTCTCCCGTATGCGGGGAAACGTTGATGCAATTTTCTAGTGCTCACATGTATGGGGACGTTACTGAGCGATCATTTAGCTTATGTATCTGGTACCTTGGAGTAGCTGATGCTGCTTGCTTACAGCTCTTGGAGATGCAGCATCAGAATTCAACTCCTTAAAAAGCAATGATGAGAACCACAGATAGCGCCACAAAATGGGCACATGTCGAGAATGCTGGTGGTGGCTCGTTTTTGTATGAGAACATGGTTGATCTGGTTGAATGTACGACTGTCTGGGGATGCCCATGTTCTCTTATGGATGTCTTGATGTGGTAAGCATATGGAGCTTATTGTGAAGCCTCTACTGAAAGCAAAGTCTATCAGCCATTATCCGTTATCAATGCATGGAGGCTACGCCCTCCGGTCATTCCTCTATGTGCCGTTTCTCACCCGATTTTTGCATTGAAGTCTCCCAGAACAATCTTAATGTCATTTGACGGTAATGCATCGCAAGTGCGTTCCAGTGTGCTGTAAAATTTGTCCTTATTTGCCTCTTCATTTTGTTTTATGGGTGTGTAGCAGTTAACCAGACAGACATTAATAAATTTAGTCTTGATACGAATTGCTCAGAGCCTTTCGAAAACGGGCTTGAAGTTAGCAATAGGTTGTTTACATGTGCTGCCAATAACGAAAGCCACTCCGACCTCATGGCTTCCTTGCAAAAAGGCCTTCACTGTGCCATCTAGAAATTGTCGCAGTGCACCTGGTCTGTTCGATGATCTAACTTTCCAAGTTCCAAAAGAACAGCCCTTCATATGTTGCGTTAGTCGTTGCCGTTTAGCCAATCTGATCGGAAACTATTCGACTGGTTTTATGACATGTAAATATTAAGTGGAGCATTATCAGCACTTCGACTTGGTTTGTTTCGGTCTACGAGTGGCATTTTATTTCCCACATACCCATCAGCTGGCCTGTTAGGATGTTCTTTATCCCCTACCTCAGAACGCATCCGATGGGGGACTGAAAGCCTCACACAGAGAGGACAGCTAATGAAAGGGATGCAATACGCCAAAAATACACCTACCAATTAAAAAAAAATTTTTATTCTCTTTTGACGATCTTGAAGACGACCTGCATACACAGAAAAAAACTCCAAGTATAAAAATCAACCTATGCTATGCTATGGGTGCAAAACCTCTGAGAGACGGATCCTGTGGCAAATAATCGCAGCGAAGCTAGATGGGGACCAATGATGAATTCGATACAACCATGAGCTGTATGATATTTTTGACAAGCCGGAGGTTTCACCGATTGCATGTCTGTGGAAGCTGCAATGGGCTGGCCACATGCATCGTATGGATGAAAAATTGGTACCCAAAAAGTATTCTTTCATAGAACTGAACGCCGGAGGCCAGTGCGGAAATAGAGGACACATTGGTCTTAGTCAGTCAACGAAGAAAGTTCATCGCTGCTCGTATTTCTAAATTGGAGGACGCGGGCAATGGACCGAGACAATCGGAGGCGCTATTTGCAGGAAACGAAGGCCAAGTCCGCATCAATAGCCAACTCAGCGGGGCTTATGACACAAATATCGGGCTAAAGCAGAGCGGTGGGCTGTCTCCATTGCTAATCAATTTGGCTGTGAGCTATATCATAAGAAAGCTACTCGTCCATACTGGAGGTACATTACTATATAAGTCGATCCAAGTAGTAGCCTCTGGGGGCGATATCAACATTTTATCACGGTCATTACAAACAGCTAAAGAACTTTTCCTGAAACATCGACAGCAAAGCAAAACTAGTAGGGCTACAAATCCATGAGAATAAAATAAAGCTCATGACGCAGTTCAGAAAAATACCCTAAATATCATACTTGGTGCATACAGTATCAAAAGTATGGGTGTATTTAGGCGCCAAATTAATGAGAATCAGTAATGAAAGAGATGAAATATGCCGAGGTGCACAGCTCGGAAATGAAATAATTTATTCAGTTTTGACGATCTTGAAGACCAGCTGCATACACAAGAAAAAGCTCCAAGTATACTAATCCGTGATAAGACCTACACTATGCTATGGATGTGAGGCATGAACTCTAACGCAAGTATCCGCAAACGTATTGAATGCCTTCACAAGATGGGTTCTGAGGCCAATAACCGGAGCGAAGCTAGACGGGGACCAATGGCAAATTCGATACAATTATGAATTATATGAAATTTTATTTTTTGAAAGAGCTGAAGGGTTGAGACCGGTTGAGAGACCGAAGAAATGCTGATCTGGCTCGGTTGATGAAGACAGGTCATCGCTGCTTAGATGTTGAAACTAGAGGACGCGGTTTTTTAAAGGTTCTTGTTCCAGAAAGCGAAGGCCCGAGAAGGGTTGTAGTGTTACAAAGAGGAAGAAGAAGTCCTTGTTTTGTTTGCGAGTTCATTGCTGTAAGTCCAATCCGTTTCAAGGCTCAATTACAGATTTCAAACCAACGTTGTGTTTTCCAGGTACAGAGAACTAGCCCGTCACCTAACTTTCATCCCAGCGACATGGTCATTAACTTTGATTTTGTTATCAGATGTGGAGGACTTGCGTTCTTAAGTCAGCATTTTACAAAAAGTAAAAGTTGCCAGTGACCAGCACAAAGGAGGTGTAGTCAGGGCTTGGTAGCAAAACTGTAGGTCTATTTGCATTTATTGGAATTTTTTGGACATTTAATGACCCCTCATTGGGGAATCAAAGTCGAAAGGAGTTTATTTAAAACTATATTTTCAAAGAATACTAAACGAATTTCAAACAATAAAATACCAAAACTTAATGGCCCATATGGCTCTCTAAATTTATACATTACCAATAAGAAAACAATATAAAATTCAGATTAATTCAAATTATTATCTATTTTCTGATTCAATTTAAAAAGGAGAAAAATCCAATGTACACTATTTAAAAATTATTTATAATCTCAACACGACAATGAACTTTCATCTTACATCTAAAATGTTATAGCCTAATTCAAATCAAATCCAAGCAAAAATAAGAGGTGTTATTTTGAATAGCCCGCTGTTTCAGTAGGTGTCACTTTTGAAGCTGTCATTTTTTGACACTTGACAAAAAAAACTATACAATGGAACAATACATGCTTCAACAACGCATTGAAATTATTAAAATTCATTATAAAAATGGTGAATATTTGGCAGAGACGGCTCGTAAAACTCGAACATTTTTGGGTCGTCGTGAAGCACCTTGTTGGACCGCAATACAGAACATCGTGGAAAAATTCGAGCTGTTGGGACAACTTAGTGATGTGAAGAATAAAACCCGTGCACGTCACTCAAGAACAGCCGAGAATATTGCTGCTGTAGCCGAAAGTGTTGAAGAAAACCAAGGTTTGTCCATTCCTCGACGTTCTTTGGAACTAGGCATGCAACAAACGTAAATACACCGTATTTTGAATTAAAATTCGAGTCTTAAGGCTTATCAAGTTCAGTTAATACAAGAACTCAAGCCAGTCGATCATCAACAACGTCGTGTCTTTGCTGATTGGGTCCTTGAAATGCATGAAAATTATCCGGAATTCCATCGAAAAATCATCTTGAGTGATGAGGCCCATTTCCACCTCGATGGCTTCATCAACAACCAAAATTGTCACATATGGGGCTCGGAAAATTCAAGAGTTATTGTTGAAAAGCCTCTCTATCCTCAACGTGTGACTGCTTGGTGCAGTCTATGGTCCAGCGGAGTAATTGGACCTTGCTTTTTCGAAAATGAGGCTGGAGCAACAGTTACGGTGAATGGATTGCGCTATCGAGAGATGATTAATGATTTTTTATGGCCGGAGTTGAAGGGTATAGATTTGGACAACGTTTACTTTCAACGAAACAGCGCTACGTGCCACACAAGCAACGAAACCATTGATCTTTTACGGAAAAAGCTTCCGGACCGTGTTATCTCTCGAAGAGGTGATCACAATTGGCCACCGAGATCTTGTGATTTAACACCTTGCGACTTCTTCCTCTGAGGCCACGTGAAAGAGAATGTCTACGCCAACAGCTCAGCGTCGATTCAGGACCTCAAAGATGGAATTCATGAGGCTATCGAGGACATAGGGCAGCCACTTTGCGATTTGGCTATGGAAAATTTCATGAAGAGGATATGGTCCTGTAAGTGTGGTCATGGTGATCATTTGCTTGATGTTATTTATTACTATTAACGACATACCTTCTTCTTTATAATGAAATAGACGTCCGATCATTTATATTAAGAAATGGCATTATTCTTTTATTATCAAAATTACACCTCTTATTGGAGAACCCTGTACTAATGCCATGCTAACACAATATACCTAACCTAAACGTCAAACCTTATCTCTAAACATGATATGATAAATATCATATATGCCCATCCTAAATTTCCCTAATTTTTCACATAAACAAACAAAAACCACTTAAAACTAAATAACGAAAGCTACTAAACATAAAAACAAACACGAATAATTTATGCATTGTCCGTCAGCCACTAATACATAGATTTCTCCATCTCAGCTTGATCAGCCTCAATAAATCTAGTAAATGAGTGTATCCATTGGAATTTTTGGTCTCATGAACTCAAATTCGAAGGATATTTTATCTACTTATTGCTAGCCCGTCTATATATGTGATATATAACTGGGGCACCGTCAGTTTAAATACACGAATGCTTCTGGAGAAACGATGCCAGTAGGGGACAAGTCGCAATATACCCGTCTGTAGGGTGGAACGGTTGTGAAACCCACGGGTTTTCGCTCACAGTTTGAGATCTTACGATATGATTCCAAATAATTCTCAATATGAAGATATTAACTCTCGTCAATTTCACAGTTTGATAGATTCTTCTATTCAATATATAGTATTTTCAATCCATCTCAGGCTCTCTATACATACCAGTACATGCACAAAGATATTTTCTTTTGAAAACTCTTAATAATTCCATAGTACTAGCACTCTGTTTGAACTAGATCTGACATCCATATGTCAAAACTGGTAACTTTGACCTTTTGATCAATGCATCTGAAAAGAAAGAGTCGTAGATGGGCCATGACTAAATTTTGTGCTTTACTGAGCATGATTTTGACATGTTCAATATAGTACAGATACTGATTGAGTTGAACACCAAGGTATCGAACACAGGATTTATGTGGAATCCGTTCTGAATTATCCTCATCTGGCATAATGCGGAAATCCTTCCAATTACTGTTCAAGTCTTGACTGGCTCCCCGCAGTGTTGTCCGAAAAAAAATTGTTTCGCACTTCTGTGCATTGATTTTCATTCACCAATTTTCAGTGTAGAGCTTCACATCATTAGACATTTTTTGAAGATTTCTATGTATTTTAGCTTTTTGATCTGCCGTATGTTGTTCATCTGTCTGAGCATGTATCACAGCAATTTTTTCAGAAGCTAAAGAGCTATAATCGTCAAAGATTATGGAGATTGCAGAAGTGGTGGTTTTTTAAGGGTTTAGGCCTTATTAAAATTCCCGAAACGTTTTAAGGGTGAGTCAAGAAGTAATTTTTCATCAAAAGTTTCCGAGCGGGGTATCAAAGGAAAGGTCGTGATTCGAACTTTTAGAGGTTGAAACTAAAGATTCAGTTTGTGTATCAAGTCCAAGGGGAGAGTATAAATATATCATGAGTATCCTTTTCACCATTTTTATTTTCAAGTCTGCTACTTTTTTACCTTCTTTAGTCATTCTGCGAAAATGAATAAAGCGCCGGTGCAGATTATTTGTACTCCAGCTTAGCCAGATATTCCATACTATTTTTTCACTCACTAGAGGTGAGCCTTAGCGTGACACACTGAGGGTTAGGCAGTAAGTTTCAAACCGGCTTATTTAGAGCTCCTAATTTATCTATATAATTTTATTTATGAGGGTGGTACAAATATGATCGAGACAAACACTGTAGATGGTGCGCATGTATGTTTTGAAGGTCGTAGCTTTAGTATGTGATAGCTGGGCCCCTTACAAACAGTGTGGCATAGTTTTTGTCGGTAGTGCATGTTTCATGCACGTGCTAGGACCATGAGTGAACGTCAAGTGCCGACCGCCGTTGCGCAACGTATTATCATTCGTTTTTCAGTGTGGGAAGGCGTTAAAACCACGGATATTTTTCTGCGTTTGCGAACTCAGTTTGGCAGTGAGTGCCTGAGTAGGGCTGCTGTGTTTAAATGAGCCAAAATTTTCAAGGATGGTTACGAGATGGTTCGAGAATGAGCCACATAAACGTCGGTCACGAACCAGCATCACATCAGACAACATTTGTCGCGTAGAACAACTCATTTTGAAGGACCGTAGGAGAATGTTCGAGACATTTTGGCTGAACTCGGCATCATTATTGGTAGTGTATAGTAGAGTCTATTATTTACGAACACGTTCAATATAGCAAAATAACGCTCGAAACGGAGGAGTATTCCAGCACGAAGTGCGATTCTTCTCCAGGATAACGCGTGCCCTCATACCGCATGTCTCATGCTCGATACAATATCGAAATCGGAGTGGGAGGCACTGGAACACCCCTGTAACGGTTTCCTACCTCCGTCTCGTTCGATCGCAATTAGAACCGACCTCTCATCGGTTCGAGACGTGCAGTATTGGAAGTGACAACGGACTGTACCCTTCAGTCAACAAGTCCGGTCACACTTAGTCTACTCCGTGGTGGCTGCTTGTAGGCTAGCTAGTTCGGAGAGGAGTTTCGGTCGCGGGTCTTACGTGAGCAGACTAATTCCGAGTTACGTAACTCAGCCACCGATTCACATGCCCGATTTACAAACGCGTCAACAACTACTCATCCAGAACAGGAAACCTACGTTACGTTAGTTCTGGATGTGATCTCTCCACAGATCTCAATTCAAAACACTACAAAATCTAAAACCATAGGCGCGTTACCGAATCACCGACGTGGTACCAGAAAATAAGCTAAACGACCTCAAGTCCAAAATAACCTACTCTAATAAAAAAGACGAGCGCAAACAAGGGTACCGCGGACCGTAACCGACTCGAAATCAATCATCCGCAGATTATAGAAACCTAAACCTCTTCAAGACATACTTACCCTCGGTTATCACTTCCGCTGCAAAAGAAAGAGCATGCGGAACGGAAAGGCCTATGGCTTCTTTAGTACTTCATTTTTAATTTAAATTATCTTTTCCTATGTACATAGCAACAAATGTAGAGAACATATTCAGCTCAAAATTATTTTTCGTTGATTTTTTTGCTTTTTATAACTAGGGTATTTTTTGTAACAATAGAATATATATTTATACATACTGTAAATTTGATTCGTTCATATTTTCTGTTGAATTAAACATACTTTAAGAGTCTTACAATGACTTTCAATACCATATCTTTCGTTTGTTTTTTATTTTATATTAAAATACAATATTTAGAGACGTCTCTTTTTTTTTTTGGTCTGTGTGTATATAATTTGAATTTATATATAAGTGAGCTTTACATCAAGTTTTGATTTGGACTTTCTTTTTATATTAAAATGTACTAAAATATTGTTTTCGGACTTTTGATTTCTTTTTTGTTCAATTTGTTTTTTTGTTGTGAAAAATTCAAGTTGTATAAATTTACAGTATTTTATCACTATTGTTGTTTTAATTTTTATTAATTCATGCATTAATTTTACGGATAAAAATTAAAACAACTGGGAGACTGATTTTATCTTATTTCATATTTAATGGCATTAAGGCAACATGTATGCGATTTGGTTCATTTAATTCTAAGACTTAAAAAAAATGTTATTTTGCGTTCTTCCTTTTTTGAAAGTTTTTTTTTTTTAGTAGTAAGATCATTTATTGTAAATTTCTTATTGATTTATTTCTCTTTTTTTTCAGTGTCTTTAGAGTGTTTTTATACTTTTTGAAAGGATTTACCTTAAATTTTTTTTTTCATACATAAATTTTTATGTATGAAATTATAAGTGATGAAATATATTTTTAGCCCAGTCATATTAGGGCTTTCACCTCGGAATGAAAGATAATAAGCTGCAAATTGGTATGAACCTTTGTTTTGTCATTCTAAATGTTGTCTCAAAAGTCACAATCGTTATCGTGTTCCCGTCTCAAGATATTCAAGGTCAAAGGTCACAAAAATCGGTTTTTCGCGAATATCTGGCTTCCTATCGGTTAAATGAGATTTGCATTTATTATAAAAGTTGTAGGCTATAAAATTCCCTACAACTTTTGTTTAAACTTTTTTTTCATACGACCAACCGTTTTGAAGGTAGAGCGCGAAGAGTGCACATCGTACAGTCATATACGGCCTAATGCAAGGTCAAGCGTGAGTTATGGTTATCAGTACGTTATAAAGTCAATTATTTACTTGGAAATTATAATTATTAAACAATGCCTATTATTTATGTACTAACTATTAATTATTTATATTTAATTAAAGTAAGTAACTTGATTATTTATATATAATTATTCATATTTAACTATTTAAGAATATCGGGATCATATGTATTTTCTTCATCGGGATTACTTGGATACAGTGAAGCGTTGAGGCAAGCTTGTCCGTTGCACTGGCCGCAAGCTAAAGAACATTGTAGCCCTGATTTTCTGCATCCACAGCGGGAACCACAACCATTTTTGCAATTGCAAAATATTACGTCAACACTTGTTCGGCTGGTGCTGGAGGTAATAACGTTCGTATGGGCTCCAGGATTTCATTTTCAAGCATCCAGCCCCATTCTTTAGGTTCTAAGTCCTTCCCTAACCACGTTTGAATCTGGTAGTAGACACGTTTTATGTGTTGATAAGCTGCTACACTTGTTGGTGGAAGTGTTGACGTAATATTTTGCAATTGCAAAAATGGTTGTGGTTCCCGCTGTGGATGCAGAAAATCAGGGCTACAATGTTCTTTAGCTTGCGGCCAGTGCAACGGACAAGCTTGCCTCAACGCTTCACTGTATCCAAGTAATCCCGATGAAGAAAATACATATGATCCCGATATTCTTAAATAGTTAAATATGAATAATTATATATAAATAATCAAGTTACTTACTTTAATTAAATATAAATAATTAATAGTTAGTACATAAATAATAGGCATTGTTTAATAATTATAATTTCCAAGTAAATAATTGACTTTATAACGTACTGATAACCATAACTCACGCTTGACCTTGCATTAGGCCGTATATGACTGTACGATGTGCACTCTTCGCGCTCTACCTTCAAAACGGTTGGTCGTATGAAAAAAAAGTTTAAACAAAAGTTGTAGGGAATTTTATAGCCTACAACTTTTATAATAAATGCAAATCTCATTTAACCGATAGGAAGCCAGATATTCGCGAAAAACCGATTTTTGTGACCTTTGACCTTGAATATCTTGAGACGGGAACACGATAACGATTGTGACTTTTGAGACAACATTTAGAATGACAAAACAAAGGTTCATACCAATTTGCAGCTTATTATCTTTCATTCCGAGGTTGACCCCTTTTTTTACCTAATATGACTGGGCTATTTTAATCTTTTTTGTTTATTATGAAAAAAATGCACAGCCCAGTAATTTTTTTAAATGTCGTCTTCATTTCATTTTTGTTTTTTTTTTTTTTAATTCTGTTCTTCAATATTGAACGAAAATGAGGTTGAATCGTAATAATTATTTGATATTTTGCATATTATTTTTTTTTTAAATAATTACAATCAAATTTATTTTATTTGTATAAAAATGGGAAAGTTGTATGGCACAAATTGTTTTACTTTTTAAGCTTTGTATTTTCTTTGACTATTTGAATGCAATCAATGGATGCGGAAAATTCATTGCGGACAAGGCAAGTTTTGGGAGTTTGTTTTGATTTTTAAAAATAGTTACTTGCTCCAATAAACTTGGTATGATTTACCGACCGATTGCACTTTGAAAAAAAGGATTAGATAATTCAAATTATTTTTTATTACAAATGATAATTCCATTTTTGTACTGTACATTATTTTACTTCACTGACTTGGGTTTAAAGGTCATTGACTTCAATCTAGATTCAACAGGAGTGGCTTCTGGGCAATTGTGATCTTGATAAATTCAAAGAATTCAATCGGATTTCTGTCAGTTGAAGTGCAGTCCTTGTTTTTCATTTAAATCATATCCTTATTTTAATTCTGACAAATTGTTAATCACATTTACGCGCTAACTTGCTAAATTTCAACGATTTTTATTGAGTTTTGCATTCAAATTACTTTTCTTACAATAATAACGGAATGAGTTTAAATATCATTGAACGGAATCGCCAGCAATTTAGTTAATTAAATTTATTAACAGGGAGAAAGTTCAATTTTATTTTAATTCGAAATTAAAATGCAATGAATTTATAAATATACAGATAAAACTCGATTCTTGTGGAAAACCACCATCAAAACTTTACAAACAAAAATAAATCCTTTTTGGAATTGATTAAAAAGGAAATCCGCTATATAAAAAAACTTATTTAGAAAATTAATTTTGACTCAATGCAAAATTTAGTACAAAGCAAAAAAATAATTCCATTCGAAACCGTTAATTATAGTGTTAAAAGAGCTCTAAATTAAATTTAAGTTTAAGACTTCGTGGTCACAGGACTCGCAACCCTCTTATTATCCTTCCTTGCATCAAATTTTATACATCTTTACCTTCATCTCAAGAAGGTAGGAACTAGGATTTTATTCATCTCAACTATTCCTCCCCAAACCGTTCAATTCCCACTATGAATGCAATTTAAATTTAAGGATGCTCTTATAAAATTGTATTAAAGCTCCCAATCGAATTATCCTTCTTTTCAATCAAACTTTTCCCATCATCCAATTCATCGCGGGGAGAGAAAAATTATAAATTCACTCCTTTATTGTCATATTCCTCCCCCAAACCATTTCAACTCCCAGATAAACTATCCAACACAAATCTAGGAGCCGGCCTAGATCTGATCCTGATTCCCTCGTTCTTTTGCTATAGCCAAGAACAACAAAGTTTACATACCTCGAGATCGCTTTATCTTCATTCCTTTTTTGGTCAATAGTGACCACTTATCAGAATTGACTTTTTTTCTTTCCGCCACCGCTGAAATTTCTAATATCGGTCGCTATGGGCGAAGTATTGTTCTCCCTTTCTTGTCTGACATCTCCGACCCAGCTGCTATAGTTTGATTTCGGTTCAGCTGTATAGAAGCATTAAAAGCCGAATAAGTCGATATTCCTAATTAAAATGACTTGAAATTCCAACAAGATTCACCCTCTCCTGGAAATAATTTTATATTGCGTTATATATTCACGCCACGCTAATTTTCTTCGGACTTACCGCTAATCCGCTAACCCTCGCGAGACTTCTCACTCATAAAGTCCCGTTAGTTGTCTAATCTACTTCATATCTAGAAAATTTTTATCTAAAACCCAATCTTTACTTATATTTTCTATCATACACATTTTCATTTATGATTTTTTTCAGTAGTCAAACTCGATTGTTTAATCATTATGTACGAATTCTAAAACCAGTGTCAAAATAAAACCATTTTAACACTTTAAGCACACTCTCACTCATCGGACAGTTAACCGCGAACACCTTCTGCCTCTTTGACATTTGGATGGCAACTGTGGGAGGCATTGCCAGATAGATATGCTTCGAAATGTATCAGAGTTTTACTTCAACGGCTCACATTGACAGAAAATATTTCTCCACAAATATAAATATTTGAAGAAAAATATTTTCGGCGCAATGATAGCTGCACGAAAGATAAAGTCTGCTTGCATTTCGAAGTCATACATATCTGGCCGGGTGCCAGGGTTCGGGATCGGAATCACTCCGATTCCCGGGCATAGGCGTCACATACACCCCCTACAGTCTGGATTTATCACCCTACGGCGATGTTTGGACCACTGCAAGAAGCCCTCAGAGGTCAAGAATTCAACATCGGCAACGAGGTAGAGGAGTTCGTGCGCACATGGCTGCCCGAGTTGCCCAAGGAACTCTTCGATACCGGTATCAAAAAGCTTCCAAAAAGGTGGACAAAATGCGCAACTTTTAAGGAGGAGTACCTGGAAAAACTCTAAATTTTGTAAATTTTTTTGATAGCAAATAAACGTGTCAGAGCATTTGTCTCGATCGTATTTGAACCGCCCTCGTATTTTTTATAAAAAAAATTCTTCAAATTTAGACTTTTGAATAGAAGGATCAATTGTTGACTCGATTTTATTTACGAACATTGAAGTGAGTTATAGACATTGTAACTACAGTAATTCGTATAAAATATTCAGTACATTGTTTCATAGAGGTATTCAGAGACCTGACTGGCAAATGACCAGTAATAGTCTTGACATTCATGAGAGCTTTCAGTTAGGCTAATCTATCCAAAATTCAATGCGCTCTGCAAGTAGCATGCTTAAGTTTTTTTTTTTTTAACAAATAAAGTTTGCATGTAAGCATCTAATATGATTCGTAAAATTTAATGTGGTTGAATATATTCTTTAGAGGAAGCGATATTATTTTACACAAAAGTATTTCCGTAATCAACAAATTTTATTAGAAATTAGTATGCACATAAATTTCCATCCCATCACACTCGAATTAATACTATTCTTAACATTGATCTGGGAGCAACTCAGCTACTCACTTAATCCGGAATAATTTATTGTCGAAGAAACCATATTGTTAAAAAGCGTTAAAAGGTGAAATGTAATAATATACGATAAAAGATAAAATAACAATCAAGTTACACACTCTCCGACATCTTTTCGAGTGTTTACACTAAACCTCTCTAATCCTTGTACGAGAAAATTAATTATTAAAAACTGTCAATTTAGCATTGGAAATCAGTTTCAGCTGTTAATGTGATTAATTGACAGATAACAGAAGCCAAGTTGTATCTCAAGTTATTTTGTTTTGGTTAATTTAGAAAATTTCAAATTTGGGTATTACCAAAGTTTTCGGTAAAAGGTCAAAACATGTTGGCATATTAAAAATAAATTTTCAAACGTATCCTATTACGTTTTGACGTCAGTAGCAATTATGAAATATTATTTGCATGTGTCTTAAAAGTAAGGTAGTTAATATCTAACAATTTGTAATAAATTGAAGAAGGAAATTCGCACTGATGTTGTTGCTTATATTATGGTCTCTCACTCGCTAACTAGGCCCATTTTTTTGTAGATAAACACCTGAATCTTACACGCGATCATTACTATCAGACACAAACCTATAATTACTAAATTAAGGTTAATTGATTTAGTCAGGCAATCATCTGAACGCTGCATGGTCTAGAATGTGAATAAATTTGTTCGGTGTTAACTTTTATTTTCACATGGATCTTTCATGTGTAATCGATCCTGCAATTAAGTAGTTTTACATTTCGAAGATTGTAGCGTTTTTATTTAGCAGATAATCGGTTATTCAGCATCAATATCTTGAGACTATCGAGAAATGTTAAAGAACTGCAGAGAAACCGAAGATACTTAACTGGGACAGAATCTTATAAATGGGAGCAATAAATCAAATTGCTTTAGAAAAGATGAGAGCGTTTTCGGTAGACTGAAAGTTAAACCAAATCATTTTCAGGATGAGAAAGTAAACTGAATTAAGTTCAGTTCTTATAGGCAATTAATCTGAAACAACACCAAATTATCTTCCCAACATTAAAATTTCACGGTTCATGTTTAATTTTGGATTTTCACTTGTCTACCGTGCTGATGAGATAATTCCCAGTTTTTTGTAGGAGTTCTTGCACCACTCCCATATGTGTGTACCTTCCTTCCATATATCTATCGCCTAGCCAAGAAGTGCATGTCACCTTTGTTAATTGCACACTATCCAGATTACACGTTTAGGGCTCAATTCACCAGGATGATTCGGCTGATCAATATTCATCAGCGCAAGGTTTTCTTCTTGCAACATCTTCATCTTGATCTTCGCCGTGGACACGGTTAGAAAATTTTCAGTTAAACTGCGGGCTTAGAATCAAACGCCAAAGCGTTTATACTATTATACCGTAAAAGTTATACCAGTAGTCCATTGACTTCTTTTGTAACGCCTCTACGTTGAAACACTAATACCACAAAAATCAACTTTAATTTGTCCATTTAAACGAGCAGGTGTGGAAATTATCTGAAATCGTTTATTAAAAATCTCCTAAATCACCAAATCTGCTCCAATTAAATCTTAGACGAAGAAAAAAAAATTGAGAAACAAGAAAATGCGCTGAAAACTGATGATGAGAGACTAACAAAATTGTCTGTTGATCATCGCGGAATTCCTCTTTGATTAGATTAAATGAAGATATATGTATGTTGCTGTGATATTTTAAATGACTTTTTTGCATGTTTTGGGCTTTAGCGGACGCTTGATTATAATTAAGCTGAAATTAATGTGGAGAGTTTTTCAACGGTTTTTGAAATTTATATTTGATTGCGGCGAATATTTTACTGACACACGTTCCATTTCCTCATGCTAACTGATGATTTTGATCAATATAAAATACGTTATCAATGCGCAAAACCGTTTCAAGACCATAGAAAAATTATACCTCAGCCTCTGTGGTGTCATATCAATTCTAATTAGAGAAGCTTTAAATTTATATATGTGGAATTTTTGAAGATCCGGCATTTGAATGTATAAATTTGTGAGTCTATTAATGTTTATTTTTCGCTGTGGCTTGATCCTCAAATGAGTTCTTGGCTAACATGAACACAAACAAGGGGTAAAACTACTCACATAACAAGTTGGGTAAACAGACCTACGCTCATGTCAGAAGGGTTTTGTACCCGAATTCTCAGAAATGCAGTCACCAGCAATGAATAACCCCAAGAAATATGTCAAAGAGACGTGCACGTTCAAAGGAAAATCCATTGTTTTTCTACTTTCAATGGTCGCCATTTTGTTGCAAACCAACAAAAATCACTCAAATCATGAATTCAAAAAAATATTTATGTTATTGATCATATTGGAAAATTTCAAGAAGATCAAGTGAAAACTGCAGTGGCTGATTCGATGGAAAGTCCATAAAATACCAAAATCATGTGTTATTGTTGTAGTAATTGGAGAAATTTCAAACGGCTATAACTTCCGTGGATATCAGTCGATTTTCATCTAACTTACAAAGTAGAAGAACTGAGTAAATATCGAATTTCGTTCAATTTAAGGGTACCGACGCGATTTTATTGGGGAAAATGTGAAATTCGAAGATCATACTATTATTAACAAAGTTGAGTGAATGTTGACTTCTAAGGTATTTGTTATTATTGTACTCATAAACACCTACCACTATAACTTTTTTCAGATTTTTCGAATCACAGGTGTCCAATCGCGAGGGGGGGACACAAATTTTTCGTGTATTTCCCCTCCCTGTGCATCCCTCAAAACAAAAAGTGTCAAATTAAGTCCTGTTTTGAAAAGTCCTCATCAATACCTTTCATTTGATACCCATATCGGCTACCTTTGATGAATTTTTTTTCGGGAGCCACTCCCCTATATGGGGAGACCCCCCCTAAATACCTCATAAAATTTTTTATGGGTCAACTTTGAAGAGTGCACCACTTTACACCTGAATACAAAATTTGATGATTCTAGCTTAAGTAGTTTGCGAGAAAAAGTGCTGTGACACACGGATAGACGGACAGACAGGTCATGAAACTAGTAGGGTTTTGTAAAATTATTATACAAAACCCTAAAAAAAGAATGCTTTTAGGCGTAATGAGCCTGACAGGTCAAACGCTACTTGTGCAGACTCGACGAAAATAACTAAAAGACTAATCATTTAGACATGTTCATCGTATAAAGCTAGGAAGCTACCGAAAGGGAAGAGAGAAATGAAACAAAACACAATAGGCACGGCTGACGGAGAGTAAAGATGAAGCACATTAAGGCATTTACAATGATTGATGGAAAGGCTTGCAATCCTACCACAAACACGACTTCTACTAAGAAGTGCTAAATAAAGTCAAAAAACTTTAATTGTCTAGAGTGAAAAAGCAGTCGAAACCCAAATTTAATTAAATTTATAACTTCAATATTATTCACAAGAATAAGGTATTTTGAGTCTTTGTTTCATTTGTCATACTCAAAATGGCAATCGAGGACACAAGTAAAAAAAATATATCGTGGCAGTGACCAAATGGAAAATATAGGACAAATTCAAAAAAAGAAATCTGGCTGCCACTGGATATACCCAAGGCGGAGTTCTGAAACACTAATCATGGGAATTGATGAAAAAGATTTTCCTCAGACCTTCAAATTTCTTTTCATCACAGAAGTGGATATTGAAAAAATTCAAAAATGTAAAATCATATTAGAAACTTTGTCAAAAGGACACAAAATCGATCAACAAATTTAATGACTTCGCAGAAAATACAGGAAAGCTTTTAATACCCTCTGAACAAAGGATACTCCGTGAAGCTGCTTGGTCCCAGTTAGCTTCCTGGAGGACAGGTTGAAGATGCCACTTACTTACCTTGAGAGCCCCAAGAACAGCCGTGAGCTTGCGGCTCACCGGAGTCTTCGATCTCGTATATTCCAAAAAACAAACAACTCACAATAAAATGTGCTCACAAATCGCCTAGCTCTTTCTCGTAACTCCCTAAAAATATCGAAAAGAAATTGAAAACAAAAGAAACATTCTTCATAGATCCGGAATTCGTCGTCCCTTCTCAGCTGGCCAGCACTTTGTACAAAATCTAAGCCAATTGTATAATCCGAGCAAAACCTACCAGTTAAATTGAACGAGCGATCATTCAACCTTTAGATTACCGAGAAACGTCTTCAACGAAAGGGCAGTCAAACATAATTCGTTTGCTTTAACTTGGCAAATATTGTAATTACTTCGCGATCTAAATCAATTGACTACATCACACTTTGTATCAATGCTAAATCAAATTTATTTAACTTTAGATTATTTTTTTTTTAACCTATCACACTTATTTCACCTCAAAAAATGTTCAATTACCAATCAAATTCATTCCAATTTAAATTATTTTCATTTTCAAATCAAATTCGTTTCCCTTTAAATTATTTTCTTTTACAAATCAAATTCTTGAATTAATAACTAAGCTGGCTTACCTATACTAAGCCCTGCTCGTTAGCGCGCTTTTATAGCAGTCATCGGAAAAAATAACTTACCTGGAATTGATTTACTTTCGAAACACGGTTCGACTTTACGCTAAACTTTTTACTGCCACCTCCACTCGTCTCGAGAGAAAATACGAGAAAGAATGGAAGAGATCAACGTGTGCTGTAATTTCTTACTCCCTCCGCGTTACGGTTCCTTCTTTTGCGACTTTGCCGGTCAACCATCTTCTCAAGTTCAAACCCTCATATTTTTTTCCGTCCCACTCAATTGTTTTGAACTTCCACTCAGAGGTGATTTCATTTTCCGGACTCTTCACCTTTTTTCACTTCAACGTCAATTTCACCTGCTCGATCATATGTGTGGGGAAAAGACGAATTCTACAAACGTCGGTAGAGCAGTTGTCATCTATAAAAAATGAAAGAAAGTAAATTCTGTTTAATTCTACTATTTTTATTTTAATTCCGTATACAATTGTTTCGTTCTCTACTTGAGAACTTCCTCAGTACTACTATTCCCTAAACTACAAGTGTCCTAATATTTGTACTAAACTTTTTAAACTATTAAATTGAATCTCTAATTCCACCCGTTTGTAATCGTTTTCAGCATGCTTATGTTGCCGCAGTTATGTCATGTTTTCCAAGGACTATATGCTCCGCCACTTTTGATTTGCAGTTTTTTACATCCTGCTTTTTGTTTGTGTTGACTGCTTCACCCATGCAGAGTCTAGCCAGTTTCAATTACATTCTCTTGATCCTTCTATCAGAATCCACTCCTGAAGTAACGCAAGTGCTTCTTTGACCGGAATACTTAGAAAAAGTGCCTTGACGTTAAATGACACCATCGTATCGCCATCTTCCAAAGGTCTCCAGGACAAAACCTTTGAAGGAAATTCTGCTGAATTCACTGCGGATCTGGTAACAAATTTTATGTCCATGTTATTGAATTCCTTGATCACCCACTTCGCAATTTTCTGAGTGGGGGCGTTTTCTACTGACACAATTCCACGTATTTCATGGCCTAGCTTGTGAATCTTTGGAAGTCCTATGATCCTTGGTAGTGATGGGTTGGTTACTTTTAAGAATTTCTTGAGGTCCTGAATCCATAGTTCACATTCTTTCAGCACTTTCTCCACTCTTTTTATTGACTCAGGCAGTGGATTACTTCAAAGGCTAAAGTATGGTCCCGTATTTATTTTTTCCCGCATTCTTTTGTCGTAATCGGTCTTGTCCATGACCACTACGGCGTCCCTTTATCCGCTTACATGTAGTAAATCGGAAGATTTTTGAGCTCATTGAAGATCCTATTCTCGTCCTGCTTTCCGACCCATCTAGTTTCTTTTTCCAGTGTATCTTCAGTGCTGGTTCTTATCCTTTGTTTTTTCTCTGCCGTCAGTCCATGCATGCTTGAAAGTCTGTTGATCCTGGCTTCAATGTGCATGACGAATCTTCAGAATTGGCGTTCGCGTTAATGGAGTATTTGAGCTCAATGTTCAGTAGATTCACTTGAGCTTGCGTAAATGCGTGGGATGATTGATTGATGACTATGTTTTTGATTGTACGCACCTTGATTTGTTGGAACATTGTCACTTGTTCTCGTCTTAATTGATGAAACTTCTTTTTCCAATATTAATTCCTTCCGCACGCTTTCACACTCTTCCGCTTACTTTCACTAACTATTAACAGTTCTCATCTGCCAAAACAAATATTGATTTGTTTTGGTTTGGATTGATGTTGTGTAATGTGTGCTGTGAAGATGGATTGCCCCTTAACTGGTAAGTTGGATTTATTTCTTCCTCGGGTTCATTTTCTTCGACTTTCTCAATTTTAATCCTGTTTTAGAAGTCCTTCCTCCTCACTTTCAAATTGATTGATTGATTCGATAGTTCCCGCTTAATCGGGTTGAAGGCAGGATCGGGTTTCTTTCTTGTTCAAGCTTCACCTTTTGGAGTTGCTGAAGTTTCATTTGGGCTTGCATTTTTCTTGGTTGACAACAGCCAAGCACAGGCTCCGTTCTTTATTTTTATTACAGCTTCCACTAGAAACTTTTCGGAACGTGTTTTCCCTTTATGCATGGAAGAGTTTATTTCAGAGTTTAGCTACCTTTTCCTATAGCTGACCAATAGGGGGTATAGCGTGGCCGATTATTGCTACCATGTTTCAATACTTTTTGCATAATTCTCCAACATAGCATAGCATAGCATTTGCATAGTTCTCATCATTGGATTCCGTCTGTATATTTCGATGATAAGTGTCACCCTTAAATGGTTAGCTGCACTTTTTAATCGAATTCAAGCAATTGTTCCGGGTTTTCGAGGCAAACTACACAAACTACACGAAAGAGAAAGATTCATCAATCCGTTTAAGAACTCTTTCGTTCAAAAGAAACAGTAACTATTTTAAATGTAATTATAAGCACAAGACTCAGCTAGGTTTAGCATTACCTTCATGCAGCAATGATACCAAATCGTTGACTGAACATCACAACAGGCATATATCAATACGTTCCCTTAAAAATTTCGAGAGAAAGCTGTAATAAAGATATTTTGGATTGGCTTTTGATAACATCGGATCATTTGTTGAGCATTGTAGGGAAAAGGCTTCTATAAAAGCAAAAACCCTTCTCTAGTGAGATGCTAGAGCTGTTACTGCTAAAAACATTGGACGAAAGAAAAAATGTTAGTGAAATTCAAGTGAGAACGAGTCTGTCTAGAGTAACATGATTACTATGCATAGTTTTTGAATCTTTGTTTTATTTTGGTCACATGTATGTTAGTCTCTCTTGGACAGATGTGGATAAAAACGATCTTGTTATTTTGACAGCTCAGTACAGACTGACTTTATTCATAGAACGAGTCACTTATAACAGTAGGTTATAAGAGAAATAGAATTTCATATATAGTTTCCTTTTCATTCTGACACGGCCATTTTACAAGTCATCCGTCTCGAATGACTCAGCTGCCTATGGTTTCAGATAATCATCTGCTGATGACGTAAAATAGGGCCCTTCGCCCATTGATAGCTTCCGAACATCATAACGTTCATTCCCGTTGCATCTCTCTACAACATATGATCCCAAGTATTTCCCCTTCAGCTTAAGACCAGTACCGAATTGAGTGCGCTGTACTGCGACAATATTACCAACTTGATAAGTGATTGCTTCACAGCACTTCCTATCGTAGTAACGCTTTTGTTGCTCCTGAACTTATTTTATTTGTTTTCTTGCATGCTTTCGTAAATGTTCTCGATTTTTGGAAAAGCTTGCGACTAGTTCTTGCCTAATCAACTCCAATACATTTGCGTCACGTCCATTCAAAGTTTCACAGCAATCTGAACTTCATGTGGAGTCATGCCGATAGTCTGCTGGTATGTTGAATTTAGGCACTGCTGACATTTTCTGACAAATTTATACCACTTCTCTTGATCATTTGCAGCTAGTTTGGTCAGGACAGAAGTGATAATTTGATTCATTCATTCTACCTACCCGTTACCTTTTGACACTCCAGTTGTTATCTGTATGTGCTCGATATGTTTTTCATCTCAGTACTCTTTGAATCCCAAAGATGTGAACGCTGGACTCATGGATTTCCGAAAATCGAAGCCTGTTACTCCAATTTATCAAAGACTTCCTTAGTATTTGTAGTTTTCGTTGGAAAGATCCTTGTAAATTTAGAGAATGCGTCCACGATCACAAACACGTACTTATACATCTTATCTTCACTCTTTGAAAAATTTCACTGCTTTCAATTATGCTGCATCTGGTGATATTTTAGAACCACTAATACGTGACATTTTTCTGAAGGAAGCAACATTTCTTCCATTGAATTTCCAATCCGTATTCTGCTGCTACTTTGAGAGTTTCTCTAAGTTTCACAAGTCCATCGGCTTCACCTTCTGACGGGAAGATCAAGTCGTCAACGTATTGAATAACAATGCTCCTGATAGTTTTTCAAGCTGGTCGTCGATTAATGACATTGGAAATCAATCTTTCATGAATTTTATATTTAAACATCTGCAATCAATACAGACACGATACTCGCCGCTCTTCGTTCAGACGATTACGACTAGGCCAGAAAAATCTGACGTGCTAGCGATTATCACTCTATCTCTCAACCATTCTTCGACTTGGTTATCTAGAATATGTTTTTCGAATCGTGCCATTCGTCTAGGTTTTTGATAGATTGGAGTTTCCTCTGTCAGTACAATCTTGGTTTCAATATTACTTGTCTTGGAATTTTATTTACTACATATCGCTAATTATTTTCCTTATTTCGCTTGCGAAAGGCTCAGTAGCAAGTATCTCTGATTCGTCATTTAAGATGTTTACAAATGCTGTGAGTCCATCATCTGCTATTGGCTAATGGAGTTTGTTGAAATGCACACCATTCATACTGAAAGTCACCCCAGCGTGCCTGAGAGCATCATCGTCAAACAGCAGAAAAATAGCCATATCGCTTGTGGAAAGCACATAAAATTTGATTTTGTATCGTTTGCCTTGTAAAATGGCTTCCTGATTCATGCATCCAAGTGGTATAAGCCCTGAGTAATCGTGTTTGATCTGGTTCAAACTTGCATCGTAAACTATTAGCGGCATCCACTCTTATCAAACTCACTGGACTCCCCGAATTAACCGATGCTAACTTTTGTTGATCTCAAACCAGCATGCTATATAAGTTTCGTTCTTCGTTTACGTCGTTGATGACTGTTGATGCAATTGGCAGATAAATGACCAAACTGCTGGCATTTGTAACATTTTGGTCCATCAGATGCCAAAGGGCACGCTTTTGCATTATGTCCCTTCTGCACGCAATTGAAATAACAAAATTGCCATCGTGAGACTACTTTTCGCCATACATAAGCACAAACTATAAACTGATGTCTGTACTTTCTGACCTGACGTACGCGTAAATACACCATAAATTTACTGTTACTCTCTTTCACAGTAATTTTCCTTTATTTCACCACAAGCGTTTAACACCAACAGCCACTGCATGACTTTCACTACTGTTTTATGGCGTAGGTTTCCACACAAAAACTCGAATCAAAAATTTGACACCACAAATTGATTCTTTTAGGCACGACATGCATTTTTATTGACGGAAAGTAATTTTTAGGGCTTTGTACTAAAATACAAAACCCTATTGCAATCACGACCGGTGTCCGTCTGTCCGTCCGTCCGTCTGTATGTCACAACACTTTTCCTCCGAAAATATAGAGGCTACAGTCATGAAACTTTGTGGAAAGGTCAGAAGTGGTGACTTCTTGAAAGTTCAAGGGTGGAAAAATTTTTCAAAGGGGTCTCCCCATATAGGGAGTTGGCCCCTCAAAAAAAACTGTTCACCATTGGTAGTCGAGTAGGGTGTCATTGAAATGGACACCCGTGATCTAAAAAAATCTGAAAAAATTTTCAAGCGAGATATTTATGGGTATAACTTTAACGAATACCACAGAAGTCAAAATTCTTTCAACTTAGTTAATAATAGTATGATCCTCGAACATGACGTGTTTCTTAATTTTATTCGTTGCTGGTTACGGCATTTTGTAAGTTGAGTACAAAACCCTTCTGACATGAGCATAGGTCTGTCTACCCAACTTGTTTGCTTTGGAATAAGCCCACAATGTTTTTACTTCATTCTTCTCTTGAGCTACTTACTAACATAAATTGCTGTAAGTGGATTTTAATCACTGACATTAAAAATAACCTCAGTGCGCGAATTAATATAAAAACGATTTGCAGATCCCATATAAAAATGACTTGCATTCTTTTTTGATGAACGAAATTTTTTGCTAAGTTCACAATCTGTTTATTTCGTTCTTATTCACGACCTTCCTACTAAGCTGCTCTAAATGTGTTTTTATCCACTGATATTAAAATAGTCTCTTTGCGCGTACTTATATTAAAACGATTTGTTGAACCGATAAAAACGATTTGAAACGGTTGTATTACAATGAGTATAAAATGCAGCCTCCCGAATCGCATCGCATTCGACTATTCTTTCAGATTTGTCATCTGCAGGCCCTTCTGTAATATAAAGCTTCACGGAGCATGCATGGATGCGCCTAGAGATTGGTACCATCCGTACATGGACAATCACTTCATATGCTCGGATTGCCAAGGGTTCGATGTTAACCTACAAAATATGTTCGATAGACTCGTAGGCTACATTGATAAACTCAACGATGAAAAAGACCCCCTAATTTCACGACAGCAAACGCAGTCTGGAGCTAGTGACGACAGTTGTGTAGAAATGGGTTCCAGTTTCGACGAATTATCTGCCAGAATTATGGAGAGCAACGAAAAAGTGTGTAGATCGCTCGATTTGCTTGGTTCATAGCTCGCTTCATTCAAAGAGACTTTCTCGTGCTATTCCTCGAAGGAAAGTGATTGCTGCAAAGATTCTTTGTCTCTACAAAATATAGTTGAGAAAGTGCTAGAAAAAATGACTTCATCACTAATCAAAAGTAAAGACCAGAAGATTTGTCTCAGCTGCTATCGGAACTAAATAATGTCAAAAAGATGTGCAGCAGTCTCCTGCAAGTTCAACAAAATAGTCTCACTAGGCCAACGATTCCTCACCGTTTTGTTGCACACTACAGTAACACAACGCCCTCTACTATACGTAATCCACGACGCATCTACAAGTTTGGCATCTTTGGGTCCGATGAAGAGTGGGATAGCAGAATACAGAAACTTTCAGACTCAAACCAGCAAGCTGACTACAACATCTTTTTTGTTAAGGGTTCAAGAAAATTCAACAACGCAATCTCAGTTCAGAAATTGTTAGTAGATGTCCTCCTTATTAATGGATACAAGGTTGTGGAGCTTCTTTTCCGGCTTCAGCGACGACGTGAGTTTAAGGTATCTATTTCTACAAGATACGCCTGGCTGTTTAAGAACTTCAAGAAGAAAAATGGTGCCTGTTCTTCGAATGGCTTGCTTTTCAAACAATGGAACGAATACACTACTGGCCCAGAATCCAAAGATAGTAGTAATATAAGTAGCCTTAAGCATAATTGTATAAATCTTCGATAGTAACTACAACCCATCAATCAATAATCATATCAATCCCAGCTCTAAAACCACTTCTCCCTCGCCTAAACAATCGAATGTTAATCGCACTTCTTCGGCCGACTCAACATTGCACTCCATTTGTGTACGTGCTGGTGAATCTGAAACAGCTTCAGATTCTGTGGCATCTTGTGCACAAGAGATGGATGCTGGTTCCTCCTTGGTACCTTAATCCACTGATCAGGGTAGATACAGGAATTTTATCCGTGGAGAGGACTTAATTCCTGTTTCGTCTGGGCCTATTACTCAACCGTTATCACCTGCCTCAAACAACTTAACCCAGCCATTCTTAGATCCTTTTCTGCCTCCTTCAGTCAAGCCCACTATGACGTCAGGAGCTGACCTGGAAAAAAGACACCTTATGTCGCGACTCAGAGATAACAAAATCTACGAATACGTTCGTCTTTACCTTTCTTATATGTACAAGGTCCCAGACACTCTTAGGCTTGTATATTTCTCATTCCATGAGGACTCAGGTGTAACTCTAAATCAGGCTAAAAAAGATCTTGAAATATACGCATCTCATGTAAGCTCCAACCATATTTCTTCACTACAAAGAACTAGGGAACACCACAATAAATTTTTTCACCCCCCTATAAACAGCAAAGCCTCAAATTATTTTACCACAGCTGTGGAGGTATGCGCAGTAAATTAAATAAGTTTTTCCTTGACGCAAAATTGTGCCATTTTAATGCTTTCACCCTTTCTGAAACATGGTTGATGGATTCTCACATTAATGAAGAAATTCTGGATAGTAACTGGAGGATTTACAGAGATGACAGAGATCCGATTAGCACTGGCCAGTCGCTATAAGGCGGTGTCTTGATTGCCATACATAACTCCTTCATGAGCGAGCCAGTTTACTGCACGCCGCATAATTTATTCCTGCCTAAAGTGGTCAAAATGAAAATCTAATTTATTTATTGGCGTGTTTTATGTCCCCCTAAATCGAACGATACTGTCTACGACAATGTCTGTAAAATTATAAGTGATATCACTGCAATGACAAATGAAGACGATAAAATTATCATCACTGGTGATTTTAATAGACCTAATATAAAATTTGTGATCGACAAAGGTGACGGTCGACTCTTTCCGCTGAATCTCCTTAATTGTAACGATTTCAACTTAATGAGCACCTTCTACAGTAACGATTTGCAGCAGATTGCTTCTGCCCCCAACCAGAACGGTATATGACTAGATCTTATTTTTTCTAATGCATACGACGAAGCAGTGGCCAATTTAACTTATGACAATGAGAATCTGTTTCCTAACACGAGTCAACACTCAGCTTTTTCTGTTGATTTGTCCACTCCTGATACTCTTAATTCTATATCATACAATAGAACTATTGTATATGACTTCTGCAATGGCGACTGTGGTAATTCTATCCAGTGTCGACTGGAACGGTACTCTGTCAACGTTAGGTTTGAATACGGCTCTATCCACCTTTTATCGTATAATCTTTGACGCCGTTGAATCTTTCGTATCGAAAATAAAGAAAAAAGGTAAAATTTCAGAACCATGGCTGGGGAGTGATCTAAGACATTTACGTAACTAGAGAAACAAACTATATAGTTTCCACAGAAAAGATAAATATGTAAGCATTGAGACTCAGAGTAAGTATAATGAACTTGTACTTGAATTCAAAATTAGATCGCAAGAGGCCCATCAAAATTACGTTAACGTCATAGCAGAGGAAACTATTTCCAACCCCAAAAAATGCTTCGACTTTGTTAACGTTAAGCGCAAAACATCTGGTTATCCTTCTTTAATGTCATAAAATAACTCAGTCTCATTCTGTACCGAGTAGATTTGTGAATTTTTCGCTGATCATTTTCAGCATGTTTACTCTTTAATTCAGTCACTTCGCCTTATTTAGAGTCGTTGGAAATAGTCACAAAAACCTTAATTGGAAACATTACAATTTCTGAAGACGAAATTCTTCAGGCTATTGAAGATCTTGATCCACTTAAAGGACCCGGCCTTGACCTTATTCCTTCTTGCTTACTGTCTCTCTGCAAAGATGAATTGCTTAGGCCTCTCTTCCTTATTTTTAATAAATCATTAACATCTGGTATATTCCTCAAACTTTGAAAACCATCATTTATAATATCAATTCACAAAAAAGGCGATAAGTGGCACGTGGAGAACTATAGGGGTATTGCTATCCTTTCTATTATGCCAAAACTGTTCGAAAAAATTATCTGCAGTAAAATTTTCCCCATTATCGAACCGTATATGAATGAACAGCAACATAGCTTCCGTAAGAATATGTCTACCACCACTAATCTAATTTCCTTGACGTCGGATATTCTTTGTAGTATGGAGTAAGGCTACCAGATAGATGCTATATACACAGATTCCAGTAAAGCGTTCAATCGAGTGAACCATGAAATATTAGTGAATAAACTTCGCATTTTTGGCAACTACGGTTTGCTGCTCAACTCAATTCAGTCATATTTGAAAGACCACACACAATGCGTTAAGTTTCAAGGCCGGTTGTCTCGTGAGTTCAGTGTCACCTCTGGAGTACCTCAAGGCAGTCATCTTGGTCCACTCCTCTTTAATATTTTCTTCACTGATGCCTCTACAGTACTGCCTGATATTACACACCTGTTTTACGCCGACGACCTCAAACTCTATCACTGCATACAATCCTTATTCGATGTATCTTTCCTCCAATCAAAATTAGCTGCTCTCTATCAGTGGTGCGATAGAAACCAGCTTGCTCTCAATATAGAAAAATGCCAGATAATAAGTTTTGCAAGATAAAAGAACGTCACCTTACATGATTATGGCATTAATAACACACACGTAAGAAGAGTCGAGAGTGTTGTCGACCTTGGCGTAGTCTTAAACTCGAAAATCCACTTTAATCTCCATTATGATGAGATCGTGAGCAAAGCTTACAAAATGCTAGGCTTCATTAAACGTAGAGCAAATGAGTTCAGAAATATCTGGGCTACTAAACCTTTGTATACCACACTTGTCCGACCACTTCTTGAATATGGCTGCACAGTCTGGGACCCCATATTCGACATTCATAGCCGTAGATTAGTCAGTGCAAAAACAGTTTTTGATCTTCGCCCTTAGATCCTTGTATGATTTTACTCCAACTGATCAACCTGAATACACTGGCTTCCAGGCGAGTTGCGTTGTCCGCCTGCATGCCTTTTGATTTTTTAAGAGGTAACTTCAAATTTCATCCTTGTCAGACAAGATTCACTTGAATGATCCTATAAGAGCCACAAGACACACACCAACGCTAACCTTGCGTATGCACCACACCAACTATGCTAGCAATGAGCCGCTTAACAGATGCTGTAAAGCATTCAACAAGTTTAGCGTACATTACTCCGCAACCACCTCCAAATCCAATTTTAAGAAACAAATTTTAAATGCCCTCAACGCCCCTTCCTCATAAATGATTAAATTAATTTTTTTTTTTAATTAAGGAATCAATTTTTTTTTGTATTTCATGTATATGTATTTCGTTTGTAAGTACGCTTTGCTTGGCAAAATAAATAAATAAATAAATTTATGTAGCCTAGTCCGCGTGGTCTGGTGGTTAGAGCACTCACCCCGTAAGCCGGAGGTATCTGGTTTGAATCCCATTGGCGACGAGATTTGTTTTGAGTGATTCTTTAGACAGAATAAAAGCCAGTTCGGTTATGATACGCGTTAGCTTAAAATCAGAACGTATCACAGCTGGGCCGACAAACACACGACCATAGCATGATACTGACCATATTACCTTTTTGTAGTGCCGATACATTCGATCAAGAAATTGGAATACTCTAATTACCTCCAAGTAAAGACCCGAAAGGGGTTGTAGTGCTAAAGCAAAAAGTAAAATGCCATATATGAGGCAAGTTTTGATATTCAGAAGATGTTGTTTAAGTTACTGATTGGTTTACAAACCCTTTCTAGTAAAAGCTCTCTCCTGATATGTTGGCTTGTTCAGATATAAGGTAGTTCCTACTGAAACTTCTTGCATTACTTCTCATTGCAATTATGTACAATATAATGAAAACACCTGATCATTAGGATAGCATTTTTCTTTGCACTTGCTAAACAGTTTTCACAAATAACGACAAGAACCTTCTTTTCATTTTTCATCAAAATTAAAATTCTGTAAAGGTTTCTTTCATTACCAGGAATCCTCACCAAAGAACATAAAAACAAAGCCACGGGAAAAAAATCGCATCATCGTTTACTTATCACATCCTTATTAAGGTATAACACTCATTATACACAACATGCCAATATCAGACTTGAACGAGGAAGAACATGTCCTCCTCTTTAGGGATACAGCTATTCGTTATCCTAAATTGCAATTTGCCACGTCATTAAATGCACTTCTTCACTAATTTTTATTTTCTCTCTCTCTCTCTCTCTCTCTCTTATTTACCCTTTACTTTTCAACGCTACAGCTTCAATCCTTTTACAACTCTCTACGGTCGAAGACATGTCACACAGCTCAATTCCTTTTTATTCCTTAACTCTTTACCATCTCCACTTACATTCCATTCAATTAACCAAAGCAAGACTTTATTCGTTACGTTCACTTCCTCCTACGCTAAATGCGTCAATTGCACACATACTGCCTTTCTATCGCGAAGCTTTCATATGCTTTTAAAGATTTCAGTTTTGTTTTGTATTTTCTGCAAAAAGGATTTGACGGAATAGGAAAGTGTGGGAGCTGGAAATAAAAACGTTGATAAAGTTTTTTTTATATTTTTCTTTGCTCGTGCAGCAGCGGGTATGTATTGCTCCTGCTTAAACAAAAGACACTTTATTTTCCATCGTAGTCGCATCCATTGAGTTAATGAATCGTTAGACTGCTTGTCCCATCTAGACACTGATGGATATTCTTATCAAGCTTAAGGTCCTTGCAGAAAATTGGGAGCAAAGATGCCAGACTGGTCGTGAAATTGGTAAGGATGGTAGAAATTTCTTTCCAAGTTTAAAGGAGCGTGAAAATAATGTAAAAACGGAGCTTGGATTGAGTATCGTCAAATCTCTTGATTTTATAATTAAATGCCTTCTCAAGATTTTCATCATAGTTATTGAATGCGAGTGTTTTCAATTTTTCCGGTGCATAAAGAATTACATCAAAGGATAGCTTTATGGTCTAGTGTCCTTTACACTAACCTTAATACATTACAGTTAAAATTCAATTTAACTTTGAAACCACTAATTAAGAGAGACCAGCCGGTAAATACGTACTTTTTTCCATCAAATTACTCTCATGCCAGACTGATGACGTTGGAAAGACCACACTTAATTTTGGTCAAATCATTTTCCACCTTTCAACCCGCAAAGAATCCAACATTCTTCAACCCTACACACAATCATCTGTTACTTCTAACTTAACTGATGTTCATATTTTCTGCGGTTACAGCAGCTACAACTCCTGTAGGTATGTCAATTATGAAAAATTATTCCGCAAGTGAAGATTACTTTTACGGTCATATTGATGAGTTTTGGGCCACCGCTCTTTATTAGTGGAAGAATCAGCCACCGTCTTGCCGGTAGCTGATCAAGCGGTTTTCATGATCCGTAAGTTCATACGCAGCCAAGAATGGGCATTTGGTTAGTTCACTCATCCTATCCATCCTGCCCGGGTCGATTGAATGGAGTATCTGTATCTACTCCACACAAGTACCACTTCGATAAGTCGCATCTAATGAACAACAACCGCCGCCACCGCCACCAACACCTTTTCATAATAATTGACGACTTGTGTTTCTTATTTTTTGTTTTCTAGAGTACTTTTTTTCTTATTCTTATCTTAGTACATTTGCCAAGTGAACCAGCAACAACACGCGGATCCTATGTGAGTTTCGCATGAAATTTTGTATATATGTATATGATCCGCTGATGATCTTCTCTTAATACATGAAAATGCCGGCGCGGTACTTGATCAAAGGGATTACGATGAGGTTTTCGGTGTGGATTTGTGGTTAATACAACGCAAATCTTCTTTGCAATTATTGCTTCGTGAAAAACTACTTGGAGCTTAGATCTCTGGGAGTGTGTTTTTTTCACATGTTTTAGTTAATTTTAGATTGAACTCAAGGAAAATTATGGAATTTCGGGGTAATTAATTTTAGATAAGCAGGAAGTCGAAAGAAGTATACCAGTGATCAAAAGAATGACTCAGATCTTAGATATTAAAAATCCATAACAGAAAATATTCCCCAAAAAAATTGAAGGTTATTCCAACAAAATCATTGAATCCCTAATTGAAATATTTGAATATCCGCTACTTTTGAAAATGCTAGTATTTTTTTTTTGAAATTTTTCCTTCAAGTAATTACAATTTTGATTAAAATTCTATTATTTTTGGTGATTCGTTTTTCCTTTTTTTATAAAAATTATATGCACAGTATGTCGATTCAATACCTAGAGCATGCTGAAATTATGAGCGTAGAGTTGTTCTGTTAGGAAAACCAGGAGGTCGTGCAAGAAAACTGTTCAGGTTTATTGTCCAGTAACAAAGATTTATCAGAACTCAAAAGTACAACTTGTCTCGACAGAATACAAAGAAGAACTGAATTTGACAACTATCGTTGTGTTAGATTAAGAACAAAAATATAGGTGGCTCCACAAGCGATTAAAAGGGAATTACAATAGGGCGGTTCGATTTGAATATAAAACAAGGGATAAAAGTACTGATTTAACACTCCCCCTCAAAGCGATAATCGCCTAAACAATCTGTTTTTCGATGCCCATGTAATTTAGACAGTTCCAATGTTTGGGACTGGTTAGCCCTTTGGTGAGCACGTCTGCTGGCATCTTCTCAGTAGGTAGGTACTCCAGATTGATCTCGCCTGCGGAAATAGCCTCTCTCACAAAATGATGTCGTGTATCTATGTGTTTGGTTCTCGTGTGGTGCACAGGATTCTCTGCCAACTTCTTCGGTTGTATAGTCCTCATCTCCGCTCGCGTCGTCCTGTACAGCATCGTTCTGTACAGCATCGTTCTGTACAGCGTCGTTTGCCTCTGCCACGTCGACACTTTCTGCAACATCGTTCCTCCCCGCGACCTCATTTCTCTCCGCGACAGGATGTTCCCTTGGTCTACCAGGACGACCCGTGTAAATCTTCCTCGGTCTGCCTGGTCCGCGCTTCGTCGTTGGAGCTTGTCCGACTGGACCTGGGGCTGGAACTTCAACTGGCTCAAGAACTCGGAGAGGTTGCTGCTGTTGCTGATCTGGTTGCTGGACTGTTCTTCTCGTTGAGCGATTCTCTCCTAGTACAACGTCGATGTACTCGTCCGACGATGTGGCAGGACCCTCTACATCCTGCTGGGTGTTTGGCTGAACATCTGCCTGTTCTGGGAAGAACTTCTGGTACTGGTCGACCTTGTTTTCTGCTGTTGTTTTCAGGAACTGGACATCTCGTGAGATCTCGACACGTCGCTCCTCAGGTATCCAGACCCTGAGTGCCTTCGAATCTGCAGCGGGGCCGAGATAAACGCCTTTCCGGGCATGACGTCCAAACTTTCCGGTATCCTTGGTCCGGTTCAGGCAGTAAACCGGTGCTCCAAACTCCTGAAAACTGCTCACATCCGGGACCTCTCCCATCCACAACTCGAACGGAGTTCGGCCGTTCAATGCTGAAGTTGGACAGCGGTTTCTGGTGAAGTTCGCGGTACATACTACTTCTGCCCAGAAGATAGGAGGAAGACCGGACTGGATCAACAAACAACGAGCCATCTCGACCAGAGTGCGGTTCCTCCGTTAAGCCATACAGTTTTGTTCCGGATTGTTCGGAACGGCTAGCCGACGTTTGATCCCAGAGCGCTTCAGGAAGTCATCGAACTGGTTGTTTGAATATTCGGTGCCATTATCGGATTGCAGGCACTTAATCTTCCAGTCGTGCTGCGTCTCGACCATCTTCTTGAATGCCTGGAACTCGGAGAACACCTCGTTTTTCCGTCGCAAGAATCGCACCTCGCCCCATCGAGTAGCGTCATCTATAAAGGTGACGAAATACCTGGCGTGACCGTTGGATTGCATGCGTATCGGTCCGCACACATCCAAGCGTATCAGCTCGCCAGGAGTTGACTTCCTCTCGGAGACCTTGGGTGTCATCTTCGCCTTGATGCACACCTCGCAGTCCACCGTTGCATCGTCGTCGCTCAAATCAAGTCCACGGAGAACGTTGTTTTTGGATGCCTCGCGAATGTCCTTCACGTTTAAGTGACCCAAAGCCTTGTGCCAATCCATCAGGGACTTCTCGTGATCCCGACTGGCAAGCGTGGCGCTCGGCTGCTCGGCAGCGTGCGTGTCGTTCACAAAATAGAGTCCGTTGACTCGCTCCGCGCACAACACCACGCGATCGTCCTTCTCGCTGACGACTTCCGCCGAACGTTTGCAAAAGGTCACTCGGTAACCTTTGTCCACGATCTTCGCGACGGATAACAAGTTCATGCGTAAGTCCGGCACGTACAGCACGTCACTCAAGTTAACTGTCTCATCGTCTTTGTTCACTCGGGTAACCAATCGCGCGACACCCTTAGCACTGATTTTCGTGGAGCCAGAATTGGCCAGGTTCAATGAGTCTGAAAAGTTCTCATCTACACTCTCCAAACTGTCAATGTCACTGGCCATGTGCGCGGTACAACCACTATCTAGACACCACCGTTTTTGCGTCGAATAAACCAGCATGGAACACTCGTCACCGGGCGCACTCGATTCCACAGCAGCGTACAGAGTAAAGCTACCAGTCTTCGTCTTGTCCTGATCGCTCTTCTTCTTGGATCGACAACCTGCTGCTTTGTGACCCAGCTTGTTGCACTTGTAGCACTTGAACGGGAATTTGCTTCCGTCGCGTTTCTCCGATTTACCCGTTTTCTGTTGATTCGACCTGTCCGCTACCATCGCGTTCTGCACTGGTCCATTGTTCTTTCGCGCATCACTTTCTTCCACGATTTTGATTCGCAGTGTTTCCGGAGTGGGGAGCTCGTCACGTGACTCGATAGCAATCCGGAAACTGTCGAAGTTGGCCGGTAAACTGTAAAGCAACAGTATCGACAGTAGGTCATCGTTTATCGGCACTTCCATGTCGCTCAGTCGGTCAACAGCGTCAAAGAATTTTCGCAGATGGTCGCGAACGTCGTCGCCCTCGCTCATCCTCTGTAAGACGATTTGTTTCAGCAGGTTCGCTTTCCTCGCGGGGCCCTTAGACTGGTAAACACTCTCCAACTTTAGCCAAAGTTCTCTTGACGTCGCACAATCTTTGACCTGTTTCAATTCCGAGGATGAAATCCCCAGGAAAATGTCCGACATAGCCTTGCTATAGCCCGTTTCCCATCCTTCTATTTCGGCGTTGTTCTCTTCGCCTGGCTCAGGCTTTACCTTTGAGCCATTCATGTAGGGCCCTCATTTGGATCTTCCACGTGTCAAAGTTGTCCTTTGTTAGAAGTTCGATGCGCGTCATGGCGGTGGTAGCCATCTTGAATTTTTGGTTGCTTCGTCGAACGTTCGAGAATCAAACACAACCTCACTCTCGCGTGCCGATTTCCGATCAATCTAACTTATTACAGTTTCTTTTATTTCGCGCCGCGTGACCTGGGCCCATAACCTGTTAGGAAAACCAGGAGGTCGTGCAAGAAAACTGTTCAGGTTTATTGTCCAGTAACAAAGATTTATTAGAACTCAAAAGTACAACTTGTCTCGACAGAATACAAAGAAGAACTGAATTTGACAACTATCGTTGTGTTAGATTAAGAACAAAAATATAGGTGGCTCCACAAGCGATTAAAAGGGAATTACAAAAGGGCGGTTCGATTTGAATGTAAAACAAGGGATAAAAGTACTGATTTAATATGTTCAGCGCGGGAAGTTTAGATTCTATGAGATCAAATTTATAAGGACGTTATACAAGACCATTTAAGTATCGAAGTTTATTGAATTCAAAGGTACCTATACGATTTCATTGGAAAATATGTAAAAATTGGCAGTCATACTCTTATTAACAAAATTGAGCCAATTTTGACTTTCAAGGTATATGCTGTTGTACTTATAAGGATCTTCTTCTTCTTCATAGTACTACACCTCCTCACGCGCCATTGCTACCTGCATCAGCGTCCTCCAATTTTGAAATCCAAGCAGCGATCAACTGTCTTCGCTGACTGAGTCAGATCAGTGTTTCCTCAGTTTCTCTACTGATCTCCGTCCTTCTGTTCTCCTAACGAATACCTTTCTGGGTATTGTTCGTTCATGCGATTCACGTGGTTAACCTATTGCAGCTTCCATAGTCTTACAATCGTGAAGATCTCCGGCTCATCAAAAATTTCATACAGCTCATAGCTGTTCCAAGTTCGCCATTTATTTGCCTCAGACCCGTCTTTCATAGACGTTCAATAGGTTGGCAGAACCTACTGAAGGGATGGATTGCCAAAGTAAAATGACAGATTAGGCCTGGCGAATGTGTGCGAGAACTAGATCTACCATTTATACTTACAACCCTCGTATAAGAGTGAGGCATCCTGTTGGAAGCGGTGCCCTCCTCGCAACCCGCTCAATTCAGATCAAGATCCATCGTAGATGTGGCCATATATTGGATAGTCTAAAAAATATTGAGTCTTATTGTCACTAGATGGTGTTTGTTGTCATATATCGGGCAATGCTAATCATATTGAGCCGAACTGACATGCGTTTAAAAGGTGAAATTCCAGTCTTGAATTTTTATCCGGACATTTTTGTATTTCGTCATTCGTGTCAAAAGTAGTATTCATTTAAAAGTGAGTGAAATGTCTAAAAAAATTTGGTAATATTCTACAATATCACTACGATCAAGGTGAGAATGCATCGCAGGCTTGTGCAAAAATTTGTGCTGTCTACGGTCAAGATACTTTATCAAAAGCCACAGTCAAGAGATGGTTCGCTCGCTTTCGTTCTGGAAATTTTGATGTCAAAAATGCACCTTGCTGAGGTCGACCAATCACTGAAAAACTCGCTAAGGTCTTACAAAAAAATTGAAGAAGACCAACACATTAGCAGTCATGACATTGCTAAGGAACTGAATATCTATCACCAAATAGTTTTGAACCATTTTCGTAAGACTAGATACACAAAGAAGCTCGACGTTTGGGTGCCGCATGAATTAACACAAAAAAATTTGATCGACCGAATTCCCATTTGCGAAATACTAATAAAACTCAACGAAATTGAGCCATTTTTGAAGCAAATCATTACGGGTGATGTAAAATGGGTACAATACGAGAATGTCATTGGAAAAAGATCATGGTCATGGACTTCAAAGCCAGGATTGATACCAAACAAGGTTATGCGGTATTTATGGTGGGATTGGAAGGGAATTGTTTATCATGAGGTGCTGGAACCTGGCCAAACACTCAATTTCGCTTTGTACTGTCAGCAGTTAACCAGATTGCAACAAGCAATACAAAAAACCGGCCAAAATTGATCAATAGAAAGGGTGTTGTCTTCCATCCTGACAAAGCCAGACCACACACATCTTTAATGACCCGGCAAAAATTGACGGAGCTTGGCTGGAAAGTTTTGATGCATCCACGGCATAGTTCAGACCTTGCACCATCAGACTACCATTTATTTTGGCCTCTGCAAAACTTCTCTAATGAAAAGAAACTCATTTCAAAAAGGAACTCTGAAAATCACTTGGCCAAGTTTTTCACCGATAAACCACAGAAGTTCTACACAAATGGAATAATGGCTCTACCCAAAAAATGACTGAAGGTCATAGATAATCATGGAAAGTATGTACTTAAGTAAAATCCATTTTAATTAAAGAAAAATTCAACCGAAAAATTACCAAAAAAAAGGCTACTTTTTAGACTTCCCAATATTTTCCATTTAAATTAAAAACTCATACAAACAGAATTTGCATAAATTTTTCCTTGAAATGAAAAATATGAACGTTTCAAATTTATGTTAAAGTCTTATATGATGGAATCACATAACACTTTAACATAATAAGAAACTCAAGTGGAAGACTACTCTACCCTGCGAGAGCACATGTAACGACAAAGAAAAAGGGTTGAGCTCGGCCGATGGCTAGCTCAGTAGTGGAGGGGCCAGCCAACTTAGCGGGTCCCATACCTGGTCCGGGTTCCATATAAATGAAAATACCGAAAGTGAAATTTAATTACCTATTTATTATTTTCATCCAAAATTTACAACAAATTCGGTTCGCTCTCATTTGCGGGAAGAAAAGAAATTTCTCTATAAACACAATGCAGAAATTTGCTAATATTTAATGTTTATTAGAAATGCAGAAACAAACAGTTTATTCATTATTAATAACATCCTTTAAATTTAAATTATAAACAAAAAATCCCCCCTTGGCCCTAAAATATGTAAAAAATAAAATTAAATATTCTGAAATCAAGGTTACGACTTTTGACTAAGAAGAAATTCTGTTACTGTACCATATTTAAAAGTAATAAAAACTACATTTGCAGCACTGAAAAATTATATTAAGAATGTTGTTATTGTGTACAACTAACAAATAGTAGTAGAAAAACAAGTTGGGTAGACAGACCTATGCTCATGTCAGAAGGGTTTTGTACTCAACTTACAAAATGCAGTAACCAGCAACGAATAAAATCAAGAAACATGTCAAAGACGATTTTATTGGAGAAAATGTGAAATTCGAGGATCATACTATTATTAACAAAGTTGAAAGAATTGTGACTTCTGAGGTATTTGTTTTACTTATACCCATAGATATCTCCCTTGATAATTTTTCCAGATTTTTTAGAAACAAATTTTTCATGTATTTCCACCCCCCCCTGTGCCCCCACTGAAGCGAAAACTGTCAGTTTAAGAACTGTTTTGAAAAGCTCTAATAGGGAACTTTCAGTTGATATTCATATCGGCTACCTTTCATGAAATTTTTTTCAGGGCCCACTCCTCTGTACTGTAATCATCGATTCATGGCCTATTTTTTCGAATCCTAGAATGGTTACAAAGCCCTTTAGCTAGGAGCTCTCTCCTGCCTCTTTGACTTGTTTCAATTGTATGTACTCATTTTCATGATACCTTTCATTCCTGAAATTTTCATGCAAATCATAGCAAAGCTGTAGTGTCTAAATCGATAAAAAGCGCATATGGCTCCATAGCCATATGTTTCCATAGCAATACAGGGCATATTGTTCCATAGTAATACAGGAAAATTCAAATCGCTATAACTTCATTAAATACTATTCAATCTTTATGAAACTTTCAGAAAAGATCAATCTTATAGAAAGTCATCTGTTTGCTAAATTTTATTGAATTTAAGGGTACCGTTTGGATTTTATTCAAGAAAACATGAAATCGATAAATCATACTATTACTAACAAAGTTGAGTGAATTTCGACTTCTCATGTATTTGTTGTTGTTGTACTCATAAAGGCCTACATTCATGATTTTTTTCAGATTTTTCGGATCACAGGTTTCCAATCGCGAGGGGGGGGTACGCGAAAAGTTCGTACATTTCCCCTTCCCCTGCCCCCCTCGGTGTTCAGAAGGCAATTTTAAGACTTGTTTTGAAAAGATCTCATTAAGACCTTTCCAATGACACCCTACTTGACTACCAATGGTGAAAATTTTTTTTTGAGGGGTCACCTCCCTATACGGGGAGACCCCCCTTTAACCCCTTTGAAAAATTTTTCCACCCTTGAACTTTCAAGAGGTCACCACTTCTGACCTTTTCACAAAGTTATATGGCTGTAGCCTCTATAGTTTCGGAGAAAAAGTGCTGTGACATACAGACGGACGGACGGACGGACGGACGGACGGACGGACGGACGGACAGACGGACACAGGTCGTGATTGCAATAGGGTTTTGTATTTTGGTACAAAACCCTAATTACTGAATTTTACCAGGACGGTATTTGCACGCCAAGTGGTCGCGAGCAGAATCGGTGACAATGGGCTTGAAAATACAGTAACTGGATTATCGGTGGTAGCAGCAAATGTAACTGAAAGTGAACTGACTGTGTTTATTAGAATCAAAGCAAAATTCCGCATTTATCGTTCCGTACTCACCGATAGTCTCCCATTTACATACCCTGTACTGGAAGACAGAGCCTGATAACTGAATCCGACGGAAACAGTTCCAACACCTGTGACGCAGCGCGCGCATCTCGCATTGTTCTTTCTGCTAATCACAGCCGAAGCGGCATCAGATCACAATTTCCCGCCTATAATAATATATCTAACAGATATAATAACATTGTCTACTGTTTTCGCTAAATGCTTCTCTAGTCCTATTTCTAAGGAAAATGTTTGCATTTATCAAAATGAATGAAACAATAGATTATTTCTCGGAACTAAAGTGTAGCCGATAGGACTACTGGATTTACCAACTACCCTTATCCCCTCTAACGGCCAGCTCCGGAATAAGCGCACCTGATTTGACATTGACGTCTAGATGCGTTTATTAATAGCTGGGTCAGATGAGTTGGGTCAGTCCCGTTGCGTGATTCGTAGCGTCGCGACGATACATTTTGTGTGATATGTCGAAACAATGTAAACTGGCGGGGCTTTTCGCTCCGAGATGAAAAAGTGCCATTGAAGGTGTTAATAGTGGCGTGAAAAAACTGTGCTTCGACAATATTGCGTGCATCTTTGCCGCCGCCTTCTGCCCGTATGGGACTGCCCCCGCCTTCTGCCCAGATGGGGCTGCCGCCTCCGCGATCACACCCTGGCCAGATAGGACTACTGCCTCCGCCATCGTTCCCTGCCCATATGGGACTGCCACTACCGTCGCCGCCGCCACCTCGTGTACTATGACCACATCCTCATCATCAACTACTGGAAGTAAGAGCGGGGGCTGCAGCGTATCACACTCAGCAACACTTCAATGCCGTCTCAAATCTCGTAAGTAAGACATTAAACGCTCATGACAGGTCAATATTATCAAATAATCCATGGATGCCACCAAAGAATTATGTGTTTCCTCTTATTGACAAATAGGATAAAAAACTTAAGCTTAGGTTCTAGCGTCAGTGGCTGGACAACCACGGCTTCTATACTCAGAGAGCGATCAAGGTGCTTACTGTAAGTACTCTGTTTGCTTTTTCGCAAACAGGAGGTGCTAGAAGCCAGCCTCTGGGTCAATTGGTAAAAACAAAATTTGATAACTGTAAAAAAGTGACAGACTATTTCAGACAACATAACATCTGCAAGTATCAAAAGCACTTGACTTTAAAAATTACCAAAACAACATGTGTCAATCCATAATAAATCAAATTGACAAAGATTGTGAGAAACAAATTTAAAAAACCATCAAAATCTTAAACCGGTTATTGAAGCGGTAGTGTTGAGGTCATCGAGATAGCGTTGAAATTTGAAATAGACAATTTCGATGAACCTTCTTGCTCTAATGAAGGAAATTTTAGGGCAATCCTAAAATACAGGGCTGTCGGTGATACTGACTTGCGTAAAATGCAGTATTTAAATCCGTCAATTTAAAATGAAATAATTGAATGCTGTAATCAAATTATTTTAAATAAAATCGTAACACAAATAAATGAGGCCAAATGTTTTACAGTGCTATCAGATGAAACTACGGATATCTCAACAACTGAGCATGTTGCCATTTTTGTTAGGTATATTAACCAAAATCATGAGCAGTTTTTTGAAGCTGAGTCACTGAAAGACCGAGACTTAGCTGAAACGATCACTAACGGGTTGACTTCTTGTGGCGTTGATCGCGAGTATATGATAGGCCAAGGATATGACGGTGCCGGGGATATTGCGGGGAAATTTAATGGTGTGCAAGCTGTGGTATGGGAGAAATATCCTAAGAGAATACACGTACACTGTGCCGCACATTCATTAAATTTAGCAATAACCTAGGCAAGTGAAGTACAATTTGTGAGAAATTGTCTGGGTACAGTTGAGAAAATGTGTGTATTTTTAACACTCCTAAGAGGAAATCAGTTCTGATGGACGCCATTGATAACAGAAGTGATACGCCTCAAGCTTGTTTACTAAAGAGGCTCAATGCAACTAGATGGATATCGAAGTATGGCGCAATCAACATTTCATAAAGCTTCTTCCATATGTTCATGAAGCACTAGACACCATATCGTTGTGGAATGACTCGGCATCGGCTGCTGCAAAGATTTTAATGAACGCAATGGACTTTGAGATTTTTGTAGCATTATTTATAACAAGTGAAATATTTGGATACGGACTACCACTCTGTAAGCTATACCAAAGGGAAGCTTTAGACCTTAAGGAGTGTACTCGTATATTGAGTGCTGAATGTACAATCCAGGAATTAAATAAGCTCGGAAAAAATTCTGAGCCTAAATTTTAAGAAATTTATTGAAAGGGCAAGTCTACTGGGAGCTCATTAGGAGTTGAAGAACAGACTAGGCGAGTCACGTCTCGACAGCGCAATAGGTGCAATGTAGAAACTACCACTGTGGAGGACTACTACAGAGGGGGCATTTTTAACCCGTACGTTGACTATTTCATTCAACAACTTAAAGAAAGGTTTTTAAACCATGAACAAGTCTGTCATGCATTTATGTGTCTCTTGAGACATCTAACTCAGAGAGACAGTTGCATAAGACCCTAATTGAGTTTTACACACCTTATGTTGAGCGAAACTCATATCCTGAGCTGAGGCTTTGGAAATCGAGAGTGGCAAAAGAACATCTGACCTTCAAGAGTGCCTATCAAGCCTTTTTAAAATGTGACAAGGTAGTATTCCCTAATGTGCACAAACTCCCTCATATTGTGTGTACTTTGCTGGTCTCTACAGCTACTCCCGAAAGAATGTTTTTGCATTAAAAAGGATAAAAATTTATTTGAGGAATAGTATAGGACAGAGTAGACCAAACAGCTTTGCTTGTATACAAGAACATACCGTTGTCTGCAGATGAAGAATTAGCTGAGTTAGCGAAGAAGAAGCGAAAGATTCTTTTGAAATAAAGGAACAAAGTGTGCAAAACGAGACAACCAAATATTTTATTTTTCTATAAAGACTAATGAGTACTTAGGCCTAAGTAATTTTTCAATTGTTACTTCAACTAATTTTGTCAATTGTTCAATTATTTTGTTGTTATTCTTTTTGTTGTTGTTGTAGGGTATATAAATGTTTTTTTTTACATTTACACGTAATATAATAAATAAGTAATTCAATTCAGTATTTTTTTTTAAATTTTTGGTTTGCAAACATTTCCTTTTATATTTAAGTAATATGAGTAAAGGGTAACCCAACTATGGCAACACCATCTATTTTCATTGTTATATGCATGAGTGTAAAAGCTGGGAGGAGTTCGATGTCGGTGCTTAAATAAAGTAAGACGTATAATCAAAGAACCTGGTGTTCTCGTTTTAGTTTAAACCCTGACTGTTGACAAAATCAGAAGTGGGATAATCCCTAATTTCGTGAGTTGTTTTCTTAAAAAGTAATGTAGTAATGCCGACGGGCGATCTGACGGTGACGGAGCTACGCCGAAAACTTCGTGAAGCCAGTTTACCTGTGTCCGGCATGAAGGAAGAGCTTATTACACGGTTGCGAAACCATGAAGGCGAAGTAGAGTTGTTCCACGAGTCCAACGAAGATGGCATGAAAGGAGTCGAGAAGCTGCGAGGTAATGTAGGGAAATCGCAAAAGCAATTGATGACTCTACCACAACAGCTAGCTTCCGCCATCGGCACCATAAATTCGTTGAAACTGGTGTCGAATGTCCAGGGTAAAAAGTGTCTGAAATGGCAACCAGTGTGGCGTCGGCATCTACATACGAGGTCTGTTCAAAAAGTACCCGGAATTTACGTTTTTTCAAATAAATATTTATTTATTCGTCTACATCAATGTGGTACCATTCAAAGTAGTCCCCCCCAGATATAATACACTTATGCCAGCGTTTTTTCCAATCTTCGAAGCACTTTTGATATTCACTTTTTGGTATGTCCTTGAGCACTCTCAGCGATTCGGCCTTTATTTCTTCAATCGAGGAAAAACGCCGACCTTTCATGGGTCTCTTCAACATTGGGAACAGGAAAATGTCACACGGAGCCATATCTGGTGAATATGGAGGTTGGGGCATGACTACGGTATTGTTTCTGACCAAAAAATTACGAACCAGCAACGACGAGTGAACAGGTGCGTTATCGTGGTGCAAAAGCCATGAATCCTTTTTCCATAAATCGGGGCGTTTTTTTTCGGATTGCTTCACGCAAACGTCGCATAACTTCAAGGTAATACTCCTTATTAACCGTACGACCTTGTTGTAAGAGCTCTTGATATACTATGCCATTATAATTGAAGAAAACAGTAAGCAAAATCTTGACATTTGATCGAACTTGACGTGCTTTTTTCGCTCTTGGTGACGTTGAATGCTTCCATGTGGGCTATTGTGCTTTGGTTTCGACATCATAACCATACACACATGTTTCATCACCAGCTATGACCCTTTCAAGCAAACTTAGATCGTCGTTGACGTCATTTAACAGCTCCTGAGCGATGTTCATGCGATTGTTTTTTTGGTAAAAATTCACCAGTTTCAGCAAATATCGCCGAGCTCATAAAAACACGTCGAACCTTAGCGACTACCACAGACAAAGTAAACACTGAATATGGCTGAAAATTTTATCATACCTTAGGGGCATGTATGCCAACACAATAAAAAAAATTTTGACAATCGGACTCTCCAGACCCGCGAAATTTAAAAATTCCGGGTACTTTTTGAACAGACTTCGTATGTCAAATGAATACTCGCCAAGCATACCAACGCACACCAACGTGTGCGCGTGCAACGACGCAGCAGTTCCAGCTTTGTCTGTGCCACCTGCAACATTGCAGCAACATGCTGAAAGATGGAACACAATTGTTCCTGTCACGAACAGGCATCATGTTTCCGACATAATCTCAATTGTTCCTGAATTTGACCCATGTCATGTGACATGACGTCAATACATTTTATCGATCGAGTCGAGGAATTGCGCATGGGGTATGGATAGGAAGGTCGTTTGCTACTGCTAACTGTCATAGCCAAACTTAAGTGCACGGCGAAGATGTGGGCTAACGCGCAATCAGGTTTTCGTATATGGATGGAGTTCTGCATGGTTTTTTTGGCAGATTTTCCGCTTCACATAAGTGCCAACGATGTGTATATGAAAGTAATGAAGGAGAAAAAGTTGAAGGCTGAATCGACGGTGGAGTAATATTATCGAATGCTTTTTTTGGGACGCCACGTTGGTGTCGACGATTAACAGGCTGACCAACGATAATTTGCGTCGGACATTGTCAAGCATGTGTTTTCCGCGATGTGTTGGTCTGTTACGATCATTTTCGGGCATTGACGCATGCGCTATGGTTGACAATAAGACTAGTGTTGTGAATTGTCCAACCGGAGACCTGAACATTCCCGTGCAAAACGTGATAACCCACGATAAACGTGGTCCGGTATGTTTTGATCGTCGGGATTGGGGACACATTTCACGCAATTACCCAAAACTGCTAGGAAAAAATAAAAATGACAATTCTGTGTACTCCATCGGTGAACCATCTAGTGATCTGGTTATGAAGACCATCACCGTGAACGATATCGTATGCGAAGCACTTAAAGACTCAGGCGGTTGCCACTCATTTATGAAATGAAACATTGTAGATCAATGTGTCGGTACATTTAAGCCGTGCAACAAGACGATGATAGGATTCGCCGGTGGACAAGTGGGGTGCCACGAAACGAAAATATTAACCGTCGCAATTAACGAGAAGCAATTTGTGTATGACTTCATGATAATAGACAACCCCATCTTGGCGTATGACGTCATCATTGGTACCAATACGCGTGCGTGGCCGTATAGTGATTGACAAAGGCAAATGTTATGTAATTAATATTTCGTGCAAAAATATCAATGACACTTTGAGCAAGTTCGGAAAACAGCGAGTCGAGGCGTCACTACATGAATATCGTGGCTGGTGCGCGGAAAGGTTTAAGGACCTCAAAAAGTGTAGTATTATGAAAATGAACACTGTTTTGACGTCAGACATTCCGGTAAATAAAAAACCATACCGTGTACCCTAAACAGATAATAGTCGAAAGCATCATGAACAAAGCACTGCAACTTGACATAATCCGCCCATCGATGTCACTGTATGCTTTACCCATTGTCTTGGTGCGGAAGCGGAATGGCAAAAACAGACTGTGAGCTAAACGTGGTCACCCAAAAAGGACCATGGTCCATACCTGTAGTCGACAGCACTTTGTCAACGTTGGCGGGGAAAAACTACTTCGTTGTGCTTGAAATGTTGTCTGGTTATTAACAGTTGGAGATAGCGGAAGAGGCCAAATAGTACACAGAGTTCATAACCCACCATGGCCACTTCGAATTCAATCGAATGCCGTTTGAGCTTCAAAATGCCTCGAGCAATTTTCAACGAATTATGTCGAGGCTCATAGCATCGACAAATTGCAAGGCGAAAAGCTATGTGGACGAGGTCATCATTTCATCTGCAACTGTCGAGCAGGGGCTGGAGTACTTGAAGGAATTCCTGGAAGTCATAAAACACGAAGGACTAACGCTGCGAAAGTCCAAGTGCTTACTTTTCCAGACCACAGTGGAGTTCCTTGGACTTGAACTAATGGCTGAAGGAAGCAGAGCCAGAAGATAAAAACCATGGCGGTGCAACAATTCCTCAGTCCACAGAATGCTACTGAGGTCAGGCGTTTCCTTGGACTCTGCGGCTTCTTTAAGAAATTTATTCCAAATTTTGCCATCATAGCCGTGCCACTAACGCGATTGTTACAAAAGGATGTACTATTCAACTGGTCGACCGAGTACGAGGAGTTACAGTTATTTACGATGAGGCACACAGCTCCGTGGGCTGTGCAGGCATCTTCTCGCAGAACAATGGGTCGGATCAGATGCATCCCGTTGCGTACTATAGCCGTCTGTGCAATCCAGTGGAGAGCCGATACTATAGCTACGAGCTGGACGTGCTCGAGATCGTCGACGAACGTGAATGGTTCCAAATGTAGTTTTTGGGAAAGGAGTTCGAAACAGTAACTGATTTTCAAGCCATTACCAATCTGAAAGCGACAAAGCCTCTCATTCTGCGAGTGGCGAGATGGTTTTTGAAACTACAAGAGTTCGACTATCAGGTTGTATTTCGTCCCGAAAAAAAGATGCCTCACGTCGACGCATTGAGCCTAACGCCTGTGGAGCCACCGACTGAACCAAGTGGAGTAGATGAATATGTTGGTAGTGACAACTTGTCGATGGAGGATTAGGTACGCAGACGTGAAAAACATCATGGACGTTCATGGACGTTCTCGAGATGAAAGCAAAATCTGAGCAGCGAGAGCAAATTCTCAAGAAATATGTTATAAAGAACAGCCGTCTCTTCAGAGTTGATAAAGAGTGGAAAAAATGCTCGTTTTTCCAAAGGACATACGTTGGCGGGTGGCGAAGCTGTGTCACAATAACGCCAGACATCTGGGTGTCGATAGTACACTGATGCGAATGAAATGAAGCTTTTGGTTCCCTCGAATGTGTAGTTTCATAAAACATTGACTGTAGTTATGTGCGAGAATGTCAATTACATAGTATGGACATTCCCCAATTACCATTTGAATTAGCCATATGGATCGCTTGGGTCCGTTTATTAGAAATCACCGCGGTAACGAGTATGTGCTGGTCATGGTAGATGCGTTAACTCGGTGCACGGTCATCAATCCAACAAGGTCAACGAAATCGAAACCTGCCCTCGTAGCAGTCAATCAGCGGACGATGTATTTTGGTCTCCCACGTGTGATGGTCAACGATTGGGGAACAGCGTTTACTTCGCATATGTTGGAGGATTACTGTAATGTCAACAACATAACCCACATTAAAACGGCAACTCGAACAACTCGAGCGAATGGAATTGCCGAGTGAGTCAACCAGTCAGTAATTGCTTACCTTAAAACGCCCTGGCGCGAATTATGTCCGGAAACCGATGACGATTACGAAGATCTCGCAGATGAGGAATTCGACACATCCATTTAACTCGAGGCGGGTTATTGTCAGGAGAGGCCGACTGTCATCCATCAATGCTTTGCTACCCAACGTCTATATGAACTATGGCAACACAATTTATCTTCATTGTTATATGCATGTGTGTAAAAATTGGGAGGGGGGTCGATATCGGTCCTTGAATAAAGTAAGACGTTTAATCGAAGACCCTGGTGTTCGCGTTTTAGTTACCCTAACTGTTGACATTCGTATCTTTATTTTTCTTTGGAATACAAAAATTTATTACATTAGTTTGTTTCGTATATAATGATATGTTTTAATTTGAATCTTTTTCATTCTTCTTTTTTGCTCTTGTTGTAAATTTATCGCATGGATTTCCGATGGTAATATTGTTATTTCTCGCTTTCGGTAGGCTGGTAATAATTCTTGGGTTTTCGTTCGGCTGGTGTTGATTCTGGTGTATTCGAAACATTTTGTATGAAGTAGTCTGGCGATTTTGTTTATGGATTAGATCCAAAACTTTGTCTTCATGTCATCCATACCCAAGAGGACAGTGCACTGGCACTTGGACGACATACCTCGGTTGCTTTCCTTCTCAAAGAAATGTTCAATGGAACTCCTACATAACTTCGTTGTTACTAGGTACCCATAATCTCTCATCTATTTTTATTGTCCTTTTCATGAAGGTCCTTCGAGCAGTTAGCTTAGACAAACTGCTCGATCATTACAACATGTTATCTTATTTCTAGCTGTATCCGGAAGTCGTACCATTAATTTTGATACCAGGCCTCTCTAAAAGATCTATCTCACTACTTGTGACTTTAAGATTCGACAGGTTCTCTCAAGACTTATTACGCAATATGCTTATCACTTTCATGAAAACGTCATCTGGGCCCTATGAGCTGTTGTTATTCAGTTATTCAACTCATTGGTTACTGACTTCATTCATTTAGTATCAACGGACTAAGTATCGGACATTTTTAAGGTGTAATTTTAACAAATTCAATGAGGGATGGTTCTAGTCCATATCGTAGATAGATACTCTTTACACATGTAGGAAGAAGGCTTTTCAATTTTTTCAACCTTGTGAGGGTTGGTGGTTAGCTTTTCTATCTTCGATACATACAGATCTATTCCATCGTTAGTTGGCATAGGGAACCATCGGGCAAGAGTTGTTATCATCATCCTAGGTCTAGAAGCATTTTTGGCCAACTCACGATTCTTCATTTTCGTACCGTTTATAGTAAAGTTATGTCAGATCTGACAGCTGCGTTTAATTTCACTAAAAAGGGGCATGAGTCCAGTACTCGTGTCGTTTTAATATAGACTCTAGTTTTAATTGCTATTTAAGTTGGCTTGTAGTAAATAAAGATGTGCCGTTCTTAATGGGAGGATTTAAAATGGTCTTATGAATAAAATGGCGCCAAAAAGGGAAATTTGAAAAAGTGGCTGATGCCCTTTTCGAAATTACAGATTCAATTTGATTTAACGCTAATTTATATTTAGTGGCGATTTAGTAAATGAAATTTCCACTGGTTTTATTTAATTTCATCTAATTGAATCATTTTCAATTTTAGGTGCTTAATTTATTCTTTCATGAATTCCAGATTTCATAGTTTTTGGCTTATATTCAATAATTATAAAATTGAAAATCTTTCCATTCAAAATTTCACAAATTTAGAATAATTTAAAAAGACCCGAAAGTATACTCAATCACTATCGACATAAAATCTTACATTACTTACGTTAAAGTGTCGAGAAAATTCAACTTGACTTCATCATGTCACAAATTTCGTAACGCCAGGAGCTATGGTCACGTGCTATCACTTATCTTGTCCAATAAATGTAGAATAACTGTAAGCGGATTAACACTTACAATTGTATAATTGGACAGGAAATTATTTCACCTCCCAATCACCTGTCACCTTCGGGGTGGCATGTTCCAAACAATGTTGTTGAATTCTTTTCATGCATATTACATGTGAGCTGGGATCAACAGCTCCCGATAAATTTGTAGGTAGGTAAGTTTCTTGTGTTTCTTTGAGGACGATTTGATGATCGTAAAAATTACACGCATGGTGTAACAAGAAACCCTCTTCATTGTCTTCATGGTTGGCTGGGTGTGACATTTTGGGGCCTAAAGCAGTGAGAACTTGATGTGTAATGCAAGAAGCACTGGTTTAAGATAAATTGACATTCTAATTGGCATTTAAAAACAATTTAAAGGTGAATACATATGCTACATAGAGTAGTTGGGATTTTCAATCCAAGACTTTATGGCATGTGTACGTACTCATTGAGAATTTCAGAATTTCTTCAATATATGGAAATCTTTATCTTGTAGGAGCCTTTTAGTTGATAAATTGCTTCTCGGATTGAATTTTTTTATTTTAAAATATTCTGAAAAAGTACAAGTACTGTGTTAATGTTTTCAGAAGTAATTACAAGAATATACCCTCCCCTTTTAACCACATACTGCAAAATATTCAATCTTTCCGTTTCAAACACTTAAAATCCGTTGACATGATTTGAAAAATCCATCTGGGCCATTTCGATCGATGTGTGTAAAAAAAGGGCTCAACTTGAAAATTTATTCACCCTCGTATTCGAAAACTATCAACGTCATCATCCGTGCAACCAAACATTTTATCGTCCAGAACGTACGCAAGCCTTCCGATTGGGATCAAGGATTATGTCACGACGCCGACGACAACGGCAAGAACTGTCGCTTCCCCATCCCCTCACCACCATCGTGTTGTAACTTACTTCCAAACTACCATATTAATCGTGTAGGAGGATCGAGAGGTACTTTCAATTACACTAAACATCATGCCCAACATGGGAATTGGGGGATGATGATGACGATGGAATTGGGAAGTGGGTGATAATCATTCAACTTTTCAATCACATTCGGTTTTTCAAGATGGCAATTGAATTTTTTAAGGATGCTGTGCGACGAGTAAGAAACTTGAATTTTTTTTCAGAAACCCTTTGGCTGGCTTGCTGTGCCGTCTTTAAATTTCAGGAAGGAAGTTTGGGAGTCGAAGGTCGACCTACAGTTACATCCCTTTTAAAATGGGTAACGTAAGTTGAGATTGAGAAGTGACGACGACAACGATGTTCATACTACCAATAGAGACGTTATGCATGCATTTGAGTTGAATGGTACTTGGGGGTGTCACACCCTTTCATTTCATTTTCGCATGGGTAATCTGCTTGGAACAGTGATTTATGATCACATCGAGTAGAGGGATGTTGATGATGATGAATAAATTTGATTTTCTTCGGTTAAACCTCATGTCCTAGAAAATGATGTGAAGGAAAAATCGAGTTGATGTGTGGATTACTTAAGATTTGACATTTTTTTGGGGCTAGGAAAGGCTAAAATGACATCTGACCTTTGCATTAAGTCTTTCATAAACAAAAAATTTTAGTTTCGCTTTCTTACCATGCAGAGTAAGGCAGCATTTCATTTGGGGGTTCAAAATATTCTGTCCATGTGGTAAAGAATTTTTGTAGACATTACAATTGTGGATTATATAGAGTTTTAATTCAACTCAGTGCTATCTTCACCAGACTATCAGGAAAACCTAATCCATGTGATGCCTAGTTATAACTGTAACACTGTAATATAGAAAATCAATCAAAAGAAACCAAAAGACAGCTGATTTAAATATTAGATATGTGATTTGAACTCCAACAAAATACTTATTATATACAGAGCCGATATTCGGCATTCTACGTCTAGCATTTGTTGCATGCAGCTGTGTTTTTTATTAACTCCTGTCAGTAATTTTTTGAAAATTAAATAATTTTCAAATGTCACACAGGGGGTTGTTTGATGCTGAAAGCTGGCCCAAACTCATAAATTTTAAATTTATGAAAACTTAACAATTTTACGACTCACTCATGGACAAGAGGCTAATGCATAATATACGGTAATTTCATTTACAGTTATTTCGTTTAAAACTATCAGTCAGATGTTATTTCAACGCGTTGGTAATTAGACTATTATTCTTTCAAGTATTTTGTGAAAAACATATTCGGGATTTATGGTCTTTATTACAGAAATAAGTGAAAACCTAAAATTTGTTGGAATGTATGTATGTAAAATGAATATTGTTTATTGATTTGGGATTACGTTGTTTTGTATCCGCAGAACTTAAAATTTTCTGGACCACCTTAAATTTACTTATTATTTACCTTTGTCATAGTAAAAAAAGTATATTTGTTATATTTTACAACGAGTCTCAGCGTCTTTTCTTTGGACAATAATTAGTCCCATTATTATATATAGGAATATTAAAAAGAATTCTGGTGCTACTTAGTGCCCCTTTAGAAATTGTGATGTTTTAATTGCATCACCGTTTTTACTAGGCTTAAATTTTATATGCGGTCTATATCATTCATTGTCGCATTTTTTGGTTGTAGGTCTCTCCGGAGTTACAATGTTGATGCGACACAGCATTTTTATGATGGCTTATGAGTGCAGTGAAGACAGTTTTGTTGAAAGAATGGATAAGTTGGAGCAAGCTCTCATAAATAGATCTAATTATCCCAAAGAAAAAAAAACAAGAATTCATTAGCAAGTTTTCGAAACTGAAGTCACAGATGAAGTCACAATGGGTAGCCGCAAGAAGAACCGAAAAAATTTTTGGAAACCAATCATGAGTGGCTGCAAAAAAGAGCAATTAAGGAAGGCAAAAGCATCCACTGAGCTGTTATATGCTGGTCAAATGATACTCCGTCAATTGAGATGGCCAGTTCGTCTGTAGTCAAAGATGTAAGATATCCCCCAAAAGTGGAGGATAATACAGAAAAGTTTTCCAAGAAAGCAAGAAACCAGGATTTACACCTTTAACGCCTACTCCAACCTTTGTAATTTTTGTAGAAGCATGACTGACAATACTAAATTGTAAGAACATGTGACGAAAAACGGTATCTTTGTTATGCTATCTTGCAAAAAGCTAATAAGGAATGCTACCCGAGTCAAGATTCATTTCGAGTGAATGCTTCTTGTGCAGAAGTGGAACTTCAGGCTTTGTTTTATCACAGAGGTGGGCGATTATAGTTATAAACAATCTAAATCAGTCAAGACTCACTTCCTTGAAATTAATTCACAAATGGGGTTGTGATCGATCACTGCAAACCCAATACGAACAAAGAATTGACAATTATTCAGAGTCAGACTCAAGTATATTTCAGTCATCTTTAGTACATCTTCGACTGTATAATCTTAATAGAAAAATTATTTGGCAAACCCCACACCCTCGTCTCCGCGTTTTTGTGGGCCAATGAGAATTAGGATCATACACGAAAACAACGATGTGATTAAGGAGGAAATCAATTAATTTAACGAAAAAATTAAATATTTGTAGCTAATATAATAAGAAAAGTTAATCACTCACAGGATGCTCTTTACTATGGTAGATGGAAAGGTGTGGAAAGCAGTAACTCAAACTGTTCAAACTATGAGGTACTATATTTGTAAAGCCACTTCGAAAGAATTCAATGATTTATCAAAAGCAAGATCAGTTGAACCAGCCAATTTGAAGTTTGATCTGTCTATCCCGCATGCAAAGATACGATTTTTTGAAACACTTCCTCACCTTTCCTATAAAAGTTCGATTCAGAAATGGCAAGTTAGAGTGGAAGCAGAGAAAGCCATAGTAGAATCAAGAAAAAAGAAATTCAAAAGCTCGGTCTTCTTGTGGATGATCGAAAGCCGGGATACAGATTTTTTACCAATGTTGAAGTATCTTCTCGTATTACTGGAAACAACGAAAACTTAATTGTATGGTTCGCAACAGTATTGGAAGGTATATTAAGTGGACAAAACATCGACACAGATAAATGTAAAGCTTATTGTAATAAAAGCGCTGAACTTTATATTAACTTGTACCCATGGTACCTAATGACACCTACTGTACACAAAATTTTCTTGCAAAATCAATAAAACAATCTCTTCTACCTATTGGGAGCCTTTCAAACAGGCATCAGAAGCTCAAAATAAGCATTTTCGACGATTTTGCCAACATCACTCCAGAGAATTCTTCAGAGAGCAGTGTAAGATGGATGTAATCAATCGCCTACTTTTAACATCTGACCCGTATTTGGGAAGTATAAGACTAAAAGCATCGAACAAATCCAAATATTTTACTCAAGCTGCTCTTCAAATTCTATTGCCTTGGAAAAATGACTCAAATAATAAACCAGTGCTCGACGAAACATCAGTGAAGAAGCATGAGATACCGCTTGAGACCAATGTTTGTATTTTCGTTTCCTGGATTTGGATAAATAAATGTTAACTTTCATATATTCATGCATTTTTTTAAACTAATAATAATAATTTAACGTCTGAATGATCAGAATTTCAAAAAATTATCGCGAAATAATTTGCCAGCTTTTTGGGTTAAATACCCCTCTGTGCGCCAGTTGGAAATTAATTTTTCGATAAAAAAAGAGCGTATGAATACAACGTCCATCAGGAATCATTTTTTGTTAAAAATTCATCGTTAATCGTTCTAATCGATCAATTCTGAAGGAAATTTGAGAAGCCAGTCACTTTCAAGAAGAAATGATTTATTGAATAAAGCGAAGGATATCTCAACCAATAGAAACTTGAAAATTAGACAACGTACTAGAACAAATGTATGTTTGACAATAGAACATACTGAGCAAACTTAACAATTTCGTTGCAGAATAGACAATTTTTTTTGCGTGTGAAGCTACCATGCTCACGAGCTGCTTCTCTCCTCTTGTGAGAGAGGAGCAAGGAACAGGAATCTCCAGACAAGCGATTCCCCAGCTCTGATGTCCCAGGTTGCTGTGAGCTCTACTTATCTTTTAGGACTGCCCAAACATAATGTGCCACATGGTTCCATTTGTCAACCGATCCAAGCATCACCGTGACTATAGTATCCGCAGTGAGCTCCACCGTCTCCCTGTAGACTAATATATGTAGCTATATGCAGCTTGTCTCAATTTTTGTGCGCAAAAAATGTATAGTAAGCATCGTCTTCCTTCGCTGAGCAAAACTGACAGTCGGGGGACTTTGACTTACCAATCTTGTGCAGATAAGATTGAAAACAACCAATCCTACTCAAAAGCTGGAATATATAGAAGTCAGTCTTACTTTATCTTCAATTTAGAGATCCAGGATGAGCCACGCAGACCATCTTGACTTCGTGCAATTCATCCATGACTGCTGCTAATCGTTGAATGAGCGCTGTCTCTCCTCAGAGCCCATACGCTGTTGCACTGATTTGCTCAGAGAAACTCATATTCGAGTCGATCAGTAGTCCCACCGCTAGTTTTGGTTTGATTGGTATGCTTCTAGTACTGATTGCCATTAGTCTAGGGATTCTTTTTTTTTTAACAAGATGACCACTTCGGTTTTCTTCACTGCTAGACTGAACCCACGAGCTGTCATCCAGTCTCTCGTTCAGTACATTAGCATACCTAGCCTAAGTCGCAGTTATTCATCAATGTGTCTATTGAATAGAGCCACGGCATCATCAGCATAGCCCATCAAGTGCAAATGAACTGGACTTTCCAATCTCATGGTCCATCGTAGGACACGTTCCACAGGTCTCGACCAAGGATAGATCCCTGTGCAAAGCCCGATCTAACTTCCATCCTTTGTTGTCCCTATTTTGTGTAGCAAAGCAGGCTTCAGTCCTTCAGGTAATCCCCTTGAAGCCACATTAGATATTCTGGAACTTGATAAGGGTTTTCCAGCGTATTAAAAACATTCACCCGTCTAGCTTTTAGACCACGCTTACCACCTATACAATCGCATCAATTGTCGAGCGTCTTGCTCTAAAGCCATACTACTAAGGAGATAGGTCCTCAGCAGTATAAAATACGTTCTCCCAGCCATGTATGGAATGCATAACGGGTGGTATGAGGACAGTGACATGGGGCTTCCCTTCTCCTTGTTGATCAGTGCAAGCCTCGCAAACTTCCATCGTTTCGGGCAGCAAATTAGGGCAATGGTGATAGACAAGTTGTAACACCTCAGCTAGAACACCATCCGCGTCTGAAGCCTATCTTCATTTCAATGGTAGGACTAACTCTTCTAGTTCTGGCTGTGTAAAGAGAGGGCACTGAATTGTTGTTTCACCGTGGTCAGCGTTAACATGAACAGAATGCATGGAGATGCCCGCAATACCTCTTTCATCTTTTTTGCTTCATGTATGCAAACCTGTAGTCCAGGCCCCACGGATCCTTGTTCATATTGTCCACTAAATCTTGTCAACAGTGAGCCTTGCTGTTGTTGATCAATTCGAGGAGACATTTCCTAGCTAACTCATATGCAGCTACTCAGTTGCATGCCTCATCGTTGAGCTTTACGCCAAAACTTGTGACACTTCCTTCACTTTTCAGCGACTTCAGTCGATCACCAGTACACTGGGGGCTCACCGTGCAAATGTTTTTGACGGAGCGTAGAAGCGCTACAAGCATTCATGATGATGCTCATAAATGAGTTCACTACGTCTTGAGCATCTACCATGAACACCTCGACGAACTTCTCGACGTTCATCACTCCGTTGCTCCACCCAATTTCTGAATGTCGAGAGCGCGGACGTCTGGAGACAACAAAGTGGATCTCAAACACAGTGTACTGAGAATCACTGGCTGAGTAGTCCCCTGATACTCTTCAATTATGTATCCTCCGTATTAAGGACCCCGAGGCAAAAGTCCAATCCGGTATGGCTCTTTTGCAGCCAATATGAGAGAAAGTTGCCGTATTTTTGCTGTTTGGCACAACGATCCTGTTTAACTTTCTAGGATTCGTTTTCCTCGTGAATTTATTTAGCGTATTCTCCTTTCGATTGCTTTACCTTTGAAGTCTCCTATAATGAGCACAGTGCCATCTGCGTTCAAGACAGTGCCCTCAAAAGCGTTAAACTTGGCTTGGAAAGATGATATCGGTTCATTCAGCGCTAGGCGCATACAAAGGAAGATGGTTCCTAAACACCTAACGCACACGAAGCCGTCCCCCCATCGACAGCTCTCTGCCTGGAAATCACAGTTCCGTACCCAGATGGCGGCTGCACCAGTTTCATCAGTATACCATGATACAGAACTTTTATCGTGGTGTTGCACATTCAGCAGCATAGAGTCGGCTTTCATTTCCCTAGCAAACTGCTCAAGCATGTTTTAGCAAGTTAAACTGCGGTGAAGGGTTATCTGCAGGCTTCAGGTCATCGAAGCTCTGATCTTGCCTTACCTAGGGCCTCCTTGAAAACCCAACATTTTCCTCCAAGACGTGCCCAAGATCTGGTCTTGGATCAGCATCCTTGCAAAGAATACAGTGTGTCTCTTTTGTACACTCTTATCTTTTATGTCCCCTTTTACCCCATTTGTAACATAGGAAACGCCTTTCCTATCCTGCGAGATTACATAGGAAATTTGAATATGGCTGATCTTAATTTTAATCAGCCAAATAAAATCGTCCTATTTTTGGAGCAGATGTTTAAGCGGATGCAATACTCAGAGGAATTCGAAAATCGGCACAAGGTCCAGTTTCGCAATGCATCAAATTAAGCTGGATAATTTCAGGGAGAATTGATTTTGATGATATGCAAACCATTCACACATTCAAGGTCAAAATAAATAAAAACGTGGAAATCAGCGAACAGCTAAAACGATTTTGAGAACTGGAGGAAATTGGAAGTGGCAAGAATATGACGTCTGTGTGGTCTAGTCGTTAGAGCATGAACGCATAAGCCGAAGGTCCCAGGTTCAAATGCCGTTCGGAGCAACGTGATTTAGTTCATGGGATTTTTTGGACAGACTACGAGTGTTCACTCAGTTGTGATATGTACTGATTTAATCAGATCATATCATAGCTGAGCAAGCACACGGGAGCATGGTACTGACCAAACCAGCTTCCGAAAAAATCAATACGGTCATGAAAATGAGATACTCTAACTATCTCTAAGCGAAAGACCAAGAGGAGCTGTAGTACTACAAAGAAGTAGAAGAATATGACACAAAAGGAAGAACACTGCAAGCAGCATTATAAAGTAATTATTCAAAGAGAACCGAACGGAAGGTACCAAGTTCTATTACCTTTCAAAGCTGCTGATAGCTAACATTCTTTCGGTTGTTCCAAGGCAAATGCATTGGCAAGCTTACTCCTTCTAGAAAGGTGTGTTACTGGCAATAAAAAAGTTCGGGAAGAATATTCAGCAGTAATTCAGGAATACGTAAATTTAAACCATATGAAGGAAGTTCCTTTTTGTAAGGAAGTGGCGTATGACGATGAAATAAGGATCAGTACAGACAATTTTTTTTTTAAGAGGGTACAGTTGCAAGTAGTATTTGATGCCTCACGAAAGATAAGTTTTGGTCAGTCCCTCAACGATACGTTAATGACAGGACCGACCATTCAGAATAGCATGACATCAATTACCATTAATCGGAGACTAAAGCGTTTCCTAATGATGGTTGACATTACTAAAATGTACCGGCAGCTGAACATGCATCCTCAACATGCAAAGTATCACAAAATCATTTGGAGCTACAACCAGATTCACCAGTTAAAGATTATTACCTGAGCACTGTTACTTTCGGAGCAACTTCACCTCCTTTCTTGCAATACGCTCTTCACATCAATTACCAATGCACGAAATTGAAAAGTATCCTGCCACAAGTAAATTGGTATTAGAGGAATTTTAGGTAGATGATTTGTTGTCAGGGGATACAACCTACAAGAAGCGTGAAGGAAAGAAATGAGTTGATCGAACTTTTAAAATTTGGTGACTTCCAACTAAGAAAGTGGATAACAAATGACAAAATATTACAAAATCTCAATAGCAACTAACGTTTTAGAAAATACCAGCAAAATCCCGCAGCGGTATGTTCCTTCCAAATGCAATCCAGCCGGTGTAGCATCGAGACAAGTTAAACCCAAGGACTTAGTCAACAATCAACTTCGATGGAAGGGACCAAGCTGGCTAGTTGCGAGTAGCGATAAATGGCCTAAAATTGAAGGAATTAAGTCAATTGATATCGAGAAGCGTGGCTATATTTATTTGTATGGCAGTGAAAGCCATACATATTGAGCTGTCTGCACCCACGTTCCTTGCAGCCTTACAAAGGTTTATGAGTTGGCGTGGCTACAGCAAACACATGTACTCTGACTGCGGCACTAATTTCATGGTTGCAGCAGCTGAGCTGAAGAAGATGGTGGAAACAAGTGCTAGAGCGACCAAAGCTCTGACACAGGATACAGTAATGTGACATTCCAATCCTCCAGGCTCACTTGATTTTGGAGAGCTTTAAGAAACTCTAGTTAAGTCGGATTTACTTCGAGTGGTAGGCAACGCTTCGGTAACATACAAAAACTAGACCACTGTGATAGTTCAAATAGAAGCTTAATGTATTTTCCATCTCTTGTGCCCCGTTCTTGATGTCCCAATGGACACTGCAGCACTAACTTCTGCCCACTCCTTGATTGGTCACATGATGATGGCTCCACTGAAGATTACGTTGAAAAAAGTCGATATACTACTGTGACCAAAAACTAAGGTGACATTTGAATTTAAACTACGCGCGTCGAAGGATTTGGAGAATCATTTTTTTTTAGGTTAGGAGTACTGTCAGTGACATCTCTGTCAAATTTACATGTCAAAATATTCATTAGTGTTTGAGATACGCGTCGTTTCCGGGATGGCTTTCAGTTCCGTCTTCGCTGTGGCTTGAATCTCCTCTATCGTATCAAAACGGTGTCCCCGGAGCGGTCTTTTGAGCTTGCTGAGCAGCCAAAAGTCGCAGGGCGGCAGATCAGGTGAATACGGTGGTTTCGGAATGATATGGGTTGAGTTTTTGGCGAAATGATCACGAATTACGAGTACAGTATGGGATGGTGCATTATTGTGGTGCGAAACCAAGAATTGTCTTTCCACGATTCCGGCCTTTTTAGGCGGAAAACGTCGCGCAAACGACGCATAACGTTCAAATAATATTCCTTGTTGACTGTTTGGCCCGGCAGAAGGAATTCATAATGTACAACACCACGATAATCGAAGAAGAGAAGAGGTTGATGGTCGCCCAGGACGTTCTTCGTCTTCGACACGTTCACGGCCGGCTTGAAACTCACTATATCACTTGTAAACATTTTTTTTAGACATAAACTCATCACCAAAGGCTTTCTGCACCATCCTCAAAGTAGCCGCAGCAAAAAAACTGATTCCGCTAACAAAATTTAATGCAAATTCAGCAAGTTTCGACATCGCAAAAAATGAAAAACTCACTTTTAGCAGCTCACAAAACGACGCGTATCTCAAACACTCATGAATATTTTGACATGTAAATTTGACATAGATGTCACTGAAAGTACAACCAACCTAAAAAAAAATAATTCTCCAAATCCTTCGACGTGCGCAGGTTAAATTCAAATGTCATCTTATTTTTTGGACACAGTAGTAAACCACCTAGACATATGGCTACTGACATATAAAATCACCCCTGATTTCTAGAAACGGTTCTAAAGGGATTATAACAGCCGTCAAAAACACCAATCGATGAGGTTTAAAAATGAAAATAACGTAAAAGTATGTGACTAAGGTATACTGAAGAAAGAAAGAATTCCATCCTGCCGGTGACCTCTAACAAGGATCACTCAGGTCCACCCAGAAAACGATGCTGTGCTTTGAGTCATAACAGCTTTTTTCAAAAAAGCGATCACGAAAATGTCACTTTATCCTGTACAAACCAGTGCAAAGTAACGCACGTAGTCTCAAATCAGTAATGCTATTCTCCTGACATATTTACCTTTCCCAGCATAACTAACCCAATTGTACCCTAGATCACAATACTCGCTAACTTTGTGATAGATCCCTTATTTCTTTTTTCTTCTATCGGACCTTGACTTCAGACAATATATACAATAACATTATACAAATTTTGAATTTCAACAAGGTGCAAGTGAATGCCCAGCATAAAGTGGGATAACTTCACTACGCTGGTGTCTTATCACAAACCGCTGCGAACGATTTGTACCACCAAAGAAAAAAAAGGTTTACGATACGCAAATTTGTCACATGGTGAACAGAAGCAAGATAATGAGGAACGACACAGAATTGATAACAAAGTAAAAATTAAATTATGTGCCACTATACTTGCAGAACGATTATCCTTTCCAATGATTCTATTAGTAGAGAAGAAGGAAAATACGTGTGGTCTGCCTGATGACTATGACAGAAGTGACATTTTATTTAAAATAGGTTATGAAGTTCATAAAAGATAAGTATAAGTAACAGTGTGAAAATGAACATTCGGATTATGGGGTGATTCTAAGGGATAGATCAGACTTTGACTATATAGTCGCACCACTGTCACAAGTTACACATGGTTAAATTGAAGCGCGCACGCTGCGGTTTTCGACAGTTTTGGCCAGGTGGGCAGTCGCAGACTGCGATTTTTCCTAAAACCAGTTTTGTAGGAAGTTTTTGTGATACTCGCGCAAGCGCACATCTTTTGGACATTTGACGCTGGCGTACATGGAAGTTTCTTGCATAGCGCACGTATTTCTGGCAAAGAAATACTTTCAAATGAGCATATTAGTTTTGTGCATGCCTGAAGTTCCTTTGCAAATCTTGTGGCAGCGAATTCATATTTGCGTCTAAAAATTGCTGGTTACGACAGTAAAATCACAATGCAACCGAACCCTAACAGATTCTAAGGTGCTACAATTCTTCAGCCGTGGGAGTATGCTGCGTACCAGTTACCAGCCTTCATCTTCATACAGAGCTTGACGACTACGCATCTTACTCTGCAAAGTAAAGGAAAACACACAAAGAACCTTTTTCAAACCAAAAGCAATGTTGTCGCTTGCCTCATGTCTGGGAATGATGTCAATAGCTATCATGTGAGGAGCTTACGCGTGAGAAACATGTTTTTCAAAAAACAACGATCAAAAAACGGCAAAACATTCAACAATTAAACTCTGCTTACTAATCAATTGTCAGACGTTAACACATAAATGTTTTTTTTTTTTTTTAAATACCTCCTTCCCTTCCACTCTCTCCATCACACTTTCTTCGTCGCACAACGCTCGTGCGATCTGCACATCACATTTCGTCGTTTCTACAGGTGTGCCAATGTTTAAAACATCGGTATAAGGGGGCACACAAAAAAATATGTGAATTCATCCTGTTAATCTTTTCATGTCCGATTCGTTAACAGCTCTCAGAGGTAAAAAAAATATTAATTCGACGCAGTAAAAAAAACTCTGAGTTAAAAGAATGGCTGTTTCTTCAAGTATCTCGACGATAGGGTCAACAATGCCCTAAGATGCTATTTTGAAGTTACTGGACAGATAATAATAAATCATAAGGCTAGCTGTGTCTTGAGGCATCTCGATGATAGGATAAAAAAAATTGCCTTAAGATGCTATGTTGAAAGTTTCTGCGCTGAGATTCAATTGCTATTCATTAAATAGTTCCTGAGTCTTTTCTTGAAGATCATAAGTGAATTCGCTTCTTTTACTGATACCGGAAGATCATTGTATACTCGTATACGAAGGGCATCATTTGTAGGATCGTTCTTTAGACGATCTGTTCTTGCAAATGGTATAACAAATTGGTCTGCGTTCCTAGCATTGTATTGGTTCTTTTGTGATACTCTAACAAATGGCACTTGTGGGGACAAGTTGAGGTTTAAGCATTTGAAGATAAACTTAGCTTTCTCCATTATAATGATTTGGCTAAAAGTTAATGCGTTACACGATTGGTACACTAATTTTGTTGACGTGAGCCTTGGGAGATTATGCATATTTTTATATGCCTTAGTTAACATCCTGGAGATGATATTAATGTTTATCTTTGATGACTGACTCCAGATTACCACTCCGTAATGTAATTTCAACAATACGAATGTATTTAGAACCAGTTGTTTGATGTTCCTCGGGAATCCCTCATACCTACGTAATAAGCCGATTATGGGGGCCAATTGCCTTCTTAAGCTGTTTATATGTGGGAACCAAGTTAAACGGTGGTCAATGATTAGGCCAAGATATTTAAATTCAAATACCCTTTGCAGATTTTCGCCGTTAATTTTTATATCAATATCAATGTCTTCCTTGTTCTTTTGTTTAAAAATAACAAACTTAGTCTTTGTTACATTCAGCGCTAGTTTATTTTCGTTTAACCACAAACTATATGTTTTCAGATCCTCATTGATGGAGTCTTCAATGGCATTCTTGTTACATGCCGAGTACTGTATCATCAGCATATAATGTGTAATGCCCATTTAGTCTACATGTAATCAAATTATTCGTGTATAATAGGAACAAAGTGGGGCCTAGTATGGAACCTTGTGGAACTCCTGATTTCATTGGTGCTGGGTCACTCAAAAAATTATTGACTTCTGTTATCTGCAATCTACCTTTAAGATAACTGTGAAATAACTGATTCGCTTTGCCTTGTACACCATATGATTCTAATTTACGAAGCAGAAGGTCAAGGTCGACCGTATCAAACGCTTTCTTCAGATCCACAAAAATGGCAACAGCATAGTCTCCATTGTCAAGCCTTTCATTGATGAAATGGGTTACTGAGATCAAAGCATCAAGTGTTCCTTTGGTTTTTTGAAAACCATATTGATGGGAATTTAAGATAGAATTATCCACAATGAACGATGTTAAACGGGTGTTAATTATTTTTTCAAAAATTTTACTGAATCCTGTAAGAAGCGCAATCGGGCGATAGTTATTCGGGTCCGAACGATCACCTCCCTTAAATATAGGAATTATTTTCGCTAGCTTCCCCTCCTCAGGAAACGTCCCGTTTTTGATGTGCTCATTGTAAAAGTCAGCAAGGAGACCTGCTATTTCGTCTCTGACGAGCATAATTTCATCCATTGTTATGTTATCACTGCCTGGAGCAGTGTTCTTCTTCATTGCCTCGATGGTTTTATGCACCTCGTCTTTGTTGGTTGGATGGATGTGAAATGTGGATCTAGGCGAGGTATTTGTATCATTCCTTATACTTGTTGGAGGAGCACCGAGTTCGCTCGTTATTTTTTCACCAATAGTTGAGAAGAAGTTATTTAAAATTGTTGCTGCTTAATTTTGTTGCGAAGAATCAGGCGGAGAGACTGGAATGATCTGCAAATCAGGTGAAAAAGTCCGGGGAAGAGAGTTATCTTTTACTTCGTTTATTATTTTCCATATTTCGCGATTATTATCAGCCGCTGCCTCCAATCTTTTGGAAAAATATGAAAATTTTGCTTCCTTTACGAGACGCTTTGACTCTTTTTTCGCTTGGATATATATGTACTTAAGCGTCAGATCTTCCATGTTCCGTCTGAAATCCGTATACGCCTTCCTCTTTCTTATACTGGCTTCTATAACTCGTTTCGTAATCCAAGTTAGCTGGCGACATCTAAGTTTTTTCTCGATGGTCGAGTGACGTTTGGATTCAGAGATCATATTTGTCAGTTCTGTTAGATTAGTAGGTTTCTGGGTTTCCAATACCCGTTGAAGATGTGTTTGAAGAGGTCCTTGTTTACATATCGAAACGATTTCTAACTAGGCTTTTGTTTATGACCGTTGAAGTTTTGGATGCTTATTTTTAGAACCTGATGGTCTAGCTCTGGCCAGTTCTCTACTTTGAAATTAATTTTTTCCTCAGTAAGCTTGTCATTTATGACTATATGATCTAGGCAAGTATTCGAAACAGGACGAGTAATTGTTTCGTTATTAATAACAACAGCACCATTTGTATCGAGAGTATCTTTATATAGCCTTGATTCTGAGGACTCGGTGATTAAGTCAATGTTTGTGTCAGCTACTGTGAGTAAATTTTTTTCTGCTGAGTATATGTTGTCTAGAACAGAGCAAAGATCTTGCGCGTTCAAACGGCTGGGTTTGTAGAAAGTGCCGATTTTTATTTTTTTACCAGCTTGGATTAACTCGATTATTATCATATTATATTTATCAGGGGTCACACGATTAGTGGTGAAATTTATTGAGTTTTTAATATAAATTGCTGTGCCGCCACCTCTTCCGGGTCTGCAGGAGAAAACTGAATGATAACCCTGAATGTTAAAATATTTAGCTTCCTCAGGATAAATCCAGACTTCATTTAGTATGATCACATCTATGTTGGGATTATGCTGCAGATAAATCTGAATGTCACTTAGTTTGTGCCGTAAGCTTCTAATATTCGCATATAGGAGAGTCAGTTGCTTGCCACTTAGTCGGTTTGTATCGTTACAATTCATTTGCAGTCGTAGTCAATGCTCCTCCTGGCAATCATTATCCTACGTTGGTATTCTGGGCACCGAGTAGAGTCTGATCTGTGGGAGTAATCAACATTCTTACTGTTACCCGCGCAATTGAAGCATTTCTCGAAATCACTTTTACAGGCCTTCGTTTCGTGCTTTCCTGCACACTTAGCACATGTTTGCTCCCTTTCGCACTTTAACGTCTTGTGATTAAACTTTTGGCATTTATAGCACCTCGTAATATTGAAGTCTTCCTTGATAAAATAAGACTCATAATCAATATTGACGTATCTGTTTACCAATCTTTGGTACATACACCCATTCACCTGCAGAATATGTAACCACTTTCCATTTCTTGTCTTTCTGGCGTGAACTACTTCCATTTTTTCATTCTCCCCAATATTAGGGTTCAAGGAACGTATTTCATTCGTTAACTCCTCAGTAGAAAACTCTTTTTCTAGGCCATTAATGACCAGTCTTGGTTGACGGAATTTGGTCTCCATAATATCATATTCGTCCCGCATTATTTCTTTTGCCATGTTGTAAAGCGTGGTTGTGTTTTCGTTTGATGATGTTTTTATGATGGCACCGCCATCACGAATTGGCCGCAGTAGTTGCAAAGGAATGTTACAACTTCATTCATAGGAAAATTGCTTAAAAAATATCGCAAATACTGAATTAACGTGAAATCCTAAAAAAAAGAGACAGCTTTTTAAAAAATAAAGCACCGAAATGCTTTGTTTTAAATTCTCTCTTTGTTAGAAAATTTCGGTACTTTTGTTACTTGGAAAATTTAGTAGTCTTTAGTAGAAAGTCGATTGCTATATACGTTAGGACCGTTGAATTTTTGAATTGAATCCAAAGATTATGCAAAATAAAAGTGAATTCGATTATTAAACAAATATACAGCCATGAAAAGATCAGATAATGGAAAATTTGTCCAGATGAGAAAAGAGACTCGGATTTTGAGAAAATGACTCCCAGAGAAAAATTTGGATATTGAGACTGAACATTTTGCTATCTGTACTAGCTTTTGACGCCTTTTTTCTTCGGATTGGTTGTGATAGAACTACGATTATTTAGTGTCTTCCCAGGATATTCTCAAGGATAGACAGATATATTACATCTTTCTTTCAAATGATAATCGTTGTTTGCTATAATAAATTCCGCTAATCTTTGGAGCGTCAACATCTTATTCACGAAAATTGTTTTAGAGAGTAAATATGATGATGAATTAGTTTTGTAGTTAATTGTTATAAGGTTAACATTTAAATCAAATTTAATTCAAGCATTTCTATTACCAATCATAAATTGCGGGAAGAGATGGTACCTTGCCAAATTGTGTGCTGATTCATGGCCTGGTCAGTGAAGCTTATTGACTTTATTTAAGCTGTAAGTAATCTCAACTCAATAAATATACTACTCGAAAATAAACAATTTAAAGACGAATCGAATATACTCCAAACGTATGAGGATGATGGATAACTAATTTTTATTTATATGCTTAACTTTATCCCTTAATTAAATTCTCATTAGCCATAAAAAGTATATCTTATTTACACACCATACCTTATGAGTAAACCTCTAGCTCATGGATGCTTAATCTGTAAGATTATGGAAAATCATATAATTGCGAAAATTTGCAAAGGAAAGATTAGAAACGCGATCACACATTATGATTTTGCTACGGCAGATTGAGTGCACACTTTGTATTAGTTCTCATATTATGAATCTAATACTTCTTATTATTTAAGTTAATACCCTACCTTGAAATTCAATATTACACTGAATGCATAGGAATTTATTTTTAATTTTTTTGATCAAAATTTGCAGCGCGACAGCCCAAAGCCGGGCCTTGGCCTCTAGATTTGCAGTAGATAGGGCCAAATTAAATTCTTGTCCAACTACAATAATGTCGATCATTCATTAAACTGTATGTCATCCTTAGAACCAACCTTACTCAAATTGCTTTCAACGGGATAGGAGGTTCCTCCATTCCTATTAATTTTATTATAAATATAAATTCAAGCAAACATACATAGTAGAGAATTCGGACTGTAAGGACTTCCAAGAAAACAGATGATACGTATGCCCATTACATAGGAGTATGAAATATTTTCGTCTGAGATTGGCATTTATTTCCGTTTTGCGTACGTTATACGCGCATTCATTTTCCTTTGTTCGAAACCAATTGAGCTCACTCACAAACGCGTCGTCTCTACATTTAATGGCGGTTGCAGTGAAATTTGATCCTTGTGAGATTTCTACCCTTGCATGAAGGACTCACCGGGCGTAGAGGACGGAGAAAGAATGAACGGGTCATACTTACATAAATAATATCATCGTCAAATGCCAAAGACGACTACTAGCTGACTGCTGTGCTACTACTATGCAATTAAAATAATGTGGTCTGCATTGGATAGGACATTACGCTCTGAGGATAAGGATTCCTTGTGAGTCTCTCTGATAGGAAGTGGTCTCGTTAGTTTGGAATGATTAATAAGATGTCCGTTTTGATATAAATTATGAATTTCTTTCAGCGCAATTTAATGATTGAGCTGTGAAAAAAATGAAAGTAGAAAGGGGTATGGTATGCCTGGAGGGCAGTAAGATATTTCATTCTTTTTTCTCCAAGCGCAATAATATGAATAAAATTTTAAGTAATAATATTTCGTTCATTGGACAAAATTTAAATGGACATTTTATCATTCAATTATGCTTTCTGTGCAAGAATGTGTAGTTCTAAACAAGCTTTTGAGATGCATTACCAGCTTGCGGGTAGGTTGAATTTACTGGCATAGTTTCAAGTAATTTCCATTAGCTAAACAAATTTAACGACGTCGACAATGATTTGACAAACTTATGCTTGTCAGTTCTCATTAAATACCCAGACTGCATATATACAACAAACAGACGTCTATAAGTCATCATATTTAGATAAAGCCATCTTTAACACTGAGCTTATTGTCATCGAAAAGTTAACTAATGAATGCCTTACATCTAGAAATAGGTCATCTTTTTACTTCAACTTTAGGACGGCAAAATTGTGACATCTTAAGGTGTCATGCCTAAGCGACGACAGTGGCAACTTCAGTCTCATGGCTCGAGCCGCGCTGCCAGAACCTTTCCAGCTGTAGCCGGCAGGTCTTGGACGTCATGGCACATCCATCATATTTGGGATTAACGTACATATATTCTATTGCAAGAAGAGGAAAAAGAAGAGTTATCATTGGTCAAGCTAAAAAAGAACAAAAAGCCACATTCATTGTGCATACGAGGGCAGTCCCCAAAGTACCCGACCCGACGAAGAAAACGGCAAAAAAATTGCGAAAATATTTTTTATTTTCAACATATTCTCCTTTCAGCTCGATACACTTTTCCCAACGACGTTCAATAGCTTCGATACCCGCTTTATAGTAGGAATCGCCAAGCTCCTCAAAATAGCTATTAACAGCAGACTCTACCTCTTCAATGTTAGCAAATCTTTTGGCGCCGAGCCATTTTTTCAAATTCGGGAAAAGAAAATAATCTGGCGGAGCCAGATCTGACAAATAGGGTGCGTGAGGAAGCAATTCGAACTTCAACTGAGCTGCAATGACGCAAGTGTGGACTGGTGCGTTGTCGTGATGAAACAACACTTTCTTTTTCGTCAGAAGGGGCTCTTTTTTTGAGTGATTTCGACAATTAAGTAAATTGCCGCGCTTGTAGTAAACCTGCGACCTTAAACTCCCTTCTTCTTCCCCGGTATCCTTCTCCTCTCCAGTGATATATATCATCGCTTTAGCTTGTTTGGATCGCCTACTGTATCGTGTCAATAGACGTGTTTGGATCGCCTGCTGTATCGTGTCAATAGACGTGTGTTGGTGGTGCTCGTCACGAAATAAAGAGCAATGCGTCACGAGGAAATTTTGCGCCAGAGTGAGCGACACAGCTTCGGGAACGTACGCTAAAATTGCATGGTGAAATTGCTCTTAGTTGTATCCAGGAGTTTCGATGGCATAAAGAGTTTAAGGAGGGGCGTGAAAGCGTGGAAGACGAGGCGCGGAGTGGGAGACCTGTCAAGGTGTGGACTGACGTGAATACGCAGCGTGTGCGTGCCCTAATCCATGAAGATCAGCGTTTAACAGTTTAAATGTTGGCCTCGGAGCTGGGTTTGAACCGTGAAACAGTCAGACAAATTTTAACCGACGAATTTGGGATGAAAAAGTTGTGCACGAAGATGGTTTCAAAGAACCTTTCTGAGGAGCAAAAGTAGCATCGAATGGTTTCAAAGAACCTCTCTGAGGAGCAAAAGTAGCATCGAATGACCGTCACAGAAGACTGTTTGGAACAAGTGGAAAATGATTCCACGCTGCTTGATCGAGTTATTGCAGGTAATGAGAGCTGGTTTTTTCCAATACAAACAAAATCGGTGGTCAAAGAAACCCATTTTGAGTCGATTACGGTCATCCAGAAATGTTATGAAGCATGGAAAACGCCCTGGAATTGTTAAATAACTGCCCAAGGTGACTACTTTGAAGGAAATGGCAGAGTTGTAGAATAATTTTTAAATATACGGTTTTCATGAAATCAGTTTCATTACTTAATTGTCACACCTCGTCTGCGCCGTTAATTGTTTTTCCTTTTTCGAGATAATCAATAAATACTATTCGACACGCATCCCAAAAAACGGATGCCATAACCTTGCCAGCTGACTGGACTGTCTTTGCTTTCTTCGGATCCGGTTCTCCCTTTTCAGTCCACTGCTTTGACTGCTCCTTAGTCTCAGGTGTAAAATGATGGACCCATGTTTCGTCCATGGTTATGAATCGATGCAAAAACTCGGCTTAATTGCTGCGAAACATTGTCAAACACTCGCTGGAAACATCTCACGTTGCTGTTTGTGCTCCATTGTGAGTACACGCGACACGCATCTTGGGCACAGCTTTCTCATGTCCAAATTTTCGGTCAAAATGTGATGCACAGCATTTTTTGAAATGCCTTCTATGTCTACTATCTCGCTCACTTTTAGTCGACGGTCATCCAATACCATTTTGTGGGTTTTCTTCACATTTCCGGACGTAGTGACCTCACTTGGTCGACCACTGTGGTGAAGTTAGACTTACACCTTTCAAATGAAAGTATTGTATCACATACCGATGCCCAATTTTTTCCATATTTACAAATTTAATGAGAGCGTTCACTTTAGATATCTGTAAACAAATAATAATAAACGTACCGTTGTGAAATTTTCACATTAAGTTGTTGGAAGGTAGTATTGTCAATCACAGTAATTGTTTTTTTAAAACTACCTGTATTCATAAATCAGGTCGGGTACTTTTGGGATTACCCTCGTATCAAGATGCGAAGAGGGTTTCAAAACATTTTAATTCAGAAACGACTTCGAAAGGACAATTTAATATTCAGAAAGTTTTTTCCTTTGAATAGAGTCCAGCTTGGTTACATATTGTCGTGTATCGAAAGTGGTTTAAATAGAAAACCATGTCAAAAAGTCAAATAGCCCACCATCCCTGCAGAAAAACTGGTATTGACGCTAAGGTAAGCTCGGCCAGCTCGGATTTTTCGGATTAATTTTTGTTTTTCGGATTAATTTTTGTCAAGATACTGTGACAAGTTTTTTGGTTCGTTTGCGCCTCATATTCATTTCGCGGATATTTTTCCATGATTTTTGCATTCTTCAGCTGAAACAAAATTATGTCGATAATTTTTTAATTTATTTTCAGGTATTCACCAACTGGAGAGAGCTTCGCTTCCTTATTTTTTGCGGTCACAATATCAGCGGGTTGTGTAAATCGTATTTTCAAGGAAGTATTTGATCTATGCAGTGCAAGACTTCCAGTTGAATTCATGCTAACCCCTCCCACTCAAGACTCCCTGTCACTGCCAAATGCCTTTGAAGAGTTATGGAATTTTCATAATTGTGTATCCTCCGTAGATGGAAAACATGTACGGATTTTATGCCCGAACGAAATTGTATAATTACAAAGATTTATTTTCAATAGTTTTGCTAGCTTTTGCAGATGGTAATTATAAGTTTATTATGGTTGCACCAAGACTGTAGGACCGACAGAACTTCCTTCCCTTGTAGTAGCTGATGAAGCCTTCAAACTTACAATGCATTTAATGAATCCTTTCACAAATCCAGAACCTCGTGCTAATAAAAGCTGTTTTTAATTACAGCCTGTCTCCTGCAAGGAGAGAGTCAGCAATTCATTTGACTTACTATCTCAAGTTTTTCGAGATTTTTATACGTCAATAGCAGTCAGCCCAGAAGTTAAAGGCAAGCTAATAATGACTGCCTGCTACCTTCACGATTTGCTACACAACGCATCCCTTGAAGAAGCTTTTGACATACGGGACCGTTTTCGTGACTACTTCAACAGCAAAAGTGATTCATTACATTGGCAAATGACACAAGTTAACATGACTGATGCAAAATCGAAGAGGAAAAGAAAAACTTATTAAAGGAATGTACCTTTTTGTTCATAAAAAAAAAGTAAATGTACTTTAAACACACTGTGAATAAATAAAGAAATATACTTTACCTGGTAATTTCAACACCGATTTCACTCCATTCGTTTTCTCTAGCATTTGCATCTTTGTACATGTGGTGTTTTGGGTTGAAAACACAAGGATGCCCACGCACTAGTTCGATAAGCATTGGGTCATCCATGATTTACTAAGTAAATAAACACCAAAACAGTAAAAACAGAGCTCACGTCGTCGCGGCTACTACGACTAGACTGCTAATGTAAACAGTCTAGCCGTACTGCTTGAGCCATGTCACTGGAGCCGCTTCCATCGCGCAGCCCCAGCCGTGTCATAGGAAAGCTGTATGAGTCATAGTTGTACGGCTCGAACCGTATGGTTGGTGTCGCTACAGTCATCGCTTAGGAATGACACCTTTATAAGGGACAAATTCAAACAATTCAAAATCTACCCTTAGGTGCAACTTCTTCTGGCTCCCATCTATGTGCGGTTCATGGTTCATACTGCTTGACGCCGATAAAATCCAGAGATTTGGAAGGAGAATGCGTCATATGGGGTTAATGAAACATTATTTTCTTGAAAAATTGTCTGAATAAAGTCATAATTTAGTCAAGCTTTGAAAAGTTTCCGTAAAGAACAGGGGAAGGTCCCTGACTTACGGTAAATAAAGTTTATTGCATTTCAGGCTACGCGGAAGATGTAAGAATGTCTCAGAAGTCGACTAATTCTGCTTTTAAAATTTTGCAAAGTATCTTTACAAAAGTCCATCGAAGCCAGATATCTGTCGGTTCGGTTACCTACCTATGCGTTACAGCAAGTTATAGTAAAGGTTCCAGCTGTTCTCCTCCTGATGACGTGTTCCAGTACAAAATTAAAATGTTTTTTGGCAAGCCCATACCCTTGTTTTAAGCCTAATTTCACCTTGAAACTGCCCCTTAGTTCGCCATTCACCTAGACTTGAGAGTTAGTGTTTAGCATCATGACCTCAACCATGCGGACTAGTTTGCCTGGATGCTCAAGTTAAGCATTATTATATTCTCACCACTTTTCGAGTCCCCGCTTAGCTGAAAATATTTGGTCTATTGTGGGCCATCTAATTTGAAAGCCTCTCTGATACTCTCCTATAATTATTTCATAATACAGCTTTTATTTTCTTTCTTTGGCTTTGGAGAACACTTTACATAATAACCAATGCCTGTTATAATCTTCAAATATCAACTCGTCTCCTTTTTTGTGCACAGAATATATTCAGTAGCTTTCAGTAGCATCCTTAATATGATGCTGGATGGCCAAAAACCTCCGTCTCTCACCCAACGGGAGAACAAGTGTCTGTGCGTTTAACGCATCGAAAGCGTACGGTGCAGTTTGCAGCTGAATGACCAAACCTTTGACACTAGTAACACTGGTTGACTTCTCTTTTCTGGAGGCTTTCCCACCTCACAATTCCGAAATTCAATTACCTTATATTTCTCATGAATGTACACGGGAATTACGAGGTTACGGTGTTAATCGACTTACAACACGGCCAACGTCAGGGGAAATAGCGGTTTAGTGACAGAGACCTGTCGTCTAACCTTATCAGCTGGTTGGGAAATTTTGTAGGGATGATATGTCTCTGACAGGTATCGCTCCGATATATCAGAGGATATTACAGAACGTTCAAGGCCAGCTATATTAGCCGAGTAACTGATAGTCAAGCCGATAATTCATAATAATGTATTTATTTTTTTCTGAGCATCTCTACCGGCCATTTCAGTGCATAGTTCCTTTTCCGTGACGAAAGTGTTTCAGCGGCACCGGATCATTGCAAATGTTTTCTTGATTTTAAATAACTTTCAAGGTAACGTTAAGTTGCAAAGAATATAAAAGAACGCGCACAAAATAGCCACGTTTTCTGAAGACGTTAATACTGGCGATAAGTCGCAAATGAATGGCGGTGCCGACAATGGGGCTGCAACGATGGTAGAAATGAAAACAATGACAGCTCTGGTAGATAGGGTGATGACCGAATATTATTATTTTGATGATTTAAGGTGAGAGGCCACTGAATAGGAACATCAGTGTTATCGAAATCAAATGTAATTAAGGAGTGCATGCCGGGATTTTTGGGAAGGTTGCGCTTCCCTAGCTCCAAAAGTTTCGGCCAATCCTCGTCATAGGAACGAAGAATTTGTTGAGAGAGCTGCCGTGCACTCCGTCCTTTTGATTTCCTAGCCTTAACATTCATTATTGCTAACAATTACATTACTTATACAACGAATGAATCTACTCGACTTGTTTTATTCTTTTCTTGCTTTGGGAATCAGAACACCGAGAGCTCATTTTTAATACATTTTACTTTATTGAACTTTAGATTAGGAGTGATTCACATGCTCAATACTTAGTAGTCAATATCGATATAAATATAAACTGAATGCAAGCTTAATGTAGTAGTGAGAATTCAAGAATTAATACAAGTTTCATATGTATGTATGACATCCTGTTTGTTTAAAAAAAAGATGGGGTGTTACTTGATTATCAGCAGAGGTGATCTCTGTAGCTGCTTTGGATAATCTAAAGCATTGTTGGTTGATAATAGCTGATTTTGTACAGTTTCTGGATTGATACGGATATCGTTGCTGCTAGATGTAGATCTTTTGGGGTGTCTCTGATATGTACTGAATTTTTTCTGTAGTCATTGCTTCCAACTCGAGCAACGTAGGACCTTCCATCAAGCTATACGATAATACCTGAAATCCAAAACTTGTCTTTAGGATTAATTTTAATAGATACCTATTCCCCTTTTTCTAAACTACACACTGGCAAGGTTATCCTGTTATAGTACTTCTTGGCGTTGATTTGTCTCTTTGATATGGATTCCTTTTATTGCTCGGCCATCCATCTGTTATTACATTGTATAAATCATGTAAAGATTTATCTTTGTGTGTTTCTTGTTTGATGCGTTCGATTCCTGGGTCACTTACGGGCATATCTTAATTTTTCTTCATTGATTGTGCATTCAGGTGCTCTGGACAAGGCATCAGCTATATACATTTCTTTTACTTTTGCATATTTGATGTTGAGATTGTAGCGTTGTAGCATTAAAATCATGTTACGGAGGCATTCCGGAGCTTCTAATAATGATTCGGAGAGAATCTTCGCCAAGAGACTGTGATCAATTTCGATTGTTTTGTCCCGTTTCCCGCAGATATATTGATCAAAACGTTTGCACGCGAAAACAATACCGAGTATTTCTTTCATAATCTGCACATAGTTTCTTTGTGTACTGGTCAGCATTTTCGGAACGTATGCTACCCGTTGTTGATCTTGTAAGGGTACACTACCAATGCCATAAGATGATGCATCTGTTTGTATTGTTACAGGCTTAGTGCAGTTGTAGTATTTTAGAGTTGCGATTGATCCTAAAGTTTCTTCAAGGTCAAGAAATTCTTTCTTATGTTCGTCTTTCCACACGAAATCTGCTGCAATATGTGTTAGTTGTCTCAAGTGAAATGATTTTTCAGCTAGATTAGCGATGTATCGCCCGAGGTATGTCACCATTCCCAAAAATTGATTAACTTCTTCTTTAGTTTTTGTTTGCTGCATACTCCTAATTGTTGAAACTTTTGACTGTATGTGGCTGTAGAATTTGACTTCGTTCATACATAAGTTAAGCTTCCTTTGTTGAGTTTGAAATTATGTTTCTGTAATCGAAGCGCATCTTCTTCAGTATCACCTGATCCATAAATCAAAATATCATCTGCTATGCTTATTGCACCTCGTAATCCGCTTAACACGATCTCTTGTGCACCTAAAAATAGTTCCATGGCAGCTGCAATCCCAAAGGGAACTCTTGAAAATTTGTATGTAGCAAATAGTGTGTGAAATGTTGTAAGATTACTACTTTCTCTATCCAGTTTTAATTGTCAAAATCCATTCTTAGCATCAACTGTCGAGAAAACTTTCGCATTATATAAAATTAAAAGTATTTCTGCTAATTTTCTGCCAACGTATCGAACAGGTTTGAGAAATTTATTTAGCTCTCGTAGATCCAAACACACACGTAATTTTTTATTTTGCTTTTTCACTAATACAATGTTATTCAACCACTGTGATGGTTCACTTTGTTTTGCAATAATGCCATTTATTTCCATTTCATCCAGCACACTATTCAAGTCTGTATGTAACGCGATAGGTACACGACGCGAAAATTGCTTTTTCGCACTAAAATTATGCACTAGTTCTAGTTTCACGTCACTACAAATTTTACCCAATTCATCGAAAACTAAGGCATATTTATCAAAAATATTCTTTGCACTTTTAGTAGATGATTTAATTGGTATGGGATTTTTGTTTGTCTTTAGTTCACATCACACTTTTATAAGTCCAAGTTTTTTACATATGGCTGGCGAGAGTAGTGGTACATGTTGATTCTCTACTATTTCAAATTCTTCTTCGTAAACGTTGTTGTCATGTTCAAATTGCTGCATAATTTTGACTACTGGAGTTATGACATTGTTATCGAAAGCTTGTAGTTTAGTGTTCGTCGACATACGTTTGTAGTAGTTCCTTAAAATTTTTTAAACCGATAATGTTACACGATGCTACCGTATCGAGAATGCAATTTGCTTTCACATAGATGCTTCTCTGTTTGTTGAAATTTCACTTGAAATGTAAATCCTCTGTTAAAATGATGTCGCGTGCACTTGCGCTCTTAGATGTAATAATTTGCATATACGGTTGTGCCCCGTTTTGAATGTTTTTAATGTGTTTCCGATCTTTGTCTGTTGGATGCTTTTTCTAATGTCACCGCTTTTAATATTCAAGGGCTCGCGTAGCGGGATATTAATAGCATTTACCGTTGCTGGTGCACTTTTTTTTTCTAATTCTCGTTCAAGTTTACGTACATTTTCTACAAGCTTAATGTTTTTCTCTTCCATTTTCTTCCGTGTCATCATGTTTTTTTTTTTTAACTTTCATTTTGCTTTGTTTCGTTCACTTCCTATTTTTATACCTTACACACCTGACACCATGCTTTATTCTTTTCTTGCTTTGGGAATCAGAACACTGAGAGCTCGATTTTAATACATCTTAATTTATTGAACTTCTGATTAGGAGTGAGTTACATGCTAAATACTTAGGAGTCAATATCGATACATATATAAACTGAATGCAAGCTTAATGTAGTAGTGGAATTCAAGAATTAATACAAGTTTCATATCTATGTATGACTCGACTAATTAATTCCCCTTACCAGTCCTTCAGCGAGTGGAGTGGTTCCTTGACATTATTCCAATTAAAATGTTGGAGTGCAAGAAATTCTACTCTTTTCTTAGTTTCTAGAAAATGTATTAGAAACATACAAGTAATACATTTCTGTTAAATGAAATATGTTTTACTTCAATCTCATAAAACTTTTAAGAAATATACTTAATGAGCTGAGACAAGAACGATTGTAAAAAACTAATTAGGTTCAAAGTTTTACACTTTCGAGTTTAATTTCTAGGACATATTGTCTACAAAAGAATAGATATAAATTATAGTCCTCATGAAATCGACTATATAACTCTCTGAATTTCTTCACATTCTTCATTTCATTCTTCTTCACTTGTTGCCCTTGTACTCATAAAGGTCAAACTTCATGATTTTTTCTGATTTTTTGAGCAACAGATGTCCAACTGCGAAGGGGGAAAACACAATATTTTCGTAAAATTTCCCCCTCTCCTGCCCTCCTTGAGCAACGTTTCTCTATTTTTGCATATTTTGGAAAGTTCTAACCAAGACCTTCCATTTGATATCCAACTCGGCTATCATCTATCACAGCGCTTCTTAAACTGTGGGTCGCGATCCCCAGGGGGGTCACGAGACTACTGAAAGGGGGTCGCAAAGATCTGATACTTTTGAATCATTATAAATAAAATTTTAAAATTAGTATACACACTACGTACAAATATAAATACAAATAAAAATCATACAAAATACTATTGTAGTTTTATTATAACTATTTTTTGAAAAAAGTGGCAATGCAAAACTCTTATGTAGGGCCTATAAATGAAAATATGGAAGTAGCATTTAAAATAATAAATACAACGCGCTCCTCGATTTTCAACTGAACGTTCGACATTGATGTCTGGCCGCCGGCGTGCGTGTTTGCAAGATAAATTAGTGGTTATAAGTACCCAGACGCCGCGTCGCCTTTGTGCGCTGCACACTTCGAACACACCATGCGTCGGGGTTGATCTGATCGTAATTTGTTGTCATTGCACTGGTAAAGATTCGAGTGTAGTTATTTTTCTGTTTGTACTTCAGTTTGGACTCAGCTTTATCTTCGTAATGACATGTGTGTATTTACTGTGTAATTTTCAGTTGGTGTTTTTAATTATTACGTTAAAGTTCAACTACATTTTATTTAATTATTTATTATTATTTAACCATCATGGATAAATCACTAATTAAAATTCCAACTAATAAGTCTGCCACGCTATCACAACCAAGTTGCAGTGCTTCAAATCCGACTTTTAGCAAAACAAAAAAAAGAAAATATGACGAATCATATTTGCAGTATGGCTTCACATGCTCTTCTCACAACAATGAAGAACAACCAGTGTGCTTAATTTGCAAAGAAGTTTTGGCTGCAGAAAGCATGAAACCGTCAAAACATCAACGACATTTGAATACTAAACATGCAACGTTATCAAAAAAGCCAATAGAATATTTTGAGCGTCTTTGCAAACATCAAATAAAGAAAAGAACACTTTGGAGAAGTATGTTACTTTGAATGATAAATATCTATTGGCATCGTATGAAGTTTCGTATTTGATAGCAAAAACGAAAAAGCCTTTTACTATTGGAGAGCAACTTTTACTACCTGCAGCTATAAGAATGTCTGAAATTGTTCATGGAAAACAGTATGCTGCTGAAATTAGTAAAATTCCATTATCAAATGACACTGTGTCCAAAAGAATTTCAGACATAAGCAATGATCAATTTCAACAGCTTCTTATGAGGCTTAAAGACAGCTCAAAGTTTGCAATACAACTGGACGAGTCGACAGACATTTCAAAAATGGTACTTTTTGTAAGATATATTTATGAGGGAAGCATTCATGAAGATATACTGTTTTGTCGTCCTCTGGAAGGTCATACTCGTGGAAAAGATATATATAAAAAAGTAAATGAGTTTTTTGAAAAAGAAGGATTAAATTGGAAAAATTGTGTTGGTGTGTGCACGGACGGTGCTGCAGCAATGACCGGACAAGATCTTGGTTTTACAGAATTTGTTAAAGCTGAGAATGATCATATTACATTTATACATTGTATGATTCACCGAGAGGCACTTGTTGTTAAAAAAATTGCACCAGAATTAAACACTGTGTTTTTTGATGCAGTCAAAATCATTAGCTTTATTAAAAGTCGAGCACTTAATAGTCGATTGTTTCAAAATTTGTGCATTGATATGGATTCGGATTATACAAGTTTATTGCTACATGCTGAAGTTAGGTGACTATCAAGAGGTCGAAGTTTGAAACGATTATTAACTTTAAAAGATGAAGTTCTTATATTTCTAACACAGCAAAATTCTAATTTGGCCGTTTATTTTCACGATAATTTATGGCTTCTCAAGCTATGCTATTTGGCAGATATTTTTGATAAAATCAATGATATGAGTTTATCAATGCAGGGAGTCTGCGTTAATATGTTTATGTTAAAAAATAAACTTGAGGCCTTTGTTAAAAAAATTCTTATATGGAAGAACAGAGTGGAAAGTGGATCGCTCGAAATGTTTCCATTTACTGACGAGTATATAATTAGTCACAATATTTCAAAAAAGATACTCCTATAACAAAAATTATAGTTAATCATTTGAAGGATATGGAAGTTTACATGCATAGGTATTTTCCCAATGATATCGATACACAACAATGGATTTGCAATCCATTTTCAATTGAAATGGAAGAAATTAATTTTTTAAACTTTAAGCACAAGAAGAATTTGCCGAATTAACAAGTGATACTACCTTGCGACTCAGATTTTCTCAAGTGCCTGTGCATGAATTTTGGATAGAAATCAAATAGAATATCCCCTACTATCGGAAATGGCAATGAACAAATTACTGCCATTTTGTACAACATATTTATGTGAATCAGCCTTTTCCACATTAACTTACATAAAATCAAAATACCGTTCAACTTTAATAAACGTTGAAAATTTATTACGATCTGCACTAACTCAAATTGAGCCTAGATTTAATTATTTGTGTAAAAATAAACAATCACATCCGTCACATTAATATCGTTTGATGTTAATAATATGTTTTTATTAAAAAATTCTTACAAAAGTTTATTTTTTCTATTGAATATATCGATATAGTTTTATGTTTTCTTATAAAAAAATTGTTACAAAAGTTTATTTTTTCTATTGAATAAATATATACGAGTATATAGTTTTATGTCATTCTATTTATTGTGTTTTATTACGACCGATATCCCGTCAACGTTTCCAATTATATATATGTGAAATGAATGGGTACGTATTCTTTAATCCTTATTTTATTTACATTGTAAAATAGTGCGATATTACATCTACATCTACGGTTAATATATATTTCATTATATGGAGGAGGGGGTCGTTTAAAATTTCCTAAGCTTGAAGGGGGTCGCTATATAAAAAAGTTTAAGAAGCCCTGATCTATCAAAATAAATTTTTAAAATAACATTTTTTTGAAAATATTTTCTCTGCCGGAACTTTGAATAGGTATACCATCATTTCTGACCGGTACTGATCTGAAAATTTTTTTTACAAAGACCTACTAGTTTCGCGACCTGTCTGTCCGTTCGTCTGGCCGTCCGTCCGTCTGTCCGTGCGTCACAGCTAATTTCTCAGAAACAATAGAAGTTAGAATGCTCAAACTTAGTGAAAAGGTCAGAAGTGATGGTCTCTCAAAAGTTAAGGCCTTAACAAAAATTTAAAAAACCTTTAAGGGGGGTCCCCCTAAAAACGAATTGGCCCTTAAATTTTTTTTTAAACAAAGGTAGTCGAGTGGGGTATCAAATGAAAGGTCTTGATTAGAACTTTTAGAATCTGAAATAAAAAAATAATTTTAAGAATTAGGGGGTCCAGGGGAATGCAAAAAGTACCCAAAATTGGTCCCCTACCCTCGCGATTGGACACGTTTCAGCCGAAAAATCTGAAAATTAACACGGACGTGGGCCTTTATGAGTACAAGGGCAACTAATACCTTAGAAATCGAAATTCACTCGACTTTGTTAAAAATAGTATGATTTGTAGATTTTACATTTTTGCCCATAAAATCAAAACGGTACCTTTAAACATCGTGAAATTTTGTGATTATATAGACTGACATAAGAGATATATGTTCACAAAATTTAATTGAGATCGAATCATAATCAAGTGAGTTATAGCCATTTCAATTATATTGAATTACAACAACAATAACACGTGTTTATGAATGATTTAGGGTTTTCCAATAAGAGGTGTTATTTTGATATTTAAAGAAAAACGCCATTTTTTAATATAAATGATCGGTTTATGTCATTATAAAGAAGAAGATATGTTGTTCATAGCAAAAACCAACACCAGGCAAATAACCACCACGAATCGACAGGACCATATCCTCTTCATGAAATTTTCCATAACCAAATCGCAAAGTGGCTGCCCTATGTCCTCGATAGCCTCACGAATTTCATCTTTGAGATCTTGAATCGACGCTGGCTATTGGCGTAGGCTTTCTCTATCACGTGTCTCCAAAGGAAGAAGTCGCAAGGTGTTAAATCACAAGATCTATTCAAAATAACACCTCTTATTGGAAAACGCTATATACATATATTTAAAATTGACTTAGGGACTTTTAATTTCTTTCAATTTTCATGAAAATTTAAGGAATAGTGTTTAACTTGAACATGTTCAATCGGCCGAGCATTCAGAAAAATCATTTAAGCTAGACTAAAATGGCGGCTGCACTGTGCTGATGAAAGAAACTGTGCATCTTTTGTACAAATTTGAACGATTACATATCCAAGTATTGGATGAATAATTCAAGTTATCGATTCACGCCATTAGAAAACTACCTTCTGGTAGGAGCATTCTCCTGTTTACTCAACTTGTTTGATATACTCGTATTATATGCAATTTTAGTACAAACCTAATCAAAAAATTTCCGAGCCATATGCAGTAAACATCATGACTTACTAGGTCCTTTGCAAATCTCCTAAAAAGCAATCATAAATCAAAATAGATTCTCATACTCTCACTAATTATCAGATCATAAATTTTTTCAAATGTTCAACATACCCACAACATGACACCCTCTTGAGTGGCTAACATACTCAGATCATATGTGCTAAAACACATGTTCAACTTGTTATCGGGTCATTTCTAATAAGTAAAATTTCAAGATGTCTAGGCGATTTGTTTTCATTGAAAATGAGACGTGTAACAATCTTAATGATGCGGAACGACATGAACGACAAAATCAGTAGTAGTTTGCGTCTAAGTACCCTGGAACACGTGCTCTACAACATGTCCACGAAGACGGCGATGATGATGGTGTAGTACAAGAACTACCCTGAGAAGAAAAAACTGTTGAGACCAAAAGGGGCCGAATGTTTATTTTGATTTTTGTATAACGACGGCCTGGCGGACGGCGAGGATGACGATACTCTCAAAACAAACTAGTAGTCCATGAAATATCGACGGCAGACCAATATTATGCTGGTAAACACTCCAATGTTTCCAGCATCCAATTACACCCTCATAAGTTGATGACATATTGGTAAATTTTCGAGGAAATAATCCCAGTGGTACCTGGACTTTTGGGAATTGGAGTGCAAGCTGGAGAATGAAGTGTGGCGACTGAAATTCGCAGACTAATTGCTTAAAGTGCGAGTGGAGAGTTTTAATTTTAAGGGTGAGTCTTGGACAGTAGTAATGGTTAGTTTTTCTCCGCAATAATTAGACGTCGTTAAAAGATTGAAAATATTTTAGCAGGGAGTCATCTTAAATTATGTTTCCTTAAGATAATTACAGTAGATGGGGAATTTAAAAAAATATATTTTGATTTGAGTTTTTCGAAGAATAGCAATACGAGTACAGATCTCTATCAGAAATAGAGCTTCCATAAGAGCGTAACAAAATTTACCCCCATATCAGAAAGACCAATCATATCAGCATTCGTGACAGTTTTACAGCAGAATTGCAACTTTTTAAGACATTTAACAGTTTGCGCACTGGTCATGACTTGCGAGAAAACTTGAAAAAGAGCGACAATCCCGAAAAAACAACATAATACCCAGACACCTTCGAGATACATCACGGAATTCCGTAGAAAATCAGCCGCCTTACCTTAAAAAGTTGCTGTAATCACTTGTATAAACAAATCTGAGCTGGTCTTGTCGGTGGGTAGATACATCTTTGATTGTACCGTTCATATGATTAATCGGGACGGAAGGTCGGTCGCATTACAACGAAAATCCGCCTGAGTAACGTAAATTTGGATCATTGGTCTCGAAGACACATCGCGATTGAGATCTCAAAGCCGCCGATCTTGAAGAGGATCAATCCAAAGTATCTAAGAACCGAAAAACGTCGATCGCGCTCTGATATTCATCTAATAGAGATCTCGACAAGATCAAGTGGTGATCGCGCGAAATTATGATTGTAATGGAAGCTTCGGAAAGGCCTAATAAAATTTCTGTTAATAGCACTTGGACATAGATCACCACAGGGTTGTGCTTGAGTTGGAGAGGAGGAAAAAAACTCGAGAACAAGCTCCACAAGAGGTTTGTCTTGTTTGATGGTGCTACTAGGCGTCACGACCAGTGTTGAGTTGCAATTTTTTTGCCCTCGGGTCGAGTTTATTAAGGTTATGCGGCAGACTGGTGTTAATTGCAATTTTTGTGATTTTTGGGTATTTTTGAATTGTTGATATTTTCACCAGAAAAATAGCCCGCTAATGCAAAACATTGTTACAAGTGGATTTGTAGTAATTGAGACAAACTAGCTATCATATGCAATCAGTTGAATGGATCGCGATCGAATCAAATCCAACCCTGCAACGCGTTTGTGGTTTCCTCCACGGACCGACCAGACGTTCCCCATATCAAATGCCGCGATCATTATGTCAAAACTCAACACCGTGAATTGGCATAAATGTCAATTTAGAAAATATTTCAGGCATGCTTCATGCTCGTAATTATGACACGTTCGATTACCAGTGAGTGAGTGACTGGATGAATAAGTGGAGATTTGGGTGCCGGCAGCATTTTGATCTTAAGTAAAATTTTCGGGCATTTTGGCATTTGGCTTGAGGTCTTTCGGACTATTGGTATGCACACATATACCGGAGATTCACATCTAATTGATGCCGAAAAGAAACAAGTTAGAAATTCTTCTTTATAAGATATACCGCACATACTAAAAATGACTGAAATTTTTGATGAAATTAAGGACTAAGCATTTTCTCAGCTGTATAATACAATGAAAATGAGAGCGGATTGTTGACCTCTTTTTAATTAGCCCTTGTTTATCAAATTCTTAACGCTTGAAAGGACATTGAAGAGGGAATCGATTTGAAATTTATATGCATTTTTCAAAATAAGAAAGAAAGGAAACTGGCTAAGAGCCCTCTAAGTGCAGAAAGCCCAGGCATAATAATTTACAGATTCAAGCCGGTATTTGAATCAGTGAAAAATGCTACTAATCAAAATAAACCGTTTTTGTGGTTGGGAGGTCACTTTTTGTGGTTTTGAGGCTCAAGTGCCCGTGAGCGAGACTGGACTACCCACTGTACACCTTCCCAGTCAATGTGAGCCAGGTCTCGTTTTGCTACGCCATGAGGCGCCTCCTCTGGCGGGAGGGGAGGGCAGAAGAGGAATTGACAGACAAGCGATCCCCCAGTCCAGATCCCCCAGCTGCTGTGAGTCCTTTTTATTTTTTAGGACAGCCCGAACATAACCAAACGATCCAAGTATCACCGCGAATACGAGATGTGACAATTAAGTAATGAGACTGATTCCATGAAAAAATTATATTTAAAAATTATTCTACAATTCTACCATCCGCTTCAAAGTAGTCCCCTTGGGCAGCTATACATCGATTCGAGCCCGTTTTCCATGCTTCGTAACATTTCTGGAACGCTTCGACTGGGATGTCCGCGAATACCCTTGTCACGGCCGCCTGGATGTCCGTAATCGACTCAAAATGGGTTCCTTTGACCACCGATTTCGTTCTAGGGAATAAAAATGTCACAGGGTGACCTATCGGGCGAATAAGGCGGCTGTTGCAACACGGCCATCCCTTAAGAGGCCAAATACTTGGACGTGATGAGGGCGGTTTGGCACGGCGCGCTTTCGTGATGAAGGATCCAGTTACGAGTGATGTCTGGAAGCGTTTTCGCAATCTTTCGAAAAATTGGCGATAGGAGACTTGATTTACGGTTTGCCCCGATGGAACAAATTCTTTGTGGACGATTCCACGGCTATCAAAGAAAGCAATAATCATCGTTTTCACGTCCGACTTGCTCATGCGAGCTTTTTTCGGGCGGGAGGAGTACGGAGACAATCATTGTGAACTTTAGCGTTTGGTTTCCGGGTCGTATTGAAAAAATCAGCTCCCATTGCCTGTAGTAACTCGATCAAGCACCGTGGGATCGTTTTCCCCTTGTTTCAACCAGTCTCCTGCGACGGTCATTCGACAAAAATGCGGGGCAGGCATCGTCTTCCCCTCCTGGTCAAAATCGACAGTTGGGGGAGTGTAACTTACCAATCTTGTGTAGGTAATACTGAAAATATCAGTGCTTCCTCTAAATCTGGATCAGGTGAAAGTCAGTTTCACCATGTCTTCGATTAATCCACGGTCTCAGATCCGGGATGAGCCACACAGTCAACTTTCCCTTCGAGTGATCCACCCAAGACTGCTGGTAATCGTTGAGTGAGCGCAATCTCTCCTCGCGTGCAACCGTCTCCGTTGTGTCCTCGTTTTGATGCAGTAAAAAGCTCAGCACTGTCATGCAAGGAAGGTGATATGTATCACGCCCGCAAGAACTCTCACCGATGAACCAGAGACTGTTGGATATGAAGCTGCAGTCCTCATTGCTCCTCTTTTCTTAACCTGTGTAAGTGTTTTCGGGGCATCTCCTTACTGAGAGCATTACTCCATATCTCTGCTTCGTATAGTAGCGTTGACACTGCAGCACTCATCAAGAGGCGTCTTTTTGATGGATTTCCTCCTACGTGGGCCATAAGTCGACTCAGAGCCAATATGCTCGAAGAACGCTTCTCAGACGTTACCCTGATTTTCTCAGAAAAGCTCACCTTTAAGTCTATCATTAACCCCAGATACTTCACTGCTGGCTTTGATTCGATAAGTATGTCTTCAATACTGATCATCCTTACTCTAGGGATTTTCCTTTTTGTCAAGATGACCAATTCGGGTTTCTCCAATACTACACTGGACCCGCGAGCAATCATCCAGCCCCTCACTCAGCGCATTAGCATACCTAGCCTAAGCCGCATGCGATGTTCTGGAACTTGAAAAGGAGTTTTCAGCATATCCAGAATATCTACCCATGCAGCGAATTCAAAGACGTTCCTAGCGTCGACTGTCACCAACAGAATTATCGGTTGCTTGGTACGCCTATGTGCCTTTGGTTTTGCCTGCACTCATCACCTCTGCAACAGAATCAATCGTGGAGCGTCCTATTCCAAAGCCACATTGTCCAGGAAATAGGCCCCTAGCAACACGGATTGCTCTAGAATGTCTCCCCTTGATAAGTTTTTCTTGCATTTTCCCAGATGTCTCTACAAGCATAACGGGCGGTATGCAGACGGCGGTCCGGGATTTCTCTTCTGCTTGCTGATCAGCATGAGCCTCGCCTCCTTCCATTGTACCAGTGAAACCCTATTCCGTAAGCAAGCGTTGAATATGCTGAGCAGCAAATCAGGACAATGGTGATAGACAAGTTGCAAAAACTCAGCTGAAACACCGTCTGGGTGGGGCCCTTCATTTTTTTCAACGATACGATTGGCTCTTCCAGTTCTGGCTGTTAAAGAATGGATACTGGATTGCTGTTTTACCAGGTCAGCCGGGGAAAAGTGACCACACTATCTCGTTCATCTTTCCCGTTTCATGTATGCAAGGTGTCTGTAGGGTGCCAAGCTTCCACATAACTAGTTTGTAGCCACGGCCCCATGGGTCCTGGCTCACATTGTAAACTAGGTTTTACCAGAAGCGAGCCTTGCTGTGGTTAATTAGTTTGCCAAGGTATTTCCTGACCAACTTATAGGCCGCTACCTAGTAGCATCCCTCACACCAAAGCTTGTGACACTCCCATCATTTTTCAGCAATTTCAGTCAACCGGCAGCACCCTGGAGGCTTGCCATGCTGGAGCTTTCGAGGGGGCATAAAAGCAAGCATTCGTGATGATGTTCATAGCTGAGTTCATCACGTCTTGAACTGCTAGCTCTTTTGTCCCCTGCAGAGGAGCACCTATCGTGAGCACCCCAATGAACCTCTCAACGTCCATACTTCCAATTTTCCACCCAATCGTATAAGGTCGTGAGCACGGACATCGGGAGACTCAATCACCTATCTCACTGGCTGAGTAGTCCTCTGATACTCTCCAATTGTGTATCCCCATACTGAGGACTCCTAGGCGAATGTCACGTTTAGTATGCTTCCTTTACAACCAATACTATAGAAAGTCTGCGTATTTCCGGTGTGTAGCACAAGCACAGTCTAAGCCGATATTTCTAGAACTCGTTTCCCCCATGGATCTGTTAAAGGCATGCCGCATTCGATTGCTTTAGCATTGAAGTCTCCCCCAACGAGCACATTCCCAACTGTGTTCGAGACAGTGCCCTCCAAAGCATTATGTTTGGCTTGGAAGGATGATATCGATCCTTTCGGCGTTAGGTACACGCTGAAAAATGTGGAGTCCTTGAGCACGCAACCTAAACGAAACCATAGCCAAGGCATTTAAAGCATTGAAGAGATAGTGCTCTTCGCCATATCCTGCAGATGAACCACCCTATTCTTACATTGCTCTAATTTATAAATTGTTTGGGGCCCTTATTGGCCAAATCAATGATGGCCAGGCGTTGTCCCCTATGATTTTTTGGTATCAGCCTCACTTTGATTCTGCCCACACTAGGGAGTTCCCTTTTGATGGCGTCTGCTACCTCAGCCAGGTCCGTGACGCGCTTAATACCTCTTTTTTTCGATTGTTGCCATTAGATCTTCTTTATTGCGTCACAGAATGCTTTTTATTAGGGTTTTGTACTAAAATACAAAACCCTATTGCAATCACGACCTGTGTCCGTCTGTCCGTCCGTCCGTCTGTATGTCACAGCACTTTTTCTCCGAAACTATAGAGGCTACAGCCATGAAATTTTTTAGAAAGGTCAGAAGTGGTGACCTCTTGAAAGTTCAAGGGTGGAAAAATTTTTCAAAGGCGTTTAAGGGGGGTCTCCCCATATAAGGGGGTGACCCCTCAAAAAAAAATTTCACCATTGGTAGTCGAGTAGGGTGTCATTGGAAAGGTCTCAATGAGATATTTTCAAAACAAGTCTTAAAATTGTCTCATAAGTACCGAGGGGGGCAGGGGAAGGGGAAAAACTCGACCGTGGTAGTTGAAAATTGATGGAAAAGTGGAGCAGCTATAGGGAATTGGGTTTTTACATTACAGCCTATGGAAAATGAAAACAATAAAAATGAATTTTTTCATGGGTATGTTAGATATGTAATTCGCGTGGCTTAGTGGTTAGAGCACTAAACCCGTAATCTGAAGGCCTCTGATTCAAGTTTCGTTGGCGTCAATGAGATTAAGTTCGAGTGGTTCTTCAGACGGACTATAAGCCTGTTCAGTTATTATATGTGTTGGTTCAAAAATCAGAACGTATCGCAGCTGGGTGGACGGACATACGACCAAAGCGTGATAATGAGCTTGATAATGATACATTAGATCATGATAATGAGATACTCGAACTAACTCTAAGCAAAGGCCCGAAAGGGGTTGTGGGACTACGAAGAAGAAGAAGATGTAAGGATTTCTGCATACTGAATGGTGCATGTCAAAAAGGCGGTTAATAGGAACTATTAATAAATACTTTTGCCATTCAAGTTCCATGTGGAGTACCCCTATTGCTCGTGTGGACCAGCCACGCAAACGACATTGCTGCCGACATATTTCAACAATGATCGTTTCAACAGTCAGCATATATGCTTGTGCGCCACGAACATAGCGGAGCAACACAGTCAGCATACATGTTTGTGGGTCACGGGGTATGCAAGCTGGAATAGCAATTCAGATACAAGCAACGCATGACCGTGAAACATGCACCCGCGGATTCCTGCAATATACACGATACGATAAGAGGAATGCTCTTGCTGGTGCTGACGTCGCAGATAACGCGATGCAGGTGCATAACCAACGCCGGCGTAGCAACAGATATGTGTCAGCATGTTTGATGCATATAAGCGGCCGGCGCGTTGGTTCGCTCTCTCACTTGTCATAGAATCATCGTTACGACTTGCCGACGCATTTATCGTTGTTTTTGAAAACTTTATTAAATAAATTTATTTATAGGATGAAGCTGACTCTTTCACTCAACCTACGTATCCAATAGTGGTGATCCTACCAACGAACCAGCCACATGCCAGAAGAAGATTGCTAATGTTACTCAAATACACAAAAGTGGTGACCCGACCATGGTGGAGAATTACCGCCCTATCTCAAAACTTTCATCCTTTTCTAAAATTTTAGAACGAATTGTCCACCTAGAGCTCTATTCTTCTCTTTGTTCCCAAATAGCTCCTGAGCAGCATGGTTTTGTGCCAAATCTTTCTACCATAACCAATCTCTTGGAACTTACTGACACTTTGGCGGTAGCCTTAAATGACAGTCTTCAAGTGGATACTATCTACACTGATTTCTCTAAGGCATTTGACACTGTCAACCATGACATTCTTATTTGCAAATTGCAGCATTATGGTGTGAGAGGCTCCATTTTGTCATGGTTAACTTCATACCTAGCTTCTAGAACATGCCAAGTTGTCATTGATGACTCGGTTTCTAAGTCATTTCATCCCTGCTCTGGAGTTCCACAAGGTTCCATCTTAGGTCCGTTCCTTTTCACCATGTTTATCAATGATCTCTCATCAGTGTTTAACTCTTCCTTTCTCTTATTTGCGGATGATTTGAAGATCTACAGAGTAATCAACTCGCCTGCTGACTGTCATATTCTCCAAAACGATCTGTTATCTCTGTCTTCTTGGTGTAAGGCTAACCTTTTGAATTTAAATGTACCAAAATACCACAAAATGTCGTTTTTGTTGAAAAGTTCATCAATATCCCATTCCTATTTACTGAATCAAACTCCTCTAACAGTAGTGGATCAGGTGAAGACTTAGGGGTTATCTTCGACCCAAAGCTCAAATTTAACCTTCACATTATAAACTTTAGTGACTAGAGCTTCCCGTGTTTCGGGTTTTATTCTTAGGCATACTTCTATTTTTTCTAACCCTAAGTCTGCTATCAAACTATTTATCTGTATCATACGTTCTCTTTTTGAATACTGTTCTCAAATTTGGTCACCTCACAATGATTATCTGATTGTTCTCCTTGAATCTGTCCAGAGGAAGTTCACCCGTTTTCTATTTTTCAAATTCAAAATCCCTTATGCGACCTGCGAAAATCACCTGTCCTTCCTTCAGATTCCTTCTCTTGAAATTCGCAGATTGATACTTGATGAATGTCTTCTCTTTAAAATATGTAACCGCCTTACGGATACAAATCTTGATTCTCGAATTTATTATAGGCTAAATCTGCGCTCGGGTAGAAATGCTAGTATCTTTCTTGTACCTTTTACTCGGATCAACCCGTACTTCCATTCTCCACTGCTAAGGCTACCTCGCAATCATGATCGTCTACAAATTGGTCCTTTTCCTCGTTCTCTTTATTTAAGTAAGTTTAAAAAAAAACTTATTAGTTTACTAATTTGTTAATTTTGTGTGTTTCTTAGTATATACTTCACCATTTGTATTAGAGGTAACTCTGTTAATGGAAACATAAATAAATAAATAAATACAGCTGTTGTGCATCAACTCTATTGCCCTCGCCTACAAGTGGTTCCGCAGCCACATTCAAGGAGTCAAACGTCGCGCAGCCCCGACTACCCGACCCATCTAAGATGGCCACACCAGCACCATCATCAACGCTGATGCCCGTTCTCCCAGCCGGACCCGCGCCGAAGGAAGAGCCCCACGATACGGATGATTGTGAGAGACTTCAAGCTGCGGCACAGCACTCCACAGACGCCCCGAATTCCTAGCGAGCTAAACAAACTTTCCTTCGAAGTCCGATACCTCAGCCACCGGATGACGCAAATACAGGACACGCTCAGGACGTTATGCAATACGCAGCGGTCAACTTTACTGGTACCATCAACATTATGGGCCGGAAGCTAAAAACTGCCAGCAACCTTGCTCCCACTCAAAAAAACTAAGTACCGATCGTCCACACGTAGCGGCCTCCCATCGCACGATCCAACGATTAAGGATTCGTGAGAACATCAGCAGGAGCGCTTTCCTCATCGACACTGGCGCAGACATTTCATGTATCCCACCAACCATCCAGGATCTCAGGTCTTCCAACGCTGCCTCGAGTTTAGTGGCTGCTAATGGTTCACAAATTAGAATGCGAGGTAAAACTGGATTTGGGATTTGCGATGCCGTTCAAGTGGCATAGTGGAACGGTGGCTTTGCACGGTAAAAACCGCGATCCGCTGCCACGACTCACCCCAATAGACCAAAGCACTACCGATTGTACTACTAGGACTGCGATCGACGCTGAAAGAGGACATCGAATCGACGCCAGCCGATGTGGTCTACGGCACGACACTTCAACTACCTGGGGAATTTTTTAACACGTCCCAGGCTGATATGAATGACTCCGATTTCTTAACAGATCTCCGCATGAGGATGGCTTCGTTAACCCCGCACAATACCGCGCACCATAACACAATGAACACCTTCATGAACAAGGACCTGGCAAACAGCACGCACGTCTTTGTCAAAAACGACAAGGTCATAGCCCCACTTACACCACCTTACGACGGCCCGTACGCGCTATTAACACAGAAAGACAAATACTATAAAGTTGACGTGAGTGAGCGGCCAACTGCCATATCCATCGACAGGCTGAAACACGCATTTTTCGTACCTGACGAGCAGCCCACCGCTTCGCATGTACCAACAACACGCTTAGGGCGAGAGATCCGCATGCCAGTGAAATTCGCAGCATAGTTTCATTATAAAGTGGCTCCGCCACTGCAAGGGGAGAACTGCGGCGGCCCAGCAACCCACCACGCAAACGACATTGTCATATCTCAACATTGATCGTATCAACGGCCTGCATACATGCTTGTGCGCAACGGGGGTATGCAAGCTCGAATAGCAATTCAGATACAAGCAACGCATGGCCATGAAACATGAACCCGCGGATTTCTGCAACAAACGAGATACGATAGGAGGAAAGCACTGATGGTGCTAAATGCGACAAAGGTGCATGACCACCGCCGGTGAAGCAACAGATATGCGTCAGCATGTTTGATGCATTTAAACGGCCGGCGCGTTGGTTCGTTTACGCACTCGTCATAGAATCGTCGTTACGACTTGCCGACACAATTATCGTTGTTTTTGAAAACTTTATTAAATAAATTTATTTATAGAATAAAGTTGATTCTTTCACTCATACCACGTATCCCATAGAGTCATTATTGGAAGCTATTGTAAGGATTCTGTTGAAGATTGGTTCTTTTGAAGCTCCAAGATTTTCTGGAATACATATGGTACAAACAAGAATTTTCCCTTGGTTGTCATAACTACAGGAAATGTCAGAGTGGTAGTCATGGTATAGGATTGCAGTTCCCCTACCCGAATCATTACGTAGCATTTGATGACCATCCACACGACCCTTATGTGCTTGTTTAAGCGTAGTTTCATTGAGAAGAACAATATCTAGTTTTAAGGATTTAGTTAAATTGTTAATGAAAATTTGTTTGGCTTGGAATGGTAGTAATTTCATATTATGGCAGATAGTCATAAGCATATTTAGCTCTATATAGATTGAGATGAAATTCTATTAGGACCATTGATTTGTCCTGTGTTTATGTTGTGTTATATTTTGGCCGAAATCGACGGTCATTTTTTTAATAATTCTGCCGGTAAAACTCCTAATTTTTGGGCGGTTTCTTGATGTAGACATTGGTCTGAATTTTTTACTGAAAGAAATTGCTTGGCATCGTTTGACAGGTATCTGCTGCAAATTGTGAGTATACGTGTTCAAACCTCTTGTCACTGATTGACATATAGAAGAAATAGGAGTCACGGTTCGTTTCCTGTTATTTTTATCGCGAAATTTAGAGAGTACAGATCGCTCGCACACTCAATTCGCGGTAACTTACCTTTCGTGATACCTACCTTGACGACAGCTTACCATAGCTACATTCACTGCACGACATCACCCCACTATGTCAAACCAAAGTCGGCGTTGTTGCAAGCTGCACAGCCAATGCAGCGTGACCACGAATTATAACGATTGCTATTCTAAACACAATCGTGTTTAGAACATTTTCAAAAGAAAAACTGAGAAATGGTGGTTTCGACGTGGTTTACGATTTTAATCAGAACATCATAATATGATCTTACGGATAATGCCTAACACCGGAGAGGTGCAAACTGAATTAGTTTTTGCAACCATAAATTTAATTCAGGTTGAATTCCCTATGAATCATTGTAATGTACGAAACTTTTAAGTCATCAATTTGACATTTTTTCTGCACTAGTCATACATAACGTGACCAGACGTCCCGTTTTGAACGGGACTGTCTCTTTTTATAGTTACGTGTCCCGGTTTCCCCGAAATGATCTCTGAGACGCCAAATTGTCACGTTTTCTGAAACCACGCGAAAATTTGAGTAGTCGAGCCAGCTGGACGCGAGTGGTGTGCGAGAAGAGCGAGACCGCGTCGTCGGTCGACGCGACGATAGCCGAGAGCAGCGAAGACGTCATCGCTCGCAGTTTGTTTACTAATCGTTTGACGGATTTTTCGTTCGTCAACTTCTCGATATTTGTTTTGTTGTTCTTTGATGCTTGTGTACCCTGTAAATAACTTGAACTTCTTTTGTTTTGGAACCATAAGTTAAAATGCCGAAACGCAAGTGTACGTTCAATGTTAACTTACAAGCAAAATTTCCGTTTATCATGCAAAAAAATACTCCCTCAGATGTTAGATGTGGAAAGTGTCGTACAGAATTTAGCGTTTTCCACAATAGTGCCAGTGATATTGAACAGCATTTGAAGTCTGAAAAACATAAAAATGCCGATCGCTTCGAGTTCTTCGATGTTAACCTTTTTCAAGAAATCGGATACACCAACTTTAAAGGATCTGGATGTCGTCGCGGCAAAAGGTGTCTGGGCTTATCACACGATACAAGAAAACCACAGTTTTCGCTCTTATGATTGTGCGTCGAAATTAATTCAATCATGTTTTGATCCCAAGTTTACATACGCGCGTACGAAATCAGAAGCTATTGTAGTGAATGTTTTGACGCCTACAGCGATGAAAGAATTAAAAGACGATCTTGATAAGTCCAATTGTATTAAAATACTAAACTATGCTTCAAACCACGGTAACAAAAAATATACCCTATTCTAGTACGCTTTTTTCAACCTTACGTAGGTGTGCAAGTAAAAATTTTAGATCTCCAAGACCAACCAGGTGAGACTTCTGACATCAATGTCAATTATTTGAACCAAGTGTTGACAGATAATAATTTGACAGCAAAAGTCGTGGCTTTTTGCGGAGACAATGCCAACGTTAATTCCGGAGGCGAGGAACTAACAATGTGTTAACGAAATTACAATCATCTCTGAAAAAACCATTGATAGGTATTGGATGTGGAGCCCATGTAATTCACAATAGAATAAAATCAGCTGCAGACAGGCTACCCTTAGATTACGAAAGCATCATTGTGAAGATATATTCATTTTTTTATATTTACACGATTCGAGTTGAAGCTCTAAAGGAGTTTTGCACCGAAATTGAAACGGAATATCAACAAATGCTCGGCTATAGCAAAACCAGATGGCTTGCTCTTATGCCTGCCTTGGAAAGGGCTTTAAATATGTACCAGCCATTAAAAACTACTTTTTGAGCATTGAATAATGTCCCCTGTTACTAAAAAATTTTTTTGAAGATCCCACATCCGAATTGTGGCTTTATTTTTTACACGGTCAATCAGCAAGTTTTCATCAAGCTGTATTGAAACTGGAAGGTCAGACGGTATCAGCAATTGAAGCTGCAAAAGAAATCAATCAATTAAAAGACAATTTGACCCAGGAACAGACCAATCAGTTTCTTCCATTTATGGTCCGTCAATTAATAGTGAAATCGAAAGATAATGTTACTAACATAGATGAAGAGTTTGTGAAAAGAGCGGCTACAGAATCTTATGGAACAAGCCGTGAATATCTGGAACAGTGGACTTGCTTTCTTACCAAAGAAATGGAGATATTTTATTGGGCCGATTTAAAAAAGGTCCCCGCATGGGAAGACATTCAAAAACGTCTGGATGTATTAATTGAAAAATAATATATTGACTGTAATAAAGATGCAGAAGTTTTTGGCGAATGTTCGTTAATAACTATATTACATCGCAGAAAGTAACTGAATGGAATAATCTAAATGTTTCCACGGAAACTCTTTGGGTGGAATTATTCAAACACTTTCAAGCCAACAATCTTCAGCATGAAAACTTTTCCATTTTAATTGAATATATTTTATGTTTGCCTGCTACAAATGCTCAAGTAGAAAGAGTATTCTCTATGATGAACAAATTGTGGCCATCTGCGAAAACCCAGTTACAAATCTCAGTTCTAAAGGCGATGTTGATAATTAAGATGAATATAAAAAAACATGCCAAGAGTTTCATTTTTACTTAAAATCGTCACCAGCTATATTAAAGCAAATTTGTTCCTCTTATAAATATAAATATAACTAAACGTTTCATATTTTATTTTGTAACTTTTAAGTTAACTGACTTTTTCTGAATAAATAACTTTAAAAAAGTGTTTTTTTTTTTCATTGACTACCTATTAATTAACCTAAATAAACCAATGTCCCGTTTTGAGTCAAAAATAGATGGTCACGTTAGCCATACACCATCATGTTGCCACCATCAGGATTATCTGAGAAATGATCGAAAAGCTACTCACATCTTATTTAATTGTGTTTAACTTATATTCAAAAAGAATCACAGTGATCGCTTAAAAGTTGTATTAAAAAGTCTTCTTGTTTCTTGTTCATTAACTATTTATTTCATTCAAAAGCACTTACCGTCTTTTAAATGCCAAGAAAACGAAACTCTAAATAAAACTTCTAATTCAACCAAAAATCATTTAGCCACAGTGCAAATTTTCTCATCAATAATGGAGTGCTTCATACTCGTGCTAACTTATTTCGAAGCTGCACCGTTGTCGTCTTCGCATCGCTATTCATATTTCTGCCAAGACGATTTCAATTTGATGCAAAAAATACCTAGAAAAAGGATTCAAATCCTGAATTCTGACAACAATTTCCCGTCTTCGCGGAAGAGATTGTATCCAAGCAATTTAATGCTTTCACCTTTACCCCAACCAGCTCGTTGTAAAATCCTGCAAAATATCCTGCTAAGCATAATAGCTTACGGTGCCATGCATGTACTCATATGTTTACGTTGTCATCAGGTAATGTATTAAAAAAATGCTCGCTAACATAACCTGCCACTGATCCGGACATATAAATGTGTGCTATCACAATGTCAGCAGGAAGACCGATTTATATTTATTTTTTCGGTCCTTCAACATTCTACGATATTTGCAAGGTGGGATTTTCTTGAAAAAAAAATTGGAGAAAGTTTTTTTTTTCAATTCCGCATGTCGATAGAAAAGTTCAGACCATTTTCGAAGGAATGAAACCGATGAATGTGCATTAGTATATGTGGAGCAAGGACATGCCAAGTACTATGACGTGTATTTTAACTCGTGCCGGCATGAGGCACCAAAAATGGTGTATAATGGAGCTCAAGGGTGAGGTGGGGAAGGTCGACACATCTTTTATGTAATGACAAGCCAGTATTGAAGAGGAGCGCTCTATCATGGTAGCGCGTGGATATGTGAACGAAAAATGAATGCGTAAAAGGTGTCACGTGATGACAAATGACTTTAATCGAGTCAATTGTGTGTCACGTGACACACGATAAATTACATTAATGTATGCTGTTACTGATCGGTTTTCACTTTCATCCTTGCGTACATTGATGTATGTTCTTGGGTGAAACGACCCCGAACAGAATATTGCACGCGAACAGTTTATGCTAAATATAATCAGGAATGAAAACACATATCATACTTAGAGATAATGACAAGAAATAATGTACATGAGCTAATTGCTAGTAAAATATGCTCAGTTTATTTATTAGCAGGACGAGTCAGTAGAAATTTTCGAAATTGGGAAAGCAATTGCATTTGTACGACAATTGAACATAAACTTTTCAAAAAGAGTTATAATTTCAGAGCTTAGTAGAATTCCAAATAAATTAACCTGCGTATGCTTCTGTTGATTATTGCGCTCAAGATATAAAATATAGACAAATGCGCTTTATTGATTCAATTCTTATAATTTTTTCAATACATAAAGTCTTACAACATTGAAGCACTCAAAAACTTGATGGCCCACATGGCACACTAAATTTAAACAATATTCAATCAAAAAAATAAAAATAGTCAAAAAAATAATTTTTGTAATTGAATGGAAATTACTAAATATAATTAGTAAATCGAAAAACAAACCAGCACTATTAAAAATTACCTACTATTAAAGAATACAACGAAACATTGTACTCTGAGCTTACAACTAATATGTATCAACTTAATTCTAATAAAAGTTATCGAAAAACCTTAATCTTAACAGTACAATATTATAATATTCGAACGTAAATGTTAAATTTTTTCTAGTTATTTAAAATAATGAACACAAGCAAATTACAATAACAATTAATGTAGCAACAATGAGCTGCAACAAAAACCAAAACCACGAATGACCCCGAAACATAGACTGCTCCGTCCAAGCTCGGCCAGGCTCAACAGATTCAATGCAGATACACATGTGCTAGAAACAGTTGATCCCACGAGCTCAAATTAGGAGAACATTCTCGCCTGTATATAAAACGACTATTCAGCCGTTCCCGATACCTGCCATAGATGAGCAGCTCGCTTTTATATCTGGAAACGAGTTCTTTACAACGTTTGATTTAATGGCCGGGTACCACCAGATCTCGCTTGAAGAAACATCGAAAAGATACACCACCTTTTTTATTCATGAGGATTACTTTGGATTTAATGCCATGCCATTTGGACTGGCAAGGTTGCCTGCAGTTTTTCAAAGGGCTATCATGCCACTAATCCAAAAAATGAAGCCTTGGAGACTGTATTATTCGTGGGTGAGTACCGAGCTGGACTATCGAAGAAAGATTCGAACGTCTTCGGTTATTCATCGAATCAATCCGAGAAGCAGGAATCACCCTTCAGCTGTCGAAATAGGTGTTCCTTGCGAAAGAAATGAAATTCTTAGGACATCAAATTGTTGGCGGTTTGATCAAAACCGGCTTGGAGAAGACGTCCGCTATCAAACTTTTCCCGAAGCTAACTAAATTTACCGAAGTGGTTTCACCAGTTTCTTCCATGAGTTTATAAAAGATTATGCGATGATCGCCCAACCACTGTGCAATCTCCTGAAGACAAAGGAAAACCCGACATTCTCTTGGACGACTGAGCATGAAGACACTTTTTTCCATCCAAAACGTGTGCTATGTGATTAACTAGTGCTGGTGATGTATGACCCGAAACAATATCATGAACTTCATATGGACGCAAGCTCAAAGAGTCTTGCTAGAATCTTGATGCAAGAAACCGAAACTGGAACTTGGGAACCCGCTTTCTTCTACAGCTGGTAGTGTAGCCGACGGCAAACTAAAGTATCATAGCTACGCACTCGAGATACGCGCCATCGTCGAAACACCGTATCGATTCTGGCTATACTTAATGGACAAAGGATTCGAGATTGTTACTGATTATTCCACTGTAACGACCATGAAGACGAGAGACTACACGAGTACAATTATGAAATCGTGCATCAACTGGGAAAAGCGATGCCATACATAGCCGCTCTTAGTCGGTCACCTATCGAAGGTCCCCCACATGCCACTGACATCACCGGAAATATCATGCGAATCAAAGATGAGGTCTCCAATCCAATGAACCCGGCGAGACCGATAAAACGGCTACTGATGACACCGACGTACATCATGCCGAGTGCAATGATGCCGCGGCTATGACTGTTGATAAAATGTTAATTGAATCAAACCAGAAAACTGGGTTACCGCTATGCAAACTCACGATCCCGAGTTAGCAAACATCATCGATATAATTTGCGATATTCAGTTGTCACCACAACGGAGGCAACTAACGGCCGAGTACAAAATCAAGAAAGGACGTTTTTACCGGGCTGAAAGAATAGGGGAAAAATTTGTCGCATCACTTGCTATCCGTTGTCGAGTCATCAAGCTATACCACGACGATTTGGGCCATTATGGGGTAGAGCAGACATTGCAGCAAATTCGACAGCATTTTTGGCTTGCTAGAATTTGGAATCATTTTAAATCCTATATTGGTTTATGCCTATAATGTTGCTATACCAAAACGCTTTCCAGAAAGCCAGAGGGTCAACTCTGTGTGTATGACGCTGATCTTATGCCGTTCTGCGTATTACATTTAGACCATCTTGGACCACTTTCTCACGATAAAAAAGGCAATATGAACATCATTGCCGGCTCCGCCTCATTTAGCAAATACTTTATATGGAAGGCTGTCTGCACGACTAAGGCTAAACCGGTTATCGAAATGCTAAACAAACTGACCACGTGTTTTGGGTTGCTGAGCTAGCTGATCACCGAGCGTGGGACCGCATATACATCGATGGAATTCTAATCATATCGCCCAGACAACCAGATCGATCACATTAAAGTCACTGTGTGCACTTCACGTGCGAACGGCTAGGTTGAGCGGATGAGCTGTAACACACTCAACAACCTCCAAACAGTGACAACTAAGTGCTGCAGATAGAATCAGCTACTAAAGAATATGCAGTGGAATATGAACATAACAACGAAATTCAGCCCGAACGAAACAGTCTTCGATTTTTCACTAAAGAAAGTTATACACAACCATCTCTTATTAGCCCCAAACGAAGATCCACCGATGCAACAGGATGACTCGACACAAACGATACCAATCGAACAGAAACGGGCCAAAGCTGCGTTTTACATTATGACCAAGCGGAACCGGTGGAAGACTCGATTCGATGAGCGACACAGACAACCTCGCACGTACCAATCCAGAGATCTTATCGTGATTGACAGCGCTCTGACATCTACCGGGGAGTAGTGAAAACTGGAGCCGAGATACCGCGGAACTTACCGAATCAAAAAGGCTCTACCATTTTAGTGATACGTGATCGAAGGCATGCTGAAATGCGAGCAGTTCACGAAGAAGCTAACGTCAGTGTACATGAGCAAGAAACTGAAACCGTGATGCCCATCACATCAGAACTGAATGAGATGGAAGACCTGGAGGGTGCTAAATGTGAGCTAGGGACGAGCCCAAATCCAGGATTGGCCGAGCTGTTAACACTTTTCCACAATGACGCTTAGTGAGGAAGTGGGTGTAAGAGCCGTGATCCGGCAGTCAAGTGGTAGCTTAGGTACGATTAAGAACAGTATTTTTAATTCTGTGCCTCGGTCAAAAACGCTCCTATTCTGGCCATCTCCTCATACTCAGACTGTAGCATGAAGTACTCAATCGTATTATAGTTCCCAATCATTTTCAGTCTTACTCTCAGTTCGTTCATCAGTCATTTCTTGTTTAGTAATTACTGACCAAACACAATACTGATAAGGAAATCCTCTCTCTGACTGCATGTTAAGGTACAATCCAGGCAACAAAATAATTAGAAGTAATTATATAAATACATATCTATGTATGTACTAGTATGCATTCTGAGTTCGAAGTTTATAAAAAAAAATAAGAAACTACTAAAACTTCTAAATAAAGTATAAAGTGAACTCTAGTCCTGAGTTGCTCTAGTGCACCAAACTTACGGTTGATGGAAAGGCGAACAGTACGTCTTTCAAAATTACTGTTCCAGCTAAACTAAGTATCTTGCTTGATAAGGAATTTTGGCTCCCTGGCGTATTCGTAAAAAAGTTCTCTCCGTTCCGTAAGCAGAACCATCCTGTGTCCTTTCGCCCCAGATCCTAAGGCTCATAATTCATTCCTAACTTGCTTTTACCAAAATGTTCGTAGCCTGTGGACTAAGACTACTAAACTTCGCATTTCTTCTACCCTTTTTCCGTACAATATCATCTGTCTAACGGAAACATGGCTGACAGATGACATTAGTAATAGTGAGCTACTTCCAAACCATCTAATCTTCCGCAGTGATAGAGACCGTGATGCTACTGGTATGTTTGATGGTGGAGGCGTTCTAGTGGGTATACATGTTTCCGTTACTAGCGAATCCGGTGATGATTATACTCCGTCTTCACCTGTTGAGTGTATAATTATGCTAGTCCCTCTATCTGACTCTCTTTCCTTCCTCATATCATTTGTCTACATCCCTTGTAATAGTCCTTCTATTGTTTATGAACGTTTCTTTGCAGAGTTCTCGAACTACATTAATGCTTCTTTCCCTTCTACCCCTATATTGGTCTGTAGTGGCTTCGATTTGCCCTCTATCTCTCGGAATGATATGTACTCGTATGTCTCCATAGTTTCTGGCAGTAGTGTGTCTTTGCTCTTTCTTCTTTTATTTCTCTCTATTCTTTCACCCAATTCAACACTATTCCTAATGCCAATAACATTTTGCTTCATCTTGTTTTTCCAATTTGCCACTTTCTTCTCTGTCCACATCGGTAGCACTCTCATACATTATCAAATCTGATCCCCACCATCCAGCACTTCCCATTGAGCTTGCTATCACATCTTCTCGTTCTTTGAAGAATTCCTCACCTTCTATTTTTAACTTTTTAAAAGCCAATTTATCGAGCGTGGAAGAGAGCCTTAATGCCATGGATTGGTATTTCTTCTTCAGCAATCTTCATACTGAAGATTGTATTTATAAACTCTACATGTTTCTTTCGTCCTTTATCTCACAACTTACTCCAGTGCTTCGAGCAAGAAGACCTAAAGATGCTCCTTTGTTTAATTCAGATGGTGCCATTGCAATTTAAGCTAGAGATGCTGCCCACAGAAAATTCGTATCCAGTGGTCTTCCAATTGACTTCAATAAATTCAAAGAGCGTTGTACCGCGGCTAAGAAAACTGCCACCTCTGCACTTCATGCATATGTTAACCACACTGAGACTACGTTAATGTCGAATCAAACTCGCGCGTTCTGGTCGTACGTAAAATCTTTAAGGAGCTCTCATTATGCCTCTGATAATTTTAGTCTAGATGGTGTGACATCGTCTCCTTCTCAAGAATCTTGTGAACTCTTCGCTTCTTATTTTTCTTCCTTTTTTGGCAGGGCTAAGCATTCCTCTTCCTTCAACCAATCTTCTTGCTCTTTTTCCTCTACTATTTTTCGTACAAAGCACTTGCAGGTTGAGCAAGGGTATCAACGAGGACCCCGATGGCATTTCACATTTTCTAGCAAAATCTTAATCTTCTTCACTTAGTGTTTCACTTTCAATTATTTTCAATTTGAGTTTATCCTGTGGGGTTTGCCCACATTTTTCTTATCTTCAAATCTATAGATCGTAATATCGTCTCAAACTATCGTCCTATTTTCCTTCTTCATTGTTTTAGTGAAATTCTTGAAAAGATAGTTTTTGATGGGCTGTATCCACTTGTCCTTTCATCTTTAGTGGATCAACAGCATGAGTGTATCAGAGGTAGTCTACCCTTCCGTAAGCAGAACCATCCTGTGTCCTTTCGCCCCAGATCCTAAGGCTCATAATTCATTCCTAACTTGCTTTTACCAAAATGTTCGTAGCCTGTGGACTAAGACTACTAAACTTCGCATTTCTTCTACCCTTTTTCCGTACAATATCATCTGTCTAACGGAAACATGGCTGACAGATGACATTAGTAATAGTGAGCTACTTCCAAACCATCTAATCTTCCGCAGTGATAGAGACCGTGATGCTACTGGTATGTTTGATGGTGGAGGCGTTCTAGTGGGTATACATGTTTCCGTTACTAGCGAATCCGGTGATGATTATACTCCGTCTTCACCTGTTGAGTGTATAATTATGCTAGTCCCTCTATCTGACTCTCTTTCCTTCCTCATATCATTTGTCTACATCCCTTGTAATAGTCCTTCTATTGTTTATGAACATTTCTTTGTAGAGTTCTCGAACTACATTAATGCTTCTTTCCCTTCTACCCCTATATTGGTCTGTAGTGGCTTCAATTTGCCCTCTATCTTTTGGAATGATATGTATGTCTCCATAGTTTCTGGCAGTAGTGTGTCTTTGCTCTTTCTTCTTTTATTTCTCTCTATTCTTTCACCCAATTCAACACTATTCCTAATGCCAATAACATTTTGCTTCATCTTGTTTTTCCAATTTGCCACTTTCTTCTCTGTCCACATCGGTAGCACTCTCATACATTATCAAATCTGATCCCCACCATCCAGCACTTCCCATTGAGCTTGCTATCACATCTTCTCGTTCTTTGAAGAATTCCTCACCTTCTATTTTTAACTTTTTAAAAGCCAATTTATCGAGCGTGGAAGAGAGCCTTAATGCCATGGATTGGTATTTCTTCTTCAGCAATCTTCATACTGAAGATTGTATTTATAAACTCTACATGTTTCTTTCGTCCTTTATCTCACAACTTACTCCAGTGCTTCGAGCAAGAAGACCTAAAGATGCTCCTTTGTTTAATTCAGATGGTGCCATTGCAATTTAAGCTAGAGATGCTGCCCACAGAAAATTCGTATCCAGTGGTCTTCCAATTGACTTCAATAAATTCAAAGAGCGTTGTACCGCGGCTAAGAAAACTGCCACCTCTGCACTTCATGCATATGTTAACCACACTGAGACTACGTTAATGTCGAATCAAACTCGCGCGTTCTGGTCGTACGTAAAATCTTTAAGGAGCTCTCATTATGCCTCTGATAATTTTAGTCTAGATGGTGTGACATCGTCTCCTTCTCAAGAATCTTGTGAACTCTTCGCTTCTTATTTTTCTTCCTTTTTTGGCAGGGCTAAGCATTCCTCTTCCTTCAACCAATCTTCTTGCTCTTTTTCCTCTACTATTTTTCGTACAAAGCACTTGCAGGTTGAGCAAGGGTATCAACGAGGACCCCGATGGCATTCCACATTTTCTAGCAAAATCTTAATCTTCTTCACTTAGTGTTTCCCTTTCAATTATTTTCAATTTGAGTTTATCCTGTGGGGTTTGCCCACATTTTTCTTATCTTCAAATCTATAGATCGTAATATCGTCTCAAACTATCGTCCTATTTTCCTTCTTCATTGTTTTAGTGAAATTCTTGAAAAGATAGTTTTTGATGGGCTGTATCCACTTGTCCTTTCATCTTTAGTGGATCAACAGCATGAGTGTATCAGAGGTAGTCTACCCTTACAAATTTGCTTTCTTTTACCCACCAATTGCAGCTGCCCTGGACCAGCAACGGGTTTCTCTAAAGCCTTTAATTCAGTGGATCATTCTCTCCTATTTGAGAAACTTTTAGGGTTCAATGTCTCTATTTGTCTCTATTCCTGGCTTCTCTCCTATGTCCTGAATCATCAATGTGTAGTCACTTTTAACTCTTGCTTCCCTTCTCCTTTACACGTGAGCTTGGGAGTTCTCCAAGTTCAATACTTGGCCCTATACTATTTTTACTTTTTGTCAATGTTCAACCTTCTGTTATCACATCTCCCTGTCTCCTTTATGCTGATAACGTCAAGTTTTTTCGAGTTATTGATGCCTTTTTAGACGTGGATATCCTTCAAACCGACCTTCAGCGTCTAAGTGACTGCTGTGAATCAAATCATCTTTCCTTAAATGTTCCCAAATGCCATCAGATGACATTCTCCTGTAAAAAATTTCCTTTTTTCTCAACGCATAGACTTGTTTGGGTCCCTTTCAACAATGTTACTTCCTTTAAGGATTTTGGTGTGCTTTTCGATTGTAAACTGAAGTTTTATCTCTGCATTGCTCTAATTATTAAGAAAGCGCTCCCACTCAACGGGGCTTATTTTACGATCCGCTTAGTCATTCTACGTTATCACCTCCTGTATGTGTCTTTACTTCTCACTAGTACGTAGTCATTTGGAGTACTGCTCCCAAATTTGGAGGCCGTACTACAGGAAGCACATCGATACTCTTGAGTCAGTTCAACGCAGATTCACACGGTCTCTATTCCTCCTTACTCCCCTTATGATAACCGACTATATATTTTGAAGCTTCCTACCCATGAGTCCAAACGATCTCCCCTTGACGAATGTCTTTTGTTCGAGCTTCATCATAGTCTTTTACCTCAAAATGTATGCAGGAAGATCCTCACTTCAATTTCATGTTCCGTATGCACGTACTAACACCTTCTTCCACTCTCCCTTACTACGCTTACCTCGTATGCACAACCAGCGAGGTCTTGGTCCTCTACCACAGTCTCTTGGCGTATTTAAAACTTTTATGAAAAATCAAATTTATAAATACTCCTATAAGTCTTAATTTTTTATATAATTGAATTGTGACCTTTTTTCTCTAACAGTTAATGTGGTTGCGGGCTCAAGTGTATTATTTGGAGGCAATAATTTAAATAATGGTAGTGACAAATTTTATGAAGTCGTAGGTATGTCTAACCCCCGGATGTTGCCCGCTGTAACTGTTCGTGAACAAGCAATACTCTTCTGTAAATATGAGTAATAATAATTAATATTACGAACCATATTAATTAATAACAAATAATACAGATAAAATTAATACTTAATAGTAACTGTCATAATAAATAATTTCTAGTGATACAAATAATAATACTTACGAGGTGTGATAATTAAGTAATGAGGCTGATTTTATTGTTGCGATTGTGGTAAGCCTGCGACCTTGAAATTCCTTTCCTCTTCCCCGGCATCCTTCCCCTCTCCACTGATATATTTACCATCGCTATAGCTTGTTTAGTTCGCCTGCTGTGTCATGTTGAATTAGACGTATGTTGGTGGTGCTCGTCACGAAAATGGAGAAACGAATTCAAGAGCAACGCGTCAAGATAAAATTTTGTGTCAGATTGGGGTTGCAGAACAATTTTCAAATATACGGTTTTCATAGAATCAGTCTCATTACTTAATTGGCACACCTCGTATGCAAGCGGAAATAAGAATCGAAACGATTGGTGAAAGAGGCTAAATTCTCATATTTCTCAGGAAGAATGGAAACAGTGGCTGACAACTCCCATGAAATATGGAAAATAATAAATGAGGTAAAGGATAACTCTTCAACCTAGGGTACATCACAATACTTTCAACTGAATTCTGATGGGCCCTTTAATTAATCGTGTCCACGTGACGTGGCAAACTCATTAAATAACTTTTTCTCAACAATTGGTGGAAGCATCACTAAAGAAATCGTTCCCAGTTCAGCAAGCAATTTAAATACTGCAAATATCTCAATAAATTCCATCCTTCACATGCATCAAACAAATAAAGGGAAGTCTTAAATGTAATCAATCCATTGAAAAAGAATACAGGCATCGATAGCATCACGATGAATGAGATTAGAATAATAAAGGAGGACATAGCCCAGCTGGAAATGACAAGAAGAAAAACTTGCGAAAATAGTTCCTATATTTAAGGGTGGTGATCATCTCGACCCGAATAAATATCGTCCGATTGCACTGCTAACGGGATTTAGTAAGGTATTTGAAAAAATACTAAACAATCGATTGACATCATTCTTAGTTGAAAACTCTATCATAAGCCAACATCTTGTTGGCTTGACTTGGCAGAGGTGGTTATGTCATCGAATTTTTGTAAATTTGAAGAAAGCCTTTGATACAATTGATCTTAACCTCTTGCTTCGTAAACTTGAATCGTATGGTATTCAGGGTAGTCCTAAGCAGTTGTTTAAGAGTTACTTGTAGGGAAGATTGTAGAGAATTTTAATCAACAATGTCCTGAGCGATCGAGCACCTCCGAAAAGAGGAGTTCCCCAAGGCTTAATACTTGGCCCGAATTTGTTCCTGCTATACACAAATAATCTAAATACATGTGGGCTGACGGGATATCATAAATTATATGCTGATGACACAGTTCTACTTTATTCAGTACGAGGCAAAACTGCTATTGAGAACACTATCAACGAGGATCTAGGAAATTTCCATCAGTGGTTAATTGAAAACAAACCAGTATTGAATACTACAAAGACAAAATAAATTGTTTTTAAGCAAAAGAACAAACAAGACATAGGTGTCGAAGTATATATCAACGGCGAGAAATTGCAAAGAGCGCTAGAAATGAAATATCTTGGTGTTATCATAGACCATCGTATGACCTGATTATGTGAATGCAGATGTGAATGCGTTATGTGAATGCAGATCGCACGAGCGTTGTGCAACGAAAAAACAGTGATGGAGAGAGTGGTAGGGAATGGAGGTATTTAGAGAAAAATTGATTGGCTCCACTCTTTCAGCATATGTTCTTGTCGCTAAATGAGCTGGATGACTTTGTGAATAGCTTTATGAACACTACTACCACCATATTTGATGAGATTCCAGTGGAGCTCATCATTTGATGAGCTCCACTGGAATCTGATCGATGCCTGGCGCTTTATTATTCTTTTGGGCTTTGATGATGCAACAAATTTCGTCCAGAGTCCAATGGAAGCTCTCCGCAGACATCTATAGGCCCTGATGTTCTGGTTTTGTGCGGAGGATTAAGGAGGTTCTTGAAATATGATGCCTACCTTTCCTGAATCTTGGTTTCATCAGCGGTATTTCTGTCTGCCCAACTTGTTTTAATTCCGTAAACTAGTACTACGAGCGTATTCCGGATCAATAACTACTCCCTGGGTGAACAAATATTGATTTTCTATCCGAAGATTTATCGATGAGTAATTCTTACTGCAACGATCTGTTATTTACCAACTCGAAAGACCCAAACGTTGGCTATAGGATCACCTTGCTATTATTTAAATTGATATTTTAAAACTTAAAAATTATCAATCTGGCCTAGCAGCTACTTCATATTCCACTCTATCCATTTATGGTTATTTCATTCATATGCACTATGAAAGCTTATTCGAAATTCCACCGCAATGCATCTATTTTCGTTCAACCTTAGTCACGGGTCAATAGTTTAAGCCTTATCACACATTTGAAAATCAAAGGCAGAATAAATTATTCAAATCCATTTAGGTTTTAGATTTCAGCATCATGCCTTACTTTCCAACCTTCAAAACGGGACAGAATACCTCAAAACATACTAAATTTCCGTTTGCATAATTTTTTAGGAAACATATTCCACGCAAAGCATAACGCACACGTATCAGAAAATGTCAGTTAATGCCAGATGCGGGAATAATTTGAATTGATGCATCTTAGCTGTAGGTACACACATGCCACACTCTCGCCTTAGTTATCTGCGTTTATAAGGTGTCAACTTGCTTAAGTGCTTTCTATCCAATTTGTAGAAATAGTTTTTTTCTCGTTTTTATCTCAAACATACTAAACAGCTCAGCAAAGCTTAAAACGCTAAAATAGCAAAAACAACAAATCGCCGCGGGAAACTTTAAAATCAATTTTCTTATAAATATGGAGGTGACATTTTTGTCGGTGGGTGATGAACTGATGATGATTTTGAGATGCTGATGCTCTTTTTGATGACTGTTTGATTTGATTTGCGTTTTAAGCGACTATCAGTGAAAACGTAGAGAAAAAAAATCTTGAATTTCAGATACAGATACTTGTGTGTATCTTTAATTTATGCAAATGTCAATTTAAGCACTGTAATTTTGGTGATCGTAAAATGGCAATAAAATTCGAAAAATATCGGTGTGGCCGTCATTGAAAAAACTCCTCGAAGCGGATGGTGGCATTTTTATTCGCATTCGAGGTATCTTCAGGGCGAAGAACGGTTTGCCGCGCGGATAACGAGTGTTGATACAGAAAAACACCGAAATTCTGTCTAAATAGCATCGTTTAGATGAGAATTATTAGAAATTTTATATGCTTAGTTCCATTATTTTTATGGGGTGACTATTTATGGAATTAATTTTGGACTTTGAGATTTTTAATGCTGCTCGGAGCGGAGGTTGCTTTTTTTCGGCTGCGACTCCCGCTTATCTGGCTCACTCGGAACTTTAATCCCGATAACTGCGACCACGGCGCGCAGACGTAACTTGACAAATTCTTCAATTATTTATGCCCGCTTTATGCTAATTACTGAGTGATTTTATGACCTGGCCATCATTGAGGACTTAAGTTTGGTGGTCGTCGTCGAGCTTGAGTCCAAATGAAACCAGAAATCCCGATAACGGCGGAGACATGGTGAGAAAACTGCGATCAAATCGACAGAAGAAAATCAGGTGTCCGCCTTTTTGTATAGCTCAATATATTAAATCATTCATTTTAATGCTGATTCTTAAAAGTTTGTCGTGACAGGTGTTTATTGCCCACTTTGTATTTATCTGGTTTTATTATTTCAACGGATGAAAAGTGGAATAGTTGAATGGCATAAAAAACGGTGTTTGTGGGTGATTTAATCACGTGACAGACGTGTACGGGCTGTGCGGCTGGAGGAGACAATTAAATGATTGCATTCTCGTGCCCATATTACTCGTACATCCGCATATCCGCACATGAGCGCTTTCTTAAATGGATTGCGCGTATTTCTTTTGAATTGTGTATTTCGTCTTCATTTTCGTGCTTCACTGAAATATTTCCGATACCTTTTGTCTTTTCGACAGACTGACGAATGGAAATTCAGAAGAGTGGAACTCGTCTTCTTAATGCACCGTTTAACTCACGACATTCAATGTGGAAAGAACCGTACAAGTGAAATTCGTATGACATGTTGATTGGACATAATTGGCGTATAATGTGAAATCTGCGATTACGGAATCAATTTGTCCAGTGGATAACGAATTACAGTAAGTTTGTTTGGGGATTTTCGTAACTAGACTAAATAATTGTTTACGGATCGCTGCAAGTTGATTCGCTGCACGTGCCAAGAGGAAGAAAATTCATGCCAATCGGTGATAACTTTAATGACCTTTGTATCCGATCTCCAAAAAGGAAAGTGGCGTCGTCGTCGTCGCACTACATCCCATCTCGGGCTTTGGCTTAGCGTATAGGCGTACATTGTATAATTACTCTAGTAAATATTTTGATGCATTTCTTGTGAGACAATTTATAAATATTTCTTATAGTGGCTTTTGAAAAAATAGAAAATTTTCATTCGCATATTCACTACATGCAATTATAAGACAGAGGCTGCAAACAAATTACATACATATATTTTTTTTCTTTAAAAGCCGCCAGACCTTGTTTTATTGTGTGAGCAGACGCGTTTTGACTACTTCGAGTAGCTTCCTAGTAGCCAAAAAGATGGTTTAAACAGACTTTGCGTTGACTACTGACTCCTGAATACAAAAACCATCAAATACAGGTATCCGCTACCGCTGATTGAAGATCAGCTAGATATGCTGCAAGATGCGCGAGTGATAAGCATTCTTGATTTGAAAAACGGGGATTTCCACGGGCCAGTCGAGTGAGAAGTACACAGCTAATGGTCATTTCGAATTTATGAGACTACCATTCGGTCTATGTAACTCGGCAGCTGTTTTTCAATAATTCGTGAGCGCTGCATTTCGGGAGCTTATTTGCAAAGGTGTCCTATTAACGTACATGCACGATTTGATCGTGCGGTCAGAAGATTATGAGAGCGGACTAGAGAAAGTAAAGCGTGTGTTGAAAACTGCGAGTGAGACTAGCCTTAACATGTACAAAAAAAATGTGCATTATTTCAGACGAAAATAGAATTTATGGTTCACATAATTGAAAATGAACGTGTCCACCCAAGCGAAAGAAAAATTGAAGCTGTTGCGAAGCTTCCGAAGCCGAAAGATATTTGACAGATCCAGGGATATCTCAGGTTAATCGGATATTCCGGAAAGTTCGCACCCGGATAGTCTCTTATAGCTCGACCGCTTCCGAACTTGTTGAAGTCGAATGTAAAGTTCGAATTTAGTGACGCCTAGAATGACGTTTTTATGCGTCTTAAGATTATTTTGACGAGTCAACCAGTTTTAAATCTGTGCTGCGTAGGCGTCGATACGGAGCTGCACACCGCTGCGTTGAAGCACGGTTATGGGGCGAAATTGCTTCAGAAAAACAGTGAAGACAAGGCATTGCACCCAATATATAATGCTGGCGGTAAGACTATGCCGCAACAGAAGAGAATCACCCAAGTTATGAGCCCGAAGTACTTGCGATTGTAAAAGCGCTCAAGAAGTTCCAGATATCCTTACTCACGATCGCGTTCAAAATTGTATCTGGTTTCCGCGCGTTTATTCATACTATGAATAAGCAAAACCTTTGCGTTCGTGTTCCGAGACGGACGCTTCAGTTGGAGGAATTCGTGTATAGCACAGAACATCGTCCAGGCAAAAGCATGGCACATGTTGACGCGCTTAGCCGCAATCCGCTTCTGACGTGCATGTTAATCGAGAAGATTGACGAGGTATTATTGCCGAGATTGAAAAAAGCTCAGCAGGAAGATGCAAAAATCTGAAGAATATTCGAGCTGGCAGACAAGGACGACGCTTGAAGTTACATCGTTTGCGGAGGCGTGCTGTTCCGAGACGACGACAGGAATCTACGACTTGTAGTTTAAAAAGGGGTGCAGGTGCCATTTGTCAAAATGGCACACAAGAGAGGTTACTTTTTGATGGGTGAAACGGAGGCTCTTGTGATGAAAGACTGTTGGATGCCATGACTTCGTGCCAAAGTCGAGAAAGTAATTCGTAACTGTGTTAGCTGCATGCTAACAGAAAAGAGCAAGGACAACAAGAGGGATATCTAAATCCCATCGACAAGCGTGAAGTTCCTTTGGACACTTTTCTCGTTAATCATTTGGGAACTTTGGCGATGACAAAGAAAACTTACGGACACACCTTTGTCGTTATTGACCGCTTTTCTAAATTGATATGGTTATATGCAACCAAATCAAAAACGACGGCTGAGGTGTTGGGTCGGCTTACGAAGCAGTCCGTGACGTTTGGAAATCCAAAAAAAATTGTATTCGATCGTGGTACTATCTTCACATCAAGCGAGTTTGAGGCCTACTACAGCAACGAGAAGATTCAACATGTACTGATTATAATGGCAATCCTGAAAGCGAACACTCATCCCGTTACTTACAAAGATGTTTGCGCCGAAGTCGGAAGATTGGTACAAATATTTGAGTGAAGTCCAGCTATATTTGAACACAAATCTATATGGATACATCGAAACGACGCGATTTTATTTACTTTTCGGAGCCCATGCACGTATCAGCGAAGATCTAATTATTTGCGAGCTTGCCAAAAACAAATGGATCAACCCTTTCGACGAAAACCGCGAAAAAAATTCGCGGTTTTTCAAGCAAAGGAGAGTATCAAGAAAATTCAAGAGAAGAACCGACGTCTCTTTAACAAGAACGTAAAAGATGCAAATATTTATCGAGAAGGCGTCGAGCTCAGCAAGGACCGGGTTTAAAATTAGCAGTATTTGGGACCATACGAAGCAATGAGAGCCTTGCGGAACGACAGATCTACATTTCTCAAAATCGGTAAACATGAAGGTCATTTGCAAACGTCAACGGCTGATGATCACATGAAGTTGCGGGCATACGACAAAAAGAGTAGCGACTCCGAAGACGACGCCATGGCGACTGTAATGTTTACAACGATGAAGAAGACATCTTAGGACGTATGTCATTGCAGGAGGTCCGAATGTCGACAACAAGTAACAAAGTAACCATAGAGTAGAGCAAAAATTCAAAATTAATTATTCGTCAAGGCCCGTTGACTTTTGTATGTCTAATGAATAGTTCGCAAATCAAATCACTTTAAGTTTGATGGAAACTGAGTGTTTTCTTTAGTCAAAGGGATAAGCTGATCCTTTGTACGAGGATTGTTTGAAGTGTTTCCAGCCTTACCGGTAAAAAGTCATGTTGCCTTCAAGTTCTCTTGCTAACCAATAGATGGCCTTCACATATGCATGCCATAAAAATTTCCAGTCATTCCGATCAGTACAAAACACATGGTACCCTTCCAAAGTTGCAGGCGACGTTTGTTCAGAACAATGGATGAAATTGAGTATCGCGTGGTGATAAAGTACCTCTATTTGAAAGGAAAAAAAACTCGGGAAGTGAAAGAAGAGTTAGACTCGGTGTATGGTGAAACATCGCCCCCATTTATAACCGTGAAATATTGTGTGGCCAAATTCAAACGCAGTCGCGCAAGAATTTTTGACCATGAACGTTCTGGACGTCATAAAATTATTTCATCGGAAGATATCGTCAGTGATGGAAGATTGCCTATTAAGGCTTGTGGGATATCAAGTGAACAGGTACATAAGATTTTATACGAAGATTTATGCATGAGAAAATTATCCGCGCGATGGGTGCCGCGTTTGTTGATGATCGATCAAAAACGCGTACGGATGGGAATGTCGCTTGAGACTCTTCAGTTGTTTCAAAAGAACGACGAAACCTGAATCCATCACCATACTCCGGAGACTAAACAACAGTCAACGCATTGGATTGTGTTGGGTTAACCAGCTCCGAAGAAGGCAAAGGTCGTTCTTTCTGCCGGAAATGTGATTGTGACAGTTTTTTGGGACAGCAGTGGAGTAGTTATAGTTGATTATCTTCAAAAAGATAAAACCATTAAAGGACCCTATTATGCTGCGTTGCTGGACCAATTGAAGGCGGAACTGAATAAGAAGCGACCATAATTCGCGAGGAAGAAAGTTCTGTTATACCAAGACAACGCGCGAGTCCAGACATACATGGTCGCAATGGCGGAATTGGACGAATTGATGTTCGAATTGCTTCAATACCCACCCTACTCACCAGACATAGGTCCAAGTGACTTTTTCTGCTACCCAACTTGAAAAAATTTCTCGGTGAGAAAAAATATATTTCAAGTACCGAGGTTAAAGAGGCAGTAAACCTGTATTTTTCAGGTTTACCCAAAAAATTTGTTTTCGATGGCCCAAAGAGTTGGGAAAAGCGTTTGACTAAATGTATTAACTTGCGTGGAGACTATATCGATAAATAAATTTTTGTTTGGCTTAAATTAGGTGTTTTTCTTTAAAAGGCCGGAAACTTTTCAAGTAATCCCCGTACTTATAGTGTCTGAAATACTTTGTCTTCTATAAATGGACACTGCATGCAAAATGAGTGCTCAGTTATTTCTGGTGGAAACATTCACTATTTGAGGAGAAATTTTCTAGAGCATCATGTGGAATTTTAATTTAAAGTACTCTTCGTCAGCCGTTGAATGGGTCGTACTTGCTGTACCGCTTTCCTAACTGCTTTGCTTCCAGTCATTTCTGCTAAACTCAATCCAAAAACAACACGAAAAGTACTCCCCTATGTATTAAAATTATATAAAAGATCAGAGAAATGGAATTTTTGATCAATTTGCCTAACCTCACCGCACGGCCACTTAATTACATCATTTATTTCAAACACAAAATGCAAACACGAAAAAGAACATCAGAGCGTCAACGACCACAGCGGCAACTGTAAAGCTAATTTTACCTAGAACCGAGTTTTAGCCACGGTTCAATGTGGCACACCCAGACGTCGAGTGCTGGTTCAGTGACAAAGCTTTCTTTCTCACGTCAAGTGGTCAGTTGTAGCAGATATCTGTCATTTCAACACTTTTCAGCCAATTGAAATGGTGTAGGGATGACCGATATCTGCTGGGTATCGCTACGTGCGGTATGCAACAAAGTTTGTGGCATAAGACTGCCACCAAAACAGTATTAGCTTTGCGGACAAGACTTTCGTGGGCATTGGCTGAGTTATCGAATAGTTCCCGGGGTGAACTGCTCGATTAATACAAATTTGTTGTGGTTCATTCAGAAAATACTAATACGTGGGGAAACAACAGCTCGCCGCTACAAGGTTTCGATGTTATGGACTCACCACCAGAGATCAAGCAACCCTCAAAAGAGAATTAGACAACAACGCATGAGTTGAGAAGCAACAATCAGTCGATGACGCCATTCGATGCTAGCAAAACGCAGTTACGACCGCCTACGTGATTATTGTTAGTTATTAAGTTAAATAAAGTTATATACAATGATGACGCTTGTATTGTATTGTGTGATACCCACAAATGTAACTACTTTGGTGTGAATCTGACCATCATAGTGTCAGGCGAAGCCTGGTCTCACACACACACTCAACTACACGATGACTAGTGAGAGGCACGGCAGTGACCAACTAACCGCCAAAGACGTACCGTGTCGCTATATCGCTTGAGTATTTCAAAGATTATTCTTGTAAAATCATTAGCCCCAATTAACATTTATATTCTCGGGAAGACCGAATTACTTTCTTTTCTATTATTTCATATCTTTTTACATATTTAATGATCAAGACCTACTCTCATCCTGACATTTCAGAAGTGGGATCATTGTGCTCGAAAATTGTTAAATACGAGTATCGTGTATCATAATACGTGACGCATATAGTGTCCGATATGGGAAATTTTCGCGATTTAACCATGAAGGAATTACGTGAAAAGTGCCGCGTATATGGATTGGGAAACAAGTTTGATCTTGTTCAACGCGTTGTCGATAACGCGAAATCCAACGCGAGTATAAGTGAGATGGACGATACTCTTATCGAGAGAGTTCGGGAGTTGAAGCCAACATTACTACAGCTGTTGGCACAAAATTCGACAGTGGAAAACGCACACGAAGCTATAAACGTGCCACAAAGTGCTTCTACTCCGATTATCCATCCATCTCACAGCCAACCATATGCGAGTGGTGGCTCTGCCATTGCATGTACACCGTGTACGTATATTTTACCGCCGCCGCTCACAACTCAGCCATCTACGTATACAACGGCTCCGACTGTGACATCACCGATTTCAAATACCACGATTCACAAGCGAAATATGCCGCCGCTCCTGTCAGTTTTTATTATTCTCAAATACCACCGCCATCATTTGAATATTCGAGTCCACTTTATACAGGAACATATATCGTTGGTGTTCGAGACGTGATTGAAGTATTGCCGGACTTTGACCCTTTCGTGGAGTTGTCATTAAAATTGGAACAATTCATTCATCACGGATCACAGCTTAAAAATGCGTACGGTTGGAGTGAAAAGGTTGTATTGTTGGCGATGTACTCTAAACTAAAAGGGCCCGCGAAAACGTGGATAGACAGTTCACCCATTTTTGATTCGAGGCCCGAATTTGTGTCGAAATTTTTGACGGATTTTCCGGTAGCAACTAATGTCGCTGATATACACATCGAAATCGTGGAAACTAAAAGGAGTTTATTTGAAACACTTGAGCAATACTACTATAAAGTACTATCATTGGGTAGAAAGGATAAGTTACCCGATCAGGCGATTATTAAATATTTTATTCGTGGTTGCGTTGATACGGATTTCTCACGTATTGCATCTACTCAACCGTATGTGTATTGTCATGAACTAGTGGCGGCAACTCGACAGTACACTAATTATAGTGAATCGGAACATGTCATATCGAGAAAGGCACGAAATACTGAGTCTCGTTTCACAAATACGAAAATTGAAATGTCGTCTCCACCGCCGAAGAAACAAGAAGAAACGGAAAACCGCTTTGTTTTAATTGTTTCAATCCTGGACACATTTCCATCCGTTGTCCGTTCCTACAACTTCGGGAGCAATGCACCATTTGCCACCGCACTAATCATAAAACGAGTGAATGTCCGGAATGCTCAAATAAACAACCGCTGCCAAATACGAAAGCGTTTGAAATCCAAACTAAGGCCTCCGAGTGTGAACCATCCGAAATAATAATTCTTCAAAATTAATGGATACGAAGTTTCTTCATTTGTAGACCCTGGTAGCAACCGAACATTGATTAGGGAGTCGTTCGCACTGAAAATTGGAAGTATTGACTCTTGTGACGTATCGATAAATGGATTCGACTGATGCAAAAATATAATTAATATCTAAATCGATGGCAAATTGTACGAAGTTGACGCTCTTGTGATTTGCGATCGCCACCTGGAACACGACATTTTATTGCGACGTGATGTTCTGTGCCGCTGAGGCAATTGTTTGGTGATTCGTGAAGAAAAATGTTGGATTGTGACCGAGAACAATCTAAACGTGGGCACATCGTTAACGAACGACGAACGTCATAAATTTGAGCGTGTCTTGACGAAGTTTCGGTCAAGATTTGCAACGAATATTTATGAATTGGGGAAATGTTCTAATTATCAAATGATCATCTCGCTTAAAACTGATCAACCCGTTACATTAAAACTCTACCAGCTTCCGTATGCAAAAAGACAGATTGTCGACAAATTGATCGCCGAGATTTTTGATGCGAAGATTATACGGCCGTCCGATTCTGCATACTCCTCCCCTATCGTTTTGATCTACAAGAAAAATGGAGAGAGCCGTTTATGCGTTGATTACCGACATTTGAATAGCGTAACGATAAAACAACCGTTCCCGATGCCAAATCTTGAAGACCAATTTATGCAGCTGCCCGGACATAAATATTTTACGGTTCTGGATTTGAGGATGGGACAGCATCAAATAAAAATGTCTGAGGAATCAAAACAATACACCGCATTCGTGACGCATAATGGGCATTATGAATTTAACAGAATGCCTTTCGGGCTCGTTAATGCGCCTGGAGTCTCCCAAAATCTTGTAAATAAAATTGTTTTTCGAATGAACTCTGGAGAAGCAATAGCATATCTAGACGACATAATTCTACCGAGAAAAGATGTGGATGGTGGTTTAGATTCACTTCGAAAATTTTTTGAACTCTTAGAGACCTACGGACTGACGCTGCGGCTACATAAATGCAAATTTCTGACCGAGAAAATAGATTATCTGGAACACGTTGTGAACGAAGACGGGATTCGACCTGGGAAGGAAAAAGCTGCTGCTATTATGAATTTTAAACCGCCAACCAACATCACCGAAGTGAGGAGATTCTTAGGTCTTACCGGGTTTTCTCGAAAGTTTGTGGAGGATTATTCGTTAATTGTGAAACCACTGACGCAGTTGTCGCAAGAATCGGAAGATGCCAGCAAATCGTTTGTATGGGGCGACGAGCAGCGAAATTGGTTCGAACAACTTAAGAACATCTTGTGTAACGAGCAGGTGTTAACATTGTTTGATATTAATGCCCAACACAAAATTCATACGGATGCCAGCACAATTGGACTCGCTGGTGTACTCTTGCAATCAAACGATGGTAAAAGCTGGAAGCCTGTCTTTTACTATAGCCGCCACTGTTCAGCAGCGGAAAGCGTTTATCATAGTTATCAGTTTGAGAAAGCGCGTTCGAGTTGTAACGGATTGTTCCGCCGTTGCTCAGGTAAAAATGAAAACCGAATTTAAACCAAGAATTGCCAGGTGAATGCTGCGATTAATGGAATACGATCTCGAAATTGTACACCGACCGGGAAAACGACTCGCTCATGTCGACGCTCTCAGTCGTGCTCCTGATTTAGCACCCCTTGAACCTACAGTCGCTAGGTTAGTTTTCACCGTTTCAGCTGGTAATGATAACTGGATATATTCAATGCAGCTAAGAGACGACCAACTTCGACACATTACAGCCGTTCTTAAGAATAAGGAAGAAGACGTGCGAATAAAACAAATGAAAAACGATTTCAAACTTAAGCAACACCGATTGTTCCGGAGAACTCAAATTAGTAGTGCCTAAATCGATTAGATTGCGCATAGTGCAGAACTATCACGACAATTGTGGTAATTTCAGTGTCGTCAAGACTAAAGAACGCCTCGTACAATATTATTGGTTTCCGAAAATGCGTAAGTTTGTGAAAGACGATATTGCTGCGTGCGTGAACTGTTCTTATTATAAGTCGCGTTCGGGAAAACCAGAAGGACGTTTATATTGTGATGAAATGCTGCCTATACCGTTCCGATAATTGCATATTGGCCATTTAACCTCTTTCAAACGTAGTAAAAAGGGGAACGTCTACATTCTGGCAATATCTGACGCCTTTACTAAATATATAGTGGTGAAAGCCGTGCGTAATACCTTGACACAGCCAGTCTTAAATGCGTTAGCGGAATTGACAAGTTATTTTGGTTTACTGCAGATTATAGTATCCGATCGAGGTACCGCGTTTACCTCCCAAAAATTTGCTTTGTTTTGCAATTTGCATAATATTAAACATAGTACGGTTGCGGTCCGAACTTCGCAAGCTAACGGTCAGGTGGAGCGTCTAAATCTATCGTATTTGGCTACCACCGTTGGAAATGAGAATAATTGGGACGACTTCTAACCATCACTTCAGTGAGCTGTGAACTCACAAGTATTAGAAATATTATTCTTGTATAATCATTAACCCCAATAAACATTTATATTCTCGTGAAGACCGAATTACTTTCTTTTCTTTTCTGTTATTTCATATCTCCGTGCATATTTAATGATCAAGACCTACTCTCATCCTGACAGTAGACTATGGTACCTTGCTGTAAGGTCACCGCCTTCAGGAACTCTGAAGGTATTTGAGAGCATGCTTGATTAACCTCGGTACTTTATCTTCTATAACTGTCTAGATTTGAGTAACCAGTATCAATATTTGAGTCAAATTTTCAGGAACAAAAGACTGTTCAACTGACTCAATTCGTCTTTTTGGCTGCTTTAGGATTCAAATTAGAAACGACTTTATTTTGTGTCTTTTACTTACAAGAAGAGTTATCTAGTGTTATGGATAGGACAGAAGGAAAGTGACGAAATATATTGGTAAGTCTAAAAAGTATTGAGCTTTTTTGTTATTTTTCGACTCAATGTTTCTTTTATTTAAAATGGATTTTATTTAAGTACATATTGTCCACTATTATCTTTGACCTTTTGTCATTTTTCGCGTGGAGCCATTATTCCATTTGTGTTGCATTTCTGTGGTTTATCGGCGAAAAACTTGGCCAAGTGATTTTCGCAGTCTCTTTTTGAAGTGAATTTCTTTTCATTAGGGAAGTTTTGTAGAGACCAGAACAAATGGTAGTCTAATGGTGTGAAGTCTGGACTATACGGTGGATGCATCAAAACTTCCCAGCCAAGCTCTGTCAATTTTTGCCGGGTCATCAAAGATGTGTCTGGTCTGGCATTGTCATGATGGAAGACAACGCCCTTTCTATTGATCAATTCTGGCCGGTTAATTTGAATTGCTTATTGCAATCTGGTAAATTGCTGACAATACAGAGCTGAATTGAGTGTTTGGCCAAGTTCTAGCGCCTCATGATAAACAATTCCCTTCCAATTCCACCATACACACAGCATAACCTTGTTTGGTATCAATCCTGGCTTTGCAGCCGTTTGTGATGATTCACCTTTTCTTGATCGTGATTTTCTTCGAATGACATTCTCTTATCTTACCCATTTTTCATCTTCAGTAATGAATTGCTTCAAAAATAGCTCGATTTTGTTGCGTTTTATGAGCATTTTGCAAATGGAAATTCGGCAGAGCAAAATTTTTTGTGTTAAATCATCCGGCACCCAAACGTCGAGCTTTTTTGTGTATCCAACCTTACGCAAATGGCACAAAACTGTTCGGTGATGGGTATTCAGTTCCTTAGCAATATCATGGCTATTATGCGTCGGTCTTCTTCAAATTTATTGCAAGACTTCATCGACTTTTTCAGTGATTGGTCGACCTAAGCGAGGTGCATTTTTGACATCAAAATTTCCAGAACGAAAACGAGCGAACCATCTCTTGGCTATAGTTTTTGATAAAGTATCTTAACCGTAGACACCAATAATTTTTTCACGAGCCTGCGATGCATTCTCAACTTGATCGTAGTGATATTGTAAAATATAACGATTTTTTTTCAGAAATTTCAGTCATTTTTAAATGAATACAACTTTTGACACGAATGACAAATTACAAAACTGTCCATATGAAAATTGCAGACTGGAATGTCACCTTTTGAACGCATGTCACTTTGATTCAATCTGATTAGTATTGCCCATCTAGTGACAAAAAGGGCTCAATACTTTTTAAACTATCCAATAATTCGAAATGGGCCTCTGCGCTGATCTTATTCTTCTTCTTCTTAGCACTACAGCCCCTTTTGGGCCTTCGCTTCCTGCAAACAGCGCCTCCAACTGTCTTGGTCCCTTGACTGCGTCTTCTGATTCCGAAATCCGAGCAGCGGTGAACTGTCTTCGTCGACCGAGTCAGACCAGCGTTTCCTCGGTTTCCCCACTGGCCGCCGGTCTTCAGTTCTCCCAACGAATACTTTCTTGGGTATCCGTTGTTTGTCCATACAATTCATGTTTCCAGCCCATTGCAGCTTCCGCAGTTTTACAATCCTTGAGACCTCCGGTTCGTCAAAAATTTCATACAGCTCATGGTTCTATCGAAATCGCCATTGGTCCCCGTCTAGCTTCACTCCAATTATTCGCCTCAGGACCCGTCGCTCAAAGGCGTTCAATATATTTGCGAATACTTGGGTTAGGGTCCATGTTTCACACCCATAGCATAACACAGGTCTTATCACAGATTTGTATACTTGGAGCTTTGTTTTCCTATGTATGCAGCTGGTCTTCAAGATCGTCAATACTGAATAGAATGTGTTATTTGCGAGCTATACTCTTCGGCCTATTTCGTCTCTTTCATTGCCTGTTTTCGTTATTTTGGCGCCAAAATACACAAATTTGGTATCATTTTCAATAGTGTATTCGCGAAGTGTGATTTTTTGGGTGTTTGAGGTATTTTTCCTCGACTGCGTCATGAAATTTGTTTTATTTTCGTTGATTTGTAGCCCTACTAGTTTTGCTTCGCTGTCGAGTTTCAAGAAGAGTTTTTTGGCAGTTGTTAGTGACCGTGATGTCGTCCGCATAGGCCACTACTTAGCCCGACTTGTATAGTAATGTAACTCGCGTATCGACAGGCAGCTTCCTTATGGCATACTCCAGAGCCAAATTGAATAGCAATTGGGCCAGCCCATCTCCCTGCTTTAGTCCGATATTTGTGTCAAAGCCATCGGTGAGTTGGTTATTGATGCGGAATGGGGAGATTGTCAACGTCATTATCATTTTGGTAAGACGGACTAATTTGGATGGATGCCAAAACCAAGCATTATTTGGTACAGTCCGTTACGATCAATACTGTCGTATGCTTGCTTGAAATCAATGAAAATTCGGTATACGCCTATGTTGAACTCCCAGCATTTTTCAAGTACTTGCTTGACTGTGAACAATTGGTCTGTTGTTGATCTACCGGTCCTAAAACCACCTTGATACTCCCCAATAATACTCCTGGCATATGATCCAATTTTATTTTCTATGATTTTAGAAAATATTTTGTACGCCGTACAAAGTAGTGATATGCCTCTATAATTTTCGCACTGTAGCTTGTAACCTTTTTTGTGGATAGGGAATATAATTGATTGGTTCCACTCTTTCGGCATATTTCTTGTTGCCAAATGTACAGGATAACTTTGTGAATAGCTTGATGAACACAACTGCCAACATATTTGATCGGCTCCACTGGAATCTCATCAATGCTCGGCACTTTATTATTCTTTTGGGCTTTGATGATGGGAAAAACTTCATCCAGAGTTGGTGGGGCCAATGGAAGCTCCCCGCAGACATCTATAGGCTCCGATGTTCTGGAGCTGTGCGGAGGATTAAGGAGGTTCTTGAAATATGATGCCCATCTTTCCTTCATCTTGATTGCATCAGCGATTATATTGCCGCTGTCATCACGACAGAGCGTGGTTTTGGGCTGATAACCACGTTTCAGGCTTTTCACTACTTTGTATGCTTGTCTTGTGTTATTGCTCGCTAATCTTGCATCTATACTTCTCAATTGGTCGTCATAGTATTTTTTTTTCTTAATCCTAATTATCTTATTCGCTACTCTTCTGAGATTTTCATAGTGTTCTCTCTTCGTCCTGGTTTTCCTACCTAAGTATTCTTTGTACGCCTGATTCTTTTTATCTAACGCATTCTGGCACTCATCATCGAACCAAACATTTCTCTTGTGCCGGGCTTGATGTCCGATCGTCTGTTCTACCACGGTCCTGATAGCCGCTTTACTTCCATCCAGAGCTCGTTGCTCGTCTTTAACGATGCGTCTGATAAGATGGGAGCCAGCTGGTTGTCGAGTTTCTCCGTGAAATTTTCCGCCATAGACGCCGTTTGGAGCCTTTCGATGTCAAATTTTTGTAGCGGGCTGGTCTTTGCTGAATATGCCTTCGACATACGACATCAATAGGTAAGTTTGATCAAGTAATGATCTGAGTTACAATTGGCTCCTCGGTATGTACGGACGTGAAGTTTGCTCGAGGCCCAACGTTGTTGGATAAGAACATGATCGATCTGGTTTTGTGTGTTGCCACCCGGTTGTACCCAGGTTATTTTATGAATGCATCGATGTGGGAAGCAAGTCGAACGTATGACTAGATTTCTGCTACATGCAAAGTCAATCAGGCGCTGGCCGTTGTCATTTGTTTCATCGTGGAGGCTCTATTCTCCAGTCGTTCCCCGATGAGATAGCTCATTGCCAACCTTAGCGTTGAAATCACCTAGAATAATTTTTGGGTCGTTTGTGGGGCAATGAGTCGACCAGTCTTTCCAGGTGCGCGCTGATACTATCTCTTATTCAGGAACTATGGACCATATCAAAGACACGGTATATTTTGGACATTTTCTAATTGATAGTAATACTTCGCCACCAAAATAGTTAAATGCAATAAAACTCAGACGTCAGCAAATAAATGAGCACTAACTATAGCAATTAAATCTCACTTGGCTAAAACTTACCCAAAAATTGCTGCCTACAGATTAAATTCTTGAAACTATTTGTTCTTTTAATATTCTTCTACTCCATACATATACGAGTATAGTAACATCCAATCAAAAATTGCTAAACCTATAAACTAACTACTAAGTTCGCCTTCAAATAATAATAACAGACTAAGCACAGCATGTTCTAATGATGAGGAAACAGATACCCATACTTATTATAGATAAAGAACGTAACATTCAGCAGCGAAAAGATATTAGTCATACGTATGGGCACGTATTAGATACATATTATCGCTTCGCTGATTTTTCTGGTTAGTTCTTCATGGCTCAGCTTGAGGTAAATTTCGACTCAATTATTTACACCTGGAAGTTTTCTACTTGATCCGTAACATGAATATTATTTTTCTGGTCAGCGGAATGTTTATCCAATGGCTAGTGCGTATCTTGACCATAGATACTCGTACGTTGCCGGATGGATACGGATTCGAGCAGAATAGGTAGTTGTTACATATGATGTTGATGAGGAGGCCATGCTACTTGACCATCGGATTCTACGTTCTAGTGCTGCTCACTTGGAAGCTCAACACAGGATGAAATAAGATAGTAAGACATTGGAGATTAGAAAAGTTGCTTCAATGTTGTCGGCAAGTGAATATGTGCTATGAATTTAGCATGTGTTAATCCCATAGGTGGACTTGATAATTGTACTCGTCTTATTGGTATGAGCTTCGTACCAAGACCTAACGGGTTATTCCACATACGAAGATGATTTTAATTGCGATATAGACACATCCAACATGAACTTTAACTGATCGTCCAACCTCTTGCACAACAACTCTTAAGGTATCTTCGGAACCAAACGAGTCTGATAATTAATGAAAAAGTGTACATACCAATCCAGTGAATAGCACTCACCTGAATGCAATCAACTCCATTTTTATTAATTTAATTATTTCGGCTACTTATGAATGCAAGAAGTGCTACCTGAGTTCGAAGAAATACGCCGCGAACTTGATGATGTGCTTGAATAGACTAAGATGAAAGGATGTGTATCATCTGATCAGTTACATGTATATAAAGAGAATAACATTGCGGCCGCCATTGTTATTGACTGATTGAAAATATTTTGAAATTCTTTGACCTCTGTATTTATTTTGAAAATTTGTTTGCCTGCCCGTACAAATAATCTGATGTAGTTATTAAATTTCAACAGAAAATGAATTAGCTCAATTCAAACAAGAAACGTCCTTATGTACCATTCACTGTTTAATCTAATCCACACCTAAGTCTAAACTCTATTTTACATCGAAAAACGGAATTTTTTCACAAGCAACAAAATGAGAGAGAATCAGAACGTAATCTATAATCTGACATATGCAAAAGACCGAATGATATCCTTTTGATTCATCCTTTCTTTTTGCACATTATCTGTCTTTAGGCATAAGACTTTCCGTCGCATGAAAGGAAAGATTAGGCTTTTCTTTTATTCGCCTATAATTCACCTCAAATGCGAGAGTACGTACGAGATGCGAAAGATATGATAGTGCGGCGGAAAGGAGATGAACGTGATGTGTGCAAAATACTTCTTCGTGTCATTCGAGGGCTACACGTCGTAATAGGATTCCGTACGAATATATCACGGCCTGGAAATTGGAAAATGCTCCGAGATGAAAAGAGAAAGGAGCAGGTTAACGACGAAGCGACCAAAGAAAGAAGTAATAAATCCTCTGAATGTTGAATAGAAAAGTACTTTTCAAAGAACTGCTACATATTCGCTGCTAATACGAGCAGGTAGCATGTAATCTGAATTTCTCCCAGAAATCGTATGATGCAGAAAATTGCTAATAAAAAACTTAGAACCTGTAGATGCGATATTGCGAAAATCATCTTTATCATTCACAAAGTACGAGTTAAGCTGATTCAAGCTATTTCGGCACAGAAGTAAAAGTACCAGCGACAATCACAAGATTTCATAACTCCTAATGGAAATTGATAAAACCATTAACAGTCGTGTAAATTTCTTCAACATCTCAACACCATTACCATCAGCATCGCAACTCCATTACGCCGCACGTTGAGGCATGCAATGGTTGCGGTAACCTTCAAGAATGTTGATCTTGCGTAGAACTAATTACAAACTTAATTAGTGAAATCCATTAATTATAAGACCTTCGAATCCCTAATTCTCCTTCGATGAGGATAATTAATCATTCTGCACTGTGTCGGGCTTCATGGGGTGTGTGCAATGTGATAATCCGTTAGAAAAGAGGCACCGACAAGTCTCCGATGAAGGTTTCCATTCCGTTAAATGGATGGAAGTTTAGTGAAGTCTTAAAAACCGTCTCCGCATTGGCTAGCAAAGTTTTCAAAGGTCTAAAAGGTTTCTTCGACTCGTCACCGAGACTAGCACATATGGGCGCAAAGATGTGACGATGATACATCATCATGCTGAGTTACTTGTTTCTTTTTTTTTGCGGTGTTTAAAAATAAAAGAAAAGAGTTTTTTCTTCTCTTTTTGTAGCCGTAATAGATTGAAGATAGTCGAGGCCACCTTCTGTGCAAGGATTTTGGCTTAAGGTTTAAGGAGAATATCTTCACGATTATAGCCTTTAGGATGTGCTGCGTGACCGCCTTTCGGAATCTGTATTTGAAAGAAAAAGAACAAATTGGACGAAATTTCTTTGGAACAGATGGCAAATTCTGGAATGATGAGTATCTTTTGTTGATTTTAATTAACAAATTGAGGTCGTTAGTTTTGTAGTCTTATTTAAATTTGTTGTTGAGGTTAATGTTTGGGTGTATTTTATTTTTACATCAAACGCTTAACAACCGTCATTCGGTTTGCTTGCGGCTCCGCTATTTTTGAACTTTCTTTGCATTATTTTGTTTTTTTTTTTTGTAATATATCAGGAGGATATAATTCAGATTAAAGAGTTAAAAAAATTCTAGTACTAAATTTATAATATTAAAATAATTTAAAAACAGTCTGATGGCAATATCGGTCATCTTGCGAATTTACGTGTCAATCTCATTGCAAAATAAACAAAAAAAACAAAAACAAGTTAAAAGACGGACCTACGCTCATGTCGGAAATGTTTTGTACCCAACTTCCTAGAAATGCAGTCACCAGCAACGAATAAACTTAAGAAACATGTCAAAAAGACATTTCTCTCGAGAAATTTACCTTAAATGTCAGTTTAACACCTGTTTTGAAGCCGAAGAATACAGCTAGTCATGTATCCGGTAATTGAAAACCCTATAAAAAATAACATTTCTGTTGAAGATTTACTGCAAACGTTGCATTTACCTCATTCTGGAAAATGCAACGTGAAGATTTCGGAAACGACACATGTCTGACCGCAGACAAAGCGTCAGCAAAAATCATCTATAAAAACTTCTCGCATACATGACGTCGCCCCAGTCAATCTATGTAATTTCCGTAAACGACGGCAACGCGAGTGAAGTAATAAAGTAATAATTGTTTTCCTGTTAAAAGTGTGTTTTATTCAACTTCTGTGGAATTAATTATTTTTTTTTTATGCTCGCCCACGCCTCGCTACGAAACTGGCGCAGTCGGTAAACGCGATTACGAAAAGATCCGTTATTAGTGATTAAAAGTAATCGAAATAAGTGAAAATCAGGGTATTGCAAAGCCCTAGGCAGAATCTTAAAAACATTTGCCTCTGACCTCAATTGTGAGTCAGCTAATAATTATTATTAGCAAGAAAGTTCCAAATCGTGAAATAATATAATAATTTTCTTTGGGGGATCAATTAAGCCTAAAACGCTCCTTAAACCAATGAGTGAGGCTGCTCATGTTCCCAAAACTAAACCAAAATAATCAAAACTGAAATGAAAACAAGTGTTGAAAATAAAAACAATAAGTGACGATAAACAGAACAGAATCTAAATTAAGTGCAAAAGAATTGAAAAATAATCAAAATAATAAGTAACTTGAGTGAATGAACAATAAGAAAAGATTTCTGGTTTTCTGTGATCGACGTAACAGCAAGATAGACGACATGGAAGAACAAGTGCAACAATTGCAACACGAAATCCATACACGAGATAATCAAATCGCCCAACTAGCGGAGGCCTTGAGACGATTACAACTAGAAAAAGAAGCGGCAGACACAAAACTACGTGAAAATATAATGAAAGAAATCCGATACATGGCAAATTTCACTGGCACATCGCCAGCACAGAATATTACCTCGGAGGAATAGCTAATGAGGAAGCAAAAAAAGCAGCCACACGGATAATCTTCTATGAAAAAATTCAGGGCGAAGCAAAGGAAGGAATAATTAACATGGAAGGAACGGACAATTGGGAGGAAATTAAACAAGCCTTAAAGCAGTTATATCGACCAGACACGGAGCCTGCAGAGACCTACAGGAGGATTTGCAATCTTAAAGTTAATAATGTAAGTGATCTTGTTTACAATATACAAAAAATTAAAATCAAAGCAGATGAATTAAAATTATTTCATAAAAATCCTTTACATGTAGATTTGAGTAGCGTCAGTTCCTTGCTAGTAAGTACAGTAAAGGAGATGACGCAAGGAATACTTTATGAAAAAATTTATGAGCATCAAAACATTAATAAGCTATTAGATATAATGAAAGAAAGGAGATTCGAAGATTCCTGCATTAGGACAGAATTTCGAATTAAATATTATAAAGATAGACAAAAATTTTCTAAATATGATCCTAATTTGCCTCTTCTTAATTCGAATGATCACATGAACCACCGACATAATTCCGACGTACAAATTAACAATAAACCACTACCTGACAATACAAATAATTTTCAGAAACAACAACAGACAAAAACTCATTTCCAAGAACAACACAAAAATTACAATCGAAATTTTGAAAGTTCTAGCGGTCAACCTAAAGTAGTGAATCAATTTGATAGTAATTACCAAAATTCTGGTAGACGGAATTTTAAAAATCAATCAGCTGCCTCCAATAATTATAAACCACAAAATTATTCATCTGGAAGTGGACGAAATTCTCGCTCACAAAAACAACCTTATGTCGAACCCATGGAGGTAGAAAACATTCAGGGTTCTCAAAAATTTAACGGAGGAGAAAATTATAATGAAAATATAAAAGGTGACTTTAACGAGAGTCCAGAGGTAAATTATATGGGAAAAAATGAAGCATTTTTTCTCAACTAGCCTCGGAAAATTTACCCTTAATAATAATTAGTATTAATAACCACCAATTTACAGCCTTAGTGGACACAGGATCCTCGTTTAGTCTTATCGATGAGTCCATAACAATTTTTCCTAAAACAAAAATCAACCCAATCCCGTTTTTCACAGTCACGGGAAAAGACTTTTTTGAATTTGAAGTTCACACCCCACCACCATCTGAGTTTAAAGCCCCAAACAATGCTTTGATAAGATGGAAAGTGAAACCTTTAAATCGGAGAAAATATGAATTTATCATTGGAATCGACCTCCTGAACAATTTAGGTACGCTTATCGAAGAAAAAACAATTACCCTTAATGAACAATGTATTAAATTTATGAATAATCCTGTCTCTTTTCATGAAATTTCTTATCTGGAAACAATACAACCAGATTTCCTTAATCGATTAAAATTAGATCACCTAAATGCTGAAGAAAGCAGAGAACTATTCAAGGTTCTTAAAAAGTTTGAGGGCATATTTTTCAAAGATGGCGACAAATTAACGAGTACCCCTACAATTGAACACCAAATTAAAACAAGTACGGACCAGCAAATTAACGTGAAGTTGTACCGATACCCTCCTAAACATGAATATGAGGTCCGCAAACAAATTGCGGAAACGGAAGAACAAGGTATCATCCAGAGAAGCAACTCTAGGTACTCCAGCCCATTGATTGTTGTTTCTAAAAAATTAGATAATTCTGGCGTGAAAAAATATCGATTAGTCGTAGACTACAGAAGACTAAATGAAATAACAGTTGACGACAAGTTTCCCTTGCCTAATATCGAATCAATTTTAGATAAATTAGGTAGGGCCCAGTATTTTTCAACCATTGACCTAGCCAAGGGATATCACCAAATACTGGTGAGTAAAGAAGACCGCCACAAAACAGCATTTGTAACCCCTCACGGCTTATATGAATTTGTGAGGATGCTGTTTGGTTTGAAAAATGTCCCGGCAACTTTTCAGCGACTGATGAACGACGTCCTCCGTGACTTCATCAATAAAAGTTGCGTAGTGTATCTTGATGATGTACTCATATTTAGCAAATCCCTTCAAGAACACATTAAATCATTAACTCAAATATTTAAAACTTTAGAAAAACACCAATTAAAGGTTCAAGTCGACAAATGCTCTTTTATGCAAAAAGAGACATCATTCTTGGGCCATATTATTACTCCTGACGGCGTTAAACCAAACCCTGAAAAAGTACGTACAATTCAAAATTTACATCTCCCAAAGTCAGAAAAGGAGCTAAAAAGTTTCTTGGGAGCAACTGGATATTATCGAAAATTTATCAGAGACTATGCAAAAGTTGCACAGCCTCTAACGAAATACCTCAAGAAGGATGTTAGAATCAACACTAAAGACCCCAATTATATTGAAGCCTTCAAAAAACTGAAGACTTTAATCAGCTCGAACCCTGTGCTTCGGTTTCCCGAATTTGACAAACAATTCCAGCTGACAACAGATGCGTCCCAATACGCAATAGGTATAGGACCGCACCTATTGCTTAGAATGGACACCCGGTTTGTTTTGCTTCACGTACCTTAAACTGCCATGAACAAAACTACTCAGCGATTGATAAGGAATTTTTAGCTATCATGTGGTCCGTGAATTACTTCAGACCTTACTTATATGGGAACAAATTCGTCATCTTCACAGACCATCAGCCTATAAAATATTTACAAACTAAATATAAAGGGAAGGATTTATCCCCACGGCATCAGCGATGGCTACTAAAATTGGGTGAATATCAATTCAACATAGAACATTTAAAAGGAAAAGAAAACAGAGTTGTTGATTTCTTAAGTAGGATTAAACACCCTGAAACTGATGAGGTCGATTCACAAAAAGACAGTAACGAAGTTCATTCATATTCTGACTTAGGAATATTTAATATGGATAATGGTGAAAGTTCAGATTTGGCTACAATTCACTCTGCCGAAGAAGAGCTTTTGGATCATATTCCTATAAAGGACGAGATCGTAAATAAATATAAAACACAATTTATTCTAACAAATAATAAAACGGTTGAGCTGGAAACTATTCATGGTAAAAGAATAATATACATATCTGAACACGATTTCGAAAATTTAAGTAATATCTTCAAATCATATGTGAAGAAGGGTAAAATAGGCATTTACACTGAGTTAGATGATCATAAATATAACTTTGTCCAACAAAAGATTCGAGAACTTTTCTCCAACGACAGCCAAATAAGATTTTTTAGATGTTCCTTGCGGGCAAAAGACATTGCCACAGAAACTGAAGCTATTAAACAAGTATCATTCCATCATGTAAGAGAAAGCCTTCACTCCGGAATACAAGAGTCATACGCAACCCTTAAGAAAAAAATTTATTTTCCAAAACTACTAGAAATAATAACCATCGTAATCAGCCAGTGCGAAATATGCCAACGGGTGAAATACGACAGACGTCCTATTAAACCTAAGTTCAAACTCACTGAGACTCCATCAAACATAAATGAGATTGTACCTATGGATATATGTATTTATAATAATGAAAAATAGCTTCTTGACAATTATTGATAAATTTTCCAAATTTGCGGCAGCCTATCACCTCCCAGATAGAAATCATGTCACAATCATAGAAAAATTGGAAGATCACTTTGCAAAAATCGGAAAGCCGAAAAAAATAATAGCTGGAAATGAATTCAGTGGAGTCCTAGTAAAAGACTTCTTACAATCTGAAAACATTACCTTGCATTTAACGAAGCCTAATAGCCATACGGGAATTGCTGATGTTGAAAGGCTACACAATAGTCTTTTAGAAAAATTTAGAACTCTAACGATCGACAAAACAAAAATTTCTCTCAAGAATACCATTCAACGAACAATAAGAAATTATAACGAGAGATACCATTCAACTATAAAATGCACACCTAAAGAAGTACAGTTTGGACAGGTTAATGTGGAGAAAGTAAAAACAAATATCGAAGAAACGAAAAACAAATATTTAGATAAATTAAATGAAACAAGAGAAGATTATGAGGAAACTCGCTCAACAGGATTTATAAAAAATTATAAAGCTGGAAGACTTAAACATCTGCCTAAATACAGAAAAACAAAGTTAGACAACATCCACCCAACAAATATTAAAAAGGAGCTAAAGTATTCGGATAAAAGTAAAGAAATAGATTTTGATTGTAAACCTGCAGCCATAAAAAAATCAAATAATACTGAAAAGGGTGAAAGTTTCAATGAAGGCCAGAAATTAGTCCTAGAAAACGCAATTCAGAAAGGACCTAAAAATGAAGTTCTAGTTTCCAAATTCAATTTAAATATAACACGAGACGACATCCAAACACTGAAAGATTTAAACTGGTTAAACGATAACATAATAAATTTTTACCTCAGATTAATAGCCGAACGTAGTGAAATACACAATTCTGGAAACATGCCAAAAATTTATGCCATGAACACATTCTTCCTACCCCGGTTACTGGAAGCAGGGTATATTGCAGTCCGCAAATGGACAAGGCGAGTTAATCTATTCACTTTCGATATAATATTGGTTCCAGTACACTTTCAAAAGAACCACTGGTGCTTAGCTGCAATAAATCTCAAAAATAATTCCATAAAATACTACGATTGGTTACCCAGTGACCATAATCCCATTGCCCTAACTATCTTAGAAAATTATCTAATCGAAGAATCACTTGACAAATTAAATCAACCTTTAAATACGGGTGAATTTATAAAAGAACATGTCAAGAATATTCCAAAACAAACTAACGGAAGTGACTGTGGAGTGTTTAGTTGTATGTTCGCTGAGTATATTAGTAGAAACCAAGAATTTGACTTTTCACAGGAAAAAATGCCTTATTTTAGACAGAAAATGATAATAGAAATAGTACAAGCAAAACTTCTTTAAATAAATTACAGATCCTAATCGCGGTATTCATCTGTATTTTTGCATTTGTTCAGTCAACCACTGGGACACTTTTACTGAATCCATTTGTGACAAAAAACGGATACACAACGATAAATTTAGGACAAACTGAATTAATAATGACGACCAGGACTATTTTACATATCATCAACATTGACGAGATTAAATCAACAATAAACACAGTTGAAGATAACTTGAAAAAACTAGGTATCATTAACGACCCTTTCATTCAAAATGAAATAGAAAACCTACATGCAAAATTATCTGCTATAAATCCCACGAATACAATGAATGATGAAGATCGTCAGGTCGTATTTGATCATTTAGAAACAATTAAAGGAAACCAGAAAGAAGAAATTACAAATTTAAACAAACAAATTGAAATAGATTCTTTTCTCAACGATTCCATTACAACTTTAAAGCATATTATTGAATCAGATAGAAATAGGATAATTAAAACGTACCAAGAGACGACTGAAAATGAAAAGAATATTATTAAACATCAGGTAAATATGGACCAAATTTTCAAAATTGAAATGTTAAAGGACAAATTAAATCAATTGATAGACAATGTAGGACTGATCAGACATGGCATTATCCATTCTAGCTTATTGACTGCAAACGAAATTAAAGAAACAAAACTCGACTTTTACAAACTAAAACACGTACGAACTGGACTCTTGAAACATGACGATGATACGATTATTCTTGCGATGAAAATTCCCGACTCTTATAAACTTATTGATTATAAAGTAATTATAGCAATGCCTAATGAAGACAATCTCGAAATCGTCCTTAAAGACCAATTTGTTATTGAAATGAATTCAACTAGATACCATTATGATGGAGAAACTTTGTATTTAGATGAACTTAAGCCCTTAAATAATTGTATTACGAATAACAATTGTAAATTGACCAAGAATATACAAACGGAAATAAGAAAAATAGACGAAAATACAATAATATGTAAAAACTTAAAAAGTGAAGTAATTGTCAACTATTGCGATGATAGAAAAATAACATTAAATGGAAATTACTTGTTAGTCATAAATAATTGTACTGTAAAAATTTCAAACAAAACGTTCAGTAACAATAATGAAAAATTTGTAGATAGGTACTTTTACATGGATGATGAGACCTATAATTTTACAAAAAAATAAGCTTTGAAGACATTGTTTTGAAAAATATAGAAAATGTAAAACACATAAACCATTTGAAAATACATACAAATATACATTATATCACTTTTGCAATCATTTCTATCATTTTAATAAATTTGGCTTTATGGATGTTTGTGAATTTCAAAAGAAACAAAAGCATGTTAAAATCATTTAAAAATGTTAAAGAAAAAATTGAAAACATTGATAGAATTCAGGAGAATTCTCATTCAAAGGGGGGAGAAGTCATGTATCCGGTAATTGAAAACCCTATAAAAAATAACATTTCTGTTGAAGATTTACTGCAAACGTTGCATTTACCTCATTCTGGAAAATGCAACGTGAAGATTTCGGAAACGACACATGTCTGACCACAGACAAAGCGTCAGCAAAAATCATCTATAAAAACTTCTCGCATACATGACGTCGCCCCAGTCAATCTATGTAATTTCCGTAAACGACGGTAACGCGAGTGAAGTAATAAAGTAATAATTGTTTTCCTGTTAAAAGTGTGTGTGTGTGTGTGAATTAATTATTTTTTTATGCTCGCCCACGCCTCGCTACGAAACTAGCTTGCATTTAAAATATGTTATTCAGTTTTGACGATCTTGAAGACCAGCTGCATACAAAGGAAAACAAAGCTCCAAGTATTCAAATCTGTGATAAAACCTGTGTTATGCTATGGGTGTGAAACATGGACCCTAATCCAAGCATCCGCAAATATATTGAACGCCTGTGAGAGACGGGTCCTGAGGTGAATAACCGGAGCGAAGCTAGATGGAGGCCAATGGCGAGTTCGATACAACCATGAGCTGTATACATTTTTGACGAGCCGAAGGTCTCAACGTATAGATGAACAACGGATACCCAAAAAGTTATTCGTTGGGAGAACTGAAGGCCGGCGGCCGGTGGGGAAACACTGGTCTGACTCGGTCGACGAAGACAGTTCATCGTTGCTTGGGTTTCGAAATTGGAGGAAGCGGTCAATGGACGGAGACAGTTGGAGGCGCTATTTGCAACAAGCGAAGGCCCGAGAGGCTGTAGTGCTAAGAAGAAGAAGACCTGTTTTGAAAAGTTCTCATCATGGTTTCTCATTTGATACCTATATCGACTACTTTTGATAAAAAGAAATTTTTCAAAGCCATTCTTCTTTGTGGGGAGACGCCCCTTGAAGATCTTATAAAATTTCTTTTGTGGTTAAACTTTGAAAAGAGAACCACTTTACACCTGCATACAAAATTTGATATTTCTAGCTTAAGCAGTTTGCGAGATGTACTGGCAGTTCGCGATTTTAGTAGGGATTTCTCGAAGGAAACCGAAACCGAACTCTTAACATTTTACGACCTAAAGCCTTGAGACACAACAACAAACTGTGCCTCTTAAGGCCTACAAATTCGGATGCTTGCTGTCTACTCCGAGGTGGCTACTTGTAGGCTAACTGGTTCCAAGTGGAATATTGGTCGCAAGTCTTACGCGAGTAGATTACGCTCGATCACAATATTTAACCACTGACCTAATGCCCGTTTAAAAACGCATCAATCATTTTCTTGAACTCGATCTCGACTTAAAATCGAATGTTCTCTTTCAAAACGTCCGACATTTCAAAAACATGCGTAACCGAATACGCACTTGCGTGATGCCAGAAATATTCCACTCTAATTCAAACATGAAACATCCTACACTATCTAAAAATCAGAAAACTAGTTTAGAGCAACTCGCACCGACCCGCATAATTGAGCTTATCAGTTACGGATTATATAAAACCCTCCCACTTTTATTTTCCGCTGAAAAACTAACGTACTGAAAGGAAAGAATCTTTTTTTTAGTAAGCAAGTCATTTTAATTTCGATACAATTCTAGTGGACAACTGAAAAAAATAAAAATTGAGAGCAACTAAATGCTTCCTTCATTATCAGGCGCGGAAGACTGGTTTCCACCTTCTTACTCGTACGTCTTCACAAATGAAGTGTAAGTAAGATTTAGGAGCGGAGCTGTAGATGTATTTCTCGGCATTTATGTACCATTATTGGGGAATCAGTAAGCCCAATGTGTGATCCCGGGAGCATTTACTAAAATTTAATCGTGGGGTTTAGGATGAGGAATCATGAAAACTGTTGGTTGGGGAAACAAGAGGTTTCCTCCTTCTTTTTCAAACAGTATTGGGACCGCCTACGATGAAGGTGGTGCCTGAGACCGGAATCGAAATATTAACCATGCCACCTGGATTGAGGTTAAAATAATGGCATTCCAGGAATGAACAATACTCTCGAATGGAAAGCCTACTGGGAAACGAGAGCTCGGAGTGGTCTTAATTGTGGAAAGAGAGCTAAAATCGCACGTTATTTATCTTAAGGCAGTTAATGAACGGTTATGTGCGACCCGTATAAAAGCGAATTTCTTCAGAATTTGGCTTATAAAAGTACACGGCACGACTGAAGAAAAGGATGAATCAATGAAAGAAACGTTCTACAATCACCAAGAAAGACTGGTCGACTCATTGCCCACAAATAACACAAAAATTATTCTGGGTGATTTCAACGTGAAGGTTGGCAATGAGCTATCTCATCGGGGAATGACTGGAGGATATAGCCTCCACGATGAAACAAATGACAACGGCCAGCGCCTGATTGACTTTGCATGTAGCAGAAATCTGGGCATACGTTCGACTTGCTTCCCACATCGACGCATTCATAAAATGACCTAAGAATCACCAGATGGCAACACACAAAACCAGATCGATCATGTTCTGATCCAACAACGTTGGGCCTCGAGCATACTTGACGTCAGTAGCCGAGGAGCCAATTGTAATTCAGATCATTACCTATCCAAATTAAACTATTGATGTCGTATGTCGAAGGCATATTCAGCGAAGAATAGCCCGCTACAAAAATTTGACATCGAAAGGCTCCAAGCGGCGTCTGTGGTCGAAAATTTCATGGAGACCCTCGACAACCAGCTGGCGCCCATTTTATAAGATGCTTTGTTAAAGACGAGCAACGAGCTCTGGATGGAAGTGAAAGCGGCTATCAGGACCGTGGCAGAACAGGCAATTGGACATCAAGCCCCGCGTAAGAGGAATGATTGGTTCGAAGATGAGTGCCAGAATGCGTTAGATAAAAAGAATCCGGCGTACAAAGAATACGTAGATAGGAAAACCAGGACGAAGAGAGAACACGATGAAAATCTCAGAAGAATAGTGAATGAGATAATTAGGATTAAGAAAAGAAAATACTATAATGACCAATTGAGAAGTATAGATGCAAGTTTAGTGAGCAATAACACAAGACAAGCATACAAAGTAGTGAAAAGCCTGAAACGTGGTTATCAGCCCAAAACCACGCTCTGTCGTGATGACAGCGGCAATATAATCGCTGATGAAATCAAGATTAAGGAAAGATGGGCATCATATTTCAAGAACCTCCTTAATCCTCCGCACTGCTCCAGAACACCGGAGCCTATAAATGTCTGCATGGAGCTTCCATTGGCCCCACCAACTCTGGATGAAGTTTTTTCCATCATCAAAGCCCAAAAAGATAATAAAGCGCTGGGCATTGATGAGATTCCAGTGGAGCTCATCAAATATTGTGGCACTAATGTGCACCAAGCTATTCACAAAGTCATCCAGCACATTTGGCAACGAGAACATATGCCGAAAGAGTGGAGCCAATCAATTATATTCCCTATCCACAAAAGGTGACAAGTTACAGTGCGAAAATTATAGAGGCATATCACTTCTTTGTACGGCGTACATAACATTTTCTAAACTCTTAGAAAATAAAATCGGATCATATGCCAGGAGTATTATTGGGGAGTATCAAGGGTTTTATGGCAGGTAGATCAACGACAGACCAATTGTCCACAGTCAAGCAGGTACTTGAAAAATGCTGGGAGTTTAACACAGACGCACACCAAATTTACATTGCCTTCAAGCAAGCATACGACAGTATTGATCGTAACGTACTGTACTAAATAATGCTTGGTTTTGGCATCCCAGCCAAATTAGTCCGTCTTACCGAAATGACAATGACGTCGACAACCTCCCAAGTCCGCATCAATAACCAACTCACCGATGCCTTTGACACAAATATCGGACTAAAGCAGGGAGATGGGCTGGCCCCATTGCTATTCAAATTGGCTCTGGAGTACATCATACGGAAGCTACCTGTCGATACGTGAGGCACATTACTATACAAGTCGAGCCAAGTAGTGGCCTATGCGGGCGACATCAACATTCTGTCAGAGTCATTCACAACTGCCATAGAACTCTTCCTGAAACTCGACAGTGAATCAAAACTAGTAGGGCTACAAATCAACGAAAACAAAACAAAGTTCATGACGCAGTCGAGGGAAAATACCTCAAATACATAAAATGTCATCCCTGGCAAATACAGCATCGAAAATGTGAGTAGGTTTGTGTGTTAAACGCCAAAATAACGAGAGCCAAAAATGAAAGAGACGAAATTCGAAGAAAGATACAGCTCGCATATAAAACATTAAATTCAGCTTTGATAATCTTGAAGACCAGCTGCATACACAGGGAAACATAGGTCCAAGTATAAAAATCTGTAATAAGACCTGTGTTTTGCTATGGGTATGAAACATGGACCGTAACCCAAGCATCCGCAAATATATTGAACGCCTTTGAGCGACAGGTCCTTAGGTGAATTATCGGAGTGAGGCTAGACAGAGACCAATGGCGAACTCTATACAACCATGAGCTGTATGAAATTTTCGACGAGTTGGAGGTCTCAAAGGTTGTAAGACTGCAGGAGCTGTAATGGACTCGCCACATGAATTATATGGGCGAACAAAGGATACCCAAGAAGGTTTGCATTGAGAAATCAATGGACCGAGATAGTTCGAGGTGCTATTTGCAGGAAGCGAAGGCCCGAGAGGGGCTATTGTGCTACGAAGAACAACAAGAAATCAGTAATTAGTGGACATGAAATTGTGGAGTTGATTACAACCGACAGCGGGATGCAGTTTGAAATGTGATCTGAGTTTATGGCTTTTGCAAGAGAATGGTCTTTCAATTTTGCAAATGATCCGTCTTCATTATCCTCAGACAAAAGGTACTGCCGAAACGGCTGTTAAAATCACTAAATCTGTTCTAAATTGGATATTGATTTTTGTGGACAACCAAATTTTCTAAGCATCACCAAGAGGGAGAAAGAATATAGACAGAATACAAACAGAATTACGGTTTTCGACATTAAGTGTCAAATTTGGAACCGTTGAACCCCGGTGATTACGTATGGATAGTCGATTTGTGAAGACATGGTAAAATAAATAGAAAACTCGACCAACAACATTCCTACTTAGTTGAAAGCGAGAAAAGGGCAGTTCAACGCATTAGATTTCATCTTTTTAAGGCGACATATCTAGCTCATTACAAATCATTGCCAACTCATGATCTATGGTCTGAAGAGGCCCTCGGTGGAAATGAATTACAATAGCCAACTCATGAATTGAACTGTAGTGTTTACATGAGTGTTAAAAGTCAGAGAGAAAAATTGTTGTCTCTTGGTGTCGTAAGGTGGGTTCTTTCTACCAGCACAAGGACCTGCTGCACGACTTGCTTTATCGTGGCAACTCGACACATTCAACAGGTATCAAAACCCGAGGTAACATACCGAAGGGCATTGGATTAGAGACGCGACGACCTTTCCGACTTAGCCAAGTGCAAGGTCGAACACAAACCCGTCATGGACGTGGATATTCACCGCCCACAAAAAGAACGGGGCATCCGGGTGATAGTTATACCCCTTTGCTCCCTTCCCAACCAGATTAAAGATCTAACGATAGCTTGGCCATGTTGAGAAAGTGGAAGGCCAATCATCCCTGGTGAGGGCCCTTGAAACAAATAGAGATTAAGCTACGACCAAAAGCTAGTTCATTATTGTGGAAGAGCCCGCCAGCGTTACAGGTCCCATACGCGTTCAAGGAAAAGGAGAAGCTCGGGGTTGATTTGCTTTTAACAATTCATTTTACTTCAGTTTGCAGGTGACAGCAATAAATTTCATATTAATTATTAAATCCTGATCATAATATAAATTACTTTAAATCTTAAATTTTTACGTTCAACAAAACTTTCTACAATTTAGTCACTCATTGTTTATTCTATAGATATTTATGAATTACATCTCTTTTTTTTACGATTTAAATATAAAGATATAGTTGTGTATATTTGCATAAAATTTCCTCTTTATCTTAAAAAAATAGATTTATTAGTAACCTACTCCCTCATCATCTTTTTCGTTTCACGTTATAATAGATGGCCTCTCTTTGTAATTTTGTGGGAAAAACAGCTTGTTTTTCTTATAACTACTATATCCTCTTATTTCATGCCGCGATTGTGTAAACCTCGTACGGGCATCAGGATTTGTATGTGACTTAGGGTACGAATTAGTGACAGGATTGAGAATTGAAAAATTCGACCTACTTGTATTTACACACTTAATTGAATCTTTCTTTTAAATTCATAATTATAGGGTGGGCCAAATACAAGTTTATTTTAATGCAATAAAATCAACAAAAATCAAAATTTTTTCTTATATTGTGGCTTCATTTGCAAGAAAAAACTTCTCGTTAGTTGTGAAATACAATTTCATTCCGACGTGACAGTAGGCCATCCTCTCAGTCCAATTTCCCAAGACATTATTGATGGTATCAGGCCCTATCTGAACAACGGTTTGTTGAATATTCAATTTCAGTGTTTGAATCGTTAATGGATTTTCCGCAAAACATCGATCTTTCATAACGCCCCATAAAAAAGTCCAACGGTGTCAAATTGCAGCTTTGAGGCGGCCAATTGAGATCGCCAGGGTAGCTGATTACGTGATTTCCAAATTTTGCGCGCAAAAGGTCAATTTTTTGATGAGCTTTATGATATGGCGCACCATCCTGTTGAAACCAAAGGTCAGTCAAGTCCAAATCATCAGTTATCGTGTCTTTGTAGCGCTCCCCGTTAACCGACACAGCATTTCCAGCCTCATTTCCAAAAAAACGGTCCAATGATGCCACCACTCCAGAATCCACAACATACTGTCACTCGCTGAGGATGCATTGGCTTTTCGACAATCACGTGTGGGCTTTCTGAGCCCTAGATGTGGCAGTTTTATTAGTTCACATAGCCACCGAGATGAAAATGATTTTTTCAGAAAAATCAGCACCCAGTTTGAGCTGCTCTAATGACCAAACTGCGAAGCGATAACGAAGCTGATGGTGATTTGACTTGAATATCTGAATTATTTAAATATTGTAAGCAAATAATTCGAGGTCTTTGTGCAAAATTTTTCTCAGGCTCGTGCGACTAATGTTGAGTTGCTGCGATCGATGGCGAGTTGTTGTTCTCGAATTAATTTGTACTCTCTTGGCTACAGCAGCCGTATGAGTCCAGGGGCCATGAGTATTGTCTACTAACATGCCCGTCTCATGAACTTTCTTCACAAATTTGTGTACAGTAGGCGTAGTGGGTGCCTCATTTTAGCCAAAACTTCTTTTGAAAAAACGCAATGTTTGAGAAACATAGCACCCACTTTGAAAATAATATTACAATATTTTCCAACATTTTTCAAGCGTAAATCAATTCATTTTGTTCCGCGAAAGGTTAATACTGACTCACCAATATAATTTTGAGCGAGAAATAGCTATCAGTGTCAAAATAACATGTGATTTAAAAAGAAACTGCTTTATGGCCCATCCGGTATATTTAAGCTTTTACATCAATGTTTCTCAGAATGAATTTTCAATTATATCCAGGAAAGGGCACTGTTTATTATTCTTTTCTTTAAGAAGTTTGCTTGCATGTTACTCCTTCTTCTTCCTTTGACTTCTTTGAACTTTGCAAGCTCATCATTCAAACTTTGCTCATCAAATCATCATCTAGCTATAAAACGGATCCAAACGCTTTTAATTTCAAGAGCAAGAATTTACAAGATATCGTCGATTTCCTATTAGGTTTTTTTTTCTGTTCGGGGAAACCCTTGTTGACAGAACAGTCTTATTATGCGCTAAAAACAAGCTTTAAATTCTCTGAGGGCTTATCTCGTGATTGTATACCAACTAAGATTATCAAATTTATAGGCAGCCAGGTAAAATTGCTCATGATGTTCTTTTCCTCTTTGTTTTTCTAAAAAAAAATTGTGACGTTTGAAAGTTAATCTGAACGTAGTTGCTTTGAATCATTTCTCCTCTTTGCAATATGACATTTTCAAGTGTCTCTATTCCTTGCATCACGTTTTTATTGATCATCATCTATTTCATACTTTTTGTGTTTTGAAGATTCACATTCATCGGCGCTTTCTACATTACTGGCACTAGGCATACTTCTTTGCATTCATTTAAAAATGTGCAGTGCTTGCTTGGTACACTTTCCATAGTGTATCCAAGACTATTGTTTGACACAAAAGACGGTGGTCGCAACTTTAAGAGTACTTACTGTAATTTTCGGCCATAATAATCGTCCCACTCGACAGGTTGTGCGTGCTATAGTAGATAAGTTTGAGTCCAATTTTTCACGATAGGACGTTTTGGTGCCAAAAAGATGTCGTACCGCCAGAAGTGAAGGAAATATAGCAGCCGTATGGGCATAGATTCAAAATGAGCCAAATTATTCGATTCCACGTCATTCTCAAGAATTGGGCATCATTCAAATGACACTGCGGCGTATTTGGCGAAAAGATCCTGGCTTACATTGTTACAAGACCAAATTGGCTCAAGAACTAAAGCCACTTGATCACTGGAAACGCTAAAACTACTCGAATTGGGCTCTGGTTAAGCTCGAAGAAAAAGAAGAATTTCATTTCATGCTCGTTACCGGCTCAATAGCTTTGTTAATAAGCAAAATATGCATTATTTGCTCAGCAACAAACCCACATGTGCTTTTTGAGATACTACTTTTTCGTGGATGAAAACGACCGTCATGTTACCACCAATGAAGAGCGCTATCGTGTTATGTTGGAAGATTATTCGTGGCCAAAACTGGATGAAATGGCCATCAACAATATGTGGTTTCAACAAGACGGTGCCACTAGCCACACAGCACGCTCCACAATCGATTTATTGAAATTTATTTATTTATTGCTAAATCCTTAATGGAAAACCCTTTAATAATTACATCAGATTCTACCTACTTAGATAAAAACTACCAGCTCTCGTCACAAACGAGGGTGGTTGCTCCCGCCAAGACATTTCCACTGCAACTGTAAACGGACTTTCGCCTTTGAGTTGACAGCTGTAAGGTTGGCTATCATCACCACAAACCAAATTTTGTGAAAGCCTGTGGCTATGCTTTCCACAACCTCCCCTTAATAAAAGCCTGCTACTACGGAGCATTTCTCAACAAAACGACGACCAGCGTAGAACGAGTCAAAGTAATCACAAATCGACCGATAATTTAATGGCAACGAGATCTGACTAACAAATACCTAAATCAAAGCATTTGAGCATTGAATCTTTCTTAACAATTTTTAAGGACCAAATTGGAATCCATCTTATGTTAAATTGTTACTGTAAACTAACTGTTGGTATGTAATGTTTGAATTTCTGCATATTGAATATCTTACTAAATTTCGGTTGAATAATGTATGTGAATCATAATAATACTCAATATCACATCATTCCTCAATGGCTAATTATCTATGTAACAATACATAATACCATATTGTAGCTCAAGACTAGCTGTTTATGTTTGTTTTATAATGGAGTGGAAATAGAACGGCAGCTTTGAACTGGACATAAAACATTCGGTAGGCTGATTATCCCATAGAAGTACCGCAAGCACAAACTCGTTGCCACCAACAAACTTTGAACTTGGGACCTGCTGCGCAAGCGGTGAGTGCCCTAACCCACTACGCACAGACTACCACATCAATTAGTCAATTTTTCGCTGATAATAAGCTCTGCCTTAAAGATGACCGTATTGTAGTAATCGAGCAGCCCGCCTACGCAAACTGCTCGAAAGACCTTTACATAGAAAATACCATTTTATGAACAATTTGATACGCAACTTATTAACATTGTTATTTCTAACCTGCACATAACCCTGCCCCTATATCGCTACCATTATCAGTAAAAGGTTTTTCCAGAAAAAAAAAAAAAACGAAAAATTTAATTAAAACCCCAAACGAAAATTGATAATGGCACCCCCCTTTGCGACGCAATCTAGCAAAGCAATTGCTGGATTGTGTCGACGAGAAAACCACCATTACCGCCATGAAGAGGCTTGTCGAGATAAGCGAGATGGTTTTTCAAAGGGGACTCGCATTGAAAAGGTTGAGGGGAATAGCCATCGTGAGGAGTAACTGGCAAAAAGTAAAAATTTTTCTTGGCGCGCGGGAAAGATGTGTGAGTGAAACGACCGATTTTCGATGATAAAGGTGATTATTATATGTATGCAGCAGAGTACACGAATGATTGTTCGCCAACCAGTTGAGAAAGTGTTTTGCGAATATATTAAGTAACAGATAAAACTCTTTGTCTTTTAACGTTAACATATCGAGTTGGGAACGAAAAAGTGAAACTGAAATAATTCGAAAAGTTTGATGTACCTCAATTTGCTCGAGCATAGTGTTGCGCGACTGCCTTTAAGAAAATGAACAATATCTTTGCGGATCGAATTGGATCAGATGCAACCATGCAGTTGTGGTTCCGGAGCCAGTCGTTTAGTTCTAGAGCTCTCCTTGAATTAAGAATCAAGTGCTGGTAGATTCGACGCTGATAATCGCATTAAGTTATTTAATCAGTGTGGAAAATGACATTCACGCTGTCTGCTCTAAACAAAATTGAATATATTTGTGTAAGCGTGATTATCTACAACATCGAATGGAAAATTAACATCGGACTAAAGTGAAACGTCAAATGGAACGGTCATTAAACTGGATGCTTCAGTCAAAAGTGATGGATCTCATCGGATTCCCTGCGGTTATCTACTGTCAGGGAGCAAGTGGGATTACACGGAAGATGCTGGATTGCTACGCCGTTCACGTTGACAATTGATACATATCTGAAAAACATGGAAGGCTTAGTAAATGGATCAAAATGTCAACAACACCATTAACAAATTCACATTCATTAAATAATTGAAATCGCTAGCCGTAGATCAATAGACTCTTAATTACTTATGAACGAAATCTAAATTTAAATACATTTTACATAAATGAACGTTCGTGGATTATTATATTAGAGTGATATATTCAAAGTGAATATTGATGCTGGAAAGGGAATCCAAATTTATTAATATGCTTGGAACGATTTTAAGATTTAGAACCACAATTTTTGATAGCTTTAGACTTTTCAAATATAAATAAAACAAGTTGAAGTAGCAGGAGGATGCTCCTGCCAGAAGGGTATTGTAAAACAATTAGTAAATCAAACAATATATTCTGCATATCAAAACTTGACTAATATATAGATTCCATAAATTGAGTTCGAAAAATTATTATGGTTATTATTATTTTAAACTCGATACCATTTTGTTTCAAGTGGTTTGACCACGTCGCTTGATTAGTCATGATAACACATGGATATTACTAAAAATTTCTAAAATTTTTATCAAAATTCCTACATATTTGTAGTGTCTCGGTCCGTTGCAAGCGTGTATCTTCCTAGTATCACGCGTTAATGTTGTTGTAATTGTTAAATATTCAATCGGCTGTAACTTAACTGTTTATTGTTCAATTATTGTGAACTTTTCGAACCATATACAATCACTTTCAGAAAATTTAAATTATAGATTTTGGAAAATCTACGGGTCACATCTTGATTTTATAGACAAAAAAGCAAAGTTTATAAAATGTACTATTATTAACAAAGTTGATCGAATTTCGACTTCTAAGGTATTTTTTGCCCTTGTGAATGAAAAATTGACAGTTCAAGTACTGTTTTGAAAAGCTCTTATAAAGAACTTTCATTTGATATTCATATTGGCTACCTTTGATGAATTTTTTTTTTCAGCGGCCACTCCCCTGTACTGTAATCATCGATTCATGGCCTATTTTTTCGAACCCTAGAATGGTTGCAAAGCCCTTTCGCTGGGAGCTCTCTCCTGCGTCCTCGACTTGTTTCACGTATGAGTATTAATTGTAGGTACTCATCTTCAGTCATTTATTAAATTGAATCAAGTGTTAAAAGCATGCGCCTTAAACGTTGAAGTTGGGGCAAAATAACTCAAAATTATTCAATCTTCGCATTTAAAACAGCCACTATTTTGTATTACGATTACTAATACCACTAGCTGAGCCAATTCTCAAAGGAATTCATCATACCTATCATTCCTGAAACTTTAATGCAAATCCTAGCAAAGCTGTAGTATCTGAGTCAGTAAAAAGCGCATATTGTTCCATAGCGATATGTTTTCATAGTAATACAGGAAAATTCAAATCACTATGACTTCATTAAATACCATTCGATCTTTATGAAACTTTCAGGACTGATTAATCTTATAAATAGTCATCAGTGTACTGAATTTTATTAAATTTAAGGGCACCGTTAAGATTTTATTCAAGAAAACATAAAATCGATAAATCATACTATTACTAACAAAGTTGAGTGAACTGCGACTTCTCACGTATTTGTTGTTGTTGTACTCATAAAGGCCTATACTCATGATTTTTTTCAGATTTTTCGGGTCAAAGATGTCCAATCGCGAGGGAGGGGGGGGACACAAAATTTTCGTACATTTCCCCTTCCCCTGCACCCCTCGAAGCAAAATTTGTCATTTTAAGATCTGTTTTGAAAAGTGCTCATCAAGACCATTCATTTGATACCCATATTGCCTACATGCGATGAAAACTTTTTTTTCAGGGGCAACTCCTCTATATGGGGAGACCCCCCTTAAAGACCTAATAAATTTTTTTTCGTGTTGAAACTTTGAAGAGGGCGTCACTTTGCACCTACCTACAAAATCTTATGTTTCTAGCTTAAGTAGTTTGCGAGAAAAAGTGGTGTGACACACGGACGGACGGACGGACGGACGGACGGACGGACGGACGGACGGACAGACGGACAGACAGGACGCGAAACTAATAGGGTATTGTAAAATAATTTTACAATACCCTAAAAAACATGAGCACTATATGCGTCACACGTCGGTCACCGTCACCTGCTGATCCGGAAGATGATGATGGGTCCATGAAATGGCAGGCAACCAGAGTTTCTTTTAAAGTGCTCATCGAACGGGAAAATTACAGTTACAGAAAGCGAGATTTCGTAGATGTTGGTCCCATTGTGTTACAGGTCCTTACCCATCCCAAACACGAGCGCTCGTCGGAGGAGGATGGGTGAGTACCCTATTGTTTATCAATAGAAACATATATATTTATATTATTGAGGATTGAGTTGGTCAGTAAATGACAACGCGAATCCTTACTTAACGAACTATGCATTTATTCAAGAATAGCAATTAAATATTTGAGAGTTGGGAGTTACACGTGTTGCTTGATTGATGGCGTGTGTACGACTGATGGCTAAAGAATGCGTGTCGTTGACTTGCTGTTGGATGACGGCGCCAATTGCGAAATTTGAAGCATCAATGAAGATAGCCCAAGGTGTATCAGTGTTTGGATGAATTAGTATGACGAGTGATTCGAGCAGCTTTTGCAATTTTCGAAGGCAGTTTCGCGTTCAGGTGTCCAGGGTACTGGACTAGAGCTTTAACGTCCGATCCTTGGAGACAGTTGTTGAGTGTAGCCTGAAACTTAGCAGCGTTTTTAAATTGTTAACCATAAAAGTTAAACATGCCAAGAATTTTACGTAACTGTTTGATTGTTGCTCGCTTGGGAAATTCTGCTATTGCTGCCACTCGCTCTGGAAGCAGTATGATGCTGGCTGAAGATACTAGGTAGCCGAGGAAATCCACCTCTGGCAGGCCAAAATTACATTTAGTGCTGTCGAGGATGATGCCGTATTTTTCCAGGCAAGTGAAGAGTTGTTGAAGACGTTCATGACGCTCTTTCTCGGTAGATGAAGCGACGAGAATATCGTCGACGCATGGAAATACAAAGTCAAGTCCTTCCGTGACTTCGTCGATGAAACGTTGAAAGGTTTGAGATGCATTACGAAGCCCAAACGTCATAAATGGGAATTCGTCGAGACCAAATGGTGTGATGATTGCTCTGAAGCAACAGGGATTTGGTTGAAGGCACGAACGAGGTCGATTGTCGAGTAAATTTTTGTGCCATGAAGATTACCCGTAAAGTCCTCTAACAGACGTATAGGGTATCTGTCAGGCAGCGTGCAATTGTTGAGTTGACGGTAATATCCACAAGGTCGCCGGCCAGGCACCAGATTTCTTTGGGACCAAATGGAGAGGATCATGGACTGTTTGATGATCGTGCAAGTAAAAGCTTGGTCATTTTGTCGAATTCATCTTTGGCAATTTTCAGTTTATCGGAACGGGACGATGTGCTCTGCTGGCAATTGGTTGACCTGGCATTGTTACGATGCGATGCTCGAATGAATGTTTAGCAGCTTTGTAGATGCCATCGGGTCGCGTTACGCCTGAGAATTGTTTTATGATCCATGAATAAGGACATGTATTTTGTGTTGATTTAATGGATGATACGTTGTTGGAGCGATATACCTTGCCCTGTTACTCGATCAGTGACAAAGAGCCAGTGTCCACTAAATATCGGGCACTTGTAACACGAGCAGTTATGACAGAGGTTGCTATTACAACGAGAGGATCAGTTTTGTGATGCGCGAGAATTGCTTGTATTGCTGCAGGTAGATGCAACAGCCAAACTGCACGAAGAATATTTTCAGGCACGCTGTTGTCGAGTGTGCGAAGATAGCGTAGGAATTGTGACAGTTTCCTGCCACCTAGCTCTTCTTTCTCAAGCAACCGTTTTAGTTTTGCTACGCGTGATTGCGATAAACATTCAATGAGAGTGTCGCGAAGTGTTTGGTTTGGATTTGTGACGGCCAGACTGTTGATGATTGGCTCTACCTCGTTAGCAATACGCGTGTCAAGATAGGCAGCAGCATACCTGAATCGTATTAATTCACTTGTAATGTTGAATAGCTCAAATTGTTTTTCAAGGTGTGCGAACCAAAGCGACGGGGGGTCAAATGAGAAGGTCGGTGGCCTTATCGCTGATTTGTTGCTCACCGCATCGGGATGGGCAGACGGTGAATCTCTGTTGTCGTTACACATGATGATAGTAATTCACTAGACACAATTCACAGGTTCACAGATATAGTTCTTACGCATACACCAGCGTGGTACAACGTCTATAGGTACCCAGCAATGTGCCGACTGTTTACTGTACATAAATACACTGTGATCGGATTAAGCCGATTGTCCTATTATTATTTTTACTGCCAATCGCATATAATTTGGACAACACTGTTTTATAGATGAAATGAATGCACTCTTGTAATGCGGACGAGTGATTTGTACTGTGTTCAGCGTTGTTACGACAAGATGTCTTGGATTACGAAAGATTATGGAAACTATTACAATAACGTAGCAAAATTGTCGTCGTGATCGTTTTTAATGGGGTCACCAGTTGTAGCGATTGAGTTGGTCAGTAAATGACTACGCGAATCCTTACTTCACTAACTATTCATTTATTCAAGAATAACAATTAAATATTTGCGAGCTGGGAATTACACGTGTTGCTTGATTGATGGCGTGTGTACAACTGACCGCTAAATGCAATACAACTTCAGACAACGACTGTTTGCGTGAATGTAGTGTGGATGCATGCATGTGTGTGAGAAATGTTTGTGCGGGTCTTGAGATACTGTAGCTGAGCGCTAAATTTTTTATATTAAATAAGTACTTATAAAAAAAAATTAAAAAAAATTTGTGAAGGAGATAATAAGGGTAATAGCCAAAGTAAAAGCTAGCACCAATGTACAGAAAAGGGTATATTTTAGTTTGGTCTTACGGTGTCTAACATTTTTCTTTTACCGATTTGATTATGACGATTTGGTAACATAAAAACAAGCATGAATAGATAATTGAATTTCACTTTTCTTTTCATTTAGTTGAAACCCTGACCAGTTATGGGACCCGCCACGTTAGCTGGCCCCTCCACTCATGAGCTAACCATCGGGTGAGCTCACCCCTTTTTCTTTGTCTTTGCCGGTACCCTCGCAGGGTAGAGTGGCCTTCCGCTTGGGTTTCCCATTTATGTTAAATTGTTTTGTGATTCCTTCAAATAAGACTTTAACATAAATTTGAAATGCTCATATTTTTCATTTAAGGGAATAGTTCATGCCAACTACGTTTGTATGAGTTTTTCGTTTAAATGGAAAACGATGGATCTTGATCCGAATGGGGCGCGCGAGAAGGGCACCGCTTCCACCTGGACTCTCCACTGTTATCTAGGGGTCATAAGTAAGAATAATAAAGATGAGATCCTTCCGAATCTTGCACGTGCACTAGGCTCAGTCTGTCGCTTTTTTGGAACAGTCCATCCCTTCAGTAGGCTACCTCAGCCTCGACACCACTATTCCGAGTCATTCGATCGAAATTTTTTTGTAGTGGGCCCTTGTGCTGGGGAGAAGAACCCGCCAAACGACACTGCAATGCTAGTCTGCCAGTGCATTCAAGCGTCCTCCGACCAGGCCAATTCCGGCGAGTACTAACATCTTCTCTCGCCGAGGCAGCAGACCATCGCTGCGGTCCTTCACGGATATTTACATTCCTTCAATTCGCTACAGTAACTAAGGTGTCATAACTTTTAGGCGTCTATTTGACATCTTTATATCATATAGGGTATGTATAAAACAAAACATTTAATACTATACAACAAAAGAGATTAAAATTAGGTCCCCAACATATCGCTCGTTTGCTAGAAGAACGCCATATCTCAAAATAACTGATTTTTCAGAAGACGTATGTAAAGTTTTCAATAAGCTTCTACTTTGAAGTTATGTACATAAGCTGTGTTCAAGCTGGACGAATAAGTGCATTATAATGCCTTTCAACCAAGAAATTGATAGAATGGTGCTGGTCGGTACTGAACGATCTCTATCATATTAAAAATCTACCTTATCCCCAAATTATGTCATTTTTGTTGCAAAAGTTCCTACTTTAGGATGTCGTAAATAAAAATGTGTCGTTCTTGTTGAAAAAAAAAAATTTCATATATTTTAAATGTTTTCACAAATTTTTATAAAATGTTTGGTAAAATTTCGGTATAAGGTTTTTATTTGATAAATCTGAAAGGTCGTCCTTTTTCTTTTGCGATAGTCTTGGTTTTGTGCAGAAAGCGTTGTCTAGTGTAATGGGTTTTTTCGTCTTTCCCTTAATAATCGTTACTTCTTGAAACTCTTCCTGAACGTATGACGTTTTATAAAAAATGGATGTCGGTGGTTCTCGTGTTACTTTGAGCACACTTACTTCAGACAATTTCAATTGTGACATGTTTAAAGGACCAATGTCAGCTGCTAATGCCTTTAAGTCCAAAAAATCTTCATAGCACAATTCATTCACACGGAACGGATCTCCTCCTTTCTTCGCTGATCGAATTATTGAAAGAAATGACTCAGGTGTATAAATAGGACCACTTTCAAGCATTCGTTTTAGTTCCCTCTCTATTAAAGAATGAGCTGAATCTCCTTCATTTTGTGTATGGCTCTTTATTAAATATTTGTGGGTGATTGATTTGGTTCCCAAATGATTGATAGCGTACAAATACAGAGCGATCATAATCTTATTTTTTTGCTGCCCTGCGCAATTGTCAGAGTAAAATATTACTTCGGCGTTATTGGTTTTCGACAGATTTTTTAAGTACTGCAATACACATGTGCCCAATTCATTTACTCCTCAGTGGCCATTAGCTTCGTCCCAAACAAAGCAATCACATTTGTTTGTTTTTAGATCATAAATAGTAAACTTATAAACATTTAACTTCGATTTGTAGTAGAAAGCTGATACTTCACCCTTTGGTAACTGTACAACGGCTTGTAAATCATAAACAGCCACAAATGTGGCTGTGTGATCATACTTTTCTTTCATAGTTATTTTTCATGATTTTCAAAATTGTTATAAGCTGTGCAAAGTTCGCACAAGTCTTTTTTGGGAACGAAAAAAGAGATATTAAATTCTTCAGTAAACAGTCTATAGAAAAATGTATGATTGGCAAATGGTTCGTTTTTCTCTCTACAAAAATTTTCATAGTCCCGGTGAATGCTTGCGATTGATTTGCTCCCTTCAATGTAGTGCCTCGAAGTTTTTGCACACGTATAATGGCTTTCTATTATGGGAATTGAATTGATAAATTGTTTAATACCTTATTTTATTCGAGGGTCTAGTACTTGGTGATTGTTGTGTTTTCCCCTTTGATCCCGCTCCAGGACATGATTGGCAAGTTTATGTCGCTTTTCTAAGACGGTTCGAATTGGGCGATCTTTAATGTCTAAGCAATTTTTAAAGAAAAGCTTACAAATGCGGATTCGGGAGTTACCCTGTAGGAAAGGGTAGGCATTATTGTTTTGCCGTGGAGCTCTAGTACCTCCAATGCGGACGTAGTGGTGTTCGGGCTCAATAGCTTGCATACAATTTGCGATAAACTGCCTCTGGTTTTCAATATCACCTAGTTCCCAAAATGAAGTAAAAAGCTGCTTTCTTTCCTCTTCACTAAATTTTGTAGAACATTTCATGGTGCATTTCTCTCTACAGGGTGGCTTCATCTGCCTTTCAACTCGAATCTTCTTGTTCGCCGTATGCATTTCATAAGCTTTTCCTGTGCTCCTTTTCTTTTTGATTATATTCATTTTCCAATTTTCTGGATTCGCTTTTCGCTTTCTTCCTTTTTGGGTGGGACTTCTTAGAACGACAGTATCTTGCATACCGATTCCATTAGAATCGCTTGATGATGTTGCGCACAACTTTGAAGTTCCGGCAACTTCCTCCATACAGACATCAAAATTTGATGAAAGTTGAGAAATTTTCGTAGAGGTACCTGAAATTGATTCATTCGCTTCACTGTTGCAGCTTATATTGATACGATAACCTTTCTTTCGTGTTTTAAATGACTCTTCATCAGTGTCGCTTTCAACATTATTTTCTGCGTCTGGGACGTACATCTCATCCTGAATAGAATCATCGGAGTCCTCCAAAAACGATGATGAAGAATAAGATGATGAGGAAAAAGGATTCCTACCGCTGTTGGGAAGAATATTTTCATGGTCTGACATTTTAGAAATACCTGGAAAAATATAAAATCATTTCGATTTCGCAGTTTTTCATTGCTGAATCAAAGTTACTCTTCATTAAATGATGTAAATAACAATCAAAATTGAAATATTATTAATTTAGTATTGAAACTGCAAAAGAAAAATCCGGAAGAACGACACATTGTCTTATACTTCAAAAAGCTTTTGTTCTAGTGGTCAGTATTGTCGCGTGTTATTGGTTCGCGGCCTATAATTTTAACGTTCCGGGAAAGTGAAAACGCAATGTCTTTTAATTTAAGTTAAAAGAGTTTATTCAATAAAATGCACAATAATCAGTTAACACTTTCACTAATTTTAATTGTCACTATTAAAATTATCTAACACTTGTCCATAAATTTATTATCGCAATTGTCTTCTAAATTACTTCACTATTACGAAACACACTTTTCTACTACTCGAAGAATATCGCTTCCCACACACAATCGCAGTTCTTATCGCGGTCGAATGAATGATTCCCCCATTCATTCAGCTCGCCTTTATATAGGGTCTCTACCTATTCACCCATTTCTCGTCCATTGGCGAATGTTCTACCGAGAGGTACCTGGTAGGCTCGAGCAAATTCATGAATGGAGTGACGTCACTTGCAGATGTTGATCATGCTTGTTGGATTCTCGTGGGTTCGAGTAAATTCATTCGTTGACGTTCTTAATGATGATGAAAACAATTGCGACAGTAGCTTGCAGAATTATTTGTACACGTAATTATTTGTACATGTAACAGTATGTTATTAGTAATAATAGCATAAGGATGAATAGTTCAATAAGAGAAACAATTTTTGGTTAGAAGAACGTGATATTTAGAAATATGACAAGTAAGACTTACGATTCATATATGAAAAACACTGCCACAATATGAAATAATACTTTGTTTAGAAAACAAAGAAATAAATAACACTCCTTGACTTTTTCACCAATAAAGACACAACTCAAAATATGTCACTATTTTGGAAATCACTTTGATCTTCACCTGCTTGCAGATAATGCACAACTGAGATATGACGCTCTTGCAAACAATTTACTTGCTAAATATAACGGCGTGATAACGGCACATACCGCTTTTAGGGATGCATAAGACTACGACTATTTAGCCGCACTTCTGTCGAAAGTTACACATAGTTAAATGGAAGCCCGCACACTGCGATTTTCGACAATTTTTCCCAGGTCGGCAGTCGCAGGAATTTGCGATTTATCCTTAAACCAGTTTACTAGGTAGTTTTTATGATACTCGCGCAGGCGCACATCATTTGGACATTTGACGCTGACGTGCATGGAAGTTTCTTGCATAGCGCACAAATGAGTTAGCGCATTCGTTCCTGGCAAAGACATACCTTCAAATGAGCATATTAGTTCTGCGCATGCCTGAAGTTCCTTCGGAGATCTTGTCGCAGTGTGTTCGTATTTGCGTCTAAAAATCGCTGGTTACGACTGTAAAATCGCAATGTGGCCGAACCCTTACGGTTCGCGTATAACAGCTACATGAATGAGTTTTTTCACAAGCTAGAAAATAAAACGACAACTATTTCGGCGCAATTAACTCAAATATTGCATTTTTGGAAATATGACGTTATTCTAGCAAAGGAGCGATATGATTTAATTCCAAGTCAATCTGTATGAAATCACAACGAACGAGTACATTCGTTTATTTCTAGGGAAGAGGAAGTAACACTTGACATGCATTTAGCAATACCTCTTTTGAATCGAACAGCCTTGTAACCTCTACACGTCAAAAACCTTTCCAATAAAAAATTCCCAAACTGTCTAATTGATCGCTATTTATATCGATAATATCAAGACTAGATGACTAACCGTCATTTTATAATAAATCAATATCGCAGATCTGTTTCAAGAAAGTTCCCTTATGCCTGCCAATAGCCGCCTCCAAGCAACAACAACAAATGCGCACAATTACAAGTAAAGTGATCACTATGGTTGCCTAATCAGACGTTAACGTGAGCTAGGATGGTAGGAAAAAACGTTAAAAACAGCAACAACTAAATGAAGATGTAATCAAAATGATGGCAATGGCGGCGAACTTCAATGCGATCAACTCTTTCATGTTCCATATACATATTAAGTACTTTTGTATACAACAAACAGATCTCTCGTGGTCGGTTCTCCTTTCTCAGAGGTTTACTTTTCAAATTTCGATTTTGATTTTTTCCTTGCCTTGCCTTTCCTTTCTATTCTCTTATTTTATTTTGATATTTTTCATTTTGTACTCGTACTTGCAAGACGTCGAGCGTCGATCCATCCTATCTGATTTGAAAAATTCTCCAGTATTGAAATGTAATCAAGGTAAACTAGACACTTGAAGAGCTTTTTGATCATGTGCCGCATATGCACGATCGGTGGATGGAAATGTAGATGCGAAGATAGTTCAGCTGAATGCAGGGTACTTGACGCGATTTACAAGATCCCGCATAACTTCATTTTCAGTTCACATGCATGGATACCATTTTGCGCTCGGGGTCCACCTTCCGAGCCGCGGTACCGGATTGTTAATATGGAGGGTGATATGAACTATTAGCAGGTTTAGCTCACCGATCATCTGATAGTGGTATTAGCGCGATCATCGCCAGACTTTGCCTTTACGATGGGTTGCACCTTTAACGGGAGGTTGGATCAATAGTTTCTGATCATCCTCTTTTCAGATAGCATCTTGTTCGAAGACCATTACTAATTGAACGTGATCGATTACGAAATTGTTTGATCAACGACCCCATTTTAATAGAACGATCAAAAAGGTTTACGCGCCTTTTTTTCGCTCGGCGATGAAGCTGCAGATGTTGGGTGCTGTTTGGAGGCGCGAAAGCGTAGGCGAATAGTATCAACACCAGTAGTGGTTGTAGCTTTATTGCATTTTAGTGTAGTAAAACCGCACAAAAGGCTGGAAGTTAATAAATTAACATATCTTAAGTAAAACCTGTTCATTGAACAGGCAATTCCTTTTGAAAGTAATTAATTTTTCTATTGAAACTTTCAAGAAATATCTTCAATCTTTTCTAACGGAATACCCACCGCGCGATATGATTTAGATATGCATTCCATATCAAGGTCATGATTTGAATGTTCACCGCTAAAATAGCACGAAGTTATTTTTCACCATCTCAGCATGTGAGAGTATAAGAAATAAAAGTAAACCATTCGCACTCTATAAACTTTTAATTGAACCTCATTATTTCAGTTAGACGCAAAAATATGAATTGAACTCTGTGCCAGTCATCTACGCGATATGTACGAGTAGAATATCGGCCATATGCAATTCATACCTTTCACGTGGCACCTGCTATTATTATTTATTGAGAATTATAGAGTGTGACCAATAATTATAAGTTTGTATGTGGTACTTGCCGGAGATGTAGAGCCCCTTTGCCAATTGCAAGGTGCGAAAATTGCTAAATCATTGATTCTAATAACCAGTGTATGCTTGCAGGTTAACATGGGTAAGTTTATGATGTGTCACGCCAACGAAAATCAATGGGAAAGGAGTCAGTAGAAATATGATAGTGTGGTTCGCTTCAGCATTACCAGTTAAAAAGGAGTTTGACGAAAAACAAGAAAGTCCTATTCGTAGGATTCTGTGCGTTAGAAAAATTGTTCAGCGCTAAAAATCACGAATAAAATCCATTGGAAACTTATCCTTAAACATGAACACTTGCTTAAATAAAGGAAAATAATGCTGAAATACTTTAGTTAATGCTATGTCCTTCCTAGTAATTTTTCGCTTACACGTTTAACCTCCTCGGGCCAGAAACTATTATCAATTTCAACTATGATTTATTACAATATAACCAACTACATATGTATGTAAGAATGATAATATAGCTTCACTCCCAGCATCCCATCCAACCCCATCGCGACTCCTTCTTGGATCATATTTTTCTTGTGCTTCTTCCTTGATTCTGTATGTCACCATATCGTTCGCTAAGTGCACTTTGGAAATGCATTAGTACGCTTATGGTCCAATGGTTATGGATTCGCTTGATGACATTTACGAATATATTCGTATGTGTGTCTGTAATGTATCATACTCACATGTGAAGATGTAAGTTCTTTTACTGTTAGAGCATGGAGTAAATGTTACGTAGATATATGGAGTAGAATTGTACGTATGACTGAATGTAGGGTACGTGATGGACTTCCCGTTTCCGGTTTCCGGTTGGCAATAGTCGCCCACTTGATATATTTATGCATTGATATACGAGTTTGTGTGAGTTTATCTTTAATGAGACAATGTCGATTTTCTTATTGCCACAGAGTGGTATATTTGGATTTATTTTGCAGACAACTTAAAATTATTTAACACCTTCTAATTTGCTTTAATGTCACTAACAATATTAGTTAACTGTATACAATGAATTATGAGGACCTTATTCATGTTTCTCATTTTAGCCGTTGCAGAATATTTTAACATGTTAAGGTTTTTTTATTAACTTAAAATGCCCTAATGAAAATTATACCATCTGGCCATTCGTTAGATCTTTGTGTCACAGCTATTGTTCTCCAAAACTATACTATGGCAGGTGGATTTCAATGGATGGCATCTGAAATTTTCAGGTATCAAAAAATGCTCAAAAATTCTTAAGGAGGATCTCCCGCTATTGGTGAAGATGAAACTAAAAATAAACAATTTTTCCAAAGATGTCCAGGTGGGGTATGAAATGAAAGGTAGATAAAAGCTTCCCAAAACCAGTCTTAAAACAGTGTGTAACAATTGGGCCATTGTTTTTTACTTTTTTAAATTTATGTGATCTTCCAATTTCGATGGCCAACAACAGGCTAATGTCACCTATCGGGTGGCTTCATCATTAATTATCGCTACACGACACGCAGCCACATATAGTTAAATAAATAAAATATACGGTTACTTCATACAAATTATCAAAAAACGGGATCTGCCGACGAATGTGTTTGTACGAGACGTATCCAGAAAGTAAGAGGCGTTTTGTAGTGAAATTAAAAAATGTGGAAAGCATGGTACAAGCTTTTTAATGCCCTCTTTGTAGAAATCGGTCACCTGCGAGTTCAACCACTGGTTTGCACTGGCATAAGGTTCATCGCCAGTATCAAAGCGTTGGACAACGAACTGGAATTGACGCTTTGGGCTGGTGGATGTGATGGTTTGAACCTAGTTGCTTTGCACAGTAGCGCCGAGGTGACACTCGTGTGTGAACGGCTCCAATTCAACTATCATACCGTCTCCGTCCCGGTAAAACCTTGGCAGGCCTCGGAGTACGTTCGAAGTTCGCACCATTGGGTTGGTGGTGTAGGTTCAGTTGAGGCGGACTCCCGATTAGCGCTGGTCTGGCTCTGAGCACTTGTCCCCATAAGGGCTTGTGCCAACCCTCGCATGGCCTCCCAGCTCTGCAAAGATAACCATGGGACCAAAAAGGCGACTACACACACGAACGGAGATAGCGGCTCCAAGGGGGGACCCAACAAAACTGGAACAATCAAAAATTATAGCAACGACGACGCAACCAGCGGTTGCAGCCACGATGTCAACAGTACATCGAGAGCTGTACTAACCACGAAAAAAACGAAGACTAACACGACGACAGTGACGGTAGGCAAAAAACGGAGAACAGCAGACAGTCTGGTGCAGACTGAGATTCCTGCGGCGTTTGGGCGCAGCAAAAAAATTATGCGAACGCCCGAACGTCCTATTAAGGAGAAGCGAGAGACTCGGCAGGATGCTTCAGGTGTTCGAGCAGTGGAAGATAACATAAAGAGCACCGAAAATTTGATTGTCACCGCTGCGATCATTACTAAAGCGGCCGATGCAAGGGTCACAAATCCCGACATTGCAACGAAAAATCCAGAAGCAAACGAGGAGATTACGGCACTAAAAGCAAAGAGTGACCAGACACCGCGTGATTGTACCGCCAACGTTGAAAATGTGGTGGAAGTACTGCACTCAGAAACGGAACGCGAAAACCTCTCCCAAGGATGGGGTTGCAAGGTACAATTGCGGCCCAGTGATACGAAGAGGAAAGACTACTTCCAAAAGCGAGAGATGTTCTGAAAAGAATACAAGCTGCATGCGACTCCCCAAAAATTAGCAAAGTAGCAAAGGAAGGGCTCCTTGAACTAGAGGAGCTCCTAGATCGCATGGGGCACTATTGGAGGAGCTGGTTAAGGGCCGAAGATGAACAGAAGGCTAAAGAGGCGCTTGGGGCGAAATTTAAAGGCGACATGCAGATAGCTCCATCATTAAAAGTCAATAAAAGAATGGCGTCTAGCCCAATCGAAAGAGATCGGGATAAAAGAAGGAAGGAAGAGGCACTTGACGGGCGTGGAGCACCATATCAGGGGTTCCAGACAGTGCTTACAAAAGGAGCGAGGAGAGCTGCAAAGAAACTCCTTCAGAAAAAGCCAGAAAATAAAGTTCGTACGGACACCCAATTAGAAAAAGGACCTGATGCAAAACAGGAGAGGCAGAAGCCCCGACGAAGACCCCGGCAGCAGGCACTGCTTGTAAAGCCCCAAGATGGCCGATCCTACGTGGAGGTGCTGCCGGACGTCAGGGGAAACGTAAGGCCCGAAGACACCAATACCACCATTAAAGTAGTACGACCAACGCGGTCGGGCCACATACTGGTCGAATTCGGAGCAGAGGCCGGCAATAAAGATGCATTCTGTGACGCAGTAAAGAAAGTCTTCGGCAAAAGCGCAACTATAGCCCCGCTCGAGCCAATGGCAACGATCGAAATACGGGACATTGACTGCGTGACGGATCTGGCCGAGGTAGAATAGGCCATCAAAAGGGAGTTCCCTAGCGTGGGAAGGATCAAAGCGAGACTGACACCAAAAAACAACAGGGAACAACGCATGGCCATAGTTGACTTGACCGAAAAGGACGCCGAACAATTCCTGAACAAGGGCAAAGTACGAATTGGGTGGGTTGTCTGTAGGATACGGCGAAGAGCAACGCCTCTTCAATGTTTCAAATGCCTTGGTCATGGTAACACCACACAAGTATGCAAAGGATCCGATAGGAGTTCCCTATGTTACAAATGCGGTGAAACGGGTCATAAAAGAAAAGAGTGTACGAAAGAGGCACACTGTATCCCTTGCAAGGATGCTGATCCAAAACTTGATTTTGGACACGTCTTGGGATCAGGAAAATGCCGGGTGTTCCAGGAAGCCCTAGCCAAGGCAAAATCAGAGCTTCGATGACCCGCATCCTGCAGCTAAACCTACACCGCAGTTCAACCGCCCAAAATCTGCTTGAACAGTTTGCGAGGGACAGGAAAGCCGACTTCTTGCTGCTGAGTGAGCAACACCATAATAAAAGTCCTGCATTATGGTACTCTGATGAAACTGGTACTGCCGCTAACTGGGTTCGGAACAGTGACTTTCAAGCGGAGAGTTGTGGACGGGGGGATGGTTTCGTGTGAGTTCGGTGCTCAGGGATCACCGTCTTTAGTGTGTACCTAACGCCTAACGCGTCGATATCATCTTTCCAAGCCAAGCTTAATGCTCTGGAGGGCGCTGTCTCGAACGCAGAGGGTAAAGTGCTCATTGGGGGCGACTTCAATGCTAAAGCAATCGAATGGGGCATGCCTCAGACGGATCCGCGGGGAAAACGAATCCTGGAAATGGCGGCCAGGACGGCCCTTGTCGTACTTAACTCCGGAAATACGCCGTCTTTCCGCCGTATTGGCTGTGAGGGAACCATACCGGACGTGATATTCGCCTCGGAGTCCTTAGTACGGAGGATACACAACTGGAAAGTATTAGAGGACTACTCAGCCAGTGATCACCAGTGCATTCTGCTTGAGATAAGTGATGCTATCTCCCGACGTCCGTGCTCTCGGCCTTCTACAACTGGATGGAACATCGAAAGAATGGACGTCGAGAGGTTCGTCAAGGTTCTCACAGCAGGTGAACCGTTGCAGGGAGCTCCGGAGGGGACGGAAGAACTGGCAGCTCAAGACGTGGTGAACTCTACTATGAGCATAATCACGACTGCTTGCTGCGCTTCTATGCCCCGTCGAAGACCCCAGTGTACTGGTGGTCTACTGAAATCGCTGAAAAGCGGAGGGAGTGTCACAAGCTTCGGCGTGAGGCTCAACGGGTGCGGAACCGTGACAAGGCATGCAACCAGGTGGCAGCATGTAAGTCGGCCAGGAAATGCCTTCGCAAACTGATCAACAGAAGCAAGGCTCGCTGCTGGCAAGACCTACTGCACAATGTGAACAAGGATCCGTGGGGCCTTGGTTACAAGCTGGTCAGGGGGAAACTTGGTGCCCTACGGAAGCCTTGTATACGTGACGCAGAAAAGATGGACGCGATAGTGCGGGGACTCTTCTTCGCCCATCCCGTCCGTGTTGACGCTGTGCATGATGAAACAGCAGGCAGTCCTCTCCCTGAAAGCGAGGAAGGCTCCAGGTCCAGATGGTGTTCCAGCTGAGGTGTTGAGGCTCGTCTATCACCATTGTCCTGACTTGCTGCTCAGCACATTCAATGCTTGCCTACGGGACGGGGTTTTCCCGGTACGATGGAAGATGGCGAGGCTCCATCGTACCGGGCAAGGGGAAGGGAAATCCCGAATCGCCGTCTGCATACCGCTAGACACGGCTGGGAAAGTGCTAGAGAAATTCATCAAGGGAAGACTCACTGACGCGATTCGTGCTGCTGGGGACCTATCTCCTCGGCAGTACGGCTTTAGAGCAGGACGTTCTACCATTGATGCGATTGCAGAGGTGGTGAACGCGGTCCAAAAGACAGAGGCATATAGTCAAACCAAGCGACGGATCGTCCTGTTGGTGACACTCGACGTCAGGAATTCCTTCAACTCCGCTAGATGGGAAAACTCTTTTCAGGTTCCAGAATATCTAATGCAGCTTTTGAGGAACTACCTAAAGGACCGAAGCCTGCTCTACGACACGACACAGGACTAACGAAGGATGGAAATTACATCGGGTGTTGCCCAGGGATCTATCCTTGGTCCGGACCTGTGGAACGTGTCTTACGACGGGCTACTGAGACTTGAGATGCCAGATGAGTCGTGCTTGGTCGGCTGTGCGGATGATGTTGCGGCTCTGGTCGCGGGACGCACCGTTGAACAAGCGCAACTTAGGCTAGGTATGCTAATGCGCCGAGCGAGGGACTGGATGACTACTCGCGGGCTTAGTTTAGCACTGGAGAAAACCGAAGTGGCCATCTTGACAAAAAAGCGAATCCCTAGAGTAAGGATGATCAGTATTGGAGATATACAAATTGAATCAAAGCCAGCGGTGAAGTACCTGGGGCTACTGATCGACTCGAAGATGAGTTTCTCTGAGCAAATCAGGGCAACGGCTGAGAAGGCTGCTTCGGGAATATCGGCCCTGAGTCGACTTATGGCCAACGTAGGGGGACCCAGCCCATCAAGAAGACGGGTCTTGATGAGTGCTGTAGGGTCAGTGTTACTGTATGGAGCAGAGGTATGGGGCGACGCTCTCAGCAAGGAGGTATACCGAAAACGATTGGCACATGTACAGAGAAGAGGAGCACTGAGAATTGCATCTTCGTATCCAAAAGTCTCCGACTCGGCTGTGAGAGTGATTGCAGGCGTGATACCTGTCGCCCTCCTTGCTAGAGAGCGCTGCGCTAGGATGCGAGGGAGATGGTTGTCCACGAGGAGAGACAACGCTCGCTCAACGATTGGCAGCTTGAAGGCGCCCCACGGCGTAACAAAACGAGACCTGGCCCGAAGTAATGTGTCAAACGGTTCCAGGCTAGGTTCTCAGATTGACAGGGGAGGTGTTTAGTGGGTAGTCCAAAGGTATCCTCCATGGGAGTCCCACACTGCCAGACTCGGCGGGCGTAAATGCCTTCACCTCCCTACCACAAAAAAAAGTATCAAAGCGTTTGTAGTAATCGGGCAGTCGGAAAACTACCCGAAAACCATCATCATGCTGATCCAATTTTAATCGTAAATTCAAAAAAATAATTATTTGAATTTACGATTGAAATTCGGATACATCAACCCTTTCGTAACGTATCTTACCACATTGCATTGTTCCGCAATGCAAACTACAGCTGATGGATGAGTGAGCTCGGCAAGTAACCACCGTTGCGACAGACAGAGAGGAGTCTGGTGTGAACTTGAGATTGGTTGGGACCTGATCCCGTACCGGAGGAGAACGATCAGGTGCTTGTTGAAAAGCTAGTCGCCGTGCTATATATAATTAAATGTGTTTCGTGATGATTTTGTAAATAATTTATCACCAAGTGATGAAGACTGAAATGATTTGTGATTAGCTTAACTTGGATCAAAATCGATTATATGAAAACGGCAGATGTATTTTAAATGTGATAATTATTGCCATTTGTTCGATTGATGAAAAGTGAAAAAGCTCAAGAAGCTTAGTGAAAATCTAATTAAATTGTCGAGAATTGAGTTATATTGAAGAAGATCAAAATTGTAACGAAATAGTTCTGATATTTTCCGCGAGATCCGCAACAGATTCAAGTGTATGTTGTGGGCACGTAAAAGTGCTAACGCAAGTTTGAAAGAAGAAAAAGAAAACTGTTAATTGCTCAAAAGAGGATGTTTTTATTCTGAGATGCGTGAAAATACAGTTAAATCCCATGCTAGATTGTTCGCTTGAGACCTGAAGACCCATCTAGGAGCACTCATCGAGGAGGTTGGGTAAATACCCATTTTTTCTTTTATTGACTTAAATTATATTCTTCATAAATGGTCGAGGTTGTTATTCTCCTTCCCGAACTGCTGTAGTTGGGTATCGTTTATCTGATATGTGCGTATATGAAAGGAAAATACTACATACAACTATGCAACATGTTAAATGGAGTACCCTATATATTTTTTGTCTCTTCTTTGTTGATCAAATTCCTTTTGAAATTCTACGATCATTGAATACATTTTAATTTTATCACGCGGAATGAAATTTCGTTTGATAGTGAAATGATATATTTTTTCCGATGGAGTGCAAAAAAAATTACATAATAATGTTTGTTAATTAAACTATAAACTAGGTCTTATAATTTCATTTTAAAACCTGACCGGGTACGGGACCTGCCACGTCGGCTGGCCCCTCTACTCGTGAGCTAGCCATTAGGTGAGCTGACACCCGAGCGTAGCGGTGGTAGAGTGGCCTTCCACTCATGTGCACATCACATAAGACTATAACATGAATTTGCAACTTTTATGGTTTCCATTTGAGGGAAGAATTCATGCAAACAACGTTTGTATGAGTTTTTCATTCAAATGAAAAACATCTGGCCATGTCTATAATGGATCTTGATCCGGACCTTCGGGTGCGAGGAGGTATCGCTTCCACTTGGATGCTTCACTCTTATTTGGGGGCCATAAGCAGCCTCGGTAAAGACGAAAGACTCCCAAGTCTCGTCTATTCTCGCCAGGCCCAGCTTGCTGTTTGCTTTGGCAATTTTCTCCCTTAGTATGTTACCTCGGCCTCGGCACCTGTCGATCTGCATTTTATCTGTTAATTCGTGAATGCGAATTTTTTTCTTATTGGGCTCTTGTGCTGGGGAAAAGAGCCCACCACACGACACCGCCATACAAGCCTGCCAGCACATTCACGCATCCTCAGACAAGCCCAATCTCGGCGAACAACACCATCCTCTCTCGCTGATGCAGCAGATCATCGCTGTAGTCCTTCACGCACATTTTTTTGTCCACTACACTTTAACTGCACGCTGCGAAGCGAGTCATGTCTTCATCACTGGGCACTGGTAGTGGTAATCCGGGCTGTGCGGCGGATGATTAAAAACCTCTAAGGCTGTGTTTTTTGCGATCTCCCGTTAAGATTTTCGGAACGCTCCTGGCACAAAATTTTTGGTAACTAAGTTCAAGTCGTACGTTAATGATTTTAAGGCAGTAAATTAACAGTTGTGTGAGATTTGTATAAAAGCGAAATTCTTGGAAATTCGGCTGATAAACAAACACGCCCCGACCAAAGAAAAGATGACAAAACGAAGGAAAAGTTCCAAAACCACCTAAAAAGACGATTTGACTCATTGCCTACAAGCGATACAAAAATAATTCTGGGTGATTTTAACGCTAAAGTTGGCAGTGAACTATCTGATCGGGGAACGACTGAAGGATATAGACTCTACCATGAAACAAATAACAATGGCCAGTGCCTGATTGACATTGTATCATTTGTACATCAACGCATGCATAAAATGTCCAACATAAAAACCAAATTGACCATTTTCAGATACAACAAAGATGAGCCTTCAGCATAGTAAATGTCCGTACATTCCGAGGAGTCAATTGTAACTCGGATCATAACTTGATCAAATCAACCCATTCATGTCCTATATCAAAGTTTCATTCGGCGAAGATCAGTCCTCGACAGGAATTCAACAGTGAAAGACTCCAAATAGTGTCTGTGGTAACAAAAAATTTCACGTAGACGCTCGACAATCAGCTGGCTTTCATCTTGTCAGCTACTTTGCTGAAAACAAGCAACAAACTATGGGTAGAAGTGAAAGTGGCTGCCATGGCAGAACAGATGATAAGACATCAACCTCAGTGCAAAAGAAATTATTAGTTCGACGATGAAAAAAGTAAGAAGAGAGCATATTATGAAAATCTCTGAAGAGTCACGAATAAGATCATTAGAATTAAGGAAAGAAAATGCATGACAACCAATTGAGAAGCATCGATGTTAGTTTAGCGAGCAAAAACACAAGACAAGCATAGAAATTAGTGAAAAGTATGAATCGAGATTATCACTCCAAGACCATGCTATGCCGGATGACCTCTGCATCATCATCGCGGAGGATGAAAACATCATTCAGAAAAGATCAGCATCATATTTCAAGAACCTCCTTGATCCACCGTACAGCCCCAGAATATCAGAACCTTTATATATTCCCGGAGAGCTTCTATTGGGCCTACCTATTCTGGATGAAGTTTGTTCCACTATCAAGGCTCAAAAGATTAATAAAGAATGGGCATCGATGAGATTTCAGTCGAGCTCATTAAATATGGTGGCAGCGGTGTTCTGGCTGACCCCATTGCTATTAAAATTGGCTCTGGAATATGTCACAAGAAAGTTACCTGTTGATACAAGAGGTGCGTTGCTATACAAGCTGAGTTAAATAGTATGTAGATGACTTCAACATTTTGCTGCAGTTGAACCTCAACCGTGAAGCAAAATTAGTAGGGCTACAAATCTATGAAAATATAACAAAATTCATAATGCAGTCAAGAAAAAATACCTCAAATACCCAAAGTATCATATTTGGTGAATAGAACATGAAAAATGTGATCAGTTTTGTGTATTTAGCCACAGAAACAGCAAGAATCGGTAGTGAAAAAGATTAATATGCTGAAGGATTTTTTTTTTCAATTTTGACGATCTTGAAGATCTGCTGCATTCATAGAAAACAAAGTTCCTATTATACAAATCATATCTCGCTGGGTAAGCCCAAGGTACTTGGTTCAAGTTCCGCTGGTGACAATGTGATTCGTTTCGAGTAATTCTTTGGATGGACTATAAGCCCACTCAGTTATGTTCCATACTGGTTTAAAATTTTCATTGATTTATTCACTATACAAGGCCCAATTTAAATTTAAATACATAACAAATAGAATTAAAAACAAACGTATAAAGCACACAAAAATATTGTCTATGTTGTTGAGGAATTGAGGAGTTGTAATATTTTGGACTTGAAACAGAACCTGGAAGTGGTTGGGGAATAATGCCCGCTAAACTTATTGAAGATTTTACAGCAACTGTTAACCGGCTCATTGTCTGCATAATTGGTGTGGTGCGTACTCGTGGTTAACATGGAAATATGTCTAGTGACTCTAACAGGATCGTGAAAGTGAATCTTGTTCGACAAAAATGGAACTTGAATATTACACTTTAAGATATTGAAAGGTAGACATGCAAACAAAGCGACTCTTCTGGAAGCGAGTGATGTCAGGTTTAATGTTTGAAGTCCATTCCCATAAGATGGTGGATTACGAAAAGAAGTCGGATCGTACAAAGATCTTAAGGCAAAAATTAAAAATTGTCTTTGCACAGACTCAAGTCTGTGGCTATGGATTTCGTATATAGGGTCTCAGATTATGCACCCGTATTCGAGAATAGCACTGGCAAGCGAGGTGAACAATGATTTTGCTGCCCAACTATTCATAAATTGTTTCGCTTTCCATGTAATAAAACTTAGCAGCTTGTTTGCTTTTCACAGTGGTTCATCATAGTGAAGGTTGATCTGAGTTTGGAGTCTAAGACTACGTCAAGGTCTACAACTTTTTCAACTCTTCTTAGCTGTGTGTTATTAGTTTCATAGTTATATATGATGACATTCTTTTTTCTTGGAAAGCTTATTACGAGACATATTTCCAAATCAAATTCAAGGTGATTCACATCGCACCATTGGTGAATGGTGGTTGATTTGAACTGGAGAAAAGATACATCAGTTAAAGATTGTATTCTGTGATACAGTTTTAGGTCGCCGGCATAAAAAAGGTGCGGAATATCAAACAATGCTTTTGAAGGATCTGAGATGAAAATGTTGAATAGAAGTGGACCGAGATGACTGCATTAGTGGACCGGGATGACTGCATAAATCAGAACATAGTAATCAGGGAGGACGTAGATACGGCCAAAGCACTGTAGTGACCGTTTCATCTTCCTGAGTGCTGACATTCGTTCAGATAATGAGATATTGAAACTGTTTCTAAACGAATGCTCAAAAAGGACATTGGTGCTAAAGTGTAAAAAAGGTGTACAAGTCTTTCACGAGACCTATGCTATGCTATGGGTGTGAAACATGGTCCCTAATCCAAGCACCTGCAAACATATTGAACGCCTTTGAAAGACGGATCATGGGGCCAATTATTAAAGTGAAGCTAGATGGGGACCAATGGTGAATTCGATACAACAATGAGCAGTTTGAAACTTTTGTCTAGCTAAAAATGTCAACGATTGTTATACTGTAGAAGCTGCAATCAGGTGACCACATAAATTGTAGGGAAGAACAACGGATATCCAAAAAGGTATTCGTTGAGAGAACTGAAGGGTGAAGATCAGTGAGGAAACTGAGGAAACCCTGGTCTGACTCAGTTAACCAAAACTGTTCATCGCTGCTTGAATTTCGATATTGGCGGAAGCGGTCAATGGATGGAGTCAGTTGGAGGCACTATTTGTCGAAATGAAGAGCCCGAGAGGCCACTTTCACTTCTTTGATTGACGAAAATTTCCCAAAGAAAATTTAAACCGTCATCTCAAAGATCGAAGACGTGAAGTCTAGAGACGCATCAACAAATTTTGTCTCTTCAGGCCTACGAATTTGGATGCTCCTAGTCTATTTCGAGTTGGCTGCTTATCGGCCGGCTAGTTTGGAGAGGAGTTCCCGTAGCGAGTCGCCCTCTACTGTGTTTTAAAATATATTTTTTCAGCCACCGTTCAAATGCCTTTAAAAAAAAACACGTCAAACATCTTCTTCTATAATCTAACATTACTCTACTGCTAGTATTCAACAGTTCAACCCTTCAAAAATATCAAATCAAAAAAAAATCAGACGGCGCACTACCGAATGCAGACTGAAGCGGTACCCAAAAAAAACAACCCGAAGCCAAAAACGAAATATCCTACGCTAGCACAATTGACAAGTCAAAACAATGGCATCGTCGTCGCACCGAGCTAACTGATTTTCGCGGATTTATAATATCACCTCCCTCTTTACCGCCTACCTACCTTCTATTTTCATTTTCTTCTCAAAAACTAACTACTGGAAAAGAAGGAGTTTTTATACTTAATAATTATTAACGAAAAAAAATCGGATCAACAAAGTTGACGATTGTGACTTTTTTTGGTCCAGAAACCAATTTGTCGACATGTGAAAATTGTTGACGTGTGGGTGGAGTTGCATCAGTATTCCTTAAAGTAGTGGGACGAAGACACAAAAATCTATATTATAGAATCTTTTGACTGTAATTGTATTAGGATCAACAAAGAAAGAAACGAAAAAACGACTCCTAAGGACACCGAAGTCAAAATATATTAGTTAAATAAGAAAAATTCGTCAAAGACATGTACCACCTAAAAGAAACAAACCGGCAAAATTATTTTAGAATTCAATTAACATTAGATTTGGTACATGTATTTAATGATAGTTTGAGCTTTAACTACCCACATACTCGTACTTATGTTTCCTAGAGAAAATAATTTCATTGATAAACGGAAGTAGATTATGCTTTGACAGGATCATATAAGCTCTGGAGTTGATCAGCTGGTTGCTTTTGCTGCAACTAAACTGGGCAAAACAAGGTGATAAATAGAAAATGACACTACCGCTTTGACCAGCTGTAATACATCTCAAGGCTCGGGAATCACGCATTGAGGAAATAGCGATACGCAAGCGTTTCTTTTTGCATCCTCATCCTTGTCTCACCTAGATATCGCATTTGGACCACTCGTTCCCACCATTGACCGATGCAGCAGTTTAAGTGAGCGAAGAAGTAATAGCACAAAATGCATTGACACGGTAAAGATAATAAAAACCTCTCCATCTGATCCATCAGATAGCCCGCCATTGTTTGAAGCAGGTTTACCCCAAACTCCATCCCTATCACCAGCAACTCCTCCTCTATTGCCAATAGTCTCAAATGCTGCAAGTTCGCTGCTGCTGTCCACTTCCTACCCAAATGTATCTCAAACGTAGCCCAATGCTTTGAAACATTGAGTAATTAAATAATACTGGAGTGGACAACCACGTGAGAATATGGTTGCAACAACCCCTGCGACCACTTTTCCTACTGCTACGCTCTTGTTTGCAACCTTAGAGAGAGCCAAATTGCACAAGCAAACATGGCTGCTGCTCAATGTAAACAAATTTTCATACAATACCAAAAATTTGCTTTCTATTTGAAAAGCCTTCAGCATTGTATGAAAAACATGCAAAACATTAATATAATAACTACTCACTTGTGAAAGGAAACACGTACAGTTCCTTTTCCACTATGATTTTTTCACGAAGGCACTACACATTTCATTTTGAAATTCTAAGTTAATTACACAGTGTCACACGTTAAAGTAACTTGAATCACAAACTCCAATCGAATGTTTAAACACTTGGAGCGAATTTAGATCGCGAACACTTTCCACAGTTTTAATATCGGATAAAATTCGCGACGAAACTTGCAAATTGGCCAATTTGGCGTCCAATTTGCATCAGTCAACTTGACAGTCTGTTCACACCTAGTCAGCTTTTGGAACAAGAAAGTGACCAGCAAGAGGCAGACGGGGAGGAAATGACAGACTGTTCACTTGGAAGAGAACAGAAACCGGTCGCATGCTTTCTCATGCATTTTATATGAGCTTAGCCCATCCAGTTCTTATTAATCTTAGCTTTGAAAACTCTGCTCAGGTAACAGTGCTAATCATCTGAGAAGCACTTTAAAAGAATCCGAGAGGGAACATGCAATACGGCTAAGATGACTTTGGATATGGGGGTTTCACGACGTCGAGCTCATAAGCTGTCATTAGTGCAACGTTTGCCATTATTTGTTTTAATGTGCTATAGAGTTTACGTTCAGAGATTGCAGAATTTAATCCGAAACTTGGCGATTTATTTAACCGAAACAAAACAATACTCCACACAAAATATGCTTCAATTTCAATATCCATTTTTTGAACAACGAGTTTCCTCATTTAAGCTCGTTCTGTGATGAAATTGCGCAGGTTTTCCGGGTATTCTACTCTGTTTGAAACTTAAATACCAACTGAGTACAAAGCATATAAGTTCATTCACATACTTTTATGAATTTATGGCAAGAGCATCACATCAGAGATTAAATTAAGCGTTCTTTAACCTTAAAGTTAAAAATTTGAATAGAGCGTTCTCACTCAAAATAGCTGCTATTGAGCTCAATTCCCTATATTCCTTCAATTCTTTGATGACCCGCTACGAATTATCACTCATCTAAACAGGAGATAAATTTAGTTGAGCGAATTAAGCCGCAAATGGGACGGTGAAAAAAAATACTTTAAGAGGAAAAACTAAATTATAAAATTATTTCCAACGCAAAATGTTGGCTAATATGTATAAATTAAATGAAAATAATTAGGCCCTTTAGTCAGCAACACATTATTCATGTTTATGTTATTCTAAATATGAATGGAAGCATAGCGTTTAGTAACTAAAGAAGAAAAATGATTATTGAAAAGAAGAAAATTGAATTGTTAAGAGAAAAACTATCGGTCCTTTTACTCCGTCTTTGAATGGGCTTGCGACCCGCATCGATGGCTGGCTCCTCCACCATTGGCCAGCCACCGGGATGTAGCTCCTTCTTTTCGAGTTCACAGAGGCTCATGTTGGGATGAATGGTTCTAGGACTCGAACCAGTTCCTGGAGATCAAAGATCAGGCTGGGAGAATGCGTGGGGGCATCACTTTCAACAATATATCCCACTCTTTTTGTGGCTCGTAAGTGAACCAAAACTGGTAAGGCTACAAATCAATGAGAACAACACAAACCTCGTGATGCAGTCGAGGAAAAATACCTCAAACACCCAAAATATCACCCTGTGCAAATACAATATCGAAAATGCGAATTTGTATCTTTAGGCACCATAATATCGAGAACTGGTAATGAAAGAGACGAAATACGCAGAAGAATACAGCTCACAAATAAAATATTTCATTCAGTTTTGACGATCTTGAAGACCAGGTGTATACACAGGAAAACAAAGCTCCAACTATACAAATCTTTGATAAGATCTGTGCTATGCTATGGGTGTGAAACATGGAACCTAACCCAAGGATCCGCGAACATATTGAACACCTTTGAGCGACGTGTCCTGAGGCGAATAATCGGAGCGAGGCTGGATAGGGACCAATAGTAAATAGATACAAACATGAGCTGGATGATATTTTACAACGAGCCTGAAGTCTCAACGACCCTAAGACTGCGGAAGCTGTATTAGGCTGGCCACAGGAATCGTATAGACGAAGAATGGATATCCAAGAAGACATTTGCCGGGTGAGCTGAAGGCCGCAGACCAGTGCGGAAACTGAGGAAACGCTGTTCTGACTCGGTCGACGAAAAAAGTTCATCACACTAGAGGACACGGTCAGCTGGGTGTTGTTCACCATGTGATTCACTTTTTATTTAGCATACTGTATATATTATATATAATTTTCTTTATTGGGATGTATGCGATACAGAGGTCTTATAATATAGTAGGTGTTCTGACAAAGTCATTTCACCATAGTTTGAACATTACTTAAAACTACGTGTAGTATCGTATTTCTATGTGAATATTCTGATTAGTTAGAAGCAAATTTGGGCAAAAACCTCTGCTGAGTTTATTATTAGTTTAACATGACTATCTACTTATAACTAGTTAAAATATATGAGGCTAGGCTACGACCAAAGAGATAGGTGGGGGCAACTGCTAGTTTTGAGTTTGCTATGGCACGAATTAGTGGATTGGGCAAGTCGTTTGCTTTCGAGATTAATTTATCGGGGCGCCAGCAAGGCTGTGTAGTTTTTCAGAAGAAAAGTAAAACGGTTTATTAAGCACCATTTTCAGGTATCTATTTTGCGTGATCTGAAGCTTTGTCACTAGAAATTAAGCACATTGGATCCAGGTAGGTGAGCCATATAGGATGATCGGTTGGATTGCCATTTTGACGATGAAGACTTTGTTCCTGGCGTTGAGACGCCAATTACGATTAAGAAGAGGCTATAGCGAGAACATGGCCTTAAATCTTTTGGAGCTAATATGCTCAGTATGACTTCTGAAGGTTAGTTTCTTGTCGAACGTAAGCTCAAGATAATTGAGATCCTCACTCCAGGGAATAGTTTGCCCTAAAAAATTTATTGTTCGTTTGGGTAGGTGAGTAGGCTTACGCTTCCTGTTGAAGAATATTGACTTCGTTTTTGCAATATTAATTTTAATCTTCCATCTATGGTAGTATTGATATGTAAGTTCTAACGCCGTTTCAAGGGTGGTAATAGTGGAATTTGGAACCGCGCCTATGCTGTATATGCAAATGTCGTCTGCGAAAACTGCAACTTGGCAGTTTGGTGAGGATTGAGAAGTCAGACGTTTAGAGGTTATATAGTGATGGGCTTAGGCAGGACCGTTGCGGAACACCAGCAGTAATATTTTTCAATGGGGAAGTGCTTTCCCCTACTTTGACCCGGAAATTCTTATCAGTTAAAAATGCTTGTCAAAGGTTCAAAAAGTCTGGGGGTGTGTTATACTTCTGAAGTTTATAAACAAGAGCATCATGCCAGACTGTCTCGAAGGCTTTTTCTATGTCCAGCATCACCAAACCTACAGACAATTTATTGTACATTGCTGCTTTGACATCCTTCGTAACACGGAAAAGCTGATTCTCTGTCGAATATCTGAAGCCGAATTGGAAATCAGGTACGATATTGTTGTGAACCATTAAATCACTTAATCTTTTGAGGATTTCTCTTTCAAAGAGTTAGCAACTTTAATTAGCAATCAGGCTGGTAATAAAGTATAAAGTATTCAGCTTGACATCGTGACAAATTAACACAAACATTCACTGGTAAACCGTCACAATTTAATTTATAACCATTCCAAATATAAACATTTCCCTGGCACATGTTCTTCGCCATCGAGTCGCCAAACGAAAATATCCAATAAATCTCAACATAGAGCTTTTCACTTTCGAAAATCACATTCGAAATTATAAACAATCAATAATATTATCAATTTCTATGCAAACTTATGCTAATATCTTTAGTTTCTATTGTAAAATATGACATGCAACCCAAACTAAATATAAATATAAATTTTCTTTTAGATTGTAATATGTTAAAAGTTAAATTTTAAACTTCATCATGGATCGTTAATTATGCAAGAAAAAACTGTTCACCTTTGTTTTCCGTTAGATCACACGTGAGACACAGAATATGCTTGAAGTCGACAAACTGTATGTTTGCATTTATAATCGGATTTTTATGAAGATTTGATAGTTGAGATGCAATATAACTGCATAGCAGTGGGATTAGAACATTGACACGTACAAGTTTTTGAACACATGAAGAGAGAAGAATTCGTCTTAGAAAACGCTGGCGGGAGTTTGAGATACTTTGGCATGAACTGGTTAGATGTGCAGAGTTCTTATCAATAATTTCCTTTTGTTTAGGTTTTTAATGGTGTTTTTGTTGGGAATATCAAACGTTTGGATAATTTATTCGGATACTGTAATTATCAATCCGCAATAGAAATTATGGAAAGACAAAACCATCTTTGACCTCGTCACTCGATCGATCCGTCGTAACATTGTAGCGACCGATAAACCTGAATATTTTTGTATCTCATATTCCGAAATTTATGATAGTCCATCTAACCCACTCGGCAGGGTCATAACTCATTGCTGACGACACTTATTGGCCCCTGCATCGTATCCCAGCATACACCTTCGATAAAAATCTACACAATGTAAATGATACATGTCGCGATCGCGATCCAGCCTACGACGCGACCCAGCATCGGTATCAGATCGTATATCGCTGTTTTGGGTGTGTGACAAGTCATAAATGTATGGTTTTTATTAAAAATTTCTCACACGTTTTTCAATAAAAACTAAATCAACTAATTAACGCTAATTAACATTTCCACTTTGGTCACGACGTGATCATTCTCTAAATGCTCAGATAAAATCGTTTCCGAGTGCGAGATGAGATGAGGCTGTAAAACATATTACGATGGAAGTACGCGGAATCAGTGTATGGACCAGAGATTGTTAGGCCAGGTGTGTGCCAGCCAACCATGGGTGATGATAAATTCTCCATGCAACTGCTTCAACACGAATTCGTGGCCAGATAAGAAGCTCAACGGTACGATCGTTTCCGTGGAATTCGTGAAGATTAGCGGCACAGAAACTATCGTTTGCCGTGCTAGGACTTATTAAGATGTTATTGATATGCAGGCATGCAACTTGGAAAATATTCATTTGCTACGTTCGAACCTGTTATTTTCGAGGAAGACATGTTGACAAATTGCTTATGTGGTCTTGCATATTTTAGACAGTGATCTTGGCCCGAAGATACTATCGATATGGGAGAACGAGAGGTTCCGCAGTTTTAAAATATGTTTCCAATTAACACGAACCACATCAGCAACAAATCCGTTTATTATCTTCTTGGTATTTATGCGCGATACCGGATATGATTGAACAAATCTTCAAAAGCCATCAGCAAATTTTGTAAAGCTTCGTCAAATCGTTCAGTCGATTCGTTTACCGTAAATTGCACAAGAAATCTTCAATGACTACCTCAGTACATGAAATACGTGTTCGAGGAATAATTTATCAATTTTCTCGTAATTTCAGCAACACGCGCTCTACACGATTTTAAATCGCAGTGTCGCGAAGGCATCAAGCCGCCCATTAAAATACGCAAATCAGGGTGCACAAACACGAGATGTAAACTATCGGCACCACCTGTAAAACACGCAAGAACAAAATAAATCACCCATGGCGACTCTTTTATGGATCATACCAAATCGCGGAACGTGTTTTGCCATACGAAACTTGAAAATGATAACACCTCAGACGCTAGCACTGGTCACGGCACTGATGATCTTCCTTTTGCAGATTTGGTTGATCAAGCAAGATGCCTGGGGTGCGGTGTGTTACCTTGAGATCCATATGAAGGTATTACAGTCAATATTTAACAGGCTTACGACTTATGAAGAGTTAATTGTTATGTAGAATTTTTAGGTATTGACATGGTAATTGGACCAAATTATATTTGTATTTTAATTAGGCTTATACATGGAATCTATAACTGATATTACATTTAATCAAAATGCTTCTGAAGAAATGTCGTCAAAGTAAATGCAGTCTTTACTACTGAATTTGCATTACAAGAACAAACATAGCATCATCAATGCGCCAACAACCCATCCGTGGTAAATTACGGAAAGTTTCCTGGAACCACATACGACCCTTAACGTGGTCGTTTACTATTTCACGATGTTTGCATGACAAAGCACATCAAACAGAATTAGTAACGATTCGCTAATAAATATTACGAGCCTCGTAGCACTCCTGATGTAGGTTACTAAGTCAGACAAACAACAGAACTACACAGGATGTAACTACTTTGTCTAGTGTTAGCATACATGGAAGAATAATCAATAAAAAATTATATCACATGTTTCTCCCTATACACATAGAACCCACTCATGCATACATTTTAACCCCATCATAGACGGCTTATCATAATCAACCGCATCAATTGTTGGGTCCTATCTCAATAATGTTTAATTTGATTTTGATCTTTTCACATGTTTGTTTTGATCTGTTTACAAATTGGTTTGACGCAATATGCGAGATAAGTAGCAAGACGAAATGATCCCCCTTTTGATATAACAATTGAGCATGTCTGCTCAACTTTGTCAATATTATATTTTGTGGTTAAGATTTTCAGTAGCTCTCATCTTTTTTGAAGATCTTAATTGATTTTGATCTTTACGCTGCACTGAGCACCCCCTGAAATTGATGCAAAGAAAGGATTTATAAATCGGTTAACAAATTAATTGAAGGATGATGTGCATACAAATTTAATGCACAGCTGCTTGAGATGTTCTTGAATTGAAATCTGTTATCATTTTGTGACAATATCATATGCGCATATGGTTGAGCGTATGTGAACTGCTGCGCTGTGATATTAACTGATGTTGGCTAAGAGAATCTTATAAGATTTTCATTCAAATGAACATTTTAATGATCACTCGATTTAAGAACCATATTTTTGAAAAAAATACTTTTGGGGTTACTTGTCATGCTAATGCATCGAACTCTTTCGTTTTCATTTTAGTTTTGGTGACTTCTATAGCAAAGTCATGGTTATATTTTTTGTCGCTTTTTTTATGTGTCTGGATATATCTTTTAAATGGAGATGGGAAGAGAAGTGCTGTTTTCACCACAGAATTGTGGTTTCTTTCCATTAAGTCCCATTTGAAGGACATGGTAATCGGACAATAGTAAAGGACAATTTCCGGTAAAACGGAAAATTTCCAAATTTTTCGTTAATTTATCAATATAGCATGTATGGTTTTACATCCTTTAGGCAGAGCATATGTACTAACAAGCAATTTCACATAGAACAAATTTCCCGTCTAATGGTATTCAACCCTAAAAACGCATTTGAGTATGTGTTGAAGCGAGTCCTTAATTGTGTTGGTTTAAAATAGAGCAAATTAAGTTTTGCTCTCAAAATGTTGGAAAGAAATAGCAACAGAAAATTGTGAAATTTGCTAGGAAAGAAAGAAATGCAAAATAATAGTTCTCAAATTTAAGCATGCTCTGGCTTAATGAACCTTTCATTGGTCATGTAAGTCAGATCTGACTTGACGAACATGATTGCGGCTGTCATCACGACAAGCGACAAAACGTAAACAGAAGATCGCTTGCATGTCAAAATTATATTATTTCTAAATTGTCGCGTTCCCTTTTCTCAAATTGTGTTCACATTTGTCTGCGAAAATGTTAAGTCCGTACAATGGGCGCAGTCATCCCCATGAAAACGATAAATCTTTTGTTATCCGTCCACTAGAGCACATGGCATCAAGTTTGTGTTAATTGGTGAAAGTGCTTTTAATTTTGTATCCATAATTTCACTAAAAATTTGAATTTATAGAATTTTATAGTGCTTGAGGCTTATGAATTTGCCTGTAGTGATTGTAATGAATTATGCGACGCCGCTGGTGACCACTACCAACACACTTTGCTGCTAGGTGGCTTGTCATTTTACGTTGGTTGCGACCAGTGCACATCCCACGTCTATTTTATCGTGGGATGCCAACAGAATTTTGACAGCCACGTGGTAGCAGGTGTGTGGGTAGCGAGTCACCATCGAGAGGAATTGCTTTTATTGCAGCGGGATTTTTGTGTGCAAATTCTACTGTGAGTTTTGTGGATAAAGTGAAGATTCTGTGGTACAACCTAAACCCAAACGTAAACATTTCAGGTAAATATGCTTTTGGACGAGGGTAACTGGTGATGTAACGTAGTTCTTAATTCTCGCTAGGCCGATAAAATCAGTGCGCCGCTAATGCTTAGCCATTTTGCAAGTGGTCGTGTATAAAAAGACGATAAATGTGTGATGCTTTCGCCAATCCATCATCTGAAACTCATACGCTCGACACATGTCGGCCACGATTGCAATGAGGATTCACCCCTAGAGTGTCTCAAGTCAGCATTGACGATTCGTTATGCAAGCACTGTCTTATTTATCCCAGGAATCGTGTTAAGGTTATGTGATTGAGAACAATCACGATGGAGCGAGCGTGAATGCTTACTAGCTTCTGCATGGTTGATCTTTGCCATGCTACCGGGGTAAGAGGACGCAATTTCGTAAAATGCTGGATTGCGCCTTGGGTTAGCATTGTAATGGTCGTAAAAGCATTCTGATGAAAACCATAGCCAAAAAGGTATGTTAAGTAGTAAAAGAAACAATATTTGGGAGACGTAGATTAACAAACTACCTATATCTAAACTAAGAAAACCCAATTCATTAAATTATAAAGTAGGATTAGATGAAAATGGAAGAAAACACATGCCCTAGGTGAAACTCCTTGCGAGTAGACTGTAAAACTAATTTATGAGCGTAAACGCAAAATAGCTACCCCAAAAAGTAAAGTAATAACAAAAAGCAACACCCCATAGATCATGTCGTGTCTAACTTATTAAAAAAAGATAAAATTAAATGGAAACAATTTATACGGAAAATATAATAAGGTGTATGAAAAAATCTAGACGTGAATTCTAATTGAAGTAAAACAAACATAACCTAAGAGAAAAAATGAAGCGAAAAGCGAAAGAATTGCATAGCTGAATTGCTAACTCTTCAGTTAATTAGTTTGGAAACGTAACTAGAAAGTAAAATAGTAAAAAATGCAGAGAATGAATGAGAGAGCAAGAATAGCAAAAATAGATTGTTAACCGTCATGAAAATCAGAGGTGTGAGGTAGCATGAAAAAGAAAAAGAACTTGCAACAAGAAAAGTCTTTGATCAGACTTGTAAAAAAATAGTTTGTGTAAAACTTTTCATATCCATTTTGAATCGCTCATTCATTTTCCTCGCTAACATCTTGTTTTCCTCTTATATGATTCGATTCTTTGTCGCCTCGGCAATCCGCTGGATGGAAAGGACACTAAACGTCCAGTTGTTCAAAAAGAAAAACTTTTATTCTCCTGTTGACTGTTTTTAAAACGATTCTATTTGTTCTATTTAATTATTTTGAATAATATCTTTTCCCTTTGATTTGTTATGGTTAATTTGAATGTCCAAGACTTTATATTTACATACTCAGAGCAATTTATTTATTGGATCATTGTACATAGAATGTGTTAGAGTCTGCACTACGAAGATTATATTATATATTGCTTTTGATTTGCCAAAGTAATACAAAAAAAAAATAATTCACTCACGCGAATTGAAACTACCTATATTGGTAATAAGCTTATTTTAATGCACGTTAAGTAGCCAATACCTTAGTTAATTATATAAATAAAATAAATTCTTTTCACTTGTAAGTTGGAGACGAGGCATGATATGAAAAAAAATCGAAAACGATAAAAATCCACATCAAATTTTGCCACACATTTTCAATTTCCATATACAAGTGGCAATGTAGTAATCGTAATTGAGGAAATTAAAAATAAGTAAAGAAAAAAAAAAATAAGAATTAACGTAAACAATGAATATGAAATAAATAATTTAAAATATTGGTAGATACGAATAAGAAAAAGAAAAACAATGAGAAATTGATATCCATAAAAAAAATATTTACATGATAAGTGAAAAGGATTAAATGATAATGATAAAATATGAAATGATTTTGCGACGAGAATATTTGCTATGTAAATGTGCAATGATATGTGATTTTTGCTTACTTTAATAACTATGCACATACAAGATTACATACAATATTATAAATAATTATATAAACATCTTAAATATATACATATATTTACAAAACATCGATAAGAAAAAAAAAGGAAAACTGTATGGCATAAGAAATCAAAATAGAAAATAACAAAATGAATTGCTAATTAAAAACACGACTTTCCTTTCCAGTGGTTCTGCTTTTCAGCGGGAAATGAGGTGCAGGGTAAGTATGCCGTCGCGAGGGTAGGGTTTGAGAAAATCCGCTGAGGTCGGTTTCGCGTTGCGCGTGGTACGCGGTACCTTAGTTGATTTTGATTTTTCTTTAACGTAGCTTTCGTCGGGTTGAGTTAACGTAGTATACTTTTTGGTACCGCGCCGGAAATTTGGGAACGCGAAGTAAAAATTAGATTTTGTTCTTTGATTGATAAATGAAGAAATACGGAGTAACGTAGAATAGGTTTCCTCTCCGTATGGTTTTGTTTTGTAACGCGTTTGAAAACGGGCGTGTATAGGTGGCTGAAATAAGTAAATGAGCGTAACCCATTCGGAGACCCGCGACCAAAATCCTCTCCGATCTAGCTGGCCGACAAGCAGCCACCGCGTGAATGGGTTGCGGTGCACGGATTGGTTGACCGGTTGGTACCATCCGTTGGCACTACTCTGACTTAACGTCTAGAACCGATGAGAGGTCGGTTCCGCGTTCGGATTTAGACGTAAAATCATTACATGATCTCCTAGTGTTTCTGAACCGACAATGTGGCAAGATAATAATTAGGGAGACGACGTGTGATTTAATAATTTCGGTCAAGTTTGGTGAAAGAATCGTGTTTATTGTGGCCATATGTGCGTTATCGAACAATTTGTCAAGAAAATTATGGATAAAGGAAATGATATTTTATCATACAAACATATAAAGTGCTGGTTCCAAGTCACCAGATTTTCCGGCACTTGAGAAAAGTGAAATTTTTTGCGCCGCGTGGCTTCCGTGGCCCCTTCTATGATTTACATGCACCATGTCGTCGCTTTTGGTTTGCATGTACCAATTTGTGCAAAATTTCCTGTTTTTGAGAAAATTATGGATAAAGATCCTTCTCTATACAAAGTTTGCAATTGGTGCGCCACGCTGTGCGCCACACAAGTTGCAAACTTTGTATACATAGAGAAGGATCTTTATCCTTAATTTAATCGAAAATAGAAAATTTTGCACAAATTTCTAGAACAAACACGATTTTTCACCATGGTTGATCGAAAGCCATCAAAATTACCCGCCGCCTCCCTTATCTTAGTCGTTCCCAAAATATTAGTATAAATGCTTGGGCAAATTCAGACCGCCTCTGTGTATGTCGGCATCGAAGCTCAAAATTAATTATGTATAATTTATTTATTAAAATTAGTACAAAAGCATCAAAACTGAATCAGGTTGAACTGCACGTTTGACATTAATCATGATGTTTCCTCTATTATGCGTTTCATATTAAAATTAATGAATCTGATAGACCTCAGTTTCCTCTCGGGCTTTCACCTCAAGCACTATGATATTGCTACTTAATAAATTAATTTTCAGACGGTTGAGAGTAAGCGTACTCCTTTCTGTAGTGTCCTATTAATATAATCAACTTAGGCACTATAGAAATGAATGCCTTTGCGTCAAGTATCATTTTAATAACATTTTACTTATCACTATTGATTTTGAAAGTTTTTCTTTTAGCAACTACGAGTATATTCAATGAAAGTAAATGAAACTAAGAAATGGATTCTTGGTTTCGTAAGTTATTATTATTATTATTATTATTATTATCTTCTTTACGAAATTTTAAATTGCATCATGTTCAGAAAGAATGCTTCTTTCAAGTTTGTGATTAGAAGGAATCCTTCCTTCCACTGAACGGAATTGTGTTGGGCAATCGGAGAAAATTATATTTAACGAGTTTTATGCCTTAGTAAATAAATTTATTTAAAATTTAATCGTTTATTAATTTCTAAATAATTGATTCTGACGTTTAAGCGTTTAACAAAGAAAACGTATCATATGTTCGCTTACCAGATGGTCAATTTCGTTGAGTAAGCAAATATTTCCATCTGACAACTATTTACATAAAAATTCTCTCTCTCGGGAACCTGTTCGTATAAGATTATCATTCCATGCATACATGCACAAATGCGTTTTTAACGAAAGAAATGATTCAGTGAAATATGCTGAAAGAAATTGTATATCCCTTTCATTCTTGTCTCATTTTCATTCATTATTAAGTCGCGTTTTATTTTCTTTCTATTATTTCGCATCCTTTTTCAATCAGAGAAACAGCTGGTGCATTTGCTTGTTAGTATATATGCTCTGCTTTAGGGTTCATCCTATTAGGGTACAATGATACGAATCCACACAGATACATAAACACAAGCATCCAAAGCCATCCACCATACTTGAAGTTTTCTATAAAACTTACACCATCAGCTGGCCCATGCAGTTCACAAGACAACCTTAAGCGGGTCCAGTCTCTCGACAACTGCAATCAGATGCAAACACATTTGTACAGTTTGAATTTGCAGCGTAATAACTTTGATGTATAACTTATACATGAGCTTGTTTGATTTTATGGAGCTGTCTGTCTTATTCACTGAGTGATACAGCATGATAAATATAGAGTTTATGTTATGTTAAACAAGTGAGAATTATATTGTTATTTGAATATTTAAATAATATTGATTAATAAGAACTGGTGAAACAATAGCTTTAAATGTTGTTTCTCTTTTCAGATGAGTTGCCGATCGTGGAAGGATATTGAATGCTGCAAGAATACTCCCACCATTGTGAGAACTTGCGAAAAAAATGTGAAAAAAAATTGGCTTCATCTATAAACAAAGCGAATCATCAAGAGGAAATGTTTCAGCTTTTAGCCAGACTCGATAAAGTTGACGAGAAGTGCAACAACATAATGGAAAGGCAACAAATAATTCAGAATGAGCAACATAAAATTCATAACGTGCCGCAGATTCCCTGTTCAATTGATACCTAGCCCAGTAGTCCACCACCGCCAAGTTTAAAAAGCCAAAAATACATCTACAACCTTGGAACCTTCTGCTCAGCTGAAGAATGGAAGAATCGTATTAAAAGTCTTGCGGATTTAAATCATAAGCCAAATTTAAACCAATGAAGAAGACGGTCTCCTTCTTTCTATCGATCTCCTAGATAGAAATTATTTTAATCTCATAAGCACCTTTTATAGTAACGATTTGCAACAAGTAGCTCCTATACTCAACCAAAATGGCAGATGGCTAGACCTTATTTTTTCTAACGCTTACGACAGGGTATAAGTCAGTTCAAGTGATGACAACGAGCATCTGCTTTCTAATTCAGTTCATCGCTCTGCTTTTACTGTTGAATTGTCCACTCCTGATACTTTTATTCTATATCGTACAATTTCACTATTGTTGGCACTATTGACTTCCGAAATGGCAACTATGATAAAATTAATAGTATTTTATCCCGAGTGAATTGGAATAATATTCTGTCAACGTTAGATTTGGATATAGCTCTATCCACCTTTTATACCAGAATCTTTCACGCCATTGAATCATTTATACCTAAAACAAAGAAAAAAGACAACATTACAGAACCATGGCTAGAGAGCAATCTTAGGCATTTACGTAATAAAAGAAATAAACTTTACAACTTCCTAAAAAGGAGGAATGACGCCAGTGATTAGATTAAAAGGAAATATAACGATCTTTTTTTAGAATTCAAACTTTAATCCCAATATGCATACCAATCGTAAGTTAACTTTGTAGCTGAGGAAATAATTTATAATCCTAAAAAGTTTTTTGACTTTGTTAACCTTAAGCGTAAACCTTATGGCTGCCCTTTGATAATGACACACAAAGACTCAATATCATCTAGTACAGAACACATCTGTGCGTTTTTTGTAGACCATTTTCAGCATGTCCACTCCAATCTTGCAACCTCACTAGACCTAGAGCCGCTGGAACTAGCGTCGAGGAGCCTTATAGAAAGCGTTTCGATTTCTGAAGATGAAATTCTCCAAGCTGTTGAGGATCTTGATTTGCATAAAAGACCTGGCCTAGATCTGATTCCACCCTGCTTTTTGGCAATCCGTAAAAGTGAACTGATTAGACCCCTCTTAATTATTTTTAGTAAGTCACTATCGTTTCGTATCTTTCCTAAGCCATTCTTTATAACACCACTACATAAAAAAGGTGAAACGTAGCTTGTAGTGAACTACAGGGGTGTTACCATCTTGTTTGCTATGCCAAAACTGTTTGTCACAAATATATGTAGTAAAATTTCTCGCCTTATTGAACCATTTCTTAATGAAGAGCAACATTGCTTCCGTAAAAACAGATCAAACTACCACTAATCTAGTTACTGTGTCGTCAGATATTCTTAGTAGAATGGAGTAAGAAAATCACATTGATACCATATACACAGATATCAGCAAAGCATTTGATAGAGTGAACCATCAAATTTTTTAAACAAACTCCGTAGCTTTGGCATATCCGGTTCACTACTCAGCTGGATTCAGTCCTATCTGAAAACCCACACACAGTTTGTCAAGTTTCAAGATCAGTTGTCGCGTGAGATCAATGTCGCCTCTGGAGGTTCCTCAGGGCACTCATCTCGGTCCACTTCTATTCAATATTTTCTTCTCAGATCTTTTAAAAGCTCTGATTGATATTTCGCACCTTTTTCATCCGAATGATCTCAAACTGTATGACAGAATACAATCTTTAACTGATATATCTTTTCTCCAGTTTAAATTAACCACCCTCCACTAATAGTGCGATATGAATCACCTTGAACTTAATTTGGAAAAATGTCTCGTAATAAGCTTTTCAAGAAAAAATAATTATGAAATCAATAACACTTAACTGAGAAGAGTTGAAAAAGTTGTAGACCTAGACTCTAAACTCAGATTCAACCTTCATTATGAAGAAGTACTGGTAAAAGCTAACAAGTTGCTAGGTTTTAGTAAGCGGAGAGTGAAAGGGTTCCTGTATATTTGGGTAACAAAATCATTGTTCACTTCGCTAGTTCGTCCTATTCTCGAATACGGCTGCATAATCTGGGACCCTATATCCGAAGTCTATAGCTGCAGACTTGAGTCTGTACAAAAACAATTTTTACTTTTTGCCTTATGATCTCTGGGCGAACCGATTTTTTTTTTCATAATTTACCATCTTATGAGGATCGACTTCAAACATTAAACCTGACATCACTCACTTCCAAAAGAGCCGCTTTGTCTGCATGTCTACCTATTGACGTCTTAAGGTGTAATATTCAAATTTCATTTTTGTCAGACAAAATACACTTTCACAATCCTGTTAGAGTCACTAGACACATTCCCATACTAACCACGAGTACGCACTACAGCAATTATGCAGACAATGAGCCGGTTAACAGATGCTGTAAAATCTTTATTAAGTTTAGCGAGCATTACTCTCCAACCACTTCTAAGATCTGTTTTAAGTCCAAAATATAACAAACCCTCAATCCCTCGACAACATAGACAATATTTTTGTGTGCTTTGGATTTTTTTTTAATTCAACTTGCTATGTATTCGTATTTTTGTTTTTAATTCAATTTGATATGTATTTAAACTGTGCCTTGTTTGGTGAACAAATAAATAAAAACGTAAATAAAAGAAATCCAATGACATTGGATCGCATGAACAAGGCGGCCATTCAAACGGACGTTTTCTCGAGATAACACGATCACTAAATCTGCCTTTTAATAAATCGATAGTGAGGCGTGCTGTGTGGCTAGTGGCACCATCTTGTAGAAACCACATATTTTTTATGTCAAGTTCGCCCAATTGTGGCCACAAAAATTCTTTCAACAAAGCACGATAGCGCTCAGTTGCGTAACTATAGGGTAGCAGGGCTGGCCAAATACTACGGGCCACCGACCCAAGAGGGCCCCAGCCCAACAGGCGGCGAGCTCAGAAATAATTTTTTAACATTGTACCTGAGTATTTTATTTTATTTGAAAAGTATTTTTTTTTTGTAAGTTCTGCTTAAAATCCATTAAAGTAGACAACTAAAGACCATAATACACTTTCAAGTTAATCATTAAGCATTTCAACACATCCTAAACAAAAAGATGTTGATCAATTTTAGAGCACATCACTTTGTTTCTACATTTTTTTCCGCAGTACGTTGGCAGCGCGGGTGAGCATTGACGATCGGGGAATTCCCTCATTTTGTTAACCAAGAAAGTATTTTTTCGCGCCGCTGCCACTGGGGCGAGCTAGCAACACTAGGTAAGGGGAATCCCGGATTTACTATTTTTTATGAGGGCTCTACTGATTGCGTATTCTTTGTGTGATTGTTTTGACATATTTAAGTTGGAGCGAAAAACGAAAGAGAAAGAGGGAGACTGAAGAAAAAAATAAAAAGCTACTTAAAATTAGTCAGTACTTGAATAATGATGACTTAAATAATGAAAACTCGAGTGAACAGTGCTCCAAAAGTGAAGAATTGGGCCTTACTAAAAGTATACCAGAATTACCAGACGCAGCACATAACACCAGGGTCAGATCCAGAACAACCATATCAAGGCATTAGCAAAAATCAAAGAGGATAATATTTTAGCGTAAACAATATTGTATCTTCGCCGTATGTTACTGAGCCAACTGATCAAGTGAAAAGGTTCGTGATTGAAAAAGGACATTTTAAACCTAAGGGCCCTTTCTTAAAAGAAAGTGACAATAGATCTTTTCTAGAAAAACATTACTATTGTCGCGTGTAATGGTTCGCGGCCAATAATTTTAATGTACCGGGAAATCGAAAATGCACTGTCTTTTAAATTAAATTAAAAGAGTTTATTTACTGAAAATGCACAATCATTAATTTAACAATTTCACTATTTTACTTTTCAATTTGTCTCTAAATTTTTAATTCAACTGTCTATATCACTTCACTTTTAGTCAATATCGCCTTTACTTCGCGCTCCACAATATCGCAGTTTAACTATCGCGGTTTTACTATAGCAGTTTTACTATCGCGGTTGTAATCATCCCCACATTCATTCAACTCAGCTTTATATGGGGTCTCTAGTCATTCAATCCATTTCTCGTACATTGGCAAATGTTCTGACGAGAGCTACCTGGAATATTCGAGCAATTGAATGGGCGCAGTGACGTCACTTTCAGATATTGATCATGCTTGGTGGATTCTTGTGCTTTCGAGTACATTCGTTGATCATGATGTTGTTAATAGTTGCGACAGTAGCTCGCAGAAATGTTTGGACATGTAATACTATATTGTTTCCAAGTCTGTCGTGAAACTTGAACGTACATGGCTATCGTATTCTTTATTATTCCAGAAGGCGTATTGTGAACCGTTTTGGTTATTCGTAAATGGGGCATCTAAAAAAATACAAAATGTTTGGATTGAGGGCTATGATGACTGGAAACATATTGTAGATGCCATAGAAAGACACCAGACATCGAAAATTCATCTGGATTCTTGCCTTACGTATCAACAGTGGCGGCTACATGGAACACTCAATGAAGATCAAGAGTCCATGATCTAAAAAGAAAAATCTTTTTGGCGCCAAGTACTTTCTAGACTCCTTGATATTAGTCTGACACTTTGAACGGGTAATTTAGCCTTTCGTGGCCACAGAGAAAACGCAGATAGCAGTGATCCAAGCTCCAAAGGAAAATGTTTAAGTATTGTTGAGTTATTAGAAAAATCCGGCCCGGTTTTGTAAGAATTGTTAAGCAAACCAAAGGGCCAGATGAAATACTTAAGTCCAAATATACGAAATGAGCTAATTTCTGTCCTGGTTCATAAATGAAATAAATGCTGCACCATTCTATTCTATCATATTCGATACAACTCAAGACATTTCAAAAATTGATCAAATGTGTGAAATTTACCGCTATTGTATGATCGAAAAAAATGGTAATGTGGTCCCAAAGGTACTTGTCATTAAAGAGACATTTTTAGGATTTCATGAAGTTAAGGATCAAACTGCCTTAGCAATGTCCAAGCAAATCATTAAATCCATAAATGACAAAAATATTCCTATAAATAAGTTCCAAGGACAAGGATATGATGGTGCCAACCCAATGAAAGGGACTTATGGTGGTATTCAAAAACTCATAAAAAATGTCGAGCCAAATGCCGTACATGTTTACTGTGCTGCTCATAACTTAAATCTATTACTCAATGATGCAGTGAGAGCGGTTATTGATATGCAAAATTTTTTTGATACAGTTCAACAAACTTATAATTTTTTTGGCGTAGTATCAAAAGATGGAATATTTTATCAAGTTTTATATCTTATAAAGAAAGTGATCCTTCAAATTCAGTAACATTAAAAACATTAAACCCTACTAGATGGGCAGGACGTTATGAAAGAAATTGTTTCAAATTTCAGTATTTTCAGCCTTCAACTTTACAAGATTTAAATGGCATCGATCTGTTGAAAAAAGCTCTAGAATTTGTTGACATATATAAACAAGTTGGGTAGACAGACCTATGCTCATGTCAGAAGGGCTTAGTACTTAACTTACAAAATGCAGTAACCAGCAAAGAATAAACTCAAAAAACATGTCAAAGACGATTATATTGGAGAAAATGTGAAATTTGAGGATCTATTATTATTAACAATGTTGAACGAATTTTGACTTCTGAGGTATTTGTTATTGTTATACCCATAAATATCTCCCTTGATAATTTTTTCAGACTTTTTAGATCACGGGTGTCCATTCGCGAGGGAGGAAACACATTTTTCATGTATTTCCCCCCCCCCTCCCTGTGCCCCCACTGAAGCAAAAACTGTCAGTTTAAGAACTGTTTTGAAAAGCCCTCATAAAGAACTTTCAGTTGATACTCATATCGGCTACCTTTGATGAAATTTTTTTTTCAGAGGCCACTCGCCTGCACTGTAATCATCGATTCATGGCCAATTTTTTCGAATCCTAGAATGGTTAAAAAGCCCCTCTCTTCTGCTTCTTTGACTTATTTCAATTGTATGCACTCATCTTCATGATACCTATCATTCCTGAAATTTTCATGCAAATCCTAGCAAAGCTGTAGTGTCGATGTCGGTAAAAAGCGCATATGGTTCCATAGCAATATGTTTCCATAGTAATAGGGCATATTGTTCCACAGTAATACAGGAAAATTCAAATCGCTATAACTTCGTTAAATACAGTTCGATCATTATGAAAATTTCGGAAAATATCAATCTTATAAATAGTCATCTGTTTTATTCAATTTAAGGTTACCGTTTAGATTTTATTCAAGAAAACATAAAATCTACAAATCATACCAGTACTAACAAAGTTGAGTGAATATCGACTTCTCATGTATTTGTTGTTGTTGCACTCATTAAGGCCTACATTCATGATTTTTTTCAGATTTTTCGGATGGAAGGTGTCCAATCGCAAGGGGGGGGGGCGTGGGGGGTACGCGAAAAGTTCGTGCATTTCCCCTTCCCTTGCCCCCTCAGTACTCATAAGGCAATTTTATTGAATTTAAGGGTACTGTTTAGATTTTATTCATGAAAACATAAAATCGATAAATCTATTACTAAAAAATTTGAGTGAATTTCGACTTCTCATGTATTTGTTGTTGTTGTACTCATAAAGGCCTTCTCCCATGATTTTTTTCAGATGGAAAGTGTCCAATCGTGAGGGGGGGGGGGTTTCCCTGCCCCCTCGGTACCGATAAGGCAATTTTAAGACTTTTTTTGAAAAGATCTCATCAAGACCTTTCCAATGACACCCTACTCTACTACCAATGGTGAAAATTTTTTTTGAGGGGTCACCTCCCTATGTAGAGAGACCCCCCTTAAACCCCTTTGAACAATTTTTACACCCTTGAACTTTCAAGAAGTCACCAATTCTAATCTTTGCACAAAGTTTCATGGCTGTAGCCTCTATAGTTTCGGAGAAAAAGACAGACGGCCGGACAGACGGACACAGGTCGTGATTGCAATAGGGTTTTGTATTTTAGTGCAAAACCCTAAAAAGGCATATCTGAATCATGTGCCAAGGAAATTCTCAGTTTCCAGTCCACTTTCAGAGACGAAATAGAAAAGCCTTCGTATATTAGAGATCTTGCTGATTTATTAATAATATAGAAGCGTTTTACGTCATGCAGTTTTCCTGAAGTATGCACTGCATGAATATTATTTGTTATAATTCATGTGACTACAGCTAATGCTGAACGATCATTTTCAAAACTAAAATTAATAAGAACGTATTTAAGAAACTCTATGGGACAAGACAGTTTATCTAACTTGGCTATTCTGTCTATTGAAAATTCTATGGCCCAATCTTTAAACTTTGATGATGTTATAGACACTTTTGTGGAACAGTAAACTCGTAGAAAAGATTTTTCTTAATAAATATCTTATTGAAATTAAATTGATATTTTTATTTCAATTTAAATGTGTGCAGATGTTGTTCCTTCAACGAAAAGCTCCACATTGGGCTAGCGTGGGCACTATAGCCCATTCCATCTCGCCTAAGAGAGGCGGCCTATACCCAGCAGTGGGATGTATATACGCTGGTGAATGTGAATGAATGTAAATGTATAAACCCATGCTCTTGAAAATAAAATTGTTATTAGTGTTGGATAACTACTTAAGTGGTTTATTAAAATTAAACTAAGTACAGCATGACGAATTTTACTGATAGGGCCCGATCAAAAGAATTTGCCACGGGCCTCAGATGGTATACTTACGCCACTAATAGCGCTCTCCATTGACGGTAACATGACGGTCGTTTTCATCCACAAAAAAATACGGCCCAATGACACCACTAGCATCTAAACCGCATCAAACAGTAATGTTTTGCTAATGCAATGGTGTCTCAAGAAGCGCATGTCGGTTTGTAGCTGACTGAATGCATATTTTGCTTATTAACAAAGCCATTGCTCCAAAAATGAAATTCATCGCGGTAGAGGATTTTTCGACGAAATTCTTCTTTTTCTTCAAGCTTTGCCAGTGCCCAATTGGAGAATATACGCCGTTTTGAATGATCAAATGACTTTAGTTCTTGAGTCAGTTTGATCTTGTAACCATTTTGGCTAAGACCTTTTCGCAAAATACGCCACAGTGTAGTTTGAGCGATACCCCATTCTGGAGAATGACGTAGAATCGAATCATTTGGCTCATTTTGAATCGATACACTAACGATTACGATATTTCCTTCGTTTCGAGCGGTATGATGTCTTTTTGGCACCGGAACGTCCAATAGTGAAAATTTGTACTCAGGCTTATCCACTATAGCACGCATAGCCTGTCGGGTGCGACGATTATTATGGCTGAAAATTGGAGAAAGCGCTCTTAAAGTTGCGACTACCGACTTAGAATTTTCATAGTAATTTTTGTTAATAATTTTCAAACGTTGCTGACTTTTTATTTATATATTTTTTAAAATTTCATTTAACAGATTAAACACAATCCAATTACAAAATGGAATGAAACAAACAGAAAACAAAACTAATGCGAATTAGAATTAAGTGAGAAAGTTAATATACAAAGAAATTCAATGATATTAACAATAGTAAGTACCAAGTTAAAAAAAAAAAACAAAACAAACCAAATACAAATAAAATTAAAGTAAAGCGCAAACAAGTTTAAGATTTATTCCAATTGAGTTGTAAGGATCAGACTTCTTAGTCTCAATTTAAAAACAAGGTATGAGTCGCAAATAGGACCTATCTCAAGCTTATCATGTTTTCTTACCATTCGTATAATGGGAGAATGAAAATATAAATTTGAACGGACAAACGGTAGTACGAAAAAATTGTTTGCCCGAGAAGAACGCGATGATTGGCGAAAACGTAGGTCTGCATACAGTGTTGATGGATTTTGATCACGGCATAGTTGATATAGAAAACACAGATCTAGATACATGCGACGTGACGACAGAGTTGGCAGATGTAAGAAGAATAAATGACATTCATAGGGTTGATATGGGATTTTGAATTTGTAAAACAAGACTCGAGTAAATTTTCGCTGGACATTATCTAACGAGTTAATGAGGTAGGAGTGTCGGGGTGTCATGTTGTTCCTTCGACAAGATAGGGGTCAATGAAACTGAAAGCCAGTTATGCACCAGACGCTCGAGTAATTTCGGAAAAGAGGAAATTAAGGAAATTGGACGATAGTTGGACATAGAAGAAGGATCATCACTTTTAAGAATAGGAACAACGTTTGCTCTTTTCCTATAAGTAAGGAAAGTACCAGTCTTTAGAATGAGGTTGAAGAGAAAAGTCCGAGAGATACAAAAAGAAGACGCCATTGACTTAACGAAAACATTCGGTAAACCATCAGGACCAGGTGAAATATTATTATTAAGTGAATTAATGGGAGATTCAACTTCAATATAGTCAGTGAAGAGTGAAGAAATGTCAATGGAGTGAAGTATAGGTGTATTAATTGGATCGGAGACATGAGAAGAAGGAGTAAAGTTGATGAGAAGAACTGAGAAAACAAGTTGGAAATATTCGGCGGAAAAAAGCTAACGATATCATTCCAGTGGACAGAAGAAGGGACAGAAGAGGAGCGCTTGAAGGATCTAATGTATGACCAGAAGCTACTGAAGTAGTTTTTCGTTGTCGTCTTCAGTTATGGGTTTGTGAACTTTTTTTTTTTGTGGTAGGGAGGTGAAGGCATTTACGCGCGCCGAGTCTGGCAGTGTGGGACTCCCATGGAGGATACCCTTGGACTACCCACTAAACACCTCCCCTGTCAATCTGAGAACCTAGCCTGGAACCGTTTGACACATTACTTCGGGCTAAGCCTCATTTCTCTACGCGTTTAGGCGCCACCGGGCTACAGGGATCCCTTTTCCAGCGGAAGGAGGGGAAGGGAGAGGGATTTCTAGAAAAGAGACCCCTCCGCCCCGGACGCCTCCAGTCGCTCAAATATGTTCCTTTTTATTTTAAGGACTGCCCGAGCGTAATGTGCCACACAGTTCCATTTGTCAACGGATGTGAGCATCTCTCCAGTGAGTTCATCCGGAGAGAGATCTCCCATTTCTTCAATGAGGTCACCGTGCTGCCTTTCCCACCTCTTGCATGTGGGTTTGTGAACTTTACCATGATAAAAGTGTTGACTTTAACTAACGTTTTGATGTTGACAGTTCATTCAAAAAGTTTAAGAACTCGTTCAGTACTTTTATAAGTACTAAATTGTTATGTCTTTAATGGAAAACCCTATATATGCGAAGCCTTAGAATGGGAACTACAGAGTAATAGGCTTTATTTGGGGCACTTTCTGGCATCCGGTCTCGTCCTTTTCTCTGCCTCTTCCATTCAGGTAGGCTCGAAGATATACCAAATTCCAAATCCATATTTTTAAGGTTGTAGTTGCCTGCAGCCAGATTTTGTCGAACTTGAGTTTTCTTTCTCGTTTGATTCATAATTAAGTCTTATTTTCATTAACTAGTGGGCCACTTAAGTTTGCTTCAGATTCTAGGCGTAGAAATATTCCTTTGGCATCTGAAATTGAACGTGACATAGTATTGAGGTTATCAGCATATACTACCAATTGTTTGGACTTGAACATTAGTGTGCCAGTGGTATCAACTGATGTCTTCCTTATGACGAATCCCAGCGTAATATTACCAAGCATTGGGGCAATTCCATCCCTTTGTTTTAAGCCTATCTCCATTTCGAAGCTGTCCGTTAGTTCTTCGTTTACCTTGACCTGGGACTCTGTGTTTGGCATATCATCTTAATCTAAAATATATTATATCTGTGTTTGGCATCGTGACCTTGACCACACAGATTAATATTGTTGGGACACACGGATTAGTTTCTGTCGACACTGTCATATGCTTGCTATAAGTCTACAAAGAATTGATGCACGTCGGTTTTATATTCCCAGCAATTTTTGAGGAAGTCCACCCAAAGCCTCCCTGATACTCTTTTATAATGCTTTCACAGTACCGCTTTAATTTTCTTTTTATAATTTTGGAGAGCACTTTATAAGACGTACACAATAAAACGGAGCCTTTATAATTTCCACACCTTAATTTGGCTCCCTTTTTGTGTAGAGGACATATTATTCTTCTTCGCAAGTCCTCTAGTAATTGATTCTCTGACCATATTCTGCATATTAGTCTACTTAGATGCGGATCCTCTCTCTGGAACAGTTCTACTGGTATTCCATCTATTCCAAGAGCCTTGTTTTTTCTGAGGTCCATTGCTGCTGCCTATACTTTGTCTCCGGTTGGTGGTGAGACTCGGAACTCTTGCTCTGCTTTTGGAATGTTCACAGTTTCAGTTGTGAATTACTTCTGGAAATATTGCAACTTTCAGTTTTTAATTACTGGGTTGCCTAGGATTACTCCTTGAACGCCCCGATCACAACTGAAACTAAATAACTAAAATAGAACAAATGATGGTAAAAGATAAAAGCTAGGAGAGAAATTAGTGAGAACCGACTCAGTGTAATACAAATAACCGATGTACGTCTTTATAATCCCACTTACGGATCATTTAAGTTAATTCGTGTGTTAACTTATTACTTTGCTGATTGGCAGGAGAATTGTTTATACAAATGATAGATCAATTTGTTTAGAGGAACGTAACGGAACTACATTTTTGAACTTGACGAAAACACAAAAGCTATTTTCAAAGTGTTGCGTGATGATCCGCAATCATAAATTATGCAATTTAAATAGCCTTTTGATGCATAATAAAACAAGTTGAAGTAGCAGGAGGATGCTCCTGCCAGAACGGTATTGTAAAACAATTAGTAAATCAAACAATATATTCTGCATATCAAAACTTGACTAATATATAGATACTATAAATTGAGTTCGAAAAATTATTATGGTTATTATGATTTTAAACTCGCCACCACTTCGTTTCAAGTGGTTTGACCCCGTCGCTTAGTTGGCCATGATAACACATGGATATAACAAACCATTTATAAAATTTTTATCAAAATTCCTACATATTTGTAGTTTCTAGGTCCGTTGCAAGCGTGTATCTCCTTAGTATCACGTGTTAATGTTGTTGTAATTGTTAAATATTCAATCGGGTGTTACTTAGCTGTTTATTGTTCAATTACTGTGAAATTTGCGAACCATGTACAATTACTTTCAAAAAACTTAAATTATAGATTTTGGGAAATTTAAGGGTCCCATCTTGATTTTATAGACAAAAAAGCAAAATTTATAAAATGAACTATTATTAACAAAGTTGATCGAATTTTGACTTCTAAGGTATTTGTTGCCCTTGTGAAGGAAAAATTGTCAGCTTAAGGACTGTTTTGAAAAGCTCTTATAAAGAACTTTCATTTGATATTCATATCGGCTACCTTTGATGAAATTTTTTTTTCAGCGGCCACTAATCTTTACTGTAATCATCGATTCATGGCCAATTTTTTCGAATCCTAGAATGCTTACAAAGCCTATTTGCTAGGAGCTCTCTCCTGCCTCCTCGACTTGTTTCACCTATTCATGAAACCTATCATTCCTGAAACTTTCATGCAAATCCTAGCAAAGCTGTAGCCATATGTTTCCATAGTAATACAGGGTATATTGTTCCATATCAATACAGGAAAATTCAAATCGCTATAACCTCATTGAATACCATTCGATCTTTATGAAACTTTCAGGACAGATATTGTTATATTAAATTTAAAGGCACGGTTAAGATTTTATTCAAGAAAACTTAAAATCGATAAATCATACTATTACTAACAAAGTTGAGTGAATTTCGACTTCTCATGTATTTGTTGTTGTTGTACTCATAAAGGCCTACATTCATGATTTTTTCCAGATTTTTCGGGTCAAAGGCATCCAATCGCGAGAGGGGGGACACAAAATTTTCTTACATTTCCCCTGACTCTGCACCCCTCGAAGCAATATTAGTCATTTCAAGACCTGTTTTGAAAAGTTCTCATTAAGACCTTTCATTTGATACCCGAGCGATGAAAACTTTTTTTTCAGGGGCAACTCCCCTATATGAGGAGACCCCCCTTAAAGACCTTATAAATTTCTTTTCGTGTTGAAACTTTGAAGAGGACGTCACTTCGCACCTACCTACAAAATCTTATGTTTCTAGCTAATGTAGTTTGCAAGAAAAAGTGGTGTGACACACGGACGGACAGATAGAGAGGACGCGAAACTAGTAGGGTATTGTAAAATGATTTTAAAATACCCTAAAAAAACAGTAATTATAAATGAAATGTTCTGAAATAAACTACAGCTAAAACTAAATCAATTCTAAGTATAGATCACATTCCTCCAGCACAAATAAAATCTAATAACAATGATTTACATTATGAACTCCTGGCTTACAGGTTGTAAACTAACGATATTTTGTGTGATAACAATTAGAGCCAAACCACATTATACCATTTCCGCCTAACGCTATATGCACGGGTCATTTACTCGTATATAAACATTTTTTCTTCCTATCCCCAATATCATCTTAATCTAAAATATATTATATCTTTTAATGGAAAATTCATAAATAACTATTTCAGATACAACGTGGGATCGTGACATCATTATAATAATGTCTCCGTGTACAACTTAATTTCTACCATGGATAATAAATGGCTTTCTTCACACGCTGCCTCTGCCTGTTCAGTGCTGCACATTATCATGCGTTTGAAGCAAGTCCGATCGAATTTTTAGGCATGATCAAGTCACCAAAATGTTATCGCCGGATAAACAGGTGGTCAGTCATCCGGCAATTAAATCTACTCCGCGAGCATAATTTATATTGATTTTATTCACATTATATCAGTGTAATAAATTTGGCTATTTTGCTTGGAACGATATTTTTAATGGTTATTCGTTTTTGTCGCATTTGATTTAGGTCGAGAGTGAGCTTTTCACCGTTTCGTGATAGGGAAGGCGTAGGGTGTTAGTTTTTTTAATGAAAAATGTCGAAGCAAGAGAAGATAAAGGCATAATTTTCCAATAAAAATTCACTTACCATTCGTTGGACTCAACTTTCATCTTTGAGTGACCCATACCAAATTCGTATTCTGAAGTAAAATTAAATACTTCAATTATTACTCATACTATACAACTAAGCCTTGGGATTAGGAATTCCCCATAATTTTTTTCAATAAAAACATCATGCACCAACTTTAGCACTTCGATCAGGAAAGAAACAGGATCCTGTTCAAATTACCAGCCCACCACGAACTTTCCTATTCTTATCGTCTTCGTCAGATTCGCCGTCAGAAGATTCTCCAAATGGGATTGTGTTTACATCCTAATGTTAATTTCATGTAAAATTATTCCGGATTTGTTGGTTTTTAATTTCATCGAAAAATTTAAGATGATATTATACTAATGGTAATTTTTTTGCCTCTCGAACCGACAACCAAACTAGTCCGGTCCTACTTGCTTTCCTGGCACGATCGAAACGACTGTTGTGATCAAAATTTGATTGCGGTCAAAGGAAAAAATCTTAATCGTGGCGGGAATTTGTTGTTTGTGATTTTAAATGTTGCCTTAAATTTCGAGAAACAAAGATATGGTGCCAGAACGACGATTGTTTGGGGGTAACATTTTCAAATTGATTTGTGTAAATTTCAGTTAATAAGATATGCATCGTGTTTGGCTTGATTTGACTTTGTTGTAATGAGTTTGGATACTCAATTAATTTGTTGGAAATTTTAAGTAAGTTGAAAGCTACGACGGTTTCATCCGGTTGCGAATATTTATGAAGTGTTACTTTTTGCATGGATGGCGCCTTTAATTGATGAAGGTTGTAGTTATCATATTTTGTATATTGATTCTTCACACATATTGAAAATATTGTTAACTGAAAAATACATTTCATTTCAATTTTTCCTCAAGAACTTGAAAGTGTCCTTAATTTTTCTCTATTTGACTTGCTACGACGGAATGCCAGTAAGAAGAAAAAGCTTAGTAGGCAGGAGTATGCTCCTTTGAAAAAGTTTTATACTCAATGTGTGTAATGCAGACACCTACATTAAGCTATTATTTAATGAATCATTTTTTATTGTCAAAGTTGTGCAAGTTTTAAGTTTTTAGGTATTTGTCGCCTTGTACTCATAAAGGACTGTATCTAAGTTTTTGAAATCTTCTTAGCGCCCGGATGCATGAACGTTGGCTCTGATAGAATTCAAAAAGGATGTATATCAGGACCTTTCACCATCAGCTTATGCTAAAAACGAGTGCAGGTTTCTATCCCCAATTGAACGTGTCATCAGGTATCGGATATCATCCGCGTTTAATAGCCTCGGACCGGACTTGTCATGATTTTTCACCGTTCATCGTCCGTTCAAAATTCGCCGAAGGAAATCTAAACCGACCTCGAATCGCTTAAAGACGTAAAGTCTCGGTACATGCCAACGGACTGTACCCAACATGTCAACTAGTCCGGGCACCCTTAGCCTACTCCGAGATGGCTGCTGGCAGGCTAACTAGTTCGGAGAGGAATTTCGGTCGCAGGTCTTACGTGAGCAGGCTAAATCCGAATACAATGTTTGAGCTACCACATCAAGTGCCCATTTACAACACGTTCCGAAAATTCCCCGAAGAAAAGCTTTTTGCTTTTACTCAGATTTTGCCTTTACGAGGCTGCCGATCAATCAACAACAAATTCGCGGGTTCCCGATTTCAATACCGACGCGGTGCACGACATACGAGTAAGCTACTCTAATTTGAATTGAGACCGTCTACACTAAAAAACCACACAAGCACAAACTAAGGCACCGCGTAACCGAAACGAATCGATCAGTCGCGGATTGCTAAAACGCTAGCACCTCAGCGGCATAATCACCTCCCGTCTTCGTCTCTTCCTGAAAAACTAGCTATCTACTGGACGACGAGGTAGACGGCCATGACGATGAAGGTGATGAATGGTGATGTCGTTGTTGTTGATGATGATGTTCTTGGTGATGCTGATGATGCATTCGCTACTGTTGTCGATGTGTTTACTTAGGTTTTCTCATGTACGTTATTTCATGAGAAACGAGAAGAGCGGCTCAAGCAAATTTCACTTTTTCTCGAGGCATTTTCTTGCGCCGCTGATATATGGAATTGGCTGTCAGGCGAAGATTTCTCGTGAGACAAGGGTCTGTTTGTGCCGTGAAGCGTGTGCTGACGTTGAGACCTTCCTCCCCAATGACCTTTGCATGCGTCGAAGGGAGTGAAAACGTGACTCTCTTCTTGGATGGCTGGAGTGGTTATTCCGGCAAAATCTGCACTGGTTAAGCCAGTTGGAGGCGCGTGTGGACGTTTTAAGTATGGCTGCTGTGTCGCTGGATGGGCATCGGCTTGCTCCCGGTAGGCTGATTTGAGTTGTTCAGTGGAGAGGGTTTTGGGTGATGGCGTTTACGTCTATGACCCTTCTAACAACTCGATGATGTCCGGAGTATGGCTGATCGAACGGTTTCTTTACAGCATCGATGTGGCGAAATATGTACCCAAAACTGGCTAGGTCTTTGGAAATGAATGGGTGGTGAACCGAGTATCTGCCTGACGGGACAGGATGAATCGATTTGAAGAGTCGACGTAAGTCGGTGACAAAATCTTGTGGGCCGCCAACTGGTGTGTTTGGAGGCATGATGAACTCATCCGGGATCTGAAGCGATGTGCCGAAAACCATTTCTACAGGAGAGGCTTGCAGGTCCTCCTTGAATGTGGTTCGTAGACCCAGCAAGATCGGTAGAAGTGCCTGTGACCATGGTGTCTCCGGAACGCATTTTAACGCTGCTTTGAGGGTGCGGTGCATCCGTTCGACCATGCCATTGACTTGAGGGTGGTATGGAGTGTCGTGGACGTAGTTGGTGCCCAAGAGCTGGCTGAGCTGATTCAGGAGGTCGGCTTCAAACTGGCGTCCTTGGTCCGATGTGATCTCCTGTGGTGAGCCAAATATAGCCAAGTAGTGCCCTGGCGATGGTGCTGGCACTGATATCACGCACTGGCACTGCTTGAGGCCACCGTATATAACGGACGATAATGGTGAGGCAGTTCTCGTTGCCTTCACACAGTGGCAGCTAGATCAAGTCGATATGGATGTAGTCGAAGCGCCAATCCAGCTTCTTCAGATTCCCTAACTTGGCGTGGTGGCGTTGGACCTTCGACAGTTGACAAGGTATGCATTGCTTAGCCCACCGGGATACATCTTTCCGCCGAATCGGCCAGAAGTATTTAAACGCTACGCGCTTCGAAGTGGCACGTCCACTCGGATGCGACAGTTGATGGACAATATCAAAAGCCTGACGGTGGAGCGCAGCTGGCAGGTAAGGCTTAATGGTGCCGTTAAACTCCACATAGTACGCTGAGTAGCCATGAAAGACCAGCTGATGCAGTTTGAGACGGGGGCTCGCCAGGAGGTGGGGCAACTGGCCGTCTATGTTCTGTGCTTCACTGATGAATTGAGTTGTGATTGTGGCGAGTATCGTGGCCGTTTGTACACGTGAAAGTGCATCATTGACGATATTGTCATCCCCTGGTGTGTATTCCACTCGCGAACCGAATGGGGCAATGAAGTCCAGTTGTCTGCTTTGGCGGGATGGGGCTTTCTCCGAGCGTTGCACCAGAGCAAAAATAAGTGACCGGTGGTCGGTATAGATGATAAAGTGCCTTCCTGCCAAGAGGCGCTGAAAGAACTTGATGGCAGTAAAGATCGCAAGGAGCTCGCGGTCGTACGTTGAGTAGCGTTGCTCGGTATAAGATATCTTCCTCGAGAAGAAAATCAATGGTACCCAAGTTCCATCGCCCCGTTGTTGGCCCAAGGCCGCGCCAACGGCAGTGTTGTTGAAAGAAAAGCGGACGTTACTGCCTCGGCGATGCCTTGCAACGTTCAAAAGCCTCTTCAGCATCGGGAGTCCAGGTGGGTAGTGCTTTCTTTTTTGTACAACCTTTTAGCGGTTCCAATAGTGGCACTTGGGACTCAGCAGTGAGTGGCATGCAGTGGCAATAAAAATCCAGCATCCCGAGAAAACGCCTCAGTTGGGATGAGTCGGCCGGATTGGGAACAGTTACGATGGCTTCTGTTTTGGAGGCTGGTGATTGAAATCCAGTTTCGCAGACGTGGTATCCAGCAAAGATGACCTCAGGCTGACCGAATTGGCATTCATCCCAGTTAGCGTGGAGAATCGTCGCCTGCAGTATAGAGAGAAGTTGCTCGAGGTAGCGCTGATGATGGTCGTGGCTGGCGGAGAAAACTAGGATATCGTCCTGATAAAGCCGGAGGAACTCCAACTTTTTTGGGGTCTTTGGTCTTCAGTTGTTCTGCTCTACTTTTTCCGATTGTTAAGATGTCATGCTTTTTAAGTATCCGCTTTATGCCATTGAATGCTGCCGAGTACGTTACAAATGCTTAAATCATCTTTTGGTTGTCTTTGTTCTGCTTGATGATGTTCTTGGTGATGTTGATGCTGATGGTGTTTTTGCTACTGTTGTTGATGATAATATTGACTACAAACCAGTAGTAGTGTTTGCTTAGGTTTCCTCATCTATGTTAATTCATGAGAAGTGAGAAGAGCGGCTCCAGCAAATTTTACTTTTTCTCGAGGGAACTGCTTGCGCCGCTGATATGTGGAATCTGCTGGCAGGCGAAGATTTCTCGTAAGACGAGGGTCTTTTTGCGCCTTGAAGCGTGCCCTGACGTTGAGACGTTCTGAGTCGCTACTATCACTCCTTCCTCAATGACCTTCGCATGCGCCGAAGGAAGTGAAAACGTGACTCTCTTCTTCGATGGCTGGAGTGGTTGTTCCGGCGAAATCTGCGCTGGTTTAGCCACTTTCCAGGGTAGCAGGGGTGATGTTGTAGGCGCCTGTGGAGGTGTTGAGTATGGCTGCTGTATCGCTGGGTGGACATCGGCTTGCTCCAGGTAGGTTGATTTGAGTTGTTCGGTGGAGAGTGTTTTGGGACGTCGTTCACGTCTATGACTTCTATGATCCAACTTTTTTTGGCGTCTTTGGCGCTTCAAAGTATGATCTTCAGTTGTTCTGCTCTACTTTTTCCGATTATTAAGATGTCATGCTTTTTAAGTATCCGCTTTATGCCATTGAATGCTGCCGAGTACGTTACAGCTGCTTAAATCATCTTTTGGTTGTCTTTGTTCTGCTTGAACATAGCATATACCCTCCGTAAGGGTAAAAGGCATAAAAGCTTGAAGATTGGCGCGGTAGATTCTGTTCTCTTTATGGTCGTGAACCTACCTGGTTGGTAGAAATTCGGTTGTAAGCGAAAAACGTTTGAAAGTTTTGCTCGCTCATCATTTTGAAATGGGGAAGTTGCTGATAGCTGGCGTTCCAAGTCGGAGTTTGATTTGAAAAAGTTCAGTGGCAACATCAAGGGGCCTGCAACGTTAGGGTAAGGAACCACTAGAATTCTTGTTCTGAAAATTACGTATTTTCTCTTTAACGTTTTTATGCATGATTGAGGATTTATTGTAATTGTAAAAAAATAAAGTGTTTTATGCTACTAAAAAAAGAAATAAAAACAAATGAATGTGAAACAAAACTGGATCCCATGCGTTTCATTTATTCTGCTTCCATGATTGCCCGTGTTAGTTTTGGGTCGGAAAAAAATAGCGTGCTCATATTCATGTGGTCACAAAGTGTGTGGGTTTTAAGCAATTTTCATTTGGAAAGTAGCCAGATTCGATTTTCTTTTTAAACGAGGAAATCTTTTGATTATGTGGTTTTAGGTTTTCTGACCACATTAGTTTTTGTTTTTTCTTGTTTTTCTTCTTGAAACGGCTCTGGTCAAAAGCTCGCACTTCAAGCGATCAGGTGACCCAGAAGCACGTTGCGTCTCGTCACCCGTCTGCGTTGTTCATAAAGCAGTTCCCATGGTCGAGCCGAACGGCACCGGGAAGATTTGATTTCAGATTTTTTCGTGACAACTTTTGGCGGTCCTGAAGTTTGTGGACACTTTTACCATTATCTCTATGGAAGAAAGTTCCTAATCTAGTCTGATCATGCAGACTGCAAGTGGTTGATGCAGTTCAAAAATCTTGAGGGCCAGATCGCTAGATGGATCCAACGGCTTACTGAGTACTATTTCAACATAGAACATCGAGTTGGCATGAGTCACCCAAATGCCGACTCCATATCTTGACAGCCGTACCCTGCAGACGATTTCTACTATAATAAGGTGGACCAGAAGGAAGCTGCAGTTTCAATTGAGGAAAGGATTGCCTTAGAAATTCCTGGACCATTGACCAATTGACCATTGATCCAATGACAAAAAATAGTGCCATATACATTCTGATTGCAATGTATTATTTTAGAAAGCAGGTGGAAGTCTATGACACCCTGAATCAATAGGCCACAACTGTTGCAGAAGTATTGGTGAAACAATTTATCTGCCCATATAGAGTTTCCTGAAGGTCCACAGCAACCGAGGAAGAATTTTTCGAGAGCAAAATATTCCAAGAAATCTATGACAAGCTGGAAATGACGAGGACCAAGATGACCGCATTGCATCCACAGTCAGGTAGAATGGTCGAGAGAATGAATAGAACCATTGGAAAATACCTGTCCAAAGTAGTTTCCAGCCATCAGGGAGATTAGAAACAGCACCTTTCTCTGTTTGCGTTGGCTTATCGATCCGCCATCAATCAGTCCATAGGTGAAATACCTGCGAAAATCCCAAGTGAAATCAGACTTTTTTGTGACCTAGAATTTGGATCATAACCTGTAGAAGATCTACTGGGAGAAGACTAGGTAACTTAGTTAAGAAGATGGATGGACGATATACATAAATTGGCTCGCTCAAAGGTTTATGTTGCCAGTGACAGGATGGAGAAATAGTACGGCACACAGGCCACAGAAAGTGGTTTTAAAGAAGGAGACAAAGTATGGTTACACAGCCCGACAAGAAGGAAAGGTTTTTCTCCCAAATTAAAGAAGTCCTGGGAAGGCCCTTATCTAATCAATAGGAGAATACATGATTTCATCCATAACAAAAGCAAGATCCTCAATTCAAAACAGAAAGTAGTCGACCCAAATTGACCAGCACCATCCAAAGGAGACCACGCCCAGGAGGAAAGGGCAAACCAGATACTAGAAGAGCCCGACACAGTCTTCAAAGGGTTTATGGGTGTATATGGGGGTACCTGGAAAGTCAAACATGGAGTATTCACGCTCCCGGATGGTTATTTGCAGGAAAACAGTATCGCCGCTAGTATCAAAGACGCACGAGGATTTGCGTTCATTTTCTGAATGAATTTTAGGCAATTGGAGGAGCCTTAAAAATGAGACTTCGTGCCAGGGGCTGAGACTTAAACACAATTCATGGTATTTCTTCTATTTGGTAACAAAATTTCAAAATAGACCCACCTCATGGATGTGTGGGAAGCGCTACGAAGCCTACGAGATCATGTGTGAGAGGCCAACGTGAAGAAATGGGTTATGCCAAAAATAGAGAGTTGCCAGCTAGATTGGCGAGTCATCAGTAGCATGATATTCCAGGTGTTCAAATATTGATCTGCAGCCATTCTCCCCATGCTTAGTTACCGATGAAGACAGTACCCTATTATTTCTATGCGACTGGAAAGCGTAGAAATGGGTCCAGTTGCCGATATGGGCATTTAGTTCTGGTTTCACAAAAGTTCCAGGAAGAGTTCGTATTAAGAAGGGGGCAATATTAAGAAATCAAGTCCGATATTCCTCAACATTTTAGAAGCAACAAAGCCATTCAGCCAGGAATGAGCTTCATCGCTGAAGATGATTTTTTAATAATAGTGATTAATCGTAATTTTTAATAATTTTCAAACGTTGCTGGTTCGTAAACTTTACCATGATGTAAAAGTTGACTTTAACTAACGTTTTGACATAAACAGTTGATTCAAAAGGTTTAAGGGTGCATTCATACAAAGATACGAAATTGGTTATGCTCCTAATACAAAACCCTATAGATTAAGATAGACAGTGTCTTATAAATTGTCCAACCTGTTAAAATATATAAAAACGCTAGTGAAAGTATAAAGGAAAAACCTTGCAATATTTCAAATAATTTGCGAACTAAAGTTTCATAATTGAAATTTTCAATTTCATCATAAAGTCAATTCTTCCCAAAAGCAACTGAAACAGTAAATCACCTAAGACTTCATCAAATATTTAAGAATTCCCATGCCACTTCTAAAACTGCATCCAACTATGTACATACGTTCAAGAATCGCCTGTGGTTTGAAAAAAGAGAAATACTGAAGCACCTCAGTCAGAACTTCAATCCCGCTTAAATGTTTAAGAATATTTACACGTGTAACTCACCTGAATTGAATAGATTCTAAAAGGAGGGTGACCTATGTCACACGTCGGTATCCTGTCCATACTTCACCATCGTATATGTGATATGAAAGCGCCAATCCTCCTACATGGAATATATTCCCTGCATCATTCTACAATCCAACACAGGACTACATCTATAATCTACGAATATTGTAAAGATTCCTTGGAGCACTTTGGGCTTGGTCTTGGGCTTTTCGTTCCCTGTCAGGTATTCTGAGATATTCTGCACCGCGATGTAGTACCCTATCTATATGCACAAGGCTGTCAGCATCGCTCCACACAACTTGTCCGCCTTCTCTACGGCTTTAGTCCTTGCCCTCATATAAGCATAGACGTCGTCCTTATATTTCGCAATCTGCCTAGATGCTAGAGGAGTCTTAGAAACACTGCAAACCTACCACCTATGAATGGCATTGCTGTGTACCTGCAAGGTTTGTTTTACAGTAAGGAACTACTTAAGAATGCATTTCATGTTTGAAGTATCCTTCTATAAAGTTGAGCCTCGATACCTTTCCCATATATCTGCATATGTGCTCTGCATACGTGAAGTAATTTCCTTAGATTGCTTCGGTCATATTTTATGCAGTTCCTGTACTCGGCGAATTCTATATGTGCATCAGACGCGATACATAGTTATTGATTTGGGAGGAGAAAAAATTGTCTAGATTGTACAAGGATGTACAAGTACCGATGAAATTAGCTATATGATGAGATATGTAGTGAAAAGTACATGTAATGTCTCATATATTGCTTCCTCAACATTTCAGCGTTTTTATCTATGATACGAGTAGTGTTAAATAACTTCGAAGAAAATTGTGATATGAGATGCAGATGATGTCCATGTGCTGTGCTATATATAAACATATTCATCCAGAGGCATGAGTTTGTATTTATAATTTTATCTTATTCTCACATGTCCTTTTAACGTGATCAATTTATTTTCGTTACCATTAAATGAAGAACGTGTACATTCCATCGATCAGTTTCGAATAAATGGAAAACCCGTGGAGTTACTGAAAATAACAAACCAAATTTATTAAGATAAAATAAAAACTAAGTACTGAATTTTATGAACGCATCATGCACATGTTTATCGTAAAGTTGAACTTTAATTCACGGCTATCAATAAATTCCCATATATTCATTGCATTTTACATAGGCTTAATATTTTTACAGAGTCGTAAATTGGAAAAAAATTTAATCAAGAGAAAAATATCGTTTTCGCTAATAACAACCACAAACTTATGTTTGCACGTAAATTCCTCATGGCCACGTGGTTGATTTTGAATGTTGCTATTAATCAGATGTTTATTAGTGGCAATGAATTTTAAATCTTCAATAAAATTTTGATCTGAAAAAATGCTTGAGAACACCACAAGCATACAGCAACTCATAAACTATAAACTTTATTTAAGTATTAAAATTAAACTTCATTAATCGATTCAAAGCTAAGATGCTGACTAGCAACCCTTTATCATGTCTTCCCAGGGTTTTTGTTTTGGTAATATACACCATTTGTAAATGGAAATTCCTTTGCTTCATCACATCCTTCCATCATTTTTAAAGTTTTCATAAAATAACTTTACAAAACCATACAAAAATTGCGACCTGCCTATTTGTCCGTTTATTCGTCCGTCCATCCGGGCATGACAGCACCCCGTAAGCAAAAGGCCCCTGGCTCAAATTCCGTTGGTGAAAACGAGATTTATTATGAGTGGTTCTTTAGACAAACAATAAGCCCGTTCAGTTATGATAAGTACTGATTCGAAATTGGAACGTATCATAACTGAGCGGATGGACACCCAACCAAATCTTGGAGCTAACCATATTCCATTCTCGATTACCGCTGCACACAATTAAAATAATGAAATACTCTATCTCTAAGCGAAAGCCTGAAAGGGACTATAGTACTGTAAGCAAAACAAACAAAACAAGCAAAGACGTTTCGAAAGTGGTGACCTCTCCAGCGAAAAATAATAACAACGACGACGCAACCAGCGATTGCAGCCACGATGTTACATCGAAAGTAGTACTAATCACGACAAAAACGAAGAATAACACAATGACAGTGAAGGCTGACGAAAAACGGAGAATAGTAGACAGTGTGGTTCAGACTGAGATTCCTGCGGCGTTTGGGCGCAGCAAAAAAATGATGAGCACGCCAGAGCGTCCTATTAAGGAAAGGCGGGAAACTCTGCAGGACGCTTCAGGTGTTCGAGCGGTGGAAGATAATATAAAGACGACCGAAAATTCGATTGTCACTGCTGCGATCGTTACCGAAGCGACCGATGCAAGGGTCGCAAATCCCGACATTGCAACGAAAGATCCAGAAGCCAACGAGGAGATTACGGCACGAAAAGCAACGAGTGACCAGACACCGCATGATTGCACCGCCAACGTCGAAAATGTGGCGGAAGTACTGCACTCGAAAATGGAACGCGAAAACCTCTCTCAAGGATGGTTGCAACGTACAATTGCGGCCCAACGATATTAAGAAGAAAGGCTACTCCGAAAAGCGGGAGATGTTCTGAAAAGAATACAATATGCATGTGACTCCCTAAAAATCAGCAAGGTGGCGAAGGTGGAGCTCCTTGAACTAGAAGAGCTCCTAGATCGTATAGGGCACTATCGGAGGAGCTAGTTAATGGCCGAAGACAAACAGAAGGCTAAAGAGGCTCTTGGGGTGAAATCTAAAGGTGACATGCAGATAGCTCCACCATTAAAAGTCAATAAAAGAATGGCGTCTAGCCCAATCGAAGGAGATCGGGATAAAAGAAAGAAGGAAGAGGCACTTGATGGGCGTGGAGCACCAGATCACGGGTTCCAGACAGTGCTTACAAAAGGCGCGAAGAAAGCCGCAAAGAAACTCCTTCAAAAAAAGCCAGAAAGTAAAGTTCGCACGGATGACCAATTAGAAAAAGGACCTGATGCAAAATAGGAGAGGCAGAAGCCCCGGCAGCAGGCACTGCACGTAAAGCCCCAAGATGGCCAATCCTACGCGGAGGCCATATACTGGCCGAATTTGGAGCAAATGCCGCCAATAAAGAAGCATTCTGTGACGCAGTAAAGAAAGTCCTCGACAAAAGCGCAACTTTAGCCCTGCTCGAGCCGATGGCAACGATAGAAATACGAGACATTGACAGCGTGACGGATCTGGCCGAGGTGAAAGAGGCCATCAAAAGGGAGTTCCCTAGCGTGGGAAGGATCAAAGCCAGACTGGCACCACAACAATAGGGGACAACGCATGGCCATAGTTGACTTGACCGAAAAGGACGCCGAACAATTCCTGAACAAGGGCAAAGTACGAATAGGGTGTGTTGTCAGTAGGATACGGCGAAGAGCAACACCTCTTCAATGTTTCAAATGCCTTGGTTATGGTTTCACCACACAAGTATGCAAAGGACCCAATAGAAGTTTCCTATGTTACAAATGCGGTGAGATGGGACATAAAAGAAAAGAGTGTACAAAGGAGGCACATTGTATTCTTTGCAAGGATGCTGATCCAAAACCTGATTTTGGACAAGTCTTGGGATCGGGAAAATGCCGGGTATTCCAGGAAGCCCTAGCCAAGACAAAATTAGAATTCCGATGACCGGCATCCTGCAAGTAAACCTACACCACAGTTCAACCGCCCAAAATCTACTTGAGCAGTTTGCGAGGGATATGAAACCCGACTTCTTGCTGCTGAGTGAGCAACACCATAATAAAAGTCCTGCATTATGGTATTCTGATAAAACTGGTACTGCCGCCATCTGGGTTCGGAACAGTGACTTTCAAGCTTAGAGTTGTGGACGAGGGGATGGTTTTGTGTGGTTTCGGTGCTCAGGGACAACCTTCTTTAGTATGTACCTAACGCCTAACGAATCCATATCATCTTTCCAAGCCAGGCTTAATGCTTTGGAGGACACTGTCTCGAACGCAGAGGGCAAAGTACTCGTTGGGGGTGACTTCAACGCTAAAGCAATCGAATGGGGCATGCCTCAGACAGATCCGCGGGGAAAACGAGTCCTGGGAATGGCGGACAGGACGGCCCTCGTGTTACTAAATTCCGGTAATACGCCGTATTGGATGTGGAGAAACCATACCGGACGTGACATTCACCTCGGAGTCCTTAGTACGGAGGATACACAACTGGAAAGTATTAGAGGACTACTCAGCAGGTGATCATCAGTGCATTCTGCTTGAGATCAGTGATGCTGTCTCCCGACATCCGTGCTCTCAGCTTTCTGCAACTGGATGGAACATCAGAAGGATGGACGTCGAGAGGTTCGTCAAGGTTCTCACAGCAGGTGAGCCGCTGCAGGGAGCTTCGGAGGGGTTGGAAGAACTGGCAGCTCAAGACGTGGTGAACTCTACTATGAGCATCATTACGACATTACGACTAATATGAGCATCATTACAACTTCTATGCCCCGTTGAAGACCCTAGCACGGCAAGCCCTCAGTGTACTGAAATCGCTGAAAACCGAAGGGAGTGTCACAAGCTTCGACGTGAGGCTCAACGGGCGCGGAACGGTGACGAGGCATGCAACTAGGTGGCAGCATACAAGTTGGCCAGGAAATGCCTTCGCAAACTGAACAGCAGTAGCAAGGCTCGCTGCTGGCAAGACCTAGTGGACAATGTGAACAAGGATCCGTGGGGCCTTGGCTACAAGCTGGTCATGCGGAAGCTTGGTGCCCTATAGAAGCCTTGCAGACACGAATTGGAAAATATGGACGTGATAGTGCGGGGACTCTTCCCCGCCCATCCCGTCTGTGCTGACGCTGTCCATGGTGAAACAGCAGTCGAGTGCCCACTCTTCACACAGCAGGAACTGGAGGAGGTAATCCTCTCATTGAAAGCGAGGACAGCTCCAGGTCCAGATGGTGTTCCAGCTGATGTGTTGCGGCTCGTCTATCACCATTGTCCTGACTTGCTGCTCAGCACATTCAACGCTTGCCTACGGAATGGGGTTTTCCCGCTACGATGGAAGGTGGCGAGGCTCGTGCTGATCAGCAAGAGGAAGTGAAATCCCGAATCACCGTCTGCATACCGCCCGTTATGCATGCTAGACACGGCTGGGAAAGTGCTAGAGAAACTCATCAAGGGAAGACTCACTGACGCGATTCGTGCTGCTGGGGACCTATCCCCTCGGCAGTACAGCTTTAGAGCTTGACGTTCTACCATTGATGCGATTGTAGAGGTGGTGAATGCGGTCCAAAAGGCAGAGGCATATAGTCACACCAAGCGACGAATCGTCCTGTTGGTGACACTCGATGTCCGGAATGCCTTCGTCTCCGCTAGATGGGTTGATATTCTGGATACGCTGGAAAAATCTTTTCAAGTTCCAGAATATCTAATGCGGCTTTTGAGAAACTACCTAAAGGACCGAAGCCTGCTCTACGACACGACACAGGACCAACGAAGGATGGAAATTACATCGGGTGTTGCCCAGGGATCTATCCTTGGTCCGGACCTGTGGAACGTGTCTTACGATGGGCTACTGAGACTTGAGATGCTAGATGAGTCACGCTTGGTCGGCTATGCGGATGATGTTTCGGCTTTGAACGCTGGACGCACCGTTGAATAAGCGCAACTTAGGCTAGGTATGCTAATGCGCCGAGTGAGGGACTGGATGACTGCTCGCGGGCTCAGTTTAGCATTGGAGAAAACCGAAGTGATCATCTTGACAAAAAAGAGAATCCCTAGAGTGAGGATGATCAGTATTGGCGACATACGAATCGAATCAAAGCCAGCGTTGAAGAACCTGAGGCCACTGATCGACTCGAAAATGAGTTTCTCTGAGCAAATAGGGCAACGGCTGGGAAGGCTTCTTCGGGAATATCGGCTCTGAGTCGACTTATGGCCAACGTAGGGGGACCCACCCCGTCAACAAGACACCTTTTGATGTACGGAGCAGAGGTATGGGGCAATGCTCTCAGCAAGGAGGTATACCGAAAACGATTGGCACAGGTACAGAGAAGAGGAGCACTGAGAACTACATCTTCGTATCCAGCAGTCTCTGACTCGGCGGTGAGAGTTATTGCAGGCGTGATACCTATCGCTCTCCTTGCTAGAGAGCACCACGCTATTTCCCTGCGCCGAAACGAGTTGTCCGCGAGGAGAGACAGCGCTCGTTCAACGATTGGCAGCAGTCTTGGGTCAATTGTACGAAAGGAAGGTGGACTGCGCGCCTCATCCCGGATGTGAGACCGTGGCTAAATCGAAGGCATGGTGAGACTGACTTCTATCTGACCCAGCTTTTGAGCGGGCACGGGTGTTTTCAGTCTTACCTGCCCAAGATCTCCCGATTGTCAGTTTTGCCAGGAGAGGAGGACAATGTGTGTCACACATTTTTTGCGTGTACGAAATAGGCCAGGCTGCAAAGAGAACTCTACAAGGAGACGGGAGAGCACACCCCGGATGGTATTGTTGCGGTGATGCTCGAATCGGTTGACAAATGGAACCAGGTGGCACATTATGCTCGGGCAGTCCTAAAAGATAAAAGGGACTCACAGCAGCCGGGGGCGCTGGGAGATCGCTCTTCTGTCATTTCTTCTTCCCCTCTCCCTTCCCACTATGAAAGAGACTCCCTAGCTTGAAGGTGCCCCACGGCGTAACAAAACGAGACCTGGCCCGAAGTAATGCGTCAAACGGTTCCAGGCTGGGTTCTCAGGTTGACAGGGTAGGTGATTAGTTTAGTCGCGCATGGGAGTTTGTTTAGTCGCGCATGGGAGTCCCACACTCTGTGCATAAATAGCGTTCACCTCCCCACCACAAAAAAATACTTTTTCATGCTACGTATGGTATGACAGCTGTCATGCGTTTTATGGTTAATTTGGTTTGCCATTTTATCATGAATAGAATGGAATGGAAGACAACCCTCGCCCCGTTATTGGCGAGATGCGGCCCCAATTATTAGTCAGAGTAGTCGAAAATTGGACCTTTCGTTTGGACTTCTTTCACAAAGGACATGGCGCCCACATGCCTAAAATCATATTTAATCAAAAATGGCAGAAAATTACCTTTCCCGTAAAACCAATTTAATCGCAATCAAAAATTTCAAAGTTCCACCCCTCTAGAAACATCCTTTATTTATTTTACATTTCAAAATTAATTTAATTTTCCTAAAACTTCATGACTTGACGACTCTCTTTCAGTTACTTAATTGTCATTCCTCGCAAGACCAAAATGCCCGAGGTATCATGCATGATACTCGTGGAAAAATGTAAAATTTAGAAATACTTATTAAACTTTTCTATGAAATATTTATAGAAAAAATAAAATTGCAATGTATTTAATAAGATTATAGTATAAAAACATTAAGATAATAAGAAAAAATACTATTTACCTTGACGCGACTTTCCCATGTCGGTTAACGCAAAATTGTCAAACTTGCACTGATCGTGAATGATCCAAGTTTTGACAAGTAACTATTGAACGATGAATGAAAACGCTAACAATTGAACGAAAAATTACTTTAGGATTCCAGTAGATGGTGCTGAAACAAATGTTAAATTAAATAATCACTGCTTAACCATGATAGCATTTGGTTATATGCAAATCGTCATATACATGGAAACAATTGCCTTTGCAAATATCCCAAAAAGAGTGTTTTCCTGCGGTCAGCTGAACTTGAACCCAGGGTCCCAATGGACTCCACAGTTGAAGAAACTACAACGCTATCACCGAAGCCAACTCTGTTAATCCCCCATTCACCTACTTCTACTACTTCAACTATACACGATTCTTAATGGGCATTGAAATGAAATTTGTTAGTAGGGAAGCGAGAATAAATTTTTGTTAGTATGACGAATCAAATTTATTAGCGGGAGGTATTGAATAAAATTTGTTAGTATGAAGGAAAGAATTAGGTTTTGTTAATGAAAAGGTCTCGAAGAAATTTTATTTATGAGAAGTAATGAATGAAATGTTGTTAATGGAAAAGATAAGATTATTGTTATTTTTTCCTTTTTGGAAAGGGTAAGGGTAGGTAGAATTAATATGATGGGGAGCTAAAATTAAAAGGAAATCGTTAAATGTTAATAAAATAAATAAATGTACCGAGAAAAAGGTATATGTGCCCAAAAGAAGGTGGAGATGTTACGGAGGTAATTTGAAGTTGCGTATGGGGGAATCACGGCATTGATGAAGGAAACAGCTTGTTTCTGAAACACGTGTTTGTCCCACAAATTCTTAATAATATTACATTTTTTTTAAACGAAAATTAAAGTATTTTTACTTTCATTGATTCATACGTTAAAAATGAGCAACTGACAATTACACTACTTATATAAATTCCTCGTTTTTTTGGAACATTCGGAAAACTTGATTTGTATAAATCTACTTATGCATGTTAATGTTTTAGAGGCTACGCGAGAATCTTTACAATGAAGACTCAAGGTCAATGTAGAGACTATCAGCAATTCGAAACAGGAAAAGGCCTAAGTATATATTATACAATTGCCTGACTACTTTGGGAGTTTTGTAATTCAATAAAACGTCAACTTCAAGCCAAAAAAAGATCACAAAAATTCTTGGTGAACCCGAAAATATTTTGTCACAGGAGCCGCCGATTGCTAACACTTAAAATTGGCTTGAATTAATTTAACCTAGTAAATTCTAAATCATCAAAAATTTTGACCTCGATGATTCTATGCGACTATAAATAAAAATTTCAAATATTATTCAAATAACTTTCTATCGAAAACACTTCAAAATTAGCAATAAAACGATAGGAATCTTTAAAACAAATAAATATTTCAACCCACGAAACTGTTGTTTTATGTTCTCACTAAATTGACACGATTTTATAACTGTCAAAATTTCTTCTAGCATTCATCACACATCCACACGAGTAAGGCAATCAAGTCAAGCGATCAAACGATGTGGGAGTATTAACACCAATCGCAAGACCATTATTTTATTGTTTATTAATATATGCATGAAAACCACCTGATTTGTGATGACGATAAAATTTTGGGTGTTTATAGTAGATTGGGAAAAAAGTTCGACAAAATATTATTCGAGAAAAAATTGATTTTTAGTTGAAGAAAATTGAATATTTGAGTGTTCATTAGACTAATTGATCGTAAAATTCAACTATGAATGCAAATCACGTCAAAACTGATGCGGTTGATGATGATGGGTGGTATTTGATTTCTTGGAGGTAAATTTCAATATGAAAATGGAAAGGAACGATTTTATGGTACACCGTGAGGAAAAACCAAAGTAATATCACTTTCGGTCAATTTTTATCGTTGAATCTGAAAATTCACATAAAATCATAAATAACTTTAGGCAAATCACATGCGATTAAACTGGGTCAAATGTACAAAAAATTGCGCAATTTATGCTAAAGAAAAAAATCAATCAGCCTTGTGCATAATGCAATGTTTATGCTTGAGCGGCATCCGAGGTGGTGTTTTCCATATATGACCTTGTTGTTCTCTGTAGAAAATACATTGAAGGGGTACTTTCAAATTGATGAAACTCTCAACATAGATTTGACATACTCACCCTAAACTTGACGAAATCTTCTTTCTCAGTTCTGAAAAAATCTTTCTTTTATTTTGTATTTAAGCTATTGATGTTTGCTTTTATTTCAAAAGAAGTTTTGTGACACCTAAACGTGTAGGGCAGTGTGCACAAATCAGAAACCAAAGCAAATCGTACGAACTTACAAGACATTTCAATTAGAAAAAACTTCCGATCTAACGGTATTCAGCCTTCAAAATCCTTTTGAGTATGCTCGATTATACGCGTTCATAAACGTTTTCATGGAGAAATGAAAAAAAGAGTTTGAATCGGCATGTGTTGGGTGACATGAGCGCTTGAGAGGAATTACCCAGCAAACCATAAATAAAGTGATGAATGCACCCGTAAATGCACTACTGGCATTCATTAGAAAATTCATATGAAATCTAAAATAGCTTTGGGAAAAATCATCTATTTACTTCTCGTCGGTGAGTATGCGTGTGCGTTTCTACAATCGAAAACTTTTCACACGTCTTGTCCCGCACCCAGGGCCTCCCCTATAGTGTGGTATAAGCTTGACCTAAAAACTTTCAGGGATAGCGTCAAAAAAAGATGCATCCGAAAAATAGTAAAGGAGCCAGAGTTCAAAGTAATGGTGAACAGATCTTCACGAACTGCGCTCCTTCTAAAAATGGCTGAGGATCATACCAGCCCATTTAATTTTCTGAAGTGCACGAAAGTGGTTTGTTGCACTTTCACTCTTCCAGAAGAAAGAACACACACACCTCTGGGAGAGGAAAAGGAACCAAACCAGACTTTGAAGTGAAGAAAGGGATGAATATAAAGTTTCTACTGTATCAGAAAATATAGGGTTATCCATTTTACGCTTGGAAAAGTAAAGCTAAAGAAAACACATAAAATATTCAAATAGAAACAAAATTTTTTATTCAATATAAGACTGAACCTGTCCATTCTACGTGAAACACAATATCATTCAAATGTCCTCCACAAGACCTCTTACAGGCCCCAATCCCTTTGACGTAATTTTCAATGACTTTTCAGCACATTTCCAGCAATATCTCGGCCATAACTTCACGAATATTGGTTTTCAATTGCTCAAGGTTTTGAGGATTGTTCGCGTAAACACGATCTTTTGCATAGCCCCATAAAAAGAAATCCAAAGGTGTTAGGTCACAGGATCTTGCGGGCCAATTGAAATCACTCAATCTCAAAATTACGCGTCCTGGAAATTTCTCTTGCCAAAGTGCTCGATAAGCCTGTGTTGTGTGGCTTGTGGCTCTATCCTGTAGGAACCACATGTTTTCCAGATCATAACCTTCAATTTCTCTCCAAAAATAATCAGTTAACATTCGTCCATAGTGGTCAGAATTGACTATAATGGCTCTTCCTTGATCGTTTTCAAAAATATACGGGCCAATAACACCACCAGACCATAATTCACACCAAACGGTCACTTTTTCCGGATGCAAAGGCCTTTCTGCGATCACCTGAGGATTTTGAGAGCCCCATATACGGCGATTCTGTTTATTAACGTAACCACTGAGCAATTAATGAGCCTCATCACGAAAGAAAATTTTGTTCGAAAAATCGTTATCAATGGCTTGTTGTTCAATCACCCAAATCGCATACATTCTGCGTTGTGTATGGTCTTGTTGCTTAAGTTCTTGAGTGAGTTGAATATTGTACGGATGGAGATGCAAATCTAAATGAAAAATCCGCCACAATGGCCGTAAGACAAGCCCAAATGTTGAGCACGTCCTCCACACCTTGAGCAACGACAGCGATATTTTCAACAGAACGAATGTTGCGATGATGCACAGGCCTTGCAATATCAATAACCAATCCAGTCTCTTCAAATTTTCTCACTGTGTTCAAAATTGTTTGCTGTGTAGGTCGATTATGTCGACCGTAATCGGCTCGTAAAGCCCTAAATGTTGATACAGCAGAATCACCATTTTTATAATAAAATTTAATAATTTTAACGCATTCTTTGACTGTTAGACGATCCATATTTTTAAATGGCAAACCTTCAGCTAAAAAAAACATGCTTTGCATGGTATTTAGTTTTGATAATTGTCAAATGACAGGGTTATACTTTCCCAACGACGAAATGGATAACCCTGTACAATGAAAACGTCTACAAAAAAGGTAACACTTCCTAGTGCTTCAATTGCGAAAGATTTGGCCACATTACTTCTAACTATAGGCTTAAAGTCAGGTGCGTAAAATGCGATAAGCAACACAAGTCCAATGAATACCCAATCTCGAACTACGAGAAAAAGAAGAGATTTTCTCGGTTAACTGCAATGCTGAGGGATACTCTGCGAGTTTCAGAGGCTGTACTAAAGCAAAAGAAGCTGTAAAGAGGAGCAAGAATCTCCAAAAGAATAAAGAGGAGAGGAGGAATTTCATCACCACCTCTATAAAAATATTGTACAAGAAAGGTCTCGTACTCTTGTTTTTTGCAAATTGCAAAGAAGCAACCTTGTGTTCCCTTGGAAGCAAAAAATGTCAGATTAAGACCTATTTTGAAAAGTTCCATCAAGACCATTCTTCATATTTTGTAATATGGCTATGGAAGTGTTACCTTTTTTGTAGACGTTTTCATTGTATTTTCTGATACAGTAGAAACTTTATATCCATCGCTTTCTTCACTTCAAAGTCTGGTTTGGTCCCTTTTCCTCTCCTAGAGGTATTGTCGAGAACCTTATACGAGTATGTAGCTGATAGAATACCTTTTCCGGGATGCTCGTTCAGCTCAGCCACAACATCGTTCTCGTCATACGAACTGTGCACACCTTTGAGAAGGAGAGTCTGTGTTCTCTCTTCTGGAAGGATGAAAGCGCAGCAAACCACTTTCGCGCTGTTCAGAAAATTAAATGGGCCGTTTTTGGGTGTAGCGAAGTTCGTGAAGATCTGTTCACCATTACTTTGAACTCTGGCTTTTCAGGTCAAGCTTATAGCACAGTATAGGGGAGACCCTCTCTCTTTTGGTAATAGCCACGCTTGGCTGCTAGGGCTTAGATTTCGCTTTATTACCCCCAAGGTTTTTAAGTGTTAATATTTTTCTTTATAATTGAATTATTTTGCTTTTTAGTCTTTCACTTACTAGACAATTAGGGCCTCAGTTTCTACTTTCTGTTATTTTTTCTTTGACAGTATTCCAAGATCTGTATTAGAATCTGTGAGTATGGGGGAAAATAATGAGAATGGGGAGCTCTCCTCCGCTAAATCAAGCGAGAAAAAACTTGCAGCGTTGCTGCGAGAAATTTGGAGGGACATAAAGAATGAGCTTATTCTCGACTTGCTTGCTAGTTGCAAGATGCAACTGCAAGTGCCGGAAGTCTACAGTGACATGGAGATGGATGAGGGTGGAAGTTCTACGGACAGTGGTGACGAGGTATAGGCTATCGTGAAGCCGGAAGCTAGAAAGACATCTAAAATATCAAAGACCCAGCTCAAAAAGTTTAGGAAAATAGCCTTCGCTAGTTCCTCGGGGAACAAACCCAAGCTTGGTAGAAGGCAGCCAAGCGTGGATATCCTTTTAGCAAGAAGGTTCTCCACTGTAACCTCTAGGAGGGAAAAAAGGACGCTTTCATCCTTCTTAGTCCAGTTCAAAAGGGGACTTTGTAGTGAAGCAAGCAATTAGCATAAATTTCCTATTGTACTAGAAGATACAATGGGACCATCTGCAGACAAATTGCACTTCCCAGTGCTTCAACTACCAAAGATTTGGCCACGTCACTTCTAACTGCGGACTCGAAGTTAGATGCGTAAAATGCGACAAGCAGCATAAATCCTTTGAATGTCCAATCTCGAAGGACGAGTATTCGTCAACTGCAATGCTAAGGGGTACCGTACGAGTTTCAGAGGTTGTCCCATAGCAAAAGAAGTTGAAGAGAGGAGTAAGAACCTCCAAAAGAAAAAAGAGGAATGGAGGAATTTTATCACCGCCTCTATAAAAAATACTGAATGTAAAGGGGTCTTGCACTCTAGCCTTTTGCAAGGTACGAAGAAGCAGCCTGCACCACAGCCTATACGTCAACAAAAACAACAACCAACGCAGCAACCCCAGCAGTCGCAGAATGACCAAAATACGGTTTTGAGCACCGACTGCCAACAATTTATCGGCTGTGACTTGTTCACACTCATTTGAAAAGTGGACTCTTTTATCCCCTACTATAAAAAACTCACTAACCCTAGTGATAAAATAGCTTCGTACTTAGAATTCGCCTTCAACATATGTTGTTGTAATGAGTTCCATGAAACTCTGCATCCTCAACATGTATTCACTAGCTCCACTCTATAAAAGGAAAACTGTTCAAGTATATACTTGAACGCCCACAGACCAGACTTCGTGTTTATATCGGAAGCTGGACTCAAAGAAAGACACAGAGTGCATCTGGGGAAATACAAGGTCATCAGGCGCGATGATCCAGAGGGAAATCTTGAAGCTACTATGGCTCACAAAGATCACCTAAAAGTCCAAAGACGACACTACCTTCCAAGTCTGATATGTATTGAAGCAGAAATAATAAGCTTCATGCCAGAAGGGTGTACCTTTGCATTTATGGGGATAGATATTCGGTGAGGAAACTCATTGACGACTTGGAAACAGTGCTAACTCTGTGCTAAAAATTCGATTCCTATGCTATGGGAGGTCATTTTAATGCGAAGCATCTCTCGTGGGAAAATATCGCATCTAATGGCTATGGAACAGCTATCTCTAACTGAGTTCAATCAAGTATGGATCTCATACTGATTACTCCAAAAGAGCCTACCTTCCGCCGAAGCTCGTCTATTATTGACTTCTTCATTGTGTCTGCCAATCTGGTAAATCTCTCCCACAGTTAGAGGAATTTCGAGTGTGGAGTTCTTGATGCCAGGTATGACCATCTTTTCATTGAGTGAAAAGAGGTGTGAAACCTGAGGTTGCAGATCCTTAACTTTTCATTCCATACAAGCGAATCGATTGGACACCAGTAGTGCTGATCTTGACGGAAAATCGAAGGAAATTTCGATTAATAGATCGAACAATTTTTCTATTCCTGAAATCGATTAGGGAGTTGCTTGTATAAATTCAACCCTGGATATGGTCATCTCAAAGATCTCCGTTAAGAAATCCACGATGAATTACCTTAATTGAGATTTACCAGAAGACATCTTGGACCTTCATCGTGGACGTAGTCGGCTTAGAAAGCTACTTCCAAGAACTTACCACCGCAATTTAAATATCGTCAACTGGGAGTATGAACGAATTCATCTAGTGATTGCGCCTCTAAACCGAACGGTCTCGAGGAGAACCACGGTTTTTGTTAACGAGCGATTTAAACAGGCCCTGGAAAGTATCAAAGCTGGCCCCTGTATGTTTCCTCATATCAATAGGATAAAGGGTAGAAAAAGGCTGCCCGGGGCGCTTAATTATGATGGATCCATGCTCATGGATGACGAAGTCATCTCTGACTCTATCGCAAAACATTTCGCGAAAGTTCTTCAAGGAGAGAAAGCAAGTTAGGACTCTTCCATTACTTCACAACGAATTTCAACAGGGACAATGATCAATTGTGCTTGACACAGTTCTCTGTTTCAAATCCCTCTGATGCACCTACTGGCCATTATCTGTTTGTCAGTCCTGAAAGACTCACTTTGTTGGCACTGGAGCAAAATTCCAAAAAATCAGTAGGGGCTGATGGGATTTCCAACTATATGCTTAAAAGGCTTCTCCATGTTTTCTTGGTTCTCCTCGCGATCATTCTGAATAACTGTTTTAAAATTTGCTACTTCTGCTATGTCCATGTTCCAAGCCGATATAACGAGAAGCTGGCGCAACAATAAGCTTGTTGTAGCTTGCTTGATCAATGTGGAGAAAGCCTTTGAGTCGGTATGGATCAATGGGCTTCTCTACAAAATGATACATCTTGGCTTTCCGGCCCAAATCGTGAAAATTATAGGCAGCTTCATGACGGGACGAACATTTTTTGCGGTGGCTGGTGGAGCTAGGTCAGACCCATTTAGTATTGACTCGGGGGTTTATATTAGGCCCATTTCTTTTCAACATATGATGAATATAAGCCCGGAATCCAGGTGAACCTCTTCGCTGAAGACTTATGAGTGTGGTCATCTGAGCACAATTTGCGCTTTGCCAGGATGTGGCTCCAAAATTATTTGGAACCTCTTACTGCATATTACCGAAAATGGGAAATCAAGGTAAATGCAATGAAAAGTGAATTAATTGTGTTCAAGAACCCCCACTAAAACATCAGTCTTTGTGCAAGAGGTATCTGTGACCCCAGGGTTAAGTTGAATGGGCAGATGGTGCACTGCTCAAGGCAAACGAGGTACTTGGGGGTGGTTTCGACAGGAAAGCTACCTTTAGTGATTACGTTGATAATATTTTGAAAAAAAGTGACTTTTGCGTACCATCTTCTCGTACCTCTCTTCAGGAAACATTCGACAGAGAGCAAGCGAGTCAAGGTTTTGGTCTATAAATCCTTGATTCGGCCGATCATCACATATACGGTGATGATATGGGTTGGAGCTCTGAAAACAAAATGGAGCAAGATAGGATTAGTGGAGCGAAAAATCCTTCAATCTGGCACAGACCTGTACACACGGGAGGATGGATGGTCTCACTCCGACGAGGTACTGTACCAGAAGACAGGAATGGAGCCAATGAAATCGTATGCAGCAAAGCAAAGTTGGTGGAAGCCGGAATCAGGAGAGCCAAGAAGCACAAGGCGGAAGTTGTCAGGAAAGTGATGGACTACCACTCAATGGACACAGCGAATGAGTAGTTTTTAAGGTAGCCTTAAGGAAATAATGTACTTAATTTTAAAGAAATCAATTTTCAAGACTAGATTAGAGCAAACAATTTTTACAAACTTCTTTTATAATCTATTAATGTTTGATAATGTTGTGAGTGCCAACATCTTATAGTTTTCTTTTGCCAAAAAATTATTATTGTAATGTAATTAAAGTAAACTATTATTGAACTCCGGGAAAAGTCCTAAAGCACAACCCACATGTACAAGGGTTTCCAATAAGAGGTATTATTTTGATATTAAAAGAAAAATGCCATTTTGCAATACAAATGATCGGATGTTTATTTCATTATAAAGAAGAAGGTATGTTGTTAATAGCAAAAAATAACATCAGGCAAATAACCACCATGACCACGCTCACAGGACCATATCCTTTTCATTCAATTCTCCATAACCAAATCGTAAAGTGGCTGCCCTATGTCCTCGATAGCCACACGAATTCCATCTCTGAGGTCTTGGATCGACGCTGGACTGTTGGTGTAGACCTTTTCTTTCACGCGGCCCCAAGGAAGAAGTCACAAGGTGTTAAATCACAAGATCTCGTAGGCCAATTGTGATCACCTTTTCGAGAGATAACACGGGCCGGAAACTTTTCACGTAAAAGATCAATGGTTTTGTTGCTTGTGTGGGACGTAGCGCTGTTTTGTGGAAATTAAACGTTGTCTAGATCAGCATCATCTAATCTTGGCCATAAAAAATCCTTAATCATCTCTCAATAGCGCAATCTATTCACCGTAACTGTTGCTCTAGCCTCATTTTCAAAAAAGTAAGGTCCAATGACTCCATCGGACCATAAACCGCAACAAACAGGTACATGTTGAGGATAGAAAAGCTTTTGAACAATAACTCTTGGGTTTTCTGAGCCCCAGATGTGACAGTTTTGCTTATTGACGAAGCCACTGACGTTGGAATGGGCCTCATCACTCAAGATGATTTTTCGATGGAATTCCGGATCATTTTCATGCACTTCAAGGACCCAACCAGCAAAAACACGACGTTGTTGATGATCGACCGGCTTGGGTTCTTGTGTTAACTGAACTTTATAAGCCTTAAGACCCAAATCTTTATGCAAAATCCGGTGTAATGATGTTTGTGGAATGCCTAATTATAAAGAACGACGAGGAATGGACAAACCTGGGTTTTCTTCAACACTTTCGGCTACAGCAGCAATATTCTCGGCTGTTCTTGTGTTACGTAACTGTACACGGCTCGAATTTTTCGACCAGTTTCTGTATTGTGGTCTGACAAGGTGCTTCACGATGGCCCTAAAGTGTTCAAGTTTTACGAACCATCTCTGCCAAATTTCCACGATATTTATAGTAAATTTCAATAATTTTAATGCATTGTTGAAGCATGTATTGTTCCATTTTTATCAATGACGTAGTTTCTACTTATCAAATGTCAAAAAATGACAGCTTCAAAAGTGTCATCTACCGGAATAGCGGGCTATTAAAAATAGCACATCTTATTAGAAAACCCTATATATTGTGAGATTAAACTATTGATAAATTGTATATATGTAAAAAAAAAATTAAAAATCACCAAATAAATCTTAAATCTTGTCATTTGAAATCGTTTATCTTCCCAGTAATCATGTTTTTATTGTAGTTAACAAATTTATCGGTTGTAACTTTCGACATACGAATTTTCGGGAAATTTAAGCGTCCCCTTTGATTTGATAGGCAAAAATATACGGTTCATTTATTGTAATATTATTGATGAAGCTGATTGAATTTAGACTTCTGAAGTGTTTGTTGGTTTTACACACATAATAGCCTATTTTTTCAGAATTTTCGACCCAAATGTGTCCAATCGCGAGGAGGGGGAGACATAAATTGCTAACATATTTGAATCCTTTCCGCAGTCCTTGTAGTTTTAATACCTGTTCTTGAACTGTTTTCCAAAACTTTAAAAAAAAATATACATAGGGAAACACGCCCTTAAACACTGATAAAATTTATTGTTATACCAAAACTTTGAAGTCACCATCACTTTTAAGGTATTCACATAATTTCATGTTTGTAGCTGCTGTAGTTACCGAGGACATTTTGTGTGACGCTGTAATGATAACGTCGAGATTTTCCGAAGGAAATCTGAACCGCCTTCCATCGATTCTAGACGCGAAGTCTTGGAACGCGACAAAGAACTGTACCCATCAGGTCAACAAGTCCAGACACTCTTAGCCTACTCCGAGGTGGCTGCTGGCTATTTTAAAAACTATCCCCAACCCAAGTATATTACAAAAACCGTCTTTAATCTACGTTAATTGACTCGACGAGATGAGTGATAGCGTCACCGTAACAAGTTTTGTACGCGGTCAAGAATCCCGACTCGTGGAAGTATTGCGGGCTTCGCAACTCCAGCATACGCTGCCGAAAGTCGAACCGCAACCACTTATCTATCACGCATGAAAAGGTGGGTAGAACCCTTCCTCAATATAAAGGCAAGGTAACCTTCTGTTTTCTTGAGAGTCCAGGTAGATAGGAGCAACCCATCTGGCTGACAGTTCCCATCAAGAACATAGAGGGTCCTTACATGTTTAACCCTGGGATGATACATCGGAAGGAATCTGTCGCGAGAAAAAATAAGTTGGGTAAACAGCCCTACGCTCATGTCAGAAGGGTTTTGTATCCAACTTCTCAGAAATACAGTCACCAGCAATGAATAACGTCAAGAAATATGTCAAAGAGATGTGCACGTTCAAAGGAAAATCCATTGTTTTTCTACTTTCAACGGTCGCCATTTTGTTGCAAATCGTCAAAAATCACTCAAATAATGAATTCTCAAAAATATTAATGTTATTGATCTTATTGGAAAATTTTAAGAAGATCAAGTCATAACTGCAGTGACTGATTGGATGGACAGTCCATAAAATACCAAAACCATGTGTTATTGTTGTTGGAATTGGAGAAATTTCAAACGGCTATAACCTCCGTTTTTATCATTCGATTTTCATCAAACTTACAAAGTTTAAGAACCTTCAGTAGGACTACGTAAATTTCGAATTTGGTTCTGTTTAAGGGTACCGATGCGATTTTATTTGGGAAAATGTGAAATTCAAAGGTCATACTATTATTAACAAAGTTGAGCGGATTTCGACTTCTAAGGTATTTGTTGTTATTTTGCCCATAAACACCAACCACCATAATTTTTTTCAGATTCGTTGGATCACAGGTGTCCAATCGCGAGGGGGGACACAACTTTTTCGTGTATTTCCCCTCCTTGCGCGTCCCTTGACGCAAAAAGTACCAAATTAAGATCTGTTTTGAAAAGTTCTCATCAAGACCTTTCATTTGATACCCATATCGGCTACCTTTGATTAAATTTTTATTCGGGGGCCACTCCCCTATATGGGGAGACCCCCCTTAAATACCTTATAAAAAAAATTTTAGTTGAACTTTGAAGAGAGCACCACTTTACACCTGCATACAAAATTTGATGTTTCTAGCTTAAGTAGTTTGCCAGAAAAAGTGCTGTGACACACGGATGGATGGACGGACGGACAGACAGGTCGCGAAACTAATAGGGTTTTGTAAAACTATTTTACAAAACCCTAAAAAATAAAATAAAGGAGAGCGGAAGCTACAACTCAAGTGAAGTGACTGAATTGGTGTCTAACACAACTTCACAACTCCTGTCCGTGGGGCTCGAGTATGTACCGAGGTACCTTCTTCTTCTTCTTCGCACTCCTACAGCCCCTTTCGGGCCTTCGCTTAGAGATAGTTAGAGTATCTCATTGTCATGATCTAATGTATCGGCACCCCACACCACCGAGGTACCTTACGTCCTCCGTAAAGGACCAAATCGTCAGAAAACGCTAAACTTTTTCCCCTTCAGGATGTTTGGGCGCCATTTGTAAGGTACCTTGGTACTCGAGCCCCACGGACATGAGTAGTGGAGTTGTGTTCAGTCACTTCACGTGAGGGATTTTTGACCGCGTACAAAACTTGTTACGGTGACGCTATCACTCATCTCGTCGAGTCAATTAACGTAGATTAGAGACGGTTTTTGTAATGTACTTGGGTTGGGGATAGTTTTTAAAATAGCCAGCAGCCACCTCGGAGTAGACTAAGAGTGTCTGGACTTGTTGACCTGATGGCTACAGTCCTTTGTCACGTTCCAAGGCTTCACGTCTAGAACCGATGAGAGGTCGGTTCAGATTTCCTTTGGGAAATCTTGACGTTCAAAACGTGTGCGATTAAAATCATTACAACGCAAAGATGGACTGGCACACATCCTCCAATTTTAGTAGTATTTTGTAAAAATATTTCATAAAACCCTCCAAAAATCATTATAAACTTCAAAAATATTTTATGATCTTAACAATTCCTAAGGTTAATAATAATATTGTAATTCAATACTTCGCCATGCTTTGAACCAATGATCATTGAATCATCGAATAAACCACAAATCGACTCAACATAACCGTAGCTTGATCTTCAATATCTTCGCACGATCGCAAAAGGTAATTTGGGCCCACACACCTATCATTCAATTTATGTCCGCGTGCAATTATCATTATTGCAATGGAAAATATCGTTTTTATTAATGCAAGTTTACCATCATCTTTATCGCAAGACGATCGAATTGTACTCAGCGTTTTAGCATCAGTAGTCGAACCATTATTTTGTATCTTCTTCTTTTTGGTGTTATGGTGCCATCTCTCAAGAGTATCTTTTTATAAAATTTTCCTGTTCTACTGATAAATGAGCAATAAATGCCACATTGAGCTTCTGAGTTGTATTATTAACAGGTGAAGGAAAGGTGTTGAAAGATTATTGATGGGATGGAAGGTGGAGGATGAAAGGAATTTTGGGGAAGCTTTCATATTCCATTGAACAATTGATTTTGTTATATTATATGATAAACTCATGCTGCATCGGATATTTTTTACTTTAACACTAAAGCCCCTTTCGAACCTTCGTTTGGAGACAGTTAAGGTATCTCATTATCTTCATCGTGCATCGGATAGTAGTGGTCCAAATTTAGTTAGATTAGCTATACCGTAAAAGGGTGTCCCGCGAGACTACACACCTTAAGATAGTGCATACTCAGTTTTTTTGTGTAATGAAGATGTTACATTATATTTTAATAAATTCGTACATGGCTACGACCTCGCACTGAGAGCCAAATAGACATGTTATTCTATAAATAGGCAACTCTTTAGCTTGACAAACAATTTATCTAAATAGTCAAAGTAGCTTCTCCGGCTGGCGGCGCTTTAACTATGACTTTGTGGTGTTATGCCGCACTTAAAATTCAGAACATGACTCCATAAATATTAAAGTGTTTTACAAGTCAAATAACTTTCGAATAAGTAAGCAAGTTTTTTCCCGCTCTCTCCACCGTGGAAACCTCTAACAGAAAGCAGCTGAAATGTCGCTGAATTTTTTCCACGGCTCCAAACTCGCGTCCGAGCATCCTATAATGGCGAAAACGGCTAAAATCGCCGAAATCTGGTGAGATATCGAATTCAAATCTTGGCGCGACTGCAATAATAGGATTCATAAATTTCGAATCGCACCTAATTTTTTTCTCCACGGATGTGTAATTTAATAGAATGTTGGAATAATTTATGCACATTATTCAAAAGTGTTGGCTGATACGATGGTATATGATGGCATCGTTCAAGGATATTAATTGCTTCCAATTAAGCTATGACGGTTTGGATTCTCACGTAGGTATTTATTATAAATAATTAATTCATAGCACCACTAGCAGCAACACGAACTTTTCTTGTTTCTCAAATTGTGGAACCTACAAGGCGCGGGGGATTAAAAAAGTGTTCGTTGGAAAAACACCGAGAAGACCTTGACTGCGCTAATGTGTTAATTACATGGCATAGATATTTTTAAAACACCTTCAGCTTTTGCTATTAAGATGTCGTACGGGCAAGCTTCTTTAAATTCTCAAAAATGTCTGATGTCTCTGTTAAATTGTGGCGATAAATCAAGATAGGACACTTGACACGTTTTCGGGTGAGAATTTGAATATTTTGGAAATATATTTTCTCAAATTTCGACGCTAGTTTTGATGAAAATGTTATTTCGGCGAGATGTATGTACATACATGGAGGTTGTTCGGACGGTTGGTGTATAAAGTTTCTTTTTCTTTTGGAATAAGTTGGTTGATAATGTCAATGCATTGGCTTACGTAGAAATAAAGTTGTCGGGAATTAGATAACAGGAGAAACGAAGAATAATTTAAAAATTCAAAAAATGAATGAATTCAATCATTAAGCTGGTTATTTATGTGATTTAATGAACATGTTTCACTATCTTGAAAATTATGCGAGGTAATGTGATATCTTGTGTACGTATAACATACGAGTATTTGGATACTACGATGAAATTGCCTGTTAACAACCTTTTCACTCTTAATAGGTGCTGTAGAAAAATGTACAAATATATCGGTGATAAACTACTAAGGCTGATTTAAACTACGACACATATTGTGATACAAATAATATCAAACACTCTGTTCACTTTAAGCAAATTTTAGTGTCAGGGAAGCGTCTGTACTCATTTATTTTAAAACTGTTCGAGCTTTTCAGACACAAAGTTCCATTCAGTACCTTTGCTCAACGTGAAATTCATATCTCATTTATATTCAGAAGCAAGTGTATGATAAAATTTCCAGACTCCTTGAAAACTCGGCAACAACAATTGAGGCGCTACGTGTTTAAAATACAGGGTCTGCATAATAAGTAACCGGACTGACCTCAGGAAATTTTTATTGGCAAAATATGTACAATTTTTCTTTAGAAATCTTCAGAGTAGTCCCCATTGGAGTTGATAACACGCTGGTACCGGGTTTCCTGAACCCCGAACGCTCCCTGGAAGTCGGCAACCTCGATGCTGTCTAGAGCCCTCGTCGCAGCACGTTGAACGTTTTCCAGAGTCCCGAACCGCGTCCCCTTAAGGTGTCTCTTGATCTAGGGGAACAGAAAGAAGTCCGCTGGTGCCATATCCGGGCTGTAAGAACTCTCGTTCGGTTTGCAGTCGATCAAGGATTTCTGAAGCGACAGCAACACTACGCTCCTTTTGCTCATCAGTCAGGTGTTTGGGTACCAGCTTCGCGCAGATCTTCTTCATGCCCAGATCGTTCTTTATAATGTTGTGAACGGCCATCTTATCAATTCCAACCTCATCTGCGATAGCCCGAATGCTCAGACGACGATCACTGTTCAACACATCACGCACTTTTTACACATTTGTGTCCGTGTGACTCTTTGATGGAGGACCGACGCGCTGTTTGTCATGGACGTCATCGCAGCCCTCCCGGAAATTTCTGTGCCACTGAAACACTTGAGTTCTGGACAGAACATCCTTACCGTAAGCCTATTGAATCATTTGAAGAGTTTCCGTGGCCATTTTCTTGAGTTTGACACAAAATTTGATGCTAACACGTTGCTCGATTGTACGCTCCATTTTCACTCCGACGACGTAACTGAACACGAACTCCGCTCTCGCTCGATGCTATCTCTCCAATCGCTTGGAGGCAACTGCTGCAGCCCGGTTCCCTTTATCTAGACCCCCACCACCGCTACAGCACTAGATATCGGTTAGCAGATGCTTTGACGGCGCAGGGCAGGCTCAGTCCGGTTACTTATTACAAAGATCATGTACAGCTATTTAGACATCGGAATGAATGTCACCATAAATGTCAGAAGCAAAAACACTGCCGGTGACACATAGACACTTGGTGTATCAGGCCCGTAGCCAGACCTAACTAGTTGTACGGGCACAAAGTAACGAAAAACGGGCAGGATATAAAATGCATAACAACAAATGATGAAATGAATGATATGTGAAAAACGTATATGCTATGTATTGTGAAAAAAAGCTAATGGAAAGATGAAATGGGGCACCAGTAAATAAAAACACTTAGTTATGTCTTAGTTGCATACTTTATTTTTGTTTATTGTAACCACGCGCAGCGACGGCCAGATCGAGACTGTGCCGATTCCCGTGTTGCGGCCGACCGTATCATCTCTTTATCTCTTTCTTTATTAAACTCGGCCTTTCTGGTGGCTGCATCGTCCTCAATTCCTACTTCCTCCTCGGATGACGAATCCTCGAATCAAGCCTCAACGGTCATGCCTGCATCTTGACATTCTGGATATGGCTTCATACGATCAGCTGACGTCGTAGTCTCCTTGGGTCCTACGTGTTCACCGATTTTTTCAACTCCGTACCGTTCATTAGGCTTAAGTGTCACAACCCGATAAGGGCCCAAAAAATTCCTCTGGACTTTTAGACCTCCTCCAAACTGAATCCTTTTGAAAGCTACAATATCGCCGACATCATACGGGCCTGCGGCTTCACGCCGTGGATTGAACGTTTTGCGATTTTCTTCTTGAACTTTCTTCATATTTTTCATAGGTCTACTTCTCAGCTCCGCTCGCTTCTTCTGGAAGATTTCTACAATTTTAGCTTCAATTATTTCACGTAGCTTCAAATCGTCTTTCGTACGAATAGCTGTTCCAATCAGTATCTCGAATGGTGAAATTCCAATACTACGATTAAACGAAAAATTCATGCTCTTTTGGACTTTGTCGACGAACTTAAACTATTCTGCTGGATTTTCTATAGACAGCTTTGTCAACACTGGGATGATCACTCGGCTTAGCCTTTCTACTTGACCATTACCACGTGACACACCCGTCGTGATGGGAATGTCTTATATTCCCTCATCTCTACAGTATTTGGTGAAAGCACTGGAAGTGAATGCGGTCCCTCGGTCTATAACAACTCCACGTGGGTTTCCGAAAACAGTGGCTTGTTTCTGCAACAACGACATAACTTCCTCTGTTATCGTTGACTTCATTGGATACAGCTACACAAACTTGGTGAATGCAAATATGTGTTTGAAACACTTCCTGGTCGACGGCATCGGTCCAAGATGATCAACATGATAGGTATCTAGTGGCCCACCACCTTTGTTAATCGGATGTAACAAGCCCTCCAGTTTTCTGTGTTTCTTCTTGGCTAATATACAGACTACGCATGTATCGATGAATTTCCTTATGCAGGCTTGCATGTGCGGGAACCAAAATTCCTGTCGAAAAACATATTCGGCTTTCCTCGCGCCGAAATGACCACGTTCGTGCGCACTTCTTATAACGCCGTTCTGCATTGCCTTGGTTAGAACCTCTAGAAGATCTCCTCGTTCTTCGCGGTAAACAATTACTTGTCGCAGTTTGAAGTCCTTTTGTTTCTCGTTGTTTATATCTTGAATGATTTTTGTAGTTTACTATCATTCTGCTGGGCTCGGTGCACTCGTTCCATTAATACTCCTTTTTTGCCATGGTTAGGGCAAGAGCTTGACAGTCTGTAACAATCTTCATCGGGTTACCCAACAAATAAACGCAAAATTCATTCAATGCTTTCACAACGGCTAAAATCTCCAATTCGACGCTGGTATACTTCTCCTCTGCAGGCGTCGTCTTTCAACTTGCGTAGTAAACTGGATGTAACTTTCCATCTACATAGTCTCTCTGCAAAACATGGCGTCGAATCCTTGCTAAGACGAGTCCGTATGTAATTCTGTTTCGGTCCTTTAGCTGTTGAAACACTTTAGCCTGGTCTTCTCCGAACTCAAACATTATTCCGTCTTTTAACAGTTTAGAGAGAGGACGAGCTATAGTTGAAAACCCTTTGATAAACTTACCGAAATAGCAGGTCAGCCCTAAAAAACTTTGCACGTCCTTCGCTGTTTTTGGTCATTGGAACTCTGTTACAGCCATCGTTTTTTCCTTCCCTGGGATAGTAGTGCCGTTTTCGACAATGTATCCTAAGTACTCCACTCTCTTTTCCAGGAATATACATTTTTCCCAGTTAAGCGGTACGTTGTGTTCACTTGCGACGTTGAATACTCTTTGAAGTTTCTCTAAACCATCTCGTTCATCTTTGGGCAGAATTCTCAAATAATCTAAATAAGACAATACGGTTCCACCCGCCAAAAGGTCTCTAATACTGCTCTGATGTTTCGTTGAAAAACTGCCGGTGAAATGCAGATACCAAAAGGAACACGCAAGAATTCGAACTGCCGATCCGGTGTAACGAACGCCGTATACTTTACGCTGTTCTTTTCAACTGGCACATGATAGAATCCATTTTCTAAATCCAGAGTAGTGAATACAGTGGCGACCTGCAATCTATCCAGCTGGTCCTCGATCAAAGGCAATGGAAAACGGTCCCTTATCGTAGACGATAGTCTACACACATTCTAATCTTTCCAGTTTTTTCATTGCTAGTACTATTGCGCTAGAATATTCCGACGAACTAGGTCTCACCACGCCCTTTTTGATCAAATCATTGACTACACCCCTCACGATATTGCGCTGCTCCGCGGAAAAGTGTCTTGGATTTTGTTGTATTGGAAATCGTCCTTTAGGATAATTTTCATTTTCACACCGGTATTCTTTGTCGGTCACGTTTTGTAGCTTTCAATCAAATCTCTTAATGCACGGCCTATGGTTCGGTCTTTAATGTACGGTGACTGCATACTGGGCCCTTCAACGACGTTTATGCTCCTAATCTCCTTCACTGCGTCTTGGAAGTTGTTCTTTGCTTCGAGCTTATCCGTATGAGATTCAGCGTTGAGCTCTACTAATAGCATTCAACGGAGTTTGTCAGCTCTGCTCCAAGCAAAAATCACATCCCCAATAATCGTCCGGAACAACGTGCATCAGCAAAATAAAATTAAATCCATCAACACATACCAGCGCAGTGAAGCTACCAAGCATTCTCAAATCAACTGAACCTATACCACCGACGTCATTAAGTGAAGATCACTGCTACAGTCGAACATAGCTTTAATATCCTTTCCGCACACCTTCACTATTTTGCACGCTTTCCTGTCCATTCTATTTAATGCATTACAGTGTTTTCTATCTGTCTCCCGTTCAATTCCTTGTTGTGCTCCTTCGCAGTGTGCTTTAGTGTGTTCAAACTTGTTGCACCGAAAACACTTCAACCCCTTCAACTTATCCGGACACTCACGGCTCAAGTGTATTTCATCCCCGTAGTTGTAACATCGCTTCAACATCATACCGCTTGGATGTTTTTCACCACCAGCATTTTCGTTCGATTTTGTCGAGCCTTTCCGATCTTGAAAGGATATTTCCTCAAACGCAAGTAGTAAAGCGGGTATTGACCCAAAACCCTTTAAACGAGCCACATCACGCAATTGTAAATCCGGAATACCAACAACGGCATAGCTTACAATTTTCTCTTCGTCCAGGCCAAGGTGATTCGCAAGAATCGTCTTTTCATGTAGATAGCCACCGAACGTCTTATTCCTCTTCCAAATCCGATCTTCGAATTGTCGTCGCATTATAATTTTATTTGTTCGGCGATAAAACATCTTCTTCAATCCCCGTAAAAGTTCGTCAGGGGACAACGCAATATACTCCGGCTTGGAGTGAAACCACTCCATTGCTTTCCCCTTTAGCCGTGTTCCCATCAATATTTTCGTCATATCATCATCGAGTTTAGATGCCCGTCGTGAAAATTAAACCTGCTTCTCCCATGTTTCGTAGATATCCGTCTTTCCATCTAAAACATTGAGACGATCTGCTAGCGTCACAACATTTATCTTGGGTGTAGTGTGCACCACCGAACTCGAGCGCACTACCCGCGAATGTTCTATGTCGGCATGCACGTCTGCATTGTTCTCGGTACGACTACCACAGAAGTCACTAACATATTATATATTACTATCACCAACTGTTTGGCTTCGCCGTAAAATCTCTATTTCGTGACGCGCTAAGGCGAGTGCCCGTTCGGCTTACTCTCTCTCGCGCTTATATAAAACCGCCACTAACACACTTGCTTTAATGCCATCCTCCTGGCCCGGCGTACCATTCAATGAATTGTTTTCCGCCATTTCTCGAAATTCCACCATCCAGTGTCCCGACGGATTTGCTGTGGCAATGCGTTTCAGGTCTTTTGTTTTTAATATTTCTTGTAACTGCGGCACCGTGAGCCTACACGGATCTTCTTCCACTTCGCTCATATTCCGTGGTTTTTCAAGACAGTTAGCGTCACTGTTTTTTTTCCTGCCGTGTCGAACACCTGTTAATTTTCACATAAAACTTCTCAATATCCCGGTTGAGCCCCCATGTAGGAAAATAAGCTAATGTAAAGATGAAATGGGCACCATTAAATAAAAACACGTAGTTATGTCTTAGTTGTATACTTTATTTCTGTTTATTGTAACCACGCGCGCCGACGGCCAGATCGAGACTGTGCCGATTTCCGTGTTGCGGCCCACCGCATCATCACTATATCTCTTTCTTTCCTACAGTATGTTTTGAATTCATATTTGTTTTCTTTCAGAAAATATTGTTAAGCAAACTTAGTAAAACGGCAGTTTATGATTTGTGTTATCATTAAATTTTCGGGGAATCAAATCGATATTTCATGCACTTGTGCGATATCTTTCGAAAGCCAAGTGAACGAGATCAGCCATACGAGCATGGGTCATTGACAGTCGCTGTGGCTTATTAATTGCAGTAAATGTCAAAAACGTTGATTCGGAAGTTGCTGTACTACACCCAAACGTCTCAATAGCTGCCATCCATTCGAACGTTTCGTGGAAAGCTTCACGAAATCTGAAAAGTACCTCCAATTGCGGTCCAATCTGTGCTTCCCGCTTTATAAGGAAGTTTTTCACGACTTTCAATTCTTCTTCACTGGGAACTTTCTGAATATATATTAATTTGGGCATGCTAGTGAGAGGCTAGTAAAGAACATGCCAGTAAAAAATTTCATGTAGATCGTAAATTTTTCAAATTACCTACTTTTTTGAAAGCATTCAAATTATCAGTTTTGAATTCACTTATGCTGCAAATGGCAGTAACTAGCTCTTGATTTTCTGAGAAACGTCGATTGATTTCATTTATGATAAGATCAAGACATTCATCTTAAATTTGTTTCAGCTTCATCTTTGACTCCTGTCAGTCCCCATTAGTAGCACGATACGCAGAGTATGCAGATAATCTAGTCTCAGTTATGTAGCTTAGATGCTCGCTTGTTCAAATTTTTCGTTTGGACATTGTTTTGTTCATGGATTCAGTCATAGGTATTTGCTTATTTGCATCTTCTAAAATCAACTCAAATTCCTTCTGGCTTCTTCTCATAACATGAAGTTGTTGAAGAACTGACTCTACAACATCTAATCCGCCTTTCAAGCTCACAGTTTGTGACTGGATGTAAGAGCCCCAGACATTTTTTCGTAAAATCGAAATCCTTCCGTCTTTGTGACTGTTTCTCCGAGACTATTTGCTCTATCTTCTCCATTGAATAATTTTGACTGAGTAAATACCTGGTCCAGCACTCGATTTATTTCAGGGTAGTTAGATGACACAGCCTGTGCAATTGCAAAATGACCGGACTGTCTTTGCGGTAGCAATTGTACAATGGTCTGTCCTTCATACAAAGAAGAAATTTTGGGATGGTGAAAAAATTCATGTAGCATCACACATATATCGAAAAGTTCCTCAGCGAATCATTACTAGATACTGCTTTTACAACGACGAGATGGAGACGATGGTTGAAACCTCATTTTTCACCACGCATCACATTAGCTCCATCATAGCATTGGCTCAGCAGATGCAACAGATCGATATTATTTTCACACAATGTTTCAATAGTTTTCTTGGTAAATGTTTTAGCGTCCAATTCCTTAGTTGTGATAATACATATCGAATAATAATTCTCGAGTTTTTCCTTGTTCATATTGTTCACTAGATCTTGCCAGCAGCGAGCCTTGCTGTTGTTGATCAATTCGCGAAGGCATTTCCTGGCCGACTTATATGCTGCTGTGCGTTTGCTTGCTTCGTCCGGGCTCCATGCCCGTTGAGCTTATGACACTCCCTTCGCTTTTCAGCGGCTTGCCGTGCCGGGGTTTTCGACGCGGTATAGAAGCTGCTCAAAGTTGAGTTCACCATGACTTGAGCTGCCAATTCTTCCGTCCCATCAAAAGTCTGCTGCGGCAGAACATCCACCGTGAGGACCTGGACGAACCTCTTGAAGTCATTCCGATGTTCCAACCAATTGTAGAAAGCCGAGAGCACGGACGTCGGGAGACAACATCACTTATCTAAAGCAGAATGCACTGATAATGACTGGCTAAGTCGTAAGCGTCATAAAAATTAGTATTTTCATGCAAATTACTACATATTTGCATTTAATGCAAACTAAACAAACGCAACTATAAGATAAGACCAAAATCTCAACAATCGGTTTTAAAACTACGGGCACAGTAAGCAATCAAAGCTGAAAATCTGCACAAAAACTGCACGTGTTCTAGAAACAGCAATTCTAGATATTTTGCCTAAAACACGTTCCGACCATCAAAACTCAAGTTTGGATTAAACCTTTAAATGAAAACGTCAAAACGCGAAATTCGCACGTTTACTTGAAAAATTGGGATTTTGTTTGCTTTCAACCACCAAACCCGCCCTTAAACTTTTACGAAATACCACAAATTTATACTTTTTGGAAAATTCAGACGCTGATCTATTCAGTGACACCAAAATATAGTACATCGGTTGAAAAATCAAGTCACAGCAATGCCGTAAAGGCAAAAAGTTTCCACAACCTGCCCCCAAAAATATAAGGAACCTTATAAAAATTAGTATTCTTATGGAAAGTACTACAAATTTATATTTGACGTGAACAACAGACTGACAGCTACAAAATGAGACCAAAATTTTGATAATCGAATAGAAATTGTGGCTACAGTGAACGACTAAAGCCAGAGGTCTAACAAGGAAATTTACGTATTTTAGACAAATACATGTCTATGCCTCCTAAGCGTCATAAAAATTAGTATTTTCATGCAAATTACTACATATTTGCACTAAATGCAAACTAAACAAACGCAACTATAAGATTAGACCAAAATTTCAACAATCGGATGAAAATTACGGGCACAGTAAGCAATCAAAGCTGAAAATCTGCACAAAAACTGCACGTGTTCTAGAAACAGCAATTTCTAGATATTTTGCCTAAAACATGTTCCGACCATCAAAACTTTAGTTTGTGTTAATGCTTTAAATAATAACGTCAAAACGCGAAATTCGCACGTTTAAGGGGAAAAAACCCATCTAAAGTTTTGGGGAGTTGACCCGTGAGCAATTGGGATTTTTTTGGCTTTCAACCACTAAACCCGCCCTTAAACTTTTATGAAATACCACAAATTTATACTTTTTGGGAAATTCAGACGCTGATCTATTCAGTCAAACCAAAATATAGTACATCGGTTGAAAAATCAAGTCACAGCAATGCGGTACAGGCAAAAAGTTTCCATTCTTTAGTTTGTGTTAATGCTTTAAATAATAACGTCAAAACGCGAAATTCGCACGTTTAAGGGGAGAAAAACCCATTTAAAGTTTTGGGGAGTTGACACGTAAAAAATTGGGATTTTTTTGGCTTTCAACCACTAAACCCGCCCTTAAACTTTTACGAAATACCACAAATTTATTTCTTTTTGGAAAATTCAGACGCTGATCTATTCAGTAACACCAAAATATAGTACATCGGTTGCAAAATCAAGCCACAGCAATGCCGTAAAGGCAAAGAGTTTCCATAACCTGCCCCCAAAAATATAAGGAACCTTATAAAAATTAGTATTCTTATGGTAAATACTACAAATTTACATTTGACGTAAACAACAGACTGACAGCTACAAAATGAGACCAAAATTTTGATAAGCGAATAGAAATTGTGGCTACAGTGAACGATTAAACCCAGAGGTCTGACAAGGAAATTTACGTATTTTAGACAAATACATGTCTATGCCTCCTAAGCGTCATAAAAATTAGTATTTTCATGCAAATTACTACATACTTGCACTTAATGCAAACTAAACAAAGACAACTATAAGATAAGACCAAAATTTCAACAATCGGATTAAAATTACGGGCACAGTAAGCAATCAAAGCTGAAAATCTGCACAAAAACTGCACGTGTTCTAGAAACAGCAATTTCTAGATATTTTGCCTAAAACATGTTCCGACCATCAAAACTTTAGTTTGTGTTAATGCTTTAAATAAAAACGTCAAAACGCGAAATTCGCACGTTTAAGGGGAGAAAACCCCATTTAAAGTTTTGGGGAGTTGACACGTGAACAATTGGGATTTTTTTGGCTTTCAACCACTAAACTCGCCCTTAAACTTTTACGAAATACCACAAATTTATTTCTTTTTGGAAAATTCAGACGCTGATCTATTCAGTAACACCAAAATATAGTACATCGGTTGCAAAATCAAGCCACAGCAATGCCGTAAAGGCAAAGAGTTTCCATAACCTGCCCCCAAAAATATAAGGAACCTTATAAAAATTAGTATTCTTATGGAAAGTACTACAAATTTATATTTGACGTGAACAACAGACTGACAGCTACAAAATGAGACCAAAATTTTGATAATCGAATAGAAATTGTGGCTACAGTGAACGACTAAAGCCAGAGGTCTGACAAGGAAATTTACGTATTTTAGACAAATACATGTCTATGCCTCCTAAGCGTCATAAAAATTAGTATTTTCATGCAAATTACTACATATTTGCACTTAATGCAAATTAAACAAACGCAACTATAAGATTAGACCAAAATTTCAACAATCGGATGAAAATTACGAGCACAGTAAGCAATCAAAGCTGAAAATCTGCACAAAAACTGCACGTGTTCTAGAAACAGCAATTTCTAGATATTTTGCCTAAAACATGTTCCGACCATCAAAACTTTAGTTTGGGTAAATGCTTTAAATAATAACGTCAAAACGCGAAATTTCCACGTTTAAGGGGAGAAAAACCCATTTAAAGTTTTGGGGAGTTGACACGTGAACAATTGGGATTTTTTTGGCTTTCAACCACTAAACCCGCCCTTAAACTTTTACGAAATACCACAAATTTATACTTTTTGGAAAATTCAGACGCTGATCTATTCAGTAACACCAAAATATAGTTCATCGGTTGAAAAATCAAGCCACAGCAATGCCGTAAAGGCAAAGAGTTTCCATAACCTGCCCCCAAAAATATAAGGAACCTTACAAAAATTAGTATTCTTATGGTAAATACTACAAATTTACATTTGACGTAAACAACAGACTGACAGCTACAAAATGAGAACAAAATTTTGATAAGCGAATAGAAATTGTGGCTACAGTGAACGATTAAAGCCAGAGGTCTGACAAGGAAATTTACGTATTTTAGACAAATACATGTCTATGCCTCCTAAGCGTCATAAAAATTAGTATTTTCATGCAAATTACTACATATTTGCACTTAATGTAAACTAAACAAACGCAACTATAAGATAAGACCAAAATTTGAACAATCGGATTAAAATTACGGGCACAGTAAGCAATCAAAGCTGAAAATCTGCACAAAAACTGCACGTGTTCTAGAAACAGCAATTTCTAGATATTTTGCCTAAAACATGTTCCGACCATCAAAACTTTAGTTTGGGTTAATACTTTAAATAAAAACGTCAAAACGCGAAATTCGCACGTTTAAGGGGAGAAAAACCCATTTAAAGTTTTGGGCAGTTGACACGTGAAAAATTGGGATTTTTTTGGCTTTCAACCACTAAACCCGCCCTTAAACTTTTACGAAATACCACAATTTATACTTTTTGGAAAATTCAGACGCTGATCTATTCAGTAACACCAAAATATAGTACATCGGTTGAAAAATCAAGCCACAGCAATGCCGTAAAGGCAAAGAGTTTCCGTAACCTGCCCCCGAAAATATAAGGAACCTTATAAAAATTAGTATTCTACTACAAATTTATATTTGACGTAAACAACAGAGTAATACAGGGCATATTGTTCCACAGTAATACAGGAATATTCAAATCACTATAACTTCGTTAAATAATATTGGATCTTTATTAAACTTTCAGGAAAGATTGATCTTATAAATCGCCATCCGTTTGCTAAATTTTATTGAATTTAAGGGTACCGTTTAGATTTTATTCAAGAAAACATAAAACCGATAAATCATACTATTACTAACAAAGTTGAGTGAATTTCGACTTCTCATGTATTTCTTGTTGTTGTACTCATAAAGGCCTACATTCATGATTTTTCTTCAGATTTTTCGGATGGAAGGTGTCCAATCGCGAGGGGGGGGTACGCGAAAAGTTCGTACATTTCCCCGTCCCCTGCCCCCCTCGGTACTCATAAGGCAATTTTAAGACTTGTTTTGAAAAGATCTCATTGAGACCTTTCCAATGACACCCTACTCGATTACCAATGGTGAACATTTTTTTTTGAGGGGTCACCTCCCTATATGGGGAGACCCCCCTTAAACCCTTTTGAAAAATTTTTCCACCCTCGAACTTTCAAGAAGTCACCACTTCTGACCTTTTCACAAGGTTTCGTGGCTGTAGCCTTTATAGTTTCGGAGAAACAGTGCTGTGACATACAGACGGACGGACGGACAGACGGACACAGGTCGTGATAGCAATAGGGTTTTGTATTTTAGTACAAAACCCTAAAAAACTGTGTTTGCACCCGAGATAAACGCTGCAAGGTTGAGCAGCCATGATGAATGTTGTGGCTTTGAACTCGGGTTCTTCAACTCAAGTCAAAGAGCCGTTGGGCCAAGTCGATAAAAGAGCCAGTGACGATGAAAACGGTCTCTCTTTTATGGATAATTGGCCAACGAAGAACATCTTCCAAATCAACAAGTGGCGATCAACCCATTGGGAAAAGGAAAATATTGCTCGAGACAACCAGTGTAGGAAATCGAATCAGGCTGCAGCGGCATATTGAGTTGACGTGCGAGGACTTCGTTGGGGTCCCCAACGTAGCAAGTAAGAAACTGTGTAAGTGTTAAGACTTGATTATTAATTTAGGAATAATAATTTGTATTAAACATATTGGTTTAGAATTTGATTTCTCAGTTAAAATTTTCATGTTGGGTGAAGTATTTCAGCAGTGCTTTTGCGCGTGGAGTGCGCAGTGTTAGCGGAAGCCGTGAATTTGGCCTGGAGTGCGCAAAGATCCTTCCCATCGGGGATCTCAATCCTCGTTAGTTCTCTTCAGTTCACAGTAGAGTCCTGTGAAAGTGGTGATACGCGGCTTGACGAGCCGAGTAAAGGTCACCAGTGATTATTCTGGTGGAAGGACCATTCCGAGCCTCAAGCTCGCCAATTGGCTCCTGGGGGTAGTTCTAGGGTTGGTGAGTGGCGCTTACCTACCCCGTCTGCACGGCCTAGTTGGGACCCCAATGCTCCCAATGACGTAGCGTCCATTTTTAACGTACACACTTTCAAGCATAGTGAATGCCTTCCAAGCCATATCATTGAGCAAATTACTAGAGCGAGTAAGAAATAACAAAGAAACTTTCAGTGTAGCCTTAAGCTTATTACTGATCATGAAAACTGACACAATAATGCCATTAATTCAGAAAAAATTTTAACTTTTTATTCAGTATTGACGATCTTGAAGACGAGCTGCATACACAGGAAAACATAGCTCCAAGTATACAAACTTGTAATAAGACCTGTGTTATGCTATGGGTGCGAAAAATGGACCCTAACTCAAGTATCCACAAATATATTGAACGCCTTTGAGCAACGGATTCTGAGGCGAATAATCGGAGGGAAGCTAGACGGGGACCACTGGCAAATTCGATACAACCATAAGCTGTATGAAATTTTTGACGAACTGGAGGTCTCAACGATTGTAAGGCTACGGAAGCTGCAATGGGGTGGCCACATGAATCGTATGGACGAACAACGGATACCGAAAAAGGTATTCGTTGGGAGAACTGAAGGCCGGAGACCAGTTGGGAAACCGAGGAAACACTGGTCTGACTCGGTCAACGAAGACAGTTCATCGCTGCTCGGATATCGAAATTGGAGGACGCGGTCAGACAGTTGGCGGCACTGTTTGCAGGAATCGAAGGCCCGAGAGGGGCTGTAGTGCTAAGAAGAAGAACAACAAGATGTACAATGCATACTTGGTTGGAAAAATAATTAGAAACAACAGTAATTGAAAGTAAACAAGCTCAAATTTTTATTTTATGTATTAGTTCCCCTATTTTGAAAAGATAGCCATTATTAGCAATAATGGCTGCCCAGCGTTTTGACATAGAAACTATTAAGTCCTGGCATTGCTCCAGTGGATGTTTCTCCAAGCTTGCCCTATGTTACTGAATAATTCAGCATCATTTTTCCAAGTTTTTGTCTCCAAACTTCTCGCCACATCAGCCCATAAGTTTTATGATATAAGACAGGGCCAACGAAGGATGGAAGTTACATCGGGTGTTGCCTAGGGATCTATTCTTAGTCCAGACCTATGGAACATGACTTGCGATAGGCTACTGAGACTAAAAATGCCAGATGAGTCACATTTGATTAGCTATAAGGATGATGTTGCGGCTCTAGTCACTGAACGCACCGTTGGAAAGCACAACTTAAGCTAAGTATGCTAGTGCACCAAATGAGAGACTGGATTTTTACCTGTGGTTCTATCTAGGACTGAAGAAAACCAAAGTGGTCATCTTGACAAAAAATGGTATCTCTAGAGTAAGGGTGATTAGTATTGGAGACATACTTATCGAATTGAAGCCAGCGGGGAAGTACCTGGGGCTACTGATTGACTCGAAGATGAGTTTTTCTGAGTAAATCAGGGCAACGACTGAGAAGGCTGCTTCGGGAATATCAGCTCTGAGTTGACTTATGGCCAACGTAGGGGGACCCAGCCCATCAAGAAGACGCCTCTTGATGAGTGCTGTAGGGTCAGTGCTACTGTACGGAGCAGAGGTATGGGGCGACGCTCTCAGCAAGGAGGTATACTGAAAACGTTTGGCTCAGGTACAGAGAAGAGGAGCACTGAGAATTGCATCTTCGTATCCAACAGTCTCCGACTCGGCGGTGAGAGTGATTGCAGGCGTGATACCTGTCGCCCTCCTTGCTAGAGAGCGCTACGCTATTTACCTGCGCCGAAACGAGGATGCGAGGGAAATAGTTGTCCGCGAGGAGAGACAGCACTCGCTCAACGATTGGCAGCAGTCTTGGGTGAATTGCACGAAGGGAAGGTGGACTGCGCGCCTCATCCCGGATGTGAGACCGTGGTTAAATCGAAAGCATGGTGAGACTGACTTCTATCTGACCCAGCTTTTGAGCGGGCACGGGTGTTTTCAGTCTTACCTGCACAAGATCGGTAAGTCACGGTCTCCCGATTGTCGGTTTTGCCCAGAAGAGGAGGACAATGCCTGTCATACATTTTTTGCGTGTACAGAATGGGTCAGGCTGCGAAAGGAACTCTACAGGGAGACGGGAGAGCGCACCCCGGATAATATAGTTGCGGTGATGCTCGAATCGGTCGACAAATGGAATCAGGTGGCACATTATGCTCGGGCAGTCCTAAAATATAAAAGGGACTCACAGCAGCCGGGGGCGCTGGGGCTGGGGGATCGCTCTTCTGGCATTTCCTCTTCCCCTCTCCCCTCCCGCTAGGAAAGGGACTCCCCAGCTTGAAGGCGCCCCACAGCGTAACAAAACGAGACCTGGCTCGAAGTAATGTGTCAAACGGTTCCAGGCTGGGTTCCCAGGTTGACAGGGGAGGTGTTTAGTGGGTAGTCCAGTCACGCATGGGAGTCCCACACTCTGTGCATAAATAGCATTCACCTCCCTACCACAAAAAAAATATGAGCCAAGTTTCGATTTTTAGAAGACGTTGTTTGAGTTACTAATTATTTTACAAGACCCTTCTGCCAGGAGTGCTTTCCTGCTGGTTGGAATAGTTGTATAAAGATATTAGGGAGTGGCAGTTAAGTAGCCAGATGTTTAAAAAAACATTAACTGAATCTTGACCAACATTGGAAATAAGAAGACTACAATCACTTTTGACCATTAACATTAACCATTTTTTTTTACCTGTTGAAACAATTTAATTAACTAATATCTTTTAATTCTACTTAAGACAACTAAGCCAACGGTCCATGACTGAAATGTATCCAACTCTTCATCCAATCCATTCAATAAAAGATTCAAGTTTTCTCAGTCTTCCTATTGTTTATGAACATTAAAACTGTAACCAATCCAACATATAAGACCAAATGAAAATGACGACAACCAATAAATTGATGATAGTTAATCGTTATTAAAAGATAATACAATGATACGCTCACCTGTCCTCTTGACTCGCGTCGTTCGAAAACAATGTAATGAAATTTTTCATGGCTGCATTATGGACTCGAATTTATTTACGGCGACGATGGCGGCGCGTGGCACTGAGTGGGTTAATTTAAATTTGTAAGAAAATTTGCTCGGCTTTTTTATTCGTTCATTGATGAAAGGTTTCTTCAATCAAAAGATCAGTATATTATAATCGAATTGTGGTCGAAGTGTGAAATTATAATCGTGAACACAAAAGGTTATCATTTAATATTTATTCTTTTATTTCAGAATTTTTATTGTTGTTGATGCTGAGTGGCGCACGATTAATTTTAAATTGTTTAGGGAATTCTCAGTGAATATTCAAATATAGAAAACTATTTCTTTTCAATCATGTGTGACATTTTCATTGTCTTAAATTTGAATAGAGGAGTTAAATTGGAAGCAGGCATTTAGAACACGATCCTTATGATAATCAGTTGACGTCAAAATAAAATAGATGGTATTAAATTCGCGATGGAATTTTGATAAGAATTTCGGGTTAGGCGATAACTTTTTCACAAAGGAAATTTCAATACTTATTTCACGATATTCCAGTGAATTTCCTTCTAATGAATTTTATCTGAAAATTTATCTTATATAATGAACCTATAGTAAGAAATTGATAAGATCAGCATTTACCTACTTGATTTCAATGATGTTTAAACTTGTCTATTAGGTATGTGCCTGCGAACTTCTTTAAATTAATATAATTAAAATCTACCACATGTACAAATGAAGTTTTGATAAGAAACGTATGTACACGGACACAGATATTGAAATATCTTGGCGGTATTCGATGCATACGTATCAGAAGCAAAGAAAATACCAGCATTGTGAGCGGGTATGCACTTTGGTCTAATTGTATTCTAGATTTTGGCTAAATTTACAAACCGTGATTAAACTTTGCCTCGAAAATCTTACCTTTACTCACTGATGTGAATAAAAAATAAACGAGAACCAAATCAGATTGTCGAAGGCTATTTGAAGGCTATTTACGCCCTGAGTGTGAGGCTCTAAGATGTGCAAAACATTTGGACTACCCACTAAACACCATCCCTGTTAACTTAAGAGCCTAGCCTCGAATCGTTTGACCCATTACTTTGGGCCAAGCCTCATTTTACTACGGCGAGGGAGGCCTTCAAATTGGGTGATCCCTCTTCTATTGGGAAGGGAGGGAAGAAGAGAGATTTCTAGAAAAGTAATTCCATAACCCCAACGTCCTCGCCTATTGTGTGATCGAACGCAACGTATTGAAGGCAGTTATTTGTGGATTTCAATTAAGTTATCAACATTATGAAACATATGTGTAGTGAATTATTTAGATTAATGCAATGTTCGTGAAGAACTGCAGCGATGGTCTGCTGCCTCAGCGGAAGAGGATGGTAAGATCTGCCGCGATTGGCTTTGCCTGAGGACGCGTGCATGCGCTGGCAGGCTAGCGTTGCGGTGTCGTGGGGTTGGTTCTTTCACCAGCACAAGGACCCACTACAAAAAAATTTCGCATCCACGAATTGCGAGGGTCAAAGAAATATTGACCAAAGTCGAGAAGGAGGTAACCTACTAAGGGTCAAAGAAAATTGCCGACTCAAAGGACAAACTGGGCCTGGAGAAAACAAACGGACTTAAGATGACTTTGTCGTTACCGATGATATTAATGGCCCACAAATAAAAGTGAAGCATCCAGGTAAAAGCGGTGCCCCCTCGCGCCCTCCGGATCGGATCAAGATCCAAACGTAGACGTGGTCATGTATTTCCCATTTGAGTGAAAAACTTATACAAAAGCACGTTGTATGACTCTTTCCCTCAAATGAGAAAAATAAACGTATCCGATTTATGCCATAGCGTTATGCAATGAATTCACATAACCCTATATCACATAAAAGGGCACGCGAGCGGAAGGCCACTTTAAATGGCAAGAGCCCCAGCTAAGCAAAAAAAAGGAAAGAGCGCGCCCGATGGCTAGCCCAATTTAGCCGAGGAGCCTGCCATCGATACGGGTCCTATACCCGGTCAGGTGGAGTGAAAGGGAAAGACCGATTTTTAAGTTTTAACAATCCATTTATTTTATTGGCTTCTAAAATTCATCTATCTACGAGTATTCTACACACACTTGCCTTCAAGTGATCAATTTCAATTTAATAGTGACAACTTCTTTCCAGCGCGATTTATAGTTTTCGGTTCTTTCAAGGTAAATGGTAACTCATTAAACTTAACCATTCATAAGAAGAAATGATACATTCTGATATACGCCATTTGATTAATACGACTAATAATTACATAGCAACTTAGTATCATATTGAAAACAAGTTGGGTAGACAGACCTGTGCTCATGTCAGAAGGGTTATGTACTCAACTTACAAAATGCAGTAATCATCAACGAATAAAATCAAGAAACACGTCATGTTCGAGGATCATACTGTCGCGTGTTTTGGTTTGCGGCCAATAATTTTAATGTTCCGGGAAAGTGAAAACGCATTGTCTTTTAATTTAAGTTAAAAGAGTTTATTTAGTTACAAAAATGCACAATAATCAATTTAACACTTTCACTAATTTTAATTTTCACTATTAAAAGTCTAACACTTATCCATAAATTTCTTATTGCAATTGTCTTCTAAATCACTTCACTATTACGAAAATCACTTTTCTATTACACGAACAATATCGCTTCCCACACACTATCGAAGTTCTTATCGCGGTCGAATGAATGATCTCCCCAATTCATTCAGTTCGCCTTTATATAGGGTCTCTAATCATTCAACTCAGTTCTCGTACATTGGTGAATTAGCGGGATTAGCAGCGCAATGAATGGAGCATGCTTGTTGGGTTCTCGTGGTTTCGAGTAAATTCGTTTTGTTGATGTTTTAAATGGTTGTGAAAACAATTTCGACAGTAGCTCGCAGAATTATTTGTACATGTAACACTGGCCCCACCTCAGTTCTTTTCGCCCCGAAAAGATGTGTCGCCATTTGTAGTCAATTCTCCTTGGGTGTAATATGGGGCAAGACGGTCCAGATGCACGGTTTTCATTTTGGCTCTCGGCTTACGGTGTTCCTGTATGCGATATACGACGTCGTTGATTCGCTTTGTGGCCCAATATGGTCCCTCACAATTATGTTGCAACTTCGGAGACCTACCCTTTCGCCGTTGCGGGTTATATAGCCAGACCAAGTCATCTTGCTGGAAGCCAGTAGAATTTGCCTTTAGATCATACCTGGTCTTCATGCGGTGAGTGGCCGATTTGAGGTGTTTTCGCACTGTCCGATGTATCTGGTTCAACCGTTGTCTTAGCTCACTTGCGTACTCCGAGATCGTTTGGGGTTTCTCAGGGGGTGTCCCGAACTTTATATCAGCTGGCAGATGAATAGTCTTTCCAAAAATGACTTTAGCTTGGGCTTGGCCCGTCGATGCATGTTCGGCAGCTCTGTGAGCCATTAAGAATAGTGGGATATGTCGGTCCCAGTCCCTTTGGCTCTCGTCAACCATCTTGGCCAAATGTTTATTGAGCGTGCCGTTGAAACGTTCGACCATTCCATCGGATTGGGGATGTAGCGGTGTTTTCCTCGTTTTCCGTATTCCCAGCAGCTCGCATATTTCGCCAAAAACTAGTGACTCAAAGTTTCGGCCTTGATCCGAATGTAGTTCGCAAGGTACGCCGTACCTACTGACCCAATTTAACACTAGCTGTTTGGCTACAGTAGTTGCTTCCTGGTTGGGAATGGGGTAGACCTCGGGCCACTTGCCGAAATGATCGGCTAAAGCCAGCATGTATCGATTTCCCCATTCGGATTCAGGGAAGGGTCCTACGATGTCAACAGCAGTCCTATCAAATGGTACACCTACAACGGTTTGCATTTGTCCTCTCAGTCATCGCTTTGGACCTTTAACGGAAGCGCAAATTGTGTATCTACGGCACCAGTCCTCTACGTCTTCTCGAGCATGGAGCCAGTAAAACCTTTCCCGCAATTTCGCTAAGGTCTCGTTAACGCCAAGGTAGCCTCCCGAGGGTCCTTCGTGCATCTCCTTAACCACATCGTGGATTCGGCTTTTGGGTAGTATAGTTTGCATCCTATAGGAGCTGCCATCCGCCGTTTTCCATTTCCGCTTGAGTACGCCCCCCTCCACCCGAAAGGAGTTCCATTGTGCCCAATAGCTTTTCAGGGTTGCGTCACGCATTGAAACGTCTTTCCACTTAGGTCGCCCAGTCGTCTCCTTCCATACGAGCAATGGTCTGATGTTTTCATCGGCTAGCTGGGCATTTCGAATCTCCTCCGATGACCAACCTTCATCGAATTCGGCCGTTATCAATCGCAGATCAACGGTCGGCTGCGTTTCGTTAACCCGTTGGCAATGCTTGCAGTTAGCTGGACATGGATGACGAGATAGGGTTTCAGCATTTCCATGAACTCCGCTCTTGTAAAGTAATGGTGGTCTCACTAGGTCCGGTTGGATAATCGATTGGGTTGCACTCGTGTCGCTTGTTATAGTGCAATGTTCTTCGTCAATTTGACCCGGAAGGCACAAGTCTGCTTCTCCGCGATGCAGTCTTGACACAGTGATGGGGGTGCTAGGGACGTCGATCCTCCTAGCCAACGTCAGCCCCACGAAGTTGGCCCCCTCAGTTTGATGGGCTTCCATTCTAGGCTGCTGACTCGGTCTGGATCTCCACCATCATGGACAATATCTCCGTCTTCTTCGCTTCTTGCAGTCTCTTTGCAGGTGCCCCTTCTCACCGCAATCCCAGCATCTAGGCGCACCATTTACCTGCGGCTCTCGCTCATTTTCGACGCGCTCACACCTGCACTCGTCTGCCACTACCTCACGGATTTTTTGCTGCCTCGAAGTTCAGACTATAAGCCAATGCATCCTTAACCGTTTGCTTTTGAGCTAAACGAACGGCTTGTTGGAGTTCCTGGTTCTCTAAGGAGCTGATGAATGCTTCTGTTGTTACGTCATCTCGATGTTCTGGGTCATACGCTGGGTAAGCCAAAGTGCCAGTCGCTCAATGTCTTGGGCTAGCTGCTGTAAGGTTTCGCCAGACTTCTGCATCCGATTCCGTAGCTGTGTCCAATAAATCTGCTTCAGATGGTCGCCTCCATAACGCATGTTGAGCACATTCAATATATCAGCCGGGTTTGAGTGTAAATTAACGGGGATAGTCTGCAAAAGCTCGACAGCTGGGCCTCTTAGAGCAAGAATCAGTGCAGTTGCTCGTTCCTGCTCATTCCAGTGATTTGCCCTTGCGGCAGCTTCAAACTGGGTCTTGTAAATACTCCAGACCGTTTGCCCATCGAATATTGGTGCTTGCACATTTCTTGATGTGCTTTGCGCTGCAGTTATAAGCGGGGCTGGTGAGGTGGTTACTACTGCCTTCGCTGCTTCCAATTCTTTTTTAACCTTTTTCCATCTCATGGTTCATTCTCTCTTCGACCTGGCTGATTTCATAGTTGATTTTCTCCTAAACCTGGCCGACCTTCTCCTTGACCTGGTAGACCTTTTCCTCGACGCATTTAATTTGATTGTTCAGGCTACTGAGCTCCACTTTTATTTCGGTTGACTGTTTATGCACTTCCTTGATTTCGATCGCTTGTTGGTCCAGCTTCACTGATTGTTCATTTAACTTCGCTGATTCTTTATTTAACTTCGCTGATTGTACATTTAACTTCGCTGATTGTTCATTTAACTTCGCTGATTGTTCATCTAGCTTCATAGTTAAATTGGATGACTGTTGTCGCTGCTCTTACTGCATCAGCATTAACATTTGCATCAGCGCATTTTCTGGTTCCTTTGGTTTTGGTGTTTCTGCTTCACCACCTTCTGCGCCTTTTTCTGCATCTGAGGGCTCACCCGAATCCAGATACGCGCCTTCCGATTCAATTGCGTCACGCAAGCGTGCAATCAGTGTGGCCTTTGTACCTTGCGTAGCCAGGTTTCGCTGTTCCAACTCTTCCTTAAGCTCCGACAATACTATTATTAACAAAGTTGAAAGAATTTTGATTTCTGAGGTATTTGTTAAAGTTATACCCATAAATATCTCCCTTAATAATTTTTTCAGATTTTTGAGATCACGAGTGCCCATTCGCGAGGGAGGAAACACATTTTTCATGTATTTCCCCCCTGTGCCCTCACTGAAGCAAAAACTGTCAGTTTAAGAACTGTTTTGAAAAGCTCTCATAGAGAACTTTCAGTTGATACTCACATCGGCTACCTTTCATGAATTTTTTTTAGGGGCCACTCCTCTGTACTGTAATCATCGATTCATGGCCTACTTTTTCGAATCCTAGAATGGTTACAAAGCCCTTTTGCTAGGAGCTCTCTTCTGCCTCTTCGACTTGTTTCAATTGTATGTACTCATCTTCATGATGCCTATCATTCCTGAAATTTTCATGTAAATCCTAGTAAAGCTGTAGTGTCTAAGTCGGTAAAAAGCGCATATGGCTCCATAGCCATATGTTTCCATAGTAATACAGGGCATATTGTTCCGTTGTAATACAGGAAAATTCAAATCGCTATAACTTCGTTAAATACTATTCGACCTTTATGAAACTTTCAGAAAAGATCGATCTTATAAATAGTCACCTGTTTGCTGAACTTTATTGAATTTAAGCGTACCGTTTAGATTTTATTCAAGAAAACATAAAATCGATAAATCATACTATTACTAACAAAGTTGAGTGAATTTCGACTTCTCATGTATTTGTTGTTGTTGTACTCTTCACGGACTACATTCATGATTTTTTTCAGATTTTTCGGATGGAAGGTGTCCAATCGCGAGGGGGGGTACGTACATTTCCCTTTCCCCTGCCCCCCTCGGTACTCATAAGGCTAAGACTTGTTTTGAAAAGATCTCATCGAGACCTTTCCAATGACACCCTATTCGACTACCAATGGTGGAAAATTTTTTTGAGGGGTCCCCTCCCTATATGGGAATAACCCCTAAACCCCTTTGAAATTTTTTCACACCCATGAACTTTGAAGAAGTCACCTTTTCTGACATTTCCACAAAGTTTCATGGCTGTAGCCTCTATAGTTTCGGAGAAAAAGTGCTGTGACATACAGACGGACGGACGGACGGACGGACAGACCCCTTTGAAATTTTTTCACACCCATGAACTTTGAAGAAGTCACCTTTTCTGACATTTCCACAAAGTTTCATGGCTGTAGCCTCTATAGTTTCGGAGAAAAAGTGCTGTGACATACAGACGGACGGACGGACGGACGGACAGACGGACACAGGTCGTGATTGCAAAAGGGTTTCGTATTTTAGTACAAAACGCTAAAAATGTTTCTATTTGCATACCTAATCAAATGGCTGCAGAGAGCAGAATTAAATATTTAGCGGTAATGAAAACTAAACATGGAGTGCCTACTTTCACGTTTTAACTATGCACATGTGTCGGTGGATATAACTAGGAAAGGAAGTAACATTCACACAAAAATCTCAAATAGTTATAAGCTAATGACTACTTTCAGATAATTACACATCTGTGATTATAAAACAATTATTCTTGTTTATAAGTATTTTCACGCCAGAGGCCATTAAAATACACACATAGAATTTCAAAATATTGTTACCCTTTAGTACGGGAATTTATACTATTGTAGAAACGCAACAACTATAAAATATTTCTAACAATTAACCTGGTTGCAAGAATTTTTTGAACATTCCTCGTTACTTTATGCGCAAGGATTTTCTCTTGCTAAATCTTCATTATGCATACTTTTGAAGTGACGTTGAAATAGATATTCTGAGTAGATCTTTTTCTTTTCTTATTTGATAAAAATGGAAGTGCAGGTAATTGATTTGCTTTTAAAAATTTATACCTCATAATAATTTCCTTTTAAATTGGATTCTTTGTGAATATGTAAATAAAATCAAATACATAAGATGTGTCGTGAATAAATCATACTCTATGTCATTTAACACCTATTAAATAAATTTGAAAATATCACATATCCATTTGGACACATGATATGTGGACTACGCAGGTACGACACATCACGTAAGTATTCGATGTGTACTAACTACTGTTTGCTTACTCAATTCCGAAAGTGTTTGTCTCCTCAACTGTAATCGTTAGTTTTTCCAACAAGATTTCGGCTGTCGGGTACGGTAGCAAATCTTATCGATTGAAACAAGTATGTTCGCGTGGTTGATCCTCGAAGCGCAGAGAATCCTTCGTGAGGTATGCTTGATGTTCCGGTCACAGGCAATAGCTAATCATTTTTCAGGATCATCGTCTTCTTTCTACCTCACAGAGTTACTCGTCATTCATAATCAAAATAAAATCAATATAAAATTTAATTCTTTGCTCTTTTGCTTCAATTCCTCAATAGTTCCTGAATTCAACAATTCTCATAATTTATTTTTCACTATATCGCGTCTAAAGGATTTTCGATCATATATCATTTCTATATAGCATTCCGTTCATTAAATCGAAAAAGCAACACCACTACACGCCTCTATACGAAAAGTGGCACATGCACCAATACTCAAATAAGTTCCAGTCTTCAGAAAAAATACAATTTGCAACAATTACCGTTTTTGAAATACCAACCGTATTTCAATGTCCTCCCTGCAGCTCGAATAAATTGGTATTTTATCTAGAGGGGCACATTGCCCTCTTCCTTTAACATGCCTATTTTACGGATGTAAGCACCCCTTTTAAGCTTTTGCAACAAATCCATCACTAATTGTATCGCTGTTTAAAGTCATGGCTATTATATTAATATGTTCCAGTTACCTTAGTTTTTTCACAGAGCAATCTCTAGTGGAATGGTGGCATCCCCTTCTAGCATAGTAAACTATGAATTGTGTAAGTTAAATAGGTATTAGTATTAGTGAACGCACTAATTGGGTCCTTTTTCACCATTCTTAAATTGAAATCCACTTTAATCACACGCTGTGCAATTTAAATATTATATTTACATATCCCCACATCACTTTTTCCGATTTCTCAACACAATAATTATCCATAAATCCCGAAACGCATTTGCGCGCGATTCATACTGATAAACGAGTTCAATTCATGTTTTGACAATTCCCCATGAACTCATTAATCGGACTCCACTTCCAGTACAATTTAATGTAATTTCTGTGGAATTGTCTGTTTGACAAATTGACTTATTCTTTTCCAACATTTATGCCTCCGTTGGATTTTACTACACTTATTTACAACTCGTATAGAAGACGGTCGAGAAACGTTTGTAGTTGGTTGCGTCTTAAAACCGTACGATTCACTGCACTGCAGTTGCCTTTATGGAACCTCAACTTTAAAATAATCCGAAAACTTCCCAACAAGTATTTACTAAGACGCGATGCTAATAACTTCACACGGGGCACCGATCCAAATGGCCGCAAAACTTATCGAATAACAACAGGGTCTTATCGAACAAAAATTCGCCAATTTATCCGTGGTTCTTCACAATCTCCTGTGGACTGCCTCATCTGTCCAAAACTTTTATTTCTAATTTTCCGCATCGCAACGGTACCTTGAATCAGCTGCTAGCTCAGCTGATTTTAAATAATAATAAATGTTAAATGTCATGAAAAATAAATTAAAATTGATATAAAATCACATTTAATAATAAGAAAAAAAAAATATTTTATAAATTACAACTATGAATGGAAGTAATGAAATCTTTTTTCCTAAATCGGCAATTAAAATTTCGGGTAAGGGTTAGGAAGGTATTTGAGTAGTTTGCTTGTGTGACTGCTCGATTACTACATATGTCCCTATAAAAACCTCTGGATTATTACAGTATATCATATTAAATTTTCATTACAATCATCAAGCTAATAAATTGTAGAAAGAAACCGTTAATTAAAATAAATAATACACTAAGAAGTTTGCATGGTCCAAACAAGGATGCCCACTATAAACTCTGCTGTTCAATTTTATACTGAAAAAGTTTTGAGTTGGAAAAACAGCTTAGTATACAAGACCGCTGCAGAGTTTTATCCTATTTACCTGATTTTTTTGTGTAAAAATCAACTCGAAATGAGCGTTTGTGTTCAAGCGAAATTGTCAAGGTTTGTTCATTTACTTGTGTTCAAAAAAGAAAATAACCTTAATGAACCTGTATAGGATATTTGGTATCAATGTTGTCTGCTATAAAACTCAGCTCAAGACTTGCTTGGCTCCAACTGCCTACTAGGCATCGTCCAAAGCATCCCCAGAGAAAGAAGTCCAACGGTTTCAAAGCACATGATCGTGGCGGCCAATTAACATCACCACGTCGTGAGATAACACGGCCATTGAATTTCTCGCACAGAAGAGCCATTGTTTCGTTGGCTGTGTGCCAAGCGGAACCATCCTGTTGGAAGCACATATCGTCCAGGTCCATAATCTCAATTTTTGGCCACAAGAAGTCCATTATCATCTCGCAATAGCAAACACCATTCCGGGTGACTGCTTGGCCTTCCTAATTTTCGAAGAAGTACGGCCCGATGACGCCGCTAGCCCATAAACGGCTCTTCTGCCACACTATCGCAAACAACAGTAATGTTTTCCGCAGAACGAACTGAGTGAGTCTGCACAGGTGATTTCACATTTCCTACGGACCCGGTTCGCTGAAATTTGCACACAATTCTCCAGATTGTGGCCACATTTGGTCGATTATACACGAAATGCATTTTGATTTGAACGCCCATTTTCAAAAAAGGCTTCATTAACCTTAACGCACTATTCAATTGTGTACCTCTCCATGATTGAATTTACCAAACACTGAAACAAAGAAAAATCAAATCAAGTTGGGCGAAAAACTTGATGTTAAGGTGTGAGTCACAATTAACATCGTGCATTATGGTTGGACCACCCTTTAGTATCAAAAATGTGAGCAAATTTGTGAATTTAGGCGCCGAAATAACGAGAACCAGTAATGAAAGAGACGAGATACGCTGAAGGATACAGCTCGCAAATCAAATATTTTTTTCAGCTTTGACAATTTTGAAGACTAGCTGCATACACAGGAAAACAAAATTCAAAGCATAAAAATCTGTAATGAGAACTCTGTTATGCTATGGGTGTGAAACATGGACCCTAGCCCTAGCATCCGCAAATATATTGAACGCCTTTAAGAGACGGGTCCTGAGGTGAATAAAAGGAATGAAGCTAGATGGGGACCAATAGTAAATTCGATACAATCATAAATTGTATGAAATTTTTGATGAGCTGGAGGTCTCAACGATTGTAAGACTATGGAAGCTGCAACGGGCTTGCCACATAAATAGTATCGACGAACAACAGATACCCAAAAAGTTATTTGTTTGGAGAACTGAAGGCTGGAGACCAGTGGGGGAACCGAGAAAACGCTGGTCTGACTCGGTCGACGATGACCGTTCATTGCTGCTCGGATTTCAAAATTGGAGGACGCGATCAATGGACTGATGCCGTTGGAGGCGCTATTTGCTTCATTCGTACCGTTTTGATTTTATGGGCAAAAATATAAAATCTACAAATCATGCTATTATCAACAAAGTTTAGTGAATTTCGATTTTTGAGGTATTTATTGCCCTTGTAGTTATAAAGATCCACCACCATGATTATTTTCAGATTTTTTGGCTCGTAGGTAACCAATCGCGAGGGGGTACGCAAAATGTTGCCTGAGCCTCTTATGCAGATTCGAAAAGTTGTAATCAAGCCCTTTCATTTGATACCCCACTCGACTACCTTTTAATACAAAAATTTTGTTAGGGCTACTTCATTATTAGGGGGGACCCCCTTAAATAAATTTAAATTTTTGGGAAAACCTAAACTTTTGAGAGATCATCACTTGTGACCTTTCCTCAAGTTTGAGCATTCTATCTTCTATAGTATCTAAGGAAACTTGCTGTGACGCACGAACAGAAGGACAGACAGAAAGACGGACAGGCAGACAGTTCGCGAAACTAGTAGGTCTTTGTAAAAGTTTTTTTACAAACACCTAAAAAAGGTGGATTTTGATCATGATTTGTCTGCAACAAAAGTTATTTTCTATTGTACACACTAAAGATTGATAAGATATCCAAATTGCCCCAATTTCGGGCAAAATTGACGAAAAAATTATCAGTCTTCAATCATTTGCATGACAAATTTAATCATCAAGTTAGATAAGTAGATCATCTAAGTCAAATATTATATCACATGTTCCTCCATCCAAGTACTTAGAACGGGGATCATGTTGTGGTAGCCTGGAACGTTTGACTTCACGATCTATATTTGGTAGCTGTAATGAATCAGGCAACGCCGCTGGGTGACCACCACCAACACACCTTACTGCTATGTGGCTTGTTATCTTATGTTGGTCTTGACAGTTGCACATCCCACGTCAATTTTGTCGTGGGATGCCAAAGGAGATTGACAGCCACATGGCAGCCGAGTTGACGTGTCGGAAAACGATCAACATTTGTGAGGTACTCGAGACAATTTTCCTAAATTTTCACGACTAAAACTTTTACAGTTCTTCTTTAAATAGGTCAAAAACCAACTGCCTCACGGTAAAGTATTAAATAAAATAAAATAGAAGTGTGGGACGAGTGCAAGGCGTTATGCAAATGCTGTTCAATGAAAGTGACTATTTGTGCATCCCCATTATCGGAATATTTTTGCTATTTACGAGGCCACCGATCAAACCATCAACGAGCAAAACACTCGCATAAATTGCGTGAATTATGCAATGAGCCCTCCACCGCCGAATGCGATGAATCTGGATTGTTTTCAATAGAACGACTACGAAGACTAGTTTCCGAGATTGCCGATGAGATTATGGAAAGTGAATTTGCGAGAAGACGCGGAGGATATTGTAAGGCCAATAGCATGGAAAAATGCAGCCGCAAGTAGACGTTCACAAGCAAAGATAGAGACGGTTAGTGAATTATTTTAATTTTTTTAAAGAAAGAATAGAAATACTTATTGGTGACAGGTATTTTGGCTGTGAAATACAGGAAAGTGAACGTAAAGGGGATAATGGAAGTAACAGGGGAAAAGAATGGAAAAAGACGAAATGAATATCAGCAGCAAAATCAAACTACTGCCCTATTCAACAAGTAAACATGTTGTGCAGAATTATCTAATACAAATAGAAAAGGTTCCAACACAATTTTATTCAAAATCCTGCTAGTCTCATTTCGAAAGAGAGTTTTCGCAAACGCATGATTTTACCACTCGTTCTACCGAAAAACAAAGTTAGCAAAACGTGAATCTTGCTTTATACAGCGTTGTAATGCTGCATGATAAGCTGATTCGATTCTATCTTGTTTGATCAATCTGTACTGAACTCTTTTCCCATAAACATCGTTTTGCATGCTGGCGCAAAGTGTGTGGGTCGTTACCTTTTTGTTCGTAAGCAAATAATTGTTTTTTTTTCCGATTTCAATACTTGATTAAATTGTTTGGGTAGAAGATAGAAATGTTACTTTATAATTGATAGGGAGGAAGAGAATGTATGCTTATGCAGTAAAACAATAAGGAAATAAATTTAAGTAGAGTACGGTTAAGTGGAGAAAGAAGATAGTGAGAGTGCATAAGAAAGCGTTAACTGCAACGCGTCGTAAATTATGTATGGACAAATGTTTTCTAGATTTCAAACTTTAGAAAAACCTGATCTGTTCTATAAGGGTGAAAACTAGCTAACCTTCGAATGGTTTTCAATTGCATTTGCATTTAACTATACATTTTAAGGTGCATATTGTTTAATTAATTTCCTCCAGAATTTACTTAAGTATTGTTGAGACAGAACACAGAAACAGATACTAAAAATGATAGGAATAAATAGTAAATATAAGCATTAACTAGACTTGTATACGCAGAGGAGAAAATTTCTAATTTCTTTTTGGAAATATTCAACATGTAAATATAGACAATGTTGGAAGTGGATAGAATAGAAAGGTCTTATTTGATAAATTAGAGCTTTGAATTAGAAAAAAATTTTCACAATGAAAAGCTAAGATTTACATTTTACGAGTATTTTAATGGTAATTATCTTTGCTATGTCGTCGAAGTGTGAGTAACAAGTTTAATTTAGCCAAATATGGAAAAAATAGGATTAATGTTTAAACTACCAACTTCATAGATTTGCTTTTTTGTTGTGTTCCTTTCCTCATAGAAACAATAATCTGATTTTTTTATATAAATATAACATGGATTGCTAACTTTAACAATGACTTTCCTTTCCAGTGGTTCCCTTCTTTCAGCGGGAAATAGAGTGCATGGTAAGTATGCCGTCGCGAGGGTAGGGTTTAAGAAAATCCGCTTAGGTCGGTTTCGCGTCGCGCGCGGTACGCGGTACCTTTGTTGGTTTTGCATTTTTATTAGCGTAGCTTTCGTCAGGGTTGAGTTAGCGTAGTATATTTTTCGGTACCGCGTCGGAAATTCGGGAACGCGAAATAAAGATTAGATTTTTGTTCTTTGACTGGCTGAATGAAGAAATACGGAGTAACATAAATTAGGTTTCCTCTCCGTATGGTTTTGTTTTGTGCCGCGTTTGGACACGGGCATTTATTGGTGGCTGAAAATTGTAGATGAGCGTAATCCATTAGGAGACCAGCGACCGAAATCCTCTCCGATCTAGCTGGCCGACAAGCAGCCACCGCGAAAATGGATTACGGTGCACGGATTGCTTGACCGGTTGGTACCATCCGTTGGCACTACTTATACTTAACGTCTAGAACCGATGAAAGGTTGGTTCCTCGTTCGGACTTAGACTTAAAATCACTACAATGGCGCCCAACGTGCGGCCCGAAGGGGAAACAACACCACTCTCCTTTGAGTTCTCACATTTTTAATTTTGCTGTCGGCAGATGAACCGATTCAATTTTTATTGTCGCCCTCACCATGTGATATTAACGTAGCATGCTTTGGAAGGTTCCATAAACTAAAGATAGAGTCACCGATAAACTCTCTTTTGGTGTTGTTTGTCTTGTCTTCGGTATAATAAGGTCTATAGCATCTTCTGGAGTTCTTCGTTCGTGGTGGCTCAGTCGCCTGAACATGCCGATGATGTTATAGAGTAGTGCGTCCCTTAATGTTACCAAAAGAAAGGTTGGCACATTTTTATACAGTTTGAAGTCGGACAGTTCTAATTTTGAACAAACTGATGGTGCCAGGGGTTTTCAAATACATTGCTTGGAATTGCGTCAGTTCTTGCTGGGAGCTAATCTGATGACCGGCAGTGATAAAATCCGCATCATCAATCAGTCCTGACCGACACCCGATTTGTTTTTATGATTGATTAACGGTTTTTATTAGCATACTTTCGTAGAAGACAGGAACTTGTATTCAAGGAGAGGGGCCTAAAATTATTACAACCATCTCTCCACTGCGGAAACAATTGTTTCTTTACTAGTGTAGAGCGTAATCCTTCAGTCTCTCCATGCCTGGGTCGGCATCGAAGAGACTGCCCTGTAATAAACATAAGCAGTCGAGCAGCCCCGTGGTGATCAGGAGTGGCTGCTCCTGAAGAGATAAGGTGGTCACCCCGTCGAAACTGCTTAGTTTGTTGTTTTACTAGTGTAAAGTAAACTACATCCGTCGTGTTTCCATCCTTTACGCAGAGATGAGGGGTTCACTTCAGCCATTTCAACATCTTTAGGTTTGGCATTCCCCTTGTAATGCAACGACCTTCTTCGGAGAAAGTAACGGTTGCTTTTTGTGTAATGTTTGCGTTTGTCTCAAGCTTCGTGTCCGCTAACTTTAACGAGGCAAAAAAATATTGAATTACTGTAGAGTAGCTTAATTAACACCTAATAGAACATTTCTAAAGATAATAAAAATTGATCGGTACGTCTTGTAGAGTAGAGTACGCGTGATAAGTATTTTGTAGTGTAGCTTCGTGGCTCGACAAGAACCCGCCTCATATGATCCCGCAAATGCTAGTCGTCAAGCATGCGTACGCGGTCGTTAAGCGAAGCTAGTTAGCTGAGCTCGGTGTTGTTTTAGCTCGCTGACACTTGTGCCAGACCATCGGCACCCGTGTCCTACACGGACATTTCGAAATTCATTACACAGCCTAACACACTCGAATTTCAATAACTGGACTCTCTCACTAACATTCGGGCTATTATTTAAAACACAAGCGCCATCGTAAACATATGCACGAGTAAATATTGAGTGTATTCGTTTTGTTCTCGTTTTAATAAATACAATATATAGACTAATCGCTTTTGATTGTAATTGAAGTGACACCAGTTTGGTGATCCCGTGTTCAACCGAAAGTATAATATAAGAAATTTTGGACGTCATATTGATAATCGCCGCTTTACTGGAAATCCACCGTTATATTTTGGAGCCGCGATTGGGGCTTACGTGGAGCGGTTAAGTAAAAGGAGTTTGCTCATCGTGTTGCAAATCAGGACTAGAGAGGTAAGGAAGTTGTTCTCGAGTTTCCCATCTTTAATTTAGCTTTTCCCGGGTTAGTCGCGTGTACAGTAAGTGCAATCCTATGTGATTATATTTTTAAATAACTGCATTTCAGAACAAGCGATTGCGGGAAAATGGTTCAAGGAAGGAACGAACCATTTTTCGCTTTTGCGTTGTGGCGCTGCTTCTTGCTCAATGTAAACAAAAGTTTGCAGTCGAACGAATGCAGCGACAACTGTTTGGAAGCTAGCATGTAAGTTTTACGGTGAAGTATCAGCAGTGCCCACGTCATTAATTTAACGGAATAAGTGCCAGAGCAAGATATGATTTGCATACCATCTCGCCATTAACTTCTTGCAACAAATTAAATTTAGTTTTGAAAGCTGTTTCCAAAAGAGAGTAGAGTAGATAATAGCCATTCAAAGAGATGAAACATCACAAATTGCATGTGGTGGTGTAAATACCGTTTGAAAGAAGATACTCGGAACGTGAAGACAAATATAGAAACTCCCCAACAAACATTCTTTTAAGATGCCGATCTCCTAGAACTCAGCTCGCTATTCGGTACAGTATTTGAACGTGCTTAACATTAGATAGTGTCAAAATAGTTGTCTTTAAGCCACCGAATCGTCTTCGGGAGTGATCGAAGTGCAAGAACATGCCAACCATGGTTACAAACTAATAGGTTTTTTTCGAAAATTGAAGCTTTATTGTAAAAAATTGCTTTTAGACGATCGGAAATGGTTTGTTGAGCAACGCCAAGTGATTTTGCAAGTTTGGGATGGATCTTGGTCGAACAGTGTCTCCAATTCGTGATCTTCAAACTTTTTTGGCTGTCCGGGCTGTTCATCGTCCTCCAAGTCAAAATTGCTACTTTTAAACCGTGCAAACTACTTCTGGCACATACGTTCAGCCAAAGCATGCACACCATACATTTCCACCAAAATACGATGACTTTCGGCAGCCTTTTTCTTCAATGAAGAAGTACTCCCCGCAAAAACACTTTATTCGGCACAAAATTCGACATTTTCAGAGTAAAAAAAAGTATTGTTGTTTACGCTTCAGCTAAATGACACATACTGATTCTTAAACTATATGACAGTAGCTTTCTAACACATATTTCGAAAGGTGAATCACTGGAATAAAAATCAAGTTACGCCATCTGTTAGACAACCGCATGAATTAACCGGTACCCCTATTATTTTGAGGCATTTGAAAGCCCCATGCGCTGAAAAACAATGTTAACGTTGCAACTGGGGCAAGAAGATGCCCTATGTGCTTAGAATTAGGACCAGATAAAATCAAATAATTTGCCATCAAATTAATACAGAGGTAGAGATTTGTTTCTATACATTTAACTTTTCTCTTCTTATATTTTGAAATATTATTCCAAACATTACACAAAAAACAACCGTTGCTTTCTCCGAAGAAGGTCGTTGCATTACAGGGGGAGTGTCAACATAAAGATGTTAAATGGCTGAAGTGAACCACTCATCTCTGCCTAGGGATGGAAACTTGGCGGATGTAGTTTACTTTACACTAGTAAAACAACAAACTAAGCAGTTTCGACGGGGTGACCACCTTATCTCTTTAGGAGCAGCCACTCCTGATCACCACGGGGCTGATCGGCTGCTTATTTTTATTACACATTTTAATCAAACATGAAATATACTTACATGACGTGTCAAATTCTTAAAAAATATATTAATATCATTCGGGATTCTGAAATGATAAAAAATTACGATACATTATAAACCCTTTAAAAATGCCTCAATTTTGTGCCGCTTCTGATTTAAGCCACTAGATTTGCGGTCAAATATGAGCTTATCAAAACAAAATATTGCGAATATTCTCGAACAGTTTTCTTCTAATTAATAACTTGAAACTACCAAAATAAAACTTTCTCGCGATTTCAAATCCATAAAACTGTTAATTTTTACCTAAAGTATGGCTTTTCACTTGAGCCTGTAGATTTTTATGAATTATAATTGATATATAGGCGTATTTTATAGCTTCAATTTAATTTCAGTAAGGAAGTGGCTCTATTTTACTTGTTCAGTTGATTCCATCCGACTCCAATAATTTCTTTAATGTTGAAAGATAAGGTATAAATCTACGTTTATTTCTCTTTGATATAGTATGACATGTAATCCATGTAAATTAATATATAAAGGAACAATCTTTTTAACAAACTTGAACAGACTTTGCTTTACTTTAATTCTACAAATTTCGTTATTTCTGTTTTCGTTATAAGATTCAACTGACAAAATATTTTTATTTTTTCTTACTTGACAATTGACAATTTATCTACGGCTACTATTTCTTTTCGTGTGGGTTTTATGAAAATATAGAATTTAATTTACAAGTAATGTAGAATACGCTACAGATCCACTATTGAAATTCGGGCAACACAGTGCCGAACAACTAACGTTTAAGTGACTTGATTTAATAAAGTTTCACTATGTATCGAGTGAAACTAGCCGTAACAGTAAGTTTTGTGTTCACCATTTAAATATTTACTGTAGTTTTCAAGAAAATCACAAGAAAATGGAACTTTCCGCACATTGACCACGATGAATCCACAAAGCTTTAAACAAAACTTTAAAGCTTCGAATGTTTTCCCTCTCCTTGCAAAAGCCCCCTCTAAAAGCAAAATATCGGAGTTCACATACAGGGTTTTTATACAGATAGCCTAGCTCCTCTTTCTCTTAGGGTAATTCTCTACTGGTTTTTTGATCCCTGAACCATTCGCGCTGGGCGTAGGAGCTGACGTTAGCTACTTTTTCGTTTTCTTCTCCGACAGCTTCTCCTTGCTCATCATTTTTGCTGGTGTCTGGGCTGTAATCGCTTATGTCGTCATCTATGTGATATCTCTAACTCGGCGTATCAGCACAAGCACTCAAGAGCTATTGATCAACAGGAATGTGAGCTGATCACATTTCAGTTGATCACGCTTTGAGAACCACGAATCGAATGACTGCAATAGAAAGAAAAAGAAGAACGTCAAAAGCATCCACTATCTGTTTCCAGTGGTCAGTGGAAATGAAAACAACCAGCAGAGACAAATCATATTTACGGACGACTTTTTTAATGTACGAGGGTCATTTGAAAAGTTTCCGGCATTACCAGCAAAAAGTCATGGTACATTCAAGTTCTCTTGCGAACCAATAGATGGATTTTACATATGTATATAAAAATTTCAAGTCATTCCGATTAGTACAAACCACATAGTACCCTTCCAAAGTTAAGAGGTGACTTTTGTTCAGAACAATGGATAAAATAGAGTATCGCGCGGTGACAAAGTGCGGGAAGTGAAAGAAGAGTTAGACTCCGTGTATGTGAAACATTGGGTGGCCGAGTTTAAGCGCGGTTGCACAAGCATTTTTGACGGTGAACGTTTTGGACGCCCAAAAACTATTTTAACGGAAGACATCGTCAGTTTAGTGTACACAACCGTGATGAAAAATCGCTAATTAACCATTAAAGGAATTGCTGAGGCTTGTGGGTGCATAAGATTTGACATAAAGATTTATGCATGAGGAAACTATTCGCGTGATGAGTGCCGCGTTTATTGACGATTGACCAGCGCGTACGGATGGACATGTCACGCGAGACTCTTCAGCTGTTCCAAAACAGGGATGTTGCGGATCCAGAATTTTTGACATCCGCAGATGCGGATGTGAATGCGAATATTTTCGGATGCATATCAGCGGATACGGATGTGGATGTTGATGGTTTTTAAGGAAAATTTAATTTAAGATTGAAAATATCACTTGTAATAGTTATTTCTTTATTATGAAAGGATGATGGAGTTTTTGTTTATTTTCTTATAAAATATTTAATAACGGAATTCAAAAATTGGTGCATTATGTTTGATAAAAAGTAAAGTTGCTGCCTTTTGAGACTCCAACCTGTTTCGCAGAGGTTCGTAGATAAGCCCCGCACCACTAAATAATTGTTCACTTGGAACACTTGCTGGCGGAGGTGACAAATATCTCCGTGCTATAGCTGATAGCATCTTAAATTCGCTTCGATTAACGCTCCACCAGTCAAGAGGGTTTTCAGATACAGCTGCTCTTTTTTTATTTCGATACAAAACCAATTCCTTTTTGAGAAGCGCAACTGGGTCATTGATATAAAATGTTTCTTCGTCATCGTTGTCGTCACTTGAGGAATCCAGCATCATAGCCAAGTCACTTTTAAGGCAAGATTTATCAGGAAAGGATGGTCTCGGCTGCTGTGTATGTGTAGTTTGTTCGGGAGATTCTCTGGTCCTGCTCCTCTTAGCTTGCTTCGAACTCGAACAATCTGTATTAATATGATGGAGGATTTCGATCTGTAAAATTTTATCTTTTATCTTTTCCTCTGTTACTGGTTTGAAAAGCTTATGCTTGTACCGAGGATCTAGGTAAGAGGATTTTGCAAATAAATGGTTCTCTTCCAAGCCAGAAAACTTGGAACAAATTTCTGTTTTCAGTGTTATAATTGCATGTTGAATTGCGTAAAAATATTCCCATCTTGACAAAAAGTCATCGAGTTTCTTTATGAGCATTTGAATTATTGGAATAACTGATGATATAAGGGTTTGAGAGCTGCTTAGTTCCCGTGTGGCTTCCTCAAAAGGTTTCAGCAATTCAACACAGCACTCAAGAATTTTCCAATCTTCTGGCGGGATGGGATCAATGTTAATGCTGTGTTCATTAAAGCAAAGGCTTAATGCGTCTTTCACCCTTATAAATCGCTCGAACATATAAAATAAACTATTCCATCGCGTTACGCAATCTTGAAAAATTTTAAGGTTGGGTTGATTCAGTCGGTCTTGGACCTTTTGCAGCTGTTTTTGAGCAATCGTTGAATGGTTGAAGTGAGCGGAAATTTTTTTGAACTTTTGCTTGATATTTCTCATATTTTCTTGAGATAGCAAGCAACTGCGAATAGCTAATTGCATTTTATGAACAGTACAATCGATGTCGTTCAATGCCGCTAATTTCATTGCTCTTTTCTTATTAGAGCCTTCGTCACAAACAATGCAATGTACTCGCTCTTTTGGAATATTCCACTCCAGCAGCATTTTTTCAAATTTTTCAGCGATTATGTCACCAGTATGGCAGCGCTTAAAGTGTTCTGATATTCCGTGGCCAGTCAAACTAAGCAAAGAACCACTAGAACTTGAATCCGTCCAAATATCGCTCGTAAATGACATGAAATCGAAATTTTTAATTAATTCTTTCAATTTACTGGCTATTTTTCCATAGAGCTCTTTACACACAAAATCAGTAAAAAAAATGCGCCCTCTCAGGTTGTATTTCGGTACTATTTCTTGTAGCAACCTTCGGAACCCTATGCCTTCCATGAAGTTAGAGGACAAATTTTGGAGGGCAATCATTTCGCCTATTAGTTTGTCTATTTTTTGTGATGTTGTATTGCTATAATCCCATTTAATTTCTCTTTGAACTGCCTCCTCAAGAGAAAGTTGTTTTTTTGCCTTCTGAAGAAAAGAAGAACCGTAATCTGGAAAAAATGATTAAACAAATATATCATAACTTGTTTTAGAAAGGGAAATGCACTGCCTGAATTGATGAAAGATATTGCTGTAATTTGAAAAATTTCAAATGGATATAACTTCCGCAAATATCCTTTGATGTTCATGTAATTTACAGAATATAAGAATCTACTGTATGGCTTCTCAATTGTAAAGTTTCATTGAAATTAAGTTCACCTATACGATTTTAATGGGGAAAATGTAAAGCTGATAACTGCTTTTTTAAGATCTGAATCGAAAGATCTTATCAAGGCCTTTCATTTGACACCCAACGCAACTATCTTTGGCAAAAAAAATGTTTGGGGATTGGACTCTTGTATGAGGAGACCCCCCAAAATCATTAGTTTTTTTCCACAACGGAACTTTCATTATCCAGAAACTCACGACCTGTTCACAAAATTTGGTGGCTGTAGCTTCTTCAGTTTCTGAGAAAAGCTGCGGTGAAGCATTGACGGACGGACGGGCAGACAGGTTTTATAGGGGTATCGTAAAATTTTTCTTTTACAAAACCCTAAAAATGACTACAAAATGACTATGTGCAGAAAAGGAAAATCTCAAAGGCATTTGCATTACAAATGCAACAAATGGAAAATGCAGACGTAATAACACAGTTGTATTGGTTTTGTTTTCTGCACATAGAAAGTTTTCTGTCATAGAAATTGTATTAAAACTGTATAAACCAAATTTCACCTGATTCTTGTTCTTTTTCCAGCAATTTTTTATGATTCGAACTTTATTGAAACAGCTTAAATTGTTCGGGATGCATCAATTTCAAATGATTTTTCAAAGATGTGGTTGTACGGCCCTTACAAGAATACGTTTTGAAACATATTTTGCACTTCGATTTGTCCCGATCTTGATCGTCTGGCGTAAAGTAAGCCCAAATTTCACTTCGCGTTGTTGGCGACATTCTGAACTAAACAAATTTTCCGGAAGATGAAAAACTTCAATTGCCAATGACGAAATACACAACTTAAAACGCGTAACACGTCTAAATTCCTACACGAACCAAACTTTTCTGTCGTAACATTCTTACCAGTTGTTCTACGAATATTCGATAGCTTATGCCATTATCGGAGATTCGCATTGATATCTTGTCACAACTTGCACAACATCTGCATTCGCAAAAACTCCGCATTGATATTTGCGGATGCGAATGCAGATATCAAAATAAATGCGGAAGTTCCGCAGTTGCGGATGCGGATGTGAATATCCGCAATAACCCTGTTCCAAAAGAATTCTACCGAGTTTTCGCGCTGACCAATTACTACCGACGAAACCTGGATCCATCACCACATTCCAGAGACTAAACAATAGTCAATGCAGTGGATTGTGGTGGGGGAATCAGCTCCAAAATAGGCGAAGGTCGTTTTTTCTGCCGGAACAGTGATGACGACAGTTTTTTGGGACAGCCATGGAGTAATTATGGTTGATCACCTTCAAAATGGTAAAACCTTTAACGGATCCTATTACGCGGTGTTGCTGGACCAATTGAAGACGGAACTCGAGAAGAACCGACCACACTTGACGGACAAGAAGGACTTTTTCATGAAGACAACGCGTGAGTCCACACATGCATGGTCGCAACGGCGAAATTGGACGAACTGAAGTTCGAGTTGCTTCAATACCGACCCTACTCACCAGACCTAGCTCCAAGTGACTTTTTTTGTTCCCTACTTGAGAAAATTTCTGGGTAGGAAAAAATATGGGTCAAATACTAAGGTTGGAGTGGTAGTAAACCTGTATTTTTCAGGCTAACCTAAAGAATTTTTTTCTGATGGCCTGAAGGGTTGGGAAAAGCGTTTGACCAACATTTCGACTCGCACGGAGACTTGGTTAGCTTGAATTATGTGATATTCTCTGAAAGGCCGGAAACATTTCAAATGACCTTCGTATTAGTCTGTAGTAATCGAGCAGGTAAGGTTGTGGCGACCTTCGTTCGCCCCGACAAAAAGAATTTTTCACGTAGTTTTTCTTTCCGTTCTCGGTGTAAAAGAAATTTCTAATTTGCAAATACCATCGTATTGGATGCCAATGGAAGGAACCAGTTCATGAAGCCCCAGAACATGAACGAAATTGCTTACATCCTAAGAAATCGGGTTATGAAGTAATGGCCGCTTCACAATCAAATGATGCTAAATATGAGGAAGAGCGTAAACTGTTCTCCACGTTGATTGAGTTATTAAGTTACGAAAAAATTATTTTTAATGATCTCCAAATGAAAACCCTTATAGATGCGCCACCCCGATGCTAAACACGTGGCATAAAAATACAGTGGAAATGATGCAAGCCCCGAATAACATGATGATAAACATTGATCAAAAGGAAGAAATTGAGAATCCACCTGCAATGAATTTCAATTTCCAGCCAGCACTACCACAACCTCCTGAAAACATTATTACAGAACAGGATCGAATACTTCAAATAAACTACGAGCAATAGCTGAACCATCAGAATGTGGCTTTGAAGAATCAGTTGAAATATTTCGAAGACAAGATCACGAAAATTCGAAAGAGTAGAAAGTCGCTCAATAGTAAGCAACGGCTGGTTAAGAAGTCAGGCGGTGAACCGACCCCGCACGATGCCGAAGAGCTAGCCAAAATAAAAGCAGAGCAACTTGGAATACAAAAGCAACTGGATAATGCAAAGAAACAATACAGGCAACACGGGCTCTTAATGCAGGAGTACAAAAGCAAACATTTAGCAAAAATCCAAATGCCTTCACCTAATATCCCATCTCCAGCGTAAATGACTCCTCATTCACCGATGTTATTGCCTTCAACCTGTTCCCAGTCTTCTATACGAATGAGAACATCTCCTTCACCGCTAAGCGCCCATATGTTACAATCGGCGCGTAGGCCTAGCCAGTCACCAAGTCCACTCCTCTCACATAGCCCTGGTGGAATATCTCAAAGCCCAGTGCACCAATCTAATGCTAATCCGTCGCCATTCAATACCATCCAAGCTTCGCCACGCATCGGAACACCACATTCGCAAATGGACGAAAATTCGTTTAGCCATCAGTAGCGGCAATGTCATCAACATCGTCGCTACCAGGAAGACATGCTTCACCAGCTCCACGAATTACATCGTCACAGCATCGAATCAATGTCCAACAATTACCAAATCGAATAGTAACCAGCCCCGGTCATTCGTACAGCACAATAATTCCAACGCAAAGCTCTAAATTTAATACACCTCAATCGCATCACGATAGGATAAGAGTGCAAATTGGACAGCAACAACTCCGCTATCAATCGCAAATGAATATAGACGGGCAACAACAACAATCATTGGATGTGATTCAAACCCAAGGAATGCAATTTGCAAACAATGAGTGATTGTTGATTGCTAGGTCGTAGGCATATTTATGTAAATGCTTCTGTGAGTTGATTTTTCCTCGAAAAAGTGTTTTAGAATGGGTACTGGAGATTCGGGTCTGTTGGCGGGACGGAAAAGGGTGGATTGCCGCCGCGCAGTTGAACAGTTCGGTTGGGAGTGGAGGAGCCGGTAACGGGGTTCGTTGCGGGAACGACTGTGTGTGTGCTGGAATCGTCGAAAAATTGATTGGAAGATTGGAAAAAAAAGGGTTTTTTTGGGAGTCTGTGATTCACGGCCAACGGGACCACGTCGGCAACAAAATCCATTTGTTGAATAGTTTTGTTGGAAAAATTATAAAACAAATGCGTGCAAATTTCTCAATTATCAAATTATAGTGCTTCGGCCAATGAACAAAGTTAATTCATTTGCACGCGATATTGCCATCGTTGAACTTCTCCGTGGCTTACGTTCTCGTCACCTCGATAAGAGTCGTGGGATTCATCTGCATTCTTGCCGGATATCACTTTTAAGCACTGCTGGGGTTTGAAAAGTGGCGTGTGTGTTTTCGCGACGAAGAAACAAAACCGTTTTGCATTGTGTTTCTCCAAAACTCGGATTTATGCTGGACAGAATGCAGAAATCGTGGCTTTAAGAAGTTTCGGGTAAAAATTGGTATGTCCGTGTTAGTTACAGCCAACTGCAATGTGCAGCCTGCATGGAATAATTCATAAATTGTAATGATGGAAAATTTGAGAACAAGGTTCAACATTGATACGCTTCATACTAAATTCGTTGTCCCAATATAAAGTGAACAGAGAATTGACAATCTAGCTTAGGGTGAAAAGTTCTATTTCTGATGCAAAATCACCGGACAACTTATCGGTGGTTGACAATTCGATGGAATATTAACGGGAACATATTGGAATACAATCAAATACTATGTATGTATCATATCCTTTCTTTGCATTTACTTACTGTACTATCATTACTATACTTTCTCTTTCATACTATTGATACATTGTAAAATTGAATTAAGTTTTTAGCCGTAACCGTGAGCTTGACCTGATAAGTAATAAACCTTGTGAAATATAATTGAAACTATGTGTTTTAAATTAAAATTCAATATAAATTATAATAGGTTATGGGCCCAGGTCGCTCTATAACTATAATTATTAAAATAAAGTGCTCTAAATAAAACCCAAAATTAATAATTAAAATCGGTGGTGATCAAAAAAGTGATCGATTAAAATGGCGACTCTAATGGCGAATTTCGAGAAGTTGACCGAGTCCAACTACGAAAGTTGGAAATTGCAAATGGAGAGTAGTCTAGAGTTTTACGATCTATGGGACTCTGTGTCCGGTGAAACTAAGTGTCCAGACGAAGACGAAAAATTAATAGAAGCTTGGAAAAGGAAGGATCGAAAGGCTCTTGCAAATATCCGATTAAGTGTTACAGTTAACCAACTTATGCATATAAAATATAGTTCGACTTCAAAGGAAGCATGGTCGACCCTCGAGAAGGTTTACAAGAAGGTATCTTTGTATAAGTCACTAATACAATTGCGTTTAAAGAATGGCGATAGTATGCAAACCCATCTAAGTAACTTTGGGCAAATAGTTGACAAAATGAGTGAACTCCAAATCAAAATGGATGATGAGACATTATCCATTATGTTACTATGTTCACTACCACCACAATATGAAAATTTTGTAATCGCTATAGAAACTAGAGACTCATTGCCATCACTTTCTGACCTAAAATTGAAGTTGATTGAAGAAGAAAAAAGAAAGAACAACGATGACGTCAATGAGAGTGGAAGTGAAACGGTGCTATACACTAAGCAAAATAAACAAGTTGGGTAAACAGACCTACGCTCATGTCAGAAGGGTTTTGTATTCAATTTTCAAAATGCAGTCACCAGATTGAATAAAGTCAAGAAGCATGTCAATGACGATTTTATTGGAGAAACTATGAAATTCGAAGATCATACTATTATTAACAAAGTTGAATGAATTTAGACTTCTGAGGTTTTTGTTATTGTTATACTCATAAATATCTCCCTTGATAATTATTTCAGATGTCCATTCGCGAGGGAGGAAACACATTTTTCATGTATTTCCACCCTGTGCCCCCCACCGAAGCAAAAACTGACAGTTTAAGAACTGTTTTGAAAAGCTCCCATGAAAACTTTCATTTCATACTCATATCGGCTACGTTTGATGAATTTTTTTTCAGGGGCCACTCTCCTGTACTGTTATCATCGATTAATAGCCAATTTTTCCGAATCCTAGAGTTGTTACAAAGCCCTTTTGTTAGAAGCTCCCTCCCGCCTCCTTGACTTGTTTCACTTATGAGTATTAATTGTAGGTGCTCAGCTTCAGTCATTCATTAAATTGAATCAAGTGCTCAAAGCATGCACCTTAAACGTTGAAGTTGGGAAAAAATAACTCAAAATTATTCAATCTTCACATTTAAAACAGCCACTATTTTGTTTTACGATTACTGATACCACTAGCTGAACTGATTCTCAAAGTTATTCATGAGACCTATCATTCCTGAAATTTTCATGCAAATCCAAGCAAAACTGTAGTGTCTGAGTCGGTAAAAAGCGCATGTTGTTCCATAGCCATATGTTGCCATAGTAATACATGCAGCGCATATTGTTCCATAGTAATACAGGAAAATTCAAACCGCTATAACTTCGCTAAATATGATGCAATCTTTATGAAACTTGCAGGGTTAATCAATCTTATAAATAGACATCTGTGTACTGAATTTCATTGAATTTAAGCGTACCGTCAAGATTTTATTCAAGAAAACATAAAATCGATAAATCATACTATTACTAACAAAGTTGAGTGAATTGCGACTTCTCACGTATTTGCTGTTATTGTACTCATCAAGGCCTACATTCTTGATTTTTTTCAGATTTTTCGGATGGAAGGTGTCCAATCGCGAGGGGGGGGGGACACAAATTTTTCGTGTATTTCCCCTCCCTGTGCGCCCCTCGAAGCAAACTTTGCCAAACTAAGATCTGTTTTGAAAAGTTCTCATCAAGACCTTTCATTTGATACCCATATCGGCTACCTTCAATGAAATTTTTTTTTCGGGGGGTCACTCCCTTACATGGGGAGACCCCCCTTAAATACCTTATAAAATTTTTTAGTAGTTGAACTTTGAAGAGATCACCACTTTACACCTATACACAAAATTTGATGCTTCTTGCTTAAGTAGTTTCCGAGAAAAACTGCTGTGACACACGGACGGACGGACAGACAGGACGCGATTTTAGAAGGGTTTTGTAAAATTATTTTACAAAACCCTAAAAATCGTTCAATCCTCCTAGTAATACTAATATATCAGCTTCTACTAGAAGAAGGAAAGGTATATGCTACATTTGCAAGCGTAAAGGGCACTACGCAAATGAGTGTAGATACAAAAACACTCATACTAAACAGGTTCTTTTCGCATCAGTCTACAATTATTGCAGTAAATCAACTGACTTGTGGTGCTTAGACAGTGGAGCGAGTTCCCATATGGTTAACAAAAAGCATTTGCTTACTGAAACACATAAAATTGTTGCCGAAATAGAACTAGCGGACCAACGAAAAGTGACAACTAGTATCAGCGGTGTAGCGTCAATCAATACAATATATGGAGGAGTGGATTTAACTGAAACATTGTACATCCCATCGTTAAAAATGAATTTCGTATCAGTATCTAAAACAGTACAGCGTGGATGTATAGTGAAATTCGTAAAAAACAAAGCTTATGTTCAGAAAAATGGAATAACTATATTAAGTGCAACTAATAGAAATGGTTTATACATAATAGACTGTAAAAGTGATCAACTGAATGCAATCAGTGCTAAAAACCTTGAAATTGTTAAATGGCATAAAAGACTAGGACATCTAAATAAAAGTGATTTAAATATTATAATAAAAAATGAACTAGTGCGTGGCATAACAAACGTGGAAACTGACGATTTTGGTTGCATAACTTGTGCTAGAGCAAAACTTGCTGCAAAGCCTTTTCCTAAACGAAGTGAAAACAGGGCGAAGGATCTACTGGAGCTTGTTCATAGCGATATTTGCCAAGCTATTTGCTCATCGTATGGCGGAGCAAAATATTTTATATCATTCATTGACGATAAAAGTAGATTCACCAAAATTTTCTTGATCAAATCAAAAGATGAAGCGTTAGCTCGATTCAAAGAATTCAAAGCAGTTGCCGAAAATGAAACTGGCTTTAAAATCAAAGCATTAAGGACTGATAATGGCAGTGAGTATAAAAATAACTTATTCCAAGATTTCTTGAAAGTAAACGGAATCAAGCATCAGACATCCATTCCATATACACCGCAACAGAATGGAACCGCCGAGCGAATGAATCGCACCCTGGTTGAGATGGCGAGATGTATGATAGCTGAACACAATTTGAACGAAAAATTATGGGGCGAGGCAGTCAGTACGGCTGTTTATATTAGAAATCGGTGTCCGAGTAAAGCGATAAATGGGTTACTACCACACAAAATGTATTATGACAAAACACCAATCAATCATTTGAGGATTTTCGGTAGCAAAGTTATCGCAATAAGAAGCGGTCAGCGGAATAATAAGTTCCTTCCGAAAGCACATGAGTACATTTTAGTCGGATACTCGGAGGAACAGAAGGGCTATAGGGTGATGAATAAGCAAACTAATAAAATAATTATCACGCAAGATGTTAAATTCTTCGAAGATGTTAAGCCAAGCAGTGTATTCATTAGCCAATTCCCAGCAGAAGATGAAGAGCATCCTCAAAACTCAAATCAAGTGGAAAAAGTATCGGATCTCAAGACTTCCCCGTTAGCTCATCCGCAAGACTCAAATCAAGTGGAAAAAGGATCGGCGCAAGCAGACACTGCATTACAACAGCTTTTCAAGGAGGATGATGATTATAATGATCTCGATGAGGACGAAGGGAACGAAGATTTCTCAACACCGAAGTCCGAAATTGTGTTGCGCGATAGAGAGAAATTAAAACAGCCAGTAAGATTGCAGTTAAACAACATTAGTGTATGTCAAGATCCCAAAAACTTTTGTGAAGCAATAAACAGTCCAAATCAAAAGGAATGGATAAAAGCAATGAAACAGGAATATAACTCTCTAATTGAAAACAATACGTGGACATTAGTGGATCGTCCGAAGGATCGAAATATAATAGAATCGAAATGGGTCTACAGAACAAAGTATAATAAAAATGGTGAAATCGAAAAATTCAAAGCGAGATTAGTGGCGCAAGGATTTAATCAAAAATATCTGATGGACTACGATGAAACTTTTAGTCCTGTGTTTAAAAGTTCGACTCTACGAGTGCTGATAGCCATTGCAATTGAAGAAAACTTTATCATGCATCAGATCGATATTAAACATGCATATATAAACAGCAAACTAAACGCCGAAATATTTATGGAGCAACCGAAAGGTTTCGCGAATAATATAAATAAAGTGTGCAAATTAAATAAAAGCATATACGGTTTAAAACAATCCGGTAGAGAATGGAATACAGCCCTTAATAATGTTCTAACACAAAAAATGAAATTTTAACGATTAAAATCTGATCCGTGTGTTTACATAAAGGATAAGCAAATAATAATAGCAGTATGTGTGGACGACATAATTATTTTGTCAAAAGACTTAAATAAAATTAATAATGTAAAAGATCAATTAAAACGCGAATTTGAACTTGATGATAAAGGTGAACTAAAATATATACTTGGACTTGAAATTAATCGCGATAAAAATAATGTGTCTGTAACACAAGTGAATTATTTTAAAGCCCTTTTGGAAAAGTATAATATGACCAACTGCATGGAGGTTTCAACACCCGTTGAAACAAATCTTCAGCTACAGCAATGCAAAGCAGAATCCTGTGATCGATGTGATCGAATTAAATCAAGCGAATATCAATCATTGATAGGATCATTGATGTACTTGGGAATCTACACGAGGCCAGATATCATGTACACCATAAGCTACTTGTCGCAGTTTAATAAGAAGCCTCACAAGAGCACTTCGCCGCAGCTAAACGAATTTTAAGGTTTTTGAAGGGAACAACCAATCATGGTTTATATTTCCAGAAAACAGGAAAGTCCCTTATTTGTTATGCAGATGCGGACTGGGGAAGCAACTCAACAGACCGAAGGTCTTACACTGGCTACCTATTCGAGCTAGCTAATGGACCAGTTAGCTGGGAAACGAAAAAGCAACCGACAGTGGCGCTGAGCAGTGCAGAAACAGAGTACATGGCATTAAGCCAATCATCTAAAGAACTTGTATTTCTAAAAGGCTTATTAAATGAATTATACTTGAATAATTATGTTAAATTGCCAATTGATGTATTTTCTGATAGCCAAGGAGCTGCAAATTTAGTAAAGAATAACACAACAAATAAGCGAACAAAACATATAGATATAAGACATCACTATATTCGAGAATTAAATGAAGCTGGTGTAATTAATATTATTTTTGTTCCAACTAATGAAATGAAAGCAGATATTCTAACAAAAGGTCTATCTCAAGAAAAATTTACATATTTAAAAACTAAAGTTATGAATTGTTGTCATAATTAACCAAGTATTTTATTGAGTGGGGGTATTGGAATACAATCAAATACTATGTATGTATCATATCCTCTCTTTGCATTTACTTACTGTACTATCATTACTATACTTTCTCTTTCATACTATTAATACATTGTAAAATTGAATTCAGTTTTTAGTCGTAACCGTGAGCTTGACCTGATAAGTAATAAACCTTGTGAAATATAATTGAAACTATGTGTTTTAAATTAAAATTCAATATAAATTATAATAGAACACAACTCATTCTCATTGCACATGAAATATCAATTGTTTAAAGGATTATCAGGCGATTTTGAATAAAAGCATTTATGAGACTTCTGTTTATAATTTTTGATTAAAGCTCTCAAATAGCTCATGAGTAGTATTCGGGAGGCCGAATTAGATCGCATTACTGTCAAGATTTATAATATGAAACGTGAATTTGTTGTCGTTATCATACGTAAACGTGTCGGAGAATGTTAGTTGACCCGGAAAAATCGAGAAGTTGTTACTATAATTAAAAAACAAAATAATAATAATACAAAATTTGCAGGATTTACCCACCCCAAACACGAGCGCTCGTAGGAGGAGATTTGGGGTAAGTACCCTTTCTTTTGTTCAAAAAAAAAAAAAAAAAAAATTTCCCTTTTGCATGTTCTTATTATATTTTGTAAATTGAAAGATTTTCAGCTGCACATTTGGTGCTGTGACACCTAAACGAAGTTCGTTTTTACTTTCGTCTTTATTCGAAGATCGTGTAAATTAAATCGAATATATCATTTTCTCCATCACGTGATAAACCAAGAAAACAGTCAAAGCATGTTGATAGAATCCTGTTGACTATATTATACACAAATATTATAATTATATTAAAAATCCGTAAAATAATAAAAATGTCAAGACTTTGAACTTACAAGAGTCTGAATGAGCGAGTATGTGAATTCAAATTAATGTGTGACGTACTCAAATCTATCGGTTTGTTAGTGATCGGACGTCATTTTGTATTTGAGAGAAGAATAAAAAGAACGAAAATGTCGAATTAAAATATACTCTTCGGTCTTTCCTTTCCGATAATTCTGACCGGGTATAGGACCCGGTACGGTGGCAGGCTATCACTACCAAACATGAGCCAGCCGCCGGGTACATAGTTAATCCTTCTTTTGTTTCAGGTGACGTCGCGGGTTGAGTGGCTCAAGCAGAGTTCCTCTTTATGACATAGAATTATGCAATCGAATTGCATAATTCTATGGCATAAATTGGTCACCGGGGTACTTCTCTTCTGATGGGAAGGCTTATACAACTCAAGTTGTATGAGTTTTCCACTCAGAAGAGGAATACCTGGCCACTGCAACAAAAATGGATTTAAATCCGGTTGGGTGGGTGTGAAGGGGCTCCATCACCACCCGGTTGCCCTTCTCTCATTTGTGGGCCATGAGCTTCGTCGGGTAACGACGAAGTTGCCCTAAGTCCGCCCCTTTTTACATGTTCCACTTGTTCTCGGAACAAGTCCTTTTCCTCTCGGTGTAGTTACCTACACTTTTTGCGACTTCGGTCGCTTCATTTTAGTTTGACCACAAAAATTCGTGAGTGCGAAATTTTTTGTAGTGGGTCCTCGTGCTGGGTAAATGAACCCGCCCCACGACACCGCAATGCTAGCCTGCCAGCGCATTCACGCGTCCCCAGACGAGGGCATTCTCGGCAGATATCTCCATCTTCTTCTGCCGAGGCAGCAGAACATCGCTGCAGTCCTTTACGGACTTTTGAAACATTTAATTCACTACAAGTTGCTATTTTTAGCATATTTATTAAATCATATAACTCTCCCGAAATGGATGGAACTTATGAAAACTAATTGCAATGTCTTATTGTGTTTTGTGCCCCCTGATGGTAAATGGTAATTATTGATTATAAGAAATAGATTTCTTTTTGTTTTAAATTATGCGACAAACAATTTATTATTCAAAGTTGATTGAATGTATTTATAAATTCTATGTAGGTATACAAAAAATACTATAAATTAATTCAACAGAAATCATTTCAAGATTAATTAAATTTACCTTCACGATTCCTAAAAATGGCAGATTGTCATTTACTACCCAAAAAATATAATTAATAGTAACATACCCACATACCAATAGATACAGATCCCTTAACTGAATTTTTGCTCTGGCATATAACTTAACTGATGGTATACCACCCGTGGTTTGATTAGTTACACAACCATATCTTATTCGAATCCGATCGAAAATATCAACAGCAGGCTCCAGGGACATAACGTTAATAATATCACGTGAAGGAATTTCGCACGATACAAATTGGAAGTGACAAATTTCAGGCTTCCAGTTTGCCAAGTGTGACAGTGCGTTTAAAAAATCACCTGGTGACCAAGTGCAATATATTTCCGAAGGACTTGCGTATGCAATTCATACTTCAGCATATGCAACCTGGACGGTGAGAGAATGCAACCGCAAAACAGCATGGATTAGATTTGTGCCTTTGATTTTTGCCCAATCGCCTTCAATGATTCACAGATTCTACTTAATACGAAAGTGCACCTTCCGCCAAACATATCCCAACGTTGAAAATTATAGATAGTGTCTTATTGTTACCTTTTTCGTTGGCTGATACCCTCCCGCCAACCTGCAAGGCATCAGGCATTGAGTCTAGGTTGCAGCAGCCAGCAATGATGTGTATTATGAAGATCAGTAGTCGCGATGTCCTGCTGTGATATCGGTTGGATCTGATCCAGAGAAATATCTGAGGGTTTTTGAAATTATTGGTCGAGTTTGAGATTTCACGCCTTTTATGGCTTAACATGAAAATTGTTAATTTTCTGGTACGCCGAAGAAACTGCATGTATGAGTATATCAGTAGCACAAGCCGGTGTTTATGGAAGAAGAATTGAACGTATCATTAAAGTGTATTAACTAATTTTTACCTGCGTTTTATTGTGATGTGATACCCAAAAAAGTAGGTATCACCTTGAATGTGATCTTTCTAGAGAAGCGTGCACCGAAAAATTTAGAAATTATTAATTTGATTGCTATATCATCACCTACAACACCTGACGTCGATAATTACAGATTCGCTGCGCAACCATTGCTTTTCATAATTAATTTGCGAGCCCCTATAATTACTAGCCAAAACTTTAATTTTAGCGCGTGGTCAGGGGTCCCAATTGAATAATTATTGTGGTCCAAATATTTTGTTAGCCTCGTTTTGGTCTTGAAAATACTTTTGAAATCTAGCCACACTAAATTCCACGAATTGATTTTAACCAATTGTTTTTTTAATAGAACTAAATCGCGTTCAAGCCATGACGAAATGTACCATGTAATACTCAAATTTTTAGCTCCCTAACTACTTACCAAGCTATGCATATGCTGAAAGCAATAAAAAGGAACCTCAATGCAACTCCACACTTAAATGGGTGGGCGTAGAAGTATGTCGTCTGCCACCCTTATATAAATTCTGCACACTTTAATCCTATACTCACCGTTAATGCTTCTTTACCCATGCATTTTAAGGAGACATCGTGTTACTGCTATTACAGTCATAACTTGCATCTGAAAAGGTGATACGCATGAGCATACATTAACTAATGTAAATACTACTCGTAACATTACATACATACGCGACATGTGGGCGACGATCAACATACAATGCCACTTTGCATTTTATTACTTGGCTACTGCAATACACACATTCATTAATTTTGCAAATCTATTCAATTGAGATCACCATCTATTTATTGATTTAAGATGCTTTAGAAAAGAGTTATGATAACTATGCTACTATAATCAGAATAAATTGTCATAACCTCTATTGATATAGTCTAAATATTCATTCGTCTGATCCACCTTTGTATTATTAGGCATAGATATGAGTACGAAATTATGAGGTCTGTGAAGAAGTCATTATACCTGCGATAAAATTTAAATATAAATGCAATTAAGAATTTTTTAAATTCAATGAAATTTTAAACTTGTTATACAAATTTATCATATTTATCGACAAAACAGGCGTAAGATCAAATTGAATGAAACAAAAGGTGAAATAGATTCCGTCGTTTGTCGGAATATTCAAATAACTTGACCATCTTAACAATAGTGATGAATCTCAAAAAAATAATAGAGAATTCACTTGCCTAAAAAAGGAGGAAATAAATTTTAAGACATGGTTTGAAATTTATTTGTATTTTCACTTTTCAATCACTGATCGATATTCCAGTAATTAATTATAATATCATAAACAGTAGAAGTTAATTATCATGAGTTTATCAAGAATTTTTACTTTACTCTTTACAAAAAAATAACCGTAAGTCAATCACAGCTAAATCAAGTCTTATATTTTCAATATTTAAGGACTATTTTTAGGGTTTTGTACTAAAATACAAAACCCTATTGCAATCACGACCTGTGTCCGTCTGTCCGTCCGTCCGTCCGTCCGTCTGTATGTCACAGCACTTTTTCTCCGAAACTATAGAGGCTACAGCAATGAAACTTTGCAGAAAGGTCAGAGGTGGTGACCTCTTGAAAGTTCAAGGGTGAAAAGTTTTTTCAAAGGCGTTTAGGGGGGGTCTCCCCATATAGGGAGACGACCCCTCAAAAAAAAATTTTCACCATTGGTAGTCGAGTAGGGTATCGTTGGAAAGGTCTCAATGAGATCTTTTCAAAACTAGTCTTAAAACTGCCTTATTGTTACCGAGGGGGACAGGGGAAGGGGAAGTGTACGAACTTTTCGCGTACCCCCCCCTCGCGATTGGACACCTTCCATCCGAACAATCTGAAAAAAATCATGAATGTAGGCCTTCATGAGCACAACAACAACAAATACATGAGAAGTCGAAATTCACTCAACTTTGTTAGTAATAGTATGATTTATCGATTTTGTGTTTTCTTAAATAAAATCTAAACGGTACCTTTAAACTCAATAAAATTTTGCAAAATGATGACTTTTTATAAAATTGATCTTTTCTGAAAGTTTGATAAAGATCGAATAGTATTTACCGAAGTTATAGCGATTTGAATTTTCCTGTATTACTATGGAGCAATATGCCCTGTATTACTATGGAAACATATGGCTATGGAGCCATGTGCGCTTTTTACCGACTTAGACACTACAACTATGCTAGAATTTGCATGAAAATATCAGAAGTGATAGGTATCATGAAAATGAGTACATACAATTGAAACAAGTCGAAGAGGCAGGAGAGAGCTCCTAGCAAAAGGGCTTTGTAACCATTCTAGGATTCGAAAAAATAGGCAATGAATCGATGATTACAGTATAGAAGAGTGGCCCCTGAAAAAAAATTTCATGGAAGGTAGCCGATATGAGTATCAACTGAAAGTTCTCTATGAGAGCTTTTCAAAACAGATCTTAAACTGACAGTTTTTGCTTCATGAAAAATGTGTTTCCTCCCTCGCGAATGCACACCCGTGATCTAAAAAATCTGAAAAAATTATCAAAGGAGATATTCATGGGTATAACTATAAAAAATACCTCAGAAGTCAAAATTCGTTCAACTTTGTTAATAATAGTATGATCCTCGAATTTCACATTTTCTCCAATAAAATCGTCTTTGACATGTTTCTCTCTCCAATAAAATTGTCTTTGACATGTTTTTTGATTTTATTCGTTGCTGGTTACTGCATTTTGTAAGTTAAGTACAAAACCCTTCTGACATGAGCATAGGTCTGTCTACCCAACTTGTTTAAAGATGAATGTAGTGTAGCACTGAAGAAGGAAGCAGCTTGCTTTCGAAATGGTAGTGTATGCTGAAAAATAAAATTATATTACTGTCATTGGAAAAGTTTTTGAATTTTTTAAATTTTAAAGAAGTGTTTTTCTTGTTTTTATTATAGGCACGAAAAAACCGGAACTCAAAAAGTTAATTTTGCAACACCCCAAAAATGATCTTTTGAATAAATACTTCCAAGTTAAGCCATTTCCAATGTTTCCATGAAACAAACTCGTTACTTCAGTTGCTACTCAAATAGCGAATATCGCTTGCCTTCTGACCTTTGGCGGCAGCCATTTTAAATAGATACATTTGATTTTGGATTTTTAATAATATTTGTGTCTTAGGGTCTCATCAGTCAATATGCTGAACGTAGTTAAAATCTGAGTTTCACTCTGGACAGGGCAAAAGTATTCAATTTTTAATGAAAATTTCATCCGATTTTAATAATTTTTTGCACAATATGTTACAATAACTTAATACAGTTATCCGTAATTTCACTTTTCCGTTGGAAAATGTGGCCGTTAAAGGGCCACAAAATGCTGAAAAAATCGCATATTTCAACCGCCGCCATTTTGAAACTTGTACATGGGTGATCACCAAAAAAACGAATTCTGTAGATTCAATTATTTTCTATCTCAAAACAAAGTTTCATATACATAACAATTTCGGACTTCAACTAACCACCATTTTGTTTTTTGAAACCTGACCTCCAATTTTTTACAAAATTCTTTGGATACTTATAGTTTCAACCAAACTGTCAAATTTCATTTATATCGGTTGAAAGGTTTGGTCACAACTAAAACAACAAATTCCTGCACGTTTTCGACCTTTAACCGGCCGCCATTTTATTTCAGATGGTTGAAACCTCCGTACCGAATTTTATCCAAATCGGAGGTATACTGTGGTTATTACAGAAATCATGATTTTTCGTCTGAAATGGCCGCATTTTGTTTTCACCTGACTGATATAGCTGGTCCACGAATTTAAGCCAGATATTTACACAATACACCCTTCCTGGAAATTTACTTAAAGAACTTCGTTTTGTTGTAAACAGGAACTTTTATTATTTATAACTGGTTACCTCAACATTTAATGCGAAACTGTTTTTCTTAGGAGGAAAAGCTAACTCACAGCATTGTAGTTGCGTTTACTATTTACATGTTAAGTGAGGCACGAAACTTTTAAACATGCTAGTCGCCTTGGAGTTTTATATCAAAATTACAACAAGTAGACGGTATAATTTAGAAATCAAGCTTTTTCATGCAGTAATTCTTACATTTTGTCTATGGCATAAAAGATAAAAAAAAATTCATGGCAGTGTAAATAAAAGTCGTAAATTCCCAAAATTCAATTGAATTGAATTGATTTTTTTGGATGTTTAACGACTGATAGTCTATTGTGCTATACCTCAAAAGCCGTAAAATTATCTAGTTCTCTTGTAGGAGCTTGATTTTGAAAATAAGTGGCTATATTCACAGACTCAGCCCACAATGATTCATTCAAATTCTGGCCATTTCCACCAACGTTCGTTTAAAACGTTCTGCAACTCCATTTTGGTGTGGACTGTAGGGAACCGTGAGCTGTCTAATGATGCCGTATTTTTTCATATGCTTTTCAAAGTTGTTATTGACACATTCTGTACCATTATTAGATCATATTGTTTTAGCGTTCCTGCCTGTTTCGTCGTGGTAAGATCCTCAGCCATTTAAGGGTGGAGCGAAGTTCGTGAATATGTAGGTGTTCACCGTTACGTTGAACTCTGGCTCCTTTTCAGAGTTTCGTACGCATGGCCTTTTGACGCTATCCCTGAAAGTCTTCAGGTTAAGCCTATAGCACATTATAGGAGGCACCCTCTCTTTTTCGGTAGCAGCCACGCTTGGCTGCTGGGGGCTTCGATTTGTCTTAATCAAAGCTCAGCCTCCCACCCGGCTTGGGTATGATCCCCGAAAAGGAAGCGGAAGGTATTTTTGACACTTTGTAGTGAATTTCGAGAGTTTCTAAAAAAGTCCGTGAAGGACTGCAGCGATGTTCTGCTGCCTCGGCAGAAGAAGATGAAAGTATCTGCCGAGAATGCCCTCGTCTGGGGACGCGTGAATGCGCTGGTAGGCTAGCATTGCGGTGTCGTGGGGCGGGTTCATTTCACCAGCACGAGGACCCACTACAAAAAAAAATTCGCACTCATGAATTTGGTGGTCACTCTATCACGAGGCGACCGAAGTCGCAAAAAGTGTAGATAACTAGACCGAGAGAGAAAGTACTTGTTCCGAGAACAAGTGGAACCTGAAAAAAAAGGCGGACTTGGGGTAACCTCATCGTTACCCGACAAAACTCATGGCCCACAAATGAAAGAAGGGCAACCGGGTGGTGATGGAGCCCCTTCGCACCCACCCAACCGGAATTAAATCCATATTTTTGTTGCAGTGGCCAGGTATTCCTCTTCTGAGTGGAAAACTCATACAACTTTATTTGTATAAGTTTTCCCATCAGAAGGGGAGTACCCCGGTGACCAATTTATGCCATAGAATTATACAATTCGATTGCATAACGCTATGCCATAAAGAGGCACTCTGCTTGGGCCACTCAACCCGCGATGTCACCTGAAACAAAGAAAAAAGGACTAAATTGCACCCGGCGGCTGGCTCATGGTTTTAGGGGGGCAACCTGCCACCGTACCGAGTCCTATACCCGGTCAGAGTTATCGGAAAGGAAAGACCAAAATTGGAATTTACTCAAACATTATTATTTCTATATAATCAAAAATTCTATAAACATAACTCGACGATAAACAAATTCTTCATTATTATTCCATCTTTACTTTAATAATTTCAGTGTTCAGCATACGTCGCAGTTAAATAATTGCGTCGCTCTCTTGTGTAAGATTTATTTACTCTAACATGAATTCAAATTTCCTTTTTTTTCGAAAATAATAATTTCTAATAGAACCTTATCGTACAAATGGGATTATTACAAACCGAGTTTTATGTGCTTTTTCATTCATTAGCGCAAGAGACCAATTGAAATTTAGGCAGTTTAGTAAATAACGAACAACATGTGTTTAATAACATTTAAATACTAATACATAAAAAAAAATAAAGTTAATTCAAAACAAAGGGCGTGCTCACCTACATGTCCGCGAGCGCTCGAGGAGATAGGTTATACGGTGTTGCCTTCATCTGGTTGGAGATTATTCATGGTAATAACGATAGATATTTACATTCAGAAAAAAGTTACAAGTATTATTATTAATGAAAACTTCGAGTATCATTAATGAAAACATGAAATGAAATTAATAGCACTTAAAAAGGTCCTATCGGTTCGGCAAGAATCACAATGCTTGAATTTGTGTCCACCTTCAACTTATTGAACATAACTTTGAAGCCCCACAATGGAGGTATTAATGTACTGATTGATTAAGATGGAATCCTGTCATAATCTTCCGTATTGAATAAATTTGTCCAATGTTAGGAATAAGGAATCGTCAATCATCACACTAAGATTGTTTCTATATACTCTCATCATTTTTCTAGTGAAATCTTCTGTTCCCTTCATTTAAACTTATTCCCACACATACAAGGTATCAATAATTCACTTTGCGTATCACAATTGCCATCCAACTCGTTACGCTCGCTGTGTTAGTTGGCTTCTCTCTTCCATTGCTGAAGCCCACCTCGTTAAACATTAAATCACCGTCAGCCACATTACCGTTACAAACAGAATGCAACCTGATCTAGTTCAACTGTTCGCGGAAGTCTATAAATCATTACCACCTGAGCTGAAAAGCGCAAAATCTTTGCTCATATTTAAAACACTGAATTTGATGCGTTTGTGTCTATATTATGGCTAAATTATATTTTCTTAGTAAACACTTAAAGTTTGAAATAGCGAAATTAGATGTTTCTTTTAAATCAGCACTTTTGGGCAGTCTACAAAGTTTTTAAATTTAATTTCTATTAAACAAACGCACTAAATGAGCTTCAATTCTTTTAAGCAAACGCACTAAATGAGCTTCAATATAACTGAATGCCCCTTTCATACAATACAGACCGCTAACGCTTTTACAAGCCACTATCTTCCAACTTTGACTCACGTTTACAAGCTAAACACGTTCGAATAATTAGCATAGTCTTCACTATTTTCATATTCCACAATCAATCCGACATCGTTTAAATGAAGCCTGTTTTCGCTGCCGATCCATTCTGGCCAATACATGTGAACTTTGATTTGTTTCTTCTGTAGTAATTTATTGCGCAGGACAATTGCTTTTGAGTTTTATTCCCAACTTATCTACCCAAAAATTTCCAACTGTTTCTCTTAACGGTCCGTGTGTTGAAATAGGTTTGCATTGATGTAATCAACATTTGCGCGATGGATAATTATTCGAGAATGATTGTACGGCTTAAAATCTCTGTAGTGATTAAATACACGATTTAGATTTTTATTCCATGTACTCAGGAAACCTGATTTTCTTTTCCTCTTTTTCGAATTTCTCTTTGATTTCACAAGCCTATATCCATATTGCAAAACCTTTGCACCCCCCTTCCGTTATATTCCTCTAGCACACCTTTATTCCAATGATCCCATAATTCATGTTACGATTCCGCCTTACAGTTTGACATTCTATCCCAACACTAGTTTTAGTTTCTCCACATTCATTTTTGCCTATATTCAAAATCAACGTCAACCAGGACGAACCCAAAACTGTTTTCCCCGGGGATGGCTATAAGTGTTCGGACAAAATAAAAAATTCGCTCATTTTTGCGGATTTCACTATTTCCTTTGCACTCTGAGAAAGCTGTCATGATTCCACCTCGAATGTAACAAAAAATTCGCCTTCAAGCGCTTCTTACGATGACGACCGCCTGAATCGGGAACAAATTGAAATCTCTCCGCACGAAAAGATTGCTCCCGTATTCAACACAAATTAAAAAAAAATATCCACGGCAACTACAAGTTAGAGGTGATGGAAGAAAAACATATATAATTTTGAGTCATTTGGCAGATGCCGCGCGCACGTAGATCGCACAAGATTTGTCATCTCGTCACGGAGGTTTCTTCGCGACTGCCTAATCCATTCTTCTCTTCATTTCCATCATGACGAGATCCGCTTATGCTATGTAATAACCAGTTCTGCGTCAATATCGGTCAGCTTAAATTTTCCGTTTCAACCACACTCCGCGAGCATTATCTTGATCCATTTCTTGTTCGTGATGTATTTTTGTAGGTAAATTCAATATTCGTGGCATCGTCATAAATAGAGTGATAAAACTTATTTTTTTTTTTTTGAGCTGACGAAACGATTACCACTGGAAATGAAATATTTTCACGAAGAAACGATTGAGCAGATGTAGGAGGTAGATTTAATGTTTGTTGTTCTGAGATATTCAATCGCAGACTGAACTTGCTATTGTAATCATGAAGAGAATCGATAAAATTTTTCTTGTATGGGAAATCAGTAACTGAAAATATTGTTATGTTTTGAAGATCATCTAATGTTCCTATATCACTCATGAACTCAATATTATCTAAAGTGATGATATATGTATGTGTATTTTTCGATGGAAAGCTTTTCGTTTGAAGATCATATACGAAGCGTTGTGATCCGATGTAATCATACGACTCGCCGTTGAACAGCATAAATAAAACGTTTTTCTGACCTCCTTTTGGGCCATTAATGATTGTGGATAATAAATTTGCTATGCTCACTACAACTGAAAATGAAACGAGAGAATCCATTGCTCCGAGTCCTATTCCATCGAAAAAATAAAGCAGTATCTAATCGTGCAGAAACTACAATAAACTTTTCGGAATTATCCACTTTTCTTTCAGCAGGGTCTACAATCTTTCGTGGGAAAAGAGTTTTGTAAATATTTCTACCGCTTAGGGGATCGCAAAATTTTGTAGGAGCTAAGTTATTTGTCACAGTTGTTCGACGCATGCAGACTTCGGAGGTCACAGCTGCATTCACTTGAATGCTGCATAATGATCGATATTTCTGATTTGGCATATCAAAATTATTGAATTTTTCATAACAATCAACAAATTTTGTAATCTTTTCATCATCACCGACGTAGTAAATAGGAAATGGAAAGTCCTCATGAAGTAAACCTGTTCCGGCTGGATTGTAACGAGACAAAATCTCGCACGCTGGCTTTTTGAGCCATACCTACTCGATTACTACAACTTTTTTGAGCTTGGGAAAATCCCGATCGCTCACTTCAAGGGTCTTCGATACCTTTGAAGTAGGCTCCTGCGTTAGAGACCCTATTGGCCTCTTTCTGGCTTTACAATAGCCTCCTCCTCGTCACCACTGCTCATGGGACTTACACCTTCGTCCATCTCCATGTCACTGATGATGTGGATGATGCCTGAAAAATTATTCCAAAATTCCATTTTGAAGTACGTAACAAATGCTTCCAAAAAGTTTTTACACTTGACAGTTAATTGACATGGGAGGGAGAAAAATTCCAAATTACACTGTGTACAAATCAACTTCCTTAATCATACATCATGTCGAGACAAGCTGCTTGGGTCAACTAAATCAACAAGTATTCTGTTTAGGGTTTTGATATGTAGCTCCCAGCTTCATGGCCCGTTGTATCCATTGGGGAGCTCTGACACGGTAAAGTGACAAGTTCCACTTCAATCTAGCCAAGACCGCAACAATTGAAAGGCTAAAACTTTTTGTTCGGAGTCAACGCTGCGCGACAAAGCCGAGTCCAACAATAATAAATTTATAAAATTAAGCAGTTGCGAGACGTAGAGACACTCGCTCCACATTCCGCTACGCACAGTTCAGTCAGCAAGCTTGCGAACCATATTGAGCTAAAAGTCCAAGTCAGCGATCGGGCTCATTTATTCTTCTAATCTTCGAATTTACTTAGCAACTCGAAATGCCGTGCTAAATGCTTGCGGACTCGCTTTTTCGACCGAAGATAATTTTTCACTTTTCACTAGCCTGCTGAGTACGAGCTATGTCGATTTTACGTTTACGCCTGCTGAGTACGAGCTATGTCGATTTTACGGTTACCCCAACGCTGTGACTTACTGGGTCGGCTGATTGAAAATTGAGAGTGGTTGCAGCAATTGCAGCCATATTGAGAACTTCAGTTGCAGTTATGTGCACTTTGCACTTTGACCGGAACTGCACTCACTTTTATTCTGTTGACCATTGGAAATGCAACACACATTTATCGACTCTTTTCTCCTCGGAGAGTGAACAGTATATACCAAAACACAAAATAGTTCTCGTACCGATTAGTTCTCGAGTGCCAAAGTGATTGAAGTTACCCGTACACAAGCTTCCACTGGCATTAGCGCTGGCGACAGTCACTCGGTCGGGTTTTTCCTATACCCCACTGAGCCACTCGGCTGTACACTCACGCTCGGCGACACACCGGAAATCTGTTCACACATTTCCACCAATTTCGTCCAAATTTCCACTTCTTTCTGCTTATTCACTATACTGTACAATTTCCATCATGACCATCTTACGATGTTTATATTCGCGGCACTTTTCGTGCGATTTCGCCTGACAAATTCTCTATTTTCCTTCATTCGTTATAAGCTTCAACATGAGAACTTCACCATCGCTGTCGGGAGCGACATTCGAATGTTCAAACACATTTAACGTTACCGAATGCACACCAGGGCCACACACTCAAGGAAAATACGTTGCAGACCACTTTCAATAATGCCTTTTCAATCTGTTCCCGGGATTTTCCAAATATTACACGAATAGATCACAAAAAATGACAACGAATGATGAGCTGACGCGCGCTTCCACCTCTTTTCTTGCGGCGTCCGCGCTGTGTGGCGATCTCACGCAGACTCTTTGTCTCGATCCGCCCAAGCAGATCTCTTCAGCCTAGCTACTGTACGTGTCACAACGGTGGTTTGTGACGAGCCTCGTACTCACCCAAAGCAGATTGCATTCGGCAATGATTCATGAATGAGCTGCGAATTTTAATTGCAGATTTGAATTATTAAAGTAATATAAAATAATAATATTTAAAAAAATTTAAATCATAATAAAAATATAACTATCATAAAGAATATAAATGTAAAGAAAAATTTTCCTTTAATAGATGAAAACAAAACAATATAAAATTAATATTTATAATATAAATAATATTTGTTTTTTATAAATTTTAAAATTTATAAAACTATAAATTTGAATAATTAATAATTATTTATGAAGTACTTATTTGGAGTCAATCAGCGAAGCAACATTTAAACAGTATATCCAGGCTGCTGACCAAAGCGTATAAAAACATTCTGAAGCTGCCAATGCTTACTCAAACTAGTTTGGTTTACCAATTGGCAAAATCATTAACCTTTAGTCAAATTATTATTATGGAGAAAGCGAAGTTTATCTACAGAAATTTAAAAACTAATGGATCGGAACGAGCGCCATTAATTAAGGTATCACAGATCAACCCATATAATGCGAGGAGTGCAAATCAATTCGTAATACCTTTTGCCAGAACGGATCCACTAAAGAACGATGCAACGAATGATGCTCTGCGTATATATAACAATCTACCAGAAATTGTTAAGGAAGCAAACTCACTTTTGGTATTTAAGAAAAGACTAAGGGAGCATTTAATGAGTACTGATTGAAGCGTGGACCTGTAATTCTGCTTTTATGAGCTCAGTATCTTAGGGTGTTCTTTTTGACCCTATCGGCGAGATACTGAAGTGACAGTTACTCAGAGTTTTTTTTTGAATGCGTCGTATGATATTGAATTTTTTTTTTTATCTCTGAGAGCTGATCATGATTTTTTGGACTAGATGTTCACGAAAAGGACTAGTTCACATTATATTGTGTGCCCCCTTATACCGATGTGTTAAAAATTGTCTGGGTGGCACAAAGGACCAAGCGACGTAATGTGAATGCAGATCACACGAGCATTGTGCGACGAAGAAAGAGTAATGGAGAGAGTGGTAGGGAATGGAGGTAATTAAAAAAAAAAAAAATTTTCCAAACCTGCAATTAAAATTTGGATCAGTATTATGCCGGTTTTTGAGCAGTTTGCTTAGGCGACTGCTCGATTACAACATATTATTTGTTGAGGTATTATGTTTGTCATTATTTAATCTTTTACTTTTGATATTAAATTTCCATGCCGCCCACTTTGCTACCTATTACAAAGGCGGTACTCGTATGTCGTACTTATTACTAATTCCTCAGAGACACACGTCGATATAAAACCTGTTCAGGATATTTTGATTGCAAATAAATTGTCATTATATTCGCCTGAATGATTATTAATTTTCACTTTTAAATTCGTATTCTCTCAAATTATCAAACCTACTGCACAACGATCACGGTCTCTTCCTGTTTTAGCAATAGAAATAAAAGGAAATAAAAAAACATCAAAACATTTTAAAGCTGAATAAATTTAATAAGCTCCATCTAGTCCCACAAAATCGATATAAAATGATAATCAATTTCTACAAGCATTATAACCACCAACTTATTAAGCGCCAAACTGAAATCATATCTCGCTTCTCAGATACGTATTGCGATATTAAAATCGTACGTTAATATATACACAGGCAAGCAACATTGAATGGAAAATGGTGGAAGATTTCACAAATTCAAAATTTTTATGACGTGTTAAATATTTTTGATATTCTTAACACATCACTATAACCTTTAAGCCAAATATGCTAATCATCGTGAAAGCTTTATTTTGTTTCTATACTCGCATGTTTAGATACATGCATACATGGGTTTACGAGTATGTGAAAGATACTAATCATTTCGAAAAAGATCTACTCGTGTTACTGAAGAGGAGAGACGATAATTCGAACATGTTTCTTTTGCTCGTGAGAATTTGAATTTTTGTTGTATCTTTTCCTTATATTTGAGTGATTAGCTGTTGCCTTGTTGGTAACGAAATTAAATTTTTTTTCCGAATTTTTAGGTGAATGAATTGGAATTAGGTTTGAGACTTGATTTGAAATTTTTCGGGTGTTGGGAATTCAGGTGATAAAATCTTTGAAGGATTTTTTCATTTCGATGTTATCAATGGCAACATATTTATTAGAAGATAGTTAATATTTTACAGCTCATTATTGCTTGACTGAATTTATAAATAATCATTAATAGCAAATTTAAATGCAATAATCAATATATTCTTGATCCGCTCATTTACTGTTATTTATGACTGATAACGAAGACCCATTAACATTGCAAATGGCTTCAAAATTTATAATTATAAACGATGTTAGGAGAATTCGTTAAATTCAGCATCACATTTCATACATATCCAACTTCATTCCTTATTCCGCTTTGACTGCGATTCTCAAGACATTCCTAGATGAACGTCTTAACAAATTGTCGAAATTCATACTCGCTGGTGTAACTCAATATTCATTGATTGCATACCACGAAATAAATGTTCACGTTGTTCTCTCGCTGCACCCGATGTCACGCCAGTCGCGGCGCTGCAATTCTTTACTAATATTAATTTGTGTCAATTTCATAAAATAATAATAAGACGATGAAGAGGATCTTGAGGTTAGCCATGGCTGTGCTGAGCAAACCAGCAACAAGTTAGCATGGTAGTACCTACACGGCCGCAGTACAAGGTCCCAAAGTAACAAGTAGACCTCACAGCGATTCCGACATCATTTACAAATGTGCATGCTTGGCATCTTTTAGCTCGAATTCCCCAACCGCATGCGTTTCGCGTATCTTCGGAGGAGCAGCACCTTGGGGCACTTTTAGCTCCCGGTCATATTCAATTTCTCACCATTATCTTGGATCTAAGGTCCAAACGAGCATCATACTTAATTGTATGCGTCTGAAGTGGTTTTGTCGATGACTCTGGGCTATGCGATACGAATGCAGGGAAGGATGAATGGGGAAAGGAATCCACTTGGACGGAAATATTAAGATAAGATGCTGTTCTAAGATTTTATCTACGATATGTCGCCTGAAACTGATAAAAAAAACTTCCCATCAACGAATTGTAAAGTTGGACTTAACAACCATCCTGTCCCCTCTCATGTGTTCCGTGATAATATCCTTCTCGGAAATCTTCATTACTAAAACAAGATCCCTTTTTATCAAAATTATTTGATTGCTTTTAAAGACGATCGTTAATGACACCTAATAAAATATTCATAAGGCGTAAAATTTGGCAGAAACCGTCGCTCGTGAATTGATATTTTTTGGAAGTTAATGGTGCAATAAACATTGAACTTAACACACCGTGCAGTTAACTTCTACAAATATTTGGTGTTTTAACAATAATTTGTAGTATTTTATTGGCATTTATAAAGATTTTATAATTTGGGATCTTAAGTAGAAGCCTATGCAGTGACGCAGATTCTCTTAAGTTAATGAGAAATACAAACATGAAACCTGTACGGAGATCCCGAAAATTTAACTCATGATGAACTTAGTTACAATAAAATCCAGTGTATTTATATTTAATGGCTTTTTTATGAGTGATAACTTGATAATGCCGAATTTTTTAAAAATTTCATTGAAACTAGAAAAAATACCCCTTAATGCAATAAATGCGGGTTTGTAACAGAATTTAGAATGAAAACTATCAACCTCTTTGCTCTTTTATTTATGCTTACTATATAAATCAATTAATTTAAATTTAAAATTAATTCTCAAAAGTATTTATTGGAACGAAAACTTGAAAACAAGGAATTTATAAGTTTAATTGTACTGGAGACGCCTACGCCCGTGAATCGGAGTGATTCTGATCCCGAACCCTGGCACCCGGCCGGAGATGTATGACTTCGAAATGCAAGCAGACTTTATCTTTCGTGCAGCCAGCATTGCTCCGAAAATATTTTTCTTCAAATATTTATATTTGTGGAGAAATATTTTCTGTCAATGTGAGCCGCTGAAGTAAAACTCAGATACATTTCGAAGCATATCTATCTGGCAATGCCTCCCACAGTTGCCATCCAAATGTCAAAGAGGCAGAAGGTGTTCGCGGTTAACTGTCCGACGAGTGAGAGTGTGCTTAAAGTGTTAAAATGGTTTTATTTTGACACTGGTTTTAGAATTCGTACATAATGATTAAACAAACGAGTTTGACTACTGAAAAAAATCATAAATGAAATTGTGTATGATAGAAAATATAAGTAAAGATTGAGTTTTAGATAAAAAAATTTTCTAGATATGAAGTAGATTAGACAACTAACGGGACTTTATGAGGGAGAAGTCTCGCGAGGTTTAGCGGATTAGCGGTAAGTCCGAAGAAAATTAGCGTGGCGTGAATATATAACGCAATATAAATTTATTTCTAGGAGAGGGTGAATCTTGTTGGAATTTCAAGTCATTTTAATTAGGAATATCGACTTATTCGGCTTTTAATGCTTCTATGCAGCTGAACCGAAATCAAACTATAGCAGCTGGGTCGGAGATGTCAGACAAGAAAGGGAGAACAATACTTCGCCCATAGCGAGCGATATTAGAAATTTCAGCAGTGGCGGAAAGAAAAAAGTCAATTCTGATAAGTGGTCACTATTGACCAAAAAAAAAGGAGTGAAGTTAAAGCGATCTCGAGGTATGTATAGCTTGTTGTTCTTGGCTATAACAAAAGAACGAGGAAATCAGGATCAGATCTAGGCCGGCTCCTAGATTTGTGTTGGATAGTTTATCTGGGAGTTGAAATGGTTTGGGGGAGGAATATGACAATAAAGGAGTGAATTTATAATTTTTCTCTCCCCGGGATGAATTGGATGATGGGAAAAGTTTGATTGGAAAGAAGGATAATTTGATTGGGAGCTTTAATACAATTTTATAAGAGCATCCTTAAATTTAAATTGCATTCATAGCATTTGTTACATTGGGAATTGAACGGTTTGGGGAGGAATATTTGAGATGAATAAAATCCTAGTTCCTACCTTCTTGAGATGAAGGTAAAGATGTATAAAATTTGATGCAAGGAAGGATAATAAGAGGATTGCGAGTCCTGTGACCACGAAGTCTTAAACTTAAATTTAATTCAGAGCTCTTTTAACACTATAATTAACGGTTTCGAGTTGAATTATTTTTTGCTTTTTACTAAATTTTGCATTGAGTCAAAATTAATTTTCTAAATAAGTTTTTTTTATATAGCGGATTTCCTTTTTAATCAATTCCAAAAGGATTTATTTTTGTTTGTAAAGTTTTGATGGTGGTTTTCCACAAGAATCGAGTTTTATCTGTATGTTTATAAATTCATGGCATTTTAATTTCGAATTAAAATAAAATTGAACTTTCTCCCTGTTAATAAATTTAATTAATTGAATTGATGGCGATTCCGTTCAATGATATGTAAACTCATTCCGTTATGATTGTAAGAAAAGTAATTTGAATGCAAAACTCAATAAAAATCGTTGAAATTTAGCAAGTTAGCGCGTAAATGTGATTAACAATTTGTCAAAATTAAAACAAGGATATGATTTAACTGAAAAACAAGGACTGCACTTCAACTGACAGAAATCCGATTGAATTCTTTGAATTTATCAAGATCACGATTGCCCAGAAGCCACTCCTGTTGAATCGAGATTGAAGTAAATGACCTTTAAACTCAAGTCATTGAAGTAAAATAATGTACAGTACAAAAATGGAATTATCATTTGTAATAAAAAAATAATTTGAATTATCTAATCCTTTTTTTCAAAGTGCAATCGGTCGGTAAATCATACCAAGTTTATTGGAGCGAGTAACTATTTTTAAAAATCAAAACAAACTCCCAAAACTTACATTGTCCGCAATGAATTTTCCGCATCCACTGATTGCATTCAAATATTCAAAGAAAATACAAAGCTTAAAAAGTAAAACAATTTGTGCCATACAACTTTCCCATTTTTATACAAATAAAATAAATTTGATTGTAATTATTTAATACAAAAAAAAATAGTATGCAAAATATCAAATGATTATTACGATTCAACCTCATTTTCGTTAAATATTGAAGTACAGATTTAAAAAAAAAAAAAACAAAACTGAAATGAAGACGAAATTTAAAAAAAATACTGGGCTGTGCACTTTGTCATAATAAACAAAAAAGATTAGAAATATATTTCATCACTTATAATTTCGTACAGAAAAATTTATGTATGAAAAAAAAAAAAAATTAAGGTAAATTCTTTCAAAAAGTATAAAAACACTCTAAAGACACTGAAAAAAAAGAGAAATAAATCAATAAGAAATGTACAATAAATGATCTTACTACTAAAAAAAAAAAAAAACTTTCAAAAAAAGGAAGAACGCAAAATAACTTTTTTTTAAGTCTTAGAATTAAATGAACCAAATTGCATACATGTTGCCTTAATGCCATTAAATATGAAATAAGATAAAATCAGTCTCTCAGTTTTTTAAATTTTAATCCGTAAAATTAATGCATGAATTAATAAAAATTAAAACCACAATAGTGATAAAATACTGTAAATTTATACAACTTGAATTTTTCACAACAAAAAAACAAATTGAACAACAAAGAAAGCAAAAGTCCGAAAACAATATTTCAGTAAATTTTAATATAAAAAGAAAGTCCAAATCAAAGCTTGATGTGAAGCTCACTTATATATAAATTTAAATTATATACACACAGACCGAAAAAAAAGAGACGTCTCTAAATATTGTATTTTAATATAAAATAAAAAACAAACGAAGGATATGTTATTGAAAGTCATTGTAAGACTATTAAAGTATGTTTAATTCAACAGAAAATATGAACGAATCAAATTTATAGTATGTATAAATATATCTTATATTGTTACAAAAAAATACCCCAGTTATAAAAAGCAAAAAAAAATCAACAAAAAATAATTTTGAGCTGAATATGTTCTCTATATTTGTTGCTATGTACATAGGAAAAAATAATTTAAATTAATGATGAAGTACTAAAGAAGCCATAAGCCTTTCCATTCCGCATGCTCTTTCTTTTGCAGCGGAAGTGATGACCGAGGGTAAGTATGTCTTGAAGAGGGTTAGGTTTTTATAATCTGCGGATGATTGATTTCGAGTCGGTTACGGTCCGCGGTACCCTTGTTTGCGCTCGTCTTTTTTATTAGAGTAGGTTATTTTGGACTTGAGGTAGTTTAGCTTATTTTCTGGTACCGCGTCGGTGATTCGGTAACGCGCCTATGGTTTTAGATTTTGTAGGATTTTGAATTGAGATCTGTGGAGAGATCACATCCAGAACTAATGTAACGTAGGTTTCCTGTTCTGGATGAGAAGTTGTTGACGCGTTTGTAAATCGGGCATGTGAATCGGTGGCTGAGTTACGTAACTCGGACTTAGTCTGCTCGCATAAGACCCGCGACCGAAACTCCTCTCCGAACTAGCTAGCCTGCAAGCAGCCACCACGGAGTAGACTAAGTGTGACCGGACTTGTTGACCTGAAGGGTACAGTCCGTTGTCACTTCCAAGACTGCACGTCTCGAACCGATGAGAGGTCGGTTCTAATTGCGATCGAACGAGACGGAGGTAGGAAACCGTTGCACATTACTTACTACTTTCATGGAAACCTGCATCGTATGGCTTTTTTGCGGTTGGGAGGTGAATGTCATTTACGCACCGAGTGTGGAACTCCCATGCTCGCAAGCGGCTAGACTATCCAATAAACACCTCCCCTATCAATCCGAGAACCCAGCCTGGAACCGTTTGACACATTACTTCGGGCCAGGTCTCGTTTTGTTATGCCGTGACACGCCTTCAAGCTGGGGATCCCTCTTCTAGCGGGGGTGAGAGGGGAGGAGGAATTAACAGACAAACAATCCCCCAGCCCCGACGTCCTCGGCTGCTGTGAATTCTTGTTATCTTATAGGACTGATTGAACATAATGTGCCATATGGTTCCATTTGTCAACCGATCCAAGCATCACCGCAACTTTACTATCCGGAGTGAGCTCTCCTGTCTCCCTGTAAAGGTCCCGCCGCAACCTGTCCCATTTTCGCACACAAAAACTATGTGGCAGACATCGTCTTCCTCTCATAGGCAAGACCGACAATCGAAAGACCGCGACTTACCAATCTTGCGCAGCTAAGTCTGAAAACACCCATGCCCACTCCAAAGCTGGGTCAGATAGAAGTCAGTCTCACCATGCCTTAGATTTATATACGGTTTCATACCGGGAATGAGGTGCGTACTCCACCTTCCCTTCATGCGATTCACCCAAAACTGCAGACAATCGTTGAGTGAGTACCATCTCTCCTCACGGGCAACCGTCTCCTTCGCGTCCCCACTTCGACGCAAGTAAATAGAGTGGTGATCTCTAGCAAGAGGTGTAGTAATCGAGCAGTCACCTAAGCAAACTGATCGAAAACTATCATAATGCTGACCCAATTTTAATAGTAAATTTGAAAAAAATTATTAGTTAAATTTACAATTAAAATTTGGACAATTTATAACGCAGTTTATCCAAGAATTGCATTGCCCCACAATGCAAATGACATTGAATGGTTAAGTGGGCGCGTTTCAAAACCCCATTGTGACAGTTAACGTTTTGTGGCTGATCGCGATAAGTGAGCAGATCTGCTCAGGCGGACTTGAGAGTCTATTATGGATCACCACACAGAGCGCACGCCGCAAGAACTGCGCCGGGAAGCAAAAAAAATAAACTTCGACGGCCAGTGAAAAAGGTATGATTTAGGGCTGCACTTGAAGTTGTAAAGCAATAATAAAATATTGCCTGACGGTCGCTTTAAAACAATACGTGAGTGAATTCACTTTTACCTCGTACAGGCACAATATCATGTTCTGAGTGAGTGTTTCGCCAAGTGACGTGCGGCGTGATTTGCAATAAATTGATTTAGGAAAGACCAAAAAGTGTACAGATTTTGGACCCTAAAAGCAATTTATTGTAAGGAGCAGTTCCTTTGCAAAGAAAATAATTGTCTAGGGAAAATAATTGTCTATGGGCTGTGCTTGGATGAGAAAAAGATACTTCGAGAAGTGAGTGCGTGATGAAGGTTCGTTGGTCTCTTTCAAGTGTGCGCTTGTTTGCTCGTTGCTAAGCTTTTAATAGCCTGCTTCTGATTGGCTTATTTGCATATTGACGATACGTGTGCTTTGTTTGAGATGCCGCCATCTCTAAGGCCGTGAATTTGTTAACAATATCTTTTCAATAATTTTATTCCTACGAGACTACTTGGACAGACTGAGCGATTGCGTTTGGACAGGCTACATGCTTAGACTTCTAATTAAAATGTGTTAGGTAGTGTTAGGTAGAAAAGAGATAGAAGAGCAGAAAGAATGTACTCTGTAACGGTTTATGACCTTTAGCAAAGAGGCAAGTGCAGTGTAAGATTAAAAGAGTGAAATGTTAAACGTGTATGCCTATATATGTTTAGAGGTTTTTTCCTTTTTGTTGCTGGGAAAATTGTCTACACAAGGCGTACCGGCTTTGTGAAAATTACGAATTTCATCAAAGTGTCACTGTGGATTACATCCTTGCTTGCATGGGTTTCACTTCGATCGGAGTTACTTAAAGTGATATCACGATTCAATATAGTATAAATTAAAGTGCATGTAATTATTGGCTTAAAATTTATTATTATGTGTGCATGAAGTGCAAGCTCAAAAACAAAATGAAAATTTTACGCATCTTAGCATACTGCATGAAGTTTCTAAAAAGTGGAGGTTTTAAAATTCCCAAAAGAATGCAGAGTGAAATTTTATCCACTCCTTTTGATATTAAACCAAGCCAACCGGAATCGCCAGATATTTCCAAGTGAGATAATATTAAACCATGAGAGACAAGCAATACTGCTGTAATTAAAAATTCGTGTACAAAACAAGGATAGTAAGAAAAACAATCAAACGATAATTATAAAAAATTCAAAACTTACGTCGGGAATAACGATAACAAACTCAACGTACGGCCTGGACTTACATGATGCAGTTCTCATTCTTCTAATTTGGGTTATAACAACTCTCGCTGCTCAAAAGTCATGCTGCCTGCAAGTTGTGTCTCATCATCTCGTCTATGACATTCATGTTGGAGTTAGGCAGGTCGTCGTTGCCAATCAGTTCCATCTACAATCTTAAGTTGTCGATCAGTTGGAGTGAAAAACAAAGCGAATGAAGACTTCCTTTTCTTTTTTGGCCCTCACATCAATTTCATTAATCAGTACTTTCAGCAATCAGGTGCCTTACCCACCCCGAACACGAGCGCATGTCGGAGTAGGATTGGGTGAGTACCCTTTTGGTTTTCCTCATATAATTTTTTACGTATATACTTTTTGTTTCTTTTTATATGGATTTTTATGTTTATTCTTTTTCTTTGTTTTCCACTCACCTTCATTTATGGATACACTTTCACATTATTTCTATAAGTTTGGTTTTTTCATCATTTTATGTAAATTTCTTCTTTCATATTTGTTGGTAGTTCAAATTGTCAAGTTTGAGTTTGAGTTGCTATGACAAATTTTAAATTTGAAAAAAAGAAAAAAAGAAAGAAAAAATAAAGCTGCAAGCCCGGTCTTTCCATTTCGTTTTGAGATTCTGACCGGGAATTGGACTCGCCACATTGGCTGGCTCCTCCACTGTAATGAGCTAGCCATCGGGTGAGCTCACCTTTTATTATAATGTCACAGGGTAGAGTGGCCTTCCGCTCGCGTGCTCATTGCCACGTTGATGGTTTCCATTTGAGGGGAAAATTCCTGCGAAATAGGTTTGCATTAATTTTTCATTCAAATGAAAAACATCTGGCCAGTCTTAAATGGACCGTTTTATTTACCCATTTTCACTACAGAAGGGCAGGAGGTATCACGCCTGCAGTAACTCCCATTACCAAATCAGAGACTGTCGAAATATGAAGATGCTATCGTCAGCGCTCCTCTTTTCTGTACCTGTGTCAAGCGTTTTCTGTATACCTAGTTACTGACAGCGTCGCTGCATATTTCTGCTCCGTACAGCAGCACTGACCCCCACAGTGCTCATCAAGAAGCATCTTCTTGATGGGTTGGGTGCCCCTACTTTGGCTATAAGTTGACCCAGAGGCGATACTCCCGAAGTAGCCTTCTCAGCCATTGCCCTGATTTGCTATGAACAACTCATCTTGGATTCTATCAGTAGTCCCAAGTACTTCACCGCTGGCTTTAATTCGATTAGTATATCTCCAATACTGATCATCCTTACTCTAGGGACTCTCTTTTTTGTCAAGATGACCACTTCGCTTTTCTTCCGTGCTAAACTGAACTCGCAAGCAGTCATTCAGTCTCTCACTCGGCGCACTAGCATATCTAACCTAAGTTGCGCTTGTTGAACGGTGTGCCTAGTGACTACAGCTACAACATCATACGCCTAGCTTATCAAACGCGATTCATTTGGCGTCTCTGGTCTCAGCAGCCGGCCTTAACACACGTTCCTCAGGTCTTGACTGAGGATAGATCCTTGGGCAACACTGATATAACTTCCATCCTTCGTTGGCCCTATTTTGTGTCACAAAGCGTGCTTCAGTCCTTCAGGTAGCCCCTCAGAAGCCGCACTAGATATTCTAAAACATGAAAAGAAGTTGAAGGCGTTCCTAACGTCAAGTATCACCAACAGATCGATCCGCCACTTGGTGCGGCTATATGCCTCTGTCTTTTGGACCGTGCATAATTGGTAGTGATTTCGTCCATTGCAGCGAACCACCGCAGCAGATCGCAGTTTTGACCGAGCGATGCCACCGTTCCACAATCCCATTGGAAGCCAAATGATAAGGCATCGTTTGCAGGTGCGTTATTCCTAGCAGTCTGGTTAGCTCCCTAATAATCTGGCTCTCAAACTGTCTACTCAAGTCGGTTGTGATGTGCACAATTAGCGCCTCCGGGACTGTTTTCACCGTGATATTTTCGATTGAGATGCTTCAGGCCATCGAGAGAATCTGTCCACAATAGTGAGGCAGTACCGGAACCTTCGCTTGATAGAAGTGGTCCGATGAGATCGATATTTATGTGCTCAAAACTTGCATCAGGCAAGCTATATTTTTACATTGGTAATTTCGTGTGCGGGGTGATTTTGCTGCGCTGACGCAGCAGGGAGGCTCGGATGAGCTTGTTGATGTCGGAGTTCATCGATAGCCAGAAGTAGCGTTCAGTGATCATCTTCCTGGTTACTCGAGCCCACGGGTGAGGAAGACCATGAACGTTCTGCATGACTAATGCGTGGAATTTTCGCGGGATAAATAGTCATATTCTTTCGATGGTGATGACACACTGTAGAGTAAAGCAGGAGTCGTCCACTCTCGGTTGTTTCTACTCGAGGGACTCGTTGCCACTACCTAATAGAGCGTGAAGCTCAGGGTCGTCCTTCTGGGCTAGAGCGATAGTGTTAAAATCAATGGATTCAATTATATTTACCCTTGAAAGATTGTCAACGACGACATTCTCTCGGCCCGATATGTGTTTGATGTCCATGGTAAACTGAGATTTGAAGTCCAGCTGGCGTTTCTGACTTGGTGACGCTCGTTTGGAGCAGCGCTGTGAACTGCAGAGGTTTGCGGTCGGTGAAAACGGTAAACAATCTACCTTTGAACATGTGCCTGAAGAGTTGGATTGCCTCGTATATAGCTAAGAGTCTCCAATGGTTTTTTGGTTTTTAGCTTTCTGGAGAAGAATCTGAGCGGTGATGTAGTTTCGTTCCTTACTTGCTGTAGTACGGCTCCGATGCCGTTATCTGAGGCGTCAATATGGCATTGGAATCGGGATGAGCCAAAGTCGGGACCCTCCTCAAATCCAATTTAGACTGATCGAATGCAGCCACTGCTTCGTCTGTCCAATTGAGTGATGTTTGGTCGCGTTTGCGGTTTCCCATGATTAGCTACAGCAACACACGTTGGTGTTGTGAGAGAAAGTGGCGATAGAAGCTCACCATCCCGAGATTCCAACTGATCAACGGTCTTCGGACTTGGCATTACAGGAATCCACTCCGTTTTTTCAGCTAAGAGTTTCAATCCGTACTTGTTGATAGCATGTTCCAAGAATTTACTTCCGATTTACCGAACTGGCAACTTGCGGGTGTTGATGACCAGATTTAATTTCACCAACACTTGCTTCGTGTCCTCAAGATGCATCTGCTGGTTAGCCAAAAAATCAGGACGTCGTCGGGGTAAGCAAATGCTTGTGTCCAAGCCTCGCAGCACTTCGTGCATGAAGCGTTGAAATGTCTGGCCTGCGTTGCAAAGCCCAAATGTCATGTTCATGAATTCATATAATCCGAACGGCGTGATGATGGTGGTCTTCTGCATGGCACTTGGTTCCACGGGAATTTTTTGGTACGCCTTCTGCAAGTCGATCACAGGAAAAATCATCATTTCGTGGCGAGTTGCGGTACAATCTTGGAGAAACCCAATTGGATAGTGGTCTGGGATTGTGCGGGCATTGAGCGCACGGCAGTTTTTGCATGGTCACCAATCTGCATTTGGTTTCTTCACCATGTGCAAAGGGCCAAGCGTTTCTTGATGGATGTCCGTGTTTGATCAGGTCATCAAATTCGGCTTTTGCAGCTGCCAGCTTTTCAAGGGAGAGTCTTCGTGCCTTGGCGTTAACTGGTTGTCCTTTGATTTGGATGTGATGGATGGTTGTGCACTTTATGTTTGGTTTTTGCTCACCGTTTGTTGTTGTTGTAGTCCAGTAACAGCGATTGAAACTCGCCACTGACATCTGATAGAAATAAATCGCCTTGGGGCAGCTGCTTGTTAATATGGGTGACAATCGTTTTGAGGTCTGAGCGCTCGATGAGTTGTCTCCCTTTCATTTAGATATTCCGGCCATAGTGCTTGATAAAATCGGCTCCAATGACTGGAGAACTTACATCGGCTATTGTGGAGGTCCACAACCAAATGTACGAACTCGGGAACCATTGGCGGTGACTAAACTCGAGACAGCGTCGATCCACACCCGTATTGATCAGGAAAGCACTATTGCTGATATTGTCGCGAATCCTTGCTCGTTGGATCGTGCGATGAGTGGTTAGTTTTTTTGCTTTGAGCAAGGTTGTCAACAGTTTTTTTGCTTCTGGCCCGTAATGTTGATTATACCAGCAGAGCTGTTCGTCAGTCATTCCTGTTGTTGCGTAGGCTGTATATAACGTACGTCGTGTCGTGAGGTTCACTGCTATCTATTGCCTAGAGCACGGAAAGTATCCTTTATCTTCGTCATTCAGTGGCTGAGGTCACGTACTGCTAAAGAAAGGTTGCTCAGCTCAGTGATGATATGCAGCGTTGGTGGAATGCTAGGCCATGGTTCATCGTCCTTCGCAATTACTGCTACTGACTGTCTGGTGACCTCGTGCATGCGATCAGCGATCGTTGCGAGATCCAAAAGTTGGGCGTCGGTGGCTGATAGGAGCTCCTCAGCATAACGTCGAGGCGGTTGAGCCACATCTGCTGTAACGAGGGGTCGGACACGTTTCCGTTGGCGAGCGTGCGCATCTGGTCGAGGAGCTGTGATGGGTGCTAGTCTCCTAGTTCAATTTCTGAAAATAGCTTTTGTATGCGCTGCTGAGCCGAGTCAGTGTAAACAGCCAACAGGGTGTTTTTAATGCGCTGTAATTATTTTCCGCTGTTGGGCTCGAAACAATGTTGCACCCCTGCTGTATTGCTCCGGTGTCGAGATTTGCCACCAGTAAATTGAATTTTGTTGAGTCGTCAGTGACAACGCGGCTTGTAGTGAAAAGTGTAGTTATAAATAAATGTCCGTAAAGGACTGCAGCGATGGTCTGCTGTCTCAGCGGAAGAGGATGGTGAGCCTTGTCTGGGGACGCATGAATGCACTGGCAGGCAAACGTTGCCTTTCGTGGGTTGGGTTCTTTCCCCCTAGCACAAGGAACCACTACGAAAAAATTTCGCATTCACAAATTAAACAGTTCAACATGCCGATCGACTGGTGTCGAGGCCGAGATAACCTACTAAGGGTTGAAACGCTTGTTCGACGGACAAATTGGGCCGGGCAAAAACGGACGGACTTGCGGAGGCTACGTTGGTACCGACGATACTTATGGCCCACAAATAAGAGTGGGGCATTCAGATGGAAGCGGTGCTCCGTGGCACCCTCCCCACCGGATCAAGATCCAAACGTAGACATGGCCATGTACTTCCCATTTGAGTGAAAAAGACATACAAAAGTACTTTGTACGACTCTTTCCATCAAATGAGGAATGCAAACGTAACCAATTTATGCTAAAGCCACTCTACGTCACTCAACGTGTTTTTTAATAGACCAATATCAAACAAAATTTAATGAAATGGGTGCTCACCCGCATCCTCATAAGCGCTCGATGACGGGCCAATATCGATGAAATGTATCCATTTGGTTTGTTTTACTAATTATCCTATAAACGCACAAGAAGAATAAAGACGCACGCATTCAAACATGGAAAAAGTACTTATTGTCTAATAGAAATGGATTACGGACGGGCCAACGCTTAATCATTGCTACCCGCGGCCTGTCACTTATTATGTGAACCCTCCATCTGACACATTCCCTGTTGTAAGGCCCGTATGTATTCGTCGATTTTTGGTATACGAAGCAACTAATGTCAGCCAATTGAATCGGAAAGCTGGCTGATAACGCATGTAATGGTTGACGTATTCGGGTTCCAGCGTTTTAAATGCTCTTCGTAGACCTTGAAAACACCCTCCATACATTCATTTACGCTTTCGCAGTCACTGCACGCTCTAATATCAGGACGAATTCAGAGTTATACACGCAAAACAGCATGCGCCGTCCACTGACATTATGTTTACGTTCGCGATGGCTGCACTGCAGCTATATATTGCATTCAAAAATGCTGACCAGACGATTCATTCGTAAAAGTAACGTTGTGCCTCCGCACGGTGTAAAAAAACCTCGCAGAACTGATGGGCAATTTTGGAAGATGGCACTTTTCGTTTCTGAGACTTTGCACGGTTGCGTGCTTGAATGTTGTAAAAGGCGAAAACGCAGGTTAATCCAAAGACTCTTGTCGAGGTGAAGAGGACGCAAGCCACTAAGAAGTTCAACGATGGCAATATCGCACGCAAACGAATTTCCTTGTAGTTCTTGGGCCGCAGCACTATGGAGAAAGTTTCCTATTTTTTCCCCCGACGCTTTTAAAAGTAGGAACGCTTTTCATTCATGGTATTGACGATTGCAGTGAGCTCAGAAAATCGGTCGAATTAATACACGGCTGTTGGCTGCACAAGTTCCGACTATTTTTCAACTATTTTAGGAGGGATGGAAATTCTTTTACGCCGTTTTCTGTACGAATTCCGTTACAAAAGGAACTTCACCAATGGCGCGATGACGGACAATTTCTCAATTTCTTCCGCGTTAAGGTTTCCGGCAAGCTGTCGACCAGGTGGCGTAGAAGACGCACACGGTAATTCTCTTCCTAAATCATTTTCTTTGATCGCGGTTCTCGCTTGTGCTTGCCGGCTCGCTAACTTAAGTGGACTCCTCGATCCGTCCAAATCTTTCTTTCTTTTCCCGTGTCGCCACGGTGCCTCGAATACAGCTGCTCACTTAGCTGAGTTGGATTGCATTTGGCAATGCAATACATGGATGAGATGCTCTAAATCAGTGCTTACATGTTCGAAATTTTAATTTGCAGATTTGAATTTTTAAAAATTAACAGAAGTAAAGAAATTTGAAAAAGATTTTAAATAATAATAAAAGATTAAATATCATGAAGAATATAGTTAAAAGGAAACGTTTAAATTTAATATAAAGGAAAATTATATAAAATTTACATTTAATAATAATAATAAAAAAAAAAAGTATAATTTATAACTATGAATGGAAGTAATGAAATTTTTTTCCAAATCTACAATTAAAATTTTGGATAAGTGTTAGGAAAATTTTCGAGCAGTTTCCTTGTGTGACTGCACGATTACTATAGGTTTGTGGCGAAATTTGCGTCCACCTGCCAGAAGGGTGGAACTCTAAATGTGACGCATGCCATCCCGTTCACATCGTCGGTCTCCTCCTTTCGCGCAGGTCCAGCCAGGTCTGGTGTTGATGGCGCTGCTGTCACCATTTCAAGCATTGGTTGGTCCTACGCGACATCTAACTCCTCTGACGTGGCTCCGATATAGTTTGTGGGCTGAAGAGATGGAACTGATTATCAACACCAGTACCAGAAGCAATTCGATCTTCGAGCTTTGAATCTGCAGCTCGGAGTTGACTACCAGCGTATTGGTCACGTGTCCTTTGATGGCTAGTGGTTCGGTATTGCCCATTAATAGATCATCTGCGGCAATGTTGTTCATCGACCTTGACGCTTCGTTCGCTAGCAGGATCGCCACTAGAGGATTGATGTCTCGTGGTGTAAGGAGAATACCGAGATCACTCCTTTATAAAAATTTATACTTTATTTTTGATAGCAAATGTGGTTCGATAATAAGTTAACAAATCCACAAATTAACAAATTTTGATAACCAATTACTATGCGTCGTCTTTCTCTTCAAACAAACAGAAGGCGTGAAAAACTTCGAGTCTTTTATGGATACAAAATGCTGATGCCACTTGTGCGCGATAAGATATCGCATATTTAGTTGGTCAATAAACGTACATGGTCAGCATTGAACAGCAACAGAGTTGCGCGCGATAAGATATAATCGCGCACAAATACGTACGTTGGCTGACCAGTACAACATTGTTGTCGTCGATATGTTTAGTGGCACAGATAAAGAGAGTACTGGATCCGCAACCGTTCGTGAGAGCCGAAGCAATTGGCAACCTTCGCTAAAGTTGTGTGAAGTTGAGGTTTGAAGTGATATGCTTTTGTTTTAGCACTCTATTCACGGCAAAACACGTTCACATTTAAAAAGTTTTTAATTTTAAAGATCGCGCGTACGTAATCGGAACTTTAATTCACTGTTTTAATTAAAAATTTACGAAATTTCCATCCGCTTTGACTTTCTCGGCGATTTCGCGCTCTTTTCGATTTTCTTTTGCTTTGACGTTCGAGTTTTCCGTGAGAGTCGTTTGTTGTTTGTACTCAAACTGTTTTCCGAATGATAACGAAGGCGCGATCGAGTGCACGTGAAATGAATTTTCGTTGGTGTTCGCGGGTGTCAGTGGGGGAAGCGATTCTTCTGAAGAGAGAAAAGAACAACCTGTCTGGAAAAAAAGAGGAAAGGAGAAGCAGAGGGAATCATATAGTTTCGAGAGCGTAAGTTATTTATAACTTATTTATGTGGAAAATTTGCTTCTCACATGGACGAGTACACAAATTCTCGTTGCTCGACCATTTGTTTGTATGTCTTTATTTGGTGGCCAAGTATGCATGTTGCGGTCGATATGCTTGTTGGCTGCTCCACCACAAGATCTGTCATTTAACGCGAGTTATGTATCACATTCCACAGAACTACCTGACACATTTATGTATCGCATCCTTAGAACCTACCTGACACTCCAGACGTAGCATCATCATTTCCAACAAATGCAGAATTATTTTCCCATAAAATATACTTTTCTCACCTTACTTACATACGCTGCTCAGTCAGCATAAAAATTGTTAACAAGTTAGCTAAATTAGAAAGTAAAGTTTAGACCGTGATTATTACTTGTATCGACAGGAGCAACAATTAAGAAATTAGACAAAACCTTTGTTTTTTTATATAATATCGTTAAAGGTTTTGTAACTGGCGCAGTCGTGCGGATTTGATTTTTGCAAAAAAATTTTTTTTACATTTTCTCGGGAGTAAGCGCGGGAAGTAAAAGAAAAGTGCGAAAAACGAACCGTGATTAACAGCAACCTGTGAACCTGTGAACCTCGAAGGAACATCGAACAACTGCCACGAGTACTACAAAGGATAATCGTCTCGAAGGATCATCGAAATGAAGGACTGGATTTTAATTTTAGTCACGTAAGTCTAAGCAATTGAAGACTTTCCATTCATTCGTATATTTTTAACAATAAATCCTTTATATATTGATAAATTCCATTTTATAAAGTGTTATGGTGCCAGTGTTGGTTTAGTGTAGTACAAATTGAAAGAAAATTATAACTAACTACTACAAAGTGAATCGAACTAATTGATTCCAATTGCACATTGTCCTACTACAGAATTTTCTTTGAAAAATTGAATAGTTTTAATCATATTCTCAAATCGCCACCCCTTATACCATTTTCAATAGGAGGAGTCGTAATAATCCCTATCCGCGACAACGAACATTAAGATTAGTGCCGTTCGAAAATATATCTGTTGAACAAAATAGTGGAAGTGAAATTTATTTAGGTAATTTGTTTGACGCGAACCTTGATTTACCCGAAAATAGCGAGTTATCGGATCGTTCCGCCCATTCACTAAACTTAACGAGTGATCCAGCAATGGCGACCATAGCGGATGTTTTTAACTCCTTAAGAGTTCCTGATGCGGTCAAGGACATACCAAAATTCAACGGAAATCCTAGACTGCTTCGAGATTTCATCGACAATGTCGAGGAAATTCTCACGATTATATCTCCAACTTCACCTGCCTATGGTAGAGTCCTCTTGCGAGCCATTCGCAATAAAATTGAGGGTCCCGCCAATGAGGTCCTTAATATGTAAGGAACACCCTTGGATTGGGCGGAAATGAAGAAAAACCTCACGCTTCATTACAGCGATAAACGGAATGAAACCTCTTTGATTCGTGATCTGCATAACACACGCCAAAGTGAAAAAACTGTTGAAAAGTTCTATAGTGAGATAATAGAACTCCTTTCTACGATGATTAATCACGTTCTCATCCATGAAACAGATGGAAACGTGATCAAGGCCAAAAGAGAATTATTTTCAGAAATGTGTTTGAACAGCTTCTTGACTGGACTTCGCGAACCTTTCGGTGCAACGATCAGAGCCATGAAGCCAGACTCACTTGCAACAGCATTTTTTTATTGCATTCAGGAGCAAAATATATTCTACGCAAAACACGATCACTCGACTTCACAAAGAAAATTCCCAACAAATCAAAATACTTTGTCTAAAGCTCCGATTCTCCAAAATTTAAAACTACCCACATATCCTTTCAATGGCAGTAATTCTCAACCACAGTTTAAGTCTAATCAACCTTCTTTTTTCGCAAACCAACCAATGTTTCGTGCATCTCAACCATATTCCCGGCCTACCCAACCAATGTTTAGACCTCAACAATCAGGACAAAACTTCTTCCCTCAAAGAAATTTCTCAAATAATAATTTTAGTAGTTACCCAAGTTACCTGAATAACCAACAATTTGGATTACAATACAATCGACCGGCGTTACCTAGGCCTGAGCCAATGGATACAAGCTCCGGCAATACACATTTACGCAATAACCAAGCCAGACAGATGCAACAACCAAATTTTTCTGATAATAATTTCTTTCGACAAACAGGGCCTCCCCGTTTTACTTCTAAAGAACTTCATAACATAAACAAAATTGAACCAACTACCAAAGGCACAAACAATACCATATATTTCCAACCCGCTCCGAATGAGACTTACAGACAAGAACTCGACAATTTTTATTACTACGAAGATCCTGACACAACGGACATTACCCAACCTAGTGCAGACTACTACGAACAAGACGTCCAAGGACTAGACCAACCTAATACGATTTGCGAACCAAATATTAGCGAAATCGATAACGAAAATTTTATTATAGCTGCCTCACACAACCAACAGGATACATAGACATAAATTCACACGGATCTAATTTACCATACATTAAAATATCTTCTCCATTTGGACGCGACTTGAAATTTCTAATCGACACAGGTGCTTCGACTTCATTCATCAACCCTGAATTTTACACCCTAGCCAAATCGAAATTACTAAACCCGTTATAATTAATACCCTATTGAATAAGCAAGTGTTAAGCAAACAAGTGACACTTCCAAAGTTCGTTGAATTTAGGCAACCAGGCGAGGTGAAATTCTTAATCTTCAGATTCCACCAATACTTTGATGGGCTACTGGGTTTGGGTATTTTATCCAAGCTACGAGCGAAGGTCGACTTAGCAAGCAAAGTACTGTCCATCAATAATGCCTCGATTCCCTTAGAATTTAAACCCAATATAATCTCCCAGAAACTCATTGTACCAGCATTATCAAAATTTATAGTTAAACTCCCTGTTGCCGTTTGCGATGGCGATATATATATTAAGGCTACCGAAGTAGCACCTAACCTGCGTATCGAGGAAGGTATTTATAAGGCCAAGGACTGGTACAGCTTGATAGCTTTCAACAACACATCCAACTATGAGAAACTTCTTTTCCTGGAACAACCACTCAAGGTTTCGGAACTTTCAAAATTCATAGACATAAACAACTTTAATATCGATCCCATCACCAATGCTGATAACTCTTCACCTGAAGATATCACTAAATTGATCCGTACTTCCCACTTAAACGAAGAGGAGAAAAAACTGATAACAAAATTATGACGATATATTCTTTCGGGAGGGCCAAAAGTTAAGTTTCACGAACAAAATCAAACACTGCATCAAAACAACAGACGATTCACCCATACACACTAAATCGTACCGATACCCCTATATTCATAGGGATGAAGTGAAAAGGCAAATTTCAGATATGCTTGACCAGGGAATTATTCAACCGAGCTTTTCACCATGGAGCTCACCCGTCTGGATAGTTCCTAAAAAGAAGGATGCAAGTGGCAAGCAAAACTGGAGGTTAGTTATCGACTACCGAAAACTAAACGAAAAGACGATAACTGACCGTTACCCTCTTCCAAATATCACTGATATCCTCGACAAATTGGGAAAGTTTCTTTATTTTTCTTCATTGGACCTCGCAAGCGGTCTCCACCAAATTGAGATGGACCCCAAGGATATCAAAAAGACAGCCTTCACTGTCGATAATGGGCACTATGAATACGCACGAATGCCTTTCGGACTCAAGAATACACCCTCAACATTCCAAAGAGTCATGGACAATGTACTACAGGATCTTCAAGGAAAGATCTGCCGAGTTTATCTTGATGATATAATTGTCTTCTCAACATTACTCCAGGAACATGGCGAAAACTTGAGAAAGGTCTTTAACAAGCTTCGTGAAGCAAATTTTAAAATACAGTTGAATAAATCAGAATTCCTTCATAAAGAAATAGCGTTTCTAGGCCACATCGTCACACCAAATGGAGTAAAACCCAATCCCGATAAAATTAAAGCAATAAAGAACTTCCCGATCCCTAGAACACAAAAGGAGATTAAAATGTTTTTGGGCTTGATCGGTTATTACCGTAAGTTTATTAAGGACTTTGCCAAACTTACTAAACCCTTAACCGAGTGTTTGAAGAAAGGCTAAACCGTCGAACTTACGGAGAAGTATGTTACAGCGTTCAACTTGTGTAAAGACCTCCTCACAAACGACCCCATCTTACAATATCCTGATTTCGGCAAACCGTTTGTTCTGACTACCGACGCCAGCAATTATGCGATTGGCGCAATCTTATCCCAAGGACCAATTCGTAGCGACAAACCCATCTGTTACGCTAGCAGAACCCTAACAGACTCTGAGGTCAACTACTTGACGATCGAGAAGGAGTTATTGGCGATCTTATGGGCTGTCAAATATTTCCGGCCATATTTATTTGGGCGTAAATTTCAGATAATAACGGATCATAAACCCTTAACTTATGTAATGAACTTAAAAGAACCCAACTCAAAATTAATCAGATGGCGTTTAAAGCTTGAGGAATTTGATTATGAAATTGTATACAAAAAAGGAAGTCTAAACTCCAACGCTGACGCCTTAAGCAGAATCAAGCTAAACGAAACTAGTCCTTTCAAACCTATCGAAGCCAATGCCAATGAAACACTTGACAACGAAAATAACACCTCACTTCAAACGGAACATGGCTCCACCATACACTCAGCAATCGAAAACTTGGATGATGGCATCCCGATCTCAGAACGTCCCTTAAATGAGTTTACCCTACAAATTGTTTTAAGAAAAACCGACAAAACACCCAAAACGACACTAGCAATGCCTTTCAAAAACAGACAAAGACGAACCATTCAGATGCACTCATTCGACGAAAATAATGTCTTAGAACTATTCAAAAAATTCCTAGCACCTAATAAACTTAACGCTATATATACATCCGACGAAATCTTTACAGTAATACAATCCGTCTATTCAAAATCGCTTTATCAGTCACGCACCTTCAAGTTAATTCGATGTATGGAGCTGATCACAGACATAACTGAAACAGATGAGCAAGACAAATTAATTAATAAATATCACCAAAATAGTAACCATCAAGGCATCAATGAAAGTTTCCAACACCTTAAAAGAGACTATTACTTCCCCCACTTAAAAGAGAGAATAACAAAAATTATTAACAACTGTGAAACATGCCAAACCCAGAAATACGATAGGAAACCATTGAAAATCAAATACCAAAACTCCGGTAGCCCTCAAAAACCCCTAGACAATATATACGTAGACATCTACACCATAAATGGCAAATCAATATTTACAATTATAGATCGCTTCTCGAAATTTGCCGCCGCTTATACCTTAGAAACCAAAAATAGCCTAAACATCGTTAAATCATTAAGACATTTCATAAGCCTTTACGGTATTCCCAAAAAATTATAGCAGATCAGAGCACAGAAATGACATCAATAATATTCAAAGATGTCTGTAGGCAATACACCATAAAAGTTCAGTTTACATCTTTCCAACAAACAAGCAGCAACGCTTATATAGAAAGATGGCACTCTACTCTTACAGAAACTTACAGAATAATCCTAGAAAAACGAAAAAAGGAAAAACTGGACACGGACCATGGCGACATATTAAACGAAGCACTCATAACTTACAATAACGCTATACACTCGACAACCAAACTAACCCCTCATGAAGTATTCTCTGGTAGAACTCATACCTTCGATAAACAAGTCAAATTCAATGATGAACACGATTATTTGAAAAAGTTAAACGAGTTTCGATCCCAAATTTATCCAAAAATCAAAAGACAAGTTGACGAAATTGTTAACAAAAATTTAGGAAAATTAAATAAAAACCGAATAGAAGCACCCAGCCTGAAAGAAAATGAAACAGTGTTTCGCAAAGAATGCAGAAGAAACAAAATAACACCTAGGTTCAGTAAGCACAAAATCAAAACCAATAAACAAGTTACATTAATAACAACAAAAAACCAAAAGTTACACAAATCCAAAATAAAAGCTAAACGTAAATTTCAGGGTAATGCTGATGGCGAAAGGGCAAAAGATAGAGATACAAGTATTAAACAACAACCAGGGACTTCTACCACTCCGACTGGGGCTGACTAGAAACATAATTTCCTACAGCAAATTAATCCACGTAGTACAACTGCAGACTTACGAAAAAGCAATCGACAACATCAGGACTTTTATTACGAAATTCAACCGAGGCCAGACAACTTCAGATACTCTAGCTATTACAAAAATTAAAATCACAGAACTTACACACAAACTTGAAACACTAAAACCTAGACTTAGAACCAAACGAGGACTTATAAACGGGCTTGGCTCCGTAATCAAGGGTATAACTGGGAACATGGACGCAGAGGACGCAGTAGAAATTAATAACAACATCGAAAAGCTAATGTCGAATCAATCCTTAATGAAATCTCAGATCACTAGTCAATCAAAGCTAAATTACTTGACGATGGAAAGATTCGATAACATTACCAAACATATCAATATTCAAACCGAAACTATAAATAAATACCTAAATCAATCACGGAATGAAATAAGAAGAGAACACGACTTCATGTTGCAGATGCAATGCATGAACCAAATTAATTATAACATTGACCTCCTAAATAATCACCTTTCAGACATTTCCGAAGCTATCATATTAGCCAGACTTAAAATCATTTCGAAACAAATTTTAAACAAAATCGAACTTACAGAAATCTCAAAAACCCTACAAAATCAATCAGTCAACATCCGATCCGACGAACATATCTACGAACTTCTAAACCTTTATAATAACACCAATATTATATTCAATGTCCAAATACCCATTTTTTCCAATACAACCCTTCCTTTCTTCCATATAGTTCCACTCCCTCTACAAAACCACTCGAAGATTATAACTACACCCTATATCGTCCTGGAACCCCAAAGTGTTCAATTCTTTGATGAAATGTGTCCTAAAATTGAGGGAACCTTTTATTGCAAACATAATCATATTGTTAACAAATTGGCAAGTAATTCTAGATGCATCGCTGATATCATGAATGGAAAAACAGCATCCTGCCAATCTGAACCTGATGCAAATATGCCAGATATCACGCAACCAGAGCCGAACTATGTCCTCGCCACCAATATCCCCGAGACGCCTCTAGAAACGACGTGTGATTTGACAAGAAGATCAATCTCCGGAAGTATACTAATCCACTTTGAAGGATGCAGCATCAAATTAAACAGAATCACGTATAGCAACACCAACAGCGTGTTATGGGACACCATAAACATCTTCCCGATCACTCCTGGAAAAAACGAAACTGGTCCCTGGTACAACCGAAATTAACCTGTTCGAGATCTCAAAATAAAACTACACCTTCCAAATTATCATCGCACTCATCATCCTGGCAACAATCATCTTCATATACTTACGCAGCAAGGAGATTAAACTAATCCTGAATCCAAGACGCGATCCTACGATGGCCACGTAACCGATATTTCTGTAACCATCACCCTTCTAAGGGGGGAGGAGTTATGTATCACATTCCACAGAACTACCTGACACAGTTATGTATCGCATCCACAGAACCTCCCTGACACTCCAGACATAGCATCATCATTTCCGACAAATGCAGAATTATTTTCCCATAAAATACACTTTTCTCACCTTACTTACACACGCTGCTCAGTAAGCATAAAAATTGTTAACAAGTTAGCGAAATTAGAAAGTAAAGTTTAGTCCGTGATTATTACTTGTATCGACAGGAGCAACAATAAAGAAATTAGACAAAACCTTTGTTTTTTATATAATATCGTTAAAGGTTTTGTAACTCGCGCATGCGTTCAATAGCACCTCACCATAGGATGAGGTTACACTAGTAAATCAATCGCAGATAAATTCCCGAGACCCCGCCTTTATGGTATTACACATTCGACTGCATTTGATACAAAAACATGTTTAAGGGCCACTCCAGCATAAGGGGACCCCCCCCCCTCAAAAAATTTTGAAATGTTTGATAAGATCTCAACTTTTGAGAGACCACCACTTTTGACCTTCCCACAAAGTTTGAGCTTTCTAGTTTCTGTTCAATTGCCTGGTTTTGTGTTAGAGTCAATCCACAGAGCTCTATTCGCTTGCTATATTAACAAATCGTATAGTAATTAAACATTTTTGAAGATAGCAAAAATTTGGATTGCAATTTCCTGACGGGGTATACATTTTTGGCATGGACCTTACGTGACGATAAATTAAAACCCCACCTATTGGATCCTGCAAAAGCTAGCCTACAAGCACGTGCGTGCTGTTCTCAATCGAAACTAATCAGCTGAGCCCAGCAGCGTTGTAGCTTGCTGACCTTTGGCCAGACCATAGACATATCTATCATGCATGAAGCCGTAAAAACATATATTCCACTGTATGTCTTAATACAATGCACAGATATTTCGAGTGATTGATTATTATAATCATTAATCACATATGATTTATGAAATAAAATATATTGTTTTAAGTTTTCATCTGCATAATTAAATTGATATCTACTGTAAAACAATTTGCCCTCAAAGTATAATATCCGTTTCGTATTAACATACATATTACATATGAGTAAAAGTTATGAAATTTTTGATAAATGGTTGAGCTTTACGTAGAATTTTTCCACTTGAGAATCTCATAAGCATATTTGGTATTTTTCCTCATCAAGATTTATGCTAATTTCTCGCTGCAGCATACTTTTCGTGAAATATATTCCAATCATATGTAGATGCATCACAATGAAAGTTTGTTTGTTGTGTGAACTCCTATCACTATCCTCAATAACTAATAAATTTTATCTGACGAATGGCTCGGAGCTGTTGTGTGGCATGAATTAACAGCTCACAGATAAGAAAGTCATTGATGCGATCATCACCTGGGCCAATTTCGTTCCGATATGGATGAGTGTCTGCTAATTATCATACAAAGATTTTTATTGCTTCTAAATTTCACATCCCATAGGCAATCAGATTAAACTGTTGGCGATGATCGTTTCGGCAAAGCTTGAAGCTTAATCTGCGATACGACGTCGGTGATGATGCTCAGGATGATGATGATGATGGCGATGATGATGTTAATGATGGCAATAATGATTGTGGCAATAACATTTGCTCGGTCGGTGTAATGAAAGCTGATTTGGGAAAATCAACAGTTGGACGTGCAGACTAGATCGCCGTTAATTCGATAAGTCCGATCTGATTTCTGTGACTCGCTCAGGTTAACAGGTTCAAATAGATGATCGTGCTTAATGCGTTGAAAGCTTTAAAACGTGTAATTTGATTTTAGTTTGGTGCTAATTTTTGGAATTTAAGTAGAATTAGGATCTTATCGCTACCGCTATAGAGATTGAAAAATTCGCTTGACTATGACATAATTTACACATCGCTGAAAAATTCTTATTCTAGTTTCATCAATTTTAATGTTATTCTATCCAAAAATCGTCAACAACGTCCAAATTATATCAGAATCCAGACTGGTATCAATCAGACCATCAATCCTAAATTTTTATGATGAACCAAAGATTAAGATAAAAATGTGCTATCATTTTTTGTCCACAAGATCATTTCTACCATAGTTATGGCTCATTACAAACTTGAATACAAATTGGCTACTTGTGTGTCGACTAGGACTTTAAGCATAACTTAGCCCAACTCCGTCACCTGATACTGATGACCGACAGGATGGTAGACGAGTAATTAGAAGTGAAATTTTAATTAATGTCGACACTATAAATATAATTCACTCCAATTAATTTGTAGTTTGACATTTAATCGATAAATTTTAAGAAATTTGATACACATAGACTAGTAGGCTTTAGATTCCGGTGAAATTGGGTGGCAAACTTAGATTAGATTGTTAATCAGCAGGGCGTAGGCTTTATTGATGATTTCAATGAAATTCAGTTAGAAGCAGCTTAAAACTACTGGAATCTGATTCTGAGAACAATTTAATATTTATTTGTTCTATGCTAATGATGTTCCTAGATTTTATTCTGAGAATTAATGGTGTTATATAAATCTATTTTAATTTTTACACTTAAAGCGCATTGTGATATTTCACTATATACTCGTATATGCAGCTTAGAAAAATATAAGCTGCATATTTTTCGAAATTTGCAGTATGCACATTGCAGACAAATATTAATTTCCAACTGAAAGTTGAATACCCTGATTCAATCTCGTTATGATGACGGGACTTCTTCCTATAATTACATTGTTTGAAATCGACAAGACAAAACCACATATCAGGACAATTTCAGTCACATAAAACAACAGATGTGGAAGTGAAGCAAGGATAAGATATTTTTATTCCTGGATATTATAAAGAACAGATGGCGCACAATCGACCGCAAACCCACAATGTGTTTTTTTTTTCTTCTAAACCAATGCAGATTATTAGTTGAAGATATGATTGGAGATATTTTTGAGTAATTTCAAATCCCGAATGAGGAAAGAAAGAATGAAGAGCTCAAAAATTGATAAATACACTCGTATTTCCTCGTTTCTAAAATGCACATGTGACGATGAATTATTTCAGTATAAATGGAGCATTTAAAATACTTTGATGACGAACACCATGGTTAATTTTCAAATATTCTATAATTAATTTTTTTTATGACACATACAAAAAAAAAAACTATTGTAATTTACTTATTTAATTTAACAATAATAAATTCAGAATATCTTATTGTTTTGTATTACTCAATATCTAAATAGTTAGACCAAGATTCATGGCAATGAAATTATAGGACACTTTGTGTTGCTCTTTCCTTACTCCATATATTCAAGATATTAATAATTCATTAAACGATTGAAAGCTTTGTTGATTTTTGATGAAGCTTTGCTTTCATTCTGCAAAGTAATTCGAATAAAGAAAAAATTTTGAAATCTAATTCATACGGAAAATTTTGTCATTCAATTTCAATTACATTAACATCGAATTCACTAGTTTACACAAAAAATAATTAAATTGAAATTGAAATTTTTATGATTATTAAAATATTGCATTGAAAAGATTGGAATTTTTTACAATTATTTAGTATTAAGATATGCTATTAGATTTATACTAAAATGAAAATGTTTAGCAAATGTATATAATAAATTAGAAAAACTTCGATTATTTATTGCCTTTTAATGTCTGAGCTTCAAAATGATGTACGAAAAACTGTCAATTATATTTAAAAAAACACAATGAAACATTTAATGTATTGGCTTATCTACTACTGGACTTCTTATTGCAATTTTTGTAGCACTGCATGGGTATTTATTAACAGAAAGGATCTGTCGCCGTTCGTATTTGGAGACTCTTCATAGAGGCGCAAATATTTTGCTAATTAAATTGAGTTGCACAGGTATGGATCACATATTGAAAATCGACGGGTAATAAATTGTTATAAACATATTTATACTCGTTTCGCCCTTCTCACATTTGCTGTTTATACATTTGACAGTGGTTGTCAAACAAAGGTGATAACTTTTTGGCTTAAATAGCTCAACTAGTTAATTTCAAAAGATTTCCGTAAAAGTTTAATCAGCACTTGCATTGCCATTAATATATACATTTTCGATTGTTTTCTAAACCATCAGGGGCCGTTATTTTGAATTTTTATTGAAAACGGCTGTTAAAATTATCAAGCTGTAAATTTTCGAATTTTTTATTTGTCATCCGATTTGCATAATTAAATTAAATTAACTTGCCTTAATAACTTATAATTTCAAGTTTTATTGCAATCTGTTGAGAAACTTGGCTGCTAGAGGGCTACAGAAATAAAAGAAAATGTTTATGTAACCCCCCTGTATGGGGAGATCCCCTTAAACACTTTAAAATATGTTCTTACACTGCAAATTTCAAGAGGCACCACCTTTGACCTTCGTAGAAAATTTCCTCATTCTAGCGAGAAAACTTGTGACACACGAACACACGGACGGACAGACAGACAAGTCGCGATTTTATAGTTTTTTAGGGTATTGTTAAAAATATTTTACAATATTTAAAAAATATTCTGATTTATATATACGTTCAAGATAAGTCATTTAAAACGTTTCCATGAAAAAAATTCCTTATTTCAGTTGCTACTAAAATAGCGAATTGCGCTTGTTCCTGACCTTTGGGGGCCGCCATTTTGAATGCATGCATTTGATTTTGGACAATTTTAAATCTCTGTGGGCTAGGACCTCATCAATTAATGTGCCAAATCTCGTTCAAATCGGAGTTTCACTCTAGACAGGGCAAAATAATTCAATTTTTAGTGAAAATGGCAGCTTAAAAATATTGGGTTTTAAATTTTCGACATTTTTATTTTCATTCAATTTTAATAATTTTCTGCATAATACAAGAACATAGTACAGAAATCCATAATCTCAAGTTTCATCAAAATCCGCTGGAAAATGTGACCGCTAGAGGGCCACAAAAACCTGAAAAAAACGCATATTTAAAACGCCGCCATTTTGAAATTTGCACATGCATGATCACTAAAATATTAAAAACCGTATATCTAAGTAATGCCTATCTTGAAACCAAGTTTCATATATATCAGACTAAAATTGCGACTTTTAAAAGCCTTTGAAGTTTTGAGTTTCATCTGGCCGCCATTTTGTTTTTTTTGACCTGACCTCCAAATTTTTCACGCGATACTTTAGATACTCATAATTTCTATCTAAATGCCGAATTTCATGAAAATCTGTTGAAAGCTTTGACCACTATTAGAACAACAAAATTTTGCACGTTCTCCGACCTTTGAGCGGCCGCCATTTTGTTTCTGCCGTACCGACTTTGGATTTTTTATTGCGAGATTCATCACATACATCAGTGAACCTTTGTGCCAAATTTCATCCAAATCGGAGTTATACTTTGGTCAGAACAGAAATCACTATTTTTCGTCTAAAATGGCCGCCATTTTTTTTTGCCCAGGCGATATAGCTGGTTCACGAACTTAACCGAGATATTAACCCAAGACACTTTTTCTGAAAATTTGGTGAAAATCGGAGCAAAATTGCAACCTCTAGCGTGGTCACAAATTTCGTTATATCCCATATATATATATATATATATATATATATATATATATATATATATATGATGCTCTCCGCAACAGGTAAATTTCTCTCGAGAAATTTACCTAAAAATCAACCAACACTATTCCAAAATTTTTTATAATTTTAACACAACAGTGAACTTTAATCCTACACCTAATTTGTTATAACCTAATTCTAATAAAATTCAATCAAAAACTTTATCTTATACTTAAAAATTCTACCACAATATTCCTAACCTACGCGTTCAACCTTATCTCTAAATCGAATATAATAAACATAACATATACCTAACCTATCCCTAATTTTTAACACAAATAAACAAGAACACTAAATGTAGCAATAATAAGCTGAAATTCAAAAACTAAATAACGAAAAACACCAAAACTGGAAATGAACACGAATAATTTAGGCATTCTCATTCAGCCACCAATACCTAGATTGCCCCATCTCAGCTCGATCAGCTTCAACGAATCTAGAAAATGAGTATCTCCATTGGAATTGTTGGTCTCGTGAACTCAAATTCGGAGGATATTTTATCTTCTTATCAGTGACCCATCTATATATGTGATATATGACTGGGACGCCGTCAGAATCAAAAACCAATCAATTCATGTCCAAATACACAAATACTTCTGGAGGAACGAAGCCAGTAGCGAGGCAAGTTGCTATATACTCGTCTGTAGGGTGGAACGGCTGTGAAATCCAAGGGTTTTCACTCACAGTTACAGATCTTGCGATAAGATTCATAAATTCTTCTATTCGATATATAATGCTTCCAATCAGTCTCAGGCTTTCTGTGCATACCAGTACATGCACGAAGACATTTCCTTTCGAAAACTCTTAATTTTTCCATAGTACTAGCACTCTGGTTGTACCAGATCTGACCTCCATATGTCAAAACTGGTCCAACCAGAGTCTTGAAACAGATAATTTTGTATTAGCTGAACTTTTTTTTTGTTTATCATTTCACCCTTTTCACATCAACTTAATGTAAATCTATACGACAAATTTGCTCTACATTTGAAGCTTATCTAACGTCGCGCGGATATATTTTGAAGAACTACCTGACAGACCGGAGCCTGCTCTATGAGACGAAGGAGGGTCGGCGGAGGATGGAAGTTACATAGGGTGTTGCACAAGGCTCCATCCTTGGCCCAGACCTGTGGAACATCACGTACGACGGGCTACTGAGAATCGAGCTGCCGGATGAGTCGCGCTTGATCGGCTATGCAGACAATGTCGCGGCGCTAGTTACGGGACGCACTGTTGAACAAGCGCAACTCAGACTGGATATGCTTATGCGCCGAGTGAGGGACTGGATGACTGCTCGCGGGTTCAGCCTAGCCTTGGAGAAAACCGAAGTAGTCATCTTGACAAGGAAGAGAATCCCTAGAGTAAGGATGATCAACATTGGGGAAGCACTCGTTGAGACTAAACTAGCAGTGAAGTACCTGGGCATTTTGATCGACTCGAAGATGCATTTCTCCGAGCAAATCAGGGCAATAGCTGACAAGGCTGCAGCGAGTGTTTCGGCTCTCAGCTGGCTAATGGCCAACATAGGGGGTCCCACCTCATCAAGAAGGAGACTTCTGATGAGTGCAGTACAATCTGTGCTATTGTACGGATCGGAGATATGGTGTGAGGCTCTCAACAAGGGGCTGTATCGAAGGCGCTTGGCACAGGTGCAGCGACGGGGAGCGCTGCGGATTGCATCTGCATATCGGACTGTCTCGGAGTCGGCAGTGCTGGTCATCGCAGGAGTGATACCCATTGCCCTCCTTGCCAAGGAGCGCCGCAGAATCTACCTGCGGAGGAATGAATGCGACAGAGATGCTGTCGCCCACGAAGAACGAGAACGCTCACTCAGTGATTGGCAACAGTCCTGGGTGAGCGATACAAAAGGTAGGTGGACCGCATGCCTTATTAGTGACCTGAGGCCGTGGCACAATCGAAGGCATGGTGAGACTGACTTCTATCTAACTCAGCTACTGAGTGGACATGGATACTTTCGGTCTTACCTGCACAAGATTGGTAAGTCACGGTCTCCTGACTGCATATTCTGTGCTGGAGAGGTCGATGATGCCTACCACACATTTTTTGTATGCAAGAAGTGGGAAAGGCAGCGCGGTGACCTCATTGAAGAAATGGGAGATCTCTCTCGAGATGAACTCACTGGAGAGATGCTCACATCCGTTGACAAATGGAACTGTGTGGCACATTACGCTCGGGCAGTCCTTAAGATAAAAAGGAAAATATATGAGCGCCTGGAGGCGTCCAGGGCGGAGGGGTCTCTTTTCTAGAAATCCCTCTCCCTTCCCCTCCTTCTGTTGGAAAAGGGATCCCTGTAGCCCGGTGGTGCCTAAATGCGTAGAGAAATGAGGCTTAGCCCAAAGTAATGTGTCAAACGGTTCCAGGCTAGGTTCTCAGATTGACAGGGGAGTTGTTTAGTGGGTAGTCCAAGGGTATCCTCCATCCAGACTCGGCGGGCGTAAATGCCTTCACCTCCCTACGACAAAAAAAAACGTCGCGTGGATATCGATCACTCTTTCGGATGGCTCCCATAGCTTTTTAAATTACTTTTTATGGAATTGTTTGCAGTTACATATAAATGAGTTGCATATTTTGAATAATAATTTTTCTGAAAAATTATTAGAGAAGAAAAATGTTAGAAGAAGGTGGTTTCGACGTGTGCACTAATTCTCCTCAGGCCATCACTCTTAGATACACACCGGTGATGGCGAGCACCATGCTCAGAGTTGAGGGAGTTAATTTTTAATTTTTCTACTTATGCAAACTCAATATGTTTTTGTATCTGCAAGTTATATTCAAGGTAAATTTCTCTTGTAACTAGTTGTTTTAGCTAAACTTTTTTTTTTTTTAATTGGATCATTTCACCCTTTTCACATCAACTTAATGTAAATCTATACGACAAATTTGCTCTACATTTGAAGCTTATCTAACGTCGCGCGGATATCGTTCACTCTTTCGGATGGCTCCGATAGCTTTTTAAATTACTTTTTATGGAATTGTTTGCAGCTACATATAAATGAGTTGCATATTTTGAATAATAATGGTGGTCGCCATCACCCGTGTGTATCTAAGAGTGATGGCCTGAGGAGAATTAGTGCACACGTCGAAACCACCTTCTTCTAACATTTTTCTTCTCTAATAATTTTTCAGAAAAATTATTATTCAAAATATGAAACTCAATTATATGTAGCTGCATACAATTCCATAAAAAGATAATTTTGACATTTTGATCAATGTATTTGGAATGGAAGAGTCTTCGTAGGGCCATGACTACCTTTTCGCCTTACTGAGCATAATTTTAACATGTTCAGTTCAGTACAGATACTGGTCGAGATGAACACCGAGCTATCGAACAAAGGATTTATGTGGAACCCATTCGGAACTACCCTCACCAGCCATGATGTGAACATCTTTCCAATTACGTTTCAGGTCTTGACTGACCCCCTGCAGTGTTGCCCGAATCAAGATTGTTTCACACTTCTGCGCATTGATTTTCATTCACCAATCGCTAGTGTACAGCTGAACATCATTGAACATTTTTTGGAGATCGCTCTGAAATTTTATAGCTTTTCGGTCTGCCGTAGAGATGATCAGATCATCAGCAAACACTACCAATGATCGCGTTGGCGAGACGTTAAAATCGATGAATATTGAGAAGAGCAGAGGCGCAGTAACTGTTTCCTGCTTTAGACCATTCAAGACCTTGAATTCACGCATTGTTGTCAGATTTCCACCAGTTACAACAAACGATTTCCCAATTTCCATATTGCACATCATGGCGACAAGGCGTCTGGGGAATCTGTCCAGAAGAAGTTTAAAAACTAGTTCATCTAACCACACCATATCGTAATTTTTGTTCTGTTTTATTCTTTTCTTATGATTTTCATTTCAGATATATTAGCACCTGTAATGATACCAAAAAAAATTAATTTCCTTTATTTAAGGGCTATTTATTGTTAAATATACGATCCATACACCGGTATTTCGAAGATAAACTACCTCCTTCATCAGTGGCGGTATTCTCAAGCTCTTCTTGCAATCATCTGAGTATTTAACCCTTAACTGTAGTGGTGAAATATAATCACACTTATATAGTCATGGGTTCACAGGACCCACCAATTTTTGATTTTAAATAAAGTAAAAATACCTTTCAGTTTTAAGCTTTTACTTTTATTAAACTTTACATACATTGAAACATTAACAATGGTAGTAAAGGGTGGTCCAACTATAATGCACGATGTTAATTGTGAGTCACACCTTAACGTCAAGTTTTTTGCCCAACTCAATTTGACATTTCTTTGTTTCAGTGTTTGACAAATTCAACCATGGAGAGGTACACAATTGAGTAGCGCTTTAATGAGAGAATTGTGTGCAAATTTAAGTAAATCGGGGCTATAGGAAATGTAAAATCACCTATGCATACTCGCTCAGTTCATTCTGCCGAAAACATTGCTGTTATTCGCAATAGTCTGGCAGAAGAGCCGCCAACCTCGACTTGTCATCGTGCCCAACAATGAACATCTCACGAACATCACTGATTCGAATGTTGAATGAAGATTTAAATTTACACGCTTACAAGATTCAATTGACTCAACAGTTGAAGCCTACTGACCATTTCAAGCCTCAGCAATACGCCAAATGGTTGGTTGAACAGACAGAAGGGAATGGTGACTTTACAAAGAAAATCATCTTCATCGACGAGGCACACTTTCACCTCATTGGATTCGTTAACAAGCAGAATTGCTGGGTTTGGGCGAATGAGAATCCACGAATAATTATTGAAATGCCGATGCATCCACAAAAAGTGACTGTTTGAAGCGGTTTAGGGCTGTCGGCGTCATCGGGCCGTACTTCTTCGAAAATAAAGACGGCCAAGCAGTTACCGTGAATGGTGTTCGCGATCGCGAGATGATAACGGACTTCTTGCGGCCAAAAATTGATGTTATAGACCTGGACGATATGTGGTTCCAACACGATGGTGCCACTTGCCACACAGCCAACAAAATGATGGCTCTTTTGCGCGAGAAATTCAAATGGCCGTGTTATCTTACTTTGTGGCGGTGTTAATTGGCCACCATAATCATGTGATTTGACACCGATGGACTTCTTTCTTTAGAGATTTAAAAAAAAAAAGTGTACGTCAATAAGCCAAGAACAATTCAAGAGCTAAAGGATGAGATAATTCAGCATATTAACGACATTGAACCTCAATTATGTCTCAGAGTCATTGAAAATATGAGCCATTGGATAAAAGTATGCCACCGTAGTCGTAACGAGAATTTGGGCAATATTTTGTTTGACACATCATTGTCATCGATCCTTCTATTATTATAAAAAATATTAACATAATTCTCTGAAAACTTTTCTTTCTATTTACAATTAACATCGCGCGTTTCAGATTTATGTTATAGTCTTATATGATGGAATCACATAATACTGTTACATGTCCAAACAATTCTGCGAGCTATTGTCACAATTTTTGTCGCAACTATTAACAACATCATGATCAATAAACGAATGTACTCGAAAGCACAAGAAACGACCAAGCACGATCAATATCTGAAAGTGACGTCATTGCGGGGTATTCAGAATTGGTCGAATATTCCAGGTAGTTATCGCTAGAACATTCGCCAATATACGTAAAATAGATTGAATGATTAGAGATCCTATATAAAGCCGCGCTGAATAAATGGGGAAGAATAGTAAAACTGCGATAGAGTGGAGCGTGAAGTAAAGTCGAAATCATAATTGACAGACAAGTGAAAAGCAAAATTGTGAAAAAGTCAAATTAATGATTGTGAATTCTTAGTAAATAAACTCCCTTAACTAAATTTAAAAGACAGTGCGTTTTCACTTTCCCGGAACATGATAATTATTGGCCGCGAACCATAACACGCGACAATGGTGTCAAGAAGTGAGAAAGAAAATTTTAGAGTGAAAACTTTTAAATATTTTTAAAGTTGCACAATAATGAAATTTAAAGTAGAAATTGATAGAAAAATAGCCAAAACAATAAAAATGCCACGAAACTTACATCTAAAAATTGATCAATTGACCATATCGGAGCTTAAGGTGGAGTTAAAACAGTGAAATCTGGCTACACAAGGTACAAAGGCCATACTGATTGCACGCTTGTGTGACACGATCGAGTCAGAAGGTGCGTATATGGTTTTGGGTGAGCCTTCAGATGCGGGGAAAGGCGCAGAAGGCGGAGAAGCAGAAAAACCAAAATCAAAGGCACCAGAAAATGCGCTGATGCAAATGTTGATGCTGATGTAGCAAGAGCAGCGACAGCAGTCATCCGGTTTTACTGCGAAACTGGACCAACCAACATTCGAAATCAAGGCAGACATTACACAGAATCTAGAGGAGCAATCAACGAAGCTAAAAGAACAATCAGCAAAGCTAAATGAACAATCAACAAAGCTAGACCAGAAGCTGGACCAACAAGCATTCGAAATCAAGGCAGACATCTCACAGAAGCTGGAGAAACAGTCAATTGATTTGAAGGCAGATGTGCAGGAACAGTCTACCGAAATCAAAGCGGAGCTCGGTATTCTCAGCAACCAAATTAAATGCGTCGAGGAAAAGGTTTACCAGGTCGAAAAGAGAATCAACCATGAGATCAACCAGGTCGAGGAAAGAATCAACCACAATATCAGCCAGGTCCAGGAAAGAAATCAACCATGAGATGGAAAAAATGAAAAAAGAATTGGAAGCAGTGAAGGCAGTAGTAACCACCCCACCAGCCCCGCTTATAACCACAGCGCAAAGCACATCCCGAAATGTGAAAGCACCAATATGCGACGGGCAAACAGTCTGGAGTATTTACAAAACCCAGTTTGAAACCCCCGCTAAGACAAATCACTGGAATGAGCAGGAACAAGCAACTACATCAATTCTTGCTCTAAGAGACCCAGCCGCCGAGATTCTGCAGACTATCCCCGTGGAGTTGCACTCAAACTCGGCGGCTATAATGAATGCGCTTGACATGTGTTATGAAGGCGATCATCTGAAGTAGATTTATCGGTCACAGCTACGACATCGGATGGAGAAGTCTGGCGAAACCTTGCAGCAGCTAGCCCATGTCATTGAATGACTGGCAGTTTTGGCTTACCCAGCTTACGACCCAGAACATCGAGATGACGAAGCAGCAGAAGCATTCATCGGCGCTTTAAAGGACCAAAAATTGCAACAAGCCATGGGTTTAGCCCAAAAGCAAACGATTAAGGACGCATTGGCTTATAGTCTGAACTTTGAGGCAACAAAAATGTGACTCATACCACTGCCCAGGTCCACGAGATAGTGACAGACGGGTGCAGATGTGAGCGCGTGGAAATTGAGTGAGAGCGGCAGGTAAATGGTGCACCTAGATGCTAAAATTGCGTTAAAAAGGGGCTTCTTAAAAGAGACTGCGAGAAGCGAAGAAAACCGAGCTATTGTCCAGGGGGGAGGAGTTTCAGACCGAGTCAGGAACCCAAAATAGAAGCCTTTCAAGCCGAGATGGCCAACTTCATGGTGCAGAGGTTGGCTAGAAGGATCGACGTCTTCAGCGCCACCATCACCGTATCAAGACTACATCGTGGAGAATCAGACTCATGCCTTCCGGGTCAAGTTGACGAAGAACATTGCACCATTACAATCGACGCAGGCGCAACCCGATCGATTATCCGGCCAGACATAGTAAGACAACAACTACTTCACAGGGGCAGCATTTTCTCACTTTGGGCAGCTATGGGAGAAACTGCACCTGCCCATGGAGAGATCAACCTCCAGATACAGTTGGGAGACCATTATGGATGAATACATTCTCAAAATAGATTTTCTGCGACCACATGGAATCACGTTGGATTTGGGCAAACGTCTATTGAAATGGCGGAATGTCGAAATATTGATGGAGGATCCCAGTGTTCGAATTCCCAAGATGAATGTGGTCGTATGCGCCGACACTGATGTACCAAAATCTTCCGAGAGCATTGTATGGGCCAAGCTTGAGGATGATTCTGGAGACCACCGATCTTATCTGATAGAGTAAACGAAGTCGTCGGCATTGCGCAGTTTGATTGTAGGACGAAGCCTTGTAAGATCTATAAGGAACGGGTAGGTGCCGGTTAGAGTCCTTAACACTGCAGACTCAATCACAATCATCAAAGCGGTAGAAGTCATCGGCAGCTGTCAGCTCATTTCCACCATCACCTCTTTGGATGCTACTCACGACCATAATTGGAAAAGGATGCAAGACACAGACAAAGTCCGGAAATTCTCGTTTGCATTATTGAAGCAGACCAAATTGCTAGTGCAGCTATTCAAGCAAGCCTCTAAGCTAGTCACCAAGTACAGTGGCATCTTCCCAAAAAGCCCGGATGACCAAGGCCGGACGAGTATGGTAACTCACATCATAGATACACAGGGGGCCAAGTCGATTCGACAAGCACCGTGCCGTCTTCCTATAGCCAAACAAGGAGAAGTGAGCGCATTGATTTCGGGCATGGAAAGACAAGGTGTTATCGAACCTTCTGTAATGATTTTCAACTTTTTAAGGTTCGAACGCGGAACCGACCTCTCATCGGTTCTAGACGTTAAGTCTGAGTAGTGCCAACGGATGGTACCAACAGGTCAACCAATCCGTGCACCGTAACCCATTCACGCGGTGGCTGCTTGTCGGCCAGCTAGTTCGGAGAGGATTTCGGTCACGGGTCTCCGAATGGGTTACGCTCACTTACAATATTTCAGCCACCTGAACATGCCCGTTTTCCAAACGCGTTACCAAACAAAACATACGGAGAAGGAACCTACTTTACGTTACTCCGTATTTCTTCTTATCACCAGTCAAGAATACCAAAATCTAATTTCTATTTCGCGTTCCCGAAGTTTCGACGCGGTACCGAAAAATATGCCACTCGAAGTTAACACGACGAAGACTACTCTAACAAAATGTCAAAACTACAAAGGTACCGCGTACCGCGCGCGACGCGAAACCAACTTCAGCGGATTTGGCGAAACCCTACCCTCGCGACGGCATACCTACCCTGCACTCTCTCTTCCCACTGAAAAAGAAGAACCGCTGAAAAGGAAAGTCGTTGTTCCGTTTAGCAATTCATGTTGTTTATTTGTGAATTTTTATTTTACTGTTCAATAGGATAATTTTATGATGTCATTATTTTGTTTGTTTCACTCTTTTTCTCATTTCTTCTGTTTTATCTACAACATATTCATTTCGTACATAAAAATTTTTTTTTTTCATAAATATTGTATGCTTACTTTTTTGCTATTTTATATATTTATTTTAAGTTAATTTACTAGAAATAAATGTAAAATTAAACTTCATCCTCAGTTACACATTTTATCGTATGTATATATTTAGGTTTTATTTATATTTTACCTCTCCCGCCATTTACTAACTCGTCAGTTGTCATTTTATTTTCATGTTTTATCCTCACTTAATCATTTAATTTAATTTTAATAATTCGCGTTGTCTAGAAAACAAAATAACAAGCAATAACCTAGGTTTTTCATTTCTTTCTTTCTTCATTAATATTAAATTAATTATTAAATAGCATTGTTTGATTCTTACACAAATTTTTGTTTTCATTTACGAAATTGGAAGAAGAGTTAGTTCTTTTGATACCGTTTTTTCGCTTTTACACATTTTGTTTTTGATGTTTTTCTTTTCCAAATTTTTTTTTTTTTATTTACTCCTCTAAATCAATAAATTAAATTTAAAATCGAGGTATTCTGTGTCAATTGTGGTTTTTCTGTGTTCTCGTTTCCGTCATTTCTTTTCGTCACGTCGTTTAAACATATAATTATAATTAAACATATAGTTAAAACAAATTAATGTCTGTCACTCATTTTTCTACCATTTCTTTCTTCCTTTTTTCGTTAATTTTAAAATTAATTCTCTTCGTTTTCTCTATTTTCAACAAGGGCACATTTTCTAGGTTGGCATTTTTGATGCTTTATTTATTTTTAATTAAATGTTTTTTTTTTTTTTTAGCAATTTACATATACAGCAAATTCCGGTAGTTGATTTTTGTTTTCTTGATTTGATCGATTTTAAAAATGCTTATTCAATTTATTTTTATTTAACTATTGTTTGTTTAATTTTTTCTCTTTATCTGTAGTTTGTTTGATATTAGAACAAGTACGATAATGTGTGCTACAACGACTTTCAATATTAGACTGTATGCCATGTGGGTAAAGAAAAGTTAAATTATCTTTAAATAAGTTTTAAGCAACATTAAAATCATTACGTTTGTGACCGCCCGTGCTTCAAACATATTTTGACCAGAAACGTCAAAACTACTGTCACCAAATTCTGCGGAAATTTTGGTATATTTTGCCACCACCTGGACTTTGGCTGCCACGAAGCACCATGAACAACGAACCCACTCTTACCTGTTCTGTTCAAAGCTTGTTCTAGAACAGTGCTATAATCGTTTGCTTTAGATGGAAAAGCATCAATGCCTTGAAGAAACTCTCCTTCCAAACCCAAAATATAATCCTTCGCTTCTAGCTTAATATACATGCATGTATACATCCTTCAATCAGGCACATATGAGAACAAGCCTATGCGGGGCAGCAGCAAAAAAGATCCTCGGAGCGATCAAACGCAACGCCACCTGTCAAAGATTCCAACTGTTAAAAACAAACGGTACCGTCATATTTTTGTTCGCACCTACGTTTCGCCACGAAGCGCACTCAGCGCTTTCCATTTGAAACTTAACATTACTGATCATTTCAGGAATAGTATTAGTCGAATCACAAGCAATTTTGCGCAGTTTTTCACATTCAAAGGATACTATAGAACCAACTGCTAAAATTAATTCCAGCGAACTAATGAAATGTCGCGGAAAAAAAGTTTTTCACTTTGCACTTTTTCAACTTCTTATGCACACGACCAGATGATGGCAAACACAAATCAGAACGATAAAGAATTTCTCATTCCTCGTGGCGACGAACTGTCAAACCGACAACCGCCGACAAAACAGATGTGCGGAGTGGAACGCCACATGGCGGCAATGTGCATTTCCATTTGTCGCCAGTGGCATAGTGTTTCGATGGCCACGGTGGAGGGGGCATTCCCAGATGAATATGCCTCGAAATGTGTCGGGGTTTTGATTAATATCATGTTTCAAATATTTAAATCCACAGATCTAAATATTTGGAGAGAAAAAAAAATATTTTCTGCGCAACGATATCCGCACGAAAGATGAAGTCCGCTTGCATTTCGAGGTCATACCCATCTGGCCGGGTGCAAGGGTTCGGGATCGGAATCACTTCGATTCCCGGGCGTAGGCGTCACATTACACATTCCCCCCCAAAATCGAAGTAATTACGATCCCACCTCCTATGTAAAAGGTCTTGGTTAGGGCCGTGGCGGGTCGAAGGTCGATTTCGAGGAATAGGCTATAACCATGTCCGTGAAGACTCGACAGTGACTATACCGTAGGGAGTCAGGTGTTACTCGGAGGTCTTCATTCAGGCAGAGATTTAGGTAAGCCAAGGTTTTTCGTGGGAAATAGTTGTACTTCATCGTCTAAGGTCTTTTGCGTGGTAAATTCCCAGGGTTTTACCAGCCATGTCCGCGATGAGGTATCGGGTGGGGCTTATTACTTGTAGGACTCGACACTTCACGAATTTCTTGTCTAGTTTGGCATTGTAATGTCGGGTGGCATCGCTCTGCCGGAAGTTTCGACGATATATTTCGTCACCTGCCTTAAAGCCAGAAGGATGAGATCGCAAGTTGTACCGCTCCTCTCCCATCCGTCTACTTTCTTCAATCTTCTCCCGCAGTTGATCTCGCAGAAGTTGGAGCTTTTCGTGCGGTTCCAGAACCACGATTGGGTCCTCTAGTGATTTCAGCTGCCGCAATAGCCGGTAAGCGCTCCCATGACAGATCATGTACTGGCCGAACAATGCGAAATACGGCGAAATGCCGGTAGTGGCGTGGTACGACGAGCGCAGCGCACTAGTGATGGCGGACAATTTGCGATCCCAGTCCTTCTGATTCGGGTGAACATAGGCGCGGATGGCCGCTATGAGCGTACGGTTCAGTCGTTCGGATGCATTGGCTTGTGGTGAATAGACGGCGGTTCGTTGGTGGATGATGCCGTATTTGGACATTAGGTCTCGGAACTTGCTGGATGTGAACTGGACCCCATTGTCGGAGACAAGTTTCTCCGGAACTCCAAACATGTGAAAGACTCGGTTCTCCAAGAAGCTGATTATAGGTCCAGTGTGCATGTTACGTAGTGGTTCTATGATAGGGAATTTAGAGAGCTGGTCCAGGACCACGACAGCTCCCATGTGACCAGAAGTAGATCGAGGGTAAGGACCGATAAGATCAATGTACAAGCGCTGGAACACACGTTCGGGGACCTCAACCTTACCCATGGGAGGCCGAAGAATGATGTTGGGCGCTTTAGTGCACTTGCATAGCTCACAGGAGGCTACGTACTCTTTTATCTGTTGTGCCATCTTAGGCCAAAAGAAACAGGTTTTCAACCGCCTAAGTGTACGACCGTAACCGCCGTGCGCACTTGATGGGTGGTCATGGGCCCGTCTGATAAGATCAGTGGTTAATTCTTCGGTCACCTACAACTTCCACTGTTCTTCTTCTTGTATGGGGTCTCCGGATGCGTGTCCCATCCGCTTATAAATAAATCCATCCGTCAACCGCAGTTCAGGAAGCTGGGACAGTTGATTCTGGATAGTGTGAATCAGTTGGGTGTAGCTGGCTGACTTGAAGGCAGGGTGGTCCAGATCGATCAATTGGGGGCTGTCGTCCTCCTGGACCAACTCGGCTCCTTCAGGGGCGAACATTCTGGATAAGGTGTCGGGGACTACATGCTGGCTTCCTTTTCGGTGGCGAATTGTGAAGTCAAATGCCTGTAGTTTCAGTGCCCACCTGGCCAATCTGCCGTTGAGATCAGTCTGGCTCATTAGCCATTTCAGAGAAGCGTGGTCCGTAACGATTTCAAAGGTGTGTCCCTCCACATAGGCTCGGAAGCGTTTCACTGCCAACACCGCAGCTAGACATTCCTGCTCGGAGACCGTGTAATTTCGCTGGGCTGGGTTCAACTTGTGAGACATGAAGGCTATAGGTCTCTCCTCGCCGTCTTGTGCAACCTGGACTAAGACTGCTCCCACCCCATGTTGACTCGCGTCACAATGGATTGAGAACGGTTTGTCAAAGTCCGGGCTGTGCAGTACAGGGGCTGTAGTCAGACTCTTTTTTAGCTCTTCAAAGGCTCGCAAGCTGGGCTCTTCCCAGACGAATTTACGTCCCTTACGCAGCATGTCGGTCAAAGGAGTGGTAATGGTGGCATAGTCACGTACAAAACGCTGGTACCATCCGCATAAACCTAAGAATCGGCGTAATTGCTTGGTGGTCTTGGGTAACGGGAAAACATCAATCGCTTGAGTCTTGTCCGGATCGGTCTTGATATGGCCATGCCCAATGATGTGACCTAAATACTTCACCTCCGTCATCACGAACTGACTCTTCCGTATGTTGATGGTTAATCTTGCCCTCCGGATGTGTAGAGCCACCTCCTGAAGCAGGTCGATGTGTTCGTCAAAGGTCTCGGTTATAAGCAACAGATCGTCCAAGTAAACGAAAACTTGGTGCCGCAAGTGAGGTGGTATTACCTTATCCATAAGGCACGTCATTGTTTGGGGGGCATTACACAATCCGAATGGCATGGTCACGAATTGATATAAGGGCCGACCTGGGACTGTGAAGGCTGTTTTCTCCTTTGAACCGGGGTCTAAAGGAATTTGCCAGAAGGCGTCCTTGAGGTTTAAGCTCGTGATGAAGTGGGCTTTAGGCAACCGACTCAAAATGCCTTCAATCAACGGTAGAGGGTATGCGTCCTTGACTGTGACGGCGTTCAAGCGTCTGGCATCTAAGCATAACCGGACCTTGTTCGGCTTGACAACTAAGGTGACTGGGGAAGCCCACGCGCTCTGTGATTCTTCGATTACGCCTAATGCTAGCATTCGACCCACTTCGGCATATAACGATTTTTCCTTCGCCGGAGATATGGCAAAATGTCTCTGTTTTATGGGTTTAGCATCCCCCACATCTATAGTGTGGAACACCAGGGCAGTCCTCCCGAGACCTTCCTTCTCATGCGATGGAAAAGCCGATATAGCCGAGTCTAGACGCAGTTGCTGATTTACATCCAGAGTATGTCGTAATAAGTGAGTGGGTTGAGATTGGTCAGGAGCTGTGGTGACGGACTCCAGGGTCGTACCGGAAAATAGTGCCGGGGCCAAGTTAAATTTTCGAACGAAATCCACTCCTAGATAAAGATTCTGGGTTAATTGAGGTATGATGAAAAATTCCAGAGGTTTAGTTACTCCTTTAAAGGTGACATCCGTCATAATTTTTCCCACTACAGAGTGACGAGTTCCGTCCGCCGTGCTTAACCAGGAGGTGAAATGACGGATTTGATCCGCGTGCATTGCCAGTACCTCCCCTGCAAAATCGGCAGATATGCAATTCACGCTGGCTCCCGTATCGACTAAGTCTGACACTCGTTTTTGCAGGAGGTGTACTGACGCATATGGCCGAACATCATCCCTCAATAATTCGTCTAAGTGTATGTCCTTCAGCACTTTCCTCGACTGCCTGACTTTTCTCCAGAAGCTCCGCATCCGACGCGTGGCTCGCTTTCTTCGCGGTGGGACAGTTGTAGCCAACTCCTCATGGAAAATGCGCTGTCGAGTAGCCAAATAATTCCGCAGCCTGACATGAAAAGGTTTTACATGCCAAGGAACTTTCGCCTCGCTATCATTTCCCTGCGCGTTGGCCTCGGCGAAGGATGGCGTCGGTTGTGGAACTTGGGGAGAACTGTGTTTAGCGGTGCGAGTCAGCAGAATTGGAGTCATGTCGGGAGCTGGGTCATAGCTAGTGATGGGGTCAGGATTGGTTTGTCCGGGGTTTAGGAGTGCCGACGGGTGGTCGCGGCACTCGGTGGCAAGTTTTTTCGCCCTTTGCAATTTGCACAGTCAGGTGCGTATGTGTCGGCCTTCCCGCAGCGGTAACAGAAAAGCGTCGGCTCCGCTGGACATGCATAGAACCGATGCCCCGGTTGTCGGCAGTTCCAACAGACCGTCGGGCTTGTAATTGCTTCAAGGGAGGGTCGATCAATCAATGCTGGGTCCTCAAGCTCCGGTGGTGCTCCGCTCCTCGGTACTGGTACTGGATCAGCAAGCAGGTGGTCCACTGCCATCAACTCCGTGGTGTGATGATTTCGGGGATTTGGTCCCGTTATGCGAGGTTGTGGACGGAAGGTACCTCGCCGCTCATCCAAGTGTTCTTGCCTGCGGGCATGGAGGCGCAATCCCTGTATGGTGTTGATGGGAAAATGCAGAAGGCTGTTCTGAAGATCCCAGCGCCTATTCTCTCTGATAATTTCTACCAGTTCGTCCTCGGGCATGGTTGTTCGCAGGCGAGTGCTCAACCTCACTATGCTTGTGTAGTACTGGTCGAACGGTTCGTGAGCGCCTTGTTTTCGTTTCTTTAGTTGTTCCCTTAGCTCTCTCTCAGTGAAGCCATCCTCAAATTGATTGCGGAAGGCTGCACTGAAAGAGTGCCAAGTGGGACGTGGCGTTGATTCTTTAAAGCTCCAGTACCAGTCGGCAGCGTCGCCGCTGAACAAAAGATGTGCATGCCGGAGGAAGGCCGAGGAATCACCTCCCAGGGTGCTGGATACTAACGCCTGAATCCGGAAAAGGAACCGGTCCGCCGATATCATATCGTTGAACGCTGTAAAGTTCAGGCGCCAACTCTCCATGATACGAGGCGTCGGGTCTCGAAAAGGTGTCAATGCGTTCCCGGGGGGAATCACATCCTCGATTGACCTGTTGTACTGAACTGCCTCGGGGGCTAGAGGTACCAACGGAGGTGCGGTGCTGTGTCGTGGTCTATATTCGGGAGCTCTGGGATCCATTCCCGAGTTCCTTGGAGGTGGGGCCCATTGCTCGGATGGTCGCGAGTGGGGCCTAGCCACACTGGGATTGGGCTCCCAGCCACGCGGCTGGGTGGTTGGCTCATAGGGAGATTCTGGAGCTTTCCCTCCAGGTTTCCAATCCTCTCCGACATATCTCTCATCAACGCCACGAGGGTGTCAATGGAGTGGACGGAAGGCATGGGGGTCACCTCGGACACGACATTGCGGCCGGAACTTCACCGCCTACGGCTCCTTGAAGGTCTAGGAGTGGTTGGGACAGTTCGGCCTCTGGAACTCCTTTCGCCACTGCTCCACGCGTTGGTAGGGGCGTTCCGAGGGGGACGTCTAGGGCGGTCCGCTCGATGGGTCGCCGGCATAAGGGACACAGCTCGGACGTGAGGAGGAGCTGTTGGACACAGGCACGATGGAATAGATGTCCACAATCCAATCGCACGCTGTGTACCCCCTCCACTACGTCCTCGAAACAGATCCCGCAGTTCGCGGGTTGGACCGTTTTGGACCGGGTCCACCGCTTATCGGGAGTCCGCTTCGTTGCCATTTTTGGTTCGGTCTTGTGTGTGGTAGAAGTAAGTTTTTTCTTACTAAAAAAAAAGAAAAGGTTAACCCTAATATATATATGAAAAAAAAACCTAAAAATAATTTCGTGGCCGATAGTGGCGAGCTATATGTTAAGTGGGAAAAAAAATGTATTTAAAGTATACTTTCCTTTTCAGTGGTCGACTCCTTCAACGGGAAAGGAGAGTGCGTGGTAATCTGCCGAAGAAAGGGTGCTTTCGGTCGATTTACTAAATTTAAACCCCTACCCACATACATTACAAAACGTTTCTAATCTACGTTAGATGACTCGACGAGACAAGTGGTATAGCTACCGTAACAGCTTAGTACGCGGTCAAAACTCCCGACGCGTGGAAGCATTCCGGGCTTCGCAACTCCAGCGTACGCCACCGAACGTTGAACCGATACCACTCGTCTATCACGCATACGAAATAATTAGAATCCTTCCGCGACATAAAGGCAAGGTAGCCTTCTATTTTCTTGAGAGTCCATGCTGATAGGTAAACCCATCAGGCTGGCTGTTCCATCAAGAAAATAGAAGGTCCTTACAGGGTTTAGCCTAGGACAACACATCGGAAGGATTCTGTCGCGAAAACAAAATCAAACAAAGGAGAGCGGAAGCTACAACTCACGTGAAGCGACTGCTAGTGTGTATCACACAACTCCACTGCTCCTGATAGTGGGACTCGAGTACCAGAGTACCTTACATCCTCCGTAAAGGAACAACTCGTCAGAAGACGCGAATTTCTTTCCCCCTTAGGATGTCTTAGGCCCCACGTTGGGCGCCATTTGTAATGATTTTCAACCTTTTAAGGTTCAAACGCGGAACCGACCTCTCATCGGTTCTAGACGTTAAGTCTGAGTAGTGCCAACGGATGGTACCAACAGGTCAACCAATCCGTGCACCGTAACCCATTCACGCGGTGGCTGCTTGTCGGCCAGCTAGTTCGGAGAGGATTTCGGTCACGGGTCTCCGAATGGGTTACGCTCACTTACAATATTTCAGCCACCTGAACATGCCCGTTTTCCAAACGCGTTACCAAACAAAACATACGGAGAAGGAACCTACTTTACGTTACTCCGTATTTCTTCTTATCACCAGTCAAGAATACCAAAATCTAATTTCTATTTCGCGTTCCCGAAGTTTCGACGCGGTACCGAAAAATATGCTACTCGAAGTTAACACGACGAAGACTACTCTAACAAAATGTCAAAACTACAAAGGTACCGCGTACCGCGCGCGACGCGAAACCAACTTCAGCGGATTTGGCGAAACCCTACCCTCGCGACGGCATACCTACCCTGCACTCTCTCTTCCCACTGAAAAAGAAGAACCGCTGAAAAGGAAAGTCGTTGTTCCGTTTAGCAATTCATGTTGTTTATTTGTGAATTTTTATTTTACTGTTCAATAGGATAATTTTATGATGTCATTATTTTGTTTGTTTCACTCTTTTTCTCATTTCTTCTGTTTTATCTACAACATATTCATTTCGTACATAAAAATTTTTTTTTTTCATAAATATTGTATGCTTACTTTTTTGCTATTTTATATATTTATTTTAAGTTAATTTATTAGAAATAAATGTAAAATTAAACTTCATCTTCAGTTACACATTTTATCGTATGTATATATTTAGGTTTTATTTATATTTTACCTTTCCCGCCATTTACTAACTCGTCAGTTGTCATTTTATTTTCATGTTTTATCCTCACCTAATCATTTAATTTAATTTTAATAATTCGCGTTGTCTAGAAAACAAAATAACAAGCAATAACCTAGGTTTTTCATTTCTTTCTTTCTTCATTAATATTAAATTAATTATTAAATAGCATTGTTTGATTCTTACACAAATTTTTGTTTTCATTTACGAAATTGGAAGAAGAGTTAGTTCTTTTGATACCGTTTTTTCGCTTTTACACATTTTATTTTTGATGTTTTTCTTTTCCAAATTTTTTTTTTTTTTATTTACTCCTCTAAATCAATAAATTAAATTTAAAATCGAGGTATTCTGTGTCAATTGTGGTTTTTCTGTGTTCTCGTTTCCGTCATTTCTTTTCGTCACGTCGTTTAAACATATAATTATAATTAAACATATAGTTAAAACAAATTAATGTCTGTCACTCATTTTTCTACCATTTCTTTCTTCCTTTTTTCGTTAATTTTAAAATTAATTCTCTTCGTTTTCTCTATTTTCAACAAGGGCACATTTTCTAGGTTGGCATTTTTGATGCTTTATTTATTTTTAATTATATTTTTTTTTTTTTTTAGCAATTTACATATACAGCAAATTCCGGTAGTTGATTTTTGTTTTCTTGATTTGATCGATTTTAAAAATGCTTATTCAATTTATTTTTATTTAACTATTGTTTGTTTAATTTTTTCTCTTTATCTGTAGTTTGTTTGATATTAGAACAAGTACGATAATGTGTGCTACAACGACTTTCAATATTAGACTGTATGCCATGTGGGTAAAGAAAAGTTAAATTATCTTTAAATAAGTTTTAAGCAACATTAAAATCATTACGTTTGTGACCGCCCGTGCTTCAAACATATTTTGACCAGAAACGTCAAAACTACTGTCACCAAATTCTGCGGAAATTTTTGTATATTTTGCCACCACCTGGACTTTGGCTGCCACGAAGCACCATGAACAACGAACCCACTCTTACCTGTTCTGTTCAAAGCTTGTTCTAGAACAGTGCTATAATCGTTTGCTTTAGATGGAAAAGCATCAATGCCTTGAAGAAACTCTCCTTCCAAACCCAAAATATAATCCTTCGCTTCTAGCTTAATATACATGCATGTATACATCCTTCAATCAGGCACATATGAGAACAAGCCTATGCGGGGCAGCAGCAAAAAAGATCCTCGGAGCGATCAAACGCAACGCCACCTGTCAAAGATTCCAACTGTTAAAAACAAACGGTACCGTCATATTTTTGTTCGCACCTACGTTTCGCCACGAAGCGCACTCAGCGCTTTCCATTTGAAACTTAACATTACTGATCATTTCAGGAATAGTATTAGTCGAATCACAAGCAATTTTGCGCAGTTTTTCACATTCAAAGGATACTATAGAACCAACTGCTAAAATTAATTCCAGCGAACTAATGAAATGTCGCGGAAAAAAAGTTTTTCACTTTGCACTTTTTCAACTTCTTATGCACACGACCAGATGATGGCAAACACAAATCAGAACGATAAAGAATTTCTCATTCCTCGTGGCGACGAACTGTCAAACCGACAACCGCCGACAAAACAGATGTGCGGAGTGGAACGCCACATGGCGGCAATGTGCATTTCCATTTGTCGCCAGTGGCATAGTGTTTCGATGGCCACGGTGGAGGGGGCATTCCCAGATGAATATGCCTCGAAATGTGTCGGGGTTTTGATTAATATCATGTTTCAAATATTTAAATCCACAGATCTAAATATTTGGAGAGAAAAAAAATATTTTCTGCGCAACGATATCCGCACGAAAGATGAAGTCCGCTTGCATTTCGAGGTCATACCCATCTGGCCGGGTGCAAGGGTTCGGGATCGGAATCACTTCGATTCCCGGGCGTAGGCGTCACATTACACTTCTGTCAGTCCAGGAGCCGCGCCAGTAGTTCTAGTAAAGAAAAAGGATGGTAGTACTCGTTTTTGTGCCAACTATAGGCAGCTTAATGACGTCACTAACAAAGACAGTTACCCGCTTCCAAGCATCGATGACATCATGGACCCTTTAGCTAACGCAAAATGGTTTTTCTACACTCGATCTCAAGAGTGGCTACTGGCAGGTAGAAGTCGACAAGAAGAACCATTAATGGTGATGCCATTTGGACTTTGCAACACTCCAGCGCGTTCGAACGCCTAATGGAATACGTGCTACGAGGCCTAACCTGGAAGACTTGTTTGGTATACCTAGATGACATCATTGTTATCGGGAGAACGTTCAAAGAGCATGTGCGGAACTTAGAAGAGGTGTTCTCCTGATTGCGACTGACGACAAGTGTACCCTTTTTGCAGCTGAAGTAAAATACCTGGAACACGTGGTAACAGTAGAAGGGGTCAAAATAGACCCTGAGAAAATTGAAGCCGTGAAAAGCTGGCCAACACCAAATAAAAAGCTCCAACTACGAAGTTTTCTGGATTTGGCGACCTACTATCGAAGATTCGTCAAAGGCTTTGCCAAAGCAGCTAAGTGTCTCCATCAGTTAACCAAGAAAAATCATCCGTTTGTCTGGAATGAACAATGCCAGGTAGCCTTTGAGACCTTGAAGGAGAAGCTGGGTGAATCACCCGTGCTGGCATATCCGAAACCCGGAAAAATGCTTGTAGATGGCATCGATGCGAGCAACGGCGGTATTGGAGCTTTGCTCTCCGAGCAGTTCAATGGCGAAGTCCTCTCGAAAATTGAAAGGAACTGCTGCGTGACTAGGAAGGATTGGCTAGAATAGAGAGCACCAAGCAGTTCCACAAGTACATGTATGGCCGGAAATATATTCTTCAAACAGAACGTGCATCGCTGAGATGGCTGCTTAGCTTGAAAACCCCCGAGGGATAAGTTGCAAGATGGATCGAAAGATTACAATCATACGACTACAACATTGTTCATCAGAAGGGCGGAGTTCATGGAAATGCTGACGACCAAATTCGATGAAGGTTGGTCATTGGAGGAGATTTGAAATGCCCAGCTAGCCGATGAAGACAACGAACCACTACTGTATGGAAGGAGACAACCGGGTGACCTGAGTGAAAGGACGTTTCAATGCATGATGCTACCCTGAAAAGTTATTAGGCACAATGGAACTCCCTGCAGGCGGAGGGTGGCGTACTCAAGCGGAAATGAGAAACGACGGATGGCAGCTCCTATGGGATGCAAAGTATACTTCCCAAAAGCCGAATCCATGATGTGGTTAAGGAAATGCACAAAGGATCCTCGGGAGGCCACTTTGGTGTTCACAAGACCCTAGCAAAATTGCGGAAAATTTTACTGGCTCCACGCTAGAGAAGATGTAGAGGACTGGTGTCGTAGATGCACAATTTGCGCTTCCGTCAAAGGTCCAAAGTAACGACTGAGAGGACAAATGCAAACCTACAACGTGGGAGTACCGCCCAAAAGTATTGCTGTTGACATCGCAGGACCCTTTCCTGAATCCGAATGGGGAAACCAATATACGCAAGTTGTTCCCGATTGTTTCAGCAAATGGTCCGAGGTCTACTCCATTCCCAACCAGGAAGCAATTGCTGTAGCCGAACAGTTAGTGTTAAATTGTGTCAGTAGGTACGGCGTACCTTGTGAACTGCATTCACTATGTGCGAGCTGCTGAAAATACGGAAAACGAGGACAACACCACTGCATCCCCAAGCCGATAGAATAGTCGAACGTTTCAACGGCACTCTCAATAAACATTTGGCCTGGGACTGGCACATCCCATTATTCTTGATGGCGTGTAGAGCTACGAAACATGTTTCGACGGGAAAAACCCAAGCCAAAGTCATTTTTGGAAAGACTATCCGTCTGCCGGCTGATATAAAGTTCGGAACACCCCATGAGAAAACCCAAACCATCTCGGAGTACGCAAGTGAACTAAGGCAACGGTTGAACCAGATACATCGGACAGTGCAAAAACACCTCGAATCGGCTACTGACCGCATGAAGACCAGGTATGATCGAAAGGCAAATTCTACTGGCTTCCAGCAAGATGACTTTGTGTGGCTATATAACCCACAACGGAGGAAGGATAGGTCTCCGAAGTTGCAGCATAATTAGGAGGGACCATACCGAGCTACAAAGCTAATCAACGACGTCGTATATCGCATACAGGAATACTGTGAGCCGAGATCGTCTTTCCCCATATTACGTCCAGGGCGCCTTAACTACAACTGGCGACACACATTTTCGGGGCGAAAAGAACTGAGGTACGAGCAGTATTACATGTCCAAACAATTCTGCGAGCTTCTGTCGCAATTGTTGTCGCAACTATTAATAACATCATGACCAATAAATAAATGTACTCGAAAGCACAAGAATCGACCAAGTAGATCCATGATCAATATCTGAAAGTGACGTCACTGCGGGTATTCAGAATCGCTCGAATATTCCAGGTAGTTCGCCAATATACGAGAAATGGATTGAATGACTAGAGACCCGATATAAAGCCGGGCTGAGTGAATGGGAGAGGGTAATAATAAAAACTATGGTAAGAGTGAAATGCGAATTAAAGGCGATATTGATTGATAGTGAAGTGATTTTCGTGATACAGACAGTTGGAATATAAATTGACAGACAGTGAAAATTACATTAATATGTGTTAAGTAATTAACGTTAAGTAGATCAATCACCTGTTATTCAAATTGTATCATTCAATTCATTTTCCAAAAGTCCATTTGTAGCTGCATAAGCAGCAAAATCAATAACAATTATTTCTGTAAAGTAATACTTCCATCCGCCACAAGTCACTCACCTATGTAAAATTACTGCCATCTCAATCAATTTTAGCAACGACAATTAAATCGAAAGTTCAATCAAAGAATATTGAACTTGCTTGAGATGGCAATAATTTCCCACACGCGCAACAAGATAATTATGTACACCTTAGCTAAATTAAACTATAAAATGTAAAAGAGAACTGGAGAAATACATCATTTGTTTTGTAGAACTCGAATTAATTGTTTAATTTCATTTTACGCAGGAACAATATGCGATTTTTAAAGTAGTGAAATGAATGATTGTGCATTCATGGTAAATAAACTCAACTTAATTTGAAAGATAGTGCATTTTCACTTTCTCGGAACACTCGGGACGTAGAACATCAACCTAAACTCGCACTAGCTGTAATTGTGACTGACACTGGAAAACAAACAAAGCAATTATGGCTCATGCGGCAGGATGCGTTGACTGACCTTGTGCTGGTCCCACCTCTTTCTTTTGTCTCTTTTTTCTCCTTTACACTTACTGAAAAGGAAAGAGATAGAAAGAGAGACGGGTAATATTATTGCCGTGCCCATAGTTAACGGTAAAAATGCTTAAAAGGAAATTATATAATCAATTAAAAATATCTATTTTTTCAGTTTGTAAGCTTCCCGCAGGAGACCCCTGACCTAAAGCACCAGATCACTGATAAAATTCATCGAGTCAACTGTCGAATATTGTGCGATACATCTCCCGGGGAAGTATTTGTACGAGTTTTGGGTAAATGTCTAGAAGTACGGTTCTACCAACGCCTGCTTACTCAGGCCCGAAAGGAAAGCAATTAACGTACATGACGTTACAGTGGGAACTGTCAAAAGCTGTTCAATTGGTCTAAAAGAACAGGTCAATAGTTCTAAAATGCAATCCTGTACAGTAGCAGGATTGCATTTTCTCAACTCAAAAACATTAGGGCCATACAAAATTTTGGAAAGCGATTTGGGGTGGAGACCATCTCCGCAATATGTATTAATCGAGCAGTTGGACAAGGAAACTGCTCGAAAACCTTCCTATTCTATACTTGTGATATTATGTGGCAGATTTAAAAAAAATAATTAATTAAATCATTTTCTTTCTTATTATTATTATTAAATGTATTCTTTATCAATTTTCCTTTATATTAAATGTAAAATTTTTTCTTCATTAATTTTCCTTTATATTAAATGTAAAATTTTTTCTTTATCAATTTTCCTTTATATTAAATGTAAATTTTTTTCATTATAAATTATCTTTTATATTAAATGTAAAATTTTTTCTTTTTCAATTTTTCTTTATATGTAATTTTATATAAATTTTCCTTTATATTAAATTTAAACGTTTTCCTTTAATTACGTTTTTTATGAAATTTAATTTTTATTACTATTTAAAAAAAAACCTATTCATTTTTCTTTACTTCGTTCAAATTTAGTTCATTTAGTGCAATTTAAATCCACCACATAAAATTAGCAGTGTACGAACGCTGATCGGGTACACCGAATCGGTGTACTAAAACTCGGAAGTAGTGGAGGGATGTCAAAAAGACAGCACAAGGAGAAAGGGAGAAATATTGCTGCTCGTCGAAAATCTTTCCTCAACTGGTGACGACGAATTGTGCATGTTTTCATTTATTATTATTTTTTTTTTTGTTACTTTCTGTGAACATACTCCTGTTTGAAAGGCTTTCGGCTGCGTGGAACACGAGACGCAAAATTTAGTCAAGCGCTAAGGTCTTCAGTCTACACTTTGTATCAAGTATACGCACGGCCTAAGGGAACGGCATTCGTGAAAAGTTCACTAGTTAATCCGTTCGGTCAGGCTGTATTCACAACTGGTGGTGCATCGTCTGGACCCCAGGATAAGGATACGTGGCTCGAAAAATCGCAAAGTTGCCATCAGGACACTGAAAAGTAGCACATTGTGAAATTTTTCATCGTGGTGAAAAAGAGGTCGTACAGTCGATAGTGTTTTCCCAGGTATGTACATATTGTAATGTTTTGGGTGCTTGTATGTTATATCATTTTGATTTCCCAGCCAGCAGCCAAATTCATCGGTGCTGGTGTTACAAACCAGTATACCCTATGTATACTGGTAAGAACTGGGAGCTCAGCTTGATGCGTATCCTATATACAACATCAATGCTCCCGGGGAATGAACTCACTGTAACACCACTTACCTGCTACTCTGTCCATTTAATTCCAGGACACCAAAGACGAGAGTTACATGTTTAAAGAATTTAGTTTTATTTTATGTTGATATTTTAAATTAATTACATTTACACTTCTTTAATTATTTCTAACATCTATCCATACTGGGTGAAGCCCTTTTCTTGCGAAAATGTCTGGGAAATAAAAAAAAGGGTTTAGCTGATGGCGGCTACGCAGCGTAATACGCAATCAAGCCGAATGAGGTTCGCGGCTCAAGCCTACACCTCACCATCTAACCAAAGCGAAGATATTCCGCAGCTGCACCGGAACTATACTTTCGAAAGTACGAACGGATTACACACCGACTGGCTCGAACAATTGCTTTTCTGTTGTTGTTACTACTCGCCGCTTCTTGCTCGATCAATTGCTTTTAAACGATTCTGCGGCCTCAATTCTCCCTAAATTCGCTGAGTAGTCGAAACGTGCGCTCTCGTTCCACGAAAGCTTCTTCCTCCCCGCTCCGTCTCACTTGCTCGCATGGTGAAACTTTGCGCTGAATTGGCGGAATTGGAGAAATCAGGCGAGGAAAAGCTTTTGTTTAGCTTTTCTGTTCTCTCCACAGTGTCACTCCGCTGGAAGCACACCCCGAAGCTTCTCATGTACATAGTCGTCGTCGTCGCTAATGTTATGTTTTATGTAAAACGAATTATGAAGTCTTTTCGCTTGCCGTTGGTCGACAAGTACATGTTTTGATGACAATGGGCGTATGTGCTTGACCGCATAACACTTGGCGGAGTGCGAATGCTTAAACGATTGTCGACATTTCTATATAGCATAACACTGGTGCCGCCACAGTAGGACAGGAACAATATTGGGTTCACTGATCAACCGCTACGCAAGGAATCCATCCCTCAAGCAACAGTTGTTCTCATACGCTACCTTGGGTTTCGCCTTGTCTGAAGCTATGGGACTGTTCTGTCTTATGATGGCATTCTTGCTGCTCTTCACTTTCTAAAAGGTGTTCATAACATTTTAATATAACATCAGATTAATACTAATTACCATCTTTAAGTGCAAAAAAAAACGAAATCCAACAACGAAATGAACGAAAAAAATTTATTAAAAAAAACTCACACATCTCTCTATTCGAAAATAACAAAAACCCGTATGTGTGTGTGTTAAAGAGACTAGAAAAGGAAAAAAAGCAGGGGAAACATCCATGGAAGAATTGTGCTGCTTTAAAAACATGTGTTTTCGCATACTTTATTTTGTCCTTTGTAAACTTTTTATGTACATCGCGTTTAATTTGAAAGTTGATAGATCTACCGTACAAAAATAAAAGTAAACATATTACTGTAGCTAGTGGAAGTAATGTAATTGCCATTTATGTCATATGTCGAATATAAAAGGAGGACATTAAATAAACTGGTGGAAAATCGATTCGAACGATCAATCGTAATTTTTTTCATGATTGTTTCCCTCAGGTCCAGTTTTTTCGTCATGAGTTAATTTTTAATCAATCGAATAAATACAGTTTATATGCTTAGGAATAGATAGCTTATTTGAAGCAAACAAAATAAAAAAAATTAAATTAGATTCAAAGCATATAGGTGAAGATAATTTCAAGAGTACTAGATTGAAACAATTGTTAAAGATACAATACATTCCAATGACATCTCAATGAAAATAGATAGATATATATTAAATAATATTTATTGAAAATAAAAAAAGATTAATTTTTAGGATATTTATTTATAATTTATGAATCAAAATAATCTTTAACATCATTATTTGTTAACATAATTATGAACAGTACATTAAATTATTTGAAGAACGGTACATTAAATTATTTGAAGAATTGTACATTAAATTATTTGAAGAATTTTTCATTACATTATTCGAAGAATTTTTCATTACATTATTCGAAGAATTGTAGAAATAAAATAGATTATTAAAGCGGTACCGTCGGTCTTTCCATTCGCTCTACCTGACCGGGTATAGGTTCCGCATCGATGGCAGGCTCTTTCGCTGATATGGGCTAGCCATCGGATGCGCTTAACCATTTTTGTTGCTTGACAGGGGCTCTTGCCGGGTAGAGTGGCCTTCCGCACATGTGCCGTTTTCTGATATAGGGTTATGTGATTTCATTGCACAACTCTATAGCCATATTGGTTACGTTTGTGCTTCTCATTTGAGGGAAAGAGTCATACAAAGTGCTTTTGTGTGAGTTTTTCTCTCAAATGGGAAACACATAACCATGTCTACGTTTGGATCTTGATCCGTTTGGGAGGGTGCGAGGGGACACCACCTCCATCTGGATGCCCCACTTTTATTTGTGGGCCATAAGAATCGTCGGGTAACGACGAAGTCCACTCAAGTCCGTCTGTCTTCCCCAGGTCCAGTTTGTCCTTTTTCGTGTGCAACCTCCAAACCTTAGTTGGTTACCTCCTTCTTTTCGACTTCGGTCGACGTCTTTGCGACTCAGGAATTCGCGAATGCGAAATTCTTTTGTAGTGGGTCCTTGTACTGGGGGAAAGAGCCAAGTTTCACGACACCGCATTGCTAGCCTGCCAGCGCATTCACGCGTCCCCAGACAAGGTTAATCCCGGCGGATCTTACCATCTTCTTCCGCCGAGGCAGCAGACCGTCGCTGCAGTCCTTTACGGACATAAAGATACATATTTCACTACAAATATTTACCCATTTTTATCTTGTACACTTTATTTTTTTCGTTCTTGGTATTTTCATCTTACTCGACTCTAGTTGACTACATCGATTCCCACCCTACCCTTGTCATTGATTTTCTCACTATAATCAAAAAATTGACTCATTTCTCACATCAACTCTGTCCTACCACAAAATCAAATCATCTCAAAACCATTCTTAATCGGCGACCGAAACTCCTAGCGACAACCCACAAAAACTCAAAAAAAGGTTTCAAACTTCCATCAAGCAAATAATTATGATAAATTCTTGAATTACTAAACTCAGCTACCGGCAATATGGTGCTGAGCTCGCAATTACATCCAATTTATAATCATTTAATTTAATTTAACCACACACGTACACGCTGGCATACGAGTCTGCACCATGCCTTGCCTTACCATATGTAACCGCAAGACACAGAAGCTCGCATCGATTTTCAAGGTATCATAATTTTTTCAGAAAAATCACTCAAATTGCGGCGAGCGTATGAAATTCAAAGCAGAAACTTTAGAAAAACTAAATTTTTGATATATGTTGCGTGCGAAAGGTAGAGTTGAATTTAATCTGTTCAACTTTGGAAATTGTTGCATGTCATATATGTTGTAAAGTTTCATTTCATCATCAGCAGTATCTACTTTTTGCACATGGTTAGAATGCGTGAGATTACCTTTCCAGGGCAAGTGATTGGTTTTGGATGAGTACGTGTAATTTTGGTTCATTTTACTGATAGTCGAGAGGCAGAAAAACCTCGCATAATTCACATGGAATGGAATTGTTGTTGAATAATTGACTAATTAACAAAATACTAAATTTTTTAAATTTAATTCTAAAATGCGCTATCTCTTGACAAAAATTTGACCTAGCCAACCGTTTTATCGAAGACTCAATTGAAGACACCAATCAAATATGAAAGCCAAGTTTCTAAGTTTTGGCTCAAACCAACTTCCATTCAATCTCCACACCATCTCTCCAAACTACCCGAAACTACACCTGTCTCCAACTTCGCGCTCTTTTGAACCAATTATCACATTTGACAGCGCAGCCATCATTATTTTCCGTACGTGGTTAGTTTCTGTCGCATTGTCGTCGTTCTTTTCCTGTGATATTAGTCCTTGGAATTTAACAACACAAAGTAGAAGTGGCGAATCTAATGAAATTCATACTAAGTGCAGTGTTCATTGCGTCTGTAGAGTAGAAACTCAACCACGAACGTAATAGTCCCTTTTCCAATACCGCGGTCGTCTCATTAGGGGAGGCATAGTAAAGATGGGAAAATCAAGATCTCGTAGTCGAAGTCCTGTGAAACGACATCATCACCATCATCATAAAAGCAAGCATAAACGGAAAAGTAAATCGCACGATCGTTCCGAAAGTCGTTCACATTCACACAGCAAACACCGGGATCGGGAACGCGCTAGTCGTGAGCAAAGCTCCAAATCAAGGTAAGTCAAGTGTGAAGGGATGGGATTTGACCGGGAAAGTTGCGACGATGTTGTAATAATATACCGCTAGAATCAACATAACCCGCATGTGCATTTGAACCCCATCAAGAATTCTTGTGAAGGAGTTCTTTCGTTATCAAAACATTTACTTTGGGTTTGATAATGAGTTGTGACAAACATTTGTGGAGAAAGTAAAGTTACGTGCCTTGCGGATATAATGAGTTATGGAAGCAGATAATATGCCTAAAAATGTTTATTATCCTTTCAGGCGAAGATCCGATTCTGTTTCCTCGAGCAGTAGTAGCGTGTCAAGTGTGAATGAAAGTCGTAGGCATAGGAAGAAGGCAAGGAGCAAAAAATTAGATGAAGTTGAACGATTAGCCGAAATGGAACGTCAGAGGAGGCAGAAGGAAGCCGAACAGAAGGTAATTTCACAGAGTTTAAACAAACATTAATAATTTATTTTGTTGATGTACGTAGGAAAAATGTTAAATTCAAGTTTTTACAGCTCTGAGCCATTTGAAATTCATTAATAGCATCCGACGCATTTTTATCTGAATTACAATCGATGCGATTAGAAAACTTTTTTTTAGCAGTAATATCCAATTGGCTTGGAAAATTTTTTTCTGAAAATTTTCAAAAACAACTATGCTAGTGGATTGCATCAGTTGTGCATTAAAAGGACGAATCAATGTACCTAAGAAGGCATATGTCCACAAAACTGAAACACGAAGACCAGTTGGATAACGCGGCAAGCGCTGGGCCGACGACAATATCAAATTTGGAGGTTCTCGTTGCTCTCTTGTTTGCCAGTGCTTCAGTCCACTAGGCACACTTAATTACAGAGCGAGTAATACAATTGTGACCGGTGACTCAGGTTTTTATTGGCTGCTAGATTTTCGAAACAAAACTAGAACCTTGTATCTTCATTGAATTTTAAGATGCAAAATATAAACTTCTACTAAAAAGAGAATTGGAACTTCTCATAGGTTGGGAATATTAGTTCTCGGGCCGAAATACTTCAATTCACCTTCTCTCTGAAGAGATCGCAGATCCGCTGATGTATTATCTGATACCATAAGGCGGCTTTATGAGGCTTTTACAAGATTGAAGGCTCCATTCATTTTTATTGCTAAAGCCTAAACAATATTAGGTCAAAGTCAAAAGCGCTTCATTCAGTACTAATCGTTATAAATTTTAAAAGAATATAAAGCAAATTCCAAACAATAACAATACAAAAACTTAATGACCCAAACGGCTCTCTAAATTTGTACGTTATTAGTTAAACATATTTCACAAAAAAACTGTAGCATATTCAAATTAATTAAGATTATTACATATACTATGATTTGATTAGAAAAAGTAAAAAAAAACCAACCTACACTATCCTAACATTATTTATAATCTTAACACAACAGTGAACTTTGATCCTACACCTAATATGTTATAACCTAATTCTAATAAAATTCAATCAAAAACTTTATCTTATACTAAAAAATTATATCACAATACTCCTAACCCACGCGTTTAATTTTATCTCTAACCTAATATAATAAACATAACATAAACCTAACCTATACCTAATTTTTAACACAAATAAACAACAACACTGAATGTAGCAATAATGAGCTGAAACTGAAAAACTGAAAATAAACACGAATAATTTAGACATTGTCATTCAGCCACCAATACCTAGATTGCTCCATCTCAGCTCGCCCATCTTCAACGAACCTTGCAAATGAGTATCTCCATTGGAATTGTTGGTTTCGTGAACTCAAATTCGGAGGATATTTTATCTTCTTATAGGTGGCCCGTCTATATATGTGATATATGACTGGGACGCCTTCAGAATATAAATTGATCGATTCATGTCCAAATACACGAATGCTTCTGGAGGAACGAAGCCAGTAGCGAGGCAAGTCGCAATAAACCCGTCTGTAGGGTGGAACGCCTGTGAAATCCAAGGGTTTTCACTCACAGTTACAGATCTTGCGATATGATTCCGAAGAAGTTTCAATATGAAGATATCGACTCTTGTCACTTGAGCAGTTTGATAAATTCTTCTATTCGATATATAATGTTTCCAATCCGTCTCAGGCTTTCTGTACAAACCAGTACATGCAAGAAGACATTTCCTTTCGAAAACTCTTAATTTTTCCATTGTAATAGCACTCTGGTTGTACCAGATTTGACATCCATATGTCAAAACTGGTCTAACCAGGGTCTTGTAACAGATAATTTCGACCTTTTGATCAATGTATTTGGAATGAAAGAGTCTTCGTAGGGCCATGACTACTTTAAGTGCCTTACTGAGCATGATTTTCACATGTTCAGTATAGTACAGATACTGATCGAGATAAACACCGAGGTATCGAACACAGGATTTATGTGGAACTCGTTCTGAACTACCCTCGCCAGCCATGATGTGGAAATCCTTCCAATTACGTTTCAGGTCTTGGCTGACCCCCTGCAGCGTTGTCCGAAACAGAATTGTTTCGCATTTCTGCGCATTGATTTTCATTCGCCAATTATCAGTGTACCGCTGTACATCATTGAAAATTTTTTGGAGATTGCTCTGAATTGTTGTGGCTTTTCGATCAGATCAGATCAGATCATCAGCAAACGCTACCAATGATCGCGTTGGCGAGACGTTAAAATCAAAGCCGTTCAATAGCTTGCGAATGAAGATTGAGAAGAGCAGAAGCGCAGTAACTATTCCCTGCTGTAGACCATTCAAGACCTTGAATTCGCGCATTGTTGTCAGATTTCCGTCAGTTAAAATAAACGATTTCCCGTATAACATATCGCACATCATGGCGACAAAGTGTCTATGGAACTTGTCCTGAAGGAGTTTAAAAACTAGTCCATCTAACCACACCGTATCGAAGGCTTTCTCTATATCAATGAGACATGCTCCAACACATTCTCTATTGTTTAGTTTCCAACAGATGTCTGAGGTTACTTTCGTTATTGCATGTGTGGTCGAATGCCTGGCACGAAAACCAAATTGGCAATTCGGCATCAACTCATATTCCTCAATGAGGGCGTTTCATGTTCTTCTTTCCTTTCTTCAAGATCGGAAATACCTTAGCCTTTTTCCACTCATTTGGGAAATATGAATTGCTCAGCATGTTGTTGAACAATATGCAATAGTTCCTAATAGCAACCTCTGGCAAATGTCGGAGAACTACATTTGGAATACCATCAGTACCACATGATTTCTTGTTGTTTATCCTGCGAAATATGAAAGACAAGTCTTCATAGCTGACAAAATAATCAATAAGATTCAAGCTCGGTATGAGGTCAGATGTTAATGTTTCATTGAAATGAAGAATTGATTGGCCGTTCAGGCTTGATTTGAAGTCGGAAACTTTAACTTAAACGACCTCTGAAAATATTTCATTCCCTCTCTCAGGGTTTGGTAGATGAACCAATCCAAAATGTGTTCCAATCAGGGCAAGTTTATACAATCCATCACATATAATCCTGTTTCCATTTCTATCCGGAGTCGTACTGTCAATTTCGATACCAGCCCTATCGAGAAGATTTATCTCATCACTAGTGACTTCAAGATTCGATACCTTCACTCGAGACTTCTTACGGAATATGCTGTTCACTTTCGCGAAAACGCCATCTGGGTTCCGTTGGGCTAATACCCCTCAATTTCTCCACCCGTTGGTTGCTGAGCTCACTCCTGAAGTATGAACGGATTAAGATCCGGACATTCTTCAGGTGTAATTTCAACAAAGCCAACGAGGTATAGTTGTAGTCCAAAAATCGCCGATAAATATTGTTGACGCGTGTGAGAAGAAGGCTTTTCAATCTTTTCAACCTTGCAATGGTTGGTGTTTCATATCCTTCCATGTTGTTTGGATGTTTATTCTTGGGAACTACTTTCTCAATCGTTTCCAACGTCAGCTTCTCGAACTTCGTCAAATAGAGATCTATTTCATCGTCAGTCAGATTCCTGTCATTAGGAACTATTGAGCAAGAGTTGCCATCATCAGAAGGGGGACATTGCTTCTGGTACTCCCGATTAAACTTCTTTTGAAACTTTCCCCAGTCTGTTTTTTTTTTAATTTAACCAATGATTTTCATGTTGAACTGGAATGAGGAAGAAATCATCCCTTTGATGATAGATTTCCATTCCGATTGCGTTGTGGTCGCTATCATAAGGACGCACCTGCAGTTTCCGCTGAGGACTATTAAAGCTGAATTCAAGTCTTGCGTCAGCAATGCAGAGGTCCAAATATGAATTTATCCTAGGGTATGTTGGGAACTCCGACCCATATAGATTGCACTTGTATTCAATTTGGTTCTCTGTTATCCACGATACAGGAATACACCTCTTGGATTATTGGTGGCGTTCAGCCATGATGTATGCTTGGCGTTCAGGTCACCAGCATGAATATAATTATCATGAAGCCTGTTCAATTCGAGTATTTCAAACAAGGAATTGAGTTCCTCCTTGAGCTTGAGAACAGTTCCACCAGTTGCATAGGCAGAGATAACGAAGTGGTTATCCCCACCTGGCAGTGAAATATTGATAACGGACACTTCAAGAGATTCAAAGCTTTTGAATTCGACTTTTTCAATATTTTGGAAACAATAGTGTCTTCGAACCAATATCCCGGTGCCACCTCCCCCATCACCTATTACCCTATCGTTTCTTACGAATTCAAAATCCTTGAATGTCATGGAGTGCCATGAATTGAGGTGGGTTTCGGTGAGAAGCATGATGTCAGGCTTTTGCTTAACAATGAATTCAAGGAGATAATCACGCCGATGTATAGTAACAATGGAGTTGACGTTGATCGAGATGAGACGAATCCTATCCATGGGAATGTGACTGAATGACAAACTATTTTGAAGCATGTTGGCCTAAACGTTGAAAAACGAAACTGATTTTTTGGTCTTGTTTATTAATTCTATCTGAAAGGGATTCAAGTTGCTGGTAGATTTTGAGAAGCAGCTCATTATTGCCACTTACATTATTTACTTTATTTGCATTGTTGTCTGCTGGTCCTCTGGCAGCAAGTGCAAATGATACCCCGGATTTGACGAAGTTGGGAGGTAACAATTGTGATTTACTTTGGTTTGTTTTGGGGAAAATTTAGCTCTTGCATCTTGATACCGAGGGCATCCTCGATATGATGCTGGATGACCAAATATACCGCAATTAACACAATAAAATTTTTCTTTTGGCTCCATCTGAGCCAATTTGCATTCACCGAGGGGGTGAATATCTTTGCACTTAACACAGCGATAGTGCATTGCACAATTGGCAGCCGAATGACCGAATCTTTGACACCTGTAACACTGGTTGACCTCAGTTTTTTAGAGGCGTTCCCACCTCACAACTCTTAAGTTTAAGTACCTTACCTGTTGGAGGGCACTCGGACTGCTGTCGTTGGAAATTTGGACCAAATAAAATGGTAATATTTTACCTTCGACAGTTGATCTCCTTGAAGCAAAATTTTTCACATAAATGAACTTAACTGCTGGTGCTGCTTGCTGCAACATTTCAAGGAGATCAAGTGTATTCTCCCCACAGTCCAAGCTCTTCAACAAGAAGGTCTGATTTTTTTCCGCCTTTGGCGTATATGTGAAGTGGGGAGCTTTGACACTATTAAGAGCAGCTTTTGCCAGTTTGAAATCAGCCAGTGTCTTTGTCTTGATTGTGAGCTTATCAGCGGTCACTCTCTTAACTTCAAAGTTATCGATTTTATGTTCGGCTGCCAATAACCGAACTATATCTCCTCCACGCTGCCCAAAAACGTTAATTGGAGGAACTTTCTCATTTACCTTATTAATTTTATAAGGAGAACCAGTAGACACACCGGTTGGCTTTTTCCCCTTTTCCTTATTTTTTAATTTTAAATATTGAATGAAATTATTACTACTATCAATATTACCTATGCATAATAATTGGCGCTGTCGTTCGCTCCTCCTGCGCTCAGAATATTTTCAGCATCATGGATTGATGGCTTGCTCGTATCTTGCGATTTTGTTTTATATGTTTGAATCTTCTGTGTTGGTACTGCTTTCTCGTTGGTCTTGCTTGTTGTTGTTGTTTCCTTTTTCTCATTCTTCTTAGTTAATATCGGTTCTCCTTTGCCGGACTATGCTGTGGCTTCACTTTTGGTTTGCTCCCATTTGATAACGTCCGGACCATATCTTCCAAACTCTGTATACGGAGTTTCAACTCGTCGTTTTGTTTCGTAACCCTTGCGTTCTCCCTGGTTACATTTTCATAATCTTCGCTTGAAAGCGTAATACGCTTTCCATGCTCACAATTGTCTTGTTCATTTTTCCGCTTTATGATTTTATCATTTATAATTTTCGAAATGCCTGGCTCTGGGTCCCCCAGCGGTGGGAAGGCGTCGGGCTCCTCCATCCCCCCGGTGAAAAAACTTTTCTTCTTTTTTGAAACTTTCTCGCAGTTCGACGATGTAATAAGTTTTTTTCTAAAATTACTTTCTAATTGACGTTTTTAAAAATTATTTTAATTTATAAAAATTCTTGACAGGAATCGAATTAAAAACACGTCTACACGCAACGAGTGCTAGACGTAGAATCTCATGAAAAACAATATATGGTATCAAATGAGAATTACTAGTCTTGACAGGCCAGGGTTATTCGAAACAAAATTGTTTCACATTTTTGCGCATTGGTTTTCATTCACCAATTGTCCATGTAGGCCTGCACATCGTTGAACATATGCTGATGATTCCTTTGGACCACTGATGCCTTCCAATCTGCCGTATAAATTATCAGGTCATCAGCATATCCCACTAATGAGGTGTGGGGTTGCGTGCAGCTAGTGCAATTTAGTATTAGCAAATAATTCAACTAGTTTCTATCAGTCCTGTATTACAATGTAATTGATTTGAGGCTAGGCTAGGTGAGGCTCTGCTCGCTATTGATTGATCTTGGGGTTTTGGGTACTATTAAGGTGCTCATCTATCCTGTCGAACAGTTTTAGTGCTCGGTCTAGTATACTCGTATATTTATCAATTGTGTCTAGTTTTAGGTCTATCAATTGTGTCTATTTTAGGTGAATGTCAATGTTCCTAATGCACCATAGGCTCTAAAGATTCTCCTAAGGGCCTTGTTTTTCTGAGTTTGAAATGTTTTTTTGTTGGATTTCGAGGTCTAACAGAAGGCTATACAGCCATAGAGAAGATAGGAGCTTATAACTTGTTTGTAGATGAAGAGTTTATTTTTAACGCTAAGTTTTCCTGATCTTAAGTTGGGGTACAAGGAGAATAAGGTACCTAAACAATTTTGTCTCTTGCCACGTATGTGATCAAGCCATGTAAGTCTTTTGTCAAATTTTAGTTCTAGGTAGTTTGCAGTTCTTTTATTTTACTTATTTATTTATTTGCCAAAACAAAGCAGATTATTTATATGAAAATATTTATTACACTTCATATATATAAAATAATTATTACACTTCATCGATAGGGTGGTCCAAACAAAACACACTATGTTAATTTTAAATAAAACAAAAAGTTTTCAGACAATTATGTTAATATTTTTTTATTATAATAGACGCATCTATGATAATTATGTGTGAAATAAAATATTGCCCAAAGCTCGCCACGGCTACGGTGGCATACTTCTATCCGATGGTCCATATTTTCAATGACTCTGAGACATAATTGAGGTTCAATGTCGTTATTGTGCTGAAATATCTCATCCTTTAGCTCAGGGGTCGCCAATTAGTTTCGCTCCGGGTCCGTTTTAAGAAATGAAATGACCATCGCGGTCCGCACAACCGTTGATAAATTTTATAGAAAAAAATCAAAGTAAGAAGTTTTAAAGCTAATTTTTGTAGTTCTGGGTATTTATAACCACACACAAATTTAATCCAGAACTCTTCACTGGAAACTTCCGCATGTTTGTGCGTTAACACTGTGTTTTCTTGGAAATCGATCATTTCCATCTGCAGAGTAGCTTTATCACTCCCAAAAACTATTTCAACTTCGTTGGTCCATTCACCATCAGGACGCAGAGAGTAAATGCTGCTGAGGATTTCTACAACATTCTCAATTTTCTTAAAATCTGCGAACCTGTTTTTAAATTCCGATTTAAGATCCGTAATGAACGTCTTGTATTGGCCGACATCAATCTCGTTGTCACTGGTGATTATTTTATTTAAATTGGGGAAGTGTAAGCATTCATTACCAAGATCATTAGTAAAGAGATCGAGTTTTCGCGAAAAACTTTTTACTTCTGACATGAGCTCCCATACAAGCTTTCCCTTGCCTTGAAGTTTAAGGTTCAGGTCATTGATATGTTTAAAAATATCTGTCAAGAAAGCAATGGCAGCTACATTTTCTTTTTCGTTTAAAAAACTTAAGTAGGCGTTTGCTGAAGTCCGATCACTGTTGAAAATATATGTCTTCAAGTGTTCTAAAATGCTGAAGAATCTTTCTAAAACGCAGCCTTTGCTTAACCATCTCACATTATTATGCAACAGTAGATCATAATATTGTGCGTCAACTTCTTCAAGAAATGATTTCAATTCACGATGTAGCAGTGATGATTTCGCACGAAGAAAATTGATTATTTTCATCACTTCTTGCATAATACGTTCAAAATCATGATTGAGTTTGCAGCAAAGCACAGTTTGGTGAATAATACAGTGGTAGGAAATCAAATTTTCATTACATCTTGCATTACTACTCAACAGGTGCACTAGTCCATTTTTCCTCCCAACCATTGCTGGCGCACCATCAGTAGTTACCGATAAAAGCGTTTTTAAGTCTAACTCATCTTTATCAAAATGATAAATCACTGCTTTGATCATGTCTTCTCCTCGGGTTCTTCCTAATAGTGGCAAAATAGCCAATATCTCCTCAACAAAAGTTTGTCTCGCTTGGTCCAGGTAGCGTACAAAAATAATTAATTGTGCCGTATCAGTGACATCACATGATTCATCCAAAGCGAAGGCGTAAAAGTTCGCATTATTCAACTGCCGCTTGACATCACAATGATTTTCTTCTGCCAAAATGTGTGTATTTCTGGTGCTAGTAGAATCAGATAACGGAATCCGTCGTATCGTCTCAACAACATCCTTTTTGTTCTCAAACAAGGCATTTCCCGCCTCGAGAAAGCATTCTTTAACTATGTCAGCATCAGTATATGGTTTCATATGTTTAACAAGAGTCCAAGAAATACGTAAAGAAGCCTCACCACATTTTTCCTGCTCAGTCATCGAGCGACTTATGATCCGGATCGAAGACGAGTAACTTGATAGTAAACTTGCAATTTTAGACTTACGAAGATCACTACCAAGTGGAAAGTTTTCGGCAAATGATTTGTGGTTGGTATCATAATGTCGTTTTATATTTGAGCTTTTAATTAACGCCACTGTTTGGTTACAAATCAAGCACATTGGTACCGCTCCAGCACGATTTGGCAGCGTGAAACAATATAAATCGGTCCAATCTGGCAAAAACTGTCTATTTTCATCTTCAACTTTTCTTTTTTTCGGTTCCATAGTAATTAAACTCGCTAATGTAAACAGGTAGGTACTTAAACTCGTAAAGTAAACAAGCAAACGTAATATTTCAAGCACGTGTGTCAACGCGGCGCTCGTCACTCAAAATTAAAACAAACCACTGGCGGCCGGCGGCAGCACGATCGCATGATTACCCCCGCCCGCGTGCTTCACCGTCGCGCTTTTCGAATTGACGTCGACAAAGATAATGCGGATTACGTACTCTGTAGTGCAAGTTGCTGTGTTCTCGCGGTCCGCAGAAAATGGGTCCGCGGTCCGCCATTTGTCGACCCCTGCTTTAGCTCATGAATTGTTCTTGGCTTATTGACGTACCCCAGAGAAAGAAGTCCAACGGTGACAAATTATATGATCTTGAAGCCCAATTAACTTCCCCACAACATGAGATAACACGGCCATTGAATTTTTCGCGCAAAAGAGTCATTGTTTCGTTGGCTCTGTGGCAAGTGGCACCATCCTGTTGGAACCACATATCGTCCAGGTCCATAACGTCAATTTCTGGCCACAAGAAGTCCGTTATCATCTCGCAATAGCGAACACCAATCACGGTAACTGCTTGGCTGTCCTCATCGCTTACAACAGCAACTTTTTCCGCAGAACGAACTGGGCGAGCATGCACAGGTGATTTCACATTTGCGATAGACCCAGTGTGCTGAAATCTGCGCACAAATTTCCCGATTGTGGACACATTTGGTCGATTATACTAACCAAAAAAATCACGAAGTGCACGAAATACATTTTGATTTGAACGCCCATTTTCGTAAAAGGCTTCAACAACCTTAACGCACTGCTCAATTGTGTACCTCTCCATGGTTGAATTTGTAAAATACTGAAACAATGAAATGTCAAATTAAGTTGGGCGGAAAACTTGACGTTAATGTATGACTCACAATTAACATCGTGCATTATGGTTGGACCACCCTTTATATAAAAATAATTAATACATTAAGGTATTGTGGGTGAGACGGATTTTATTCCTTTTGTTTTAAATAGGACCTTGTATATGGATGGGGAGTAATGGTCACTAAACATATTGAAATCTCTACGACATATATTGATTGGCTCATTGTACCTATAACTCGTCTGGTGTCTGCTATTGGTAAGCATGGGAGAGTGCCTTGTTTTTCTAACAACCTCGTTTAAGCGGATTCGATCGCAGATAACTTTTACATTAACCCGGCAGTGCGAACGTGAAAAAAATCACGTAATTTGCAACGTAGGGCCAAATCGGCCCAAGAAAGTTTCGTGCCAAAACCGAATGGTTCACACTTTTCTTTTTTTGTTACGCATTTTATAACCCTTTGCATATTAGTAAAAGATCGTTTGAATTCAAATAGTTAAAAAATAGTTGTTTACGCTGCTTTTTTAGTATTAGTCTTCAATCAAAATAAAAAAAATGATTTTTGAAAAAACGGCATAATTTGAGGAATTCGAACAAAATAAATTTGCGTGCTTCAAACAAATGAACTTGGAACATTCCTGGCAACGATGTACCGTCTTGTTGTCTTAACAAAAAATACAGCGCCCCCTTTTATTCTGCTCACTTTTTGGCCTTATTTCAACTTCGCATTTTGCATATTTCCTGGCCAGCTGTCGGTGTCCAAATACCTGATTGCAGCTCGAATTTTCAAGTTGTCTTCCATTAGTTCTTTGGCTGTAACAAGCCAAAAAATTTAGTGATAAAATATTTATTCATATAAGTATTTCCTAATACATTCTAATACAAAATTTTATGTCCTAAAGGGCTGACTGATACGTTTTTTAAAAAAAAATCATCTTTCTGCATCATTTTGATTATTCGCTCTATAAATTAAAGTGCATTTATGGCACCTATCTTGAGTATGTTAAATAATGATGTCAGTGGCCATCTTCTGGAGTTTCGTGATACATCGGTTCGAGCACTCATCCCGTCTACAACGTCTCATGTTCCTTTTGTGCCGTTATAGAAAGTGATAATATCTGGTTGTTGTTTTTCACCAGTGCTTTCATCAATAGCGGCATCATAATGTATTGTAGACAACAGAAACCCAAATAAGTTCGCAAATTTTGTTTATTTTTGGGATCAGTGAATAGGCTGGGCTAGTGGGCTTTGTTTTTCCTTATAGTCCCAACGATTGCCAGTCCATATTCATTTAGGATCTTCATAGCCACAGGATATGATGCAAACAAATTGTCCATGGTTACATTTCTGTTGGTTTTATAAATCTGTATGCAGAGGCGCTCAACAACATCATCAGGTTTGTTGGTAAGAAAGAATTCTTCGGAAGGCTGGGTTCCTGCGTATATTTCCAAGTTTAAGGTGTAGTTCATTTTTGCATCAACAAGTGCGTTCACCTTGATTCCATATTTATTAGATTTTTGAGGCATATACATACAAAATGGGTACCTTCCTCGAAAGCCCCACAGAATTTCGTCCAGGGTTGTGTACTCTCCAATAGATTAAAATTTTTGACAATTTGACACAAAAGCTTGGAAAAAATCCCTAATGGAACAGAGTAAATCTTTCGACCTCCGCATTTCTCTGGTATTTTTATCGTCAAATCGCAGCATACACAATAAAAATCGGAATCTGAATACAAACATGCATGCGATTATACGTGGCATGCACGTTCCATCGGTAGCCCAATATTCTTCTGAATCACTGTTCTGTTCACTCACTAGTTCAAAATCAGGATCACCAACTTCGTCACCACTTGAAAAGTCAAACAATTCATTTTCATTATCTCCACTAAACAAAAATTCTTCAATTATCTTGAAATCTCGAGGATCTGGTATGTTAAATCGATTTTTACTCGACGCTGCCTTAAAAAATTACACAAACAGGTACGTTGGGTCAAATCGACCCGGCAAAAATTTTGGGATTCAATGGGCTTTTTCAGACGCAGCGTTAAAAGTGAGCGTTAAACAGGTTATATGGGCAAGAAGAGTGAGAGGCGTTGAGGGGACCTGATGGTAAAAACAAGCCAACATTTTTTAGGGTGAACGAGCGTAACGCTCATACACAAATGCATTTTGTTGATCATTTGGTGGGGGAAATTTTATACAAACGCCGGTAATCACTCTGAATAGAACATTCGGTGAAGAAGGTAGTCGTCATGAAACGATTGCCTTTCTTTAATTTGCGCGCAAAAATGGATGCGTGGACGCGAGAAGCTACGCGTTATTTAATAAATTTATGAAAGCGGAGGCCATGTTCAATTTCAGGAAACAACACGACGAATGTCACGATTTCAATGAAGATAAATTGCCTATTATAAATCCTTAGAAAATTCACAGTACGCATAATCTTCATAGAATCACATTACCATAAGCGAGTTTACAACACATCAAGAAAAATATGCGTCTAAAAAAGATATTCATATATGGAATATATTTTTCAGAAAGCGGAAAAACACGGAGGATTCAAATAAATCCAATAGAAGTTTGAATCGACAAACTCTAACAATCATAAAATACATTTTTCATTCTAGTTTTCATTACCTCGTGCACAATTCAAGGCTAAAACTTAAATTCTCAATCGCTTATCTCTCTGTCTTCGCTCTCATATTGTCCGCACGATGGTAAACGATCAAATGACCCTTTTGACACATACACTCGCAAGACGTGTATCGTATACAAAAATAGGTTGGCTGAACTATGCAACGTGTAAACATAGGGGCGTAAGCGCGAAACCTGTTTGGATATGGGTTTTTACCATTCCCGTGTGAAAGAGCCCAATGAATTGGGCTAATGAAGAGAACGAAACGAACTGATCATGAGAATGTGATCCGATATAGTTAACTTGAAGGTACAACTGACGTACAACCCTGAAACTGATGCTGTTGGTGCCAAATGTTTGAAAATAGAAGTATTTGGGTCAAATCGACCCAACGTAATCACTGCCAGGTTAATAGTGCCCCTCAGGACATCGAAAGCCAGACATGAAGAAAACGCGATTCATCGCGATTTATCATCTGGAGTCGAGTCTCATAGGATGGTAGGTTATGGAAAAGCCTGGGATTGTAAAAGGACCTCAAAGCCAAGAGTAAAAACTTCTTTTGCGCTGACTCCAGCCTATTGGCATGAACATCGACAACAGGATCTCAGATTAAGCAGGCGTATTCAAGAATAGGACGTACCAATGATGTGTATAATGATTTTGTTGCCCGAATATTCTTAAATTCTTTTGCCCTCCTTTTGATAAAGCCCAGCATTTTGTATGCTCTAGAAAGGCCTTCTTCATAATAAAGGTTGAATCGCAGTTTCCTATCTAGGTCTACGCCAAGGTCAACAACCATTTCGAGTCTACTCAGAGGTGTGTTATTAATGTGGTAGTCGTAGAGGATATTGTTTTTCCTGGAGAAACTTATTATTTGGCATTTGTCCAGGTTCAATGACAGTTGGTTTACATTGTACCATTGGAATAAAATATCCAACTTAGGCTTGAGAAATATTGTTTCAGCTTTTGAAGGTATTGCGTGATATAACTTGAGGTCATCAGCATAAAAAAGGTGCTGAATATCAGGTAACAACGATGAAAGATCAGATATGAAGATGTTGAATAGAAGTGGTCCAAGGTGATTACCTTAAGGAACCCCAGAGAGGACATGAATTTCCCTGGATAAATGTCCTTGGAACTTGACTAATTGTGTACGGTCCTTCAGGTAAGAGTGAATCCAACTATGCAGTGAACCGGTAACTCCGAAACTGCGAAGTTTGTTTATTATTAATATTGCATAATTCACACGATCAAACGCTTTTCGAAAGTCGGTATGAATATTGTCGATCTATTTGCCCTTTTCTATGCTACAAAGAACATCTGAAGTCATTACCATAAGATTTGTATTAGTGGACCTATTTTGTTACTTTTTATTTAGATAGGAATCGGCGATTGGAGATATTTTGTTGTAGATGATTTGTTTAAAAAGCTTTGGAGTGGTGGAGAGTATGGCAACATCTCTGTAATTTATAACCGATTTTTTGTCGCCTTTTTTATAGATCTGAATTATTGAAAATAATAGAGAGGAGCTGAATTAGTTCATGTTTATACTTAGCTAGGAAAATGGGTGGAATTTGATCAGGGCCAGGCCCCTTATTCAAATCAAGATCCTCAATTGCCTGAAGAATAGCATCATCAGATATTGAAATATTGTCAATAAGAGATTTTGAATATGATTCTGTAAGTGCTTCATTTGCTGAGGTTAAGGGATCTTGATAAACCTCTTGAAAGTGGTCTACGAAAAATTCGGTATCTGTTCTGAAATAGCCGATATAGAGCCCTTATATGACATTGTTGGAGGATAACCTTGGGTTTAACGTTTGACATTTACAAAATTAAAGAACTTCTTAGGATCGTGAATAATTTTTTCTCCGATATCACTGATATATGATCCATACGCTGCTTGAGATTCGGACTTAAAATTCCCTTGCAAGCTCCTCATATTTTCTTCTGATTTCGTGGCTATTATTATTCCATCATTTCATAACTTTGTATAATTTGTTTCTTTGATTTCGTAAGGATCTGAGGCTCGGAGTGTTTATTTCTTTTTCTGATTTTAGGTACAAATTTTTCAACGGCGTCAAGAATTAATTGGTAAAAAGTAGACAGAGCAGCATCTACATCTAACGTTGAAAAAGAATCAGTCCAATTGAAATTAGATAAAAGCTTGTTAATGCTTTCGTAATCAGCATTTCGAAAGTCAAATACAATTTTATTTTAGTTATGGAATTCTTCGTAGCTACATGAATGAGTTGCATTTTTTTAAATAATTTTTTCTGAAAAATTATTATAGAAGAAAAATGTTAGAAGAAGTTGTTTTCGACGTGTGTACTAATTCTCATCAGGCCATCACTCTTAGATAGTGATGGCGACCACGACGCTTAGAGGTGAGAAAGTTATTTTTAATTTTCCTACTTATGCCAACTCAATATGTTTTTGTAACTACGAATTATGTTCAAGTTAAATTTCCTCTTGTAAGTACTTGTCTTAGCTAAACTTTAAATGGATTATTTCACCCTTTTCACATCAATTTAATGTAAATCCATACGATAATTTTTGCTCTACATTGAAGCTTTCATTGCGTTGTACGGATATCGATCTTGTTTTTGGATGGCTCCGATAGCTTTTTAAATTACTTATGGAATTCTTTGTAGCTACATGAATGAGTAGCATATATTTTTTTTTAATAATTTTTTCTGAAAGTTATTATAGAAGAAAAATGTTAGAAGAAGTAATTTAAAAAGCTATCGGAGCCATCCGAAAACGAGATCGATATCCGTACGACGCAATGAAAGCTTCAATGTAGAGCAAAAATTATCGTATAGATTTATATTAAATTGATATGAAAAGGGTGAAATGATCCATTTAAAGTTTAGCTAAGACAATTTTACTATTGTATGAGATGGGGTTGAATGTATCAGTCGTAGAAAATTCAATAGAAAAAGTGGAGTAATGAACCGTACTAAAAAAGAGATGCTCGCTGTCATCAGTTGGATTGACCACTACGCCGTCATATGCATTGGTAAAGATAAGATCCAACCAATTGCCGTTTTGGTTGGATAGACCTCGCTCAAAAGGGAGTTGTGCGACCAGTACGGCACCTCCTCGTGTCTGTCCAGTGCTGCGAAAATCCCTATCGTCTCTGAAGATATTCTAATTGCTGTCTAGAATTTCTCCATTTTTATGAGATTCGTTCAACCAGGTTTCTGTAATGATGAGGATATTGAATTGGCAAGATTTTGCGTCATGGTATAATTGATTGAGTTTACAGCGGATTCTACCACAGTTATGGTAAAATAGTTGAAGGTTAAGTTGAACAGGGTTTTTATTGAGGACGGAAAAATTTTTGGTATTTTTCCCTTACCCTTTGCAGGGAAGAAATTAGTTGGAACTTACATGCGAGGCACATGTTTCAAGATCTTTCATGGCTTGATCTGGGGTTACACCTAGCTCCTCATGGTAGCGCAAATAAACAGCTCGAAGAGCATCAATCTGTATTGGGAGGCCTTCCCTTTGTATAATAACTTTCTATTCCATGGTATTGAGTTTGGGTCAATTTGTAGTTTGGAAGGTTGTTGTCGTGGTGTTCTTGTAATGAAGATGGCTTATGTCTTTTCAGCGTTGATTTTTATCTTCCACCTTTGACAACATCCCAAAAGAATTTCAGTGGATCATTGCAAACTTGAAGATACGGAATCTGCAGTTCGCGTGGTGTAATATATACAGGTTTCGTCGGCATATGGGGAAATTTGAACGCTGTTGGGCGGACGGGGAAGGTTTGCAGTATATAGGATGTACAGTAATGGGAAGAGTGGTGATCCTTGTGGAACTCCAGCTTGAATCGGTCGCATGTTGGATAGTTTGTCATCAATTTTGAGGCGAAAAGATCTACCCTTTAGGAAAGGGTTGATACTTTTTATCAAAGATATTGGAATGTAAAATTCATGCATTTATAGATTCTCCACGATTTATTGAATTTGCGTAAGCGAAAGATGGTGTTGATGATGTCCATCAGGCCTTGTAGGATATTGTCTGGTTACCGTTTCAGCATGGCATTTGTCAAAGAATCAAGACCAGGGGCTTTCCGTTTATTTAACGTCCATCTTTTTCACCTATTGTGCACTTTATCGTAACCTCACTACTCGTTTTTGGCATTAATGATGGTCCGGGTCCTGATGGAATACCAAATTAGTTCGTAAAGTCATTATCTTCTTCATTATCTACCTCACTATCAATTATTTTCAATATTAGCCTTTCTTCCTGCAGCTTTCCCGACGTCTGGAAGTATGCTAACATCTTTCCAAACCACAAGTCCGGAGATCGTAGTGAAATCTCGAACTATCGTCCGATTTCTTTATTGTTTTGTCTTGGCAAGCTCCTTGAGCGAATTGTGCATAACAGAATATACGATGCCATACGTATCCTTTTTGTAAACGAACAATATGGCTTCATTAAAGGTCGTTCAACAATAACTAATTTGTTAGAACTTACAAATACCATATCTCTTGCTTTTGACAAGAGCCAACAAGTTGATGTCATATACACCGATTTTGCTAAAGCCTTTGACAATTTCGATCCTGGCCCGCTGATTAACAAACTCCAATCGTTCCGCGTATCCGACTCAATCCTCTCTTGGATCTTATGCTTCTTATCCCATCGTCCTGCACCGTTGCATTGAATAATTTGTTTTGGTCGTCCTCATTCAGTCCGAAACCCGACTTTTACTCAAGGATTTTTCATTAATGATCCTCCCCAATGCCTGTCCTCTAATTGTCTTCTTTACGCTTATGATTAAAAATTTATCGTTCTATTAACTCTAGTAAAGACTGCTCATACGTTCAAAATGATCTTGATAAACTCCAAAATTAGTGTCAAGGTAATTTACTTCCATTTGATATTTCAAAATGTTGTCACATGAGATTCAGCAACAAAATGCATCCAGTATTAAAGGATTCTCCATTAGGGACATAACAATTTTGTATCTTTATTTGAACGCACCCTTGAACTGTTTAAATGAACTGTCAATGACAAAACGTTAAAGTCAACATTTTCATATGGTGAACACTTGTGGACAAATTTAAAGATTTGAAAGTATTATTTGACCCAGATTTGAAATTTGACATCCATATTCTATGCATAACCACTAGAGCTTCACTTGTCGCTGATTTTATTTTACGATCTTCCTGCAAATCCCTTAACATCTTAACCAGCGTCCATCTATTTGTACTCTTAGCCCAGTCAATCCTTGAGTACGCCTCCAAAATATGCTTTCCTCACTGTACCAATCTATCTGTTGAGACTGTACAGCGTTAAATTCACAGGTCCGCTATTCTACAAATATAATTTCCCTTACAGCTCCTACGATCACCGTCACTCAAAAAAGTAGAGAATTTTTAAACCTGTGTGTCACGGTATTCTTTCATCCAACCTTCGGGAAAGGCTTTATATACGTCTCCCCTCAAGAACGCGGTCAGCTGTGGCATTTCATTCTGCCCTTTGCTCGGTCCGATATTTATTTTTATTCGTTTTTAGTTCTCGTATCACGTTACTACAATGAGCTCCAGCTGGGTCCCCTTCCACATTCTTTAAACGCTTTTAAAGGCATATTATATAACATTCTCCTTAGCTCCTAATAGTTTATTAGTATTTTATATTCTTGTTATTTTTTTTTTTTTTTTTTCAAGTAGCTAACTTTGTTTTTATTGTATTTACTATATTGCATTACCTATTTTATAATTGGATTCATGGATCTGTAGAATAGCGTAAATAAAAGAAAATTGTCATGTCTTCAAATTCGAGTCGTTAGTGTCTATCGTCTGGGAAGCTAGCAGTCTTTGCACAGAGGGCTCAATTTCGTCTTCGGATTCAGGAATTATTCTCACGGAATTGCAGTTCAAGAGTGTCTACAAAGGCTTCGGCTTTTCCTGTGCTGTCGTATTTAAGGCCACTTGACCTGTGAATGGGAGGGATATTTACTTTGTTTTTCAACCTAAAATACTTTGAAAGGCCACAGAAGTTATTATCACCAGGCTGAGGCCCTGATATTTCTAAAAGCTTGCTAATTTGTAATCTTCTTTACTTTTAGAGGTTCATCTATGAAGATTGTGGTCAGAAGAGAGCTTATCGAGTACCGTTGTTCGGAAATCGTGATGAAAATCTCGTGAGATTTCAATTGGCTCGATGAATGGCCAAATTGTTGACAATATGATACATAGGTACGTTGTTTCATCGATTCGACTTGGCAGATCGATCTGACGTAGTAAATTCTGCTTTCGGTAGAAGGGCTTTTACCAATTTGAAGGAGCCGGATTGAAGTTTTACGTATAAAACTTCCATGGAGTGAAAACCTTGCTGCTGAAGATCTTCTTTAATTTTTTCCACCGGTAGTCCGTGAAGACCGCGAATTATCACGTTTAGTTTTTTATGCTCATGCAGGAAGTACGCGTGATACTGCCAGTTTTGCTCTGTTAATAACTTCGTTACTTTTCTATGATCCATGGATGACTGAGGTATAATCTGGATGCCCAGATATACGCCTTTGGCAGACTTGTAATCAATATTTGACTGCTTCATCAGCGCAGCCAGCTTTGCCCATTTCTCCGGTTCGCGGAGGATTATGGGGACAGTTTTAGGGCGTGCCTCATCGAGAAAATCCGAATGTTTTTGTGGTTCATTTTGTTTGGGGGTTGACGCCGATGTCGATGGTGTAGGGAGGAAAGCTTGTGAGGGTTTTTTGGTTGCCATTTCTGGGAAAAAAACATCGGTTTTAGAGGTGGTAGAGCCGGAAAATCTAGTAAGTTTTGATTTGAGTCCACTATATCCGGATCAGACTCTGTAGCTTCTTCCGAAGGTGATTCAAATCTGAGGGATGGTGAACCTTAAGCTTTCCGCTTTCTGGAGGATTTTGATCTTGGGGAATCCAAACTATTCAACAAGAGCTTAACTATACGTTCGTCATTCTTCTGACGTTGCTCCTTTAACTCATTTTAAGTCTCTCTAAGCTGTTGGTGTGTTTGTCTCAACTCTGTGAGAATCTCTTCTAATTACTTCTGTATCGCATTTGCCTGATTGACTTGCTCAATCAGGAGTGCGATCCGTCGATCCTTCTCATCCATCCTTTAATGAGAGCACCAAAAATTGGCCGCAAAGGTGACGAAAAAACCGATATAGTATGGAAAAATTTGATTTTAACTAAATAATAATACTCGTGTCCATGCGTTTTTTTTTTGTTTTTTTTTATATTTTTTTTATTATTATTATAAATAATTAAAGTATGCCTGTTGAGCACAAAAACACTCACCCAGAAATATTTGGTTGAATCTCATTCGTTCTTCTTAATTCTCAGAAATTTCCAGTGGTTGTCTTCTGATCGCCGCTCTTCTTCCTTCTCACGTTTGGAGAACTCCAACTATGGTGTCTTCCCTTTCTGCATGCACATACACTTTAACTAAGGTGTATTTTAATTACCGCAACGATGAACGGCATCTACTAGCTTTCTCTATCTAATAAACTTTATTTTTACTCACTAGTCAACCACTTTAAACCATCGTCTATCAAATGTTATTATAATATTATGATAACGTCGTCGTTGCTGCCGCCGCCGCTTTATGATTAATGGTCGCGTTGGCGACACGTTAAAATCAAAGCCATCTAATAGGTTGCGAATGAATATGGAGAAAAGCTGAGGCGCTTAAACCATTTTTGAATATATTCTTGAAATTAACAATCAAATTTAATACTACAATTCTACCTCTACGTAAGTCGTAGGTCCCAGGTTCGAACCCTGTTGGTGAAACGAGATTTTTTTTAAGTTATTCTTTGGAAGGACTATAAGCCCATTCAGTTGTGATACTAACTGGTTTCAAATTAAAACGTATCGCAGCTGCGTAGGCGGATCAATGGCCAAAGCGAGGTACTGACCATATCACCTTCTCGAATGCTGAGACTTTCGATCAAGATAATAAGATACTCTATCTCTATACGCCAGAAAGGAGGCGTAGTGCTAAAGCAAAAAGCAAATGTGGTTTTACTTTGGTTCAACATTATTCTAAGGTTTTTGTAATAACAAAAGAGTCAGAAATGTAAAAAGTATCCGATCTAAATTCTCTTGTTATTTTTTTCAATCCGGCTCATAGCATCCTTCGTAGAAGTCCCCATTTGATTGAACAACACGTTCCCATCGTTGTTTCTACACCCTGAAGAAACTCTGGAACTCAAGATTACGAAATTACCTTCAGAGAACTCGTCGTATTAGTTTGAATCGTCTCGGTATCGTCTAAGAGGCTTTTTAATCTTGGGAACAGCCAAAGAGATAAATTCCAAGCTGTCCTGAGCGACATCTTAGCGAAGGTTTTCCGCTCTACCATGAACAAATGCAATGGTCGCAAAAAATACCTGCAAACATTTATACGCTGCGCACGTAAAACAATTCCTCTCGCTTTGAAAAGATATTGTCTGGACGAATGAAGAATGATTATCCAAAAGTTAATTCAAAATTTTTCTGATTCTTATATTTAAATAGGGGTATATACGCACACTTAAATGTATTTTAAGTTATAGTTTGAATTTGGATTATGCTTCAACTGAAGATTTCAGATAAAATTCCACATTATATCTTAGGCTCACCTTTTAAAACAATATTGACAGCTTTTCATCATGAATAATTTTATGTTTTAATCTATATACTATAGCTTATAATTTTCCTGTTCAAAGTATTTAAAAGGAAGTCTTAAATATTCAAGGTAAGTGGAATTTTGAATTTCTTTTGAAATTAAATCAACAAAATCGAATCGACGCTTCTCTTTAGGGAACTTATATTTGAAAATATTTCTTCAAATTTTAGCTTGGCTATGGCAGATAAAATAAAATGCCTTTATTTCTTTTTATAGATCATTGAAGAGGAAGCAGCCAAACGTATTGAGCTGCTAGTGAAACGCCGCGTTGAAGAGGAGCTGGAGAAGCGAAAGGAGGAAATCGATTTGGAGGTGAATCGTCGTGTTGAAGCGGCAAAAAAGCAAATGGAACGTGAAATGATGCTGGAGCTCGAGAAGCGCCGCGAACAAATTCGCGAAGAAGAACGTAAACGCGAGGTAGGTTCGAGCAACAATGAATGTGTGAATCCCGATATCCTGATCATGTACGGTTCCTTCCCACTCCACTCACACTTAAACCAACCATTACCCACTTTCCTCATAAGTATATAAAAATATTAAAAAAAAACCTCGAAATAACAAACTGGTCGTGATACATATGTATATACAATATAATTTTTCGCCTTCTCTACATACATATTCTGTATTTCCACTTTCAAATGATTTTATTTCTATGATATCGCCAGACCAGTTTTGTTTTCGCTTTCTGCAAAGAATTTCAGCTTTTAGCAGCTTAATCCATCAATAAAGAAGGAAGAAGAGTGCATTAAATAGAAGCTGAGATACGTTGCTTTCTCGCTATCTATTTATGAAAGCATCGATTTGATCTGTATAATTGGGGGGACTGTGTGTCGATCCCCTCCAATTTGTTTTGTTTTCTATTTCCGTGAATTCGGAAACAGCAAGGATCGCCGGAGACGCGGATTCGTGTGGAGCATGTATACGGGCAAGCAGTAACTTAGCCATCCTACAATGGATCGTGTTTTAAAGTTAAACGGTGGAGCAGAGCCGAAATTGATGGGTTTTTAATATCATTGGCCTCACAATTTTATAGTATTTGATTTCATACACGATTATTTGCATTATCCAACTCGTTATGAACCACTAATCATGTTAATATGTCTTGGGGCACACTTTTGGGTCTAGCAAAGACAACAATAAGCTTTGCAATTTTTCATATAAATTCCTTGACGGAAACGCTTCCTGAGAAATTGAGATCGTTCACGGGGAAATTAATGTTACTAATTGTTAGCCATTCCACTGTCAGATCAAAGAGGACATGCGTTACTCCAACATCTCAAAAATATTTACCAACTTATAGAAGTTAACTTGCAGACATTGCATTCGTATTCCGCAATTCAATTCTTCTATTTATATTCCTTAAACTAGGCACACCTAGATTTCGTTTTCTTGTGTTCAATTCATTTGATTCAATTCGCAAAAGTGGATGTACAGTAAAATAAATCGGGTAAGTGCTACTTTTCAGAGTTATCGATCAATTGCCGTTTAGAACATTCAGACCACCACATTTAACGCCTTACTATATGTACTCTGAACTTAGCCAATAGTTGTGACCAAAATTGTTTTGTGTGTGATTTCCTGGAAAGACAATGAGAACAGAATATTTTTTGAATAAGAAAAATAGTTTGTGATCAGAATGGTGCAATTAGGTGTCGGGATTGAAATCATATCAATGCAATACAGACTCAGACACAAAAGCAAAATATATTGACACGCCCTTTAAAACAGATTTCAAGCACGTTTGTTGAATGATTTCTACATAAAGACGAATAAAACATTTATTATGATCCATTTAAGGCACGAGTTATGGATTCTTGCAAAAATCAATTTAAAACAAAACTATTTAAACAGATTAGAAATAATTGTGAGCGGCATCAGGTATTATTCTTATTATTAATTTAATTTTTATTACAATGAAAAGTAAATGTAATCGTTAATTACACAGAATTGTTATTTACTTTTTTTTAGTTTGTTTTACATGATTGTTTCTTTGTCCATTCTTAAAATAAGGATTTGAAGGGAAGACGGGAAAATTCTTTTAGTGCAGTAATTAATGTAATTGAATAGTAACTTAGAATTGAATGTTTGCTAAGCGCTCAAACGACGTGAGTAGATAACGAGATTTTCTTTCAGATAGTTGACAATGATAATTTCCCCTCTTTTTCTTGTTCCAAAAATGAATTACATTCTATTGACATATGTGTAAAAAATGATGAGGCGTATTATATAAGCACAATCAAACGTAAATATTCTTTGGAATTCTGCTGATGACCTAGTACTAATGATCATTATGAAATTTTATAGGAGGAAGAACGGAAAAAGCGGGAAGAGCTTGAATTGATTTTGGCCGAAAACAATCGGAAGATTGAAGAAGCACAAAAGAAATTGGTAAGTCGATTCTTAGTTAGTCGGTTGTGAAGTATATGCTGATGTTTTTTTTTCGACTTCACAGGCCGAAGAACGTTTAGCAATCATCGAAGAGCAACGCCAAATGGATGAAGAGCGGCAAAGAATGCGCAAAGAACAGGAGAAGCGCGTTAAAGAAGAACAAAAAATGATTCTAGGCAAAAATAATTCCCGACCTAAACTTTCGTTCAGTTTAAAGCCAGGCGTGTCGTGAGTCTTCGCCTGATGCGTACTCACATATTGATAGTGCTTGCCCGGCAAATTGTATAAATCGCTCTTATTTTTAGCCTAATTTCAATCATAAGTCCAATTTTTCTAGGATTCCTAAGGATTGATCATGTCCTTTCCTCTTTTGTATATTATTTTTTCCTTTTTGTGAAAAAAGTATAGCACTTCACTAAACCAAGATCCATGCCGATCTGTTAAACCAGTGGTGTTGAACTACCAAACGGAATTGTCCGAAACGCAATTTGCCAACTTGGCCCTCAAGCGTTGATAAAGTAATAAGTTCCTCCGATTTTAGTTTTTTTTTCGTTAATACTCGCAGTGTTCAAATGACGCTTGAAATTGACTAACTCAGGGCCACGTTGTGCAGAATGCGTTTAACTCAGCAATACGTTAATGGACAGCGGTTATCCCACTAATTATGTATGTGTGATTAAACATATTTTACAATTTTGTTGCGTTTAAGCAATAAATGGTCGCAATTTATTTTGATCAGAAGTTTTATCTTCTTGTCGAAACCAAAGATGACGTACGTAAAATGATATGAAATCGCCCCGTGTCTAGAATTCCGTTTTAGTTCCATTAAAGTTTTATACTATGACGAAAGAAACACTAAACAATAACTCTTTTCTCGTCTTCTTCCAAATTATTGTTGGATTGGAAAAGTGAATTGATTATGAAAATGAAAATGCGATGATAGCTACGAATATCTTGTTTTCAATCAAATTAAGCATGTAGCATTAGAATATTTCATTCGCAATTATGATTATTAGTGTATAAGTTATTTTTTATCTATTAAACAATAAACAACTATAAAGCGATGATGAATATTTCTTGAAGTTTTATTTATATTTGGTGAGGTCTGTACAATTTTGTACTGAATGTTATATTTTAAATCCATTATTGATCGCCCTTATGAATTGTTCGTTAACAAAGTATTTCCCAGTTCTATAAAGAAGCCTGGAAAAATCCAGCGGAAGACCTATGTTCGCAGAAGACGTGTTCCGATGTTTTCACAATGGATTTTAACTTTCTATCAAAATTATAAACTGTTTTTGAGTTTTTCACCTTTATTGCAAAAAAAGGATTTTTACTCAACTAATTAAACCCCGCAAGCCGAAGATCTCTGGTTCGACTCCCGTTTGGGTTAACGAGATGTAGTTTGAGTGATTCTTCGGATGGACTATGATACGCGCTGATTTAAAAATCAATACGTTTCGCAACTGGGGGGGGCGGACACACGGCCAATGCGTGATACTGACCATATCACCTTGTGGAGTACCGACACATTCAATCAATCATGATAATGAGATACTCTATCTCTAAGCGAAGGCGCGAAAGGGGCTGTAGTGCTACAAAAACAACAACAATTAAATCGGTTAATTTCCAAAGGTAATTAGTTGACATTTTTTTGATTCGGCCATTCTGATGGCAATAGACTTAATTTCTATTAATGTCAAGAACAGGTATGTATGTCATGTAGTGATTTTAAGTTGCAACAAGTGTCCGTTCAGGACTGCAGTGGTGTTCTGTTGTCGCAGCGAGCGAAAGATCAGTATTTAGCTGGATTGGCCTTGCCTGGGGACGCGTGAATGCGCTGGCAAGCTAGCGTTGCTTGCGTTGTCGTGGGGCAGGTTCTTTTCCCACAGGCTGAACGCCCACTACAAATTATTTTCGTACTCACGAATTTGAAGGTGACCGGAGTGAAAGAGTCAAACCGATTGACTGATAGAAAGGTTTCAACGGCCAAAGCAACTTACCAAAAGGAAATACAAACAGAAAACGACAAGTACATTGTTAACCGCGCGCGATACTCAAGTCGATTTCGTCCTTGTTGAGGACGATCACGGCCCAAAAATAAGAGTTGGGCATCCAGGTGGTGGCGGTCATAACCGGATTGAAATCCAAAAAAATGCTGCCTTGGCCAATATCGGGTGCTATTTTTATTTTTCACGCATTTTTTTTTCAATAACTTGTTCCACTTCTTTATACTCGTATGTACACCAAAAATATAAGGGCATAAGCTTTCACATTTTTCCCTATCTTTCTACGTTTATATATTGCCGTCAATATTCGTGGATATATATGTATTTACCTCACGAATTGGTTAAGAGTTTTATATACTACATCCCATAAATTATATGTGCGCGGTTAAATTTACGATTATGCAACTTTCAACCGATTGTATTGTAATTGAATAATTCACTTTCCTTTTAATATAGCGGGCCCAATTCTACATTTCAAATCCAAAAACCACGAAAAAATAACATACACAAATCTTACCAGAATATATATACCAGGTACGCATCACAATTCATTTCACTTGGATATTATCCCCACACTCCCTTTGATTATCCACAGTTAAATCTACACATTCTTGAATTAATTATCTAATTAGACAACTTAAAATTTCCACCGACACACCGTTCGACTATCCACTTTGTGTTGAAGTATCTAAGAACGTCTTTCGTGCACTATTAAAGCTACAGGACTTGTAAACTGTCACATTCCTGAATAAATTATCTAATTAGCCCAATTAAAAATTTTCACCGACACTCCGTAGATCTGCCCGAGCTGGCGTTTTCGAAGTAACTTCCCGTTGTTGCCCAGCGCACAGCTAACCGCCATCGACGCGATCTATCCCATCTCTCTCGTGCCGCAAAGGGACTTTACCAATTCGTTTTGGTTTTGATGCAATTCAAGATATTGATAAAATTCCAACCATTTTTCGTAATGATTAAATTGTGTTTTGTATATGTTATCGGTAGAGTTTGTACTCTACCGCGGTATTGCTACTATTATTTGGAATATTGCATTTTTGACTCAAAACTCTTTTATGTAAATGTGTTTCTATTTCTTTTGTTTTTCTTTTTAAAATTGCTTTTTTTTTTTCTATTCCTGACACGATATTTGGTTACAAATCCTGAATAGTTGGAACAATTTTTATTGAAAACAGTTTGATCAGTGTGCCATTTCATTACTTTTTCGAGCATTGCGCCTAAAAAGCAGCCGTACTGAGTAGCTTCATTTTCTGGACCTGATGTAACTGAGTATGTTATGTCACAAAATATGTGGTCATACCACAGCAATGTTGAGAAATTAGCAGCTTTTAAATTATGGATTGTATGAACGAAATTCGCACAATAAATATCGTCCAATGTAGTGCATGTACATATAGGGAAAAGACACATTTGCAAAAACCGTGAAAGTGCTACAGTCTTTGTTGATCTCGAAGCCTACTAATTTTGCTACGCTAACACCGCTTCGATACTCGAAGCAGCAACCAATCGGGCCTTTGAGATACATGAACATTCTTTGTTCATTTAAGAATTTGCTAACTGCATTTACCACGTACGCATCCTCGAGACGGCCGCTAGGAAAACTAGAGATATGATACGTTACTTATTTTTCCTTCGATAATTTTCCTCGCTCTCTCTCTCTCTCTCTCTCTCTATTGCGTTCGATTTGCAATTCGACAAAAATATTCGAATCCTCGATCGTTCTTTTGAACTTTCCGGTTAGTCATTGCATGATTTGCTTTAAGAGTCTCTAAATTGTTCGAGGCTACTAGGACGATATAAAAAAAATAGCGTCAAATACACTTCATAGTTTCTAAATTTTCCCGCAATTGTCCACTTTACACTCTTTGAGGTTGAATTCACTCAGAAACATGAACTTTTAATTCCAATATCTTGGAGTCTGTTTGGGCCCGCAGAGAGACCTCTCGAACTTGCCACCCACATTCCTTTGATCTTTCAGCTTGAGTCCTTCCGGAACTTACTGTTTCTCAGTTTTTCGTATAGGAATGCAGTTGGCCACTAAATTTCATTACTTTGCGATTTCACGCGGCAATCGTTATCATCAAAATTCTTAGTGAGACATATCTCACCACTAGCGTAAGCATTTCCTTGTAGGCGATCCCATCTTGTTTCAGGAAGCCCCCTGCGCATAATCAAGCTTTGAAACAGTATGAACTCATCGTCATCCGTCTTTCCTTACAACACCCTTTTCGAAACAATTAGTCTTATCTTCGGCATTATCCACACAAGTTTCCACGTACAATTTTCTTCGGAAGCTTAAGTACGTTTTGAATAGTGCATGCCTACTGCGTGGCTTCAGTGCGGCATTTCAGAGTGCGGCCAGTATCCGATTTGACCATATAATTGTAGTGGCCAAGTTTCCTCCTGATGGTGCCGAATTGCCAAACGTCTTGATTTCCCAAGTGAAACTTTGCTTGCACTCTCTCTCCCACTTGGAGAGTACGAACCCGCGAGGCAGTGCCTGCTGTTGGAGCAAGAGCTTTGGTGTTGGGGAGCAGGTGCGGCTCCGAAGGAAACAGACCTGATGCTAAAGGTGTTGCTCTATAGCGGAACATTGTGTGCTGTAGCTTGATAGACAAGGGAGTGGGATCATCAGCAGCAGACTTGAGTCTTCTCTTCAACGTTTGGATGCTGCGTTCTGTGAGACCATTCGTTGCTGGATGATTTGGTGCGCTGAACTTTTGGAATACCCCACACTCTTTACAATATCTCTGGAATTCTTTGCCTTTAAAAATGGTAGTGTTGTCCGAAACCATCACGTAGGGGTAACCACGCACCGCAAAGATGCCTTCAAGCAGCTAGATTGATGAACCAGAAGACGGAGCATCACGGATTAAGCGAACCTCTGCCCACGTCGATTTTGCATCCATGCACATCAAAAGGAAATGTCCATCTAAAGGGCCCGCATAGTCATCTTAGTGATTCCCACATGCGTTGCGTAAGCTCTTGCCGGACAGGTATTTGGAGAGACTTTACGATCACTGCTCGCTCGGAATTGAATAGTATGTTGCTAGAGTTTCGCAGTTTCGTACGAGGTGACCGATATACTCCTCAGGAGCTGCCACATCAGTCACCTCGGGGCAGCTCGACTGCGGGGTTCCAGATGACCACGAACCCATATATATATATGTTGCAACATGGCAGTGCTGCAAGCTCTATCGAGCAGTAATTTCCCCATTTACGCAGTGGTGGCGAACTTATAAGAAAATTTTGTTTGAGGATTGCTGGTTGTCCTAAGTGAAAGAACTACATTGTTCTTTCACCCGAGCATTTTAGCTATCAACACCTCGTACGAAACTGCGAGATTTTTAATGGAACCAGCCTATATGCTGGAACCAGCTGAAGTCCATCGAGCGAATAATGCTATTATGTTGATAGCTAAAATGCTCGGATGAAAGAACAATGTAGTTCTTTCACTTAGGACAACCAGCAATCCTCAAACAAAATTTTCTTATGTTGCTAGAGATAGTGTACACGCTATCCTTGCTCCTGTAGTAATGCTTGCAACTTCGGGTCTTTTGCAGTTTCCTTGGCGACTATCTCTGCGATGATAGCCAAACTGGAAATCTGCCGCAGTGTTTCAGCATACAGTGCGTGACTCTCTAGTTGCAGAGACTGGTGCTCGGGACAGACAGTCGACATTTTCGTTTTCTTTTCAGTTCTTCCATTGAACTGTGTAGCCGAGCCTACTGAGGAAAGAGGCATACCTCAGCAAACGCGAAGAGATCGTCTGCAGCAGTGCACCATCTGGATGAAAAATTCTTGAAAGTGGCTCATTGTTTTTGACGAGAACGAAAGGTTTGTCGAATAAGTAGTTAAAGAAGTGCATAGCTGCGTATATAATAGCAAGGGCTTCTCTATCAAGCTGACTGTAATTTGACTCAGCCTTCGTCAGAGCTCGCGAGGCGTATCCTATTGGATGCTCGTGACCATCAACTTCGTGGCTAAGTACTGCGGCTATTCCCATTGGTGAGGCATCAGTTGTGATTATCACTTGTTTTGAAGGATCAATCGGAACGAGGACTCTGTCTGAGCATGGTTCTGTCTTGAGATTCACGAAGGAAGCCTCAGCAGCTGCAGACCAAAAGAAACGTTCACCCGTCCTGAGTAAGCAGCGTAGTGGGTAGGTCTTTGAAGAGAAGTCTGGAATGAATTTGACATAATATGCGACTAAGTCCGTTCAGTTGTGATACGTGCTGGTTTAAAATCAGAACGTATCGCAACTGGGTGGATGGACACATGATCAAAGCGTGATACTGACCATATCACCTTGTGGAGTGCGGATACATTCGATTATTATAATGAGATACTCTACCTCTAATTGAAGGCCCGAACGGGGCTGCACTGCTACAAAAAAAATGTGTCTAGACTAAAGAATCTCCTAAATCCATCCACATTCTTCGGTCGCAGCATCCGAGAAACTGGTTGAACCTTAGCCGGGCACTTCTGATTATGTGACACCACATGACCGAGGTATTTTATGCTTTTCTTGAAGAATAAACATTTAGCACGATTGAGGTGGAGATCATTTTCTCTGAGACGTGATCTGAGTAAGAGCGGAAGGAGACTGAAATCGGTTGCAGCGGTACTTTGAGTTCCAATTTGTTGAAATCCAGAGTCTACTTCAAATGCTTGCGGCTTGTTGTTGACTGTTACCGCAACAATATATTTATCAGTATCTGATCCAACCTCGTACAAAACCTCGATGTTTTCAATGTGAGCGATACCATATTCGCTGTTGAGCTGACGATCTTCTTCTTGAGGATGAGTTGACAGCGTGTTGGTCTTCGATTTTCGGAGCTGTGTGGCAATGCAGACTTTAGTGACATGACCGATTTTTCCACAAAAGTGCACTCCATGGATTTGCGATTTGTTCTGCAGTCACGCAATTTATGGCTTGCCTGACCACAGTTGAGACAAAGACCATCGAGACCTAATGACCGATAATCTACACGGCTTTTTGAACTGCGGGACTGAGGACGATAATACGCATGAGAGCTGGACTGACGACGATTTCGTTTGCATCTGCAACTTGATCCAGCGGCTTCTCTAGTAGCTTACTCAGTTGGCTTAACTCGAACCGAAATGTTTCTAGTGCTGTGGTTTTTATTACAAACCCGTCAAAACCGAGCACGAAGGAATATATCAGCTATGAACTTCTTTTTACATGTGATATTGGGATAGATAGCGTAGAAATCAGTCTTTCAACTTCCCTTTCAGAGATGCGATGAAATCCGAGATTGACTGATGTGGCTGCTGAGAATGCCGGATGAGACTGATGGAGCCAACATTTTTTTCGAAATGACCCTTCAGGTTTTCAATTCGATTTTGTTGATAAGATTATCTGGTCCTACAAATACAGCTGGATTGTTATAGTGATGTTTTCTAATCAATGAATGCAAGAGTTGACCCTTTTTCTATTATTACTAACGTTTTTAAGATCACAATAGTTTCCAAAGCGCTCCATGTACGACGAAACCTTTTCATTTTTGGCGTCATAGCTTTCAAAACGTTTCACTTGTATTGCTGGTGCAATTTGCTGACTTCCAAGAGCAGCTGTCAAAACTGATAGGAACCTTTAAGACTGCTCTGAATTCATTGTCTCCAATTTGCGATTGAGTAGGCCCAAAATGCGTTAATTATCTCAAAACTATTGTAAAAATGCCAAAACAGCGTTTAGTTGGCGAAAACAGGAAATATGGAGCTGAAAGTAAGTTTGGAGCGGCTACTAGAACTGTTGGAATAGATACGACTTGAAACCGTGACGGAACTGAAAAAAAACTGACGAACTGGGTGCGATGGCGATTGGTTAATGTTAATGTCATTCACTTTTCACAATGTTTTGCAGTTTTTAACATCCTCGTCGACAACTTATTGTGACGGGGGACCGAATGATATGCAGTTTACATAGATACATGGCTAAAACAGACGCGGCTCGGCATTCACTACTCAACCGACCGCACGAGACAGTTCTTCACAATAGTCTAGATCAAACACTGTAATAAACATAAGCAGTCGAGCAGCCCCGTGGTGATCAGGAGTGGCTGCTCCTGAAGAGAAAAGGTGGTCACCCCGTCGAAACTGCTTAGTTTGTTGTTTTACTAGTGTAAAGTAAACTGCATCCGTCAAGTTTCCATCCTTTAGCCAGGGATGAGTGGTTCACTTCAGCCACTTTAACATCTTTAGGTTTGACATTCCCCTTGTAATGCAACGACCTTCTTCTGTGAAAGTAACGGTTGCTTTTTGTGTAATGTTTGCGTTTGTCTCAAGCCTCCGTGTCCGCTAACTTTAACGAGGCAAAACAATATTGAATTTCTGTAGAGTAGATTAATTGACACCTAATAGAACTTTTCTAAAGACAATAAAAATTGATCGGTGCGTCTTGTAGAGTAGAGTACGCGTGGTAAGTATTTTGTAGTGTAGCTTCGTGGCTCGACAAGAACCTGCCTCATATGATCCCGCAAATTCTAGTCGTCAAGCACGCGTACGCGGTCGTTAAGCGAAGCTAGTTAGCTGAGCTCGGTGTTGTTTTAGCTCGCTGACACTTGTGCCAGACCATCGGCACCCGTGTCCTACACGGACATTTCGTAAATCATTACAATGGCGCCCAACGTGGGGCCCGAAGGGGAAACAACACCACTCTCCTTCGAGTTCTCACATTTTTAATTTTGCTGTCGGCAGATGAACCGATTCAATTTTTATTGTCGCCCTCACCATTTGATATTAACGTAGCATACTTTGGAGGGTTCCATAAAGTTAAGATAGAGTCACCGATAAACTCTCTTTTGGTGTTGTTTGTCTTGTCTTCGGTATAATAAGGTCTATAGCATCTTCTGGAGTTCTTCGTTCGTGGTGGCTCAGTTGCCTGAACATGCCGATGATGTTATAGAGTAGTGCGTCCCTTAATGTTACCAAAAGAAAGGTTTGCACATTTTTATACAGTTTGAAGTCGGACAGTTCTAATTTTAAACAAACTGATGGTGCCAGGGGTTTTCAAATACATTGCTTGGAATTGCGTCAGTTTTTGCTGGGAGCTAATCTGATGACCGGCAGTGATAAAATCCGCATCATCAATTAGTCCTGACCGACACCCGATTTGTTTTTATGATTGGTTAGCGGTTTTTATTAGCATACTTTCGTAGAAGACAGGGACTTGTATTCAAGAAGAGGGGCCTAAAATTATAACAACCATCTCTCCACTGCGGAAACAATTGTTTCTTCACTAGTGTAGAGCGAAATCCTTCAGTCTCTCCATGCCTGGGTCAGCATCGAAAAGACTGCCCTGTAATAAACATAAGCAGTTGAGCAGCCCCGTGGTGATCAGGAGTGGCTGCTCCTGAAGAGAAAAGGTGGTCACCCCGTTGAAACTGCTTAGTTTGTTGTTTTACTAGTGTAAAGTAAACTGCATCCGTCAAGTTTCCATCCTTTAGGCAGAGATGAGTGGTTCACTTCAGCCACTTTAACATCTTTAGGTTTGACATTCCCCTTGTAATGCAACGACCTTCTTCTGTGAAAGTAACGGTTGCTTTTTGTGTAATGTTTGCGTTTGTCTCAAGCCTCCGTGTCCGCTAACTTTAACGAGGCAAAACAATATTGAATTTCTGTAGAGTAGATTAATTGACACCTAATAGAACTTTTCTAAAGACAATAAAAATTGATCGGTGCGTCTTGTAGAGTAGAGTACGCGTGATAAGTATTTTGTAGTGTAGCTTCGTGGCTCGACAAGAACCCGCCTCATATGATCCCGCAAATTGTAGTCGTCAAGCACGCGTACGCGGTCGTTAAGCGAAGCTAGTTAGCTGAGCTCGGTGTTGTTTTAGCTCGCTGACACTTGTGCCAGACCATCGGCACCCGTGTCCTACACGGACATTTCGTAAATCATTACAACACGTTCGTACTCTACACAATGATATAGTCTAGTTCCAATATGCTCGCACTCTACACTATAATTCTAAATCACTAGCACTTACAATTCAAGTTCCCACTTCAGCTTAGCACGAGAAATCATCAGACTCGACTGACTGGTTTTTTTGTGAACTAGCATGATACGCGAGTTGCTCAAAAACTGGCCGGCGGAGACTGGTCCGAGGGGTTTTGATTGCTAGGTGGATGTCGCGGAGTTTAGATTTGTCCGTTGACTACGGCGGAGGTATTTTTGGATCTTATGCTGACTCGCCTCACACCAGAAGTCAACCACATGAGGACAAATTCTTTCCGTTGCAGACACAAATACAGAAAAAAAACTTACTGTATGTGCATGCATTTGCGCACTCAAATCGGTGAATGTATCGTATGCAGTATTTGCGCACACAACATCGACCTCCTGGACAGGCTCTTGTTGATAACGGTAGTGAAAAGAAGCGGTTCGGGAACAAGTTTGCAATCGTAAAGTTGGAAGAAAAACCAAAAACTCTAGTCCGGAATAGCGGTATCGCTCGTTCGTTGAAAGTGCCCATCTTCATAATTGTGTGGAGGTGTCTCATTATGTTAGAGATTTCCCGTTATGCGCTCAATGTAATAATGTGGCGTCTGATTCATGTAACTGAGTTGCATAAGAAGTGGATTAGCGCAACTCAATTAGCAGATGCATTGCTCTGTGCTTAGAACTTGCACACAAGGGATAGTGCATGTTTACTGAATGGTGTATGAGTGACATGGGGGTGGATTAGTGGATCAGCAATTAGAACATTGATATCAACTTAACTCGGGAAGCATTGACCGGTTCTAATCACGTTAAGTGTATCGTCTTCATTGTTACGTGCGTATCAATCATTTCGAGGGAAAAGTTCAACAAGTTTGTCCCACGGCTCTATATTAAAAATAGATAGAAAGAAAAATCGTGCATGAATTGGTGCCATTCCGTTTGTTCCGACTTTACATTGTAAATCATTGCGTGGGGGCGCCTATTTCACCTGTCATCCCGATTTTCAAGTGCGTTACACCTTGGAAGAATGACGCATGTCGTCAGTTTGTGTAGAAAACATTGATAAGCCTCCCTTCAGTTTTAGTCTAGCCAAATGAAATCTTTGAATTCGTATGCATGAAAAATATTTTTGTAGTGAACTTTGCACTGGTGGAAAGCACCCGCCCCATGACGCCGAAGAAGCTAGCTCCCAGCATGCGAACGCTTTGTCAGGCCAGGTAGTTTCAGCGAAGCCCAAAACCTTAGCTCGTTGAAGCAGTGAACATCGCTGCTATTATTTACGGACTCTCATATCTCATACAAAAAAACAATAAACTTTCCACGGCAGTACCCGGGTATGTGTAGTGCAATCTTTTTTCGAAATACCTCCATTCCCTACCGCTTTCTCCGTCAATCGTTTTTAGTTTCATCATTATATCAGCTGTGTCTCCTGGTTAGTTATCCTTCCATGCTTATTTTCTACAAATCATGACCAGTTCTCATAGATTCATTCATTTGAGGCATTAAACAAATTTTTGAGTTTAAAAAAGTAATCTCTTCAACCCTCTCAACGATAAGCTCTAATGCCCTAACATACAGATACTGTGCTCAAATTTTCAGGATGGAGATTGAATCGCGATTCATTAAATATACCACAAGCCTTTTCTAAAAAACCAGAAATAATTTCGCTTCCTTCAATGTTTCTTGAAGATTTTTGTGTATATGCACAGCACCATTTACAGCATCTTTTTTTCCGTCGATCTGTTTTCGCAACACATTTCGTCCCTTTTTTAGATATGCTTCCCAGGAAATATTAAATTTATGAAGCTCATCAAAAATTGCTTACTAAGTCTCTCAAAAAAGGTCAAATTATCAAGAAAATGGCTGCAATTATCCTACTGAATGGTCTTTTAATATTCCGCAGCACACGTATTTCCACAAGCATTTCTAGTCTGAACCCCTGGCATACCCAGTTTTCATCGGTTTATCTGCGAATCAATGTCCACCCTTCAGTCTGACATTATTTGAATTTAGAGCCCTGTTTCAAAATTATTTTGACTAGACTCTTCTAAATTTTCCGCACAATGGCTAGTCGAGAAAACAGTTTGAAGCAAAATTCCTCAAAAACCATTGGCAAAAAAGCATCAAATCTATCCAAAAAGAGTCGAAAAACTTCAAGCAAAAATGCATCGAAATCAACTCTTCCTGTTTCGAATGAATCTACAAGTCTTTCGAAAAATCCTCTAAGTGATGTCAGTGTTACTGAAACTGTCACAACAACCGAACGGTATTATAACATCATAACACTACCAAGATTCAAAAGTTTACAAAAACAAGCGGAAGCGGCTATTCAAGATGGCAAAACATTTTTAATGCGTGCTCGTTGGCCAATTGTGCGAAAAACATTTTTAGACCGGGGTTGGATTGAGTTGTACGAGCGACATTTTAATCCGGATTCAACGGGTATATCCAAATTGCAGTATTATGATGTAGTAAGATATTTGCCAGTGCGGCAAACTGATGAAACTATCCCTAATTATACATCACGATGCGAACGTTATGTTCTTTCGCGGTTGATTGAACACATGCCAGTGAGTTTTACCTGGTCGTGGGTTCCGAACAAGACCGATTTTGACCAGCAGTTGAAGAATCCTAGTATGATTATCAACAAGTTGCTTGTCTCACCGTTTGTGAGTAAAGAGTGTTTGACAAGGGATTTGCAGGCGAACCTTACGTGGCTAGCCAAAGAAAATGAAGTCGAGGTGAACTATCCAAGGAGTTACTGTACAGCCGATCCTGAACAGATAATGGAATTCAACCAGAACTATCGAAAAACTGCTTGCATTAGCTTTTTAAGGTACATGGTAGAAAGGGCTGCAAAATCGGACTTGAAAGTTTTGTTTGACGACAATCCGCCAACTGAAGTTCCTTACTCAGCTCTAGAATTCGCTCTGCAAAGGTGCTATGAGCTGCTTAATTTCTATAAGCATAACGATATAGACACAGCTCAACCTTCCTTGGTTACCGACAGAGACTGGGATCGGTTTTTTGAGCATCATCATTTGCTTACACAGAAGCGTGGTCAAATTCGAAAGGATGGCATCCAATCTGTTGACTCGATCCTTAGAAATGCAGAAATGCTTTTGGAGAGCATAAGTCCTTACTGGCCAGACTACAAATTGGATGGTTTCATGAACATTTGGATTATTAAACCAGCTGACAATATGTGTGGAAAGGGTATACTCATAACCAATAACATAAAAAAAATTAGGGACACGATTCAACCGAAGCTAAAGCCTACAAAGCGGTATATTGTTCAAAAATACATTGGTAAGGCTATTGGTTCAATCAAATCTGCTCTAATAAATTACTGTTGGTTCACAGAACGACCGTTCACAATCTATGACACCAAGTTTGATATTCGTCAATACTTCCTCATTACTAATGTTTTCCCATTAGTTATTTGGATATATACCGAAAGCTACCTTCGTTTCAGTACCAAACCATTTAATCTGCAGGACTTCCACGAGTCGATACACGTAACGAACAACGCTATTCAACGGAAATATAAAGTGGATCCAAAACGGGATAGTCGACTACCTCGTCAAAATATGTGGGACTGTTTAACATTTCAGGCATATCTGCGTCAAATTGGGAAAGGTGACATTTGGGAGGATCAAATTTATCCCGGAATTAAGCAAGCTATAATTGGAACTGTACTTGCATCTCAACCAAATATGATCCAAAGGAATAACGCGTTCCAGTTATATGGAGCGGATTTAATCCTTTCTGAAGATTTGAAACCGTGGATTATTGAGATCAACGGATGTCCTAATTTGTATTTATCAACTAATGTTACAAGCCGAATCGTTCCACAATGCGTAGATGATTTGTTCAAAGGTATTTTGAGTGAAAACATCCTCGAAAAGTTCTCCTGTTTTCTATTTCCTTTTTTTTTACTAATAATCTAGTTATTGTGGATAGGAAAAACGATCCCAACGCTAGCACTGGGAATTTTGAGTTAATCTATCACCAATCGATGACACCAAGTTTAGGGACTACAGCGCGAAAACTTTCCGTGATAGGTACGCAAATTTCCAATCCAACCTATCAAGTCAGAAGGGAACTATACCAACATTTGATTCACCAATCGTCAAAACCACCAAATAGAAGATTGATTTCCACTTCCACAGCTGAAAAACCACTTCGAAGGGGTAGTGATGTCACGAGTATCGATACAAGTGTAAGAAGTCACTTTGAAAATAGACCATCTAGCTCAGCCGTAAGTTCCAAATGAAAATGACCTGAGGATGATAACAGTATGTTAATTTTGTTTCTTAGACCACCCGAGAGAAATTAGAAGCGATCAAACAGAACTTGAAAAAAATCACCCATGGTTCCTAAATTTTGTCAAGAAGAATGCTGAAATTCTTGTAAACACATTTTTTGGTTTATTTATTTTAAAGATTAGAATGATATAAATTTGAAAATATAGGCTAAGAAAATTATAATCAAATTTCTAGTTTCTTGTTTCCACCATTGTGGACATCATCGAGTATACATTTGCTATCATATGCATCATCGAGTATACATATGCTAATATACAATATACACATGTATATATTGTATGAAGTAGGAGAAGTGGCAAGACGGATCCTTAATGTGTGAAGAGTAATAAAACGGATATTTACTAATTTTAAATTACTTCTACATAATTCATCTTTGGAAATAAGGAACTTAAGGAACTTTTCACTCATCGAAAAATTAGAAAGTGGTCAATTATGTCCAACATGTCCAGCACCCCATTTTACCCTTTGCGATGGATAAGATGAGGTACCCTATGGGGCAACATGGAGTATGGGGGACACATTTTATTTTTGTGTGCAAAACTCGCAAACAAATACTGCCTCGTCATATATGCCAGCACAGCTACAGTGTGCCCAATTCCCGCAGAGAGAACAAGCGGCCTATCCTTCATTTGAATCTAAGTATTTTCCATGACAGTAAAAACAAGGGATATTATTTTCATCATTGTCACTCTCTGATGGAGAATCGAACTTTTAGTTGGTTTCCTTTCCGTTGTTTTTCTTAAGCAACTTAGTTTTGTTATCCTTTTTTTGGCTCTTTTGCGTGCCTTTTTTTTTTCTTCTTATCTTCTGGCAGTTTCATTTTTTTTATTGTTTCTTCCTATTCATTTTTAAATGGGGAAGACGTTCTGATAGCCAATTTTCCTCGTTTGCCTCGCACGCGCGAAATTTTGCGAGTTGCAGGATAAGGCATCACTTACTGAGAGCTAACAATAGACAACACTGATTGCTCTGGTGGAGTAGTTGGTCTGTGGTCTATTTCTATATTTCTCGTCCAAGTCGAGCATCCGGGCTCAGGAATTATAAAATGTACAACCACTGAGCTAGCTGTTGTGACAGAGGGTGTCAAAGGGACAACATGCACGTGAGATAGCTCTGCTTCAATATCAGATGGTGCTATAGCAGCAGGCATGGTAACTATCAGTTCTTTATCAAAATCTTCAACTGCCAAAATTGAATTTACTGTTGCAGCCGTTACCATCTCAGGAACGATTGGTCTATTTAGCGCAGTAGCACGGTTGTTCTTTGTCGTTGTTCCAGACAATCCTTCATTGATGAATAACCTGTCTGTTTGTGGGATATCAGTCGTCAATGATGGAGCAAAGTCACTGTCGGAAAAAACTGTTGGATCGTATGGCCAAATGCCACATTTCTTGAAGCCATTCATTGCCGTTGCCGTTGTAGTAGCCTGAATAAAGGCTTTACTAAAAATTGCTGCTACTTGCCGGATAGTTACAATCATCCCTTAGTTGCTGCGAAGCCAAGCTGTGATGTGTTGGTCGCAGTATATGCTCAAACGCCTCATGAAACATAACATAAAATAATAGCCCCATTGGTACGAGCTTCATTAATGACGTCCAAGTTTTGTTTGAGGGTGCTGTGGCCATCTAACAACAACAGTACAGGTCGATCAGCTGTTGCCCTACTAAATTCAACAAACTTCTTAAACCAGCCAAGGAATAATTCAGCTGTCATCCAGCCAGAATCACTGGGAACACCCCAAGCTCCAGGAGTAGCATTGAGCATTAACTGTGGGTCCATTCTTTTTCTTGGGAACACCAGCATTGGAGGCATGTATTGATCACTCGCACTAAAACATAGTTCCACAGTTATTGTCGTACCTCTCTCCACAGAAGTTATAGATCCCACTTGTTTTCTACCTTTTCGTGCAATTATTTTTGAGTTTTTGGTACCACTGAAACTGCTGTTTCATCACAATTATAAATTCTTTCTGGCGAAAGCTTATGCTCATTATAAACGTTGCCGAGGAAGTTGAAGAACTGTTTAACAGCTTGTTTATTAAATCCAGTGGCACGTGCAGCTGAAGTGCTTTCTGGTTTTTGGATCGACAATTCTGGATGCCTGCTTAAAAACCGCTACACCCAATCTTTGCCAGCTTCTTTTCTTTCAGAGTTGAAGAAATTTTGCTTCCCGTTTTTTAACTGCCAGAATGTACGCCAAAGGCCTCAAACCTTTTGTTGTGAGCCTGTAAAGGCGACTCTCCATATCTATTATATAGTTGCAAAGCCCTTTCTCTTCATCAGTAAATGTTCACTTTTTTGGGCCTAAAGAAACTTTAATCGGAGCCGCAGTAGTAGAAGGATCTTCTAGGGCTGCACGAACTACTTTAACTTTTCGTTCAAGGGTCGTTTGTGGCACAAAATATGTTTTCGCCGCTAATTTGTACCTCATTTTCCCTTCGGTTACAACATATACCGCATTTTGCATACTCTGTTCACTCCAGTTTCCCCTCCCCGACTTTCCTTTATAACTTTTCACCATCCTGAAACAAGATTAAAAACAAAGAAGTTATGAAGAAGCATAAACTGTCATAAGGAAATAATTGAATTTCTTCGAGGGGCAAGACGGGGTACTCTATACCCCATCTTCCCCCCCAGTTCAGAATATGGACACAAACATGTTCTTACCTGCTGGTGTAATCATTGATAAACAAGAATAACCTTCAGTTAGTTCTAGAAAACTAGTACTGAGGTACAAAACACAATCGGTGTATAACGCGGAAATCACAACTAACTTGACCAAAACCGAGTTTTTGGCGTCATAGCGAAAACGCGTGCACTTATAAGCCGGTCACTGCGCTGACTGATGAGCAACATGACGGCGCACCATTGCAAGCCAGAGCGGCTGGGATTGACCGTTTGTGTGGCCATTAAAACGCGTTACCCCCTCTTGCCCACTACCCCGCCTTGCCCCCCCCCTTCCCCTACTGTGCTAATTAATGCTTCAATTTGGAGTGTTGGCAAAACGAGTCCATCTGACGAGATTGATTATTTTATCAACATTAGAAGTCAGAGTCAACTACCAACTGATGAATGCCTTTGATACGATGGTTCGACAAAAGCAGGGTAATGAGCTGGTCCACTGCTGTTCAACTTAGCCCTAGAGAACGCCATACGGAAACTACCTGTTGATACGAAAGAAACATTTCTCAATAAATTGACCTAGTTTTAGCTTGTGCAGATGGTCAATATTTTATCATGGTCCTTTTAAGTCAAAGTCAAAAGCGCTTTATTCAATACTAAACGTTATAAACTTTAAAAGAATATAAAGCAAATTCCAAACAATAACAATAAAAAGTTAATGGCCCAAATGGCTCTCTAAATTTATACGTTATCATTAATCACATTAAAAAAAAAACTATAGCAAATTCAAATCAATGAAGATTATTACATATTATTTCATTCCATTGGAAAAAGGAGAAAAAACCAACCAACACTATCCTAAAATTATTTATAATTAAAACACAACAGTGAACTTTGATCCTATACCAAATATGTTGTAACTTAATTCTAATAAAATGCAATCAAAAACTTTATCTTATACTTAAAAAAATTCTATAACAATGTTCCTAACCTAAGCGTTTTACCTTATCTCTAACCTAATATAAACATAACATATACCTAACCTATACCTAATTTTTAACACAAATGAACAACAATACCAAATGTAGGCATAATGAGCTGAAACTCAAAAACTAAATAACGAAAAACACAAAAACTGGAAATAAACACAAATAATTTAGACATTGTCATTCAGCCACCAATATTTGGACTGCGCCGTCTCAATTTGATCAGCTTCAACGAATCTAGCAATTGAGTATCTCCATTGGAATTGTTGGTCTCGTGAACTCAAACTTGGAGGATATTTTATCTTTTTATCGGTGGCCCGTCGATATATGTGATATATGACTGGGACGCCGTCAGAATCAAAAACATATCGATTCATGTCCAAATACACGAATGCTTCTGGAGGAATGAAGCCAGTAGCGAGGCAAGTCGCAATATACCCGTCTGTAGGGTGGAACGGCTGTGAAATCCAAGGGTTTTCTTTCAGAGTTACAGATCTTGCGATACGATTCCGAAGAAGTTTCAATATGAAGGTATCGACTCGAGTCACTTCAGCAGTTTGATAAATTTTTCTATTCGATATATAATGTTTCCAATCCGTTTCAGGCTTTCTGTACAAACCAGTACATGCACGAAGACATTTCCTTTCGAAAACTCTTAATTTTTCCATAGTACTAGCACTCTGGTTGTACCAGATCTGACATCCATATGTCAAAACTGGTCTAACCAGTGTCTTGTAACAGATAATTTTGACATTTTGATCAATGTATTTGGAATGAAAGAGTCTTCGTAGAGCCATGACTACTTTTAGTGCCTTACTGAGCATGATTTTCACATGTTCCGTATAGTACAGGTACTGATCGAGAAGAACACCGAGGTATCAAACACAGGATTTATGTGGAACTCTTTCTGATCTACCCTCGCCAGCCATGATGTGGAAATCTTTTCAATTACATTGCAGGTCTTGACTGACCCCCTGCAGCGTTGTCCGAAACAAGACTGTTTCACACTTCTGCGCATTGATTTTCATTCGGAAATTGTCAGTGTACAGCTGCACATCAATGAACATTTTTTGGAGATCGCTCTGAACTATTGTAGCTTTTCGGTCTGCCGTATAGATGATCAGATCATCAGCAAACGCTACCAATGATCGCGTTGGCGAGACGTTAAAATCAAAGCCGTTCAATAGCTTGCGAATGAAGATTGAGAAGAGTAGAGGCGCAGTAACTGTTCCCTGCTGTAGACCATTCGAGACCGTGAATTCGCGCCTTGTTGTCAGATTTCCATCAGTTACAACAAACGATTTCCCGTATAACATATTACACATCATCAACAAGGTATCTGGGGAACTTGTCCTGAAGAAGTTTAAAAATTAGTCCATCTAACCACACCGTATCGAAGGCTTTCTCCATATCAATGAGACATGCTCCAACACATTGTCTATCATTTAGTTTCCACCAGATGTCTGAGGTTACTTTCGTTATTGCATGTGTGGTCGAATGCCTGGCACAAAAACCAAATTGGCAATTCGGCATCAACTCATTTTCCTCAATGTGGGCGTTTAATGCTGTTGAGTATTACTTCAAACACCTTGCTGATGTTAGGCAGCAAGCTGATTGCGCGATAGCTTTTGGGGCATGAAGAATCTTTTCCTTTCTTCAAGATCGGAAATACCTTTGCCTTTTTCCACTCATTTGGAAAATATGAATTGCTCAACATGTTGTTGAACAATATGCAATAGTTCCTAATAGCAACCTCAGGCAAATGTCGGAGCACTACATTTGGAATACCATCAGTACCACATGATTTCTTGTTGTTTAACCTGCGAAATATTAAACACAAGTCTTCATAGCTGACAAAATAATTAATAAGGTTCAAGCTCGGTATGAGGTCAGATGTTAATGTTTCATTGAAATGAAGAATTGATCGGCCATTCAGGCTTGATTTGAAGTCGGAAACTTTTGCTTCAACGACCTCTGAAAATATTTCATTCCCTCTCTCAGGGTTTGGTAGATGAACCAATTCAAAATGTGTTCCAATCAGGGCAAGTTTATCCAACCCTTCACATATAATCCTGTTTCCATTTCTATCCGGAGTCGTACTATCAATTTCGATACCAGCCCTATCGAGAAGATTTATCTCATCACTAGTGACTTCAAGATTCGATACCTTCACTCGAGACTTCTTGCGGAATATGCTATTCACTTTCGCGAACACGCCATCTGGGTCCTGTGGGCTAATACCCCTCAATTTTTCCGCCCATTGATTGCTGACCTCACTCCTGAAGTATGACCGGATTAAGTTCCGGAAATTCTTCAGGTATAATTTCAACAAAGCCAACGAGGGATGGTTGTAGTCCAAAAATCGCCGATAAATATTGTTGACGCGTGTGAGAAGGAGGCTTTTCAATCTTTTCAACCTTGCGTTGGTTGTTGTTTCATATCCCTCCATATTGTTTCAATGTTTGATCTTGGGGACGACTTTCTCAATCGTTTCCAACGTCAGCTTCTCTAACTTCGACAAATAGACATCTATTTCATCGTTAGTTAGATTCCTGTCATTAGGAACCATTGAGCAAGAGTTACCACCATCAGAAGGGGGACATTGCTTCTGGTACTCCCTATTAAACTTCTTTTGAAACTTTCCCCAGTCTGTTTTTTTTTTTTGTTAAATTCAACCGATGATTTTCATGTTGAACTAGAATGAGGAAGAAATCATCCCTTTGATGATTGATTTCCATTACGATTGCGTTATGGTCACTATCATAAGGAAGCACCTGCAGTTTCCGTTGAGAACTATTAAAGCTGAATTCAAGTTTTGCGTCAGCAATGCAGAGGTCCAAATGTGAATTTGTCCTAGGGTATGTTGGGAACTCCGACCCATATAGATTGCACCTGTATTCAATTTGGTTCTCTGTTATCCACGATTCTTCCTCTTGGATTATTGGTGGCGTTCAGCCATGATGTATGCTTGGCGTTCAAGTCACCAGCAAGAATATAATAGTTATGCAGCCTGTTCAATTCAAGTATTTCAAACAAGGAATTGAGCTCCTCCTTGAGCTTGAAAACAGTTCCACCAGTTGCATAGGCAGAGATAACGAATAGGTTATCCCCCCTGGCAGTGAGATTTTGGTAACGGACACTTCAAGAGATTCAAGGCTTTTGAATTCGACTTTTTCAATATATTGGAAACAATAGGGCCTTCGAACCAATATCCCGGTGCCACTTCCCCCATCACCTATTACCCTATCGTTTCTTACGAACTCAAAATCCTTGAATATCATGGAGTGCCATGAGCTGAGGTGGGTTTCAGTGAGAAGCACGATGTCAGGCTTTTGCCCAACAATGAATTCAAGGAGATAATCACGGCGATATATAGTAACAATGGAGTGGACGTTGATCGAGATGAGACGAATCGTATCCATGGGAATGTGACTGGATGACAAATTATTTTGAGGCATTTGAGACCCCTAAACGATAAAAAACAAGATTAATTTTCGTATCTTGCTTATCGATTCTTTCCGATAGAGAATTTAATTGCTGGTAAATTTTGAGAAGCAGCTCATTATTGCCACTTACATTATTTACACTATTTACCGCATTTTCTGCTGGTCCTCTAGCGGCTTGTGCAAATGATACTTCGGGCTTGACGAAGTTCGGAGCTAAGACACTGCGGTGTGGTTGTGTTTGCTTTGGGACAGATTTTAATCTCGCATCCTGAGATCAGGAGCATCCTCGATATGATGCCGGGTGACCAAAAACACCGCAGTTAACACAATATAATTTCTCTTTTTGCTCCGTCTGAGCCAATTTGCACTCACCGGGAGCATGCACGTCCTTGCATTTGACGCATCGGTAATGCATGGCGCAGTTGGCAGCCGAATGCCCAAATCGTTGGCAGCGATAGCACTGGTTGATTTCTTGTTTCTGGAGGCGTTCCCAACTCACCACTTGGAAATTCAAATATCTGATTTGTTGAAGAGCGCTTGGACTGCTATTATTTGTTATTTGTACTAAATAAAGAGGTAAATTTTTTTTTCTACCGTCGGCCTTCTTGTCGCGAATGTTTTAACTGAGATAAACTCGATTTCTGGTGCTGCTTCCTTGAGTACCTGAAGAAGATCGACGGTATCTTCTCCGCAGTCCAAGCCCTTCAACAAGAAAGACTGGTTCTTCTCGTTTTTAGGAGTATATGTGGTGTGGAACCCCCCCAGAATTTAGCGCATGTTTTGCTGATTTGAAATCAACCACTGATTTTGTTCTGATAGTTAACTTTTCGGAGTTGATTCGTTTAATCTCGAAATCTCGGTATCTTCTCCGCAGTTCAAGCCCTTCAACAAAAAGATCTGATTCTTTTCACTTTTCGGGGTGTACGTGGTGTGGAACCTCCCCAAAATTTCGAGCATTTTATGCTGATTTGAAATCAACCAGTGATTTTGTTCTGGTAGTTAAATTTGTTAATTTATTTTCGGCTGCCAATCGCCGAACCATGTCCTTTCCGCTTTGACGGAACACATTAATTGACGAAACTTTCTCTGTATTCTTGGTAACTTTTTGAGGAGGACCAGCAGAACTAAGGGCTGGTTTCTTCTCCTTATTTTTATTTTTTAAATGAAGGATAAAATTATCATTATTTTGACTAATATTACCTTCAGTACATTCGTCAACGTCCATTTCTTGCTGGAGTCCCTCCAGCGCTGCATAGTAGTTCTGGCTGTCGTTAGTGCCTCCAGCACTTAGTACTTTTTCTGGGATGACTTGTTTGACAGCTTTCTTCTGCTTAGTTTCCGTATTTGTTTGTCATACCGGTTCTGCATCATGAGCTTTCTTCGCTCTCTCGTACATATCTTCGAACGTTTTCAGTCGTAGTTCCAATTCCTGTATTTTAGCTTGAAGTTGACTCACTTCTTGCTTATCTTCGACTACTTGAGTCTTACGCCCACCACCTGGGGAGTCCAGGTTACTCGTGTGTCTTCGTTTCTTGACGCTTGCCGCCAATTTCGTATTGTTATTCTCCCCGGGGCCCCCGAACGGAGGGAAGCCGTCGAGCTCCTCCATACAACAGTCCCGAGTTAGTCTTCGGTTTATTTTTTCTTCTTTGTAGCGCTACAGCCCCTCTCGGGCCTTCGCTTAAAGATTGTTAGAGTATCTCTCATTTTCATGACCGTATTGATTTTTTCGGAAGTTGGTTTGGTCAGTACCATGCTCCCGTGTGCCTGCTCAGCTATGATATGATCTGATTAAATCAGTACATATCACCACTGAGTGAACACTCATAGTCTGTTCGAAAAATCCCTTGTTCCCAACGGGATTTGAACCTGGGACCTTCGGCTTATGCGTTCATGCTCTAACCACTAGACCACACAGACTACCTTCGGTTTATTTGCTTTTGTTAATTTATTGATTCCGTGGATCGATGCCTTCGACGATAAATGCTTTTCCAATAAAATCAAAATTTACTTTTGACTGACTTGTAAAAAAAATTAAATTTTTTGAAACTGAGTTTTGTGAAAAATTAATTTTTCAAACTGACAGGAGTGATTAAAAACACGCCTACACGCAACGAGTGCTAGACGTAGAATAATAATACATAGGAAAACTGTAGAAGCTGAATATACTAATGTAAAAAGTCTTATTAAATATATAATTTTAAATCCTTTGATTCTTCAATCGGCAAAAAAACATCTGGTAGGTTTCTTTTAATTTTCTGAAAACTGTAATTTTAATAGGATTCTATGAAATTTAACAAATTCATTTAGTGTTGCACATTCATTCAACACTAAACTATTTTAAAATGTTGTAAATTTATCATTTTTATACTGTTCTCTGATTTAAATAGCATAAAAAATGTTTACTTCTAAGAGTCTACTAAGACAGTCTATCTTCTACCATCTTTCACCATAATAAATTCATTCACTCTCTGTCAGCGTCTTTTAGCAGCTTCAATTAAATGAGTGTACATTTGCCGCATTACATCATCTTTGGAAATATATTTTCCTTCCATTAACGACACCCAGTTTTTGCTGATTGGTATTTCCGATACTGGCTGACTGTAAATCAGTTCAAACCGTCCTGTGAAAGCTTTGTTGTTAGACGCACGATCTAAAACAACTGATCGAGACATTTGTATATTAAAACAAGTGAGTAATACAGCATATCACATTAATTTACCTTTAAATATATCCTCTGCAAGTGCTGAGGACAGGTTGGTTGTAACTGGATTCGATAAGGCCAATAAAGGATTCTGATTGATTTCCATCAGCCAAGGCGTGCAGTTTTCATCAAGAATAAAATCCGCCCCGAACAATTCAAAGTTACTAGGCCGTTGGACGAGATACTCCTGATTGGCCAGAAGACACCCAATTATGGCCTGTTTCATTCCTGGATAAATTTTTTGCAACCATACATTAGGCTTATGGATTTTTCGCAAATACTGATGAAACGTCTTGGAGCTCAACATATTGTAGTCTGGCAAGCGTGAATCTCGCTTTTTGGAAACATGAAAACGGTTTTGTACGGTGGCATTAGTCACATGAATTGATGGATCGAAATTATTTAGAGTATAAGGTTGTGTACTAAGTCGAATGTAACTATCAGCATACATCCAAACCTGAAGAGGGACAGTCCTTGTAACTAAAAAGTATTGTCTGATATCTCCTTTTGTGTTAAATATCAAAAGAGGATGTTCTAGAAATGAGAAAAGAATGTAACAAAATTGGATTTTTAGAGGTAGAGTATGAGGTCTTACCAACATATTTCTGCACCAAATAGTCCTGCGTCGCAGCTTTTTTAATTGTATTTAATTTGTTGGTTACTATGATTCCTCTTCCAGCCATAGAATATCTTGGCTTAATGATCCAAATGTTGCGACATCCTTCCATGGAATAAAATGGCCAGCATTCCTTAATTCTAGAAAGTAGACCTTTGGATTTCTCAATTAACAAAGGGATGTCCTTGTTCGTAGGGGCTTGAACAATTTTTACTTTGTTCGAAGTCAGCAAGATGTGATATTGAATTAAGGACTCCCACTCCCATTTAGCAATACGACTTTTTGTGAACGACCCGTCTAACTGCAGAGACTGCAAAAACTCAGTGCAACGATTATAAGCAAACTCAAATGTCGTGTATGGTATGTGCCAGATTTCCTTTCCAAATAAACTCTCTATTCCTGCATCTTCAGTTGTTTTAACAATGTATTTAAGGAAACCGAGACATGCTGTTTGGTAGTAGTCTTCAAGAAATATCTGCATTCCTTTCTCTTCATTTATTAAATATGTCCTTGGCAACTGAACTTGGAAACCACGATTTTGATCAATGGCTTTATACACGGTTTTGGCCAGATTGTGTTTTGGTGCAAAGTAGGGATCACCAATTTTATTGAAAATTATATTGGGATCGCAAAGAGCATCGTGGAACTGTTTTTGTTGCCACCTCACATTTGACCAATGCAACTTCACTGGCTCACGCGCAACCAACAATGACAGAATAGTGTCTTCACATCGTTTGATAAATGCAGGAATTTCTTCATCCACTTTCAAATCAGGAAGCGCTATTATTGCATCCTGATAAGTTAAATTGGCAGGCAAAGTCGTTCTTTCATTAACAACATTATGGGCTGCAAGCAGTCGAACCCACCCTCTACGCCGAAGAGCTCGAATCACAACCGAGCCCGGCCCGTAAAATGTAAATACCTTTCCTTCTTTGATCGCTTTATTTGCATGATCCTTAAGCTGTCGAAACCGTCTTGGGCTTATAATGCTTGCTTTGAAACCTAAGTCATACACTCGTATAACTGATTCGTTAGAATTCATCAATTGTTCAGGCTCAGCGATAACATGTTTGACAGCTTGCCAAATTTCTTGGGGTAGCAATTTATCATTGGGCTCTTCTTTCCTCTCTAATGATAATTCGACAGGACTATGGATTGGATCGGCCACTGGTAAAAAATCTTGTTCAGATACTTCAACAACGGCATCCTTACTTAATAATGTTTGATCATTTAGCAAAGGTGATGTTGGGGACATTTTTGCTGTTTGATTTTTAGGTTATGATTTTGGATTTAAAAGAATATGTACGGATAATTTTATTTTTAACTTAAATTTAAAAGCCCTGGATTGCGTTTAAAATTTGCTAACATAATAAGTGTCAAAAGTCATTTTTTGGAGCCAGGATGAAGGGAAGCTTACTTGTTTAGTAGGCTGTCAGCTGTGATATCAAATAATTTATTCGCTATTATTTTATTTATTTGCAACATTTAATGCATTTTTAAGCCTTCCTAGAGTTTTTAGGTCAGATTTTAATGCATTCTTCTCCTTTATCACGGTATCTGCAAAAGTTTTATTTCAGAGTTAATGGAATTTAATAATCTTCTACTATTCCTGTTTGTGAGCCTAAATCATCTAAAAATGCCAAAAAAACCACTAAGTTTAATCAAAAAGCACGAAATTATTGAAACTTGTTACTGCACCAACTCGGTCGAGATTCAACAACGTTTTTCTTGTTGAATAGATGGATATAAAATATATTTCTAACATACTGACTGGCATTCTTCAAGGCTCTTTCCTTTTCCTAGTGATTATTAGCGACCTTTCTTCTGTAATAACTTCCCTCTTCTGTTTATATAGTCATAATTTAGATGTCTTCAGGGTTTCAAGGTTTTCAGGAATTTCCCTGGGCTATGGTTATCAATTAAGATAATGAGATACTCTAACTATATCTAAGCGAAGGCCCGAAAGGATTTGTATTGCTGAAGGAAAAAAATGGTTAATGTTGAGACATGAAAAATCTCCAGGAAGACGTGGAAAGATTTATCATATAATTTCCAAAAGCCTCAGCAATAACTAATGCATTCCTTGAACAGACCTGGGCCTTATGAACCTCTTTACAACCATTTTTAAAATCAATGTCAACAAAATGGATGTAGATATTTCACCCAGTGATCGAAGAAAGGGTTGCTGGCCTGATGCTTTGAGGTCATCACTTTTGGCTTCGCCTTTGTCACAATACGGACATTGACTAATTCAGCATCAAATAGTCAAAAAATATACAATCCAAAGAAAACTATCTGCTGGTCATAAGCTGAGCGCGGAAGTGAGTTATTTGCCTAACCTAGGTGACAGCAAGAAACATAACTGACTCAGCACAGCAGTAATAGGTAACCTCTTCTCTTCTTTGCAAATTGCTCCCAAATTTCTACTGCGACAGTATAAAAATAAAAAATAGGAACTAATTCAGACCGACATAATAGTTTTTTTCCGTTTGAAAATAATTTTACATTTTTTAAATTATGGTTTACTAAAAAACAGTTTTTATCTTTATTTAAGCACAGTGTCACGTTACATTTTTCACAAGTAAGCTAGCATCTTGCAACGCTGTCTAGTTCTTGACCAAAATGGAAAATGCGGTTTGTCCTGGCGTCTTTGGGTGGCGCAACGGCATTTGGCTTTTTTCATCTTCTCTTCAAGCATATCAGAAATCAAAGATGATGGCCTTCCTCTTTTTCGCGTGAGTGAGATTCCAGAGCTTTTGCCACTTCCAGTTGAAATTCGCGTAATTTTGTCACACTTGAATTATTTTCTCGTTACTTCTCAACTCTCTTGTAAAGTAGCCAATTGTTATGAGCATCATATCGGGAAAATGGTAAAATAATCACATGTACCACTTTCTAATGCGCATTTTTATTTTATGTTTAGCGATGTGTAATAACCCCGCGGATTGATATTCGGCACTCCTATACAATTGTCCAACCAATTGATAAGATTGAATGACAGATCTCTGCGACTGAACCGCCACTAACGTGAATTGCAACTTGCATCTCTGCGATTGGACTGCCACGACGTTGGTCGAGTAATGAACTAGAAATAGCGGGGTTGTTTTTTGTTCAAGCGCGATGCACGCTGGTAACCTATTTCACTCGAAGACTTGTCGAATTTCCTTAGCTGCTTCGTGTAAAGTACACGTGAAGAGAAGTTTCATGTACTACCTGAAAATCAATTTATCTGCCATGAATTGCCCCAACATCACGTCAGCCTTTCAAGTGCGCAGTGAAACTGTCGAAGTATGAATGGTTAACGTCGGAAGCAGTGAACATGCTGATCTTGCATCAAAGTAACGCGGTGGAATTTTACATATCTCACTGTTACGAAATAGACAAAGGACGTCTCATGGTTTTTTTTCCCGATGGTCAACAACCTTGAGGTCCTTGCTTTCGCTAACACCCCTAGCGTGGCCGACTATGTCCTTATACAAATTGCTCACTATTGCCCGAAGGAAGCATTTGAATTAACGTGATGCCATCAAACTTCTGACTTGGGACTAAAGTAAGTCACTCAACCCCTTTGTTATGACCTGTGCCAATAACTGAATCATTTCAATGCAATTACAACCCATTGGAAGAATTAGGATCGCTGATTTGTTCATAGAAATACAAATGAGCTAGCCAATAACTCCTCATCGACAACACGAAAGTGTAATCTGTGTCTGATCTGTGGTTCGTACTCTTAAGTGCAAAGGAAAGGGCAAATTGGTGACTGAATCATATTTTCGTAAACAACGGCCATTGCGGCGTTAGATTAAATTAAAATAAATTTTAAATGGACGCATTTATTGCAGAGTTGTATGAAAGTAAGTTCTTTATTAATCCTAGTGTAGTCGCATAGGACTTTACAGGAATTAATTGGTGTAGACAATTAGTGTGGTCCTATTTAAAGACTATTGAAGAATAAGTTCCTTTCCTCCCCTAGAAACAGTGACAGTTGATGGCATCCTTGTAGGTTAAATTGAAAATTTTCAGATACGTATTTGTAATCTGCTAGCTAGCAAGCGTCGATCAAAGTATCCACCACCAAGGAATTAATGCAAAGGTTATAACAACTAAAATTGTTCATGATTCATATAACGTGCGGGGCGGCACAGCTTCCACCTGGATGCCCCATTCTTATTTGGGGGACGTAAACACCAATTGTAACGACGAAATCCTCTCGCGTCCCGCGCGTGTCAACCAAGCTCGGTCAGTCGCATTTTTATTCGTCCATCGCTTTGTCAGGCTAGCTCGTCCTCAAACCCCGATGTTTTATCTTAAAAATATACATTTGACGCAAACAACAGAATGATAGCTGTAAAATGAGACCAAAATTTTGAAAATCGGATAGAAACTGTAGTCACAGTGAGTGATAAAACCCAAAGATCTGCCAAGGAAATGGACATGTTTTAGGAAGATCCATGTCCATGCCTCCTAGACACCATAAAGCATAGTATTTTTATAGAAAGTACTACAATTTATACTTGACCAAAACTACACAGACACAGTTACAAGATGAGACCAAAACGTTGACAATCAAATTAAAATTGTGGCCACAGTAACCGACAAAAGCTGAAAATCTGCACGAAAAAACGCACGTGTGCGAGAAACAGCCATTTATATGCCTCCTACATGCTAGATAATGTGCCTCACAAATTTTCCGATCATAAAAATACTCGTTGGGGTTAAGTCTTTAAATTGAAAATTATAAAACCGAAAATCGCACGTTTGAGGGGAGAAAAATCGATTTAAAGTGTTGGGGTAGTGACATGGAAAAAAATTGAAACCTTTTCTTTGGAGAGAAATTTTCTGCTTCGGTTTCTGCATACAATGCTTCAGTTACATTTTTGGCGACACAAGCAATTTCGTGCAACGGCACTTCATTGGTCTCCTCACTCTTTTCTTTCTCTGTCGCGGTTTTTTTTTCGATTTCGGGATAGTTTATTACTTGCTATTCTCTTATAGAGTGTTCTGGAGTGTGCATAGTTTTTTTACTACGCCTGAACGCCACATTTATATCCGGTTGATATAAAGGGTTTTCCATTAAAGATATAAAAATTTTATGTATAAATAAAACACAGAAATATTTGAAATATTGAGTTCAAATTTATTGTGAGTACAGGACAAGCATTAAATTTTATGAATGAAATTTAATTACGGTTACATGATCACCACGAGCCAGTTTACAGTGGTTGGTTCTTTGGACCCAATTTGACACCACTCTGGCACAAATTTCGACCGGAACGTTGACAATTTCACGTTAGATGTTGTCTTTGAGCTCGTCTAAGGTTGCTGGCTTTTTGGCATAGATCAGTGACTTGATATAGCCCCCATGAAAAAGCAATCCAATGACGTTAGATTGCATGAACAAGGCGGCCATTCAACCAGACCATTTCACAAGATAACACGGTCATCAAATTTGCCTTTCAAAGGTTCGATTGTGAGGCGTCTGTGTGGCTAGTGGCGCCGTCTTGTTGAAACCACATACGGTTATATCAAGTTCATCCAATTCTGGCCACAAATAATCTTCCAACATAACACGATAGCACTCTCAATTGACGGTAACGTGACGGTCGTTTTCTTCCACGAAAAAAAACGGCCCTATCACACCTCGGGCATGAAAACCACACCAAATAGTAATTTTTTGCAGATGCAACGGTATCTTAAGAAGAACATGTGGGTTTGTTGCTGACAAATAATGCATATTTTGCTTATTAAAAAACCCATTGAGTCAGAAATGAGCTTCATCTCTGAAGATAATTTTCTTAAAGCTTTGCCAGAGCCCAACTGAAGAAGTTTCGGGGCTTCAAATAATTAAGTGGCTTTCGTTCTTGAGTCAATTTTATTTTCTAACCATGTAGACCAACATCTTTTCTCAAAATACGCTACAGTGACGTTTGAGCGATGCCCAATTCTTAGAACGACATGGAATCGACTAATTTGTATCATTTTGAATCAACGCACTTACGGCTGCGATTTTACTTCACTTCGAGCAGTACGACGTCCAATGTTGAAAATATGAACTCAAACTTATCCACTATAGCACGCACAGCCTGTCGGGTGGGACGATTATTACGACTAAAAATTGGAGTAAGCATTCTTAAAGTTGCAACCACTGACTCAGAATTTCGGTAGTCATTTTTAATGATTTCCAAACGTTGCTGGTTCGTGAACTTAGCTAACGTTTTGATATTGACAGTTCATTGAGAAAGTTTAAGGGTGGAAAACCCAATATGTGTAGGAATCGGTTGGGCCAAGCATATGCGTTTATTGTATATTAATCGTCTGTCTTTGATTTTTTTTTATCACTGGTTCACTTGTCGGAGTCTGCATAACCTGGGCGTATTTAAAAAAACAGGTGAGGATGATTTACTTAAATATCTTGCAGATAAAATATTGCAGGAATCTTACCTAGATAATAGCCATGTGATGGATTTCTGTTCTAAAATTTTAAAGTATTTACCTCAATTGAGGTTAGTGCGATTTTTTCCCAAAAATAGCTTCGTTTTATTACCACCAAAATATTCCTTGAGTGGACTTAACGAATAAGGTATACAAACGGATTGTACCTAACAAGATTGTGGTGATGTAGAAGAATTATTAGAACACTTTAATCTTAATTGAAAGCGTTGAAACATGTTACAGTTGGAAAAGTAAGATTATCGTTTCCCGGCTGAGACAACGTAATTCAAGAGGTCCCATCAATATGTTCCTATGTAGCCTCAATTAGATTGTTATTGAAACACCAACAGATTTATTTCTATTCATCAAAAATCCTGAGTCTGGAGTCAGTGACTGTAATTCATGTTAAAACCTTTTTGCTAACTCACCGTCGGTGAAATTGTAATGATATTTACAACTCGTTTGAGAGATTTCCCGAAGGAAATCTTAGCCGACCTCTCATCGGTTCTAGACGTGATGTCTTGGAACGTGACAACAGGCTGTACGCATCAGATCGACAAGTCCGGACACTCTTAGCCTACTTCGAGGTGGCTCCTGGCTAGCTAGCTAGTTTGGAGAAGTGGTTCATTCGCAAGTCCTTCACGAGCAGACAAAGTCCAAATTATAAAACTCAGCCACCGGTTCAAATGCCCGATTTAAACGTGTCGAACAACTTCCAACGAGTCTACTTAAAATTATGTTAACTTCGTTCTGAGGAAAAAGAACAACGACAACCGCGGAAAAAATACGCGCTCCCGAATAAAATCGACGCGGTGCCCGAAACAATCTACTCGAAATCAAACCGAAAACCCACTCGGGGATTACTGGAACCCTACCCTCTTGGCGGCATACTCACCTTTCTCTGGCATTATCCTGCTGAAAGGGAACGGGTTTGCTGGAAAAGAAAAACGTGAGTATTAATTCAGCAAATCATTTTAATATTTCTCCTTTAAATAACAGTTTATTTCACAATACGGAGATCATGTTTCTGTTCAGTTCAAAATATGTCTAGCGTTTAATAATATAAATAATATAAGTTACTGTAGATTTACTTTATTTTGATTCTTTATTATTCCACTTATGCACAAAAAAAGGAAATAAAATAAAAGTGTACGGTAATTGTGATATTAAATAACTTCCAACTAAGGGGCCTTGTATCAAGTTTTAATGTTTTTAATTATTACCGACTTCTTTTGATCGTTTTTTTTTCTCTAACTATTCAACCTTTGAGGATTTACAATACAATTGCAAACTCGATTCAAATGAACATGATGGCCACGGGGGGCTTTCAGCGAGTTCTCAATTAAGGCCATCCCAGGAGCTGACGACAATTCAAGTATTTAGCCGAAAAAATTAAACAATGGGTGCGAGGAAACGAACTTCTGAGACTAAGAAATGCAAGATTGGAAGTGGATGCGTAAAGATTAGGTATAAGGCTTAGAATATTGTCAGCGAGGCAAAATAACTCATCATACACAAGTCAACACAAATTCGGGCAGTAAATAATATTATCTTTGTAGCGCAGACTCTGAACATTCTATATACAATAATCCAATACAGAAATGGCTCTGCGTACGTGAACACAAACTGTTTCCATAGTTCACCAAAGAACTTTAAATATCGTTCCCTTGTAAGCTTTTAGCCTCAATTCTCCTGAAAAGTGCCGAGTAGCCGAACACGTGCGTTCTCGTTCCACGGAACACTTTTCTTCCCCGCTCTGTTTTGCTTGCTTGGATGGCGAGAGTCCGTAGACGAATATGCGAAACTGGGGAAATTGCGTGAAGGAGTGCTTTTCGCTTAAGCTTTCGGCTATCTCACGATCTTTTGAGGTGAATTGGCGAAACCGGGGACATTGAGCAAGAGAGCGTTTTTGTTTGACCTTTCTGCTGGAAGCACATCCAAAGCTTGTCGTCAACGATGTGATAGCTCGTGTGAAGCACATTGCGGGCTGATCTTTGCTTATTTACTTTTTTGCTTGCTCATTGCGCGACAAGTACATGCTTCAATGACAATGGTGTATGTGCTTTCTTGCCTCATTTCATTGGCGAAGCGCGAGTATATAGGCAGTGTTTGCTCGCCCGCAACCAGTTCATTGACAAAGCGTAAATCCATAGGCAGTATTTGTTCGCTCGCAACAAGGTATTGGACATTTAAATTAACCATAGCTAATCAAAAGGAAAAGATATTATTCAAACTAATAAAAATAAGACAAAAAAAACAGTCAACAGATTTGAATAAAAAATTTTCTTTTTTTTACCAACTGGACGCTTAAGTGTCCTTTCAATCTAGTTGATTGCCAAGGCAACAAACAATAGAATCGTATAAGTGGAAAACAAGATGTTATCAAGCGAAATGAACAAACGATTCAAAATGGAATTGAAGAGTTCTACCATTTGATTTGTCTCGCCACCATTCTGGCTCATCACGACCAAGCACATCATGTCATCTTTATCGAATGGTAACTCATTGTATTTTTGTGCTGTGTATGGATAAAATTCAATAACTTTATCTGAAATCGTCTCAGTCACTTCAATTTTGCCTACCTTAAACTGGGAATGTCTACCTCTGCCTTACAATGATAATTGTTCAGTGCTCGTAGCCTCATAAGAAGCTATTAACATAATTGGGCAGTTTTGGGTCTCTTCCCTGGCATTTCTGGAGTCAAAGAAGAGGTTGTGTCTTCTTAATTTTTTTGCATCGTCCGTGAAAGCAGAAATTAGTTGTTGGAAGGTTTCTTTATCTGTAGCTTTATTAAAGATATTTGTAGTCTTCTGTTGCACTTTGGAAGTCAATTGGAGTTCATGGTTTTATTTTAACGGTTACGTGACGGAAAATTTCATGCAATTTACACCTATCTTTATCGGACTACACTGTTTTAATATTCATAGAATAGTTAAATGCACTCAACACTAATTCAAGGATAAAAATAGTTATTATTCGCACCGAACAAATGTCCAAATCTACAGTTCCACGATTACACAAACTGTTGGAGACGTCACTTCCTTGAAAGTTGCGAAGGTTCACAAAAACCACTTTTATCTCTTGTATTTTCCACTCCGTATCAGAACCTGAACTTTGGATTTCCCTCTAGTTTGCTTTTAGTGATGGATTCACATTCGGGTCCATTGCGAACCACGAAATCGGCCAATTTATGAATTATCTCACGAAATTTCTTATAAATTTGTGACTACAATCAAATCTTGTAAGCTATTGTAGTGACGAGAGTTATTGTGATACATTCCAACTGGCGCTGTCGTGTCGATGTTGAGTAGCTTCGCCTTGAAACAATGGGCCGCAATTGGAAAAAGGTTAAAGTTTTTTGTGGGAAATTTTATGCAGAAAGTTTTGTTTTTGCAATTTAATCAGCAGCTCTAGAAAACTTACCTCAACTAACTGCTGCAGAGCCAGTCCAGTTGGCTGAGTAAGTGAAGGCTTCGCTGCTGCACAGATACTGGTAGTTGCTACCTGCCACACTAAATAACTCGATGCGATTTGTGTGAACTCTTTATTAATTATTCTGTGGCGGCAACGATGCACAAATTTTCCGGCAGTGAAAAAAAAAACAACATAAACCCAGACGGCAATAAACACACGTCGCCGCATATAACGTCCTTGCATCATCCTCAAACCCTGTCTTCTCCGAAAAGGGATAATTAGGAAATCCTTCGCACATACAAAGTTATGACGAAACGCCGTGTGCAATTAGTCCGGGAAAAACCGCAGCCCAGACGGCAATAAACACACGTCGCCGCATATAACATCCTTGCATCATCCTCAAACCCTGTCTTCTCCGAAAAGGGATAATTAGGAAATCCTTCGCACATGCAAAGTTATGACGAAACGCCGTGTGCAATTAGTCCGGGAAAAACCGCAACCCAGACGGCAATAAACACACGTCGCTGCATATAACGTCCTTGCATCATCCTCAAACCCTGTCTTCTCCGAAAAGGGATAATTAGGAAATCCTTCGCACATGCAAAGTTATGACGAAACGCCGTGTGCAACTAGTCCGGGAAAAACCGCAAGCATCCCAAATCTCTCACAACGCTATCATCGCCGCGGATATATAAAGGATGGAAAGGCAGAGAAGAAACAGAACGCTTCACGTCACGATACGGCGAGCACTCGTTCACGCGCGCAATATTCAAAAGTTTTGTTAAAATAAAATTATTGTTTGTTGTTATAAACATAGTATTTCATTTATAAAATAAACATCGACCATCACCGACATCCGCTACATAATTGGTGACCCCGACGTGATCAGAATGCCGAACGACGTTATACAAGGAGCCGCAAGCTATATATCTATGCGATTGTCCCCCTTTACCCCCACTGAACCAGCGCTCTGGTTTGCGATAATTGAGCGGAATTTCGTGGTGGCGGGCATCACAAGTCGAAGTTCAACGCAACCCTTGCTGCTCTCAACACTCGCTACGCGACCGAAGTGAAAGACATTGTGCTAAACCCACCAGCACAAGAGCCATATAGCAAGCTAAAAGGAGAGCTAATTAAACGTCTGAGTGCATCGCAGGAAGAGAAGACGCGACAACTATTAGAAGGCAAAACGTTAGGCGATAGAAAACCAACGCAATTTTTAAGAGATCTGCGTTCTCTTGGTGGCAATGCGTTCAACGAGGAAATCATACGGACGATCTGGACCAGCCGCTTGCCGGCGCAGACGCAAGCCATTATGGCCACGCAGAAGGACCAGCCTCTCGACAAAGCAGCCGAACTTGCAGACGTGATCATATTACTGACTAGGAGCAGTGTATCCCTCAGATCAGATCACGCCAGCAACATCACTATTCGAAGCTGAGCTCGGAGCAAGATTTGCACAGCTCACACTGAGCCTAAATCAGCAGATGGAAAAATTGCAGCAAGAAGTAGAAATGCTGCGATCGACGAGTCGCCCTTCCCGCCAAGATTACAGACGATCGAACTCAAGGAATCGTAGTAATTCAAGAGCACGGAATCACCAGGATGCAGAGGGCTTGTGCTGGTACCATTCCAGATTTGGCTACGAAGCAAAGAAATGCAGATCACCATGTAAACCGTCGGGAAACGCAAACGGCAATCGCTAATGGCTAACGGATCCACGATAGCTACCTACGGAATGACAGCGTTATCACTCGACCTTGGCCTGCGGCGCACATTTCCATGGAACTTCGTCATCGCTGACGTCACCAAACCGATCATCGGAGCTGACTTCTTGGCACACTTTGGACTGCTGATCGATATTCAAGAAAGCCAACTCATCGACAAGGCAACGCAACTAACCTCAAAAGGTCGTGTGTTTCGCACCAACACACCTACTATCAAGGTCGTTCCTGGTGATACCTTATATCACGCGATTCTTGCAGAATTCCCGGATATCACGCGCCCCGATGGCCGCGCTCCAGGGAGACGTCATAATACCAGGCATTACATCCAAACGACGCCTGGGCCTCTAACAACGAGCAAACCTCGTCGATTAGATCCTGAAAGACTCACCGCTGCACGCAGGGAATTCGACGCCATGGTCAAACTCGGCACTGCACGTCCATCATCTAGCAGTTGGGCAGCACCTTTACACATGGCAACAAAACCGGATGGAGGTTGGCGACCTTGCGGAGATTATCGTACACTCAATGCACGCACAGTCCCAGATAGGTATCCGATCAGGCACATCCATGACTTCGGACAGGCATTTCACGGCAAGAAGGTATACTCGAAAATCGATCTGGTGAGAGCGTATCATCAGATACCCGTGGCTGAAGAGGACATCCATAAAACGGCAATAATAACGCCCTTTGGTCTTTACGAATTTCCATTCATGACCTTCGGACTCCGAAACGCTGCACAGACCTTCCAACGGTTCATGGACGAAGTACTTCGAGGTCTTGACTTTGTCTTCGCATATTTGGACGACATTTTAGTGGCGTCCAAGACCTCGGAGGAACACCTGGAGCATTTAAGAGAAGTTTTCACACGGTTGGCAAAATACGGCATAATTATCAACGTGTCAAAATGCAAGTTCGGCACCAAAGAACTACCCTTTCTTGGCTATCTCATCTCCAATGGTGGCATCAAACCAGTACCGGAAAAGGTTGAAACGATTCTCAGCTTCCCTCAGCCAACAACCGCCAAGCAACTTCGTCAGTATCTGGGCATGATCAATTTTTACAGAATTGGCATGCCAAGTTGCGCAAACACACAGGCACCGTTAAACAACATACTGCACGATAAAATAAAAGGGAACGCCCTGCTCCAGTGGACACCAGCAGCCGAAGAAGCGTTCGAAAAAACGAAACGAGACTTAGCGCAAGCAACGCTCCTTGCATACCCCAAAGTCGGTGCAGAAATGGGAGTAATTTGTGACGCTTCTGACATTGCCGTAGGTGCAGCTCTGCAACAACGAGTTGATGGACATTAGGAACCACTCGCTTTCTTCTCAAAAAAACTCAGCCCAACCGAGTGCCGATACAGCGCTTTTGACTGAGAATTATTGGCAATCTATCTCGCTATCAAGCACTTTCGGCACATGATAGAAGCAAGGATTTTCACGGTCTACACAGACCATAAGCCGCTGACATTCGCCCTCCGGCAGAAACCCGACAAGACGTCACCTCGCCAAGCTCGGCACCTTGACTTCATTGGCCAGTTTACGACCGATATTCGGCACATTTCGGGAAGAGATAACATCGTTGCCGATGCTCTGTTGCAAATCGAGGCAATTGAAGCACCCATCAATTACGCTGAGTTGGCAAAATCACAAGAGAACGACGAGGAACTAAAAGCTCTTTTACGTTCGGAAACGTCTTTGCAACTCAAGCAAATACATGTCCCAGGAACGGACGCTCAAATTTTCTGCGACACTTCAACAGCAAATCCCGACCGTATATCACACCAGTTTTCAGGAGAGCCGCATTCGAATCCATACATCACCACTCTCACTCAGGCAGAAACGCAACTGCGAAGCTCGTCGCACAACGATTCATCTGGCCAGCTGTTAAGAAGGACTGCTGTGAATGGGCACGAGCTTGCATCCAGTGTCAGCAATCGAAAACCACCAGGCATGCGTTGGCGCGTGTAGGAAATTTCGCACCACCTTCCACGAGACTCGAACATGTGCACATAGATATTATAATCATGCCGATATCAGAAGGAAAAAGATATTGTCTCACCTGCGTGGACCGTCTCTCACGTTGGCCAGAGGCCATACCGATTCACGACCAGGAAGCTGAAACAGTCGCTAGAGCCTTCTGGAAAGGATGGATAACCCGTTTCGGAACTCCACTGCGAATCACCACCGACCAAGGGCGCCAGTTTGAATCGAATTTATTTCGTTCTCTCTTCTTTCGGGCACCAACCATTTGCGAACAACCTCATACCATCCCCAAGCCAACGGGATGGTAGAGCGTTTTCATCACCAATTAAAAGCAGCGATTCGATGCCACCAGCACGAACAGTGGACTAAAATCATACCCAGCGTCATCATGGGCATCAGAGCAACTATCTGCGAAGACTTAGGTGCATCTCCTTTTGAGATGTTATGTGGACAACCCATGCGCCTTCCAGGGGAATTCTTCGAACCTGCATGCGCAGACAACGAACCAGCACAATTCATCAAGGAGTTACGACGACACTTCGAGCAAATAAGACCAGTGCCAATAAGCCGACATGGTGCACGCACACCGTTTATTTTCAAGGACCTTGCTACAACAACACACGTTTTCTTACGACATGATGCTGTTAAAACCGCTTTGCAAATGCCATACGATGGCCCATATGAGGTAATCAAACGTGGCGAAAAGACTTTTATCATAAGGATTAGAGGAAAAGATATCACGGTATCAATCGACCGAGTAAAACCCGCGTACACCTTGAACGAGATGACTCCAGAAGACCATGAAATCATTATCAGCAACGAGACAAATCAACAGACGGAAACCCAACTAGATCCTACCAACAACCCTGTCACAGAAAGATCAAGGTTGCAGCTACAAGAGCAGCAGCAACAGAAACTTCGACGATCAGAACAACGGGTTCGCTTCGTACAACGCTACCAAGCCGAATCCCAGTAAATCGTAATGCACTCATCTTCAACGTGACTTCATCACTGGCAAGGGGGTGATGTGGCGGCAACGATACACAAAGTTTCCGGCAATAAAAAAAAAACAAACAACATAAACCACGGCAATAAACCAACGTCGCCGCATATAACGTCCTTGCATCATCCTCAAACCCTGTCTTCTCCGATAAGGGATAATTAGGAAATCCTTCGCACATGCAAAGTTATGACGAAACGCCGTGTGCGATTAGTCCGGGAAAAACCACAACCCAGACGGCAATAAACACACGTCACCGCATATAACGTCCTTGCATCATCCTCAAACCCTGTCTTCTCCAAAAAGGGATAATTAGGAAATCCTTCGCACATGCAAAGTTATGACGAAACGCCGTGTGCAACTAGTCCGGGAAAAACCGCAAGCATCCCAAATCTCTCACAACGCTATCATCGCCGCGGATATATAAAGGATGGAAATGCAGAGAAGAAACAGAACGCTTCACGTCACGATACGGCGAGCACTCGTTCACGCGCGCAATATTCTAAAGTTTTGTTAAAATAAAATTATTGTTTGTTGCTATAAATATAGTATTTCATTTATAAAATAAACATCGACCACCACCGACATCCGCTACAATTCCAAAAACGTTCACCGTAATTCCAATTGTTTGCACATTAGTTGCTAGGTCAGACTTCTATATTTCAGAAATATTCACCTTTGACTTGATAGCAGTCTGTCCTCGATTAGATAGACCAAAACCTGTTTTTTCGAGATTTTACTAAGAAAACCAATACTCTTTAACTACGAAGAACTTTCCGCTCAGATTCAAATAAAATAAAATTTTGCACTAGATGTTCGTTTTTCGCACGCGATCGCGCGGTTTTTTTGTTTGATTTGCTCGCCACCCAACAACATCAGTGGTATTTGGTGGCAGAGACCTGTCAACCAACATTTATATATAGGGGTGACAGATCTCTGCGGAATATCGATCAGCGGGATCGAGGTTATCACAAAATACTCCTCAATTTTTAGCTTGAACATACTGCCTGGCTTACCAGTTTGATGATGCCAGAATATTTAATTATTGCTTTCAACTTATCTGGAGCTACTTTGGTTACTTCTTTAATTGCTAGTGTGACCTCTTGGCTATTTGGTTTGCTTCCGTGTTCCTTAAGTGCTGAGTACTCCACTTTTACTCAATTATTGGCCTAACTCCTTCATAAATTAAAGAGCTCTAGCTAGCTTTGGCAAACAGATTTCCGTTCAAACCAATATGTGATCTGATGACCCCAAGACCAAGCCCAATTGAATAGAAAAAAGGTTAAGAAGAACGTACACTAAATAACCCTAAAAAGAAGGGAATCACAAGTTCCGTTTCTACTAAGGGTCAGACTGTAACAAATAGACCAGATTCTTATACATGCATACTGAAAACGTAGGATATAACAGTGGGACGCTACAGCTTTTTTGTGCTTTAGCACTGAAACTCCTTTCCGGCCTTAGCTTAGAGATCGTTAGAGTATCTCATTTCCTGATATGCTTGTCCACAAATAAACTGAAACACATATTATAGATTACAATCAGCTACTCCCTGACAAAAAGCTGTAGTCAAAAAATGTGTACAATTTGTCCAAATTTATCAGTTTGACCTAGCTATGGTCGATGCATCAAAATTTCATTAATCATAAAAATTCTCTATTTTCTTTTCTAATCTATCTTTTTTTACCAAATCATCAATTCCAAGGCGTGCCAAAATGAAATCTAAGGAAATTCAAAGTGAATCGTCTAAAGGAAAAACTCAAAAAAATTCGACATCAGTTATAAAAAAGACTCAATCTACAGTAAAAAAAACTTCGGTTACCTCAACAAAAAATCCTGTCAAACGCATGCCTTCCAAATTACCGGTGGTCAAAAGTGAACTTCCAAAAAAAACTAGTAATGCTCAAAATAAACAAACATCGACCAGTAATCGTTCAAAATCGAGTCCACAGTTGAAAATTGAGTTGACCAAGAATCCTGATAAGGACTCATTTGATGATAGACAAGAATGCAGTAGCAGCAACGTAGCAAAAACGATCTCTGCAATGCAAGCTTCAAGCCAACCAGTGGTACCAACTATATCAGCAACACGCTATGCAGAGTTGGTCAAAAAGGCAGACAAAGCCATCAAGGAGGGTAAAACGTTTGTGCTGCGACATCGCTTGTACTACATTCGAAGTGCCTTCCTCGAACGTGGTTGGATCGAATTGTCAGTCAATCGATTGAAACAGAAACCAAGTGGTAAACGAACGCATACTTATGAGAAGTTGATGTCAACTTTGCCGAGGAAAACTGGAATTGAAACACACTTAAATTATATCAAGAGATGTGAAGCTCATATCCTTTCTTGCCTAGTTGAACACGCCCCAGTTGCGTACATCTGGGCATTTAAGCGAGACAACTTTGACATAACATGCAACCGTTTGAATTCCAATACAACTGTGAACAAATTCCCAAGTATTCCATTTGTAACCAAAGGAGGAATTCTTCGGCAGTTTAAAAACTTACCTTGGATTTGGGAGCCGGGAGTGGCGGAAGTGTACTATCCTCGAAGCTATATTGCATCATCTTCTAAGGAGAATGATGCTTTTGTTGAAGATTTCAAAAATACAGCTTGTATTAGCTTTTTGAAATATGCTGTAGAAAAGAGTAAAGCTTCAGGCTGGTCCACGGTATTCCAACAAGAAGCAGAAATTCCTTTCAAAACATTTGAGTTTGCCTTGAGAAATTGCTATTTGCTGCTTAATTCGCTTCACAATAACGATATTGATTTGAGTTTCCCCAACCTCAGCAGTCAACAAGAATGGAACGACTTCTTTGTCCACCATCAACTATTGACTTCAAAAGATGCCAAAATACAAACTGATGATCGAGACATCGTTCCCATTTTAAGGAACATAAACATCATCTTAGACACGATCAAATCTAATTGGCCTCAGTATGGGCTTGACGGGTACCGTAACTTATGGATTGTCAAGCCTAGCCTTCAAAACTGTGGAAGAGGCATTGTGATTATGAGCAGCCTGTCCAGAATATTGAGTTTCGTAAATAAAGCTAATAGACATGATCCAACAATTGTGCAAAAATACATTGGTAAGTTCGTCATATCAAGACTATCCTCAAATAACTCGTAGCCTTCTTTAGAACGCCCTCTTTTAATCCATAACACAAAGTTTGACATACGGCAATGGTTCATGGTTACTAGTGTCAAACCATTGGTAATTTGGATGTACAGAGAAAATTACTTGCGATTCAGTTCACAAGTATTTGATCTTACAAGTCTGCATGAGTCGATTCACATTACGAATTTTTGCATTCAAAAAAAGTACGCAGTTAATGCCAAACGGGATCCACGGTTGCCTAAAATGAATATGTGGGATAGTCACACTTTCAATGCATATTTACGTCAAACAGGACATGCTGATGCGTATTATCAAAAAATTTACCCAGGAATTAAGAAGGCAATAATTGCAACTCTTTTGGCATCTCAGACCAATATGCCGGATGCAACCAATTCGTATGAACTTTTTGGTGCCGATTTTGTTCTTACCGAGGACTTTACACCTTGGCTCCTAGAGGTCAATTCGTGCCCAGATTTGGCAAGATCCACTAATGTTACAGCTCGGTTGATACCAAAACTTATTCAGGATATTTTGAAAGGTATGTTTATATAGTATTGCTTTCTTCTTTTTCATATTTTTATTGATATTATTGTACTATAAACTATTGCTAAAAATTTTATACAAAAGTCCTAAATTATTTATTATGCTGTTGAACCCCGATTCTGAAAAAAATCGTTTGAGGTGTTGAACCGAAAGGTAACTTGTTTTATTTATTATCAGACGAGGTGATGAAAACACATACTCGTATGTTTTAGAATTCGATGTTATAGAATTTCGATGTTCTGGGTTGTAAGCTGGGTAAGCCAAAAGTGCCTGGCGCTCAATGTCTTGGGCTAGCTACTGTAGGGTTTCGCCAGACTTCTGCATTCGATACCGCAGCTGTGACCGATAAATCTGCTCAAGATGATCGTCTCTATAGCGCATGTATAGTGCATTCATTATAGCAGCGGGGTTTGAGTGCAAGTCAACGGGGATAGTCTGTAAAAGCTCGGCAGCGTGGTCTCAGAGCAAAAATTAATGCAGTTGCTCGTTCCTACTCATTCCAGTGATTCGTCCTAGCGGCGGCTTCAAAATGGATTTTGTAGATACTCCAGACCGTTTGCCCGTCGAGTATTGGTGCTTTTACATTTCTGGATGTGTTTTGCGGTGCGGTTATAAGCGGGGCTGGTGGGGTGGTTACTACTGCCTTCGCGGCTACCAATTCCTTTTTCGTTTTTTCCATCTCATGGTTGATTCTCTCCTTGACCTGGCTGACCTTCTCCTGGACCTGGCAAACCTTTTCCTCCACGTATTTAATTTGGTTGGTCACACTACCGAGCTCCGCTTTATTTCGGCTGGCTGTTTTTGCAAATCTGCCTTCAAATCAGGTGACTGTTTTTGCAAATCTGCCTTGATTTCGATTGTTTGTTGGTCCAGCTTCTGATCTAGCTTCGCAATTACACTGGATGACTGTTGTCACTGCTCTTGCTGCATCAGCATCAACATTTGCATCAGCGCATTTTCTGGTTTCTTTGATTTTGGTGTTTCTGCTTCTCCCCCTTCTGCGCTTTTTCCCGCATCTGAGGGCTCACCCGAATCCAGATACATGCCTTCCGATTCAATCGCGTCACGCAAGCGTGCAATTAGTACAGCCTTTGCACCTTGCGTAGCTAGATTTCGCTGTTCCAACTCGTCCTTAAACTCCGAGATGGTCAATTCATTAATCTTTAAATATAAGCTTCGTGGCATTTTTGTTATTTTGGCTTTTTTCCAATTGTTTCCACGTTAAATTTCACTAGTGTGCACTTTAATAATGTTCAAAAGTATTCACTTTCAAAATTTTCATATCCCACTTCTGACACCACTGTCGCGTGTTATAGTTCGCGGTCGATAAGTTTAATGTCCCGGGAAAGTGAAAATGGATGTACTTGATCGATTCTTGTGCTTTCGAGTACATGCTTTTGACGTCATTCGTTGTTTCTTTTCATTCAATGTCGCTCATGATGTTGCGACAGTAGTTCGCAGAATTGTATGGACATGTAACAACATTTTATAAGAGAATTGAAAAAAAAATCTAGCATTTCCCGATTGGATGAAGGGAAAAACTTATGAAATATTGCATGGCTAGGAATTTGTCCTTTACGATGGAGCACAACGATTTTATTTTCCTTTATGGAAGAAAATATTCACGTGTCAAAGTTTTCAAATAGAAATCCGAGGACATTGCGATCGAGGACAACAATTTCATTTTTCTTGTGTGAAAGAAAGTTATTAATGTGTTAAAATTTTCAAATAGGAATTCGAGAACATTGTGAAAAACAGGGAATCTTTCAAAATTCAGGCACAAGCTGGAATCAGCAAAATCAAGACGCGAGAATGCAAGATTCTCACAAATAGAATTTTCAAGAAATTCATTGAAATGGAACTTCAAGAAATTACAACAGGGAAGAGCTAAGTTACAATGTCATTTGCAGATCATTGTATACCTATAAACTCACCGAATGAAGTCATCATGTCAGAAATGGAAAGTTCTTCAAAGCAAGACTTAGACAAGATAATCCTGATATCGCTAACAACTCCCCATGGCTTCCACCCATATCAACAATTAACTCTCTAGCGGTAAAACTTATTTTTAAACAATTCCCTACGCGCAGGTACCAGATTAAGTAATTTTGGATCCTGTTCCACAAAATAATTGTTGACGAAATTGAAAAATTTGACCTCATTCTCAATTTAATGAAAGAAAAGAGACTAGGAGGACATTTGTTCACTCCTCCTATCAGACGTAACCTCATAGTAATCCTCAAGGGGTTGAGCACTTTGTTACCTATTCCCGAGATAAAAGATGATGTCTTGCCACAAATTTCGGAAATAAATAATTATGAGATTACAAATTTATCAACAGCACCGTCTCGCCGTAACGATGTAAAGTTAAATATAATAAAATTCAAGTTAAGTAACGACGATGATCTAAAGAAGCTTCTTAAAAATCGGCTTTTTATTGCATCATAAAATAACTTGGGAAAAACCAAAGAGGGGTGATTTGACAATATGTCACAGATGTCAACACTTTGGGCACGTATCCTCGAATTGTGGATATGAAAAAAGATGTGTTTCTTATGGAAAGGAACACATACGAGTAGATGATGTGTGCCCACATAAGGGTATCATTGATGAGACTTTGAATAACCCTGATACACCTCCTGTGTATTGCCGAGTTCAGTTTACTGGGCATGAAAGCAATGGGAGCTTCCCCTCCCTCTTCGGTCAATTGCGCTAGCACGGCCCCAACTTCATCTTGACTTGCGTCACAATAAATGGAGAAGGGTTTTTGAAAGTCAGGGCTGTCCAAGACTGGTGCATATGTCAAGGTTTGTTTGAGCTCTTCAAATGCCTTACGAGTGAGTTCGGTCCAAGTGAACTTACCTTTCCGGAGCATGCCCAACAGAGGCGCTGAAGCTGTTGCATATTTCCGAACGAACCTTCGGTACCAACTGCACACTCTTAGGAAACGTTGTAGCTGCTGAACGGTCTTAGGTAAGGGAAACTCATCAATCGCCCGAGTATTGTCCGGATCCATTTTGATGGTACCATGTCTGATAACATGTCCTAGATATCGGACTTCGGCCATAACAAACTTGCTTTTCTGGACATTGATGGTGAGTCCCGCTTTATTGATATGCAGGGCCACTTCTTGCACAGAAGCAGATGTAGGTCAAACGTTTCTGTGATGAGTAGAAGGTCATCCAGGTACATGAACACTTGATGTTTCAGATGAACTGGAATTACTTTGTCCATCAGCCGGGTCATCATTTGCGGAGCATTACACAGGCCAAAAGGCATTACGACAAACTAGTATAATGGTCGTCCGGGCACTGTGAAAGCGGTCTTATCCCTCGATCCTTCATCGAATGGAATTAGCCAGAATGGACATCTCAACTCGAGACTTGTAATGTAGTTTGCTCTCAGGAGTCTTCCCAATATTCCATCGATGAGCGGAAGAGGATTAGCATCTTTAATGGTCACAGCATCGACTTTTCGTGCATCTAGACAAAGATAGACTTTACCTGGTTTCACCACCAAAGGACCAGGCACTTTGGGACTCCTCTTTAACGCTCAACTCTAGCACCCTGTCCTACTCTGCGTATACTAGCTTTTCCATGGCCGGTGAGATGGCGTAGTGTCTACTTTATGGGTTTGCTATCGTCAGCGTCGATGACATGTGAGACCAGAGTAGTGCAGTCAAGGCCTTGCATGGCGTACGATGGAAGGGCAGTGATGAATGCTTCCAAACGTTGTCGTTGGTTAGGTGTTAATTCATGCCTGTCAGTTATAGGAGTGATTCATGGACTTATCTAGTATTAAAGGGTGAATGCATGAATAGATCTGGGGCCAAACCAAATTGAAGGACGAGATCGACACCGAGGTACACATTCTGAGTCAGTAAAGGGATAATGAAGAAAGTAATATCCTTAATCTGACCTCTGAACGTCATGGCTGTTGTCAATCTACCATGGATAGAATGTTTGGTGCCATCAGCTGAGCTGATTTCTGAGCGCCAGGGTTTTGCCACAATAGGATGTTGATGGAGTACCTTTGAGCTGAGGCTCGAGGCAAGGCAGCTGATATTTCCACCGTGTCAGCGCGATAGCGGTTTCGCCCCACTTTGATTGGTGCGTAAGGTCTGGTGTCGTTCTCGGAAAGTTTCGAGATGTTGCAAAAGTTTAGGGTTTGACGGCAGGCACGCGCTTTCTTGCGAAAACTCTACCAATGACAAGTGGACCACTTTACTTTGCGCGGGCGAGAGGTGACTTCTTTGGATGCAAAGATTTGCTCTCGAGCCACACGGTATTCCTGCTGTCGAACATGATATGGCTTTAGTATGCGAACTCATAGCTGCTGGGGTTCCCCATGCAGTTGCTGCGGTGGTCACTTCAAAAGTGTCGTTGGAGAGGCTTCCGGAAGAGAGGGAACCCCCGCAGTTATAATTGTCAAGGCTGGTGTATTATCGTCAATATTGGGGTTTGCAGCTGGCTGCCAACCTACTATGGAGCTTTGGAGTAATGCTAAGGTGGTCGGTTACTGGCTCATCTATTTTTTGAAGTGGCGCTATCAGGGAAATCTGGAAAAGAGGTGTCAGGCTTACCGCATCCGTAGCCGAAAACCGTATGCTCTGCCCGACATGCAATAAACCGATGTCCGGTTTGCTTGCAATTCCAGCAGGTCGTGAGGTAACCGTAAGCTCGTCTGACTCCCTGTTGGTATTCTCCAGGTCTGGAGTGTTTGTATCTTGTACCACTTCTGCGATTTCGTGCCATGAACCCAGTCTCGCTAACAGGTATAACTGCCCTCCTTGACTCCTTCCTGTCGACTGATGGCTCCTAGAAGCGATTCCGTGTCCTGGGGGTTGGAGTTTGCGACATAACGGCGAAGTTCCGGCCTTAAATTGCGTTTCAGTACCCGCAGCAGTTTTGTTTGCGTCATAGCCTCAGTTAACTGACCATTTAGCCGTAAGATATCAGCTCAAAACTTGTAGAAGGGCTCGTCTGGACGTTGCCATTTGGCATGAAATCTCTCGTGCATGTTAACTGTGGTATACTCCATACGGAGTACCTCCTTTAGCCATGACCAGCGGTGGGACGGTGGAGTAGCATGTATCCGCCAGTAAGTTTCCAGGGCTGCTCCCCTAAGCAGCATCGAAAAGTAGCCGGCCACCACCCTCTCTCCCCCGGCAACATCTGGTCTATCAGGAACTCCATCCGATTCATGAAGACCTCCACGTTGATAAAATTTGACTCTCCACTAAAATGGAGATTCCAGCCCTGGACGATGCTGGGGATCTGAGTTGGCTTCAACTGATACGGTGGATGTGAAGGTCCGCGTTGATCAGGAGGAGCCACTGGAGCAGGAGTCGGTAGTTGCACTTGGCTTAGCCTGGGCCGATATACAGGAGCCATGAGATTCATGAACGAGCAGTGTATATTTCGCTCGGGCTGGCGTCTCGACTCCAAAGGAAATTCCCAAGGATTTAGGTCCAAATTCCACATCGGAGGCGTTCGGGGACGTGTTGGAGGTGGGTTTTCCTGTTTGCTCTCCAGAGTGGCTACATGGGTGTTTAAGCCCTGCATTAGGGCCATCAGATCCTGCAGGGCTGTTGCCTCCGCGGATACGGTTCAGCTTTGCCCTTGAACAGGCGGCACTGCTTCGACTCCTACCATGGTGTCAAGGTCATCCGGTAGTGGCGAACCTCAGTCCCTGCGATCATTAGTTTAGGCGCTGCTCCTTGTGTGCCTGGTGTCTCGACCGGTCCGGTCTGTAGTATGGCAGAGGTTGCTGGTTGTCTACAAAGTGGGCATGTCCGGTGGACTATGAGATGTTGGGTCACGCAGGCCTCATGTAACTAATGGCTGAACGGTAGCATTCGCACTGGCGTGCCATCGTTTCTCGCCTGCTGACAAATCACGCACAGCACTGTCGGTCCCGCATCCCAGCGTAGGCGACGTTTATCTGTTGTGCGTTTTGTTGACATTGTCTGCAAAAAAACACTTAATCATAAAATATATATTTAACGTTAGTGCTAAGATAATATATAAAAAATATGACGCAGGTTTTAGTATTAATGAAAGTGGCGAACTATAACAACTATCAAAAAAAAAAATGTATGCTACAAATGTAATTATGTATATGTACGAGTATCATGAGAATTCGGTCTTTCCATTCATCTGTCCCCTTCCCAGGCAAGGACACCTATGGTGAGCTCTTCTTTTGCGTTACAGGCACTACTCTCTTGAGGCACCATAAATATCAGAGTTCGGAAGTGTTCTCTCATATGCTAGTTTTGACCAGGTACAATTTGTTAGCCCAGGGTTGGTTATGACCCGCAAGCAGCGCATGTCTTATCATGGATGGTCACGGACTAGCTAAGCAGCCAATCCCGTGAAATCAAGATCCATGTACTGGAAGACACTAAGACACCGCTTGGTTTGGGGTGCAGATCAGAATTCGCCGCAAAAATGATGTTGAGAAACAGCTTCCGAGTACACATAAGGACTCTAATATCATTTGGCCTTGCTATTCATACAATGGTGGTAAACCACCAATGTATAGATCAAAAGTAGGTCCAAATGATATTGATGTCGGAGGAAAACACACATACGGAAGTTGTTAGCGACGCTGGGGCACGATTAGTGCAATATCCCTTAGTAGTTACCTACCCGTCGAAAATCTGGACACCTTGTAGGGTAACCTAAAGACGATGGTCTGTCTCATGCTTACGACTGTTGATAAGCCAGGCTTTTCGGGCCCCACGGTGGGTGCCGTATTGTAGAGAAATGGGGAGACTAAATGTCCATGAAGGACTGCAGCGATGGTCTGCTGCGTCGGCGAAAGAGGATGGTGAGATCCACTGAGGTTGGCCTTGTCTGAGGACGCGTGAATGCGCTGGCAGGCTAGCATTGCGGTGTCGTGGGGCGGGTTCTTTTCCCCAGCACAAGGGCCCACTACAAAAAACTTTCACATTCATGAATAGAAGCGATCCAGATTCTTGAGCTCGACTCACCGTGATCGCTCCCGGTAGTGGTTTTCACAAGAAGTCAGAAAGTCGGAGACTGCTTGGGCGTTGTGACGTGTTCGCGGTGACGATTCGTAACAGAATTCCCGTCTTTTCTGTCCATCGTCCACTTCTCGGTGTCGCAACAGTAAATTTCTTAGCTTCTAGCTCAGCCACGTTAGATTGCATCGCAATGCAATCCGTGGGTGGCTGTGTGATTTCAGTGTTCTCAAGTGCGAAATTTTAATTTGCAGATTTGAATTTAAAAATTAACAGAAGTAAAAAAATGAAAAAATTTTAAATAATAATATAAAGATAAACATCATAAAGAATATAACTAGAAGGAAAACATTAATTTTGATACAGCAGGAGAATGATATAAAATTTACATTTAATAAAAATAAAAAAAAAATATTTTATGTTTTATAACTATGAATGGAAATAATTAATTTTTTTTCAAATCTGCAATTAAAATTTCGGGTAAGTGTTATGAACTTTTTCGAGCAGTTTGTTGAGGCGACTGCTCAATTACCACAAAATGCTTATCGACATATAGAAGGCCAAACATAAAGCATTTATGAAACAGTATTCTTTGCGATGAGATCAAAATTCGACCAATACTATTTTTTATAATCGAGCAGAGTATGAAGTGCTTAACCTGTTGGGGTTCTCATCCTGAACCAGTTGTAAGGGAATTATTTGATCGAAAAGTACCTTTAGAGAATGCTAATCGTTATATCTCACCTGTCAAATCACTTTGTGTAGATAATTCCTCGTTGATTACTCGTTCCACGTTAGATCCGCATAAGCTATTATTTTACTCACCGGGTTTTGAATATTACGCATTTGATCGTGGTTAATAATTTAGTTCTTGTCTTTTATGTATTTCTTTCTCTTTTCCTCATTGTTTTACTATAAATACCAGTTCTTAAACTTTTTATAGTATACATTATAACTTGCCTCTATTTTCATTTACTTAGTTCATTAAGCACTGGTGTAATACTATTTTTATCAATCTTTCAATCACATTGAATTGGTTACGACCGAATCTTGTAATAATTGCTGTTTGAATTTAGTGCCATTGTCAAGCTACGTACCTTTTTATCATGTTAAAAGTGTTTGTACATAAAAATACTCAATAAAATACCTATCTATGATACAGTTTAGATCAAAGATGTGCTTACGCTTCAATATTGATTTATTGTAAATACATTATGACCTAAAATACATCTTTAATCATGATCAATATTATATTTTTCAGTCGTGGTTGATTATAAAACCAATCCGAAATGCAATGTTGGAAATTTCGAATTAATCTACAATCAAAGATGGCCGCTGAACGAAACCAAGAGTGGTTCCAAACTGCATGTCAAAGTTGAGGAAATACCAAGTAGACACAGTAAACTAAGTCCAGAAGAAAATTTCCTAGGTGAGGTCCACAACTTCGAGATCAAAGGCAAACCTTTACCCTCAGTGGACGATATCAAACGTGAAATGTATGATCATTTGTTGAAATCTGGTGACACAAAGCCAAATAAACGCATGGGATTGGCAACTGCTAGCTCTAAATCTTCAAGGACCCAAATTGGAAAGGCATACAGCACCCACAACAAATCGAATATAATGCTGCATTTTAAGGATACAGGACGATTGGGAAACGAAATGGTTAGTGGTACTTTGCGACATAAGAAATTTGCAACAAATTCACACTGAGGGAGGTGAAGATGGCGTTGCTTTATAATGGACTGTATCAAAGTGAGTCCTTCAGTGCTTTGCTATTGATTCAAAGAGGAAGACTGGTGAATTCCCTCTTACAACTCTGCTCTTTTAATCAATAGAAAGCAAATAATGTTTCGAACGGTTAAAAGTTATTATACCTTATTGTTAGTTCTATTACGAATAAAGTCATAGTTGAAACTCAACTCAGTGTGAATTTAATTTAATTTTTTGCTTTTATATAAATTGAGTTAATTACACTTTCTAAATAGGGCACAGCAGAAAAAATTGAAGAAATTGCGAAAATCTTACAAAACCTCAAAGTTGACAAGCAAACGTAATTGATTTGGAAAAATATTTCGAGTCCATGCCTAATTATAAATCCTAATAATATTTTGTTGGATAAATTATTTAATTACAAATGAAAATCAAATGTTTCGACTGTAATTAATTAGTGACTATGAAAAATTGTGTCGAGAGATTTTCTCTTTATTCTTTTTGTGAGAAGTATAATGTAATTGATAGGGGAAAATTTGTTAACGGTAAGACATGGTAAAGTAATCGGTGAAATAAGGAATATGGAAAGTGATGATAAAATTGAAAGATCATGCTTTTAGTATATAGCTAGAATCTATGCTAGGTTAAGTAATTTATAATAGAATACACTTTAAAATAAATTTAATAGTATGAATATAACGTTAATTTGGTGTTACATGTTCAATCTTTTGCTGAAATCCTTTCTATGGTACCAGCAAATGAAATTTCTGGCTAAGTAAAATTTAAAATACAGTTACATATGTAATGAATCAGCCCTACGCCACTAACAACGATCCACAGGTAGTTATTGACGTCGACGATTCCGGAACGACCCTTTAACCACTCGCTGTCACTGAATCACCTTTTCACAGCTGGGAGGAAGAAGAAAATTGTGGTGAAATGGGAAAGCTGAAGACTTCGGATAAGATGGCCGCCAATCCGAGTGTCGTGTAAGACGTGTGTAGTGTCTTTCTTTTTTTTTGTTGTAGGGAGGTGAATGCCATTTATGCACAGAGTGTGGGACTCCATGCTCGCAAGAAGGCGACTGGACTACCCACTAAACACCTCCCCTGTCAACCTGAGAACCCAGCCTGGAACCGTTTGACACATTACTTCGGGCCAGGTCTCGTTTTGTTACACCATGAGCTGCCTTCAAGCTGGGTGATCCCTTTCCTAGCGGGAGGGGAGAAGAGAAGAGGAAGTGCCAGACAAGTGATCCCCCAGCCCCGATGCCTCCGGCTGCTGTGAGTCCCTTTTATGTTTTAGGACTGCTCTAGCATAATGTGCCACCTGGTTCCATTTGTTAACCGATTCGAGCATCACCACGACTATGATATCCGGAATGAGCTCTCCCGTCTCCCTGTAGAGGTTCCTTCGCAGCCTGACCCATTTTTTGCATGCAAAAAAATGCGTGGTAGGCATTGTCCTCTCCTGAGCAATACCGACAATCATGGAACCGTGACTTACCAATCTTGTGCAGGTAAGACTGAAAACAGCCATGCCCGCTTAAAAGCTAGGTCAGATAGAAGTCAGTTCCACCATGCCTTCGATTTAGCCATGGTCTCCCATCCGGGATGAGGCACGCAGTCCACCTTCCCTTCGTGCAATTCACCCAAGACTGCTGCCAATCGTCGAGTGAGTGCTGTCTCTCTTCGTGGACAACCGTCTCCCTCGCATCCTCGTTTCGGCGCAGGTGAATAGCGCGGCGCTCTCTAGCAGGGAGGGCGACAGGTATCACGCCTGCAATAACTCTCACCGCTGAGTCAGAGACTGTCGGATACGAAGATGCTATCCTCAGTGCTACTCTTCTCTGTACCTGTGCCAAACGTTTTCGGTATACCACCTTGCTGAAAGCGTCGCCCCATTTCTCCACTGAAGCAGCCTTCAGGAGTATCGGCTCTGATTTGCTCGGCCCTGATTTGCTCAGAGAAACTTAGCTTTGAGTCGATCAGTAGCGCCAAGTACTTCATCGATGGCTTCGATTTGATTCGTAAGTTGCCAATACTGATCATACTCTAGGAGTTCTCTTTTTTGTCGAGATGACTACTTCGGTTTTCTTCAGTGCCAAATTGAGCCCGCGAGCAGTCATCTAGTCTCTCACTTGGCGCATTAGCATACCTAGCCTAAGTTGTGCCTGTTCGACGGTGCGTCCAGTGACCAGAGCCGCAACATCATCCGCATAGCCGACCAAGTGCGACTCATCTGGCATCTCCAGTCTTAGTAACCCGTCGTAAGGCACGTTGCACAGGTCCGGATCAAGGCTAGATTTCTGGGCAAGAGCCGATGTAATTTTCATCCTTCGTTGGCTTTGTGTCGTGTCGTAGAGCAGGCTTTGGTCCTTTAGTTAGTTCCTCAAAAGCCGCACTAGATATTCTGAAACTTGAAAAGGATTTTCCAGCATATCCAGAATAAGAAATTTTGTTTGAGGAATGCTGGTTGTCCTAAGTGAAAGAACTACTTTGTTATTTCACCCGAGCATTTTAGCTATCAACTTAATAGCATTTTTCGCTCGATGGACTTTAGCTGGTTCCAGCATATGGGCTGGTTCCATTAAAAATCTTGCAGTTTCGTTCGAGGTGGCAGCTCCTGAGGAGTATATCGGTCACCTCGAACGAAACTGCGAGATATCCAGAATATCCACCCATCTAGCGGAGTTGAAGGCTTTCCTGACGTCGAGTGTCACCAAGACTATATGCCTCTGCCTTTTGGACTACGCTCACCACCTCTGCAATCACATCAATAGTAGAACGTCCTTCTCTAAAGCCTGTAATGATTTTATTTTCTACGTCCGAACGAGGAACCGACCTCTCATTGGTTCTAGACGTTAAGTCTGAGTAGTGCCAAAGGATGGTACCAACCTGTCAACCAATCCGTGCACCCTAATCCATTTTTGCGGTGGCTGCTTGTCGGCCAGCTAGATCGGAGAGGATTTCGGTCGCGGGTCTCCGAATGGATTACGCTCATCTACAATTTTCAGCCACCAATAAATGCCCGTTTTCAAACGCGTCACCAAAACAAACCCATACGGAGAAGAAACCTACTCTACGTTACTCCGTATTTCTTCATCAATCAGTCAAAGGACAAAAATCTAATTTTCATTTCGCGTTCCCGAATCTAACCGACGCGGTACCGAAAAGCACACTACGTTAACTTAAACCCGACGAAAGCTACGTTAGTAAAAAGGCAAAACCAACAAAGGTACCGCGTACCGCGCACGACACGAAACCGACCTCAGCGATCTAGCTGGCTGACAAGCAGCCACCGCGAAAATGGATTACGGTGCACGGATTGGTTGACCGGTGGGTACCATCCGTTGGCACTACTCAGACTTAACGTCTAGAACCGATGAGAGGTCGGTTCCTCATTGGGACGTAGAAATTAAAATCATTACAAATGGCGCCCAACGTGGGGCCCCATTCGTAATGATTTTAAGTCTACGTCCGAACGAGGAACCGACCTCTCATCGGTGCTAGACGTTAAGTCTGAGTAGTGCCAACGGATGGTACCAACTGGTCAACCAATCCGTGCACCGTAATCCATTCACGCGGTGGCTGCTTGTCGGCCAGCTAGATCGGAGAGGATTTCGGTCGCGGGTCTCCGAATGGATGACGCTCATTTACAATCTTCAGCCACCAATACATGCCCGTTTTCGGTACCGCGTCGTTGAGATTCGGGAACGCGAAATGGAGATTAGATTTTTGTTATTTGACTGATTGATGCAGAAATACGGAGTAACGTAAAATAGGTTTCCTCTCCGTATGGTTTTGTTTTGGTGGCGCGTTTGAAAACGGGCATATATTGGTGGCTGAAGATTGTTAATGAGCGTAATCCATTCGGAGACCCGCGACCGAAATCCTCTCCGATCTAGCTGGCCGACAAGCAGCCACCGCGTGAATGGATTACGGTGCACGGATTGGTTGACCGGTTGGTACCATCCGTTGGCACTACTCAGACTTAACGTCTAGCACCGATAAGAGGTCGGTTCCTCGTTCGGACGTAGACTTAAAATCATTACAAACCATACTGCCGAGGAGATAGGTCCCAAGCAGCACGAATTGCGCCAGTGAGTCTTCCCTTAATGAGTTCCTCTAGCACTTTTCCAGCTGTGTCTAGCATGCATAACGGACGGTATGCAGACGGTGATTCGGAATTTCCCTTCCCCTTGCTGATGAGCACGAGCCTCGCCACCTTCCATCGTGCCGGGAAAACCCCATCTCATAGGCAAGTGTTTAATGTGCTGAGCGGATTCTACGTCTAGCACTCGTTGCGTGTAGACGTGTTTTTAATCGCTCCTGTCATTAATTTTAAAAATTAATTAATTTTTCACAAAAGTCAGTTTCAAATAATTGAATTAATTTTGTACGAGTCAGTCAAAAGCAAGTTTTGATTTTATTGGGGAAGAATTAATCGTCGAAGGCATCGACCAACCAAACCAATAAATCAAGAAAAGGCAACAAACCAAAGACAACTCGGGACTGCTGTATGGAGGAGCCCGACGGCTTCCCTCCGTTGGGGGGCCCCGGGGAGAGTGACGGTGTGAAATTGGCAAGTGTCAACAAGCGGAGACACACGAGCACGCAGGATACCGCAGATGCCGGTCGCAAAACACAAGTGCTCGAGGATAGACAGGAAGTGTGCCGCCTTCGAAGTGAAATCGAAGAGCTAAAGGCAAGAATTCAAACGTATGAAGAAATGTTCAAGACGGCAAAACAAGTTCAAGAGAGTGGTCCGATACGAAAAATCGAAAAACAGAAGAAAGCTGCAACTCCAATAATAACTGAAGAGGTATTAAGTGCTGGTGGCACGAACGAAAGCCAGAACTACTTTGCGGCGCTGGATGGACTCCAGCAGGACATGGAGGTAGACGAAGGTAACAAAGACGATAATTTTATCTTATATTTAAAAAATAAAAATAATGAAAGTAGAAATAGGGAGAAGAAACCAGCCCGTAGTTCTGCTGGTCCTCCTCAAAAAGTAGCCAAGAATACCGAGAAAGTTCCGCCGATTAATGTCTTCGGGCAAAGCGGAAAAGACATGGTTCGGCTGTTGGCAGCCGAAAACAAATTGACAAATTTCGAAATCAAACGAGTAAATTCTGAGAAGCTATCAATTAGAACGAAATCACTGGTTGATTTCAAATCAGCGAAAGATGCTTTGAATTCTGGGGAGGTTCCGCACTTCACCTATACCCCCAAGAGCGAGAAGAACCAGACGTTCTTGCTGAAGGGCTTGGACTGCGGAGAAGATACCGTCGATCTTCTTCAGGTTCTCAAGGAAACGGCGCCACAAATCGAGTTTATCTCAGTGAAAACATTCGCGACAAGAAGGTCGACGGTAGAAAAAAAAAACTTACCACTTTATTTGGTACAAATAACAAATAAGAGCAGTCCAAGCGCTCTTCAGCAAATCAGGTATTTAAATTTTCGAGTGGTGAGGTGGGAACGCCTCCAGAAACGAGAAATCAACCAGTGCTATCGCTGCCAACGATTTGGGCATTCGGCTGCCAACTGCGCCATGCATTACCGATGCGTTAAATGCAAAGACGTGCATGCTCCCGGTGAGTGCAAATTGGCTCAGACGGAGCCAAAAGAGAAGTTATATTGTGTGAACTGCGGTGTTTTTGGTCACCCGGCATCATATCGAGGATGCTCCCGATATCAGGATGCAAGATTGAAATCTGCCCCAAAACAAACACAAATACACCGCAGTGTCTTAGCTCCGAACTTCGTCAAGCCCGGAGTATCATTTGCACTCGCCGCTAGAGGACCAGCAGAAAATGCGGAAAATAGGGTAAATAATGTAAGTGGCAATAATGAGCTGCTTCTCAAAATTTATCAACAATTAAATTCCTTATCAGAGCGAATCGATAAACAAGATTCGAAAATTAACATTGTTTTTCAGCGTTTAGGACTTTCAAATGGCTCAAAATAAGTTGTCATCCAGCCACATTCCCACGGATAGGATTCGTCTCATCTCGATCAACGTCAACTCCATTGTTACTTTACATCGGCGTGATTATCTCCTTGAATTCATTGCCAGACAAAAGCCTGACATCCTGCTTCTAACCGAAACCCACCTCAATTCATGGCACTTCATGACATTCAAGGATTTTGAATTCGTAAGAAACGATAGGGTAATAGGTGATGGGGGAGGTGGCACCGGGATATTGGTACGAAGACCCTATTGTTTCCAAAATATTGAAAAAGTCGAATTCAAAAGCTTTGAATCTCTTAAAGTGTCCGTTATCAAAATCTCACTGCCAGGTGGGGATAACCTCTTCGTTATCTCTGCCTATGCAACTGGTGGAACTGTTCTCAAGCTCAAGGAGGAACTCAATTCCTTGTTCGAAATACTCGAATTGAACAGGCTGCATAACTATTATATTCTTGCTGGTGACCTGAACGCCAAGCATACATCATGGCTGAACGCCACCAATAATCCAAGAGGTGTATTCCTGAAATCGTGGATAACAGAGAACCAAATTGAATACAGGTGCAATCTATATGGGTCGGAGTTCCCAACATACCCTAGGACAAATTCATATTTGGACCTTTGCATTGCTGACGCAAGACTCGAATTCAACTTTAATAGTCCTCAACGGAAACTGCAGGTGCTTCCTTATGATAGCGACCATAACGCAATCGTAATGGAAATCAATCATCACAGGGATGATTTCTTCCTCATTCCAGTTCAACATGAAAATCATCGGTTGAATTTCAAAAAAACAGACTGGGGAAAGTTTCAAAAGAAGTTTAATCGGGAGTACCAGAAGCAATGTCCCCCTTCTGATGGCGGCAACTCTTGCTCAATGGTTCCTAATGACAGAAATCTAACTAACGATGAAATAGATGTCTATTTGTCGAAGTTAGAGAAGCTGACGTTGGAAACGATTGAGAAAGTAGTTCCTAAGATTAAACATCGAAACAATATGGAAGGATATGAAACACCAACCATCGCAAGGTTGAAAAGATTGAAAAGCCTCCTTCTCACACGCGTCAACAATATTTATCGACGATTTTTGGACTACAACCATCCCTCGTTGTCTTTGTTGAAATTACATCTGAAGAATGTCCGGAACTTAATCCGGTCATACTTCAGGAGTGAGGTCAGCAATCAATGGGTGGAAAAATTGAGGGGTATTAGCCCACAGGACCCAGACGGCGTGTTCGCGAAAGTGAATAGCATATTCCGCAAGAAGTCTCGAGTGAAGGTATCGAATCTTGAAGTCACTAGTGATGAGATAAATCTTCTCGATAGGGCTGGTATCGAAATTGATAGTACGACTCCGGATAGAAATGGAAACAGGATTATTTGTGAAGGATTGGATAAACTTGCCCTGATTGGAACACATTTTGAATTGGTTCATCTACCAAACCCTGAGAGAGGGAACGAAATTTTTTCAGAGGTCGTTGAAGCAAAAGTTTCCGACTTCAAATCAAGCCTGAACGGCCAATCAATTCTTCATTTCAATGAAACATTAACATCTGACCTCATACCGAGCTTGAATCTTATTGATTATTTTGTCAGCTATGAAGACTTGTGTTTCATATTTCGCAAGATAAACAACAAGAAATCATGTGGTAATGATGGTATTCCAAATGTAGTTCTCCGACATTTGCCTGAGGTTGCTATTAGGAACTATTGCATATTGTTCAACAACATGTTGAGCAATTCATATTTCCCAAATGAGTGGAAAAAGGCTAAGGTATTTCCGATCTTGAAGAAAGGAAAAGAATCTTCATGCCCGAAAAGCTATCGCCCAATCAGCTTGCTGCCTAACATCAGCAAGGTGTTTGAAGTGATACTCAACAGAGCATTAAACGCCCACATTGAGGAAAATGAGTTGATGCCGAATTGCCAATTTGGTTTTCGTGCCAGGCATTCGACCACACATGCAATAACGAAAGTAACCTCAGACATCTGTTGGAAACTAAATGATAGACAATGTGTTGGAGCATGTCTCATTGATATGGAGAAAGCCTTTGATACGGTATGGTTAGATGGACTTATTTTTAAACTTCTTCAGGACAAGTTCCCCAGACACCTTGTCGCCATGATGTGTAATATGTTATACGGGAAATCGTTTGTTGTAACCGATGGAAATCTGACAACAATGCGCGAGTTCAAGGTCTTGAATGGTCTACAGCAGGGAACAGTTACTGCGCCTCTGCTCTTCTCAATCTTTATTCGCAAGCTATTGAACGGCTTTGATTTTAACGTCTTGCCAACGCGATCATTGGTAGCGTTTGCTGATGATCTGATCATCTACACGGCTGACCGAAAAGCTACAATAGTTCAGAGCAATCTCCAAAAAATGTTCAATGATGTACAGCTGTACACTGACAATTGGCGAATGAAAATCAATGCGCAGAAGTGTGAAACAATCTTGTTTCGGACAACGCTGCAGGGGGTCAGTCAAGACCTGAAACGTAATTGGAAAGATTTCCACATCATGGCTGGCGAGGGTAGTTCAGAACGAATTCCACATAAATCCTGTGTTCGATACCTCGGTGTTTATCTCGATCAGTATCTGTACTATACTGAACATGTGAAAATCATGCTCAGTAAAGCACTTAAAGTAGTCATGGCCCTTCGAAAACTCTTTCATTCCAGATACATTGATCAAAAGGTCAAAATTATCTGTTACAAGACACTGGTTAGACCAGTTTTGACCTATGGATGTCAGATCTGGTACAACCAGAGTGCTAGTACTATGGAAAAATTAAGAGTTTTCGAAAGGAAATGTCTTCGTGCATGTACTGGTTTGTACAGAAAGCCTGAGACGGATTGGAAACATTATATATCGAATAGAAGAATTTATCAAACTGCTGAAGTGACTAGAGTCGATATCTTCATATTGAAGCTTCTTCGGGATCATATCGCAAGATCTGTGACTGTGAGTGAAAACCCTTGGATTTCACAGCCGTTCCACCCTACAGACGGGTATATAGCGACTTGCCTCGCTACTGGCTTCATTCCTCCAGAAGCATTCGTGTATTTGGACATGAATGGATATGTTTTTGATTCTGACGGCGTCCCAGTCATATATCACATATATCGACGGGCCACCGATAAGAAGATAAAATATCCTCCGAATTTGAGTTCACGAGACCAACGATTTCAATGGAGATACTCATTTGCTAGATTCGTTGAAGCTGATCGAGTTGAGACGGCGCAATCCAGGTATTGGTGGCTGAATGACAATGTCTAAATTTTTCGTGTTTGTTTTCAGTTTTGGTGTTTTTCGTTATTTAGTTTTTGAGTTTCAGCTCATTATTGCTACATTTAGTATTGTTATATATTTTTGTTAAAATCAGGTATAGGTTAGGTATATGTAATGTTTACTATATTCCGTTAGAGATAAGATTAAACACTTAGGTTAGGAACATTGTTATAGTATTTTTAGTATAAGATAAAGTTTTTTTGATTGTATTTTATTAGAAATAAGTTACAACATATTAGGGTAGGATCAAAGTTTCACTGTTGTGTATTAATTATAAATAATTTTTGGATAGTGTTGGTTGGTTTTTTCTCCTTTTTCCAATTGAATTGTAAAAATATGTAATAATCGTAATTAATTGCATTTGCTATAGTTTTTTTTTTGATGAAATGAGTTTATGATAACGTACAAATTTAGAGAGCCATTTGGGCCATTAAGTTTTTTGATTGTTATTATTTGGAATTTGCTTTATATTCTTTTAAAATTTATAACGATGAGTATTAAATAAAGCGCTTTTGACTTTGACTTTGAATGTGCTGAGCGGGAATTCAGGACAATGGTAATAAACAACCTGTAACACCTTAGTTCGAACACCATCTGGACCTAGAGCCTTCCTCGCTGTCAGCGAAAGGACTGCTTTTTCCATTTCCGGCTTTGTGAAGAGTGGACACTCGACTGCTGTTTCACCATGGACAGCGTCAAGTCGGACGGCAGGGGCGGGGAAGAGTACCCGCACTCGTCCATCTTTTCCGCATCATGTATTCAAGGTTTCCGTAGGGCACCAAGCTCCCGCATAACTAGCTTGTAGCAAAGGCCCCATAGATCCTTATTCACATTGTCCATTAGATGTTGCCAGCAGCGAGCCGTGCTGTTGTTAATGAATTTGTGAAGGCATTTCCTGGCCAACTTATATGTAGCTACCCGGTTGCTTGCCTTGTCATGATTCCGTGTCCGTTGAGCCTCACGCCGAAGCTTGTGACACTCCCTTCGTTTTTCAGTGATTTCAGTTGACCATCAGTACACTCGGTTTGCCGTGCCGGGGTTTTTGACGGGGCATAGAAGCATTGCAAGCCATCGCAATGATGCTCATAGTTGAGTTCATCACATCTTGAATTGCCAGTTCTTCTATCCCCTCCGAATTCCCTGCAGCGGGGCACCTGCTGTAAGCACCTCAACGAACGACATCCATCCTTCCAATTTTCTATCCAATTGTGAAAAAACAAGAACACGGATGTTGGGAGACAACATCACTGATCTCAAGTAGAATGCACTGGTGATCATTGGCTAAATAGTCCTCTAATACTCTCCAATTGTGTATCCTCCGTACCAAGGACTCCGAGGCAAATGTCACGCCAGTATGGTTCCTTCACAGCCAGTATGGCAGAAAGTCGACGTACTGTCGGTGCGCCGTCCTAGCCGCCATTTCTAGGATCCGTTTTCCCCGCGGATCTATTTGAGGCATGCTGCATTCGATTGCTTTCCCGTTCCCGTCTACTTTCAAGACAGTGCCCTCCAAAGCGTGAAGCTTGGCTTGGAAAGATGATATCGATCAGGTATACATTAAAGATGGTGGTTCCTGAGCGTCAAACCCACACAAAACCATCCCCACGTTCACAGCTCTCCACCTGGAAATCACTATTTCGAAACCAGATGGTGGCGGTATCAGTTTCATCAGGATACCCTGATGCTGAACTTTTATCATGGTGTTGCTCACTTAGCAGCAAAAAGTCGGCTTTCATGTTCCTCGCAAACTGCTCAAGCAGATTTTGTGCGGTTGAACTGTGGTGTGGGTTTAGCTGCAGGGTGCGGGTCATTTAACTTCTAATTTTGCCTTGGTTAGGGTTTCCTGGAAAACCCGGCATTTTCCTGATCCTAAGACGTGCCCAAAATTATGTCTTGGATTAGCATTCTTGCAAAGAATACCGTCTACCACCTTTGTACACTCTTTTCTTTTATGTCCCATTTCACCATATTTATAACATAGGGAACTCCTACCGGGTCCTTTGCATACTTTTGCGGTGTGACCAAAGCCAATGCACTAGAAACATTGAAGAGGCGTTGCTCTTCGCCGTATCCTACAAACAATCTACCCTATTCGTACTTTGCCCTTATTCAGTAATTATTCGGTGTTAATTATGGCCATGCATTGTCTACTATGGTTTTCTGGTGTCAGCCTCACTTTGATCCTGCCCACACTAGGGAACTCCTTTTTGACGGCCTCTTCTATCTCAGCAAGATTTGTGACGCAGTCAACGTCTCTTATTTCGATCGTTGCTATCGGCTCGAGTGAGGATATAGCTATGCTTTTGCCGAGGACTTTCTTTACTGCGTCTCAGAATGCTTCCCTATTCTCGGCCTCTACTCCAAATTCGACCGGTATGTGGCCCGACCGCGTTGGTCATACTGCTTCAAAGGCAGCGTTAGTGTCTTCGGGCCTTACGTTTCCCCTGATGTCCCGCAGCACTTCCGCGTAGGATCGACCATCTTGGCGTTTTACGAGTAGTGCCTGCTGCCGGGGGCTTCGTCGGGGCTTCTTTCTCTCCTGTTTTGCATCGGGTCTTTTTTCTTGCTGAGTGCCCATGCGGACCTTACTTTGTGGCACTTTTTGAAAGAGCTTCTTAGCGGCTTTTTTCGCTCCTTTTATACACACTAACTGGAACCCCTGATCTGGTATTTCGGGCCCATCAAGTGCCTCTTCCTTCCTTCTTTTATCCCGATCTCCTTCGATTGGGCTAGATGCCTTAAGTCGAATGGAAGATCAGCAAATATGGCATATAGTAGAGGGAGACAATATGAATCATGTACTCAAGGTAAATCATTCACTTGCCGAAGCTATTCGGCACATAGTAGATCAGGTTTCTAAAGAACAAAGTCCTTCGTACGAGGTAATTGATGGGTTATTATTTCACAAACATGGTAGCAGGTTGTTTTTCTTCGTTCCAGGTGTACTGGTTGACTCAATTATAAGGACGTATCATGACGAAATGAGTCACGTGAATGTGAATAAAGTATCGAATTGATCTGTCGGTGATACTATTTTCCAAATATGACATTTCGAGTCCAGGATTACATTAAAAGATGTCTTCGGTGCATAGCCTATTCGCCAAAAAATGGAAAGGGTGAAGGTTATTTACACAGCATATAGATCATTTAGGCCCACTTGAAACAACGAAGTTAGGTAAAAAATATATTTTTTTAGTGGTCGATGCTTTCACTTGTTTTATTAAACTATATGCAACTAAAAAAACCAACTCAGCTGAAGCAAAACGATGTTCACGTCAATACTTTAAGACATATAGTAGATCACAGCGTATTATATCTCATTGGGGTACAGGACTTACCTCCTTGGAATTCAAGGAATTCATAACGGAAAATAACATCAAACATGTCCTGAATGAAACCGCAAGCCCTAGGTCGAATGGACAAGTTGAGCGTATGAATAGAATTTCAAGGCCAATGTTCTCGAAGCGGTGTAATGGAAGACTGGGTTGGGATACTGTAATGGGTCGGTGCGAGTACACTATGAACAATACCGTTGATCGAAGTATTAATACCACCCCCAGTCTTGCACTCTTTGGTGTAAAGCAACGCCTAACTTCTATAGATTCTATTAGTGAGTACCTTGAGCAATTAATTGAATGGGAAAATGATTTAAATGAAATTCGCGAAACGATGATTTGAAACAACGATAAAACGCAATCATATAATAAAAGGAAATATGATGAGAAACGTACGGATGCTTATATGTTAATTATATAATTGGTGATCTGGTGTACATCATAAGGCAAAACGTAGGTATTGGTGAAAGTCAGAAGCTTGCTCCTCGCTTTAAGAGACCTTACTTTGTTAAAAGGTCTTTGGGTAATGATCGCGAATTGCTAACTGACGTACCTAATACAAAGCTGTCTCAAAAATCTTTTGAGGGAGTTTTTAATTGTACACAGATGAAACCACCGGGAGTTGCAGAGTGAATTTGAGGCGAACCTATGTCAGGAACGGCCGAGTTATAGCAGAAATAAAATGCAACGACAAACATTTTAAAACCGAATTAACCATTGTGAATCAAGTAATTGTGAACAAGAGAACTGGTTGTCAATATCTGTCAATAAAAAACTCTCCTTCTTTCTTTTTTTTTGAGGTAGCTTGTAAAACAGCGGACGCGTTCATCATTTGATCTCGGATTACTCCACAATATTACGCAAAGAATATAAGTTCACTGTTGTGTTGCAAATATAAATATTTTTAATAGTGCTGGTTGGCTTTTTTTCTCGTTTTTCCGATTGAATCACAAAATATGTAATAATTTTAATTAATTTGAATTTGATATTGTTTTTCAATTTAATTTTTTTTGATTGATAGTGCATAAATTTGCAGAGCCATTTAGGCTATTGAGTTTTCTTATTTTCATTGTTTGGAATCAGCTTTATTATTTTTTTTAAATTTATAACGATAAGTATTGAATAAAGTACTTTTGACGTTGACCTTGATAGGCAAATTTTGTGCTACTTTTCTCTTGTAAGCATCCTAAAACTCAATTTTATATCCTGTGTTTTATGAATTCAACTCTATTTCAAGAATTTTTTTTCTTAGGAATAATCGTTTGTCGAGTTAAAATGAAAAAAAAAACTCTAATGCAATTACACAAAGATAATTCGTATGCTATTTACTGCGTTTAATGAATCGACCTACTTAATTTGTGGAGTCACTTGAAACCTAGAATTTTCTTCATTAATATAATTAGGTTTTGTAGATATTTACCATGGAAAGGCTGAAATAATTATATGTATTATTTTTTTTGGAAAATTGAATGTTTAGTGTAATCTCGTTTGTTTCAGCTTTCCCGATCAGAATTTCTTCTTATATATTTTTCAATAAAATGTTTTAACTTTCAACAATTTAATAGCAAACGATCAGACTTTCTTTTGCAATCAATATAATACGTATTTGCAAACAGAATATTAATCTTTTCATTGCATTTTAATAATGCATATGGGCAATACCTTTTCATCCCATTTATTTTCGTTTATATATTTTAATATCGGGTCATTTATTCAAGCTAAGGATGATTAACAAACTTACTTCGATTGAAGTTTTGCAAATTAATTTTAATGTTACTTCGTATCAAAAAAGTAAAATTTATCGTTACAATTCAAATATTATTCACCACGACTGAAACCACTTTCCACTAACTTACCACTGTATCAAATTCACCGACATAACCAATCATATCATCTTTCTCTCTCCGTTCCATATGCAAATCATGCAAATCTCTTTCAATTAAATTTGACAACAAATTCAAAATGGCCACTACACAAAACATCATCCAACTGTCTCTTTCACACCGCCAGGTGTATGCGTCAAAGTCGTATGTTTCAACTCGTTTTTAGCCGAGCTGTCATATCAAAAACAAAAACAGTGGCTCCCACTCAAGTGGACAATCGTCCGAATTACTTTTTCGCTTTATTGCGATTTCTTGCCAAATTTGTTGTGCTGGGTGCAACGTAAATCTTCCATATCCCGCCGAGTGTTTACGTCCAAGTGATTATCGTGTTCCGTAGCCGCATTGCTTGCATTTACGTTAAGAAAATTGATTGGTTCTTGTCGCGAGTGAATTGCCGATAGCATAATTGTTAAGTGTTATCCGCACTGAAGGTTGATTGACAGTGTTACGGAGTGTAGAAAATAAGGGCACGGTGCAATTGAACTCGTGAAGAATGGCAGTCGCCAGGTAAATCGAACAAGGACTTTCAACCAGTGTGCTGAATCAGGTGCATTTGCCGTAGTCGCGAGACGACGAGAATCAGCCGAGATTTGTTGTAAGATTCCCTCCTGGTAGGGAAGTGCTGATAGTCGGTCGCACACCATTGCGCACTTGACAGTTCCCGGGTGCCCCGCTAGTGCTCTTTTGCCTTGTTCCGCGTGTGTACGCACAGCGACTGCTATCGGTTGTGCAATAGTAGTTGTACGTCACTTGACATTTGATCGCGAACGTCAGATCTGCTGTAAGTCAGTGGAGAACACCAAAACAGAACTTGTAGCTGGGTCAAGAAACGCGCAAAAAACTGAATTTTCCGGGCGGCGAAAAGCCCCAGAACGCAACGTAAACGGACTGTTGGGGGCCACAGTAGTCTGGTGAAATAAAATCGCACTCTGTTAGTATTGTTTTGTTATGAAAATCATTGTTACGTAATTTTCCGAGTAATTAATTCCTGGTGTGTTCCTTTCGTCTGAAATTTCCGTTTTTGTTTATCGTTGGAAAGCCGCCTGACCCGACAATCTGGCAAGTTGTCTCTCGTCGCTTCCCACTTGCTCGTTTGATTTCCCGATTTTCCGAATAAGCCGCCGCCGCCGTTCGTCGCGCCGCACATGATCATTTCGTACAATCTCCAACGTTCGTCAAGGACGGAAAATAACGTGTGAACGTTCTAAATGTGTATATCGCAGCTGTAGGTTGTTTGTCGGTTCGCGTCAAACCGCTAATTAGACTTGAACAAAAAAATTCTCGAATCGTGACTAACGCGCGGGAGCTGTTTTGGTATTTAGTGTGAAAGTGGTGCTGTTTGTTTACAACGACGTCACTACAAGTGTTTGGCAAGGGAGCGGAGGATTAGAGTGAAGCCACCGCCGCGCCACCAACGCAGCCGGAAGTGAGGCACGAGAACAGCATCAGCAGTGGCAGCGAACAGACCAAAACGCTTTCAAACAGAACTCCTATAAATAGTGCAGTCAACCGGCAACATAACTCTCCTTAGACGATGGAGTGGACTGAGGTAAGTTTGTTGTGGATTTGAACTGTACATAATGAGACGAGTTGTTCTTAAATAGACGTTCTTGTCTCCAGAAGAAGAGGGGGTAGTCGGGACAAATGATTCTCGTGCGCAGGATCACATTTGATGGGGACGCGCTCAGTTGTCCTGTTTCTCTTTGGTCTGGTACAGGATGTGGGAAGGTTACTCTTGGCATGTGATCACATATCATGATTCATTCAAGGAAAAACCAATTGCTCTATATAAGCTTTGAAAGAACGCTATTGGTTCGATTGAATCAATAATGAATTCGCTGAAAGGAATTTATACAGTTCCATTGAGTAAATTCCAGAGCGTCTGTAGTCAGTAAAAAGTTCACAGTGAAGAATGAAGTCTCCTGATTAGGGACCTTGCTTGAATGCATCATAAAAACATGAAAACGTGCTGACCTCATAGCTATTTGGAACTCGTCCAAGTCCTTGAATTATAGAAAAAATGTTTTCCTGGATCAGAGCAAATAAACCAATTCTCGGGTGGTGAATCCTTTTTTTTTTTTGAATAATGAGTTTCTTTCCTCGCTTCATTCTTTATCTTTAGTGAGCAAAGAAAAACTGATGATGAAAATTATATTATTCGTACTATGATAAACGAAGTCGGTTCGTTTATTCTAAACCAAATAAAGAGATATCAGTATTTATGTTAAAGGCTGGAAATTCGTCACAATAATGATTCTCGAAGTCCTATTTAATAACACCAAATTTTACACACCAACTACAATAATAATAACTGCATATCATAGTCCGATGAGATTCGATTGGAGTTGTAAAACGCTCACTTAAAAAAAGTCCTGAGTGTCTAAAAAAATTTAAGGATAGAATACTTAAATAATAGTATTATCAATTTGTCCAGAAATCACCTCAATAATCAAAATTTAACGTTGTGATACGTCTAGAATGTCCTGACCTTGAGTAAGAAGCAAAGGGAATCAGTCCCCACAAAAAACCACGCAATCTACGCTACCAGTATCGAATGAATCTTCACTGCGTAGTGATCATCATTCACATCATTGATGGAAATGCTCCAATTTGGTTATTCACCTCCAGTTATAGTCGCCTCGAATCGTTGTGGTCCTGCAATCTCGTTCGCCAATTAGAAATCCCAAACAACAATCTACTGTTAGCATCAATTGAATCGTTTCCTCGGTTTCCCAAATACACTTTTCCCTTTTATATCCTTCAAAGTTCGCCTGCGAAGGCTATGCTCTTCCATTCTCTACTCATGTCTTGCCCATTGTAGTTTGCGTCGCTTTACTCATGCGAGTAGAGGTGTGTCGTCATATAGATTATACAACTCATGGTTTTAACGAAGTCTCCGCTCTGTTTCGTGTTTTACTGGGCCGTAAGCCATCGTGAGAACTTTGCGCTCGAATACGTCCGGGGGCTTTTCGAAAACATGTGTGAAAGTCCAGATTTCACATCCATACAGCAGCACAAGTCTTATTAGTGATTTGTATAAGTGAATCTTCTTTTCCCTGTGAGCATCTTTGGATCTTAGCATAGAAAGTACTGGGAAGTAGGCTTTGTTTGCTACGGTGACCCTTTTCCATATTCATCTTCGTTCTTTCCTATGTCCTTTCTATCAAGATGGACTCCCACAGTATGGGAAGCTATCCACATTTGCCTACTTGTGGTCTCCTAAGGTCTGGCTTTGTTTAACTGGCATGTCTTTCCTTATTTGGCTCATTAATTTAGTTTTAGTTGCGTTGACCAGAATGTCCACTTTTTTTCATTTCTGTATCCAGCCGTATGAACACTTCCTTTTCATCTAGAATTTAAATGTTAACGTCATCGTCATACGCTACTAGTTTCGTGGACTGGTAGAGTAGTGTGCCCATGGTGTCTGCTGGCATTTTCCTGACCACATGTTCCAGAGCAATATGGAACAATATTCGGGCAAGCCTATCCAGCTGCTTTAGGCCCAAGTTCGTTGGGAAGCTTTCAGTCGAATCTCCGGTAACTTTGACCTCAGACTCGGTGTTTAGTAATGTAACTTTGGTCATGCAGACAAGTTTAAGTGGGCCGTCAAAGCAAAGCACCATTTGGAACAGGAAATTTCTGCCAACACTGTCGTATACTTGCTTGAAGTCTACGAACAGCTGGTGCACATTGAAAATATCTGGTCAATCCTAGACCTTCCCCTTCGAAAACCACCTTATTACTCAATGACTTTAGACAGCAATTTGTATAATCTGCACAATAGATCAATTCCTCTGTAATTTTCCCAGCGAAGCCTGTCTCCCTTATTTTTTGTAAGCGTCATATGGTCCTCTTCCGCCAGTCATCTGGAAGACACTCCTCTTCATACCCTATTTATATATATTAACCTATTAAAAAGATTGTGTAGATGTTCTCCACCGGCTTGGAGCAGTTCTGTTAGTATTCCGTCAATACCGGAAGCTTTGTTCTGTACCTCTGCTGTTGGTAACTTTGTCAGGACATCTTGTTCAGTTCCTGGAATGCTCACAGTTTCGATAGTTGTTGTGTGATCTGTGAGAATTTTTTGGAATTATGGCTTCCACCTGTTTTTAATATCGATAGGGCTACCTAATATTGCCCCTTGTGCGTCTTTGTAGAGGCTTGTACGTGGTGTGTATTCCCCTCGAAGCTATTTAATTGAGGCGTACGCTAATCTGTTCTCATTAAGAGTCATATATTCGTTAATTTGCTCTACCTTCCGGTTGAGGGCTCGTCGTTTCTTCTTTCGGCACAATATTTTTCCGCTTGGCGAAGAGAAATGTACAGGGCTAGTTTAATGAGTTCAGCGGAAAAATTACTTGCAGATATAGTGTTACTCTCAAAACTGAGGGTACTCCGGCTAGGGTTTACAGATTTGGTAGCTCGTTTAAAAACGGGCGGGTAGCACGTTTAAAGACGGGCTTTTGTCCAATGGACTACAAACGCGCCGCTATGCGACAATGCGGTGGGCGGAGTGCACTTTCACTGTGCTGAAAGCTGGGAAAACAGTCACATTCACTCTTGTGGTCCTTCAGAATGAACTATACCTAACCAGAAGAAAAAGGAACAGTACCACACCTCCCCCGTAACTATACAACTAGCTCGCGTATTCAAAACTACTACCCGAATCGACTCAACACTTTCTAACCACTTTTCAAACGCTTCGCGGCACGTGCACAATATGAACATTCAGCGTTTTGCAGGAGCCGGCCTTCACTCTTTAAGTCGTTAGGATCTTTTTATCACTTCTTGATTCAAATTCACAAATCACAAGTTCAAATTTACGAGCCGGAGATCTCAACGATTGGAAGCTACAATGCGCTGGTTACGTGAATCGTATAGACGAACCACGCTTCCCTAAAAACAGAAGGCCGGAGACCAGTGGGGAAACCGAGGAAACGCTGGTCTGACTCGGTCGACGAAGACGGAAACTAACCTTGACCTTCTTCTTCTTCTTCTACAGACCTGCAATAAGCGCCTCCAACTATCTCGGTCGATTGACCGCGTCCTTCAATTTTCAAATCCGAGCAGCGATGAACTGTCATCGTCGACCGAGTCAGACCAGCGTTTCCTCGGTTTCGCCACTGGTCTGGGTTGGGGTCCAGGTTTCTCACTCATAGCATAACATAAGTCTTATCACAGATTTGTATACTTGGAGCTTTGTTTTCCGGTGTATGCAGCTGGTCTTCAAGATCGTCAAAACTGAATAAAATATTTTATTTGTGAGCTGTATTCTTCGGCGTATTTCATCTCCTTCATTATCCATTTTCGTTATTTTGGCGCCTAAATATACAAATTCGCCCCCATTCGATACTGTATTCGCCAAGTGTGATATTTTGTGTATTTGAGGTATTTTTCCTCGACTGCGTCATGAGCTTTGTTTTATTTTCATTGATTTGTAGCCCTACTCGTTTTGCTTCGCTGTCGAGTTTCAGGAAAGTTCTTTAGCAGTTGTTAATGACCGTGACAAAATGTTGATGTCGTCTGCATAGGCTACCACTTGGTTCGACTTGTATATCAATGTACCTCGTGTATCGACAGGTAGCTTTCTTATGACGTATTCCAGAGCCAAATTGAATAGCAATGGGGCCAGCCCATCTCCCTGCTTCAGTCCGATATTTGTGTCAAAGGCATCGGTGAGTTGGCTATTGATGCGGACTTGAGAGATTGTCAACGTCAATGTCATTTTGGTAAGACGGACTAATTTGACTGGGATTCCAAAGCAAAGCATTATTTGGTACAGAATGTTACTGTTTATTGTCATATGCTTGCTTCAAATCAACGCAAATTTAGTGTACGTATATGTTGAACTCCCAACATTTCTCAAGTACCCGTTGACAGTGAACAATTGGTATTTTGTCGATCTACCTGCTCTTAAACCAACTTGGTACTGCCGAATAATACTGTTGGCATATGATCCGATTTTATTTTAAGATCTTTGAAAGCATTTTGTACGCCGTACAAAACAGTGATAAACCTCTATAGTCTTCGCACTGTAGGTGGTGATTGGCTCCACTCGTTCGGCATATGTTCTTGTTGCCAAATGTGCTGGATGATTTTCTGGGTGGCTTTCTGAACACCGCTGCCACCATATTTAATGAGCTCGACTAGAATCTCATCGATGCCGGGGGCATTATTATTCTTTTGGGCTTTGACGATCGAACAAACTTCCTCCAGAGTCAGAGGGCTATTGGAAGCTCTCCGGACACATCTATTGGCTCCGATGCTTTAGAGCTGTGCGTAGGAATTGGGAGTTTCTTGAAATCTCATGCCCGTCTTTCCTTAATCCTCGTTTCATCAGCGATGATATTGCCGATGTCATCACGACAGAACGTTGTTTTGGGCTGATAACCTCATTTCAGGCTTTTCACTACTTTGTATGCTTGTTTTGCTGCTTGCTAGACTTAAAGCGGTTCTTCTCAATTAGTTTTCATAGTATTTTCTTTTCTTAATTCTAATAATCTTATTCGCTACTCTTCTGAGATTTTCATAGTGTTTTCTTTTTGTCCTAGTTTTCCTACCTAAGTATTCTTTGGCCGTCTGGAGCCTTTCGATGTGAAATTTTTATAGCGGGCTGATCTTCGCCGAATACGCCTTTGACATACGACATCGATATGTTAGTGTGATCAAGTAAAATCTTAGTCACAATTGGGTCTTCGGTATATTCGGACGTCAAGTATGCTCGAGCCCAAAAGTTGTTCGATCAGAACATGGTCGATTTGGTGTTGTTTGTTGCCATCCGGTGCTACCCAGGTACGCGTTGATGAGGGAAGCAAGTCGAGCATATGACTAGATTTCTGCTGCATGCAAAGTCAACCAAGCGCTGGCCGTTGTCATTTGTTTCATCGTGGAGGCTATATCCTCCAGTCGTTCCTCGATCGGATAGCTCATTGCCAACCTTAGCGTTGAGATCACCCAGAATTATATTTGTGTCGTTTGTAGGCAATGAGTCGACCAGTCTTTCCAGGTGATTATAGAACATTTCCTTCGTTTGTTCGTCCTTTTCTTCGGTCTGGGCATGTACGTTTATCCGCCAGATTTGGAAGAGTTTCGCTTTTATACGGACCGCACACAACCGTTCATTGATTGCCTTAAAATCAATAACATGCGACTTGAACTCCCTATCCACAATAAAGGCCACTCTGAATTCTCGTTTTCCAGCAGGCTTCCCACTTTTGAATATTGTGTGCGACATAAATATTACAAAACTGATTATTTGAAAGAATTTTTTCACTATTCCACACAACTGGGGCGGTTCGGCAGGGCGTCCTGCGACCCCGACTTTGCTCGGCGTACCACCATAACATTGTCTGAACCACATACTTGACCACCCAGCGAGTGAGGTGATTTATCGAAACTTCGTTCCGCGTCGATTTTCACCTCCCGACTAGTGGGATACTTTTACGCTTCCAAAAACAATTCTCACCCAAGGCTTGCACAACACTTCTCTAACAATGTCCACTATCTAAGCATTTCAGGGTCACTACTTCCACGCTATTTCTTGGTCGTCTCAACTATTCGTCAACAAACACCACCAGTGTCAACAGGCCCTCTTTGACCGGCTTGGTCTCTAAGGAAATGTCTCCCGAGCCAAACTTTACAAATCCTAAAAGTAGAAGAACTCTTCATGAAATTCCACAGCAAAGCAAAACTAGTAGGGCTACAAATCAATGAAAATAAAACAAAGCTCATGATGCAGTCGAGGAAAAATACAAGCACACAAAGTATCACACTTGGCGAATACAGTACCAAAAATGTGGGCGAGTTTGTGTATTAGGCGCCAAAATAACGAGAACCGATAATCAAGGAGATGACATACGCCGAAGAATACAGCTCGTAAATAAATTTTTTTATTCAATTTTGACGATCTTGAAGACCGCCTGCATACACAGGAAAACAAAGCTCCAAGTATACAAATCTGTGATAGGACCTGTGTTATGCTATGGGTGTGAAACATGGACCCTAAACCCAAGCATCCGCAAATATATTGAACGCCTTTGGGCGACGGATCCTGAGGCGAATTCTCGGAGCGAAGCTTGACGGGGACCAATGGTGAATTCGATACAACCATGAGCTGTATGAAATTTTTGACGAACCGGAGGTCCCAATGCTTATAAGACTGCGGAGGCTGCAATGGGCTGGCCACGTGAATCGTATGGACGAACAACGGATACCCAAAAAGGTATTCGTTGTCCATGGACCGAGATAGTTGGAGACGCTGTTTGCAGGAAGCAAAGGCCGGAAAGAGGTTGTAGTGCTACGAAGAAGAAAAGGGGAAATACAGTAACTTACAGATCCTATCTAAGAATGCCTAACAGGAGGCCTCCTGGAAAATGATTCATCATGGCAATGAAAAAATCATATCCTGCAGCTTCTCAAAATTGATTCCGTTCCCTAGGTGAAACTATTCCCCGATAGCTAATTTGTTCGCCCAAACGCTTATTCTCGACCGCAACTAAGCTCCGCCAAATTATTCTGATGACGATCTTCCTACTGATTGTTACTCCACCGGCAATCTTTCTGCTGTAAATTATTTCACCGCCCTTTAATTACAATCACAGAAAACCAAAAGAAATTGTTCAACGTTATTCCAAAAAAAAGAGCTTGTTTTTGTATTCTCCACCCTTTCAAAGGCTCGGACTCAATAGAGCACCGCTAATTCCGAGGATCAATATTTTCCCCTTTATATTCAATATTTTTCCCTTTATATTCAAAAGCCAACCGATTCGCATAATCGTGTAATTCATCGCAGTATTCACGTTGCCCGCTACGCGTTTTCGGAATCTTCGATGACTTTCGGACTTGACATTTTGACAGACGTCTGACAATGTTATACGGTCGATTTTGGGATACGCCACAACCATAGCAAGCTGCCGGTCGAACTTCAGGAAAGCAGTGGTGTCGTGAAAACTTGTTGATATTGAATGCATAACGGTCCACAATATTCAATAACATCATCAAAAATGCATAATCTCCATTGCCGATCTGCCCATGGCATGTCATATTCCAAAAGTTTGATGAACAGTGGCAATACAGTGTATTCGCTTTTGTCGTAAAGAACAATGATTGAATGCTACGAGTATGAGCGATTTTCGTAAGCACATATATATGTCGTTGTCATCTTGTTTGGCCAGAATTTCCTCAGTGCGTGCTAATTCACGCTTGGTTGCCTTTTCAAAATACTCATTCATATATTTCTCAATAATTTTTAAAATATCCTTCATTGAATCATCAGATAAACAACTTGCACCAAAATATTATATGCATTTAGCCAATGAATGTAATATCTCTGATTGGACGTTGCTCTTGAGTTCGGTTCCATTTGCCTTCGAGAAGTCGGAACAAATTTATTGCGACATTCCTTCCGAATATTTTGGTCCTTTGATTTTTGGACAATCTAACAGATATGGAAGAGATTCAGCGACAGCAGATCTAGCCCCCTCGGGGAATTTCAACATTGGTACCATTAAGCGTACCACTTCTTCTTCTTCTTTGTAGCACTACAGCCCCTCTCGGGCCTTCGCTTAGAGATAGTTTGAGTATCTCATTTTCATGACCGTATTGATTTTTTCGGAAGATGGTTTGGTCAGTACCATGCTCCCGTGTGCCTGCTCAGCTATGATATGATCTGATTAAATCAGTACATAACACCACTGAGTGAACACTCAGAGTCTGTCCGAAAAATCCCCTGAACTAAATCACGTTGCTCCCAACGAGATTTGAACGTGGGACCTTCGGCTTATGAGTTCAGCGTACCACTTCTTCAGCATAATCAGCAAGACCGTCTTTCAATTCACGCGCATAGCATAGTAGCATTTCACAAGACGATGCTTTATCCTCCATTCCTTATATTCGAATAGCAAAGTTCTGTTGCTCACCCAAATTAATAAATGACCAATCAGCAACCCCTTCCACTTCATTATTATCCAACAGTGCGAATTCAGGCCGCATTGCAGTTGTTCCCATTACAGGACCCATGACAAGCGGCAAATATTATTCCAATTGTTATGAATATGCTGTTTATGGATCATCGTCCGGCAAGTCACCTTCTGCATTTGCCTTCAGAAGCAGATTCATCACTTCATTCGCAGAACGAGAGGCACCAAGGCGACGACATACTTCTCCGCCCGCTTGCGTACCATTGGAGTACTATTTTTTGACAAATAAACCATTATTTCCAAAAAAATATGTCGCCATTGATCCACAATTTCAGTGCTAGCAAACACGTTCATGCACATTTCAAAAATCACTTAGTTAAATTTGTGGCCGCAAAAATTTCGGATGATCCTGCGCTTCAATACTTTCTGCTGTAATCATAATCTTGCGCGGAAAGAGACTTTGAAAATGCTTCAATAATCCTTGATCCTTCTCGTGTAGGAGAATAAATGCACCGCATCGAACATCAACATCGGTGCTAGAATTTAAACCCTTCTCCAACATTTGTTCTATATATTGAGCTTCTTGATTACTGCAAAAGATGCCCGACACCAAAGCAACGCTTCTCAATGCAGAGTTTTGTAGTTGCACCTTCGGAGAGTTTGCACACAGGAAGAAAAATTGCTAAAAACCTGGCTATTGATTGTTTCTATCTTCATCGATCGAATTCCGAGCAACTTCGACTACTGCTTCACCAACTTTGTGTCGCAAACTTTTTGTGACATCTTGTTGAACGCCTAGTAAGACTTGTTGCAGTAGTTGAGCTTTGCTTCTTGAGTTCGCTCTTCATAAAAAATCCAACAACTCGAATGTGAAGGCACGTTTCGTCCGTCATCTGGGCAATGTGAATCGCTGCAATTAAATTGGTCACTTTGACATCGCACGGTGAATTGTTGTATACATCCTAAGCCTTCCGTCAAATTTCGTTATCTTTTGATAAAAGAGAATTTAGCAGCTGCTGAAATTGAACTTGTTCGGCGGCCATGGTTCGTTGTTTCAAAACCATTGGTTTTCAGGAACGCAGCGGCCTATCCAGGCTTCACTGGAAACAGGTGACATGTAGCAGCACTTGCACATGCGAGCCTAACTATCCTAATTTAGATACATTGACTTACATAAACTACCAAAAATCGACTTTACATTAACTTTCTTCTCTAATTTTTGATTACCAATCTGATTTCATCTCGTATTTAACTTTGCAAGGAGTGCGCACAATACACTGTAAAAATCCCTAGCCCAATTTGGGTCGAGGACGCCCTATTCGCACCACATTACCCTGATGAAACGTCACTGATAGTGTTTGGATCGGCTGATCTAAACTATTGTTTTACTGGATTGCATGTAGCAAACAGCTCACAGTTTTTCGCAGCCACTGTACTCGATAGTTCGCGTAGTTTAGTGGTTAGAGTACTTGATGCGTAAGGTGAAGGTCTCTGGTTCGAATCCTGCTGGTGACAACGAGATATGTTTCGAGTGATTTTTTGGACGGACTTAAAGCCCGCTCAGCTATGATGCCTACTGGTTTCAAATCAGAACGTACCGCAGCTGGGTGGATGGAAATACGGCCAAAGTGTGGTACTGACCGTATGACCTTCTCAAGTGCCGATACATTCGATCAAGATAATGAGATACTCTATCTCTAAGCAAAGGCCCGAAAGGGGCTGTAGTGCTAGAGCAAAAAAGTGAAAGCACTCGTTAGCTTTTTATTGCTTTCAGCGAAGTTTTATTATTCTATTGGTTTTTTCATCCAAGTACACGATTTCGATTACCAACTGAACGCAAAAATGATTTCCCGTACTAGACTTCACAAACACATTCTAGCATTGTATGGAATTTTCTATTGTATTTTTTTTTTCTGCTGCAAAGTTTAAGTTTGATTGTATTGATAGTTATTGTTGTTATTGCACAGTTGTTTTTCGTGTTTGTGTTGTTTTGAATGATTTCATTGTTTTTATGATAACACGCCACGACACAAAATTGATGACGACCGTAGCTCTCAAAATTATTTGAACATGCAACGATAACTTCTAGAAAATTAACGTCTATAAGACCATAACGTTGAATATTTGAGGACGAATATGATTCAACTAATCGTAATTTTTTGAAAGGAAGCAAATCCCAAACTTACAAGTTTTGAAGTTTGCTTGCATTTGTGACTTCATTCAGATAAGCACGTGTAATATCTACTAAAATATATCTCTTAACATCAAAAGTTTACCTTCTTCCCCCATTGGTGCGAACTTGATAATGTCTACATTTGCTCTAAAATTTTCTCAACTTCAATTGAGTCATAAAAATTAGTAATTCATAATGCACTCTAGAATAATATCCCTCTTTTCGTACTTCGGATATTTAATGTGAAACTGCATTGCGACAAAGCCATTTAACTTTATAACTTGCAATTTTTCACATGAAATATTGTCGCACCTCATGGTTCACATCATATGAGTATTATCATTGTGCCTCCGTACATGATGGGAGGATATTTCGAATGTGTTATAGCAACGACTTTAACAACAAGGATATCGAGTGAATAAATTTCATACTGAATTCATGCGTATTTTATGAAGTGTTATCATTGTTTCGATTTTTCAGGAAATCTACCAATTAATATGAATTTATGAGCGATGTAAAATTTTCAAGTAGTGGAATAAAAACTTTTCGAAATTGTTTAAAGGATGAGGGAATATGTCAGTGGATGAGTCGCGTAAATATATGACTTGATAAAATATATAACGTGTAACTTTATCCGTACCAACTGTCAATAAGTCGATGACTCGAAAATCACTGTTTGAGGCAATGGCTTTTAAAAATTGGAATAAAATATTGTACATAGATCTTGTATTTTAGATATGCTCCCAAAGTATAAGCAATACTTAAAAAGTGATTTTCTGTATCTAACTATATAAAATAACACAGGTCTGCGACCAATAAGCTTGTAGTGATCGAGCAGTCCGCATAGGCAGGGTCCTTCACGAAAAGGACAATAAAAGTAGGGGAGAAATTATGGAAGTCTTGTAACATACTTGTAGAAGTTACTTAGGAGTTTCGCTATATTTTCTGAGCAATCTATAATTATTCTAACCGATAGATTGTTTAAAAAAAGGGCGACATGAATCTTCCTCTCGACTACGATATCGTCGAATTAGCGTTTATTCTTAAATCGATTGGGTTTCATTTGAAATCGCTTGAATTTGATAAGAGTAAAAGCCCCGGAATAGGGAAATTCAGGTCAATTTAACTTGCCATGCATCCGGGCATAAAAACCATTTTGTTTTATCATCAAAATCATTGGAAAACAGTTCGGTATAATTCTTCCTGGTGATAACTGAAAATTTTATCATAAAGCAGAAATTTCTCGTATATTTTATTAAAAAATGGATATTTTAAATTTTATCGATAATCTTGTCTCAATGAACAGCATAAATAGTGATGTTCGAACCCTCACAACATCAACACTAATACCAACACCTCTACGTAATATTGAAATCATCGAAATCATTGTCACAATCATCATAACATACAGCATTATCAAATGAAGAATAGCTACAACAGATAATTCAAACGCTGCATCAATTCTAATCAGCTGTTTAACATTACTTTCCACAACCAAAAGTCTTTCCATAATACCATGCCAACGGAACAAGTTCATCATCTGGTACAACAAAATGGCGAAAGTTTTCGAAAGAGGAATACGATCACCCAAATATGTCGTGCCATTTTCCATGAAATTGGAAGAAACCCGTTCCGACGAGCAACAGGAATGTGGGGTGATAACGTGGAGTTTTTGCTGAGCCGCGAACGGAGACGGACTCTAGGAAAGACGGAATGGTCGGTCGCGGCAGGGGTCGTCGACGATTCTGTGAATTGCAACTCTCCGCTCTCCGCTTAGTGCATTTCATTTACCGATGAAAGCGTCGAAAATTATTTAAGGCGTTGCTTCCGTTGGAGCTAATCTAATTCGCGTGTAATCATTGCTCGTAGTTCAGTGTCTCCGGAGTGAATTTTGTAGATTGGAAACTCGAAAACTGATGAGCTAAGGGCGCACGGGAAGCTAATGGATATTATTTATTTGGGAAACGTGCGGAAAAGGATTAGAAATTAATGAGAATTGTGGCGAGTGAAAAAGTTCTGTCTTCACCTGGTTCGTCTGCTTGCATCCGCACAAATTGTGCCCTCAATTTGAATTAAATCAGCAGTAACAAAAAAAAGGTTGAGGATAACTAAGTGAAATTCAGCCAAATTTATCTGTGAGATTTGACCGTGTAAAGTGACCGCGACCAAAAAGCGAAGGGGGAATAAAACTGGGGCTAGAGAAGTGTCGTATGCGTTTTTGCGACGAAGAAAAAAACGTTTTTGCATTGCGTTTTTTGTTTTTTCAAAACTGGGGTTTTTGCGCAACAGAAAGCGGAAATCGTGGCCTTAAGAAGTTATGGAAAAAAAAAATTTTATTGTGTGGAAATGTATAGTTAGCGTCTAAGGATATTGTTGCGAGTGAACACATAAAACATGCCCGGATATATTCCCGCTTCATAACTGCAATAGTAGCGAGCAAACAACACCTATGTACTTGCACTTCGCCAATGAAAATTAGCCATAGAAACACATGCGCAAGTAAATAAGCGAGCAGTTAAGTAAACGAGAAAGTTCAACCCGCAATGATATTTACATCATGAACGAACGGGGTGCTTCGAAGAGAGGTAAGCGGAGTTCCGGCATAAACACTCTTTCGCTCAATGTCCCCAATTTCGCGATTTCACCTCGAGAGATCGTGGGAAAGCCGAAAGCTTAAGCTGAAAGCACTCTTTCGAAGCCGAAAGCTTAAGCGAAAAACGCTATTCCGCTCAATTTCCCCAGTTTCGCATATTCACCAGCCGAGCAAGCGAGACGAAGCGGGGAGGAAAAACTTTCGTGGAACGAGAGCGCACGTGTTCGGCTACTCAGCACCTTTAAAGAGAATTTAGGTTGAAAGCTCACGCAAGAATGGTATCTAATGTTCTTGGGCAGTCTTATACCAGTGAGTGTGTATTCAAATCCAAAAGGGAGCGTGCTGCTACCCATTCTTTATCTACATCGATGCAAGTATTCGCGTTTAAGTTTAAGTTGAAAGTGCTGTCCAGTCTCCTACAAAAGGTGTTGGCTTGCGCCGCGATCCTCAACCGGCCCTTTGGCGCTTCACGCCGTGTGGCCACCCCGAACCATTAATACGACAAGTTGGTTCCCTCTTCAGGCTGGCTGATATTTAGAGTTTTAAAATAAGTTGGAAATTCGAATGTAATGTAAATGTTTTCAGAAAATAACAATAATACAATAAAAGTCATGCTTTCAAGTGATCTTTTGCCTTGGTTGATTTAGTGAAAATGGACAGAGTAGCAGGTAAGTGGTGTTACAGTGAGTTCTTTCCCCGGGAGCCTTGATGTTGTATTTAGGATACGCATCAAGTTGAGCTCCTAGTTCTTACCAGTATACATAGGGTATACTGGTTTGTAACAATATTACAGATACTGATGGCATTTCAAACTTGCGCTCAAAATTATCAGCTCTCTCATTCTCAATCGCTTCTGCGCCATCAAACGTGTCGTGGTAACTATTCGGGATGCTAAACATACAAATTTTGTAGAGTTTCGTAACTTCAAAATCGTCTATTGTCGTTACGCGGGTCTTACTTCTGCATATGTGTCGATGTGAACGACAATAATTTCTGTTACTAGGAAGCTAGTCATAATTTTGTTAAAGTCCTTAATAAATACTTTCACGATGATTGTGACTTAGATCTTGAGTTGTTGATGAGATGTTTTTGCGGGCGAAATACGAGAATCATCGAAAACAAAGGTTTTGAAATAATTGTTAACACTCAACTCTGAGTAAATTCATCCAGACGCGAATAACATGTTAAAATCGTTTTCATATGTACGGAAAAATGTGCGGGAGTACATACATACTCCATTATCTTAGATACACATACTCGTAATATGCAATTCAATCCGCTGTAATTTTCTTCAAATATGTTTTTGTTATTATTAAATTCTCAAGAATTTCATATTGCGTTATTCGCGCTCAAATTGTGTATTCTTGAGTACTTAAATTATTTGATACATAAAAAGTAAACGTCCGTAATGTTAAATATTTATTAATAACTATTCGTAATGTTAAATATTAATTAATAATTGACCGTAATTTTAAATATTGATTTAATAAAACATAACCATATAGGAACTGCCGCCCCTCCTCTAGCAACGAGTACTCGTCGAAGGAGTGGGTTAGTACCCTTCTTTTAAATATTTATTACATTTACGTATTTATTTATATTTAAATATTTCTTGCATCTACCTATTTATTAACATTGTAATATTTGTTACATTTACCTGTTTATTTACATTTAAATATGCATGGCATGTTCATGAAGTTCGCCTGGAGACACACGTTTAAGTTTTTATTTATTCCCTTACTTTGAAATTCATTTTGAAAAGCACAATTATTGCATTACTTTGAAACTCATTTTTAAAAGCACATATATTACATTACTTTGAAATTCATTTTCAAAAGCAAATTTATTTATTCATTGCACTTTAAGGACATTTTAATATTTATTACATTTACATATGTATTTCCATGTAAATATTTATTACATTGACGTAATTGTTTACATTTCAATGTTTATTTATATTTTAATCGGGTCATTATTTATCACTGTTTTCATACACAAAAAAGGAAAGGAACGAAATGAGGAATTAAATTGTACAAATCGGTCTTATCACTAGTGTCTCAAACTAGTATGAGCTAGCCATCGGGGAAGCTCTTCCTCTTTTGTTGTTTCAGGGGCCCTCACCGAGATGCTTAGCCTTCCTCGGCCCGACATAGGTGAAGGCATCATTTTGGATCCTTGAACCGGCTGAAAGGGTGCGTGGGGGCACCGCCACCATCTGGATACCCCACTCTTATTTGTGGGCCGTGAATTTTCGCGGCAATGATAAAATCGCCTAACGTCTCGCGCGCGGTTAACCGGGTGTTGTCGTTACTTTTCTCTGTTAAATTCTTTCGCTATGTTACCTACGCCATTGACGCCTATCGATGGCAAATCGCTTCTGCGTTTTAGTTGATTCTGGTCTGGTCTGGAAATATTTATGTAGTGGGCCCTTGTGCTGTGCGAAAAGAACCCACCCCACGACACCACAAAGCTAGCTTGCCAGTGCACCTACGCATCCCCAGACAAGGCCATTTCCAGCTGAGCATTAATCTTGCGCTCGCTAAGGCAGCAGTCCACTGCTACAGTCCTTTATAGATATTATAACATCCACTCAAAAACTTCAAGCTGTTTGAGTGATTTCAACTGATTCTTTTGTATTTTGATGTGCTGAATCTGAACATGAAATCGATTTTGCTTTTCCCAAAACGTAAATTTTCGCCAATTTTCCCTATGCTAATATAGGATATCTTTAGGTACCTTGTAATATTATCATTTATGAAACGTTTATTCTGAATAAAAACTGAAAATAAACAAATAAATAACAAAGGAAATTACTCACGTAATTGTCATTAAGTCGAGGATTCATCAACATGATTGAGACAGGGCACAGCAGCAAGCAGTATCAAGTAAAGACATGAGTATATGAGTACGTGTTCATGTGATATATCCGGAGCCAACGTAAGTGTTAACAGGTCCTCCAGGCAAAATTTGCATTTACAGCAGTCAGCCTACTTTGGCAAAAGCAAATACAATTCGTGTATGTCACTAGGTGGTGTTGGTTGTCATATATCGGGCAATACTAATCAGATTGAGTCAAACTGACATGCCTTTGAAAGGTGACATTCCAGTCTACGATTTTCATCTGAACAGTTTTGTACTTCGTCATTCGTGTCAAAAGTTGTATTCATCTAAAAATGAGTGAAATTTCTGAAAAAATTCGTTATATTTTACAATATCACTACGATCAAGGTGAGAATGCATCGGAGGCTCGTGAAAAAATTGTGTTATCTACGGTCAAGATCCTTTATTAAAAGCCACAGCCAAGAGATGGTTCGCTCGCTTTCGTTCTGAAAATTTGGATGTCAAAGATGCACCTCGCTCAGGTCGACCAATCACTGAAAAAGTCGATGAAATCTTACAAAAAATTGAAGAAGACCGACACATAAGCAGCCATGACATTGCTAAGAAACTGAATATCCATCAACAAATAGTTTTGAACCATTTGCGCAAGGCTGGATACACAAAAAAGTTCGACGTTTGGTTGCCGCATGAATTAACACAAAAATTTGATCGACCGAATTTCCATTTGCGAAATACTAATAAAACGCAACGAAATCGAGCCATTTTTGAAGCAAATCATTACAGGCGATGAAAAATGGGTAACATACGAGAATGTCGTTCGAAAAAGATCATGGTCAAAAGAGGTGAATCATCAGAAACGACTTCAAAGCCAGAATTGACAGCAAATAAGGTTATGCTATGTGTATGGTGGAATTGAAAGGGAAGTGTTTATCATGAGGTGCAAGAACCTGGCCAAACACTCAATCCAGCTCTGTACTGTCAGCAATTAACTAGATTGCAACAAGCAATTCAAAAAAACCGGCCAGAGTTGATCAATAAAAAGGGCGTTGTCTTCCATCATGACAAGGCCAGACCACACACATCTTTTATGACGCGGCAAAAATTGACAGAGCTTGGCTGGTAAGTTTTGATGCATCCACCGTACAATCCAGACCTTGCACCATCAGTCTACCATTTGTTTCGGTCTCTGCAAAACTTCCTTAATGAAAATAAATCTACTTCAAAAAGGGACTGTGAAAACCGCTTGGCCAAGTTTTTCGCCGATAAACCACAGAAGTTCTACACAGATGGAATAATGGCTCTACCCAAAAAATAGCTAAAGGTCGACGATAATAATGGACAATATGTATTTAAATAATATTCATTTTAAATAAAAGAAATATTCAATTGAAAAATGACAAAAAAGGCTCAATACTTTTTAGACACAATATATACTACGCTTCAAATGAAAAAGTACAAAACATATTCCTTGCATGCTTAAGATTCACTTTGCACTGCCCACTCTACACCTACGCTTTTGAGAACAGTTAAATGAAACGCACGTTCAAATCCTTCCACTGACAGCTAGCTTAAAAAGGTAATCAAACGCCTATTCTTTTAACTTTCAATCCCAATAAAACATGAATATACGCTACGATGTTCTTCGCAAACCATTTGATTTCCCCGTTGAAATTTGCCTCGAAACCGAACAAAATCACGATTTTCGTCGACACTTCCCCATTTTTTCATAGATCGCCATATAAATTTTCGCAAAAAGTCAGCCTACATCTGGTGGTAGAGCTTTCATGTTAAGCTGTATTAAGGCTTTGGCTATATTCAGTTTTGTGTCTCAGCTTGAACAGTTAAAATCGTGTAAGTGGTTTTCCAAAGTTTTCTGTGCAGTTTTTGTAAGGTGATTTAATTTCTCTAGAACTGTGCGCATAAATTCCGTAAAATAGCCTCGCGAAAGTAAAAAAAAATCGCCTGACTCTTTTTGACTTATCTTCGGCGAATATACGGTGTTAAAGCAACAACTGAATATAATGGACTTTTTTTCTTAAAAAGCTGTCGGGCCTTGCTTTTTTGAGGGAGCAGACGCGTTTCGACTTTTTCGAGGCATCTTTAGAGTCTGAATCCTTTAACGCGCAAAAAACCGAGAATCTTTAAACCTATACAAAAATTGGTCGTTTGCTTCCTTAAATTATTAAAAAAAAATATATATCTACCGTGGAAATAGGTTTTAGGAGATGGAAAAATAGTATTCCATTGCCCGTTTAGGGAAACGACCTTTTGGCTGTGGGTACTGGGTGGTTATTTTCCCACTTCCGATTTAGCGTTAAACGCGTTGATAGATAAGAAACACGCATTAGAAACAAAATAATTATTATCATATAAGAAGTTAAATTTTGAACACACTAAACTCGAACAATGCGTTTGCTGAGCGACGTTTTGTAAAAAAACTCAAACATTTTGGTGCAATCGATATCCGTTAAAACAAAATAAATTCATGCAGCATACTGAAAACCATGCGCATCCAGTTTCTATGCATAAGAAAATAGTAGATCAAGTGGGCTTTGGTTATTTTTCTTTGGGATAAAATCATAGATATAGAGAGTACTGGTTCCGCAACCGGTCGCGAGAGCGAATGCAATTAGCAACCTTCGCTAAAGTTGTGTGAAGTTGAGGTTTGAAGTGATATGTTTTAGATTTTGCACTTAGTTCACTCCAAAACACGTTCACATTCATAAAGTTTTTGGGTTTGAAGATCGCGTGTACGAAACCGGCACTTTAGTTTCCTTTTTTCATTAAAAACTTACGAATTTTCCATCAGCTTTGACACATGAGTTTTCTCGCCTCTACGAATTTCATCAGCATTAACATTCGAGTTTTCTGTGGGAGAACATTTGCTGTGTTGTACTCAACGAATGATAACGAAGGCGCGATCGTGTGCACGTGAAACGAAATTTTGTATGTGCGCGCGGGTGTCAGTGAGGGAAGTGATTCTTCTGAAGAGAGGAAAGAAAAACCTGTCTGGAAACAAAGGGAAAGGAGAAGAAGAGGAAATCATATTGTTTCCGGAGCGTAAGTTATTTATAACTTATTTATGTGTTAAATTGGCTTCCCACATGGACGAGTACATAGATTCTCGTTACTCGTCCATTTGTTTATGTCTTTGGGTCCAACCAAAATGCACGATGTTAATTGTAAATAAACCAAAAAGTTTTCAGAAAATTATGTTAATATTTTTTATTATAATAGAAGGATCTATGGCAATTATGTGTGAAACGAAATATCGCCCAAACGCTCGCCACGGCTACGGTGGCATACTTCTATCCGGTGGTCCATATTTTCAATGACTCTGAGACATAATTCAGGTTCAATTACGTTAATGTGCTGAATTATCTCATCCTTTAGCTCTTGAATTGTTCTTGGCCTATTAACGTACACTTTTTCTTTTAAATATTCCCAGAGGAACAAGTCCGACGGTGTCAAATCACATGATTGTGGCGGCCAATTACCATCGCCACAACGTGTGAAAACACGGCCATAGAATTTTTCAATCAAAAGAGCCATTGTTTCGTTGACTGTGTGGCAAGTGGCACCATCCTGTTAGAACCACATATCGTCCAGGTCCATAACCTCCATTTCTGGCCACAAGAAGTCCGTTATTATCTCGTAATAGCGAACACCATTCCCGGTAACTACTTGCCCGTCCTCATTTTCAAAGAAGTACGGCCCGATGACGCCGCCAGCCCATAAACCGCACCAAACAGTCACTCTGTGGATACATCGGCTTTTCAACAATCACTCGTGGATTCTCATTTGCCCAAATGTGGCAATTCTGCTTGTTAACGAATCAACTCAGGTGAAAGTGTGCCTCGTCGCTGAAGATGATTTTCTTTGTAAAGTCATCATTCCCTTCTGTCTGTTCAACCAACCATTCGTCGTATTACCAACGCTTGAAATGGTCAGTAGGCTTCAGCTTTTAAGTCAATTGAACCTTGTGAGCGTGTAAATTCAAATCTTTATTCAAAATTTGCATGAGTGATGTTCGTGAGATGTTCAATTGTTGGGCACGACCACGAGTCAAGGTTGACGGCTCTTCCGTCACACCATCACGAACAACAGCACTGCTTTCCGCAGAACGAACTAGGCGAGCATGCACAGGTGATTTCACATTTCCTACAGACACATTTGGTCGATTATGCTGACCAAAAAAAAAACCACGAAGTGCCCGAAATGCATTTGATTTGAACGCCCATTTTCGCAAAAGGTTTCAACAACTTTAATGCGCTGCTCAATTGTGTACCTCTCCATGGTTGAATTTGTTAAACAATGAAACAAAGAAATGTCAAATTAAGTTGGGCGAAAAAATTGACGTTAAGGTGTGACTCACAATTGACATCGTGCATAATGGTTGGACCACCCTTTACTATACTGTTGACATTTCCCTTAAAATCATTTCAAAAACTTTATTGGGAATTGAATAAGATTCTGCTGAACAACTTACAACCACTGTTCACTTACAAAAGTTTATCTCATTTTATTTATTGATTTTTCCAATTAAAGTCTATCTAAATTAATTCTAACACGCCCCAATCAATAATAAAATTAATATAACCTATAGAACTTTCATATACTTATGTACACACAATCACTATTAGATCTAGCAAAAATTGCCTCCATAATTTTGATTCAGGTGAAATCATTGAGCTATTTTCGACTGAATTCTTGTAAAGTATTGATAAGATAAGAAATCTACCTTTATTTTTTGAAGGAACCATAACCGTATGTAATCAGACTCCCACATATTGCCAGTATCTTGGAATAGAAAATTTGTTACCTTGACTGCTGGCGTTGTTTTTCCTCAATTTGATACTAATTGCTACAAAGATATTATTTTTATACTCAAAATGATACAACGTGTGTGGATCATTCCACTATGAAAACTATAATTGGAAGTTTGTTGGATGGTTTGTAAAACGGATTTTACAAAGGCCTATTAGTTTCGCGTACTGTCTGTCCGCCTGTCTGTGCATCACCGCAATTTTCCTCAGAAACCATTATAGCTACAAAGCTCAAACTTTGTGGAAACGCCAAAAGTGGTGGTCTTTCAAATGCTTAGGCTTTTCGAAACATTCAAAATGTTTTAAAGAGGGTGCCTAATACCGAAGTGACCCTTCAAATCTTTTTTGATTCAAGATAGTCAGATGTGGTATCAAATGAAAGAACTTGATTAGAATTTTAAAAATCTGAAACAAAAAAGTCATTTATGGATCAGGCGACCCAGGGGGAGACAAAATTTGGCGAAAAATTGTGTCCCCCCATTGGACACCTTTGAGCCCAAAAATCCGAAAAAAAACTCACGGTAGTAAGTGTTTATGAGTACAAGGGCAGCAAATACCTCCGAAATCGAAATTAACTCAACTTTATTAGTAATAGTATGGCTTGTGAATTGTACGTTTTGTTCGATATGGTACCCTTAATTGCATGTATCAACATAAGACCCCAGTGTCCACACAATTTCATTGGAATCGAATCATAATCAATTATATGCAAATACAAAAACATCATGTGGTGGTGGATGCTATATATTTCAAATCAACCTAGGAACTACAATTTTCTTCGGATTTTCATGAAAATTTAAAGAATAGCGTTTTATTTTAATATGTTCAATTGGCCGATTATTCAGAAAATTTATTAAATTTTTCTATTTGAAAAGCCGTCGGGTCTTGCTTTTTAAGTTGTTTTGAATCCTACGATAATTACAAAGCCCTTCTGGTTGGACTCTCCTGCCTACTTGATTTGTTTACGTCTAAAAAATTTAACAAAAATTTTTTCCCACACATATATCCAAGTTAGATTAAAATGTCATGTAATTTCCTCCACATACGAGTATTTTAATTTTATCACATGTCAATTGTTACTACCATATCCTATTGTTTTATTTTCATGAGAGCTCGGCAAATTAGTATGAGTAATATCTCCGAAAATAACGATTTCACCTGCATGTCCAAAAAAAAACAATTCCAAACAAAACAAAAAAAAAATAATTTATTTAGTTAAGAATTGATATTTGTTTACAATAAAATACTATAGCGCGAGCTTTAAAAGCGATTTTCTTCTATTATTTGCTTGTTTTTATTTTTTGCTCGCGCGAAACCGTGAAGGTCAATGAATTTCATTATCATAATCATAGCCTTTGTTGTTTGTGTTATCATTTCCCGTCTATAAACTTTCTATATGGATGAGTTTTGAAGGATGGAATAAATGATAGCGTAATCGATTACATACTTAAAAGTCATTTATCAGGACTTCAGTGAAGATATGACATGAAAATTTCAAAGTTTAATTGAAGATTATTTACATTAACACTTATTGAGTGAAACTTTTGTTTCAGATGATTTAATTTTCATGGGAATATGTTATGTGTTTTTAATAATTTCTTGCTTTTCAAAATAGTTGTAAAAATATTTGCTAGCGACGGCAAAATGTGAAGTTTCTGAGACATTTAGTCATGCTATTATTGTAATTCGTTTGTGAATCTCGATCAATATTCACATATCAAAAGCTCGGCAAAGCAGTGTGGTCCGCATGTTAGGTGAGTGCGGTCGTTGACATTAATTTTCATGAAAATGAGAGACTACTATTTATTTGAAATAAAATATGTCTTAACTGACACTTCACTTTTCGATCACTTAATTTACAGCAAATATTATCCCATTTAAATTCCTCTTAGCTCGACTTATATTTCACTTGAATCGATTATACTTCACTTCTACCAAAGGTCTCATTTTTTATAATATGAAATCAATGAGACTATGCTTCTCAAACAGATTCTGACATTGTATGAAATTTTCTTATTTTTAATTTTTCTGTGTATTGTAATTGCTGCCTCGATCATTCTACCTGCTGCAAGATGTTTTGATAGGGTTTTGTTGTTACTTTTGTCATGGCAACACCAATTGAAGAGCACCGGCCACGGAAGAAATCGAGAGGAGTCAGTCGCATCTGAACCATCAACCGAGTTATTGTATTTTGAACACAACAAATCAATTATTAACAAACGGTGCGCGTTAGTTTATTGTTTTCCCTCTACAATTATCCTGTGCCCTAGGTCCACCCTTAACAAAATCAGAAGTGGGATCCAAAGATCGTAGAGCGCGGATTACAAGTAAAAATTCAAATCGTGCACGTAGAACGAACAGACGCTGTCGAAAGCCATTTTCCCCTTCCTCGCGATCTCGTGTTTAATTCTCCTACGACTCGTCTGTGAAAACAGACGAAAGGAGAAACGTGCGATATACATACGGGAAGAGACGAAAGAGAAACATGCGACATACATACGCGAGTGCCTACACATAATTGTAATAGTGGTTCCCCTTCGGTCCGTATACGAGGCAAACGGAATGCAGCACGATGCCGGTCGAAAAGGTCAATACGCTAAACAAGGAACGGCTAAAACTTGAACTTAGACTACGGAACGCCTCTACGCAGGGGGACCAAGCCGAGCTAGCATAAAGACTCTGTGAAATTCTGGCTAATGACGAAATCGAAACAAACGGGAAAATGTCAGAATGTTCGGGTGAAGATGATATGTGCGAGTTACGTGATGAAGTGAAGCGATTTAATATCAGCTGTTTTCGCCGCGTTATCGAACGGGGGAAAATTGGCAACGTCGTCAACAACTGAACAGATTAACACTCAACCGATCATAGTACAGGAGCCGACACCACCACTCACTAACGCCATCTAATTTGGTGAGACGCCGCCGCCAGCGATATTCGAAGTTGACGCATGCGAACGATAGGCTAATTTAGTGCGGGCATGTAGTGGACCGCATTTACATAACATCCGAGATGTGACGGATATTTTACCAGACTTCGACCCGTCGTCTGAATCCGGCATGTCGGCGGCGCAGCTCGTTGATCGCGTTACGAAGCTTGCCGAGGCATATCAGTGGCACGATAGAGTTTTGGTATTCGGCGTGCAAGCCTCCCTAAAGGGACCTGCTAAAATTTGGAGCGATAGTTTTGTGCGGGTTCCTGGAAGCTGGCCGAATCATTGAGGTGAGATTTCCCTAGCCATGAAACATAAAAATGATGAATCGCACCAGGGAGCCGAGCGAAACAACACAAAGTTACTTCTATACTACGCTAGCATTGGGAAGACGAGGTAACTTGAGCGATCACGCTATAATCCGGTATATAAGGAACGGGCTACGGCAGCCATCTTTGCAAAATGCGATCTCGAGCTAAATTTTCGACGCCGTCAACGTTCTTCTAACCGCGATAAAGAATTTCTAAACGAATTCCGTTCGAATTTCAGAGCCACGAACGGAGTCGAGACAAAATTTTGGACCACCACCACCGATACAACGAGATATTATGTCATCAAATGCGCGAGCGCAGCTGACTTCGAGCAATTCGAAATCTCGTCGAGTCCGGTGTTATAATTGTCTTGAAGTGTGGCATATTTCGCTGAACTGTCCAAAACCGCAACGGAAACAAAGATGCGAAAAGTGTCAACGAACATCACATACGAACAACCGATGTCCGGGAAATGAAACTGCAACCGCCGTCAATAACGTTCATCGCATAAATTCAACAGAAAGAATTAATCCACATGTTAAGGAGGTTCTTCTCAACGAAAACAAAATTAAATCCTTCATCGACCCCGGCAGCGAAAGAACACTCATTCAACGAACGATCGCAATGACGATGGGAGGCGTAAAGCAGTGTTCACCGATCACCTTACAAAGATTTGGAGGAGCTTCAGTAACGTGCAACCAGATATTCGAGGCCGAAATCCAGGTAAGAATCTAAATGCGAAGATTTTTCCGGTCGATGACGACTTGATCTTGGAGCCATTTTTATTGGGGTCCAACTAAGGACCAACTGTATCAGCTCATCAGTGAGCATAGAGAATGCTCCTCTGAATCGCTTGCTCAGTTAGGTCAATGCAACTCGGTAACGACGACGATAAGGTTAACGACCTTAAAACCTGTCCGACACAAGCCATGCAGGATCCGTTCACAAAGCGTGAGCGCGTTCAAGAAAGAGTAAACGAACTGCTCGAAAACGATATCATACGTCCATCATCATCAGAATATTTGTCACCAATTGTCCTTGTTCGCAAACAAAATTGGGAGGACCATCTCTGTGTTGATTTCCGTGAACACAATGCTATCACTGAAAAGCATCCGTTTCTCATGCCAACTGTTGAGGAGCAGCTGTCATCGATCGCTGGTAATTTATTTTACACGACTCTCGATTTAATGTCCGGCTATTATCAAATACCAATTGCAGAAGAGTGCAGGAAATACACTGCATTTGTCACGCATGCAGGCCAATTCGAGTTTAACCGGATGCCTTTCGGCCTGTGTAATGCACCGAGTTATTTTCATGAGGTCATTACCAAGTTGGGATGACAAATGGGAAATCGAGCAGTTAGCTTCGTAGATGAAGTAATTCTGCCCAGCAAAACCATCGCCGAGGGTTTAATCAAACTCCGTGAATTCCTGGTTATACTTCGAGATTCCGGTATGACGCTTCGGCCCTCTAAATATACGTTTTTGTCGAAACAAATCACGCTTTTGGGTCATCGAGTCGATTAGGACGGAATAAATCGGGAGCTAAAAAGTCTAATGCAATTCGAGAGTTTCCGGAACCAACCAACGTTACAGAAGTTCGAAGATTTCTGGAATTGAGCGGGTTTTTCCGCAAGTTCATTCGCGATTATTCTCTAATATCAAAGCCGCTTACACTTTTGTTGAAGCAGAAGGACAATTCAATATTTTGTTCGATGACCGAACAACGAGACGCATTCGAAAAATTGAAATCAGCGCTTTGCTGCGATTCAGTGCTCAGTGCATACGATCCGACGAAGGAGCATCAAGTTCACACTGACGCGAGCAACTGGGTTTTGCCGAAATCCTCATGCAACGAGACGACGGAGGCAATTTCACACCGGTTTTCTACTACAGTCGCCAGTTTAGGGAATCCGAAAGCAGATACCATAGTCATGAGCTTGAATTTTTGGCTATCGTCGAGTCGTTAGAAAGATTCCGCATTTATTTGCTCGGTAAGCATTTCGAGATAATTACCGATTACGCCGCAATTAGCACCACAAGAACGTCCAAGTTATTGCCACCGCACATCAGTCGATGGTTTCTGAAGCTACAGGAGTACGATTTCCGCTGAACGCATGAGTCACGCAGATGCTTTAAGCAGGACTCCAAACGAATCACCGAACGAGCCAAAGATAGCATCGGGGAACATAATGCGAGTGGAAGAAAACGAAGACTGGCTTGTGCTACTACAACGACAAGACGTGAAGTTGAAGGAGTTAATCAAAGTTCTGAGACGCGATATTGAGTCCGCTCAATCCAAACAGATCCAAGTCAGATTATCAGCTCAAAAACGGTCGGTTATATCGTAAGATCGACATGATCTCAAATTCGTCGTTCCGTCTGCAGTCAGGTGGAAAATCATCCGCACGTACCACGATGACATGGGCCACTTCGGTCTTGAGAAGACAATAAATCGAGCTCGGCAAGATTTTTGGTTCAACAATCTCCGAAAATACATCAAGTCGTATATTGCAGCATGCTTGGAGTGCTGCTACAATAAAGGAATCGCAGGCTAACCGGAGGGTCAACTCTATTCGGATGAGATGACACCTATTTCCTTCTGGACGTTACACGTTGATCACCTGGGACCTTTTCCACGCAGTCGTCGAGGTAATTTGCACATCATTGGAATATCTGTTCAGTAAGTACTTAATTTTGAGAGCTGTCAAAACTACGAAATCGAAGCTCGTCATCGACGCACTCAGGGATCTGACGTTGTACTACAGTCTACCTAAGCGAATAATTAGTGATCGAGGTACTGCTTTTACATCATGAAATTCGCTGAATTCTGCGCATCTAATGAGATTCTACATATTAAGGTTGCCGTCAGAACACCTCGAGCGAATAGCCAAATCGAACGTGCAAATCAGTCCATCTTATCATTTCTAAGAACTGCACCAACTGATCATAAGGATTGGGATTTACAATTGCGCAATCCTCAATGGTCTCTGAATTCGCAATGTCACTCTGTGACCCAGTTTAGTCCGATCGAGTTGATATTCGATTATCGCCTTCGAGACGTCATCACGAATCGGCTAGTTATGGCTCTAGCATCAGATGAAGCGACTGCTGATCCAACGGAATGCGATATGGTTAACCGAAGACAATTGGCTGCAGAGCAACTTAGCACCGAATGAGAGCAATGGAGATTGAGGTTCAACACGAAACACAAGAAACCTTTTATCTACAAGGAAAGAGATCTCATCGTTCTAGAGAACGTACCTGCTGCTACGGGAGAATCTCGAAAGTTAGAGCCCAAATATCATAGGCCCTACATCATTTCGGGAGTCGAGGATGTGGGAATCGAACGTCCCAACTAACGGAAATTCTGTTCAGCGTATACGAGGGAAAAGTTGAAGCCGTGGATCGTCGTGAGTTCTGAACTCAATTTTTACGATGATGCTGCGGATTCAGACACGGGGTAATGAATCGAGACGATTCAATGTCAGGATGGTCGAGTGTCATAGCAACATCAATTGTAGAGCACCGGCCACGGAAGAAATCGAGAAGAGACAGTCGCATCCGAACCATCAACCGAGTCATTGTATTTTGAATACAATAAATTAATTATTAACAAACAGTGTGCGTTAGTTTATTGTTTTCCCTCTACAGTTATCCTATTCCCGAGGTCCACCCCTGACAATAGCAAAGCAATTTTATATTTTTTTCCAATAAATTAGCTTTGATAAGCAAAAAAAAATGTACCACAACAGATTTTTTTTTTACCAGCTTTTTTCATCTCTCTCCCCATTTTCTTTATTTTATTTGCCTTTCTTTTGTTTCTCTGCAAGTTCATCTGCAAGTTCATAGGCTTAGTTCCACTTCCTTTGGAATCGGGGCAAAGAATAAAAAGGAACTGTCTTTAGACGTAGATTAGATGAGGTCAAGATATAGGTCGGGTACGTGACTTTTGTTAGATGGAGACCTATTTACTGTGCCATTTACAGGTAGAGCATCACCCATCTCAATTGCATTGTTATTGCTTTTTGGATTTTGGCTTGGAGTGGCACCAGCAGCAGAAATGTCTATTATCTCAACAGCAATGTTCTGATCATTGGCCTCATGTTGCCCAGCAGCAAAATAATCCTCGCCAAACTTGTGAGGGTCAAAAGGACAAACTCCTGCTGACATCAATCCCGAAATTGCAATGTTCAATTTTTCTGCCCGCTTAAAAGCTTTATTTAAAAGCTCTGGTACGTCATATTCAATTATCTTAGCGTGGCCGGTGGAGATCAGGTAGAAGTCACACACTTTATGTGAGGTCCAAGTTTTGAAGTCTATGGGAGTGACACGATGTACTTTATATAAAATTGCTTTTACAGATCTTGTGAATCTCAATCGACACATGACTATTGTGGTTACCGAGTATCAGCATGACAGAAGTCGGATTAACATGATCCTTGAAGTGAGACAGTCACGTTATAAAATTGTCGTTATTGCTCCATCCATTTAAAAAACTGGTGTAAAGAGCGCCATTTGGCCCATTTTTTGAAAGAATGGGGTCATTCCGATGGAAGGGCAAATCAGCATTAATGGGAGAAAATGTCCAGAAGCACTTATTGCAAAAATTGCTGTGCAGAAGTCTCAGCGCTAATCTGTTTTACCCCTTTCGGGCCATCAACTTTTGGTCATCTCTTCTGAGTGTTACTAATCCCAGCCTCGTCTTGGTTGTTAATTCTGTGGCCGTTAAATTGATGCTTTTGCATCTTCGATTCCGAATTTTTAAAAAAAATATCTGCACCTCTTCTTTGCTGAACCCAGCAATCTTATTCAGGCTTATATTTAGGTGTCTTTTCAAAAAACGATAAAGCCAGTATTTACCAGCTGATACCTGTTCATGATTGAAAAACTACTCGTATATGAAATATGATGTTCCTCTGCATATCTAAACGGCAGCCGACGCAACCACTTTTGGGTTATTCCATAAAATAATTTGAGCAGATTCATGATATATTCTGCCAGAGCACTCTTGGAGGCTAGCATTCTTTGAGGAACGCCGCCCCCACGGACCCGAGGATATGAGGAGCGCCGTGAGATTCACTCCTGGGATGATAGATAATGACTCTGACTGAATCTGGAGACACTGACTGAATCTGGACTAGGCATAGGACAACGAACTGGAATATTCACAAAAAAAAAAAATAAATATAATGATGGTATTTTATGACTCAAAGATATTTGTAAAGAGTTTCAGATAAGGCTTATATCACATCGCAACACGACTATCCCAACGTACGATTTTCAGCCGCAAATGTAAGCACACTATGACAAGATTTGCTAAGTATCTCCAGGCATGCACAGAACTGATGTGCTCACTTGAAGGTATGTCCTTGCCAGGAATACATATGCTTAACATGCCAAGATCGTGAGTACGAGTGTTTCAGGCACCTTAGATGACTACATCAAATTTCCAAATGATGTGCGCATGCGCCAGTATCATGAAAACGTGCATTTCGAAAATCCTCCTGCCTAGAAAACTGGTTTTAAGGGAAAACCGTAGATCTTTGCGACAGTCGACCAGGAAAGAAAAGTCGCAAAGTCGTGGTGTGCGCACTTCCATTTAACCATGAGTTACTTGTGATCGGTTAGCCCCTAGCGTGTCGTGATGCGCCATAAGCCTGAACTAAACTAAAGATATAATAAAGCAAAATTTGCAACATTGAAATTCCTTAGAAACATTTGAACGCCAGATGTAATATTTTCAGGGGTAGTTTATTGAGAAATTTACGTTTAGTCTCACTGAGATTTACTTATTAAACGGCCACATCTTCCAAGGCTTTTGGAGTTATAAAATATATTAAATCTCAATCGTTTTATTTCAAGAAACAATCTTGTCTCCAATAAAAATATTATCATTAAAAAACGAGCGAACAGTTATTAAACAAAAATTCAAATTCCTAGGTAATTGACTAAAGTTTAAAAACTAGAAAAATATGATGACATTGCATAATTTTTAACAGAACTATACCGTTAAATAAAATGATGAGGCAGAGATATGTTGTTTACACCAGTGATGAAGAAATAGCGAGCGATGAAGATATACAGGATCCAACAGATAATTTTTCTCTGGCGGATAGTGAAGAAACGAGTAGCTCATCAAATTCATTAATGAGTGGTGGACCGCATGATGATTAGTGGCTCGAAAACAGTAACGGCTCACACACACACTTTGATGAAATCGGATAGGTAATCCCAAAATGGTAATGGATAAAAAATTTAAAAAGGCGAATCTGTTTTTGCGAGAAAAGGAAACATTTCGGTTCGGAAGTGGAAAGACAGGCATGATGTCAACAATACGAGTTGTGACAAGTAATCAGACTGATTTTATTGCCGCTCTTGTGGTCAACCTGCGACCTTGAAATTCCCTTCCCCTTCCCCGGCATCTTTCCCCTCTTCATTGATATATTTACCATTGCTCTAGCTTGTTTAGTTCGCCTGCTGTGTCGTGTTGAGTAGACGTGTGTTGGTGGTGCTCCTCCCGAAAATGGAGAAACGAAATCAAGAGCAACGCGTCGCGATAAAAGTTTGCGTCAGATTGGGCGAAACAGCTTCGGAAACGTACGCTAATATTGTAAAAGTGCATGGTGATAGTGCTCTTAGTCGTGTCCAGGCGTTTTGAAGGCATAAAGAGTTTAAGGAGGGGCGTGAAAATGTGGAAAACGAGCCGCGGAGCGGGAGACCAGTCGAGGTGCGGACTAACGCGAATGCGCAGCGTGTGCGTGCCCTAATCCGTGAAGATCGGCGTTTAACAGTTCGAATGTTGGCCTCGGAACTGGCTACGAGCCGTCAAACAGTCAGACAAATTTTAACCGACGATTTTGGGATGAAAAATTTGTGCGCGAAGATGGTTCCAAAGAACCTTTCTGAGGAGCAAAAGCGTGTCCTAGCATTTGGCCTCTAAAAGGGTCGCCCATTTTGAGTCGATTACGGACATCCAGGTGGCCGCCTGGAAGGGGGTGGAAGAGTTGTAGAATAATTTTTAGATATACGGTTTTCATGGAACCAGTCTCATTACTTATTGTCACACCTCGTATCTACAGAACACAAAGGGTCAATCCAAGAAGTAACATCAAAAAGAGGTCATACTGTAATTCAGCCGTCTGCTGTAGCTGATTATAATAATAATAATATGTCGGGCATTGATAGGGCTGATCAAATGATTTCCTCCTATTCCGCGCCTCGGAAATCAATACGCTGGTATTTGAAACTTTTTTTCATATATTTGACTGTTCAGCTTGGAATGCTTGTAGGTTGTATAATAAAACGCATTCAAACAAAAAAACTTATTTAGAGTTTCGTGACGATATTGCATGTGAACTGCCGAATTTGAGGAGCGATGTTTCTGGTCTTTCACGCAGCATAAATTTTTGTAGTTAACATTTCGTGAAAAATTTGTAGTTAACATTTCGTGAAAAATCGAGTTAGATGCTTTATTTGGGCCAAAAGCAAACGACGCAAGGCTACATTCTATGCCTGTGAGAATTGTAAAACCAACAATGGACAGCCAATTTGCTATTATGTGTAGATAAATGTTTTAAGATCTATCATACAAAATAAATTTTTATATTAAAAAATTGTTTCGACATTTTATCCTTTACTCAATTCAATGTGACACAAATATGTGACACGTGAGCTATAGCCAGAAATTTTCAACGATAACCCAACTCACATATTTGTGACGGTTTAACAGAATGCTTATTTTTTTTTTTTTCAAATGTTCTAAACAAAAATATTTTAAATCTATGCCAATTCATGGAGTATAAGAAAAAAAATGTTTGGGCTGTGGTGGACTTTTTTCTCCCGGGACCTTGGTAGCGAACGGGTTAAGCACGATGTCCAGCACCACATCAACACAACTATTTCTCCAATATTTTCAAAGATGCATCCTTTTACCACTCGACAAATTAGCTGTCGCAAAGAAAGACTTTGAGTTTATGATTCAACAAGGGGGTCGGTCATCCATCGAAAAGTTGTGGTATTTACCCTTGCATATGGTCCCCAAACAAAATAGACAATGGAGACCATATGGAGAGTATCATCGACTGAATGCTCAGACCACTCCATAACGCTACTCTTTGCCTCCCATCCATGATTTTGCGCAACGAATATCGAACTGCCGTATATTTCCAATCTTAGATCTTGCTAAGGCGTATCATGAAAGCAAGTAAAGCTTCAGGCCCAGATGGTTTTCCAGCCGAGGTGTTTCAACTGGTCTATTATCATTGTCCTGGCTTGTTGCTCAGCATATTCATCGCTTGCCTACATGACGGGGTTTTCCCGGTACGATGGAAGGTGGCGAGGCTCGTGCTGATCAGCATGGAGAAGAGAATTCCGCATCGCCATCTGCTTACCGCCCGATATGCATGCCAGACACTGCTGAGAAAGCGCTAGAGAAACTCATCAAGGGCAGATTCACTGACGCAATTCGTGCTGCTGGGGATATATATCCTCGGCAGCACGACTTTCGAGCGGGACGCTCCACCATTTACGCGATTGCAGAGGTGGTGAGCGTGGTCGAAAAGGCAGAAGCGCATAGCCGCACCAAGTGACGGATCGTTTTGTTGGTGAGACTCGACGTTAGGAACGTCTTCAACCCCGCTAGATGGGTGGATATTCTGGATACGCTAGGAAATCCTTATTAAGTTCCAGAATATCTGATGTGGCTTACGAGTGACTACCTGAAGGATTGATGCCTAGTTTATGATATGATGCAGGGCCGACGAAGGATGGAAGTTACATCAGCTTTTGTTCAAGAATCCATACTTGGTCCAGACCGGTGAAACGTATCGTACGCCAGGCTAATAAGACTAGAGCTGCCGCATAAGTCGCGCCTGATCGGCTATACGGATGAAATTACGGCGCTAATTGCTAGACGCAACGTCAAAAAAGCGCAACTTAGACTAAGTAGGGTAATGCGCCGGGTGAGAGAATGGATAACTGTTTGCGGATTCAGCCTAACACTGGAGAAGACTGAAGTGGTCATCTTGAGAAAAAAGAGACTCCCCAGAGTAGGGACGATCAGTATTAGAGAATTACAGGTTAAATCGAAACCATCTGTAAATTACCTGGTGTTTCTGATCGACGAGAAGATGAGTTTTTCTGATTAAATCAGGGCAACGGCTAAAAGGCTGCTTCGGCAGTATCGCCTCTGAGTTGACTTGTGGCCAATGCAGGGGTACCCAATCCAACAAGAAAGCGACTCTTGATGAGTACCGTAGAGTCTGTAATACTGTACGGAGCAGAAATTTGGAGCCCCGTTCTCAGCAAGGAGCTGTACCGAAAACGCTTGGCATAGGTACAAAGAAGAGGAGTACTGAGGATTTCATCTCCATATCCGACAGTCTCTGATTCGGCGGTTATAGTCATCGTTAGCATAATACCCATTACCCCTCTTGCTAGAAAGCACCGTACTATTTACCTGTGTCGAAGCGAAGACACGAGGGAGACAGTTGCCCGGAAGAAGAGGCACCGCTCACGCAATAATTGGTAGCAGTCCTGGCACAGAAGGAAGATGGACTGTGCGCCTCATCCCTGATCTGAGACCGCGGCTCAATCGAACGCGTGGTGAGGCTGACTCAGCCCTTGAGCAGGCGTAAATGCTTTCAGTCTTACTTGCACAAAATTGGTAGATCGCGGTCCTCCGACTGTAGATTTTGGGCAGGAGAGGAAGACGATGCCTGTCGCAAATTTTTTGCATGGATAGGTTGTCGGAGTTGGCGGATCAGTTCTCTAGTAATCCCTCTTCTTCTCTCCCCTCCCGCTAAAGTAGGGATCCACCAACTTGAAGGCGCCTCACAACGTACCATAACGAGGCTTAGCCCGAAGTAATGTGTTAAATGGATCTAAACTAGGTTCTCCGGCTGACAGGGGAGGAGCGGATAGTCCAGACGTTTTGCGTCCCTGAGAGCGTAAATAGCCTTCACCTCCCAATCACAAAAAAAAATCTACAAGGCCAAATTGCGAGACTCTCTCCTCTGAAGCTACTTACTTCAGTTAGGCAACCAAAAATATATAAACCTGGAAAACCCATGCTTCTAATAAATAGTGTTAAGCATTGCGATAACAAATGTCATTTTTGCTGTAAGCTTACCTCGTTACAATAAATAACCTTGCAACGATTGTTCTGCCAAATATTTTATGAGTTACAAATCCGTCATAGACTAACGGGGTAATTTTCAAAAAGTTGGCGCGAAGAATTCGTATTTCTCTCATTTTGAGCCTAGCTCGATTAAAAAAGTTAAGTTCCGGGTGATGAAACCTAATCTTTACTGAAAAATGAAGAATTCAAGCTATCTTTTACATTTCTACATGACTTTAACCTTAAAGTGCTCCAACCTTCTAATCGAATAACTTCCAATGAATCCCAGGCCAGTGAAATGAAATCCTCCAATTTCCTACTATCAAAGCCTACAATCAATGCCTAGCCATCGCCCAGATAACATTCTGAACATATCAATTGAGCAAAGAAAAAAATCTTAGGTAATTGGATCTCGTTCTTTGCATTGTCACTCCCCCCTAATGAGCTTTCCATTGGAATCTCAATAACATACTCGTATCATTGAGTTCGGTGGAAGTGGACACTTGTTGTTCTATCGTTGACCACCTTGCGAAAATTCACTCACTTTTACAGCGCTCAGAGTCAGTCAGTGGATATTGCCTGCGGTTTAGTTTTAGCCGATAAAATTCTACAGGTTTCCGCCGCCATCGTCGTCCATATTAAATTGGTGAACCTATTGAGTGAGAGACCTTTGCATACGAGTACTTGTTTGCACTGCACACACTAAGCTCTGGCTATCATTACACCTGTAAATGTATGCTTTCTTCCTGCTTCGGCCGCCGCTGCTGCTGACGGGCGCTTCGAATGGCTTTTCTCGATGTGTGGAAAAATGCTAAAGTTGGAACTAGTGGAAAACTAACGTCATGGAAAAAAGAACAGAAATGGATAAAGTATTCATTGAACGGGAACCATTGAATGATGGTGGGGCTTTTGATAGCGAGTCGCTAGCGCGAACCTGTTGAAATGAACTTTGTTTGATAGTCGAGTGGCTAAGGGGGTGTTCTTGGCCTGGCTAGAACGATTCTCAAGAGGCCATTCTGGTTGGAGTGCCAACAATAATAGAAACCTTAAACGATAATTTTCGTCAGGTGGGACAATACGATGGTGGTTACGAAACGAAGCAGTTTCATATGTGTGGGCTTTTATCTGTTGCCGTAATTGGGAAAGTAGGCAAGAAATTTATCTAAGACACACCAATGACAACCATTAAGCAGACACTGCCCCATTAAGGGGTCCAGGTGTTGATTGCGATTCAACAGAGCCTACTAGAGTGTATTGAGATAATTGCACATCATTGGCGAGATGTGCCGACCAATACATTTCACCTGTGCGCGCACTGTGTGTACTTACCTGGCCTAGTGTGTCATATCCATTAAAGTACGAGTACAATCTTCAATATATTGCCAACTAGCACTTGAACGCATTGAAGATACGTCGGCAAGCGCACTATACACGAACCGATAGATAGATAGGTATGTTAGGTGGATAGATGGATAGGTTTGGATACCGATGAACGCTTCAGCATGCAACAACCGTTAAGTGATCTTGTATTCCCCAAGTTTTATTTATGTAGGTCCATTATTTTTGTTTTAAAATGTGGTTCGGAATAATGTTTCGGCGACTTAGTTGACGCTGCTGGTGGATTTGGTTTAGTTGAAATCGAGTCACGTAATGCGAAATTAAGACCGGATTCGTGCGACTCGTACTCGTACACCTGTAGAAACAGTGCTGAGTGGGTAATGTATAGCAAAGTGAACAGGATCGGCGCGATTGAGGTTTTGTGCCAGAAAAGTTGTAAACGTAAATTTGTCGCGTTCGTCGGATCTCAGTTAAAATTTAACATATCTCCAATAATGGTCGTCGTTGGTTCCGTCGAAAGTCTGTGAAATTTCCGCGATCGGACCAATCGTTTCCGCGTTTTGTGTTTTTTCATTTAATTGCCATATGTGCATGTTTGTTAATATTGCTCCATTGATCCGGCATTTAAAATTGCACCTTGCCAACGAAATCATTGGCTTGGTGGAGCGGTAGAATAATGCAAACTAATGAAATTTATACGAGAAAGTTCACTGTGTCAACGCTGTGTCCTCGTCGTCGGTTTTGAATTAATTAAAAATCGTTTCATTTAATTCCATTTCTTTGTGGCGTTTCAGTGCTCATTAATAAACATCAATTTTTTCCTGGTGTTACTCAGTCGATCGAAAAAATACCTGCATTTCAATGAATTGATCTGCAATATGTTAAATTCCATTATGAATGTGCATAATTAAGAAAAAAATTTCAAATCGCTCGCTACTTCATTGGCGAAGGTAACATTGGCCTGATCTTTGGTAATATGAAGAAGATACATTATCATTTATCATGGCATTGCGATGTATTAGAAAATTAGCTATTCTACGCGGAGCGTCATTAAAACGACTGTAAATTCATGATAGCCTTGAAATTTAACAGTCGACGAAATAATCCTGATTGGAAAATGTCAGGGGGTTTTCGTATGCAGTTGTGAAGTGAAACATTTCAAAATTTTATGCATTCCTACAAAAAATTGAACCTTGTACGCTTCTTCGATTGTGAAATCCAAATGCCGTCACAATTTCAATGCATGATTTTAATCATATGTGGATGAGTGAGTCAATTGATTTATAGTGCTTTCCCTAAGGAGAGATAGAAGTAAAAAATAATTTAATACCACATAGATAACAAAAGCTCATCACAGGTGTGTAAATTTCCAAACGTGTGATTAATCAGAATAAACCTAATCAACTACTACGAAAATCAAATAATCAAATAGTGGAATCGCGGTAAAATAAGGAAATTTCATATGATATGGTGTTTTCATCGAATAATATTGAAACAATGCAACCTCTTGTGGGAATTAGTGGCGTCAATCAGCAGAATATCAATCATCAAATGCCATACTATCGTCAATATCAGCAACACAACCAACAGCTACAGCAACAACAACACCAACAACAGCAGCAATCTGGACATAGTAATTCGATGTGGTCTTTGCAGCGAAATAGTTTGGGAAACGGTAGCTACACGTCAAATTCAAATGTAATGGCTTGGTCACGAAATGGCAATAGTCAGCATTACCACGACGTTGATGATGATGACATCGACAACTGCACGGAGGTATGCTAAAGATAAATATAATTTAATGTTGAAATTGTTAGGGAGAATGGTAATAATGGTTGCTATAGTAGACGAAATTTGAGGTAGTTGTTTCGTATTTTCGAGTTAGAATTTCTTTAAAATGAGTGTGATATGTGTACTTCTGCAATATTTGAGTTCGTCATTAGGGGAGGGGGGGCATGATGGGGTAGCTAAGGGAAATAACTAAAAAAAAGCACAAACACTATGTTTATTACTCTTATTAATTTATGGCACGTTATGCCGTTAACCTGACTATGATTTGGTACTGTCTTTGGAAAATCAACTTATCACATTTTTTAATAACGCAGCCACATAAAAAAGTGGGGTATACTTATGATGCCATATGTCATATCCGTAGTCTTTTGGCCAGCTGAAATAAGTTAAATACCGAAAATCGCGGAAAATACACTCGTAAAATTTCGAAAAAATTAATTTTAAGCCTGTAAACCTATAATATGAATTGATACCTGCTGAGCACGAATCCGTAACCAGAATTGAGCCATCATGTCCTGATTTTTTTCTAACCTCAAAAATGGGTTAAAAATACATTGAAAAACATTTTTTTTCCACATTTTAACCTTTATTCTGTTAACCTCAAACCCTGGTCAGGTTAAGCCAGCCCCCCTAGCCCCCTCCTTTCTGAATCCGACGCTGTTGAAATGAAATACCTCATAATACATAACCACCAACCCATACTTAAAAACCTGAGACCTGTCATCTTATTATCCAATTACCCGTTTTGAATATCCATGTCCAAAAATCCTTATGGTTCATACCTTGATACCCAATAACTAACACCTAATAAATCTAAACTTCAACAACCCTAATGCCCAAAATCGGATGCCTAATAAACCTAACCCATAACCACAAAATCACGCCCAACACCCGAATTGAATAACTTGAATAACCTAAAATTTTGAACCTCAATACCCTGATTAGGTGACCGAATATTACTGCCCCCCTTATTTTTTACGACTATACCTCGTTCTCTTATCCTCAAAATATCTTTTTACAGATATTCTTCCCGATTCATTTCTTAGCTTTGGATTTGTCCCTCTTTTAAGTGACCAGCAATAGTCAGCCAACATATGGTCATCCCATCGTCCTTGATATCGGTTTTCGATGACTTTAATGTCTCGGTGTCTCTCCTTGTTCTTCGCTATAGTCACCGAGATTGTCGGGGAAATCATCGAAATGGGAGTCTAAAAAATTTAATTTTAAACTAATTAGGCATCTTAATTTTCAAAAATTCTTAACCATTTTCTTAACTATCTCTTTGTACTCAGGACTTTTATTACTTCCTAAAAAGTTTGTCGCGACTTCTTTCAAACTTAGCCAAGCAGCTTTTTCAATCTCGTCCATTTTCGTAACGAATATTGTGTCCTGAAACAATTTCCTAATTTGTGGGCCGTCAAACATCCCTGCTTTAATTTTTGCATCAGAATATTTTGGAAACTTTTAGAACAAATACTGAAATATTGGCCATTTTTATTTAATGCTTTTACAAATTGCTTCATGAGTCCAAGTTTTATGTGAAGAAGAGAATTAGGTACTTTTTATGTCCTGCATGCGAGACTTTATCAAAGGCTTTGGCTATGTCAAACATAACCAAACCCGTTGATTTCCTGCGGTTTAGCCCTATTCTAATGTGGACCACCCTAGTATGCTAGAGTTCTGTGGAGTATGCTGGCTTGAAACCAAATTGTTCTTCTGGAACTATATCTTTTTCGGTAACAACCTTAGTTAGTCGATTTAGTAGCACCAGCTCCGCTATTTTCGACAGAGAGGATAATAGGCTAATAGGTCGCCAGTTTTGTGGAAACATGAGGTTTTTACCAGGTTTTGGAAGAACAATAACTATTGCCGGTTTCCATATTTCGGGTTATTTTTCAAGCGGAAAATTGCGTTTATAATCGCTGTTATTGAATCGAGAATGTTATCCGGGAGCCATTTTACCATGGTGTTTAATATTAAATCAAATCCCGGTGCTTTCCATCTGTTCAGTACTTGTATGATGTCTTTAACCTCTTGAAGATAGATGCTTTGTATTAGGTCGGAGTCTGTAATGTCTGACCTCATGAGCCTGTTGGTCAACCGATTGACGTGATCTTCATGTTCGTCAAGGTCCTCCTCATCAGATGGATTTTGCACAGAACTGTTGTTCTACAGTATGTGCGAAGGTTTCCGCCTTACCAGAACTGTCGAATTTTATACCATAAGAGCCGTGAATTGGTGGTATTACAAGCTTGTTTTTAATACGAAAGTATTTGGAAACCCTCCAAAAAGCGCACCTCCCAAACTCCAGACTTTGCAAGAAGCTCTCCCATTGTTCATTGCGTAATTTCGATATCCGATCACGAATTTTGTTCGTAATTTGATTTGCTTCCTGGCGTAATCTAAGACCACCTGTGTTCCTAGCCCTTCTATGAACTCGATACCTCCTCCTTATTAAGTTTTTGATGTCGTTAGGGAGTTCATAGGGGTTTGTCACCCTTGTCAGAGTTGTGACTGTGTTGTCCTCTTTTGCCTGTATTATTTTGTCTGATATTTCTTCTATCATTTTTTCAGTGTCGCCAGTGCGACTTGGAAAGCTTGCCAATCAGTTTTCTTCTTTACTTGTAGGGGTTCGTCTATGTATATTCCTCCTATTAAGAAGAGCACCGGTTTGTGATCGGATGAAAGTTCGTCGAGGACTTCGATGTGTACACCGTGTTCAAAGGTATGTGATATACCAATATCGAGGGGATAACTATTTCGGTAGCCGTAATGTGTTCATTCGTTGGGGATATGCAGGCTTAATGGATTATCTGTGATGAATCGATTTAACTCAGTCCCAGCACGATTGCTTCTCACAGCTCCCCAACTTCGGTGATAGGCATTGAAGTCTCCGGCAAGGAGTATGGGACCCTGAAAGTCAAAAAGTTTTTTAATGTCTACAATGAGTGTAGCTGCCTGAGGGCGGCTGTATACCGAGACTACCATGAATTCAAAAGAATCCGTCCGCACTTGAATTGCAGTAGCTTCTAGCGTTTGTAAGGTAGGTGTCAATACGAGATTATGGTTCACATTCCTTCTCACAAGAATGGCCGTTCCGCCTCCTCTGCCTGTTGTTCTGTCATTTCTGTACAGAAAAAGGGTAGGGAAGCGTAGGCGATTTCCAGACTTCAGAAAGGTTTCCTGGATAAGAATGATATCAAACTTATAATCGAATATAAGTTGAGCCAACTCACCAAGACTGGTGGCTTTATGGATCATTTAACCATTCATTCACATGGAATGCAAATTCCCTGCTTCATAAGACTATGAAGCAGGGAATTTGCATTCCATGTGAGAATGGTTAAATGATCCATAAAGCTCATTATTGTTTCTTTGTCAGTGTGCTTTTGATACTGTTTTGTGATGCAAACATTCCCTGGATGATTTTCGCCATCATGTCTTGCATCATGGTTTGGAACTGTGTTTGCATGGTGGCAAAGAGTCTGTCCATGTCGTTGTTTGTGTTTTGTGTAGAGTATGCTTGTTTTCGTATGTTTTTATTTTGTTGTTGCGTATATGTTGTGGTGGTTTTATTGCTGTTTGCAGCTGCAACTTGTGCGAACGATTTCCTGACATTCACTGGGTTTCGAGGACATCCACCATAGTTGGCTGGATGTTCTCCACCACAGTTCACACATTTTGGCTTTTCCTCTATTTTTTTAACGCATTTGGAAAAATGGTGGAGCCCATCGCATTTAATACAACGGGCCTGTGCCTGACAGTTATTGGAGGAGTGACCAAACTGCTGACAGTTTTGGCACATAACTTGTCCTATACGGGGGCGTTGCGCTTCGACAGTGCATATGAGGTGACATATTGTCCTTATATTGTATATGCCAGTCTCAGATTTGGAAAGGAGACCTTCACCAACCTGGATGGTCCATCTCTTAACTTTATGTAGACGAGCTTCCTTGTCTCGTCAATTGTTAGTCCATACAGACCCCTGATGACCACATTCAGATTCCTTTCTTCAGGAAGGACGTGTGGTATTGTATTTTCATTTCTGTCAAGTATTTTATCAGTTTTCTGTGGTCTTGTGGTGTCTCTGGAATTATCTGGATTCCCAAGTAGAACCTTTTGGCGGATTCGTGTTTTATTCCAAGGTCTTTCATGTCCTTTAGGACTTAGGTCCACTTTTCAGGCTCTCGAAGGATGATGGGTACCGTTGTCCGTTTCTTGTCGTCGTCTGGGGATTTGGATAGGGATGGGCGCTATGGGAGTGGTGGGATGGCCAGCTCTTGAGAGCCATTGAGGGACCCGGCGGTGGCAGAGCAAGAAACTCTTCATCCTCCTCAGCAGAGTCTTTCTGCATGGATTCATTTTCATCTTCTTCTTGTATGGCTTCCTCTTCCATAGCTTCTTCTTCTGAAGAAGGAGGAGAGGGCGGAGAGCTCCACTTTCCTCGTTTGTTTTTCTTTTTTGATTTGGCCAGCGCCAAATCCCTCAATTGCTCTATGAGCTCTTTGTTGACTCGGCGTTGTTCTGCCAACTCCGAGCTTACCTCAATAAGTTGCTGTTGAGCCTGCCTCAACTGCTGTATAACTTCGTTAAGCTGTGCCTGCACAGTTTGCGAAGCTTTCAATTGGCCAATCAGCTGAGCAATCTGCTGATCTTTGTCCATTGTGGATATATCTGTCATATCCACAACCCACCCAAACCAAACTCAAACACTATGAAATTTATTTAACTATTTACAAAATTGCTATACGGATCAAAAATAATCAAAATAATACGCTCTCGCAACCAAGGAAAGCAAAAATTATTACTCAGAATACACTGTGCCTTTTTGCCAGCTTGTTCTTTCTTCTTCTCGTTAAGGTTCTCCCTCCTGCTCGCACTTTTCACTTTTCAATCACTGACTATATTCACTCACTATCTGACGACTTCGATTTGAATGTCCGCAACGATGCACGGCTTCCACAAGACTGTATGTGTGGTTTACTGGTTTACGATTGTATGGTAGATATATATATATATATATATATATATATATATATATATATATATATATATATATATATATATATATATATATATATATATTCACTACTATCTACACCAGTATCACGATTATTTGAGTCGTCAGTCGATTCGTACTCATCATTATCTGATAAGGTAGAATATCTACTTCCATAGCATCAGCAACCACAGCATTTCTTAGTTCAGTAGATGAAAAAGCTTCAATTGGTCTTGTTACTGTCAAAACATCTGTATAAGTCATGCTACTTTTATTCTTTCGGTTATTACCAAATTTGTCATCTACAACATTCACATACAGAAGAAACATTCTCTTTCACAGGAAAGTCTATTCCATATCGCAGGTCTGATATATTTCACGGCCTTCTTATGTGCGTTATACAAAATTATTTTGCAAGAATTGCAAATGATGTGGGGAACCCAATGTGTATTCTGGTGCAATAACTCTAGACCGAAGGTATCTTTATAAAGATTCGAATTAATCATTAATAGGAACATTATGAACCATCTTTTCCCATACTATGGGGTATGATGGGGAAGGCTGATTATTCTTACAAAACAAACAACTGCGTATTTCCTCCAGATCTTCATTGTCCACGCCAGCACAAGTATTGTGAGCCCAACGTGCACAGAGCTGGCCGCCTACCCAAGGTTCTAACGATGTCAAACAATTATGATTATCAGTGCTGAGTGGCTTCATAAATGCAACGTGTCCAGGCTGTGTTTTATGTGTGCGGTGAGGCGGAAAGCAAAATATCATTACTCCATTTTCACGAGCTAAATCAATCACTGCCAAATTTTGAGTGTGACTCATATGACTCATATCTAGAAGCAGCAACACGTGGTTAGTCGGAGAAGCTCCAAAAAATTTGATGAAGTTTTTGAACCATGTCAAAAATATTTCTGAAGCTATCCAGCCTCGGAGATTGCAAACTGTTGTAGTACCTGGTGGATCATGATCTTAATGTTTTGGTTTCATTTGTTGTCTCGGAAAAATCATCAGTGGGGGCATGTAGGTTCCAGCAGCGTTAAAACATATCTCTACTGTGATAGTCTATCCTGGTTCAACAGATGATAACAAACGCTTTGCTTTCGTTCTTTCATAGCCAATATTTTGCTCTTGGTTCAAGGAATAATGGAAATTTGAGTTTCGTTGCAGTTCTATATTTTGTCAGGGGTCAATTCAAACTTATCATAAATATCTCCGAGCAACTGATAGAATTTACTTACAGCCACTTTGTTGAATCCCATTGCTCTAGCTGCTGATGTGGCTTGAAGTTTGCGAATTAATAAATTTCGATGACGTTTTAGAAAATTTTTGAGCCAATCAACACCTACCATTTCCTTATCAGTATTAAAATTGTGTGCCTTTCCATTTTTAACTGCCAATTGATATGCTAGGCGTCTTAGTTCGATAGTTGTTAGTCCAAAAAGACGCTCTTCCAAATATTTCAGAAATGCTTATATTTTCTTCTTTAGTCGTAAATAAACGAGACTTTTGTCATAAATAAACGAGACTTTTGTCATAAAATTTTTTTTGGTGGCGCCATCTGTGAATGAGATAGTGCGTTGAAAAGTTACATCCCTCCTTGACTTCCAGTGAGATTCGGTTCTGTGGAAGCGAAGTTATTGCGTCTAATGTGACAGTATGTTTGTGTCATCGGTACAAAAATGAGTTTCAAACAAAGAGCTAATATCAAATTTTATTTCAAAATCGGTAAAACGTTTGCCGAAACATTTGAATTGATGAAAAAAGTTTATGGCGCTGATTGTCTATCTCATGCCAGAGTTCATGAGTGGTTTACACGTTTCAGAGATGGTCGTGAGGATATAAATGACGATGAACAGACGAGACGCCCAAAATCAGTGATCTCCATCGAAATTGTGCGTGAATTTATCAAAAATGAGCCGAAATCATCATTGAAATTCATGGAATCGGAATTGAACATCTCCAAAACATCGATTTATCGCATTTTAACCGATCATTTGGGCTTACGAAAGGCCTGTGCAAGTTTTTTCCTAAACAAACGAGACTTTTGTCATAATAATCCACTCTTGTGACTGATTTTTAGGGTTTTTAAAATAATTTTACAAAACCCTACTAGTTTCGCGACCAGTCTGTCCGTCTGTCCGTCCGTGTGTCACAGCAGTTTTTCTCGGAAACTACTTAAGCTAGAAACATCAAATTTTGTGTATCGGTGTAAAGTGGTGATCTCTTCAAAGTTCAACTACAAAAAAATTTTATAAGGTATTTAAGGGGGGTCTCCCCATATAGGAGAGTGACCCCCGAAAAAAAATTTCATTGAAGGTAGCCAATATGGGTATCAAATGAAAGGTCTTGATGAGAACTTTTCAGTTTGGCGAAATTTGCTTCGAGGGGCGCACAAAGGGGAAATATACGAAAAATTTGTGACCCCCCCTCGCGATTGGACACCTTCCATCCGAAAAATCTGAAAAAAATCAGGAATGTAGGCCTTGGTAAGTACAACAACAACCAATACGTGAGAAGCCGTAATTCACTCGACTTTGTTAGTAATAGTATGATTTATAGATTTTATGTTTTTTTGATAAAATCTTAACGGTACCCTTAAATTCAATCAAATTCAGTACACAAATGAATATTTATAAGATTCATCTATCCTGAAAATTTCATAAAAATTGAATCATATTTAGCGAAGTTGTAGCGGTTTGAATTTTCCTGTATTACTATGGAACAATATGCGTTGCATGTACGAGTATAACTATGGCAACATATGGCTATGGAACAACATGCGCTTTTTACCGACTCAGACACTACAGTTTTGCTATGATTTGCATGAAAATTTCAGGAATGATAGGTGTCATGAATAACTTTGAGAATCAGTTCAGCTAGTGGTATCAGGAATCGTAAAACAAAATAGTGGCTGTTTTAAATGCGAAGATTGAATAATTTTGAGCTATTTTTTCCCAACTTCAACGTTTAAGGTGCATGCTTTGAACACTTGATTTAATATAATGAATGACTGAAGATGAGTCCCTACAATTAATGCTCATAAGTGAAACAAGTCAAGGAGGTGGGAGAGAGCTCCTAGCAAAAGGGTTTTGTAGCCATTCTAGGATTCGAAAAAATTGGCATTAATCGATGATAACAGTACAGGAGAGTGGCCCCTGAAAAAAAATTCATCAAACGTAGCCGATATGAATATGAAAAACAAGTTTTCATGGGAGCTTTTCAAAACAGTTCTTAAACTGTCAGTTTTTGCTTCAGTGGGGGCACAGGGGAGAAATACATGAAAAATGTGTTTCCTCTGTCGTGGATGGACATGTTTAATAATTATCAAGGGAGATATTTATGAGTATAACAATAACAAAAAACTCAGAAGTCGAAATTCGTTCAACTTTGTTAATAATAGTATGATCTTCGTATTTCATATTTTCTCCAATAAAATCGTCTTTGACATATTTCTTGATTTGATTCGTTCTGGTGACTGCATTTTGTAAATTGAATACTAAATCCTTCTGACATGAGCGTAGGTCTGTTTACCCAACTTGTTTGACTAGAAATCGCATTTTAACCATCTATCACTCACCGTATTGCCTGATAAGGCTCCTTGTGACTTCTACCTATTCGGAAAATTGCATTTGGCCATGAAAGGAAAACGCTTGGGGATGTTGAGATCGGCCGAGATTGGCCTTGTCTGAGGACGCGTGAATGCGCTGGCAGGCTAGCGTTACAGTGTCGTGGGGCGGGTTCTTTCCCCCAGCACAAAGACCCATTGTAAAAAAAATTTCGCCTTCACGAATTACAAAGGGTCGAATGCCGATCGACTGTTGTCGACACTGAGGTAACCTAATAAGGGTTGAAATTGCTTGTTCAGAGAACAAATTGGGCCTGGAAAAAACGGACGGACTTGAGAGACTTCTCTTTACCGACGATACTTATGACCCACAAATAAGAGTGGAGCATCTAGGTGGAAGCGGTACCCCCTCGCGCCCTCCCAACCGGATCAAGATCCAAATGTAGACGTGGCCATATATTTCTCATTTAAGTGAAAAACTCATACAAACATAATTTGCATGAATTTTTCCAACAGATAAAATATATAAACGTGGTCAATTTATGTTACAGTATGATCCGATGGAATCACATAACACTATACCATAAAAGGGCACGCCAGCGGAAGGCCACTCTACCCGGGTATGAGCCCCTACATCGCAATAGCAAGAGCGCGCCCGATGGCTTGCTCATTTCAGTGGAGGGGCCTGCCATCGTTGCGGGTCCCATACCCAGTCAGGGTTAATGAGCGGAAATACCGATTTTCAGAGTTACTTATGCATAATTTTTTTTCTTCCCTTCAAAAAATATATAATAATATAATTAATATTAATTCAAATACAATTTTCAAAATTAAAAATAGATATTTAAAACTCATGGATACTCACCTACATCCACGAGCGCTCGAGAGGTAGGCGAGGCTGTAACCAAACTTGAATTATTAGAATGATGAATAATAAAGTTTTGACACATAGAATTTTTTTCACACCTCGGTTTGCCTACAATCAATACATTATTCGACGGTTAAAAGATGCGCATAAAAACAGAGTGCATTTTTTTGAAATATTAGCTAACTGATTAACAACGGAGTCCTCACCGCAATTTCTTGAATGTCATTTCTGCGACCATTTACAAGATTGAATATTTTATGATTTAAACGCTGTTTCACTGGCAACACAACCCACTTTCCGATTCGCAAGTACCAGAAAAAATCTAAAAAGAGCCAATGCCAAATGTTTTTAATAAATCCTAAACTTCCATTTGAGGACCAACTGTAAACTGGACGTTCTCAATGTTTGTTTTAGTTTGCTAAGACTTATAACGCGAAATTTTTCACTTATCACATTCAAAATTACTGTGACGTTCAATTCAATAAATGGTTTAACTTCTTTAACTTCACTAGAAATTATTTTCACTTTGGGGGATAATCAATTGCAGGCCCGGTTGGTTTTTTTTTCATTTTATTAAGCTGAAACTCACGAATCTATTGCACAGTAACATCAGGGGAACTTATTTTAAAATGAAGGGTATACGAAATCATCCCTATTTACGGTGCAAACTCACAAACTACCTGGAATGACATCGCGTGGAAATTTTCCTGCAGGCACAAGATATTTTTGCGAAGCTGATGAGGATTATAAAGGGCGGATCCATTTCACTTCCAACGAATTCCTTCAGAATATTTCTTTCACTATCGTAATCTTCAATTATACTCACTCAGCACTATCCTCACAATTCCAATAAGACGATATTTCCACACGACATTGTAATTTCTAATCTAAAATATTCATCTTTAGAAAACGCTACACCCACCACTCGACTCAAATATCCAGTTCAAGCATAAATAGGTCTTTCTGCCAGCAATTGCAACAGTTTCCTGGTTTCATCATCACATAGGTGAAATGAGGTGCTGTTATCTGGTGCTCAATACGTGAGATATAGTTGAATTAACGTTTTTGTTACCAAATCGAATACTTTGCTTCGATCATTAGATACAGCCAACGCGAGAATATCTTGCTAATAATATACGCAGGTGCATCGATTGCTTGAGGTATTCTTATGCTGAGCATAACGGCAAAATAAACTCTTATTTTTCAATCGAGCGAACAAGTAGATTTTTTTAATATGCCTTTTGCAAACACTTCCCGCTCCAGTTTTCACGACACTCCACCGTCAAATTTATTATATCGTTCTTGTACGATGTTGCCAACATTATCTCGCACGGAAGATATTTAGGGCTCGCTTTCTTCTTAGCTTGCATGCACGTGCAGTCAGAATAAAAACACACTCTTAAAAACTAACAATGCCCGAAAGTTTGCGTGCCTGGCGCCACTCAAGAACAAATCGTGAAGTCGACCCGACTGCGATTCTTTCCAATATACGATCAAGGAAAGAAATGTCGCGTGTTCTCTTTCCCTGGCGATCATTCCACCGGTCTACTCCTGTTGGCCCAAAGACTCCTCGCTATTACTCGATGCGTACCGCGCGTTATTCCCTTTCAGCGCGAATAGCTCTGTCTCGGGCAAACTCCCCATTTGAACCCCCAGCTACGACGCGTTCGTCGAGGCAGTTCTTCCCAGACTCCTCGATTCGTCCACATCTCCCAAAATTTTTCCGTGTCGCAACTGTAAATAGGATGCACTAAATCAGTGTTCTCATGTCCGAAATTTTAATTTGCAGATTTGAATTTAAAAACAAATTAACAGAAGTAATGAAAAATGCAAAAGATTTTAAATAGTAATAAAAATTTAAATAACATAAAGAATATATTGTAATTAAAGGAAGCGTTTAGATTTAATATATAAGAAAATGATTTCAAGTTTACATTTAATAAAAATATTTTATATTTATAACTATGAATGGAAGTAATGGCATTTTTTCCAAATCTACGATTTAAAATTTCGGATGTGTTATGAAGATTTTGAGCAGTTTGCTTGTGTGACTGCTCAATTACTACACAACTCTTGCTGCGCTTGTCATTTCGGCAGCTACCGTCAATTGTTGGATCAACAACGTGATTGTAGTTAGCGTCTTGTTTTGCTGCTTAGCCATTTGTTGGGCAAATTTGTTTTGCTGCTCATCCATTCCTGTAATTGATGCCTTAACTGCATCCGCGTCCATATCGATTCCTTTCAGCAAAGCACGCACGTAAAAGTTGCAATTCACTTTCTAGGTTATGGTGTTTGCCTTTAATTCATACGTGAATTCGGATCTCGTCGCCACTGTTGTAGTACTATCTCTTCAGCAGATAATGATACTACTTGAAATATATGTAGAATAGTTCATTATCCCTTGTATTACAACATAAGCTCCGTGAGCTTAGACTTGACTCTACGACTCCTCGATAATAAGCAACATGTCCTCTTCTGCCATGATCGGTGCTGCCATCCCAACACTCATTGATTAAAAAAAATAATTTGCCTTCTAATTCATACATACTTAGAGGCTTGACTGAAGTCGAACCCGCTTTTAAGAATTACAAAGCAGATACACTATAATTAAGTCACAAGACAACTTACCTTACCCTAAGCAACATCATGTACAGTAATAACATTCCAATTCTCAATTGCCTTCGAGATTATGACGCCAACGGGTGCTTGCTATACTTCTGTATGAATAGTTTACGCAAGTTTCTTGTTCATTTGCTTAGTTTGATCCCATGTAATTTCACAATAGAACTAGATTTGAAGTAAATTTTCATAGTTCTGATAAAAAAAATTCACCGAAGCTAACAACTGATTTTGCTATAGTATTTTCCTGGGTACAAGATTTGACTTTTCTGATTGCCGCATTGATAATACAGGGTTATCCATTTCGTGGTAGGGGAAGTATAATCCTGCCATTTGACATCTGTCAAAATTAAATGTCATCCAAAGCGTGTTTTTTTAACTGAAGGTTTGCCATTTAGAAATATGGATCGTTTACCAGTCGAAAACGCGTTAAAATTATTAAATTTTATTGTGAAAATGGTGATTCTGCTGTATCAACATTTAGGGCTTTACGAGCCGATTACGGTCGACATAATCGACCTACACAGCAAACAATTTCGAACACAGTGAGAAAATTTGAAGAGACTGGATCGGTTATTGATATTGCAAGGCCTGTGCATCATCGCAACACTCGTTCTGCTGAAAATATCGCTGTCGTTGCTCAAAGTGTGGAGGAAGGCCCGAATTTGTCAATTCCTCGACGTGCTCAACATTTGGGCTTGTCTTACGGCTCATTGTGGCGGATTTTGCATTTGGATTTGCATCTCCATCCGTAAAAAATCCACTTCACTCAAGAACTTAAGCCTCAAGACCATACACAACGCAGAATGTATGCGAATTGGGTGATTGAACAATTGAACAACCATTGAGAACGATTTTTCGATTAAAATTTTCTTCAGTGATGAGGCTCATTTTTCGCTCAGTGGTTACGTAAATAAACAGAATTGTCGCATATGGGGCTCTCAAAATCCTCAGGTGATTGCAGAAAGGCCTTTGCATCCGGAAAAAGTGACCGTTTGGTGTGCATTATGGTATGGTGGTGTTATTGGCCCGTATTTTTTTGAAAACGATCAAGAAAGAGCCATTACAGTCAATTCTGACCGCTATGGATGGATGTTAACCGATTATTTTTGGAGAGAAATTGAAGATTATGATCTGGAGAACATGTGGTTCCAACAGGACGGAGCCACAAGCCACACAACACAAGCTAATCGAGCACTTTTGCAAGATAAATTTCCAGGACGCGTAATTTCGAGATTGAGTGATGTCAATTGGCCCGCAAGATCCTGCGACCTAAAACCTTTGGATTTCTTTTTATGGGGCTGTGCGAAATATCGTGTTTACGCGAACAATCCTCGAAATCTTGAGATATTGAAAACCAATATTCGTGAAGTTATGGCCGAGATATTGCCGGAAATGTGCCGAAAAGTCATTGAAAATTACCTCAAAAGGATTGAGGCCTGTAAGAGGTCCCGTGGAAGACATTTGAATGATGTTGTGTTTCACGTATAATGGCAAGGTTCAATCTTTATACTGAATAAAGGATTTTGTTTCCATCTGAATATTTTATGTGTTTTATTTAGCTTTACTTTCCCAAGCGTAAAATGGATAACCCTATATCTGCAAAAATATATGTCAGTCACGACCTTATTGATTATTTTTGAAAGTTGTACGAGTATACCAAGAAATACTTCCTACGAATTATGACGAATGAATCTTTGAGAATCACAGTAAATCAGATTCTCCAACGGATTTGTCATGGGTAAGAATACGTTGTTAAAGTTCAATGGGAAAATATCTCATGAAATGTCTGCAAACATAATTAAATTTGCCCTTTTTCAACAGCCACGAAAGAATTTTAGCCTGAACATTTTCTGCAAACTGAATCATGAGTTTTACTAATGGATTTTCAAGACCTTAGTATCCACCACAAAATTCTTTTTAAATGATTCATCAATTAACTTCATTATCCACACTCATCGCAACGTCATATTTTAAGGGTGACAGTAATTTAAAATTAAGTTTCAATGATTCAATGTACAAAACAATACTCCAATGAAAGTATCTATCAGACGTGTTCCATGCTAGTGTACTCGTAAATTCAGTATATACTATATTTCTGTTTAAAACCGTTTTCTTAATGTATTCCACAAACTGACCTAATTTATCAAAATCAATATCACCTGGTACAACAATGCAACATGCATATTTTATTTATTATTAGCGTGCTCATAGCTCACACATGATACAAATGGTGGAGCAGCCATTGCGGCACAAAATGAATGGCGAGACATTCTAATTCATACGACACATATGACTAGAGAGAGAGTAGCGTTCTTCGGGTGCTAAATCGATATCAATTAGCCTCCATATACACAGAATAATTGAATTGAATGCAAACTTTAATCAATTCGAATGCCCAGTTGGCCGTGCCATAAAGTTGACATGCAAATAATATCTTAGCAACGGTTCCATTTGCGTCTTTATCTCTGGCAATTAATTGGTCATAATTCCGGCACAATGGACTATTAAATTTCAATCGAAATCAATGCCAACAATTCCATTAAAATTTATGCCATTCACTCACCAAGCCATTAGACAATATTGGAAAATGCCAATTACTCCAATTTTATGCTTGATGACCATGGAAACAACCCTTTAACGACAGCTGCCGCGAACAATAAAACTCTAGGCTTGAACTTGCTCTGCAATTGCACTCCTACCACCGATTATTACCTTTAAGTGGAATTTTATTACTTGTAAGGAGGGAACTGAGCCACGTTTTACCCAATTCTCATCGTAGCAAATTGATTTCATTTGACTTTCATAAATTTCATTTAGCAGCCCAAATGACGATGCAAACGACACCAAGCCATTAAGGAGCAGCTGAACAAAAACAAGAAGAAGAAGAAACATTTTACCAGCCAAATTTCTCATAATACAAATAATGGCATTTTAACTGGTTGTGATCCCCCTGTCCAAATCGATTTCGTTCAACACGAACAAGACAGCAGCACCAGCAGCCATTCCCACTAAATATAGAGCGCAGATATAAAGTTTGGATAAATGACAAAATCAAATGCATGCATTCGCTTGATTTGTTTGTTCGAAGCAAAAGCAGCAAAAGTTTATAAATCGCGAGCTGAGCGTGGTGGTACCAAGCAACCATTTATTATGCTGAAGGGATTGATCAAGATTAATCGTTATATGGTAGACGGCTCTGTCAATGCTACTAATGCTCGCTGGATTCGTAGCAATAAAAGATTGCTAAAGTATCTTTGGACGAGCATAGACGCCACAATGCTTTCTCTAGCGTTTATGTTGCTGTTGGGATAGTAGGAATTCAGCGATTGTGAAATTTATGAATGAAATCCAAAAATTTTGATTTGGATACATTAATTTTCAACGGCGAGAACGTGTAATCCTAAAAATGTTCTAGTGTCTGAGAATCCAAAAAATCTGCAGTCTACGAAATGAAAATGGAAGATCAAGCTTAGCCGATAATTAAATGTCCACTTTATTGGCAATCGCTTGATTGGGCGATTAGCATAAGATTTTAGTTTTATATCAGACAACAACCATTAGTTTGGATTAAGTATTATATTTTCCTGTTCCGATCCAGATAAAATGTTGCATTAGAAGTTAATTTTATAGTCGATGTCATATTTTATAGCTGTTCTATTTCCTACATTTTATTGCTCCCTAGGAAACGATTTAGTCAAATATAAGCATTGCGAAAGAAGTATCTTTTCAAACAATTATTTGCATAGATTTGTCTACCTTTCCGCCAAGGAGGTAGCAACAAAATATTGAACGGAAACATATATTACATATGCTCGTAATGCTTTAATTCCATTATACGTGACCTAAATTGTTTCATACACATGTGACGTAGCCAATAAAAGAAAATAGAAACTGAATACAGTGTTAAAATAATATAATTGATTTCCAAGACAATGAATATAGGAGTTTTCAACTGTGTTTCCTTGTATCAAGCATGTTTGCCTATAAATTCATTCTTTTCTCATTAAAACTTAAACATAAAATTAAATTAAAAAAAAATAATAATTATAAAAATAAATAAGACCCAAACACTGACCATAATGTCTTGCAGTTCTTCAAAATATGTCGCTAATAGCGGCAAATCCCCCATAATTGTACGCCTCGAGCTCTTCGAACTTTGTTTCCTCGCGGCGTGCGTCAACCTGAAAGGCACTGCAGCAGTCCTTATCAACAAAGTCGACAGCGGAGTTCATTAGTACTGTGCAAAATGTAGGCGCTACTCAGTATCTGCTTATGCTTTTCGACTCCAAACTGGAAGGAAGATGATCACTTCCTTAATCGACGAGCTAAAATCCTTACTAGCGAAGTTCTCTCTTGCTTGTTCTGATGTCGACTCCATGCTACAGTTTTCGGATTCCTCATCTTCCAATGCATCATCTACGAGGTGTGTCAATTAAGTATTGAGACTGATTCCATGAAAACCGTATATTTAAAAATTATTCTACAACTCTCTGCCATCCCCTCAAAAATAGTCCCCTTGGCAGCTTTAGAACGGTTCGAGCGCGTTTTCCATGCTTCGTAACATTTCTGGAACGCTTCGACTGGGATGTCCGCATGTACCCTCGTCACGGCCGCCTGAATGTCCGTAATCGACTCAAAATGGGTTCCTTTGACCACCGATTTTGTTCTAGGGAACAAAAAAAGTCACAGGGTGACATATAGGGCGAATAAGGCGGCTGTTGCAACACGACGATCCCTTTAGAGGCCAAATACTGGGACATGCTGAGGGCGGCTTTTGCTCCTCAGAAAGGTTCTTTGGAACCATCTTCGCGTACAATTTTTTCATCCCAAAATCGTCGTTTAAAATTTGTCTGATTGTTTCACGGTTCATACCCAGCTCCGAGGCCAACATTCGAACTGTTAAACGCTGATCTTCACAGGTTAGGGCGCGCACAAGGTGCGCATTTTGCGTCAGCCCGCACCTCGACTGCCCTCCCGCTCCGCACCTCGTCTTCCACGCTTTCACGCCCCTCCTTAAACTCTTTATGCCATCGAAACACCTGGGCATGACTAAGGGCACTATCACCATGCACTTTTACAATTTTACTTTACGTTTTCGAAGCTGTTTTGCCCAATCTGGCCCAAAATTTTATCGCGACGTGTTACTCTTGATTTCGTTTCTTCATTTCCGTGACGAGCACCACCAACACACGTCTACTCAACACGACACAGCAGGCGAACTAAACAAGCTAGAGCGATGGTAAATATATCAATGGAGAGGGGAAGGATGCCGGAGCAGGAAAGGGGAACTTCAAGGTCGTAGGGTTATCACAAGCGCGGCAATAAAATTAGTCTCATTACTTAATTGTCACACCTCGTAGTTCAATCGAAAAGACTGCCTTCAGTATCGGATCCAGCTTTATCAATACTGACAAAAAGTAATCATCCAATGTCTCCTCTCAAGGAGAACTGCCCGCCTGGTCCTTCATCGACAGCTTAAACGTGAACGGTCAACATGACATGCAACATCAACCAGCGCTCGTATTGCAGCCAGATTGCAACAATTCTGCAGAAATATATGAACCTAGTTGTTGTTGAAGTCGCTATATAACAACGTAAGCTGACAGGTTTTGTCCTAAATACTGGTAACACCCCTACTTTCCGCCGCTGGGGTTGCGTAGGAATCATACCCGATGTGACACTCGCTTCGGAGTCCCTGGTACCTAGAGTACACAACTGGCGAGTACTAGAGGACTACTCGGCTAGTGATCACCAGTATATAGCTGTTGAGATTCACGACGGTGCCACTCTGCGTGCATATGCCCAAACCTCAATCCTCGGATGGAGGACTGGGAGGATGGACGTCGAGAAGTTCACTGACGCGCTTACGGCAGGCGCACCGGTGCTGGGAGCTCCGCCAGGGAGTGGAGGGCCTACAGCCAAGGACTTGGTGAACTCAACTATGAGTACCATCATAGCTGCTTGCGAGTCTTCAATGCCCCGCCGGAGACCCCGACATGGTAAGCCTCCAAAGAAGCGAACAAAGAAGCGAGTGTCACAAACTTCGGTGAGAGGCTCAGCGGGCGCGAACACGGGAGGAGGCAGACACTAGGCTAGCAGCATACAGGTCCGGCAGGAAATATCTTCGCAGGCTTATTAACAAGAGCAAGGCCCGATGCTGGCAAGACCTCGTGGACGATGTAAATAGGGATCCGTGGGGCCTTGGCTACAAGCTGGTCATGGGGAAACTTGGTGCCCTACGGAAGCCTTGTATACATAACGCGGAAAAGATGGACGCGATAGTGCGGGGACTCTTTCCCGCCCATCCCGTCCGTGTTGACGCTGTCCATGGTGAAACAGCAGTCGAGTGCCCACTCTTCACACAGCTGGAACTGGAGGAGGCAGTCCTCTCCCTGAAAGCGAGGAAGGCTCCAGGTCCAGATGGTGTTCCAGCTGAGGTTTTGCAGCTCGTCTTTCACTATTGTCCTGACTTGCTGCTCAGCACATTCAACGCTTGCCTACGAGACGGGGTTTTCCCGGTACGATGGAAGGTGGCGAGGCTCGTGCTGGTCAGCAAGGGGAAGGGAAATCCCGAATCGCCGTCTGCATACCGCCCGTTATGCATGCTAGACACGGCTGGGAAAGTGCTAGAGAAACTCATCAAGGGAAGACTCACTGACGCGATTCGTGCTGCTGGGGACCTATCTCCTCGGCAGTACGGCTTTAGAGCAGGACGTTCTACCATCGATGCGATTGCAGAGGTGGTAAACGCGGTCCAAAAGGCAGAGGCATATAGTCGCACCAAGCGACGGATCGTCCTGTTGGTGACACTCGACGTCAGGAATGCCTTCAACTCCGCTAGATGGGTGGATGTTCTGGATACGCTGGAAAACTCTTTTCAAGTTCCAGAATATCTAATGCGGCTTTTGAGGAACTACCTAAAGGACCGAAGCCTGCTCTACGACACGACACAGGGCCAACGAAGGATGGAAATTACATCGGGTGTTGCCCAGGGATCTATCCTTGGTCCGGACCTGTGGAACGTGTCTTACGACGGGCTACTGAGACTTGAGATGCCAGATGGTCGGCTATGCGGATGATGTTGTGGCTCTGGTCGCCGGACGCACCGTTGAACAAGCGTAAGTTGGGCTAGGTATGCTAATGCGCCGAGTGAGGGACTGGATGACTGCTCGCGGGTTCAGTTTAGCACTGGAGAAAACCGAAGTGGTCATCTTGACAAAAAAGAGAATCTCTAGAGTAAGGATGATCAGTATTGGAGATATACAGATCGAATCGAAGCCATCGGTGAAGTACCTGGGGCTACTGATCGACTCGAAGATGAGTTTCTCTGAGCAAATCAGGGCAACGGCTGAGAAGGCTGCTTCGGGAATATCGGCCCTGAGTCGACTTATGGCCAACGTAGGGGGACCCAGCCCATCAAGAAGACGCCTCTTGATGAGTGCTGTAGGGTCAGTGCTACTGTACGGAGCAGAGGTATGGGGCGACGCTCTCAGCAAGGAGGTATACCGAAAACGATTGGCACAGGTATAGAGAAGAGGAGCACTGAGAATTGCATCTTCGTATCCAACAGTCTCCGACTCGGCGGTGAGAGTGATTGCAGGCGTGATACCTGTCGCCCTCCTTGCTAGAGAGCGCCGCGCTATTTACCTGCGCCGAAACGAGGATGCGAGGGAGATGGTTGTCCGCGAGGAGAGACAACGCTCGCTCAACGATTGGCAGCAGTCTTGGAGGAATTGCACGAAGGGAAGGTGGACTGCGCGCCTCATCCCGGATGTGAGACCGTGGCTAAATCGAAGGCATGGTGAGACTGACTTCTATCTGACCCAGCTTTTGAGCGGGCACGGGTGTTTTCAGTCTTACCTGCACAAGATCGGCAAGTCACGGTCTCCCGATTGTCGGCTTTGCCCAGGAGAGGGCAATGCCTGTCACACATTTTTTGCGTGTACCAAATGGGCCAGGCTGCGAAGGGAACTCTACAGGGAGACGGGAGAGCTCACCCCGGATAATATAGTTGCGGTGATGCTCGAATCGGTTGACAAATGGAACCAGGTGGCACATTATGCTCGGGCAGTCCTAAAATATAAAAGGGACTCACAGCAGCCGGAGGCACTGGGGCTGGGGGATCGCTCTTCTGGCAATTCCTCTTCCCCCCTCCCCTCCCGCTAGGAAAGGGACTCCCCAGCTTGAAGGCGCCCCACGGCGTAACAAAACGAGACCTGGCCCGAAGTCATGTGTCAAACGGTTCCAGGCTAGGTTCTCAGATTGACAGGGGAGGTGTTTAGTGGGTAGTCCAAAGGTATCCTCCATGGGAGTCCCACACTGCCAGACTCGGCGGGCATAAATGCCTTCACCTCCCTACCACAAAAAAAAAAAAAAGCTGACAGGTTAAATGTGCCTGATATCTCTCTAACTGCTACAGCCAAATTGCTGCAATTATGTAGAAACAGTGGAACGTGGTAAATCAATGGTCGCTGTTTAAGCCGCTTTCTATTAATCAACAATTAGCGGTCTCAGAATCTTGTTGGAATCCCAGCCGTAGCGACCTTCTCCCATTCACAACTTCAATTACCTAATTAACGTCTCCACCTACTCTTGGGCACACCTAACCTTTTCTTTTAATCAGTTTCTTTACAAAAAAGAAAAAAAAAAATATATCCTTCCCACTAACAAAGTTTCATTCATTAATTCCCCTTAACAAAACTTCATTTTATATCTTTTACTAACTTTACTATCAAAATCTCATTCCTTCCTTCCTTCCTACTAACAAACTTCCATTCTTTATTTCCCCCTAAAAAAATTTTATTCATTGCTAATACAATACTAACGAAAGTCCATTCTCGCCTCCCTACTCACAAATTTCATACCATTGCCCATTAAAAAATTTTCACATTGGAAGTTGCTTATATGATGAATGGGAGATTGTTAGAAAGTGGCTCCGGTGCTATTGTCGTTGACTCTCAATCGGGGGTCCGCTGGCACCCTGGGTTCAAGTTCCCCTGGGCGCAGGAACAATCTTTTTGATTTCAGCAAAAGCAATTGTTTCGGTGTTTATGACGATTTGCATATAACTAAACGCTATCATGGTTATGCAAATCGTCATATATGCAAATGGAAATTGTTGCATTTGTCGCAATGGAAAAGATGTGTGGGAAACGGAATCGAAGTGTAGTGAATGTGAGCGGTAATTGGGAAGTAAAGGATTGCGGGGTTGAGTTTTAGCCTTGATTTGGATTCGGGAAGTGAGTTTTTATTCGGGAAAAAAAGTGTTGATTTTGAGGTTAGGATAGGAGGTTTTTTTTCAGTCAATTTTTGGATTTGACGGAAGCAGTTGTTAGCGATAATGGAGAGTGGAAAAGAATAGCTTTATGAAGAGATGGGTAAAAGTGTTGAGTGATGGTGCGAAAGTTAATCAAAATTAACGTGAATTTTGTACGAATAGAGCGGAAAAAGTAGGAATATGAACAAACAATGAGCGAGGAAATTCTTGATAGATAGTCCAAAAATACCAAAACTAGAAAAAAGTGATACGATAAACTGATGATTGTGCTGTTAATGGAATAATAATACTACGGGAAGCCATTTTTTGATTTCTATAGGAAGACTGCGGGAGTCGTTAATTGAAGTGCGCAGTTAATTTGATTAATCAATTAACTGTGCAGATTTTAAGGCCAGACGAACGGTTTTTTCTGGTAATTTTTTTATCGAAAACAAAATCTACAAAAACATAAAAAAAGTGAATTAACAGTAACTTCTCTAAAGACTATTTTCATTGTATTGCGAAAAGAACTTCGAACGATTTCAAGGAGCTAGCACACGGATTTGTTACCGTTTGATTTATTTTTTGTTCTATGCTGAAATAAATTTAATTTGTTTTTTTTTTATAAATTTTATTAATCCCCCTCTCCTTCCAGTTGCAGAGCACTCTGCAGCTTAAAAAAAGTTGAGTAAGCAGGAGAGCGCTCCTACCAGAAGGTCTTTGTAAACATCCTAGGGTTAGAAATAAGTTTTTTAATAGTGTGAATCGATAACTTGAATTATTCATCCAATACTTGGATATGAAATCGTTCAAATTTATGCAAAAGATGCACAGTGTAGTCGCCATTTTGATCTAGCTTAAATGATTTTTCTGAATGCTCGGCCGATTGAACATTTTCTTTTATTAATTCTAATTAATTTAATTTTATTAATTCTAATTATCTTATTCGCTACTCTTCTGAGATCTTCATAGTGTTCTCTCTTCGTCCTGGTTTTCTAACCTACATTTTCTTTGTAAGCTTGATTCTTTTTGTCTAACGCATTCTGGCACTCATCATCGGACGAATCGTTTCTCTTGCACCGGGCTTGATGTCCGATCGTCAGTTCTGCCACGGTCTTAATTGCCGCTTTCACTTCCATCCAGAACTCATTGCTTGTCTTTAACGATGCGTCTGATAAGATGGGAGCCAGCTGGTTGTCGAGAGTCCTCGTGAAATTTTTGGCCACAGACGCCGTTTGGAGCCTTTCGATGTCAAATTTTTGTAGGGAGCTGGTCTTTATCGAATATGCCTTTGACGTACGACATCGATTGAAGGTTAATTTGATCAAGTAATGATCTGAGTTACAATTGGCTGCTCGACATGTATGAACGTCAAGCATGCTTGAGGCCCAACGTTTTTGGATCAGAACTTGGTCAATCTGGTTTTGTATGTTGCCATCCGGTGATACCCAGGTCATTTTATGAATGCGTCGATGTGGGAAGCAAGTCGAACGTATGACTAAATTTCTGCTTCATGCAAAGTCAATTTGACGCCCGCCGTTGTCATTTGTTTCATCGTTGAGGCAATATCCTCCAGTCCTTCCCCGATGAGATAGCTCATTGCCAACTTTAGCGTTGAGATCACCCAGAATAATTTTTGTGTCGTTGGTAGGCAAGAAGTCGACTAGTCTTTTAAATGATTTAGAATGTTTGTTTCGTTTCTTCGTCCTTTTCCTAGGCCGGGGCGTGAACATTGATCAGCCAGATTTTGAAGAATCTCGCTTTTAAATGGATCGCACAAAACCGTTCATTGATTGCTTTAAAATCAATAACGTGCGATATGAACTCCATATCTACAATGAAGGCCACTCTAAATTATCGTTTTCCAGTAGGCTTCCTCATTTTAAATATTGTGTGCGATCTCATGTTTTGAATATCACTTCCATGGGGTGGCGGTGCGCCCCACCTCCATTCCCGCGACATGGTCATGATTTCAATTCCGTTATCAGGCGCGGAAGATTCGTTTTCACCCTCTTACGCCCCCACAAAGTAGGTGTAAGTAGGATTTACTAGCAGATCTGTATATGTACTTCTAGTGGTTAGCATTTCTCGGCATTTAGTGTCCAATTATTGGGGAACCAGTAAACCCAATGTGCGACACTGAGAGCATTTACTACCATTTAATTGGGAGGTTTGGCATGAGGAATCATGGAAGCTGTGAGTTTTTGATGTTCATTATGAAGGTTGAAATGTTAACCGGCCAGAGTTCCGATTTACGCGTTGCGTCCAGTTCGTTGCCTGGATTGCCAGTATTTTCAACTGATATTGACTGGCCTGTTGTGAAAGGTCCTTCACAACGCCAGGGTCATTGAGTGAGCTGACATTCCATGTGAGTCCAATCCATTCCGAGGCCCATCAGCAGGTTTCGAAACATTTTAGGTTTTTCAGGGTCGGGGAGTTCGCCCGTCGCCCAACCTCCATTCCGGCGGCATATTATGACTATCTTTTTGTTAGGCCGATTTTCTTAAAGTTTAGCATCTAGGTATATAAACAAAATACATCTAAAGATTTCATTTAAAATACCTTTCTAATCTATTTATGTTTTGCTCTCGTTTCAGGTAAGCTAATTAAGAGAAAATGGTTAAAATGTGGCAACAAAAAGTAAGTTTTCCAATGTACTTATATACATACAAGAATGTAATACACTATATTATATTCATAGTTTTTTCCTGGAAAAAGAAAAAAGTTTCGAAGATTTCATCTGCTAACAGATATCTGACGTTATGTTCTCTGCCTTCGTCTTACTCTCTGTCTCTCTCTCTCTTCCTTTCTCTCAAATTAATTTGGTAATGATTTTGCTTTTTATAATGATTTAGCAATCCTTTCAAGCAACCCTGATGAAATTCTTTCTATATTATGATGTGCTATAGGCTGGTCTACGAGTCATACTGACCCATATTACGAGATTGGTCCCAAAAGTACCCGACCCGACAAAGAAAATAGTGAAAACATTGCGAAAATGTTTTTTATTTTCCAACATATTCTCCTTTCAGCTCGATACACTTTTCCCAATGATGTTCAATAGCTTCGATACTCGCTTTATAGTAGGAACCATCAAGCTCCTCAAAATAGCTATTAACCGCAGACTCTACCTCTTCATTGTTGGCCGAGCCATTTTTTCAAATTCGGAAAAAGCAAATAATCCGAGGGAGCCAGATCTGGCGAATAATGTGCGTGAGGAAGCAATTCGAACTTCAACTCATTGATTTTAGCCATCGCAATGACGCAAGTGTTGACTGTTGTGTTGTCGTGATGAAACAACACTTTCTTTTTCGTCAGATGGGACCGTTTTTTCTTGATTTCATCACTCAAACGCTGCAGTAAGGCTGCATAATATGCGCCGTTGACTGTTTTTCCTTTTAAGAGACAACCAATAAATATTATTCCACGCGCATCCCAGAAAACCGATGCCATGACCTTGCCAGCTGACTGAACTGTCTTTGCTTTCTTTGGAGCCGGTTTTCCCTTTTCAGTCCACTGCTTTGACTGCTCCTTGGTCTCAGGTATAAAATGATGGATCTATGTTTCGTCCATGGTTATGAATCGACGCAAAAATTCGGCTTTATTGCTGCGAAACATTGTCAAACACTCGATGGAAACATCGAGTGTGATCCATTGTGAGTAAACGCGGCACCCATCTTGCGTACAGCTTTCTCATTTCCAAACTTTCGGTCAAAATGCGATGCGCAGAACTTTTTGAAATGCCTGCCATGTTTGCTATCTCGCGCACTTTTAATCGACGGCCATCCAATACCATGTTGTGGTTTTTCTCCACATTTTCTGACGTAGTGACCTCACTTGGTCGACCACTGCAGTGTTCGTCTTGGCAGCTCGTACGACCTCGCTCGCGAAGAAGTAGACTTCCCCAGAGTAGAATCTAACCGGCTTTGATATCGGTTAGACCTTTCAAATGAAAATATTGTATCACATAACGGTGCCGGATTTTTTTCCATATTTACAAATTCACTGAGAGCGTTCACTTTGGATGTCAGTAAAAAATTAATAACAAACGTACCGTCATAAATTTTCCACATCAAGTTGTTGAAAGGTGGTATTGTCAATCGCAATAATTGTTTTTTTAAACTACCTGTATTCATAAGTCAGTTCAGGTACTTTTGGCACTACCCTCATATCTCCCCTCTCGCCTCAAACAGGCACAATATATCTAGCAACGCAGTCAAAATTATCAACAGATTAGCCCTCAATAGGGCATATAATAAAGCTAGACACTTGAAAGTGAAGAAAACCACCTCTGATCTCTGTGAGTTTTGTGCTATGCCTGACGACATTGACTACTGCAGCTACTATTTCATTTCACTTAGAACCAACAGAGTTGATTTTTAGTTTTTTGTTAAATTCAATAACATGAAAGACATATTGAAAAATAACGGTGATCTATTGTTCTAACTGCTTTTGCTGAACTTTTAAACTACTAATATTGAGCTAAATACACAGTTTTAGCGTCTTCTCACTCTCCTCTAAGTTTACCTTTCAAAACCTCTCTACTAATACTGTCCGCACTCGTTCTCCCACACTCACTAATATTTAAGCAACAAGTAAATTAGTCAGCTTTTGGACGTCGTTTTGCTTGGCTAGGCTGCAAAGAATGGTGTCTGAGAATTACTGGGGCGTTTAGTACACACCAGGTAAAACCTTGAACGTCGTATCAAACTTGCCTCCCCTTGGATTGTTCATAAAAGGAGAGGCCCTGAAATCTGCGTTGAGACTTTCTGTAGCAGAATCTTCAGGAAGTTATAACAGAATCTTCAAGTCGTCGACAGAATATTTCCTTGAGGTAGTTATGAGTACCGTTCCGAGCTTCTTCTGAGAGTCCCAGGCAGGACCAAGTGGTCAGATTCGGAGTCGCGATTTGGTGTTGCAGATATGATCTTCTACAGGGATGGTTCTTAACTAAGAAATCCAGATATCGATACGACAAGAAAGACTAACTTCTGTGTTTCAGGCAGAACTAGACGTGGTGTCATGGATCAAGGACAACAGATGGAACGGGGGGCAAATTAACATTTGCAATCACAACCAGCGTAAGAGTCCGCAGCTCTCCTATTGTTTATTTTATTTATTTGCTCATTCTCCAAATCAAGGCGTATCAATTAAAATAAAATTTTACAATACAATTAATTTAACAACATGCATTCATTTTATAGTGTTCAAATATTTGATGGAGAAAGGGAATTTAACACTTTGGATGTAAATTGGACCTTGGAAGTGTATGGGGAGTAGTGACCACTATACATGTTAAAGTACCTACAGCATCTGTTAATTGGCTCGTTATCTCCGTAAATGGAACGGTGTCTGCTGATGGCAAGCATGGTAGTGTCTTGTGCTTCTAGCAGGTTCATTCAAGCGGATTCTATCACAGATAATTTTTACCTTAATATTGCCCTTTAAGACATAGAATGCCAGGCATGCAGATAATGCGATTCTCCTTGAAGGGAGGCTAGTCAAATTTAAAAACTGGCGACAATTTTCATAAGGTGGTAGGTTAATCAAAAGCCTGGGGTTGTAGAGAGACCACAAAGCAAAGCGTACAAACTGCTTCTGCACTGATTCCAACCTATTTCTGTGAATACCAAAAACGGGAGTCCAGATTAGGCAGGTATATTCAATAATAGGACATACTAGAGATGCGTATAAAGATTTTGTTGCCCCAATATTCTTGAATTCTTTGGCCCCTCTTTTGATAAAGCCCAGCATTTTATACGCTCTGGAAAGGTCTCCATACTAATGATGGTTGAATCGGAGCTTTATATCCAAGACTACGCCAAGATCCACAACTCTATCGGGACTACTGAGAGGAGAATCATTAATGTGGTATTCGTAGAGGATGGCATTCCTTTTTTGAGTGAAGCTGGTTACCTGGCATTTGTCTAAATTCAGGGAGAGTTGGTTGTGATTACACCACTGAAATAAATTATTCAATTTATCTAGGAGAATAAATGCGTCGGTTTCAGACTGAGCTACATGATACAGCTTAAGATCGTCGGCGTAAAAAAGATGTGATATATTAGGTAATGTCACTGAAAAGCTCAGAAATAAAAATATCGAAAAGCAACGGGCGAAGGTGGCTACCTTGAGAGAACATGGAGGAGTGGAGTTTCTTTATCAGAACTCCATGTTTCACATGATCAAGGGCTTTGCTAAAATCGGTGTCAATAGCGTCAATCTGGTAACCTTTTTGCAGACCACATAGAATGTCTGATATCATAACCATTAGGTTGGTAGTAGTGGACCTATTTTTCGAAAACCATGTTGTTCTTCATCAACGTAAGGCTCAACGGTTGGAGAAATCTTTCTGCATATAATCTGCTCAAAAAGTTTAGGAGTGGTAGATAGTATAGCAATTCTCACGAAGATTTAGACAACGGAATCTTGGCGGGAATGTAATATATGGATAATTTGTAAATCTCTAGTAAGGAGCCGTACCAGAAGTGAACCGATTTTTTACTTAAATTAAGTAAAGGATGTAAAACTCTGGTTGGACTAATGACAGGGCCCAATTCCCATCGTGCTCATTTGAACAGAATAGATATTGCTGAAGACCATATTTGCAAATAGAGCTTAGAAGACCATGAGACAACCATGCACTAGGTATGTGTATGTGCGGCCTCTGCCTACGAGTATACCAGGCTTCAAATATTGGTGTCACAGCAATGGGCTGGTATATGCAAATATGAAAATCTAGCGGATCTACTTCATTACTTTAAAATAACGAGCAGAGTCTGATAAATGGGGTTGTCAAGTGCAATGGACCAAGGTCTGAGTACTCAAGAGTGGCTGAAACAGCCATCTTGCTCCAACATTAAACAAATAAACAAACAAAAGCCGTAGTTTCAAAATAAATTAAAAACCCATTTCAAATACATAGCATTCATAGCCCTTACAATCAGAATTCATGACGTGTCTACATTAAATGATTCATCAATAACTTTTGTGTAAAATAAAAGCATTAAATGAGCAAATGTAGCACAATTTATGCAAAGAAATTCACACGTTGGCTTCTTTCAGTTTGTCAAAGCATTAAAAGTGCCTAAAACTCACCTATTAACATTGTAGAAAATGATTTACCAAAGAAAACCAATAAACTCATCCCCCATGGAAAACACAAGAATCACCGTTCAAAACAACATTCACTCGCCCACCCAAAACAATATGCTAAATTTGACATTGAAAACATTATTTCGATTTTCCTGGCTGAAATCCCTCCCCAAATCTTCTCAAACTCTTGTCCTCGTATTTATCTTCTTTGAGTCAATATTTCTCTTTGAAATTACCAAATCCCTTAGTTAACCTTGACGAGAGCAAACCATATATACAATATCATTCTTTTCTCTTTAAACTTCCTCTCTTACAGAGGAGTCTCTGTCAAAACCCTCCAGGATTCATGCGCCAAATAGTCCTCCCCTGACAATTGTGGAGGCATTGCTCCACAATGCATGCATTTACTAAGCCCCAAGCAAGATTCAAGGAAATAACCCCAATATAGTTCAGTCTACTTGTGTATTTGCTAACGTGAAGGTTTCATCTGAAAGGTTTTCGCGTTCTCGTTCCGGGGGAGGTTATTGGCTTGGTTTTGGTTTGGCTCTACCCCCCAGACGGTCACCGTGTTTTCTTCTTAATCAGTTTTTTCCACTAATCCTTTTTATATCCATGTCGTAAACATTCGTTTCTGCAATAAATAAATGGACCCCGGCCTTATTTCGCGTTGATTCCGTTTTTCTAGTTCCTCATGAGAAAACTGTGCAATTGTTAAGGTTTCTCTATACTCAGCAACATACTCGTACATTGGAAAGTGTGACTGTCTGGAGTGTGAAGAAGTAGAAGAAGACGAAGAGGAAGTGCTTTTGTATGCAGTTGTTGCTTATAACTATTGTTATGACGTGTTTAAATGGATGCAAAGTGCAGTGTTGCCAATGGTCAATCATTAGTTGTATCATATCGAGAAACATATCCTGTTAGCTGATAAACCCTAGTAGTTAGATGAACTAACATCCTCGGAAGCAGAGATTTCGCTGTCAACGTTCAAAATCGGAATAACAATATTTCGCCGTTGGAGAACCGTCCACGGGGCTGATGGGCCGCCATCGGCAAGCGGATTTGCCATGGTGTTCCAGAAGGCCCCGTTGTCGGCCAGTGCGTTACCCAACAGTCCATCGGCGCCTTCAATAGTTGGAGTACATGAGCGTGGTGGCGATGGTGGTGGTGGCGGTGACATCAGCAGCATTTCATCATCAACAACAAAATCAGCATCGTCCGATGGTTTCAATAACGATATCGCCAATTCCCTAGTGGTTGGCAAGTGCACAGGAAATGTTCAGCAAAAGGCGAACGGCAAACAACAGGAAAATAACACGATTCTAAATAATATAAATAATGGCAATAATAAGAATCATGGGAGCAACAGTATTAACAATAATAGTTGCGGTAATAAGAATAGCAGTAGTAGTGGAAGCAGCCGCGGTAGTAATGGCAGCTACACCGTTACATTGGCAGCTGCTACAGTGCCTCAACATCGCTCGATGTTATGTCGACGAATGGGTTTTCGTACGAATAATAATAATACGCCAAGTCCTAAGAAAAAGGACAGTCCAATTGTTCCACATCAACAGGAGAATGGAAATAATGGGGTAAGGTTCATACAGATGATAAGTTTTGGTTTTATTTCGAATTTGAATTTGTATTCGAATAGTTATGACTGGAAAGTCCTTTGTATATACTTTGCCACGAGCTTCGAAAAACGTTCCCATTTATACATTATGTTTATTCATAACGTACTTCACTATCTGTTGGGCGAACAATTTTTCAAGGGTAACTTCAACATGAACAAAAACATTGGAATTCATTTTGGATATAATTTCTGGTCTTTTTATAAAATTTTGTGATGAAAAACAAACGCAAAGAAACGTCACAGACAGAATTTTTCGGGTTTGCTCACTTCCTCTGCATATCTTCATATCAACGTAGCGTTGTGTTCAATACGAGTTACAGACACATCACAATAAGACCATTCCTTTAAGACCCTGCTCGTCTATTAAGATGCAAAAGTTTATCGAGAAATCAAATCCATACATAGCATGACCCCCTTGTAATCGTTCAAAGACCGAATGAAATGCACAACATTTTTTTTTGTTTTGATTATTGTATTTGGGTACATAATAGCCGTTCAGACCATTTCTGAGAATTCAAACCTTGAGCCCTTCAAATAACATACTGAGTTCATGGTCTCCAGCAATACATATTCTGTGCGAATGAACACATAAGGAATTGTGCTCTTTGATTAGACAAACCAGTGCTCTGCACTTTTTCCTATTTAATTTAAGCAAGAAGCCTGCTCACTTCTGGATAGACTCATGTATGAGGATGCACCTATTACATTCTTGTTACGATTCCGCCGGCTTAGCCCTCAACCAACAGATTATCTTGTCAACAAGAGAGCTGGGTGCACCACAGAGCTCCAATTTAAAAGACAAAATTGAGATTCTTCTTACACTAGAACGTCGGAGTTTTCATTATATTTTACCATAACATATATGTTCTAACACCCAAAAGAGCAACAACACAGTTCGGTATGCATTCATGGTTATTTTTGAATGTTGGCAGCAAATGTTAGCTTGTTTTCCTCTTGCCCTATTATAGTAGTTTTCAGGGTTTCTAGTGGTAGCAATTTCAAGATACGTTTATTTAGAGCCCCTCTTTTCTGGTTCCTTCATTGGCCCTAGAACCATCTGTATAGAAAACCATTTTCACTTCAACAAACAGCGACCCCAAATGCAACCACTGTGTCATGTCGACTATTTTGACTTGTAAGCTTCTGTAAAAGTTTTGAACAGCACTCATTCTGGCAGTAGGCATAACTTTCTTAGTTACATAATCCGGCTGCTATAACCTGTTTATCCTGCCATCGCGTCTTAGGGTAAACTTCAAACTCCTACTCTCTCCAAGAACAGTTTAAGAAAAGTAAGACTAATACAGTATTCAAGGAACTGCCTAGCGTTGTGCTAAATGCCCCGGTTATTTCTAGACACAATTTTTTGCAGCAGTGCCAAGCAAGAAGTTGCCCAGGAACGGTCTACTTAGTGCTACAGATGCATAACAAATTAGGGGCCTGATAATCGCTGTGTAAAGTCAGAAGGTCTGCTTGATTGTCAAATCCCATAGCCGAAAGCATTCTAGCATGGCTCAAACAGTCTACTAGCTTGTTTGATGGTTGCAAGAATATACTTCTTCCACAGCCGTCTTTTATCCAGAGGAAGATATTTGACTTCTGATTGTAGCTATTGAGTCTACAACTTAAAAATTACGTATTTTTATAAAAAACTTGATTTAATACATTTCAAAAAGTATTGTCCATTGGAAGCTATGACTTTTCCCATCTTTCTGGCAATTTATAGACTCTGTTTCAAAAGAAAAGCGGTAACTTGGCGGTCAAAAACGTATCGAACCATTTTCTGATTCCGTCGGCTGAGATGAAATATTCTGCATCGAACGAAACAAATAATAGTCGGAAGGCACTATATCTGGGCTAAATGGTGGGTAGGGTAAAATTTCCCATCCAATATTTTCTACGTCGTTTTTGACTAGTTGAGCACGATTTGGCCGAACATTGTCAACATGGAAAATTATCGATTCGTGCCCGGTCGCGTATTCTGGCCGTTTTAGTTTGGTTGCTGCTGAGTTCAAGCAGATTTATTGTTGCCGGTATAGATGCCCAGTATTGTTTTCCCTCCAAGATTTAGTATCTCATACATGGTGAAACCATTTTGATCAGACTAAATATAGAGCATTTCTTTGACACCATAGATATTTAGCTTGGGCGTCGATGTTCCGGTTTGGTCGGGTTTCAAATTCGATTTTTTGGGCTTGTAACGCAGTAACAATGCGGTGCAAAAACGACTTCATTTTATGGCACTCTACCAGCATTTCCGACATGCAAAGTTGCCTTTTGATTCGAATGGTACCCAATTTCCTTGCTAGAAATGGCTTCCAAAGTCACTTCCAATGATAATGCGTGCTCTGCTTGCGTTTTATATAAATCTTCTTTCAAACTTTTTTTGGTTGACCTCGGGTATTTTTGTCTTCGATGTTGAAATCTCCACCCTTAAAACGTTTCAACCAATACTGCCGCGGGATCTAGAGCATATTCAGGGTATGCTTTCAAAAGCAAACCATAAGCTTCGGGAGCTTTTTCTTTATACGAAGGGCATTTAATTATAAACGAGCCTTTTACCCTGGGGGACTTAGAAAGCGTTTCGGAGATAGGCGGAACAGCCAGAAGGGTAGGGAAAACCTAGCAGGCTCAAGGGCAACTCGACCGCCCAACCGGTTTGTTTAGGTGTCCTCACAATGAGCGAAAGAAATGTTCAATATACGGTTGCGCAGTGCATCATAATAAAATGCTTAACGACCAAAGGCGTTAAACCTACCGAAGTTCAGGAACGATTGCATGGACACTTCGGGGAGAATGCACTTTCCTGGCCAGAAGTGACAGCAATGCACTCCCGAGTCAAAAAAGGACCTCTATAGCGTGGAGAAAAAAGGAGTAGCCAGGACCATAAAAAGTAAAATTCGCCTGTGAGCCGATAAGGTGATGTCAACGGTTTTTTGGGACTTTCGAGATGTTTTATTCGTTGATGTACGTCATGACCGTCACGTAATTAACGTTTCCTACTACTGTGAAGTTCTTAACCAGGTTCAAGCTGTATATCGGTCAAAAAAGCGCCGTCAACTTATCCGACACATCCTCCTCTTACACGATAATTCAAGACCCAACACTGCAACTCTAACTACCTAAAAATTGAATCAAATGCATTGGACTACACTCGATCACCCTTCCTCCCTAATCTTTCACCTAGCGATTTTCATAGAAGAAGCATTTGAAGGAGAGCATCTTTCAAACGATAATGAGGTTGAACAATTTATGCGCACTTAGGTGGATACCCGCCCAAACTCATGCTTCGAAAACGGCATGATCCAACTACCTTTTCGATAAGACAAATGCATTACTAAGGAGGGTAGCTATGTAAAAAAATAACTTCTTCTTCTTCGAAGCACTAAAGCCCTGCAACAAGTGCCTCCAACCAGCTGGGTCTATTGACCGCGCTCTCCAATTTCGAAATCCGAGCACCGATGAACTGTCCGTCGACCGAGTCAGTCCAGCGTTTCCTCGGTTTCCGTACTGGTCTCCACCCTTCAGTTCTCCCAACGAATACCTTCTTAGGTACCCGTTGTTCCCGTAAATTCACGTGGCCAGGCCATTCCAGCTTTCTCTCTTACAATGGTTGAGACTTCCGGCTCGTCAAAAATGTTATCCAGTTCATGATTGTATCGAATTCGCCATTGGTCCCCGACTAGCTTCACTCCGATTATTCGCCTCCAGACCCATCGCTCAAAGGCGTTCAATATATTTGCGGATGCTTGGGTTAGGGTTCATGTTTCACATCCATAGTATAACACAGGTCTTATCACAGATTTGTATACTTGGAGCTGTTTTCAAGATCGTCAAAACTGAATAAAATTTTTTATTTGCGAGCTGTATTCTTCGGCGTATTTCGTCTCCTTCATTACCGGTTCTCGTTATTTTGAGGCCTAAATATACAAATCGCCCACATTTTCGATATTGAATTCGCCAAGTGTGATAGTTTGGATGTTTGAAGTATTTTTCCTGGACTACGTCATGAGCTTTGTTTTATTTTCATTGATTTGTAGCCCTACTAGTTTTGGTTCGCTGTAGAATTTCAAGAAACTTTCTTTAGCGGTTGGTAAAGATCGTGATAAATTGGTGATATTGTCCGCATGGGCTACCGCTTTGCTCGACTTGTATAATAGCTAACCTCGTGTCAACAGGTAGCCAGCCCATATCCCAGCTATAGTCCGATATTTGTGTCAAAGGCGTCGGTGAGTTGGTTATTGATGCGCTTTCTTTTTGTTTTGTGATTGGGAGGTGAATCTCATTAACGCACAGAATGTCGGACTCCCATGCTCGCAAGAAGGCGACTGGACTACTCACTAAACACCTCCCCTGTCAAGCCGAGAACCCAGCCTGGGATCGTTTAACCCATTACTTAGGGCCAGGTCTCGTTTTCTTACGCCGTGAGACGCCCTTAAGCTAAGGGATCACTCTTCTAGCAGGAGGGGAGAGGGGAAGAGGAAGGCCCCCGGCTGCTGTGAGTCCCTTTTATTTTTTATTTTTTAGGACTACTCCAGCATAATGTGCCACCTGGTTCCATTTGTCAACCGATTCGAGTATCAGCGCGATTATATTATCCGGCGTGAGCTCTCCCGTCTCCCTGTAGAGGTCCCTTCACAGCCTGTCCCATTTTTTGCACGTAAAAAATGTGTGATAGGCTCCTGGGTAAAGCCGACATTCGGGGAATCTTGACTTATCAATCTTGTGCACGTAAGACTGAAAATACCCATGCCCGCTCAAAAGTGCGGTCAGATAGAAGTCAATCTCACCATGGCTTCGATTCAGCCACGGTCTCACATCCGAGATGAGGCGCGCAGTCCACCTTCCCTTCGTACAATTCACCCAAATGTGCCAAACATTTTCGGTATACCTTACGTTGGCAATTAGTCGACTCAAAGCCTATGCTCCCTGATTTGCTCAGAGAAACTCATCTTCGAGTCGATCAGTAGCCCCAGCTACTTCACCGATGGCTTAGATTCGATTCGTATGTTTTGTTGCAACCGCGGAAGTCACCGCAGTTGCAGATTTATGCTTCAACAGAGGAGTGTGTAGCCCGGGGTGGCATACTGAGGCCGGCTAGCGGTCGGTCATGCTGTGGGAATTCCGGGACACCCTCTGCTCGTGCTGAGCCATCTTACATAAAAAAAACACTAACACGGGGGATAAGGACGGGAAAGGGGGCGGTCATTTTAAGAAATGAAAGATTAGGGTCTTAACGCGACATGGCCGTTTAATTCAGTTCACAAATTATAATCCAAATCAAATTATACGAAAAATAACAATATAAAAAAAACTACTAAAAACTCCTTTCGAAATTTAAAACAACATAAAAAATAAGCTAAAATATACCAACATAAACCAATTGAATATGATAAAGAATATAATAAAAAAATACTGGAAAATATTACAGTTTATAAAATATTAAAAAAGAAAAAAACCAAATTGGTACTCACTTCTTTCTTGCAGAACTCCGAGCGCCCAGTGAAATACAACAAAAGAACCGTGGGGCCGCTAAAAATTAGATTGTAAATTAAAAATCACAAAAGAAAAAAAAACGCAACGGCCACGTTCATCAGCACTATCCGTTTCTTCTGCTCCTTCTACTAGCGGCAAATTTTTCTTTTTTCGTATACCACAATGTGGGCTTACAAAAGCATATTTAAATTTTAATTACTAGTTTTAATGTCTTTCTAACTTCACTTCTTTCACTTCTGGTTTTTTCCACTGAATTTCAATCCAATTTTAGTTCTATTTTTTTTTTTTTCTTTTTTTTCTATCACTTCCAAACTTCCGACACTAAAAATTCCATTCAAAACTTTCGTTCACACACGATCCCATTTCGTCTCCCAACCCAAATCAAGACTTTTTTGTTCCCTCACTCCAATTGACAAAAATCTTTTTTCTAAATCATGATTTTCTCGTTTCCGCAATCCAAAGTGAAAAATCTTTTTTTCTAAATCACGATTTTCTTGTCCCCCCACTCCAAATTAACAAAATCTTTTTTCTAACGATTTTCTTGTTCCCACACTCCAAATTGACAAAATCTTATATCTGACATCGCACAAAATCAAATCCCTCTTATTCCCATAGTCCAATACTGACTGCCCCAAATCCAAGAACCTAATTCGCCAATTCCGCAATGTTTTCATTTTTCCATTACCGCTGCTGCATCTGGGTAACTTAAACGAAGTTCATTACACCTCGATTCCGCTACCCACACATCTTTTTCGAATCGACAAACCAATAATTTCCATTTTGCATATATGGCAATTTGCATAATCAAAGAAGCGTTTGATTAGGTGCAAAGTGTCGCATATTTACGGAAATTATTGATTTTGCCTACTCCAATAAGAATGCTTCCCTGCGTTCGGGGAACTTGAACCCAGGGTCCCAGCAGACCCCCAGTCGAGAATCCATGACGCTACCAACGGGGCCACATTCTATTGATTTCCCATTAATTAATTTGTTAATAGGGAAAAAATAAAATTTGCTAGTGGGAACTAATGAATAGAATTAGTTAGTATGAAGGAAGGAATTAGGTTTTGTTAGGAAAAATGTATAGAATGAAATTTTGCTAATGGGAATTATGTTAATGTATGGAGTGTTTTTAGTGGGAAAATTAAAATTATTATTACATTACTAGTTTTTTGTAATTGACAATAAGTGAAAAGGGTAGGATTGTGATGATGTGGAAATTAAAATTATAGGGAAACTGGTAAAATTTTAATTAAATTAAAAAAATATACAGGGGAAAAGGTATAAATGCCCAAAAGAAGGAGGAGATGTTACGGCGGTAATTCGAAGTTGCGGATGGGAGAATGTCGGTACGCCGGAATTCGCAACAGTCTCCAGTACCGACCATCCTTACTCGAGGGATTCTCTTTTTTGTCAAGATAACTACTTCGGTTTTCTCCAGTGCTAAACTGACCCTCGAGCAGTCATCCAGTCTCTCACTCGCCGCACTAGCATACCTAGCCTAAGTTGCGGCTGTTCAACGCTGCGTCCAGCGATCAGAGCCACAACATCTCCAGTCTCAGTAGCCTGTCGTACGACACATTCCACAGGTGCGGACCAAGGATAGATTCCTGGGCAACACCGGATGTAACTTCCAGCCTTCGTTGGCCCTGTGTCGTATCATAGAGTAGGCTTTGGTCTTTCAGGTAGTCCTTCAATAGCCGCATTAGATATCCTGGAACTTGAAAAAGGTTTTCCAGCGTATCCACCCATCTAGCGGAGTTGAAGACGTTGCTGGTCCGAGTGTCACCAACAGGACGATCCGTCGCTTGGTGTGGCTATATCCCTCTGCCTCTTGCACCTCTGCAATCGCATCAATGCTAGAACGGCCTACTTTGAACCCGTACTGCCGAGGAGATGGGTCGCCAGCAGCATGAATCGTGTCAGTGAATCCTCCCTTGATGGGTTTCTCTACCACTTTTCCAATCGTGTCTAGTATGCATAACGGGCGGTATGCATACGGCGATTCGGGATTTCCCTTCCCCTTGCTGATCAGCACGAGCCTCGCCACCTTTCATCGTACCGATAAAACCCCGTCCCGTAGGCAAGCGTTGAATGTGCTGAGCATTATGTCAGGACAATGGTGAAAGACAAGCTGCAACACCTCAGCTGGAGCTCCATCTGGACCTGGAGCCTTCCTCTCTTTCAGTGAAAGAACTGCCTCTTCCAATTCCGGCTGTGTGAAGAGTGGACACTCGACCGCTGTTTCACCGTTAACAGCGTCAACACGGTCGGGATGGGCGGGAAGAGTGCCCGCACTATCAGCGATTTCAGGTAACCAGCAGTACACTGAGGGCATGCCGTGCCGGGGTTTTCGACGGGCCATAGAAGCGTTGCAAGCAGTCACAATGATGCTCATAGGTGAGTTCATCACGTCTTGAGCTGCCAGTTCTTTCGTCCCCTGCGAATCTCTCTGCAGCGGGGCACCTGCTGTGAGCAGCTCGACGAACCTCTCGACGCCCATCCTTCCGACGTTCCATCCAATTGTAGAAAGCTGAGAGCACGGATGTCGGGAGACAACATCACTGATCTTAAGCAGAATGCAGTGATGATCACTGGCTGAGTAGTCCTCTAATACTGTCCAATTGTGTATCCTATGAGGCGAATGTCACGTCCGGTGTGGTTCTTTCAAAGCCAATACGGCGTTTCCGGTGTTTAGTACGGCGAGTGCTATCCTGGCCGCCATTTCCAGAATTCATTTTCGCCGCGGATTTGTTTGAGGCATGCCCTATTCGATTGCTTTAGCGTTGAAGTCTCCCCCAGCGAGCACGTTGCCGTCTGCGCTCGGCATCGATACTTCTCAATTGGTCGTCGCAGTATTTTCTTTTCTTGATTCTAATTATCTTATTCCCTACTCTTCTGAAATTTTCATAGTGTTCTCTCTTCGTCCTGACTTTCCTACCTACGTAATCTTTGTGCGCCTGATTCTTTTTGTCTAACGCATTCTGGCACTCATCATCGACCCAATCATTTCAATTGCGCTGGGCTTGATGTCCGATCGTCTGTTCTGCCACGGTTTTAATAGCCGTTGTCACTTCCATCCAGAGCTCGTTGCTTGTCTTCAACGATGCGTTTGATAAGCTGGGAGCCAGCTGGTTGTCGAGAGCCTCCGTGAAATATTTGGCCACAGACACGGTTTGGAGCCTTTCGATGTCAAATTTTTGGAGCGAGCTGGCCTTTCATGAACACGCCTTTGACATACGGCATCAATAGGTTAATTTGATGAAGTAATGATCTGAGTTACAATTGGCTCCTCGGTATGTACGGACGTCGATCTGGTTTTGTGTGTTGCCATCCGGTGATACCCAAGTCATTTTATGTATGCGTCGATGTGGGAAGCAAGTCGATCGTATTTCTAGATTTCTGCTATATGCAAACTCAATCAGGCGCTGGCCTTTGTCATTTGTTTCATCGTGGAGGCTATATCCTCCAGTCGTTTCCGGTGAGGTAGCTCAGTGCCAACCTTGACGTTGAAATCACCCAGAATTATTTTTGTGTCATTTGTGGGCAATGAGTCGAACAGTCTTTCCAGGTGATTATAGAACGTTTCCTTCGTTTCTTCGGCCTTTTCTTCGGTCGGGGCGTGAACATTTTAATTTTGAAGAGTTTCGCTGTTATACGGATCGCACACAACCGTTCATTGACTGCCTTGAAATCAATAACGCGGGATTTGAACTCCCTATCTACAACAAAGGCCACTCCGAGCTCTCGTTTTCCAGTAGGCTTCCTCATTTTGAATATTTTCTGCGATCTCATGTCTTGAATATGATTTCCAGTGAAGTTCCTTTCCTGGATTGCTAGTATTTTTAAATTATATTGATTGGCCTGTTGTTAAAGGTCCTTAACAACGCCAGGGTAATTGAGTGATCTGACATTCCAGGATCCAATTTTATAGTCCTTTTTCCGTTTGCGAGGCTGTTGCCAGTAAACCCAATATGTATCCCCGAGAGCATTTACCACCATTTAATTGGGAGGTTTGGGATGAGGAATCATGGAAGCTGTGGGTTGGGGAAACAAGGGGTTCCCTTCTCCTTTCGCAAACGGGCTTCGGACCGTCTACGGCGAAGGGATTCTACACTTTTACTAACTTCTAATGTTTATTATAAAGGTTGAAATGTTCATCGACCGGAGTTCAGACTTACGCGTCGCGAGACTGGGAGCGAAGCCATGTATCCAAATGATTTTTATAAAGGACATCTGCTGATGCCGCGTGGGAATGAACTTTGCAGTTTTCAAGTAAATCTGCTGACTCAACTGCATGTGGCAAGCAATTTCCGTTTTCGCGTTAGAAACTTGTGGAAATTGCCGGCACGCTCCCGCTTCCGTTCGCAGTTTTTTCTTTAGAGGAAAAACTGAACGGATACGTAACTCGCTAGCCTGCCAGCGAATCCACGCATCTCTACGTTAAATCGTTTAAAGTGAGCACCAATACTTGGCTCGCTGAGGCAGCATGACACCGCTACAGTTCTTTACGGACATTTTTAACCATACGAGTTTCCATTATACACCCCATATAAATAACCCCTTAAAACTACAACATTTCTAGTGATCCCCTTTCAATGTTGGGGACCTCCATCCCCTCTAAAAAAAATGTGTTTATAGTATTTTGGTACCCAAACTTCTACGTAACAAGTTTGGTACCTGTGGCTGGTATAGTTTTGGAGAATAACTGCTATAAAACACTGACAGATGGACAGACAAGACTGATTTCAATACGGTTTTGTAAGAAGTACAAAACCCTTAAAAACGTATTCATAACACATCACCTGGAGCTGAACATAACTTACTCACATAATAATGAATTCCAGGACATGTTTTCTGCGTATTCACATGAACTAGTTCAACTACTTCATAATTCAAGAAAAACTATGACAAATTTCATTATGTATATTCGCGTTCTCGTTTTAGTTTTCTTTAAAGCATCAGCGCATAACGTTCTGTAAATTATATGTTTGCCTAGAGTTGCATGCCTACTCATATCCTTATGCAAAACAAATTTCTATAATTATCCTCATCGTTCTTCTAACCAAACACAGAGAAATACACACCCAAAACCAGTGCAGTACACGATCCAGGAGAAAAATAAAGCTAGATAGGAAAAGTATAAGGAAAAATAGTGAAAAAGAAAACAATAATTAGTACCGTAGATAAACTAGCGTCGAAAACAAAACGCTGCAACAACAAGGGAATCATTTTCCCTCGGAGTTACCGTGCATATATAAAATCTCTTCCTTACCGTCGTCTTTTCGTCCTTGCTCTTTACTCCTTCCGAGACGGAATCAAAAAAGTCGCGAGACATATCAACGAGACATACACAGGATAACTGCAGCAGTTATTCTTATGCCAACTTTCTGCAACTTTGCTATTTTCTATGTACTCGTATGTATAGAATACGTATAATCGGACAAAAGCGTAAAGATATGTACGGATGTGTGCCGCATACTATGTCAAGGCAACAACAACGAAAAAATGATGTTCATGAGGTTCAGGATACCAGCAGACAAACGCAGATATGTTCTGGCATTTATTCACAGTTCCGCCGCCGCCCTAGCCATTGTAACCTCAAGGAAGGCTTCATTTAATTTTTCTCCATTGTGAGGCTTAGCCTTATGAACTTGGAAGCCAAGAGGACCCCCTTGTGACTATTAAACTTCATTTTTCTCCACTAAATGCTTGCCATCCTGTACTGAATGTTCATAGTGTGGTAGAAGTAACGAAATTTGCGAGTCGCTCAACGTAAATTTCATTGAGAAACTTTTAATTAGTTGACTTACACTTAATCTCTCAGTAAACTTGAATAGGATTTTTTTTAAGCCAATTAACAATTTAAAGGATTTACAGCATTTTTTTTTTGTCAATTGTGAGAGTGAGGAGATTTAGTAAGGATAATATTTAAGAAATTTTTAATTGAGAGCAAGTAAGTACAAATATCTTTTGACTGGAGACAAAATTAATTAAAAAGCTTTGGAATTCAGAGTCTTTTTCCGAAAAAGCGTTTACGGATGGCAGTGAACGCTTTATGCGATGTTGTCTGAATTTTTCGAGGGTCGGCTCATAAAAGTCGTTTTAAGGCCACAGCTGAAAAGGATATACCACTTTAATTTGAAGCTCAAATTTAAGAAAATTTGCCACGAATGAACTTGTTGAAAGGATAATTTATCTGATTAACGTTCCCCATAGAGTGAATTGTCAACTTTTTATCTTAGCAACCAGCAAACAAATTCGTAGAAAAGCATTCAGAGCAAACATTCAGAGACATTTCTAAAATGCACAGACAGACGACAACATTCACGACTTGAGCATACAAATGTCTCTGTTTAAGCAAATTGAAAGTTTAACTAATCCTCATCCTTATTTTCCAAAGTGGCATTTTCTAAGCTCTCTTTTTGCTCCGCAAACATCATTCTAGCCATTCTAGATGGATCTGGATCTGTATGTGCTCCTCTCGAGCCACGGGTGAATTATTGGTAGTTAGTTGAAGAACGCAACAGCATAAATAGATTGGGGACATCACATAACACGAAGATGGCACATACGGCACAGAATTTCCAGTTCAACTCACTGTGATGGATGATGGTATGATGTTGATGATGGCATGGTGAGTTTGGATGTCGAGAATGTGTTTAGAATTAATTAGACGAAGGAATCGTGTCTATTTCATTATACATTTAGACTAAAACGGTTCAGTGAAGAATGTTAGGACTGTTCCTCTGATGTTGATGCTCCTTTTTGCTCGTACGTTGCCTCTTCTACATGCTTTATCACCACATCGACGAAATTTGTATTTTGTTTATAGAATAGAAAGAAAAAATTTACATGAGAGTTCCGTTGATGGAATATAAATTAAATGCAAATATTTTAAATAATTTATTGTGGTGAGAAGGGAACTAAATTTTAGCATTGTGAACCACGTAAGGATATTTAATTTTGAAGGATAATAATGGAATGGAATCTAAAAATGAAAGCTTAAAAAAAGAATTAAGTTACACAGCATCTCTCACTAATTCATTATATTAACTTTCTTCTCGACTTCTTTGCGAAATGATGCATTTTAGTGAAGGTTATGAGATTCAGCCTAAATCTTGAACCAGAACAAATCAATAATTTACACATTTTTTCAGCAGCTTTCGATCAAACCTTGAAAAATTAGTCACAACAGATTGACGAAGTCAATCAAAGTTCGGCGAAAGTTGTTTGAAGTTTGGAAAGTAATTCTATTGCTAATTGATTGACGTTGATGAAGAAAAGTATCCGAAGTTGTTTCGAATTTTTAATAAGTTCAAATAAACTTTAATTGAGGTTGTCAAACTTGCAAGCTTTAAGTACGATTATTTCATGTCTTGTCTTAGTAGTTACATTCTTTTTCAATTTGAAATTCGCACGCTTCTTACTTGATGATGAATCCATCTCTATGCAATTTTCGGAGTAAAAAGAGCTTATATCCCTATTTTTTTTTTTTTTTGGTGGGAGGGAGGTGAATGCTATTTATCCACAGAGTGTGGGACTCCCATGCGCGACCGGACTACCCACTAAACACCTTCCCTGTCAACCTGAAAACCCAGCCTGGAACCGTTTGATACATTACTTTGGGCCAGGTCTCGTTTTGTTACCCTGTGAAGCGCCTTCAATCTGAGGGATCCCTTTCCTAGCGGGAGAGGAGAGGGGAATAAGAAGTGCCAGAAAAGCGATCCCCCAGCCCCAACGCCCCCAGCTTCTGTGAGTCCCTTTTATATTTTGGGACTGCCCGAGCATAATGTGCTACCTGGTTCCATTTGTCAACCGATTCGAGCATCACCGCAACTATATTATCCGGGATGAGCTCTCCCGTCTCTCTGTAGAGTTCTCTTCGCAGCCTGACCCATTTTGTACACGCAAAAAATGTGTGACAGGCATTGTCCTCCTCTCCTGGGCAAAACCGACAATAGGGGGATCGTGACTTACCAATCTTGTGTAGGTAAAACTGAAAACACCCATGCCCGCTCAAAAGCTGGGTCAGATAGAAGTCAGTCTCACCATGCCTTCGATTCAGTCACGGTCTCACATCCGGGATGACTGCTCCCTTCGTGCAATTGACCCAGGACTGCTGGCAATCGTTGAGCGAGCGCTGTCTCTCCTCGCGGACAACCATCTCCCTCGCATTCTCGTTTTGACGCAGGTAAATAGCGCGGCGCTCTCTAGCAAGGAGGGCGACAGGTGTCTCGCCTGCAATAACTCTCACCGCTGAATCAAAGACTGTCGGATACGAACATGCAATCCTCAATGCTCCTCTTCTCTGTACCTGTGCCAAACGTTTTCGGTATACCGCCTTCCTGAGAGCGGCGCCCCATACTTCTGTTCCGTACAGTAGCACTGACCCTACAGCATTCATCAAGAGGCGTCTTCTCGACAGGCTGGGTCCCCCTACGTTGGCCATAAGTCGACTCAGAGCCGATATTCCCGAAGAAGCCTTCTCAGCCGTTGCCTTGATTTGCTCAGAGAAAGTCATCTTCGAGTCGATCAGTAGCCCCAGGTGCTTCACCGATGGCTTCGATTCGATTCGTATATCTCCAATACTGATCATCCTCACTCTAGGGATTCTCTTTTTTGTCAAGATGACCACTTCGGTTTTCTCCAGTGCTAAACTGAGCCCGCGAGCAGTCATCCAGTCTCTTACTCGGTGCATTAGCATACCTAGCCTAACTTACGCTTGTTCAACGGTGCGTCCAGCGACCAGAACCGCAACATCATACGCATAGCCGATCAAGCGTGACTCATCTGGCATCTCCAGTCTCAGTAGCTCTTCGTAAGAAACGTTCCACAGGTCCGGACCAAGGATAGATCCCTGGGCTACACCCGATGTAACAGCCATCTTTCGTTGGGCCTGTGTCGTGTCGTAGAGCAGGCCTCGGTCCTTTTGGTAGTCCCTCAAAAGCCGCATTAGATATTCTGGAACTTGAAAAGGATTTTCCAGCGTATCCAGAATATCCACCCATCTAGCGGAGTTGAAGGCATTCCTGGCATCGAGTGTTACCAACAGGACGATCCGCCGCTTGGTGCGACTAAATGCCTCTGCCTATTGGACCGCGCTCGCCGCCACTGCAATCGAATCAATGTTAGAGCGTCCTGCTCTAAAGCTGTACTGCCCAGGAGATAGGTTCCCAGCAGCACGAATTGCGTCAGTGAGTCTTCCCTTGATGAGTTTCTCTAGCACTTTCCCAGCCGTGTCTAGCATTCATAACGGGCGGTATGCAGGCGGCGATTCGGGATTTCCCTTCCCTTTGCTGATCAGCACGAGCCTCGCCACCTTCCATCGTACCGGGGAAACCCCGTCCCGTAGGCAAGTGTTGAAATTGCTGAGCAGCAAGTCAGGACAATGGTGATAGACAAGCCGCAACATCTCAGGTGGAACATTATCTGGACCTGGAGCCTTCCTCGCTTTCAACGAAAGGACTGCCTCTTCCAGTTCCGGCTGTGTGAAGAGTGGACACTCGACTGCCGTTTCATCATGGACAGCGTCAACGCAGACGCGATGGGCGGGGAAGAGTGCCCGCACTATCTCGTCCATCCTTTCCGCATCATGTATACAAGGTTTCCGTACGGCACCAAGCAAGATCCTTATTCACATTGTCCTCTAAATCTTGCCAGCAGCGAGCCTTGCTTTTGTTGATCAATTTGCGAAGGCATTTCCTGGCCGACTTATATACTGCTGCGTGGTTTCTTGCCTCGTCCCGGCTGCGTGCCCCTTTAGCCTCGCAACGAACACTCCCTTCGTTTTTAAGCGATTTCAGTTGACCACCAGTACACTGGGGGCTTGCCGTGCCGGGATCGACGGGACATAGAAGCTTTGCAAGCAGTCGTAATGATGCTCATATTTGAGTTCGCCACGTCTTGAGCTGCCAGTTCTTCCGTCCCCTTCGAAGCCTCCTGCTGCGATACACCTGCTGTGAGAACCTCGACGAACCTCCCGACGTCCATCCTTCCGATGTTCCATCCAATAGTAGAAAGCCGGGAGTAGGGACAACGGGAGATAACATAGCTTATCTCATGTAGAATGCACTGATGATAACTGGCTGAGTAGTCCTCTAATACTCCCCAATTGTGTATCCTCCGTACTAAGGACTCCGAGGCGAATATCACTTCGGGTATGGTTCCTTCATAGCCAATACGGTGGAAGGTCAGCGTATTGCCAGTGTTTAGTACGATGAGCGCCGTCCTGGCCCCCATTTCTAGGACTCGTTTTCCCCGCAGATCTGTTTGAGGCTTGCCCCATTCGATTGCTTTCGCGTTGAAGTCCCCCCCAAAGAGCACGTTTCCATCTGCGTTCGAAGAGCGCCCTCCAAAGCTTGGAAAGATGATATCGATTCGTTAGGCGTTAGGTACACACTAAAGAAAGTGGTCCCTGAGCGCCGAACCCACACAAAACCATCCCCACATCCACAGCTCTCTGCCTGGAAATCACTTTTTTGAACCCGGCTCGCGGCTGTACCAGTTTCATTAGGATACGATGATGCTGAACTTTTATCATGACGTTGCTCACTCAGCAGCAAGAAGTCGACTTTCATGTCCCTCGCAAACGGCTCAAGCAGCTTTGGGCGGTTGAACTGCGATGAAGGTTTAGCTGCAGGATGTGGGTCATCGAAGCTCTGATTTTGCCTTGGCTAGGGCTTCCTGGAAAACCCGGCATCTTCCTGATCCCAAGGCGTGTCCAAAATCGGCTCTTGGATTAGCATCCTTGCAAAAAATACAATGTGCCTCCTTCGTGCACTCTTTCCCTCTATGTCCCATTTCACCGCGTTTGTAACATAGAGAACTCCTATCGGGTCCATTGCATACTTGTGCGGTGTGACCATAGCGAAGGCATTTGAAAAATTGAAGAGGCGTTGCTCTTCGCCGTATTCTGCAGACAACCTACCCTATTCTTACTTTGCCCTTGTTCAGGAATTGTTCGGCGTCCTTTTCGGTCAAGTCAACTTTGGCCACGCGTTGTCCCCTATGGTTTTCTGGTGTCAGCCTCGCCTTGATTCCGCCCGCGTTAGGGAACTCCCTTTTGATGGCCTCTCCCACCTCGGCCAGATCTGTGAAGCAGTCAATGTCTTTTATTTCGATCGTTGCCATCGGCTCGAGCGAGGCTATAGCTGTGCTTTTGCCGAGGACTTTCATTGCTGCGTCGGAGAATGCTTCCCTATTCTCAGCCTCTGCTCCAAATTCGACCAGTATATGGCCCGACCGCGTTAGTCGTACTGCTTTAATAGCAGTGTTAGTGCCTTCGGGCCTTACGTTTCTCCTGATGTCCCGCAGCGCCTCCATGCAGGATCGACCATCTTGGGGTTTTACGAGCAGTGCCTGCTGCCGGGGGTCTTCGTCGGAGCTGCGTTTTTTCCTGTTTTGCATCAAGTTCCTTTTTTTGTTCGGCGTCTGTGCGAACTTTAATTTCTGGCACTTTTTGAAGGAGTTTCTTTGCGGCTTTCTTCACTCCTTTTGTAAGCACTGTCTGAAACCCGTGATCTGGTGCTTCACGCCCATCAAGTGCCTCTTCCTTCCTTCTTTTATCGCGATCTCCTTCGATTTTACTGCTGGAGCTATCTGCATGTGGCCTTTAGATTTCGTCCCCAGCGCTTCTTTAGTCTTCTGCGCTGGTCTTCGGCCTTTAACCAGCTCCTCCGATAATGGCCTATGCGGTCTAGGAGCTCCTCTAGTTCAAGGAGCCCGATCTTTACTGCTTTGCTGATTTTTGGGGAGTCGCATGCAGATTGTATTCTTTTCAGAACATCTCCCGCTTTTTGGAATAGCCTTTTTTCTTCGTGTCGCTGGGCGGCAATTGTACTTTGCGACCATCCTTGGAAGAGGCTATCGCTTTCCGTTTCCGAATACAGTACTTCCGCTACATTTTCGACGTTGGCGATGCAATCACACAACGTCGTTTTATTTGTCTGGTCAGTCATTTCTTTTCGTGTCGAAATCTCTCTGTTGGCTTCAGGGTGATTCATTATTATGTCGAGATTTACGACCCTTGCATCGGTCGCTTCGGTAACGATCGCAGCAGTGGCCATCGAATTCTCGATTTTCTTTATATTTTCTTCCACCACTTGAACACCTGAAGCATCCTGCAGAGTTTCCCCGCTTTTCCTTAATAGGACGCTCTGGCGTTCGCATAATTTTTTTGCTTCGCCCTAACGCCGCAGGAATCTCAGCCTGGACCAGGCTGTCTGCTAATCTCCGTTTTCCGTCCGTCTTCACAGTCATTGTATTTTTCGTCGTTTTTGTCATCGTTAGTACCGCTCTCGATGTACTGTTAACGTAGTGACTGCAACCGCTGGTTGCGTCGTCGTTATTACTTTTAATTTCTTTTTTGGGTTTTTTTTTATCTTTTTCTATATGTTTTTGGTTGCTCCAGTTTTATTGGGTCCCCCCTCGGAGCCGCTATCTCCGTTCGTGTGTATAGTCGCCTTTTTGGTCCCATCGTTGTCTTTGCAGAGTAGGGAGGCCATGCAAGGGTTGGCACAAGTCCTCAGAGCCAGACCAGTGCTAATCGGGAAGTCCGTTTCAACCGAACCTACACCACCAACCCAATTATGCGAACTTCGAACGTACTCTGAGGCCTGCCAAGATTTTACCGGGACGGAGACGGTATGATAGTTGAATTGGAGCCGTTCACACACGAGTGTCACCTTGGCGCTACCGTGCAAAGCAACTAGGTCCAAACCATCATATCCGCCAGCCCAAGGCATAAATTCCAGTTCGTTGTCCAAAGCGTAGTCCAGATCCAGTTAGGGTCGTTACCTGTAATCCCAGGAGGGAACTTCAGGACGCCCCTCATATCCTCGGGTCCGTGGGGGTGGCACTCCCTAAAGAATGCTAGCCTCCAAGAGTACTCTTGTCGACCGGCACTCTCCCTGCGGGGATTTCCTCGGTTACGTGGGGGCGGAACTCCCCAAAGAATGCTTGCCTTCAAAAGTACTTCTGTCAGCCAGCATCCCCCTGCGGGCATTCAATTTAAGATACTGTATAGGGCAGCTGGGTACCCGGGTACCCACATAAGTAGTAAAGGAAAAAACAAGTATTCTCATTACAAGTCACGCTGCCTTATTTTTCTTTGGTACATAAGAATAAAGAGTTACATTGTCTTGAAATCCAAACAATGATGAGTACTCTTCTCTGGTTTTTCCAGGCGCAAACACTTTTGGTATACATATATGGCTTATTTTTTTCGACGTACCAACCAAGGTAAGGTTCCAAAAGAGTAGATGATTGGCGAGTGGTAATGTAGTGAAGTGTAGATCCTTTGTATGGAGCTGAGAGCTCTTTTACGACCCTTTCACGCTGGTCCGCCTCACGAGTACCTCCTGATTGACCAGTGTAGATAATGCCTTTGAATGGGTATGCGTTCGCTGCGTCACAGATCCACCACACTTTTATTCCATACTTGAAGGAATATATTGGGCGAATTTGGTCCGTCCAGAAAATGGAAAGTGCTGCTCATCGGTTGTCAGGTTCTTGGAAGCATTGTATAGCGAAAATGAATGAGAATTTAACATAATCCAAATTTCACCTACTGTAGCTGCTTTATCTTCAGCCGAACAACATAATAATGACTTGAATCTGTTTTAACCCGTTGTAGCACGATACAAAGAGAAAGCTGATGATTTGAATCTTTCGGTAATATGGTCGGAGTTTGAATAGTTGACACCTGAGCTAATCAAAACACCCAAGAATCCATACATTTCCCGCATCGTGTCTTCCTTCCATTTTTGGAGAAGTATGAAGGGATTTTTTCCGTTATAGCCTGCGTAAATTAGTTTTGCTTTCTGGTTGGTACAACGCACAATAACATCCAAAATCCCGGGCGTCATTGTCCTTTTTGAAAATTTCAGCCAAAGATAAAACTGCCGTGCTTCTATGCGGACCCGTTTTTGGGGGAAAAATATTTCTAGTCGGAGTTTGATGTTGACTTTCTGGTCCCAACTGGCAATATTTTCCTTTTTGTCTTTCACCACAGAAGAGTACTTGTTTCGTCTGAGAAATAATAATACATCAAAATAATCAACATTATTGATAAACATTTTAGTAGTGATCATAATGTTCCAAATTATAAAAAATTGGAAGGCCTTCTATTACAGCTACTGAGGCAGGCACTGCTTCAGTTTCTATTTCGGCGTCGCCTTCACTTTCTTCTAAGTCTACTTCATCAACGTTTCTTTTGACACTTCTTCTCGCTGATCTGGTTATGTTCACGGAAACATTCTGATCAGCATCTTCGCAGTCAGAAGAGCAGCAGGAGGTACCAACATCGTCGTCAGCGGGGAACCAGTCTTCATTTCCGCTGTCTGATGAAGCTCGGCTTTCATTGTCAAAATCATCTACAAGGACTTTCAAATACGCTTCTCTTACCGCATCAGTCAACCTAGATCATCATGGAAATACAATTGAAATTATAAAAAAAGAATGAAACGAAAAGTGTATAGATATGTTTTCAAAAACTAAATATACAGGGTTTTCCAGTAAGAGGTGTTATTTGATATTAAAAGAAAAATGCCATTTTTTATATAAAAGATCGGATGTTTATTTCATTATAAAAAGGAAGGTATGCCGTTAATAGTGGAAAATAACATCAGGCAAATGACCACCACGACCACGCTTACAGGACCATATCCTTTTCATGAAATTTTCCATAACCAAATTGCAAAGTGGATGCCCTATGTCCAAGATAGCCTCACGAACTCCATCTTTGAGATCTTGAATCGACGCTGGGCTGTTGACGTAGACATTCTCTTTCACGTAGCCCCAAAGAAAGAAGTCGCAAGGTGCTAAATCACAAGATCTCGGTGGCCAATTGTATCACTTCTTCCAGATATAACACGCTCCGGAAACTTTTCCCGTTAAAGATCAATGGTTTCGTTGCTTGTGTGGCACGTAGCGCCGTTTTGTTGAAAGTAAACGTTGTCCAGGTCAATAACATCCAATTCCGGCCATGAAAAATCATTAATCATCTCTCGATAGCGCAATCCATTCACCGTGACTGTTGCTCCAGCCTCATTTTCAAAAAAGTAAGGTTCAATGACTCCGCCGGACCATAAACCGCACTAAACAGTCACACGTTGAGGATATAGAGGCTTTTCAACAATAACTTTTGGGTTTTCCGAGCCCCAGATGCGACAATTTTGCTTGTTGACGAAGCCACCGAGGTGGAAATGGGCCTCATCACTCCAGATGATTTTTCGATGGAATTCCGGATCATTTTCATGCATTTCAAGGGCCCAATCAGCAAAGACACGACGTTGTTGATGATCCATTGGCTTGAGTTCTTGTGTTAACTGAACTTTATAAGCCTTATGACCCAAATCTTTATGCAAAATACGGTGTAATGACGTTTGTGGAATGCCTCATTCCAAAGAACGACGAGGAATGGACAAAACTGGGTTTTCTTCAACACTTTCGGCTACAGCAGCAATATTTTCGGCTGTTCTTGAGTGACTTGCACCGGTTTTATTCTTCACATCACTAAGTTGTCCCAACAGCTCGAATTTGTCCACCAATTTCTGTATTGCGGTCCAACAAGGTGCTTCACGACGACCCAAAAATGTTCGAGTCTTACGAACCGTCTCTGCCAAATTTTCACCATTTTTAAAGTGAATTTTAATAATTTAAATGCGTTGTTGAAGCGTCTATCGTTCCATTTGTATTAATGGTGTAGTTTCTACTTGTCAAATGTCAAAAAATGACAGCTTCAAAAGTGACATCTACCGAGAAAGCGGGCTATTCAAAGTAACACCTCTTATTGGAAAACCCTTGACTTAATTGCGACACAACTAAACGCATCGAAAGAACACAGAAAACTCCAAGTGAAAGAACTGCAACTGCACTGGTCCGTTGCTCTAGTTTATTGTTTACGCTCTCAAATCATGACGCATATCAAACTTACGCACACTTTTCTTTCTTTTCAGGGTGCTCACATAAGGAAGGGTTAACCTTCCAATTTCCTTAAAATTTCTGAAAATTCATGTAAATTATGCTACCCGTTAATGTAAGTGTACTGTATCACGTCTCAAACCCCATTGAGACCAATTCGACACGATTTCCTTCCCACTGTTCAAACAAGCAAAATTTTTGAGTACGCCCTTACACCTACGCAACACCTTAGAAATATGTTTATGTTCGCACGTGCTCATGATGCTCTGACTTCATTTCATTTGCTCTGAGTTGTTCTTTGCTCCCTTATTTACCCCAGAGGTATTTGTTAATAAAATCAAACTATAAAATTAACTCACTCTATTAATTTTTAATACCAAAAAGAATTACGGTATAGAATCACAAAACTTGGCAATTAATGATAATAAATTCCCCCTTTCAAACGCCTGCAAATTAATTCTCCCATGTCTAAGCTCACTAAATTTTATTGAATCTTCTTCTTTCCTTTCCTACAAAATAACGAAATTCTCTTCTTCCACTTCCTGATTTTCCTTTTTCCACCGTTCGCATTAAAAATCTGACGGTGGCGAAACGACGCAAGAGAAAAAGTTCGATGTAATGGATTTCTTTCTCATCGTTCCATCAATAAAATCCCTTTTCACTTCGATTGCGGAAATGACAGTGAAGCATGCAAACTACTCAAACGTTCTTTAGCGCCATACCATGGTGGTGGCGCATTGTGTCGTTCATCAAGGAAAAGGAAGTTAAAAGAAATATTTCTACTTACTTTTCCACCTCCTTGTCTCCTACTTACTCTATGTCAAGAGAGTGGAACAGTTTATGTAGATAGAGTTGAGCAATAGGCGAATGAACCACTATCAAGAGAAGGACTAAGTCAGAATGAAAAATATTTAAACGTCTTAAAGATCCTTTAAAGGTAAAACCAAGAATCCTTTTTCGCTTCGTCATAGCTAAACGCTAAACGAAATGCATAAACTTCCAACAATCCCAATATCAATTCAGAGCATACCGAGATACCAGTGTAGCGTACAAAATGGGAAAAATAAGGAATCTGAATTTTAAGGAAAACGGATGGCAATCCAGCAGTAGCCTGACCTGGAATGCCTGAAGAAGACGAAGGAAACGATGTTGGTAGAAGAGTAAGTACGGAAGGAACTTGCCAACATTCCTTGAACCAACGACAGGCACAGATGTGTACATAAATATTCGTACATCGAAATTGAATAAAACCATTAACTCTCGCTGTTCGTGGAAAAAGGATCGAGCTTAGAGATTATTCACATCTCTTCGTGGAATTTCTCATTTTGGCCTCTGTCACAAACAGCAGTTGGCTCTTACCGAGAAACGATGGTGGAAGAACTCTGAAGGAGGAGGGAAACACTAGAAAGAAGTAATGGGAGATTTTCAAAGTAATTGGACCAAATAAATGTATAGGGAATTGTTTCTACGAACAAATGACGTGATATTGATTCGGCAAATGTCAGCAGGAGGTGTTAAATGAGTTTTGGTAGCTTGTTAGTTGAAGACAGTCGGGATTCGAGAGTCATAAAGAATGATTTAGTAGAGCGAAAAATAGAAATCATTAAAAAATTTATGCTTAAATTTTTAAATAATTGTTCCTTTTTTATCAAAGGTTACGAAAGTGAGCTTTAAGTTTTTAAACAGAATTTCGGTAATAAAATCTTGATTTTATTAAAAACGCTATAAATCACAACGCTTATAGCTTAGTGCAAATTTTTCATTGCGTTATATACCATCCTCAGCCCTGCAAAATTCCTCTGAAAATGAAATGTGGAAAGCAATATTTATACTTCCCTATTATTGCTTACATTAGAAGAAGGAATATTCTGTATGAATTAAAGTCTGTCTCTTTACTTGGCCCATGACCATCTTATCCCTAAAAAAATTTCCCATCCGCATACTCCCCTTTACAACACATGAAGATGTTTGCATATGTTTAGTTGGAATTATTTTCTGATGATGTTTTCGTCTTCAAAATTTTAACTCTCACTAATTTGTAATACCAATAATCTGTTTTGATTACACTTGTCAGCAGTGGTTTTGTTGCCCTGGATATTGAAGTTATTTCAAATGATTTCATGCCAACACATTATGAAACTGTCAATTATTATGTAAGAATGGCTCTAGATTTTTTTTCTAATCTTTATTTTTATATTGCACAAAAATAAAATAGTTTGTATGAGAAAAAAAATAATATATTCTTTTTATTGAAAAACTTAAATTCACAAAAGTAAAAAAGATTATAATTTTTTAAACATATGTTTTACTTCAGAAAAACATCTTTTAGAAGCTTTTTTTCTAAAATTTTTCTAGGGACAACCTCTTTTTAAATCCAGCAGTTATCTACTGTTATATGATAATCCCATTTACCCTGATACCTCTCTTCTTTTTCTCTTTCCCTGTTCCTCACTATAATTTCCCAGATTATCAGGAAATCCATCCAGTTGGCTGTGAAAAAATTGTAGCCAGAAATCTTGAAGCATTCCAACATCTATTACACCATTTCTCTATAATTTGGTGCTTTTTAGTTACCTAGAAAATATTCTACCACCAATACAAATTCTTTCAGGATCATTCATAACTTTTATGAAGTTTGTATCTTCAATCATTGTCCGAATTTGAGGGCCATCGAATATTCCAGCATTCTTCTTCCTTACGCAACGCTTTGAGAAATTGTTTCATCATACCTGACTTCGTGTGTTGTAGAGGTTAGGGCACTCACCGCTTGCGCAGCAGTTCCCAAGTTCAAAGTTCGTTGGTGGCAACGAGTTTGTGCTTTTGGTTTTTTTGTTGGATTATCAGCCTACTCAGCTGTGATGGGTAGTGATTGAAAAATCAGGTAAGAATCACTTGATTGAGCGGGATACTGATATCATCTCAAATATCGCTGCTGTCATGAAATGAGATTTCCTAACAAACCTTAACGTCAAAGTTCGAATTGGACTAGTGCGCGGCTATAATTTTATTTAAACTTGATATGTAATGACGGAGGTATGGATTTTTCTCTACTTAATATTGGCTCATTTATTGCTCGTACATTCGCTTTCCCAACAAATAGATTCTCTCAAAGGCCACAAATCTTGTTCCCAGTAAACTTGCATTGCTCTATTATCCAACAGACAAATAAAGCAAGAGAATTTTGTGTATCTACTTTGCTGACCAAGTTAAAAATTTGACCCTACAAATCAACACAATCCAGCCATTAGTGTTTCTAGTAATTAATTTTTGCAGAACGAACTTCAAATTCTAGTAGTCTTCTTTGAGTTTTATTGAATGGGCAATCGGGATTGATGCAAATCGATTTCCATTGTACAGTAAAACGCATTTTAAACTCAGTTTGCTGCTATCAATGAACAGACACCAATCAGTAAATTTTTTATTCCTTTAAACCCATATGTAGAAGTAGCTTTGCTGTATAGTTACAGTAGACAATTTCATTGTTTTCGCTGGAAAACAGTAACATCTCACGTTCTCTTATTCTGTAAGATGTAATTGTTCCATTGGTGCTAATAAATTCTTTTCTTCAGTCTTGAAGCTAACAATTCTGATGATTGTTTCGATGAATTTAAGTCACATAGTAAATCGCTGAGCTCGTTTTGCGGAAACAACTGTCGTGCTGATGTTTCACCTTCAAATTCGCTTGCAGCTTGTATTGGTTCAAATTACTTCTGAAGCATAAATAGATCAAGGAAGGACTTTTTTGCAGGACAGGACATCTTGTAGACTGTGAATATAGATATATTCACGTTTCATTTCGATCGAAACTTTTAACGTCTACTACGCAAAAGTAACAATCATCAACATGATTTTTGAGCTCTATCCAGATCATAGAAAACCCGAAATCTAACCCGTTGCGTTCTCCATTCTTCCACAAACATTAAGACTCAACACAAGATTTACAGACCATATGAGGAACCTATGACTTATCAAGCTTTTCAATATGAATTCCGAAATAATCATTATATACCCACTTGACAAAGTCTGTGATAATTCGTATCTTTTTTTTTGGTTTTGTTATAGAAACACCAAAAATACGAGGATGGCCCGATAAGTACTTAGCTACAAAAGAAAACCAAAAATGTCGGAAAAGTGCCGATTTACTTCTCAACACAATCTCCATTTAGCTCGATACACTTGACCCAGCGATGCTCCATTTTCTTTAACCCGTCTGAAAAATACGTTTTCTCGAGGTCTGCAAAGTAGGCCTCCGTGGCGGCGACGACCTCATTCTACTCAAATTTCTGCCCGGCGAGTGACAATTCGGGGTCGAATCGGCGCAATAATTCGGCATAGTAGAGCCCTGTGACCGTTTTGCCCTTCTCCAGGCAGTCGATGCAGATCAAACCTTGTGAATCCCAGAAAACGGCGGCCATCACCTTTCCGCCCGAAAGGACAGTCTTCGCCTTCTTCGGAGCACGTTTTTCGGGTGAAGTCCACTATTTCGACTAGTCCTTGGTCTCTGGTGTGTACCAGTGGAGCCATGTTTCGTCGACGGTCACGAAACGACGCAGAAACTCCTTCGGATTGCCCTTAAACAGCGTCAAAGACTGCTCTGAAGTGGTCTCACGGTCGCGTTAGTTGTCCGGAGTAAGCAAACGCGGCATCCATCGCGCCGATATAGTCGAGTATGTTTAACGTGAGTACCTGCCTCTTAAGGCCTAACCTCACGGTCACCATTAGACTGCGATTGGTTTAAGCGCCAATTATCGCCCCCCGAGTTCGGTTCCAGTTTACATTGAGGGAACTCTCAACTTTCATACTGTTGGTTCCGAGACCCAGCTTTATCTGACGCTAAAAAGTGAACGCCAACCTTTGTTTTCAACCAGCAGCCACCATGATACTCCCCAAAGGGCCGCAACCAATCAGTTGACCATCCGAAGATGGGGGCTCATCAGCTGCCCGTGGTACCTGAGTATACCTCCAGGGTTGAGGTTCCCAGCAATGAGTTAATCTTGTTATCAAACAATCACAAAGCCACTATGTTTCGGATACGATCGCGCCGACAGCTTTCTCATGCCCTAAACTTCATGCAGGATATGACCCACTGTCTCAGTTCATTCCGCATCTTCAGTCGGCGGTCTGCCAATGCGAGCTCGTGGATTTTTGTCACCTGGGCATGGCTCATCAAAACCCGACGTGCGAACAGGTTGAAACTCGTTAAATCATATTTTTACGGTCACTATCGCAGGAGCAGAGTCACCGTACGCAGCATCCAAAGGCTCTTTAATTTTGCTGCGCCATTTACCTTCCAAAAACAAGAATTGAATCAACAACCGATATTGCTCTTTCTCCATTTTTCTAAAATACGCAGTCACGGCCGCTTTCAGACGCGGTCAAAACTAAACTACGAGTCCGATTCGGCTGAAATTTTGACAGAGACTGTACTACACGATAGTGGCGCCATCAGGCGGTGGGGCCAAGTACTTATCGGACAGCCCTTACATTATAGTCTATCTCTTTGCTGTGCTCATGACCATCACATCCCTAAAAAATTGTCCAATTGCATACTCACCTTTCCCACACATAAAGACATCTGCATATGTTAATTTTGAATTATTTGATGTTGATACTTTCATTTCCCAAATCTTAGCTCCCACTAATGTTGCCGAATTTGTAATACCAATGATCTATTGATTATCAATAAAATTTTGGCCGATTTATTTACTTGAATCTATGTTATATGATATATTTCTAATATTTTTTATTTCGTCTTTTCATTGCAGGTAAGTGGACCAAGTGAAACCAGTTGAAATAATTTCATCAATAAGTAAGTTTAACCATGTCCTTTCAACAAAATTTTATATCAATATACGGGTATAAAATCAACAGCCTTAAGCTGTTGATTTTATACTGGCTTGAAAGAGAAACAGTTTGCATATAAATATGAGAAACATATTCAGCGCCTTAAACTGGCTCAAACATGGTTTTCGCAAAGTTAGAAACAACTAGTGGTTGGTCCCATCAGTTAGCATTGTGCACTAATGAAAGTAACTGCTTTGTTATACAAATTTAAGAACTCATTACTTAATGAACATGAAACGTTAGATTATAAGTTTTAGACAGTGCTAGCAAAAGCAGCCAAGAAAGCCCTCAAAAAATACCTACAAAATTTCCCAGAAAATAAAGTTCTTATAGATACCCAACAAAAAGAAGTACCTGAAGCGAGGCAGAAGAGAAAAAGCCACGACTAACACCCCAACAGCAGGCACTGCTCGAGAAACCCAAGTATGGCCGATCCTGCGCAGATTGGTTGCGGGAGGTCAAGAGAGGTGTAAACCTCTAAGCCACCAAAACTGACATTAAAGGAATGTGAACAACCCGGTCTAGTCATATACTGGTCGAATTCGGAGCAGGTGAAAATAATAAAGAGGCACTCTGCGATGCAGTCAAGAAGGTTCTCGACAAAAAAGCAATTGCAACTTCGTTCGAGCCGATGGCAACGATCGAAATCAATGACATTGACTGCATTACGAACCTAGCCGAGGTATAAGAAGCCATCAAAAGGAAGTTCCCTAACGTAAACAAGGTCAAAGCAAGACTGACACCAGAAAATCATAGGGCACAGCGTATGGCCATTATCGACCTGACTGAGAAGGACGCCGAACAACTGAGGAAGGAAAAAGTAAAAATAGGGTGGCTCATCTGCAGGGTACGGCAAAAAGCAGTTTCTCAATGTTTTAAGTGCCTTGATGATGATCATACCGCACCGGGATCTAGAAGAACGGATAGGAGCTCCCTATGCTACAAATTTTTGAACATGGGACATAAGAGCAAAGAGTGTACCAAGGAGGCACACTGCACCGTTTGCAAGAATGCTTATCCAAAACCGGACTTCAAATTCTTCTTAGCATCAACAAGTGTCGGGTTTTCCAGAAAACCCTAGCCTAGGTGGAAGAAAACTTCGATGACCCATACCCTACAGGTAATCCTATGCCGCAGTATAACTACCCAAAACTTGCTTGAGCAGTTTATGAGGGACATGAAAGCCGACTTTTTGCTGCCGAACGGGTAATACCACGACAAAATTGGTACCGCGCCATCTGGGCTCGGAGCAGTGCTAATTTCCTAGTGGGAAGCTAGGGGCGGAAGGATGGCTCTTTAGTGTGTACCTAACCCTGAACGAACCAAATCCGTGTCAAACGGTTCCAGGCTGGGATGTGTGGCTTGCGGAAAAAACCATGAAAATAAAGAATGAGGCACAACTCATATGCCTCAATACTAAAATCCCTACCAGCCGTCAGCTAGAAGAAAGCGAGGGAATTCATATTCACATATCGGCTCCTTCCTACACAGGATAAAGCAGAGGCCCTCATGAACTTTGTCTTAAACTGTTTTCTGGAACTAAGTTGACTTTCCTTACTGTTAATATTGATATATTACAGTGCCACGAAAAGCGAATAGCACTGCAGCACATGTTAGAAAGGAACTCCCCAGACTTTTCTCTCGTAAGTGAAACTCGTCGGAGAAGCGTTCACAAAACAAGATTCAGCAATTGTTCCGTTGCGACCAAAGACGTGGTAGTGCTATACTAGTAAAGTTCCCTTTTTCTGTATACACCAACTGCAGCATGGATATTATGAATTTAGTAGAAAACCATGATGAAATCATATTAGGAAGGGACCTAAATGTAAGACGGTTTGGAGTGTACAACAGTCCCGGCCCCTCAAATCATCATGCTCTGACACCTTCTGACTCAGAAACTAGCTCACTTGCTGCCAAAGCCTTCAATATTCCGCTTCTATTCAAAGATAGATTAGAATATAAAGGATGGCTCAACCAAAACACACGATGTTACTTGTAAGTAAAACAAAAAGTTTTTAGAGAATTATGTTAATATTTTTTATTATAACAGAAGGATCCATGGCAATTACGTTTGAAACAAAATATCGCCCAAATGCTCGCCACGGCTACGGTGGCATACTTCTATCCGATGGTTCATATTTTCAATGTCTCTGAGACATCATTGAGGTTCAATGTCGTTAATGTGCTGCATTATCTCATCATTTAGCTCTTGAATTGTTCTTGGCTTATTGACGTACACTTTTTCTTGTAAATATCCCCAGAGATAGAAGTCCAACGGTGTCAAATCACATGATCGTGGTGGCTAATTAACATCGCCACGACGTGAGATAACACGGCCATTGAATTTCTCGCACGAAAGAGCCATTGTTTCGCTGGCTGTGTGGCAAGTGGCACCATCCTGTTGTAACCACATATCGTCCAGGTCCATAACCTCAATTTCTGGCCATAAGAAGTCCGTTATCATCTCCCAATAGCGAACACCATTCACGGTAACTGCTTGGCCATCCTCATTTTCGAAGAAGTACGACCCGATGACACCGCCAGCCCATAAACCGCACCAAGTAGTCACTCTTTGTGGATGCATCGGCTTTTCAAGAATCACTCGTGGATTCTCATTTGCTCAAATGCGGCAATTCTGCTTGTTAACGAATCCACTGAGGTGAAAGTGTGCCTCGTCGCTGAAGATGATTTTCTTTGTAAAGTCACTATTCCCTTCTATCTGTTCAACCAACCATCCGACGTATTTCCGACGCTTGAAATGGTCAGTAGGCTTCAGCTCTTGAGTCAATTGAACCTCAAGTCTTTATTCAAAATTCGCATCATTGATGTTCGTGAGATGTTCAGTTGTTGGGCACGACGACAAGTCGAGGTTGACGGCTCTTCTGCCTCACGATCGCGAACAACAGCAATGTTTCCCGCAGAACGAACTGGGCGTGCATGCACAGGTGATTTCACATTTCCTAAAGACCCGATTTGCGGAAATTTGCGAACAATTCTCCCGATTGTGGACACATTTTGCCGATTATGCTGACCAAAAAAATCACGAAGTGCACGAAATGCATTTTGATTTGAACGCCCATTTTCGTAAAAAGCTTCAACAACCTTAACGCGCAGCTCGATTGTGTACCTCTCCAAAATTGAATTTGTCAAACACTGAAACAAAGAAATGTCAAATTAAGTTGGGCGAAAAACTTGACGTTAAAGTGTGACTCACAACTAACATCGTGCATTATGGTTGGACCACCCTTTATGTAACAGAAAAGACAGGCAAGATAGTACGGGCAGTTCTCCCCGCCCATTCCGTCCGTGTTGACGCTGTCCACGGTGAAACAGCTGTTGAATGCCTACTTGTCACGTGTCTGGAACTAAAGAGGCAGCCCTATCACTAAAAGTAAGGCAGGCTTTAGGTCAGGAGATCGTTCCAGCTGACGTGTTGAGCGTTAGAAGGTGGTGGTGGTGGTAGTGGTCGCCGTCTTCATACTGCCCGTTATGCACGCTAGGCGTGGCTGGGAAAGTATAGACCGAAGCCTGGTATATATGATCTGACGGCTGACGAAAGATGGAAGTTACATAAGGTGTTGTTTAAGGATTCTCTTTGGTCAAGACCTGTGAAACATATCGTACGACGGGCTACTGAAACTAAAGCTACCTGATGAGGCGTGCCTGATCGGCTATGCAGATGATATTGCAACTTAGAATACGTCTGCTAATGTGCCAGATGAGAGACTGGATGACTCCTTGTGGGTTCAGTCTAGTAATAGAGACAACCGAAGTGGTCATCCTGGCAAAGAAGAAAATCTCCAGAGTAAAATAGTCAAATCGAAACTAGCTAGTAAACTAGTAAAATAGTTAAATCGAAACTAGCAGCAAGTATCTGGGGCTACTGATCGACTCTGCTTCAGACGTATCAGCTCTGAGTTAACATATGGCCACCATAGGGAGCCGTAATCTATCAAGAAGACGACTTTTGATGAGGTTCGTAGAGTCTACGCTACTGTACGGAGCAAAAATATGGAGCCATACTCTCAGCAAGGAGCTGCACCGAAAACTCTTGGCGCGTAGAGAAGAGGAGCTTGTGGTTTGTATCTTCATATTTAACAGTCTCTGATTCGGTAGTGCTAACCATCGTAGACTTGATACCTATCGCCCTCCTTGATAGAAAGTGCCGTACTATTTTCTTGCGTTGAAGCGAAAACATGAGGAGACCGTTGTCCGCGAGGACAGACAACGCTCACTCAGCGATTGGCAGAAGCCCTGGGTGAACAACACGTGAGAAAAATGAACCGGTGTCTAAAATGAAAGATGTTGGAGTCATTTTTGATTTTGAGCTTAAATATGACAAGCATATCCAGCATATGACATCCAGAGCCACAAAGCTATCGGAGTTTGTATCGCGTCACGTACATATTTTCAGTGATCTGTCCTCTCCTGTACTTAGTCCGAATTGGGGCTCCTCAAAATGGGTACTTACTGTTTGATATTGTGAAGATATAACGTCAATTTACTCGTTGTTTGCTCTTTAAATACAATATATTATTCCTTACTCAAAACGTCTTATGGTATTAAATCTTCCGATACTTGAAGCGCGTTGTACTTTTCTGAATGAATGCCGAATGTTTAAGCCGTTCCACCATCTAAGTTCTACGCTTCTGCTAACGAAGTTAAATGAATTTTACCTAACCGGCATAGACAACTTGCTCCCTAGTTGCACATACCGTTTGCCAGGACTGTTCGTTACTATCATTCAACCATGATTCGTCTGCTCCGGATTTATAATGACCTTCTGCTTGATCTTTTTCTTTCAAGTTTTGAAGTCTTCAAAAACGTACTCAAATCAGTGGTTCTTGTGTAATAAAATTTTTTATTTTATTGTCCGAGTATAACATATATGTAATTAGGACGAGGATAACATATATGTAATAGGATCCAGTGTGACGCAAATACAGTGGGTATTTGAAGTGTCTTGTTTCAAAAATACGATGAAGGTGGAGAACATCCAATCGCATATATGTCGACGAAGCTCAACGCTGCGCAACGAACTGAATTACTGAATTGGATTGCTTAGCTGTGGTGCAGAGCGTAAAGAGATTCAGGGCATATATCGAAGGGTTGCCCTTCACCATCATAACCGACCATGCCAGTCTTAAATGGTTGATGCAGCGGCTCGGACCTTTCTGGTCGATTGGCTCGCTAGAATCAAGAGGCTTCAATTTCCAAATTGAATACGGGGAAGGTGCCGGATGCATTGTCGAAATCTTGCTCCCAGGATGAGGTGGTGGCCTCGCTCATTGCTTGCCTCCCGGAGCACAAACATATTGACGGTTTGATTCCGGAGTCTGCGTTTCAGGAGCACGAGTACGAGCATTCCAACTTGATAAGTTTCAGAATTTGCACCTTGCTGATGGCTGTGTGTACATCAGTACTGGTTCTCCTGCAACGCTGACTTCGGATATCCCCCAAACAAAATTATGGGTTCCTGAGGGTCATCAACAGGCTCTTATAGTACAAGATCATGATGATCCTCGGGGCTCGCATTGTAGAATTTACAAGGCAACCGAAGTCTTACAAAGGTATTACTGTTCGCCTTGTTTGCGTCAAAATGTGATTCAATACATCCAGGACTGTTCAACATGCAAATAGGCCAAGCCTTCGAATTCCAATTTGAGACCCCCTATGGGCGTATCACAAGACTCTGTACGAGGGTCATTCAATAAGTACTTAGCCTACAGAAGAAAAACGAAAATTTTGGAAAGGTGGCAATTTATTTTTCCACATAATCTCCTTCAAGCTCGATACACTTGGCCCAGCGATGCTCTAACTTTTTCAACCCGTCCAAAAGATACTTTTTCTCGAGGGCTGCAAAATAGGCCTCCGTGGTGGCGATGACCTCCTCATTCGACCCAAATCTATTCCCGGCGAGTGATTTTTTCAGGTTTGAAAACAAAAAGTAGTCACAGGGAGCCAAATCTGGAGAGTATGGTGGATGAGGCAGCAATTCGTAACGCAATTCGACCAATTTGGCCATGGCGACGGTGGAGGTGTAAGCCGGCGCGTTGTCGTGGTGGAGCAGCACTTTCTTCGTGTAGAATATGATGCACCGTTCCTTCTGTGCTGCCCAAAGTCTCAGCTATCTCGCGAACCTTCAATCGACGGTCTGCCAACACGAGATCGTTGATTTTTTAACGTTTTCCTCCGTAGCAGCCGTTTTCGAGGCACCTGGGCGTGGCTCATCAAAAACCGACGTGCGGTCACGAACAAACTCGTTGAACCAATTCTTGACGGTCGCCATCGAAGGTAAAAAGTCACCGTACACAGCATCCAAGCGATCTTTGATTTCGCTGCGCGTTTTCCCTTCCAAAAACAAGAATTTAATCACTGAACGATATTGTTCTTTTCCATTTTTGTACAACCGACCGACACGCTTCCCAAGGCTATCAAAACAAAACTAATGAAGGGAATTGACTGAAACTTTGACAGTAGGCTACTAAAAGAATGTACTGCACGATTGTAATAGCAGCGCCATCGGGCGGTGAGGCTAAGTACTTGTTGAATGACCCTCGTAAGACCTATACAGCGCCTGTTTGTGAACTTCATGGGTCCATATCCTGTTCAAAATCAGGGAGTACTCAATTGTTTGTGGTCCTGGACCATTACAGTAAGTTCATATGGATCAAGCCCATAGCTAAAGCCACTGCGGAATCAGTCATGCAACACTTGGAGTGCGAAATCTTCTTCACCTTCGGAGTTCCCGAATGGCTTCACTCGGAAAACAGTGCGCAGTTCGTCTCCAAGGTATTCGCTATGCTTATGAGTGACTATGGGGTGCAGCACTGTTTCACTCCATATTATTCATCGCAAGCGAATGCTTCAGAGAGGTCAAAACAGTCAACATTGAATGCCATCAGAGCCTACATAAGGTCGGATCATAGCAGGTGGGACGAGAATCTTTCGGAATCATGTTTTGCCTTCCGCAAGGTGATTCATGACGCCACGGGATTCTCGCCCTTTTTTTCATATTCCGGTAACGTCCCATCCTGCATGGCTCTGAGTACACTCTACTTAGAAGCTTGAATGCTTTTGAGGATGGCGAAGTACAGTTAGATGCGGACAGTGATCGTCTGTGAGCCGTACAAGCCCGCGTCCGAGTTAAGCCGGAAGAAGCCTATCACAAGGGAACTCAACGTTACAACTTTCGGGCTTGCCCCCGTGAGCTACTTCAGGGTTAGAAATTTCGCTGTGAGCAATGCATCCGATCGGTTTGCAGCTAAATTTGCTCCACGGTTTATTCCTGTAGTTTGTCACCGTATTGGGCAAGTTTGTTATGAGCTTGAGGATGACCCGACTCATAATAACCCTGCTGACATTTCTTTGTTGCCCGGCCGAATGAGACACTTAGGGTCTGGGTCGTCTCTACGATTGCTGCGAATTCCGGTGTACCGGCATTCTCCCATTCACAACTTCAAAGTGCCTCTATAACATCTCCACCTTATTTCGGGCACATATACCTTTTTGTCTGTATATTTAGTTTTTTTTTTTTGTAGCATTAAACAATTACCCCTTATTTTAATTTCCTCATCATCTCAATTCTACCCTCTTACCCTATGTTTATTTGCAAAAAAATAATATAACATTCAACTCATTACTTCCTATTAACAAAATTTCAGAGACCTTTTTATTAACAAAACCTAATTCATTCCTTCATACTAACTAATTTTATTAATTATCTCCCACTAACAAAAATTCACTCACGCTTCCCTACTAACAAATTTCATCTCAATGCCCATTAAGAAAGGTTTCCAATTGAAGTTGCTAATTGGATGAATGGGAGATCAACAGAAGGTTGCTCCAGTGGTAGCGTCGCAGATTCTCGCCTAGGGAGGGTCCGCTGGGTCCCTAGGTTTAAGTTCTCCCGAGCGCAGCAAAACACTCTTTTTGGAATATCGGCAAAAGCAATCATTTCCGTGTATATGACGATTTGCATATAACTAAACGCTATCACGGTTATGCAAATCGCCATGTATGCAAAATAGAAATTGTTGAGTTTGTCGATATGGAAAAGATGTGGCGGTAACGGAATCCAAGTGGATTGAACTTCGGTTACGTTACCTCGATGGGGCAGTGGTAATTGGGAATGAAAGGATTGCGGGAAATTCTTGATTTCGAAGGGGAGGCTGGTTTTAGCTTTCAGAGAAAAGGGAGTTCTTTTGCGGTTTCGGAGATAGTTTTTTATTTGAATTCGGGAGAAAAGTTTTGATTTAGGATTCGAAGAGTGAGTTTTCGATTCGGGAAGAAAAGTTTTTGGACTTTGAGTTTGGGATAGAAGATTCCCTTTTTTCGGTCAATTTTTCTCTGCTGAAGATGACCTCCTCCTCTCCCGCCCATTCCTTTTGTGTTAGCTTTTATGTGTATGGCGACTCACCACGAACAGAGAATGTCCCGAAAAACTCGCGACACGACTGAGCACTAGCTGGCCCCAGAATGCCACCCCGGGTTACGCACCCCTTTGCTAAAGCTTAATGTCTGCAACTGTGTGACTTCCGCCATTGTTACAGTGCTTCTGTTGATTTAGTGAGTAAACGAGTAAATAAATATATGATTAGTTATATCCCTAAAATACTTTTAAAAATAAATCCGTTAGTTGCATATAAACTCTATTCATTCATTCCTGTAAATGTTACTTTCAACAAAAACTTTATCGTAAACTTAAAGCTTTCTGCTGTGCTTATTAAACTTTTCTATGAATTAACATATGCTAATTCATACTACTGTACAACTCCGCTAACTCCCCATGAGATAGAAAAAAAACAACAGCACTTAAAAGCTGAAAGAAAAGAATGTGTGGCAAAGAAACAGGTAACAGTAATCTTGCGTTGTTGTGCTTTCAATACTAATCGCGCAACATTTAACCAGGTGAGTTTAACCACTCAGTCAGCCTTAGCAGCGGCACTCATTCATTCAGGTATTCCAACTATTCTCCACATCACCATGCTATTGTTGTTATACACACTCGTATTGTAATATGTGCCATATACGAGTATGTGAATACTCGTACGTTCAACAAGAGTTTGGTATCGATGAAGATGATGATGGGATATGGTATAACGCGAAAGATGAAGAAGTAGAAACAAAAATAGATGGTTAAAAACCACAAAGAAGAAGAAGAATTATACTCAAGTGAAAAGAAAGAATTGAAGAATTTACAGTAGATCCAGTTGTTTTTTTAACTTTGCCGTGATAACTCGTTATTATTGCTCAGCAAGTTATTTATGTACATACGTAAACCCGTTTAAACATTTCCGATTAATAATAGCAACCTAGGTAAGATCTAAAGATCTTAAGATCTCGCGGTGTGTGCCTTATTGTTCTCGCGACCCGTTTGTTGCGTTTCATTTGTTATTGATGGTAATTTTGGTCGCCTGTGAATTATTCGATCATCGACAATTATCGAAATCGATATACAAAGAAAAAAATCATAGAAATATAAAAGATCTATCGAAATTTGTCGGTTTTCCGCTGTACTCGTGCATATGTTGAAACGATTGTGCTTTGCTACAGTGTTTTGAAAGTCGTCGGAAAATTATTTGATTATTTGCCTACGAGCGGCGAAATCGAAATTGATGAAGAAAAAGAAATTATTGCTGATGATGAACTTTTCAATAGAGAGTGCTCCTCCAATCTAGCAAAATATTTGTATGTGTTTGTGTGCCAGTGCTATTGATAGTATATTAAATTCGGGCAATATTTATAGTACCCTTTGGATATGCAACAACAAAAATAAAAACAACAACGGCTGTGAATGCTACGGCGACTACGATGACGACTAAGAGTGCTATGTCCTCATTTCACGTGTTCAACAAACAATCAATGAACGTGAAAATAAGGCCTGCAGTTGTTTCATTTTGTATATTTTGGTTTTGAAAGCTTTTCCTCATGTTACCATTATAAATTTTTTTTCTTTTATAAAGAAATTAGAGAACGAACAATCCAGAAAAAAAATGGAAGTAACAATTGAATTCACTTGGCGATAGTTTTTTTTAGCATTCCGTTTCCCCCCTTTGTTTTTATTGCCCATTCTTACATTTCTTGTAACAGTAGTATAGTGGAGTAGTCGTCATTAAAACATTAAGATTTTTCCCACTTTTCTCAGCCACTCCCACGGGATGACATAAAAACGATCAAAGAAAAGCGAAAATTTCAAGTGAGAAAAAGAAAATGCAAAAATATTACAATAGAGAAACAGTTCTCTTGCATATAGAGTAGGTTGCTAAGAGTTCGTTTTTTTTCCTTAATAGTTTTAGTTCAAATATTGTGAATATGTTTTTTTTTATTATTAGATTTAGATTGTATTCAAATTGTTTAACGGTCTGTCTGTTGATGAAGAGCTGACGAACGAATAGACGATGTATCAGGGGCATTGAAAATTGTTTCATTGTATTCCTCATCTACTTTTCTTCAACATTTTCTCAATGAATGAAAAACTAGAGACCTTTCCCTCAAGGCAGTTCTTGAGATAACTCTTTTTTTCGTACCATCGCTATTCCACCTTGGATTTATTAATGAATAAATCTTCAACGGTCTACTTATTGTTAGTAACACAAAATACGGTAATCATGCATTCTTTTTGTTTGTGAATTGAAAAAAAAAGATGCGAATAGCAAAACATTTGAATCAGAGGGATTTGATTAGAGCGTCTCAATAATTTACATGAGAAGGAAACGACTTCGTTTGTTAGTTTTTATAAGTTGGGGTAAAAAATATTTGCCGGACTTCCACCTCAAATAAATTTGTTGACATGGACAAACAACAGTATTTTATCGTTCAAAAGCATTTCAAGGAACTTTAGAATGTTGCATACTACAATTTGTTTCAAGGATGATTTTCATCGCTCCACTGCGAGCTTGAAGCTAACAATCGAACAAATAGAGACTCAACATTTAACCTCCACTTTGAAATTAATATAGTTACGTTATCAACTATTCTCATTTTCATCAACAAAAATCAAGTGCTTTTGTAAATCATTTAAACTCCGTTTTCAAGTTTTATAAACGATTTCCGCACGTTTTATTTGGAAACTACACCCTTGCTCTGTACAAAAACTTGTATCGAGTCATATCTTTTCTTTTCTGTCCTATGCTTTTTTTTAAATACCTCCATTCCCTTCCCACTCTCGCCATCGTCGCACAACGCTCGTGCGATCTGCATTCACATCACGTCGCTTCGTCCTTTGTGTCACCCAGACAATGTTTAATACATCGGTACTAAGGGCACACCCTTTCATGAATATCTAGTCCGAATTCATGATCAGCTCACAGAGATTAAAAATACTCAATATAATACGACGCATTAAAAAAAAAAACTATGAGTAACTGTCTCTTCAGTATCTCGCCGATAGGGTCAAAAATGCCCTAAGATACTGAGTCAAAGTCAAAAGCGCTTTATTTAATACCAATTGTTATAAATTTTTAAAAGAATATAAAGCAATTCCAAACAATAAAACTATAAAAAACTTAATGGCCCGAATGGCTCTCTAAATTTATACGTTATCAGTTAAACACATTTGATGAAACAAATACACTAGCAAATTTAAATTAATTAAGATTATTGCATATTTTTTGATTCAATTGGAAAAAGGAGAAAAAACCAACCAGCATTATTCAAAAATTACTTATATTACTAACACAACAATGAACTTATATCCTATACCTAATATGTTACACCCTAATTCTAAATAAGTTCAATCAAAAACAAAAAAAAAAACGTTACCTTATATTGAAACCTATATCTAATTTATAATACAAATAAACACTAGATGTAGCAATAATAAGATGAATCTAAAAAACGAAGTAACGAGACAAAGCACAAAAACAGCAAATAAACACGAATAATTTAGACATTGTCATTCAGCCACCAATACCTAGATTGCTCCATCTCAGCTCGACCAGCTTCAACGAATCTAGCAAATGAGTATCTCCATTGGAATTGTTGGTGTCGGGAACTCAGATTCGGAGGATATTTTATCTTCTTATCGGTGGCCCATCTATATATGTGATATATGATTGGGACGCCGTCAGAATCAAAAACATATCGATTCATGTCCAAATACACGAATGCTTCTGGAGGAACGAAGCCAGTAGTGAGGCAAGTCACAATATACCCGTCTGTAGGGTGGAACGGCTGTAAAATCCAAGGATTTTCACTCACAGTCACAGATCTTGCGATATGATTCCGAAGAAGTTTCAATGTGAAGATATCGACTCTTGTCACTTGAGCGGTTTGATAAATTCTTCTACTCGATATATAGTGCTTCCAATCCGTCTCAGGCTTTCTGTACAAACCAGTACATGCACGAAGACATTTCCTTTCGAAAACTCTTAATTTTTCCATTGTACTAGCACTCTGGTTGTACCAGATCTGGCATCCGTATGTCAAAACTGGCCTAACCAGGGTCTTGTAACAAATAACTTTGACTTTTTGATCAATGTATCTGGAATGAAAGAGTCGTCGAAGAGCCATGACTACTTTTAGTGCTTTACTGAGCATGATTTTGACATGTTCAGAATAGTACAGATACTGATCGAGATGAACACCGAGGTATCGAACACAGGATTTATGTGAAACCCGTTCTGAACTACCCTCACCAGCCATAATGTGGAAATCCTTCCAATTGCGTTTCAGGTCTTGACTGGCCCCCTGCAGCGTTGTCCGAAACAAAATTGTTTCGCACTTCTGCGCATTGATTTTCATTCGCCAATTGTCGGTATAGAGCTGCAAATCATTGAACATTTTTTGAAGGTTACTCTGAACAATTGTAGCTTTTCGGTCTGCCGTATGGATGATCAGATCATCAGCAAACGCTACCAATGATCGCGTTGGCGAGACATTAAAATCAAAGCTGTTCAATAGCTTGCGAATGAATATTGAGAAAAGCAGGGGCGCAGTAACTGTTCCCTGCTGTAGACCATTCAAGACCTTGAATTCGCGCATTGTTGCCAGATTTCCATCAGTTACAACAAATGATTTCCCGTATAACATATTACACATCATGGCGACAAGGTGTCTGGGGAACTTGTCCTGAAGAAGTTTGAAAACTAGTCCATCTAACCACACCGTATCGAAGGCTTTCTCCATATCGATGAGACATGCTCCCACACATTCTTTGTTGTTTAGTTTCCAACAGATGTCTGAGGTTACTTTCGTTATTGCATGTGTGGTCGAATGCCTGGCACGAAAACCAAATTGGCAATCCGGCATCAACTCATATTTCTCAATGTGGGCGTTTAATGCTCTGTTGAGTATCACTTCAAACACCTTGCTGATGTTAGGCAGCAAGCTGATTGGGCGATAGCTTTTAGGGCATGAAGATTCTTTTCCTTTCTTCAAGATCGGAAATATCTTAGCCTTTTTCCATTCATTTGGGAAATATGAATTGTTCAACATGTTGTTGAACAATATGCAATAATTCCTAATAGCAACTTCAGGCAAATGTCGGAGAACTATATTTGGAATACCGTCAGTACCACATGATTTTTTGTTGTTTATTCTGCGAAATATGAAACATAAATCGTCATAGCTGACAAAATAATCAATAAGATTCAAGGTCGGTATGAGGTAAGATGTTAATGTTTCATCGAAATGAAGAATTGATTGGCCGTTCAGGCTTGATTTGAAGTCGGAAACTTTTGCTTCAACAACCTCCGAAAATATTTCATTCCTTCTCTCTGGGTTTGGCAGATGAACCAATTCAAAATGTGTTCCAATCAGGGCAAGTTTCTGCAATCCATCACATATAATCCTGTTTCCATTTCTATCCGGAGTCGTACTATCAATTTCGATACCAGCCCTATCGAGAAGATTCATCTCATCACTAGCGACTTCAAGATCCGATACCTTCACTCGAGACTTCTTGCGGAATAAGCTATTCACTTTCGCGAAAACGCCATCTGGGTCCTGTGGGCTAATACCCCTCAGTTTTTCCGCCCATTGATTGCTGGCCTCACTCCTGAAGTATGAACGGATTAAGTTCCGGACATTCTTCAGGTGTAATTTCAACAAAGCCAAGGAGGGATGGTTGTAGTCCAAAAATCGGCGATTAATATTGTTGACGCGTGTGAGAAGAAGGCTTTTCAATCTTTTCAACCTTGCGATGGTTGGTGTTTCATATCCTTCCATATTGTTTCGATGTTTAATCTTGGGAACAACTTTCTCAATTGTTTCTAACGTCAGCTTCTCTAACTTCGACAAATAGAGATCTATTTCATCGTCAGTTAGATTTTTGTTATTAGGAACCATTGAGCAGGCGTTGCCATCATCAGAAGGAGGACATTGCTTCATGTACTCCTGATTAAACTTCTTTTGAAACTTTCCCCAGTCTGTTTTTTTGAAATTCAACCGATGATTTTCATGTTGAACTGGAATGAGGAAGAAATCATCCCTTTGATGATTGATTTCCATTACGATTGCGTTATGGTCGCTATCGTAAGGAAGCACCTGCAGTTTCTTGCGTCAGCAATGCAGAGGTCCAAATATGAATTTGTCCTAGGGTATGTTGGGAACTCCGACCCATATACGTTGCACCTGTATTCAATCTGGTTCTCTGTTATCCATGATTTCAGGAATACACCTCTGGGATTATTGGTGGCGTTCAGCCATGATGTATGCTTGGCGTTCAGGTCACCAGCAAAAATGTAATAACTATGCAGCCTATTCAATTCGAGCATTTCAAACAAGGAATTGAGTTCCTCCTTGAACTTGAGAACATTTTGACCAGTTGCATAGGCAGAGATAACGAAGAGGTTATCCCCACCTGGCAGTGAAATTTTCATGACAGACACTTCAAGAAATTCAAAGTTTTTGAATTCGACTTTTTCAATATTTTGGAAACAATAGGGTCTTCTAACCAATATCCCGGTGCCACCTCCCCCATCACATATTACCCTATCGTTTCTTACGAGTGCAAAATCTTTGAATTCCATGGAATGCCATGAATTGAGGTGGGTTTCAGTGAGAAGTATGATGTCAGGCTTTTGCTTAAAAATAAATTCAAGGAGATAATCACGTCGATGTATGGCAACGATAGAGTTGACGTTGATCGATATGAGGCGAAGCCTATCCATGGGAATATGACTGGATGACATGTTATTATTAGGCATCTGAAAGACCTAAACGCTGAAAAGCAAAGTTAATTTTTCAATCTTGTTTGTCGATTCTCTCCGATAAAGAATTAAGTTGCTGGTAAATTTTGAGAAGCAGCTCATTATTGCCACTTACATTATTTATATTATTTCCAGCATTTACTGGTCCTCTAGCGGCGAGTGCAAATGATACTCCGGGATTGACGAAGTTGGAAGTTATGATATTACGGTGTACTTGTGTTTGATTTGGAGCAAAGTTAACTTTTGCATCTTGATATCGGGAGCATCCTCGATAAGATGCTGGGTGACCAAAAACACCGCAGTTAACACAGTATAATTTTTCTTTAGGCTCCGTCTGAGCCAATTTGCACTCACCGGGAGCATGAACGTCTTTGCATTTAACGCAACGATAGTGCATGGCACAATTGGCAGCCGAATGTCCAAATCTTTGACACCGGTAACACTGGTTGACTTCTCTTTTCTAGAGGCGTTCCCACCTCACCACTCTGAAATTCAAGTACCTTATTTGTTGCAGGGCACTTGGACTGCTCTTATTTGCAATTTGTACCAGGTAAAGTGGTAAATTCTTCCTTTCTATGGTCGACCTTCTTGTCGCAAAAGCTTTGACTGAAACAAAATCAATATCTGGTGCAGCCTCCTTGAGCACCTGAAGAAGATCGACCGTATCCTCTCCGCTGTCCAAACCCTTCAACAAGAAGGTCTGATTCTTTTCACTTTTTGGGGTATAGGTGAAGTGTGGAACCTCCCCAGAAATCAGCGCATCTTTGGCTGACATGAAATCAACCAGTGATTTCGTCCTTATAGTTAATTTTTTGGCATTAACTCTTTTGATTTCGAAATTGGCCAGTTTATTTTCGGCTGCTAATAGCCGAACCATATCTTTCCCGGTCTGTCCGAACACGTTGATTGGCGGAACTTTTTCTGTCTTGTTGGAAGCTTTTTCAGTGGAACCAGCAGAACTGCGGGCTGGTTTTTTCTCCTTATTTTTGTTCTTTAAATATTGAATAAAATTAAAGTCATTATCTTGATTAAAATTACCTCCGATGTTTTCTTCAGTTTCCATATCTTCGGTTAATCCCTCCAGCGCTGCAAAATAGTTTTGGCTCTCGTTGATGCTACCAGCACTAAGAACTTCTTCTGGAATTGCTTGATTTGTACTTTTCTTCGGCTTTGTTACCTGTTGCCATTGATTTTGTGGCTGGTCTTTTGAGGCTTCATCCCTTTCTTGAAGGGATCCTTGAGAGACTGTATCTCTTGCCTTAGTTCATCATTTTCTTTCTGCAATTTGGCCATTTGTTGATTGTCCGCTATTATTTGCAGCTTGCGCCCTCCATCTGCGGAGTTTTCTTCGTTATGTTTTCTTTTAGTGATTATCGCCAGTTTCGTATTCGTCGTTTCTCCAGGTTGCCCCAACGGTGGGAAGACGTCGGGCTCCTCCATATCAGCAGCGAAGTTTTCTTTGGTAATTTGATTTCGTTACCAATCGAAGTAAAAATATTCGATAGAAATTTCCTGAGTTGATTACTTCGACAATATAAGATTTTTTCCGATAAAAATTAACTTCGGACTAACGTTTTTAAAAAATTAATTTAATTTTTGAAAACTTTTGACAGGAGCGATTTAAAAGATGTCTATACGCAAAGACCCCTAAGATACTGAGCTTATAAAAGCAGAACATCAGGTCCACGCTTCATCAGTGTTCATTAAATGCTCCCTTAGCCTTTTCTTAAATATCAAAAGTGAGTTTGCTTTCTTAACCATTTCTGGTAGATTGTCATATTGGTAAGTCTAAAAAGTATTGAGCCTTTTTTTGTCATTTTTTGATTGAGTATTTCTTTTATTTAAAATGGATTTTATTTAAGTACATCTATTCCATTATTGCCTATGACCTTTTGCCATTTTTTGGGTAGAGCCATTATTCCATCTGTGTCGAACTTCTGTGGTTTATCGGCGAAAAACTTGGCCAAGTGATTTACACAGTCCCTTTTTGAAGTGAATTTCTTTTCATTAAGGAAGTTTTGTAGTGACCGAAACAAATAGTAGTCTGATAGCGCAAGGTGTGGACTATAGGGTGGATGCATCAAAACTTCCCAACCAAGTTCTGTAAATTTTTGCCGGGTCATCAAAGATGTGTTTGGTTTGGCATTGTCACGATGGAAGACAACGCCCTTTCTATTGATCAATTCTGGCCGGTTTTTTTTTTTGATTGCTTGTTGCAATCTGTTTAATTGCTGACAGTACAGAGCCAAATCGAGTGTTTGGCCAGGTTCTAGCATCTCATGATAAACGATTCCCTTCCAATCCCACCATAACACCGCATAACCTTATTTGGTATCAATCTGGCTTTGAAGTCGTTTGTGATGATTCACCTTTTTTGACCAGGGTCTTTTTCGAACAGCATTCTCGTACTTTACCCATTTTTCATCGCCCGTAATGATTTGCTTCAAAAATGGCTCGATTTCGTTGCGTTTTATAAGCATTTCGCAAATGGAAATTCGGTCGATCAAATTTTTTTGTGTTAATTCATGCGGCACCCAAACGTCGAGCTTCTTTGAGTATGAAGCCTTGCGCAAATGATTCAAAACTGTTTGGTGATAGATATTCAGTTCCTTAGCAATGTCATGGCTGCTTATGTGCCGGTCTTCTTCAATTTTTTGTAAGATTTCATCGACTTTTTCAGTGTTTGATCGACCTGAGCGAGGTGCATCTTTGAAATCAAACCTTCCAGAACGAAAGCGAGCGAACGATACCTCAGCTGTGGCTTTTGATAAAGTATCTTGACCGTAGACACTACCAATTTTTTCAGGAGCCTGCGATGCATTCTCATCTTAATCGTAGTGATATTGTAAATTATAACGATTTTTTTCAGAAATTGCATTCATTTTTAAATGAATACCACTTTTGACACGAATGACGAAATACAAAACTGTCCATATGAAAATTGTAGACTGGAATGTCAACTTTCAAACGCATGTCAGTTCGGCTCAGTCTGATTAGTATTGCCCGATATATGACAACAAACACCATCTAGTGACAAAAAAGGCTCAATAATTTTTAGACTGTTGAATAGCAAAGTTCTTGACTTTCCGATACCGCGAGTTTTCGTCCGACCCACCATTTACAAAAATGATGATCACTGGCTTCACGGTGCTCGATTCTGTCATCATTAAGGGTTTGAATGAAGACACTGATAAAAGTCATTCGAAATCATAAGCATGGGTGTTCGCTGTGGAACATGCGTGTTTCCCACTCCTTATGGATATGTGTATCGGCTCGCTGTAACCAACAGCTTCTTCCTTATCAAAACCATTAAGATCCACGTTGACTCCGTCGTATACAGAAGGAATAAGTTTGTGCCGCTTTGCTACGACCCAGTCATGGTCTGGTAACGGAATTCTGTATTCCATATGCATTGAAAGAGGGCTCGGACTTTTCACTACCAGTAAACCGATTGGTACGCGGGCCCTATCGCCTTGAGAAAAAACAAGTACTTGCTGCGGTTCCAGAAGTGACGCGAGAGATTCTAAGGACCTAATTGTAGCAGTGCAGAACTCTGCATCCTCCTGTTTTCGTCCATCTCGGTCTGTGGCCTTGGTAACTTTACGGGTACGATACGTACGTGCCTACCTCCCTCTTGAGTGTTAGAAATGCATGAGAGTAACTGAAGATATGTGCCGCTTCGAGAAATTTGGAATCCCATCAACAGAAGCATCTCAGCAGGTTGGAAAGAATGAGACTACTCCCTAATCATTTCTGTTCGGCGGCGTTCGTCAGCAGCGCTGCCATGAATTGCAATGTTAATTATGGGCTAGGAGAGGAAGTTGCGAGTCAGCCAAAGGGGGCTGCCCAATTGAGATTGGGGATCCACTGCAGCAGGATTGTTTTTCTGACGTTCAGTTTTCTAAAGTTTTCTTTGGCTCGAAAGTTTTTTGCGCGCTTGGCACTGTCTCGTTTTTTACTGTAAACATTTTTCTTCTTTCAATTCTTTCTGTAGTTTTTTTACTTATTCGTAAACATCATCTTTCGCTATACCAGTACCCCTTGTTTCAGTGGCTCGGCCACATTGCGATTTTCCTGTCGTGACCAGCGATTTTTAGACGCAAATACGAACACACTGTGACAAGATTTGCAAAGGAACTTCAGGCATGCGCAGAACTAATATGCTCATTTGAAGGTATGTCTTTGCCAGGAACACATGCGCTAACTCATTTGTGCGCTATGCAAGAAACTTCCGTGCACGTCAGCGTCAAATGTCCAAATGATGTGCGCCTGCGCGAGTATCACAAAAACTACCTACTAAACTGATTTTAGGAAAAATCGCAAATTCCTGCGACTGCCGACCTGGACAAAATTGTCGAAAATCGCAGTGTGTGGGCTTCCATTTAACCATGTGTATCTTGCGACAGAAGTGCGACTATATAGTCGTAGTCTGATACATCCCTTATTCTCTATTGAAGTAGGCTAATTTTCTTAGTAAGAGTTCTTGAGCAATTTTTAGTGATGTCCGAAACAATCGAAGCCGTGTGTAGTTCCCTAGGCAGGATGTCAAAATTTTCACAGTTTCCTTATCAGTAGCCTTACTCTGCTTAATATGGGTATCCCCCATCTTTCGTTAGACGATAGTGCTCTCTTGCCCAAGGACTCCGACAATCGATTCCATAAGATATGAAGCTACACCATCCCAATCCTATAAACGAAATGAAAATAAATCAAAACTAGGTATTCTTAAGACATGCGATATAGAACATATACACATATATATAAACAGGATAGTGTGTTAAACAATCAAGCGTATATAAAAACGTTTTCAACACCGGGAATCTCAAACTTTTTTATCTTTTTTTTACGCCTGCATATAACCTTTTTGACCTTCAATTCTCCAAGTGGCTTTCTTTTTATGCAGTGCTTTTGTATGTTCACCTACTGCTTTTTCGTTGCAAAATAAATGCCACATTCTGCGCATATACCATTCTTCAATTGACCATTTTGCAATATGAGTCACATGGAACGATTTTTGATCGATAACGTTCCGATTTAATATTAAGGGCAACTCGCAATGTTAAAGAAGCAGACTTCAATTTTTGGATCGGGAATGAACGGTTCAGTTTGATTGTTTAAGATTGGATAAGGTGGTGGCGGTAGTAAGAATCCCGTCTAAATAACCCTGCGCAAAGAGCTTCTGTATGGTTTGCAGCACTTCAAGTCGGAGAATATCTACAAAATAAATAATTGATCTTTAAATATGTGGGACAAATTAAGCACAAAATGTATTCACTTGATAAATTCTTTGTTCGTAACGTTTTAGTTGCTGTGCGGCGCTTGATCACTCCCTCGTCATTCGCCGATAGATACCAAGAAAAACTACTCTCTTCGCCGCAGTGTCCTCTTCGATTCCACCATTCGGCCTTCCTGAGATTCATCCGACTCGGATAAAGAGGACTCGTAATTCGCCCATAGTTTTAAATATTCGGCACATGTTGACGTCATCTTGGGCCCGTCATGAATGCCCTGCTTCACCACATCGTAAGTTTCGTTTCCTATGACTTTGCTGATTTTATATGGTCCCAAATACTTTGCTTTTTTTATACGAGGCCCAAATTAGGTTCTTTTATACCAAAAATATCGTCTTTTTGGTAACGATGAGGATTCTTTGGACGTCGATCATACGTTTTGACGTTTTCATGTTGAACTCTTGCTATTTGATGCTTCGCGTCTTCTCGTTTCTGGTTTCGCTCGTCGCGGAATGTTGAGATAGTTACCTCCTGTAACGCTTTTATAACATCTTGACTGTAACCAGTACGAATTTGTACCCCCACTAGCAATTCAAATGGCCTATACTTCTGTTGAAAGTCGAGATGATTGCCGATTAAGGATATAGTACAAATTTGTACCATTTCAATGGTTTATCTACAGCTAACTTTGCCAAAATAGATGATATCACACTATTCATCCGCTCAACCTGACCATCTGCTCGAGGTAATCCTGTCGTTATAAGCAGATGACTTATGTTCTCCGTTTCGCAGCTCTTCTCAAATCCATGGGACGTAAAGGCCAATCCTCGGTCCGTAATTATCTGTAAAGGATTCCCGAATATACTTTCCTGTACATCTAGTCTTTCTGTTACTTCCAATGTTGTAGTTGACTTTGTTGGGTAGAGCCACGGGTATTTCGTGAAACTGTTCACTATCACCAAGATATTTTTATAGTTCGTGTGCGTCGATTCCAGTGGACCCAAATGATCTGTATGATAGATGTGTAGCGGTTTATTTCACCTTATCCACTGGTTGTAGAAATCCTTCCGATTGGCCCGTTTTTCTGTTCACAAGTATGCAAGGAACACAGTTCTCTATAACTCGTTTTGCTCGTTCTGTTAACTTCGGAATGTAGTAATGTTCTTCTCGTGAATTCGTCGTATAATATCCTTCTGCATGGCTTTCGGTACAACAACAACTTCTCGTCTTTCTATAAGCTTCGAAAATACTCCACTCCGCAGTACAAAGTCAAAATTTCCTTTATCGCTCTTATGCCTGAATTTTCGCCTTGTACTTTCTTCAATTGGGTCTCAATTCCTACTTCAATTGTTATTACCGGATGTCGACTTAAAGCGTTAACATGTGGAAGTCTTGCTCCAGGTCGATGCTCAAAAGTGTGATGAAATTCCTCTAGGAATGTAGCCCAGCGTGCTATTTTTGGGATGATATCTTTTTTCCTTCATAGTTTGTTCAAACGCCAAGCAATCAGTTACTATTTTAAAAGGTATACTTAACAAATACACTCTGATTTGCGCTGTGCATGAACAACGGCTAAAACATCTAATTCGTATGAGGACAGTTTTTCTTCTTGTGGTGTAGTCTTTTTGCTCGTGTAGTAGGTCAGATGGAATCGAGTGCCTTCTAGTGACTTCTGCATGAATACACCTCCATAACCATGCTGGCTTGCATCAGTGCGAAGCTCCGTTTCAAGACTCGCGTCGTAAATTCGCAAGACTGAGTGCTCCGACAATAGCATTTTTAGCATGTTAAACGCCTGTTGGAATTGGAACTGGAATTTTACGTATGCTCGAAGCAAATAGCTCAGCGATTTAGCAATAACGGAATACCCTTGGATAAACTTTCGAAAGTACCCGGATAGTCCTAAGAAACTCTGTACGTCCTTTGCATTCTTTAAGTCTGGATATCGCCTGACAGCATTCGTTTTTTATGAAGAGGGTGATATGCAGCCATTTTCGACAACATGTCCGAAATACTCTTTTTTTTCTCCAAAAAGTTACACTTCTTTTTATTGATTATTAAACCATAATCTTTCGCAACTTTAAGGACGGCTTTCAATTTTTTAATTCCTTCTTGTTCATCATGTGCGGGAATGATTATATCATCCATGTAAGGAAAACCTATCGCTTGATTAAATGATTCCCAAAATATACAGTTTATGAATCGCTGGAACACCGACGGTGAGTTACTCATGCCAAAAGGGACGCGTCGAAACTGGTATTGACCCATATGCGTCACAAACGATGTAAACTTTCGGCTGCTGCCATCCACTTTGACGTGGAAAACCCCATCCTCGAGATCCAGTGTGCTGAATACATAGGCGCTTTGTAATTTGTCAAGAATATCCTCTATGAGTGCTAACGAAAATCAATCCTTTTCATTAACCCTATTGATACGTCCATAATCGATTACGACTCGAAGCGAGCCATCTTTTTTCCAGGCGACTTGTACTTGGCTTGAATATTCTGACGGCGACGGTTCAACTATTCCCTTCTCTATCCATTCAGCAATCTGATTATCCACTATTTCGCGTTCCTTAGCTGGAAGTCTCCTAAACTCGCAAAATACTGGACTAGGATCCTTTACAACTATCGTCATTTTAACGTCGGTTTCTCTTACCTTCTCAGAAACATACTCCGATTTGAAACCGTTTCTCCGAAGTTTAGTTCGTCGTAGTCGCGAACATTGATGTTCATCAAAAACGCGCTGGGTGCCAATTTTTTGATATAAAGTCCAGTGTTTTTCAGGAAAATTTCTGCTTGATTTAAAAATTCGCTGCCGAGAATAGCGTCAAACGAGAGAATATCATCTGTTACTACATAAAAGCGAATAGAGTACTCGTCTCCGTTCAGTTTGATCTTTGCTTCAAATTTAGCTTTTGGGAAGACGTGTTTTTGTCTAAAGCCCGTTAGAATTAAATATGTACGTTGCATGTCCGGAATAGGAATCAACTGTAATTTCTTCACAGAAACTAGGTAAACTTGACTTCCTGTGGCAACGAGGGCCTTCATAGCTACTCCTTCAAACGTAACATCTTTGGTCATTGTATTCTTCGCCTTCCCGTCCAGTTGACACGTTCCTGTTGTCTGGCTTTCTATTTTGATGCTCCGAGGCGCAATGACCATACTTTCCACACCCGAAACATTTCATGCCCCTTTTCTGCCGATTTGTGCTCCACGGTTCCGCATCGCGTTTTTTTTGTGATACTGTTCGCTGCCACTGTCGATGATTTTGGTAATCGCTTTGATTCCTCATATGATTGCTTGCACTGACATTTCTCATAATTTAGCAATTTCGTTTTAAAATCTCTTAGCCCCGTACAATATCATTTTATTTCGTGGTTGGTCGTTTATTCCATCAATCACGTGTTGCATGATTGCCGCCTCTGCTACCTCCCCACGATTGGCCTGTTCTTGCATTGTCAAAAAAATATTACAAACAAAATTCATTACTTCCTTTTTTACGCTCTGTCAGTTTTCATTAGTTCCGTTTGATTTTCTTCAAGTCTTGGTTGCCCCAAAACTGATCTACTCTGCAGCTTTACTTCTTTTGCCGTACTAAAATTTTGAGCTATCATTGTTTGTACTTTTTTTGATTTTATCTAAATTTTCTTTGCCCCGCAGCATTTTTTGTAACATTTTTAAGCTCTTTTTGTTTGGCAGCGATGTATTTTTCTACACTGGATATGGTTTCCGAAATATTCAAAATATTTAAACCAGAATTTTTTAAAATGCGTAGAGTATGAGCTTTCTCATACAGCTGAGAAATATTATTAGAAAGACTTTCTTGAACTGACTTAGCATAATTATTTGTTTGACATTCTTTTGTTGCATCAGGTTTGTCAGAGATATTCTTAATTTTTTCAACTGCAACTATAGCCACCTATAGCTCTTTATGTAAGGCGGGGAGATCGCATGGCGTTGTTATACGACCGATCAACGCTATGCTAAACCGACGTATCTTGTATTCCAGGATTAAGGTTGGTCGATGTTACATGACAGAAAAGCTAACCAACGATCTAGGAAAACTTAGAGTATACTCTTTGACGCTATGCCTGCAAGATTCCTAGGCATTCTTTTGTCCTATGGACTGTAAAATTTCTTATCAAAGCTCTATTTGTGACATCCCACATGACCAGGTATGATGTAAAAAATTTCAAGGATTGGTTTTCTGTATGAAAAACGTTGAAAATTTCAGCAATGTAAAGACCTTCATTATATGTTCTGTCTCAAGTATTAGATGCCCTACCTATAATTTATATTTTTCACGAAAGAGAAAATTGACTTAATTAAAAATTATTCTAAGATAAAAGTTCACTCGCACTGACTGTAGCAAAAATGATTTTTTTTTCACTACTTCATTCTCCATTAAATCACTCTCACTTAAATTCACATCGCGACTTATCGATCGGGCTGTCGATTCTTTCTTGAATGTGAATCCGTTTCTACTTCATTTATCATCTACTTATATAGTAAATCTAAATGGACGCGTATTCACCACCATATTCTGGCATTGTCTTTCTGCGAAGAAGACTCATCAGTGCTTGTTGTCGTCGTTTGTTGTTGATGATGGTGACGTCATGATTGTTGTGGTTAATCATTCTACCTAGCTCGAGACGTTTTGTAACGATTATTGATCGTGACTATTCATAATGATAGTTTTGGATGATGTTATTGACGCTAATGTGCAAAATAGCGTCAGTAAGCGATGAGATTGCTTGGACATGTAACCATATCATCACTTTTGATATTTCTACCTGATTTGGTGATTACAGCTTCTATAATCTGCTGTGAAAGGCCTTGTAAATTTCTTTTTTGGCAAAGCCCTGAAATGTATCTTAACCAATGAATCTGGTTTTTATACTAGTTTTGAAACCACTTTATCTTTGCTATGAAAAATTTTGATTTATGTGGAGAGGTTGATCAGAAAATTTACCTGATTCTTAGAATGAATCTTTTACTCATTATTTTAAGGTCTTTTAGACAAATTGGCTAAAAAAATCAAAATTTGTCTGGTCTGTCTTTGTTATTAACTTTTAATATTGTTAATATAAAGGACATTAACCTTCATGTCAAATCGTAACACTAAACTTAAAATTTCCATTTCATCATTAGCATTTCATTTAAAATTTTACGATACAAAATTGACACCCGCATCGAACATTTTCATCCTTCATTATCATCGTGCCGAGCATGAAGTCGCTCTAAACAGGCGGCATTAAAGCCTGATACAAAATTTACCAGTAAGAGCACGCTCTTCTCATTACCTTACCATAAAATATATAATCTCCGGAAAGGTGACGATGATGTGAGGTTTATGGTTTCTACTGAGCATCACATCGAGTGCCTATTTTGAATGGAAAGTTGATTAAGGAGCTAATTTAAAAGATATCTCAACAGCAAGAGTAATACCATCCCCACGAATTGCCCACCCACTCATACCTTCAGTGCAAATACCCTGTCTTACTAAAATTTTGCGAAACCTATAAGACAACAGGGTGACAGCGGTGGACGTTGACGTGATGGAGGTTCACATTGAGTATGGTATCAAATTATGATAATCCTCCGACAAAGTGGTTATTGTAAATTATTCAAGAATATTTTGCTTTTTTCGGGAGGAAAGTACTTCAGACTGAGAGAATGTTTAGTGAGGTGATTTTTTGAGAGTGAAAATGATAATGGAGATGGTACTTAAGTGTGGGGGAATGGTTGAACACACCTGATGATATTAGCTTAAATTTTAGAGGGAGGATCTGGAAGATTGCTTTTAAATTTTAATATAAATTTTTTCTTAGAATGGAATGAATTATTCTGTGGCGTAAGTTTATCCTGGTTTAGGTTTTATTTTTCTTTCCATTTGAAACCTAATTCAGAATACAAATAAGAAATGTTACTGAGCTTCTGAAATTAAAACCGGAAATGTCTTTTTCTAATTTATTTTAAAAGATTTTTAATAATGGTTTCGGAGTGCTCTTGAAAACATTCTAGATGACCGCTGAATTTTGAAAGAGGATTATTTGTGTCGAACGAAATATTAAATTTTTTATTTTACAAAAATATTCTTTATTTTCCTTCATTTACATGGTTTTTGCTTGGTTGGATTTAGATAGCTGCTCTACTTAAAACAAAAACAGATTTTTAATATTCTATCTAAATTTGGTGCAAAATGGAGCAGAATGGCGGCTTTTCAAATTGGCAACAGCCTTCGAATTCGATTGAAAACTCAATCCTATAAATCAAATATTCCGAAAATTAGATTAATATTAAAATACAAATCACAAATTTTCTTTTCATTCTATCAAAAGGTTTTAAAAAACCATCAAAATACCTTAACCGTCACCGCCTCCAATATACGAGTATGTTAATCTATTAAGTGAAGAAAAATGCAAAATGACAAAACAAACGCCAGCGCATAGCAAAGCATAGCAACACTTTCTAATTTGCGGAAAGTAGAACAGAAAAGCATAATAAACAAAATGCGTTTCGATTTCTTTTATACGATGGGCAGGTACATCAAATATTTGAGTTATAACATAACTTCATAATACACCGGTGAGGCGCCACACTACAAAGCTGCGCCCACTATTTATATCCGTGCGATGTAATGTGTGAGAAAGCATTATCTTGTTGTTGTCGGGGTTTTTTTCCTATGCTTTATACTCTCATAGGCTTCCAAGACCATCCCACAAAGACTATTTGGTCGCTACTTCTTCTTCCCAACGAAAAACTGGTTAAGAAAGGTATGCGAAAGGTTTTCAAGGTGTTCTTCAAGATATTTTCTTGATTAATATCCTTGAGCCCATATGAATGACTCTATCAAGAGCTTTTATGATAAATGAGGGTGACTTGAGACGAATAAAATAGATGGAACTTTCCCTTTCGCCTTTTGCTGGTGCTTCCTCGCTTATATTTTTCTGTATCTCAGAAATTTCCCTTCCCTCCGGAAGATATTGAATGACTTGAGGAAGTATTGTTGTGTCGGCCTGATAAGGCTGTTGCGTTATAACTTATTCGTATATAAGTGGAGGAGGAGAGGCGAAATATTGATGGCTTGGGCATGTGTTGGATTGTCAGTAGTTTCAAAAAGGATCATATTTCTGGTGATGGAGCTTTAAATAAAATGTTGATTGAGGATGTTTTAGGCTTGCCAATAAATATATCATCCATAAAGCCTCGAGTCATAATTTAACCCCTAGTGTGTTTTGTATCATGTACGCTCCACTCCTTATCAAATGGCGAAGTTAATCACGTCCATTAACCACCACCCCTCGTCAATTTGTTACCAATGATTCATTCACTTTGATTTGCATTGTTTTTGGCTGTAATTTGAACATGTTGGACGCGTTTTTCATGTCGTGCCAAATTTCATACCAAATTGCGATAAAAAGTGTTACATATGAGCTGCTTGAGTTTTTAAGTTATTTTTCATCAGTCAATGACAATATGATGGAATTTTATCTCATCAAGGAAAAGAGAATGGTATCAAGACTACGTAGTTTAACAGTGAAATGAACAATAATTAGGAGCTATTTTATCACTTTGAACAAAGATTAAATTTTTCTTGTTCAATATTAGGCAATCTTAATGACTGGAATTTTTCCGTTTCTAATGCACATAATTATCAATGCCACCTTGATCTTGATAATATTGGCGATAGATGTATTTCCTGAAAGAAATTCGCACAAAATGTGTTCGTGGGACTCCAACACTAGTTACTATCAATACCTTTACGTGTGAATTAGAGGATCTTTGAAACGTGTCACGGTTGTGTCAGCGTTAAACATGATAATAACATAACTTGGCGGTTTGCAATGCAAACCTATCTAGAAAATGAAGAGCTGTGGGATTGCGTTGAATCCGTCTCAGTAAATGCGATACGAGACACCAAAGCAGCAATTCTCTATTGATCCAATAAATTTTGTGCAAATTCAAGCGGCTAGCACTGCGAAAGTCGTCCCTTTATTCCACGGTTCCGAGCGGACGCCGAGTTGGTCTGTTGCGTGATCTCTGTAATACCTTGCTAAGTGAATGTCAAAAAGTGGAAGAATATGTTAGCAAAATAATGAGTACAGCCCACAAACTCAGAAACATTAGTTTTAAAGTAGATGGCGAGTTCCTGGGCACGCTGCTGCTCTCCGGTCTACCAGAATCTTATCAACCAATGATAATTGCCATTAAGAGCTACAGCATGAAAATTACTTCAGATTCTGTAGAGGCAAAAGTGTTACAAGATGTCTGACAACCCAAAAAAGAATTCAAAGCATTTGCAGTCTATAAGAAATTTCACAGACACTATAAGAAGCAATCCAAAGGACCGCGCTGCTACATTTGTAACAAGTATGGTCATAAAAGTCCAGAATACACGTCCAAAGCCAAAGATACACAACAAAAATCAAGCACTTCATCCTTGGTAGCGACATGTACACAAAAAGACGCCTGGAATGTGGACTTCGCTGTATCCTCGCACATGACCAAACACAGTTTGCTTCAGAATGAGACCATTTCTTCTATAAAGAATATGTTTTATGTCGGAAGAACACTGTTTTCACCTTCACGGATTGGCGGTAATTTAAAATTCAAATCCAATATTGTCTAGGGCTATTAAAATTCACTAGTTCAATCAACAATTGAACATTCAATATAATCAAGTTAGGATGCCAATCTAATTCCCAGCGAATAATCACTATTTCATACTATCGACACTTCTGTCCAGTGAGTTCTGAAACAAATCTTTAGCACGGTTTAAGTCAATGCTCAATTTTTAGTTTCACTTCACAAGGTAGATGATGTCCAACTGTAACGAGCAGCCACCGGAGTTTATCACGTCTTGGCACTTGGCTAAGGACTAGACACTTTCACACGATGGAATCACAAAAGCCGTCTTCACTGTGCAACCGAAGACCAAGAATTATCGGCGATAAGTGCGATACCCGTTTGTTTTTTCTTGCCTCACGAAAATGGATTAGAGATTACAGCATCTACTTTCATAAACTGTCCCCAAAGCTACAACGACTAGGTTCCTCCACAAATCACTCCGAGGCACTTGATTGCGGTGAATGATATGGAGTGAGTAGTGCTGCAGCCCATAGTCACACATAAGCTTAACGGATACCTTGGAGACGAACTGCATACTGTTGTCCGAGTGAAGCCATTCGAGAACTCCAAAGGTCAAGAAGGTTTCGCGCTCCAAATAACGCATGACTGATTGCAGAAAGCTTTAGCCATAGGCTTGAGCCATATGAACTTAGTGTAATGATCGAGGACCACAAACAATTGGGTGTTTCCTAATTTTGAACGGAGGTATGGACCCGGCGCTGCATAGGGCTCGCCGAGTCTCGTGTTGCGCCCGTAGGTGTCTAAAAGTGTAATTCGAAGGCTTGATCTATTTGCGTATCGAACAACTTTGGATGTGCTGAATCACATCTTGACGCAAACGAGACCAATAGTAGTATCGTTGTAAGACTTCTGTTACCTTACGAATTCTACGATGTGAGCCCCGGGGATCATCACGAGCTCGTAGTAATAGAGCCTGTTGGTGACCCTTAGGAACCCGTAATTTTGTTCGGGGGTATCCAAAGTCAGCGTTACAGGAGAACTAGTACAGATGTACACTCGGCTATCAGCAAGGTGCAAATTCTGAAACATCAGATTACTTCAGGATTTGTTCCTTGAGATGTTCATACTCGGGGCTTCTGAAACACAGACTCCGGAATCAAACCATCAATATGTTTTTGCTCCTGGAGGCAAGCAATCATCGAGGCCACCCACTCATCCTGGGAGCAAGATCTCGACACGGTACGACACGTTAAAGGAACCTTTCCGGTGTTCAAATTGAAAAAGTACCCTTGCAGTTTCAGGCCCCCGCGAGAAAGGTCCGACTGCTGCATGAGCCATTTTAGGCTAGCATAGTCAGTAATAATGGTGAAAGGCAACCCTTCGATATATGCCCTGAATCTCTTCACGCTTTGCACCGCAGCTAAGCATTCCAATTCGGTAATGCTATAGCTGCGTTGCACATCGTTGAGCTTACTCAACATATATGCGATTGGATGCTTACCACCTTCATCGTCTTTCTGGAATAAAACACTTCCAATACCCACTGTACTTGAGTCACATTGAACATAGAACTGTCTTGTAAAATCAGGATGGGCCAATACTGGAGCAGAAACAAGCAACTTCTTCACTTTATTGAAGACGTTGTTGGCGGTAGCAGACCACATGAAGGATCGTTTACCCTTAAGCACATCCATTAGAGGAGCGGTAACCGACGCAAAGTTGAAAATAAAACGTATGTACCATCCTACCATGCCCACGAACCATCTCTCGTCTTTGGCCGTTCGGGGTTCAGGATAGGAAACTATGCCTGAAACCTTCTCTGGGTTGGTGAGCAGGATACCATCACTTTCCACGAAGCCAAGATACTTAATTTCCTACTTAGGGAACTTGCTCCTTTCAACATTGATGGTCAAGTTGGCGTCTCTGAGCAGTTTCGCAACGATACTCAGGAGCTCCAAGTGTTCATCAAATGCTGAACTCGTAACAAGCAGGTCATCGAGGTAAAAAAAATACCTTGTCCTGCAACTCATGCGATATTACTTTATGGCATCAACCGACATATCGTTTGAGGAGCGTTACATAAACCAAACGGCATGACCTTGAAATGGTACAAGGACCTGCCATGAACACTAACTGCCGTTTTTCCCTGCCAACAGAATTTGCCAAAAGACATCCTTCAAATCCAAGCTGGTAATGAACCTGGTGCTCTGCAGCCGCGCCAACAGACCTTCAATCAGCGGCAATAGAGAGGCATCCTTAACAATCACCTCATCGAGGCGTCTAGCGTCAAGACATAAACGTACCTTCCCGGGTTTTCTGACAAGGGTCACAGTAGACCTCCACGAACTCTAAGATAACATACGATCGAGTTCGTCACAACAATTTCTGTATAACGGGCTAGACAGCATAGTGTCGCTGCTTAATAGGTCGAGCAGAACCAGTTTCAATGTGATGAGAAACGAGACTCATCCTACCCAAGCCTTTCGCATTATACAATGGAGACTGTTGTTTGACGAAATCCAGTCGTTGCTAATCCTTTGGAAACAACAGATGAAATTCAGAGCTTGGAGACTCTGTAGCTGCATCAATTGCGTTGACCTGTTTTGGTGCTATTTTGAAGAGATCCCAGAAGTCAATTCCAAGATACACAGCGTGCGTCAAGGAAGGGACAACTAGAAATCTCATCAATTTCCTGGTGTTGTTAAATCGCACCAATGTGGTGACGTATCTCAGAACTGGATCATTGTGCCCACATGCAGTCTGGACATGTCAAATCAAAGTCAAAAACGCTTTATTCAATACTAATCGGTATAAATTTTCAAAGAATATAAAGCAAATTCCAAACAATAACAATAAAAAACTTAATGGCCCAAATGGCTCTCTAAATTTATATGTTATCATTAAACACATTTCATCATAAAAAACTAGAGCAAATTCAATTAATTAAGATTATTACATATTTTGAAATTCAATTGGAAAAAGGAGAAAAAACCAACCAACACTATCCTAAAATTATTTATAATTTAACCATAAGAGTGAACTTTGATCCTACATCTAATATGTTTTAACTTAATTCTAATAAAATTCAATCAAAAACTTTATCTTATACTAAAAAATTCTCTCACAATATTCCTAACCTACGCGTTTAATCTTATATCTAACCTAATATAATAAACATAACATATACCTAACCTATACCTAATTTTTTAACACAAATACAAAACAGTACTAAGTGTAGAAATAATGAGCTGAAACTCAAAAACTAAGTAACGAAAGACACAAAAACTGAAAATAAACACGAATAATTAAGGCATTGTCATTCATCCACCAATACCTGGATTGCGCCGTCTCAATTCGATCAGCTTCAACGAATCTAGCAAATGAGTATCTCCATTGAAATTGTTGGTTTCGTGAACTCAAACTCGGAGGATATTTTATCTTCTTATCGGTGGCCCGTCTATATATGTGATAAATGATTGGACATGAGCATGCCTGGTATGCTTATGCAAACCCAAGTTCGACAGTATGTCCAAGACTCCGGCTCCAAGGATACTGACACTGGCTCCACTATCAAGCAAGCCCGTCAATTTACGACCTTTGACGAAAGTTTCTGCGTAAGGCCTATTGCCGCCAGAATTTGCAACAATTGACTCCACGCAGGCACGCTTCAAGAGACATCTGGCGAAAAAATACCTCCAGGATCTCCGGAAGCGATCCCGGAAGGGACCTGGTCTAAAACAGGTGGGTGGTTCTTGATCATTACTCGCCATTTCAATACTTCTGATGAAGTCTGGACCGCCACTAAAAATACTCGAGCGGACAAAGGAAGCAAGTGCATGAACGTCTGTAGGCGGCGTCTCGACTCTGGGTTTGTATTGGTGGCGCTGGTCCCGCGAGTTATTTGGGCGACACGCGTCGGAGGATGTGATTTGACACACCCCGTCTGATGTTTCCCGACATTCGACAATGAGAGCAGTTTGGACGACAAACGTCCAAAACAGAACACACACTGGACTACATGAGGGCAATACCGGTAGGTATGTCCAAGCTCCAGGCAATTCCAGCAAACGCTGAATTGATACTCTGCCCGCTTAGGGGCTAAAGAAGAGCTTGAGCAGCTGCTGGTAGCGGTTTCGCGTTTGTCTTGCTCGCCCATCTAACCTTTGGGTTCAGCGGAGGCCCTAGTGCTGCTAACTCGGACTGTGTCGGAACCGGGACTGAGTCGTACATATCGGCGTTATGAAAAGGCGGCGGTGTTTGGGTAATGCCAGTTGTATGAGAAGTGTTTGTTATCCCATTGGTATTTGCGGCCCATGCACTCGTTGTGGATAATAGCGACCCATTACAAAAAAGTTCTGGATATTGTCCTCTGGGCGTGAACTCAAGATGTTCGGTATACTGTCGAGTGTGTGATACATCAGGTAGATAAAGGTAGTACACTTGTCCTTGCCTTGGCTCCCCCGTTATGTTTTCAGAAGGGCTACGCCATTCATGAGCGTTTGACATCGTAGGCCATCTATCCTCCTCCCAGCAGACCGTGAATCTTATGGGCCCCACGCTCTGGGAGCCCGCCAGGGTACCAGACAGCCTCAATAGCTCAACATCGCCAGGAAAGTTCCCTCACCGAAGAGAAATCAATAACCGCCAAATGATCCCGTAGACGCTGGCTCATATTTAGACTGCTTATGCGCTGAAGTTCACAGGCGGTGAGACAATTTTTCAGCCGCACCACCTTCTACATAATATCGTCATAAAATATTTAGAATGGTTTTCCGGGTTTTTGTTAACGTGCATCTATTTCACGACGGATGTCTATATCCATGTAATGACCAGCAAACTTTTCTTTGAATGTGTTCACCAGAGAGGATCATAGCATTATGGAGCAGCTTTGGTAGAAGGTCCTATACCAATTCTCTTGAGAAGAAGATCGAAATGCAGGGCCAGAGTTTCTGAGGAGATCCCGTAATGATCGACTTTACCTTCCATTGCATTTTCCCGCCCAGTGTAGCAGTTCAGATTGTACGCATGTAATTGTACAAAAAGTAACTAAGCTAGTATTCGATGTCAAGCTTTACTGATTTATCAGAACCCCGTTTAAAAGAGCACACTTAAAATAACAACAAAAATTCAAATGCTGTCATGTATTCTGTGCTTCCGAATATGGATTAAAGTGCCAAAATAATAGTTAAAATCGCATATTATGTTGAAGCTTGTATATTTATTGATGCATTAACTGATGTTTTACTAACTATGCAGTAACTTTCCCACGTTCATCGCTGCTCGGATTTCAAAATTGGGGGAAGCGGTCGATAGACCGAGACATTTGGAGGCGCTATTTATAGGAAACGAATACCTGAGAGCGTCTGTGGTGCTACGAGGGAAGATAAATTATCCCAAGTGCACTGCGATTCATAGAGAAGGTAAATTCCTAATCTTCTTCTTCGTAGCACTACAGCCCCTTTCAAGCCTTCGCTTCCTGGATATGGCGCCTCCAACTGTTACGGTCCATTGACCGCGTCCTCCAATTTGGAGAGCCGAGCAGCGGTAAACTGTCTTCGTCGACCGAGTTCGTTTCCCCACTGGTCTCTGCCCTTCAGTTCACCCAACGAATACGTTTTTGGGTATCCGTTGTTTGTCGTAATGTTATTTGCGATAACTGGTTCACGCAGATTTCTTCGGTGCAATACTTGAAGAAAGAACTAGACTTAACGGTTATGGGAACAATCAGAAAAAATATACCAGGAATCCCACCAAGTTTCACTAAGCCGGCCCAACCAGAAATTTCAAAATTCACTAACGCGGTAGGGATGACATTACTCTTGTCAGGGGATGACCTTGGGAACAGGATAATTGTAGAGGGAAAACAATAAACTAACGCGCACCGTTTGTTAATAATTAATTTATTGTGTTCAAAGTACAATGACTTGGTTGATAGTTCGAATGCGACTGACTCTTCTCGATTTCTTCCGTGGCCGGTGCTCTTCAATTGGTGTTGCAATGACACTCGACCATCCTGACAATCGTCTCGATTCATTACTCTGTGTCTGAATCCGCAGCACTTTCCGCTCGTATACACCGTACAGAATTTCCGTTAGTTGGGACGAGCGATTCCCACGTCCTCGACGAGATACCTGTCGTTTCGTAAAACTCACGAAATTGTGTAGGGCCCACGATATTTGGGCTCTAATTTTCGAGATTTTCTCGTAGCAGCAGGTACGTTTTCTAGAACGATGAGACCTCCTTCCTTGTAGATAAAAGGTTTCTTGTGTTTTGCGTTGAACCTCAATCTCCATTTCTCTCGTTCGGTGCTAATTCGCTCTGCAGCCAATTGTCTTCGGTTAACCATATCGCATTCCGATAGATCAGCAGTCGCTTCATCTGATGTTAGAGCCATAACTAGCCGAATATCAACTCGATCGGACTAAACTGAGTCACAGAGTGACATTGCGAATTCATAGGCCACTGAAGATTGGGCAATTGTAAATCCCAATCCTTATGATCAGTTGGTGAAGTTCTTAAAAATGATAAGATGGACTGATTTGCACGTTCTATTTGGCCATTCGCTCGAGGTGTTCTGACGGCCACTTTAATAAGTTGAATCTCATTAGATGCGCAGAATATAGCAAATTCTCGTGGTATAAAAGCAGTGCCTCGATCGCTAGCTATACGCTTAGGTAGACCGAAGTACAACGTCAGATCCCTGAACGCATCGATGACATGCTTCCATTTCGTAGTTTTTGATGTAAAAGCAGTGCCTCGATCGCGAATTATACGCTTAGGTAGACCGATTACAACGTCAGATCCCTGAACGCGTCGATTTCGTAGTTTTGACAGCTCTCAAAATGAAATACTTACTGAACGAATCAGATATTCCAGGTGATCAACGTGTAACGTCCTGAACGGAATAGGTGTCACCCTCCGGTTTGCCTGCGATTCCTTTATTATAGCAGCACTCTAAGCATGCTGCGATGTACAACTTGATGTATTTTCGGAGATTGTTGAACCAAAAATCTTGCCGAACTCGATTTATGTTCTTCTTAAGACCGAAGTGGCCCATGTCATCGTGGTGCGTATGGATGATTTTCCACCTGACTGCAGACGGAACGACGAATTTGAGATCTTGGTCGATCTTACGGTATAACCGACCGTTTTTGAGCTGATAATCTGACTTGATCTGTTTGGATTGAGCGGACTCAATATTGCCTCTCAGAACTTCGATTAACTCCTTCAACTTCACGTCTTGTCTTTGCAGGAGCACAAGCCAGTCTTCATTTTCTTCCACTCGCATTATGTACCCCGATGCTATCTCTGGCTCGTTCGGAGGTTCGTTTGGAGTCCTGCTTAGAGCATCTGCGTGACTCATCCGTTCAGCTGATCGATGTATGATGCGGAAATTATACCCCGTAGCCTCAGAAACCATCGACCGATGTGCGGTAGCAATGGCTTAGACGTTCTTGTGGTGCTTATCGTGGCGCAATTCGTAATTATCTCGAAATGCTTACCAAGCAAATAAATGCGGAATCTTTCCAACGACTCGGCGATAGCCAAAACTTCAAGCTCATGACTATGGTATCTGCTTTCGAATTCGCTACACTGGCGGCTGTAGTAGAAAATCGGTCTGAAATCGCCACCGCCGTCTCGTTGCATGAGGATTCCGGCAAGACCCAGTGTGATCGCGTCAGTGTGAAATTGATGTTCCTTTGTCGGATCGTATGCACTGAGCACTGGATCGCAGCAAAGCTCTGATTTCAATTTGTCGAATGAGTCTCGTTGTTCGGTCGACCAACAAATTTGTGAATTGTCCTTCTGCTTCAATAAAAGTGTAAGCGGCCTCGATATTAGAGAATAATCACGAATGAATTTGCGGAAAACCCCGCTCGATCCCAGAAATCTTCGAACTTCGTTGACGTTGGTTGGTTCCGGAAACTCTCGAATTGCATTAGTCTTTTCAGCTCCTGGTTTTATTCCGTCCTAATCGACTCGATGACCCAAAAACGTGATTTGTTTAGACAAAAACGTACACTTAGAGGGCCGAAGCGTCATACCGGCATTTCGAAGTATAACCAGGAATTCACGGAGTTTGATAAAACCCTCGGCGATAATTTTGCTGGGCAGAATTACTTCATCTACGTAGCTAAATGCTCGATTTCCCATTTGTCGTATCAACTTGGTAATGATCTCATGAAAATAACTCGGTGCATTGCACAGGCGGAAAGGCATCCGGTTGAATCCGTATTGGCCTGCATGCGTGACAAATGCAGTGTATTTCCTGCACTCTTCTGCGATTGGTATTTGATAATAGCCGGACATTAAATCGAGAGTCGTGTAAAATAAATTACCAGCGATCGATGATAGCTGCTCCTCAACAGTTGGCATGAGAAACGGACGCTTTTCAGTGATAGCATGGAGCTCACGGAAATCAACACAGAGACGGTCCTCGCCATTCTGTTTGTGAACGAGGACAATTGGTGACGAACATTATGATGATGATGGACGTATGATATCATTTCGAGCAGTTCATTTAGTCTTTCTTGAACGCGCTCACGCTTTGTAAACGGTATCCGGTATGGCTGGCTTCGGACAGGTTTTAAGGCCGTTAACCTTATCGTCATCGTTACCGAGTTGCATTGACCTAACTGAGCAAGCGATTCAAAGAAGCATTCTCTATGCTCACTGATGAGCTGATACAGATGGTCCTTTTCTTTGACAAACAGCGTTCGCTCCAAAGTTGGAGCATTTTAGAAAGCGTTTTCCAATCGACGAGCTCCTGGTTCAATGATCAGTCGTTTGTCCGATGTGCAGAGTAGATCTGACCCCAATAAAAGTGGCTCCGAGATCAAGTCGTCATCCACCGGAAAACCTTCGCATTTAGATTTTTACCAAGCAACTGAATTTTGGCCTCGAGTATCTGGTTGCACGCTACTGAAGCTCCTCCAAATCTTCGTAAGATGATCGGTGAACACTGCTTCACGCCTCCCATCGGCATTGCGATCGTTTGTTGAATGAGTGTTCTTTTGCTGCCGGGGTCGATGAAGGATTTAATTTTGTTTCCGTTGAGAAGAACCTCCTTAACATGTGGATTAATTCTTTCTGTTGAATTTATGCGATGAACGTTATTGACGGCGGTTGCAGTTTCATTTCCCGGACATCGGTTGTTCGTATGTGATGTTCGTTGACACTTTTCGCATCTTTGTTTCCGTTGCGGTTTTGGACAGTTCAGCGAAATATGCCACACTTCAAGACAATTTTAACACCGGACTCGACGAGATTTCGAATTGCTCAAAGTCAGCTGCGCTCGCGCATTTGATGACATAATATCTCGTTGTATCGGTGATGGTGATCCAAAATTTTGTCTCGACTCCGTTCGTGGCTCTGAAATTCGAACGGAATTCGTTTAGAAATTCTTTATCGCGGTTAGAAGAACGTTGACGGCGTCGAAAATTTAGCTCGCGATCGCATTTTGCAAAGATGGCTGCCGTAGCCCGTTCCTTATATACCGGATTATAGCGTGATCGCTCAAGTTACCTCGTCTTCCCAGTGCTAGCGTAGTATAGAAGTAACTTTGTGTTGTTTCGCTCGGCTCCCTGGTGCGATTCATCATTTTTATGTTTCATGGCTAGGGAAATCTCACCTCAATGATTCAGCCAGCTTCCAGGAACCCGCGCAGAACCATCGCTCCAAATTTTAGCAGGCCCCTTTAGGGAGGCTTGCACGGCGAACACCAAAACTCTATCATTCCACTGATATGCCTCGGCAAGCTTCGTAACGCGATCAACGAACTGCGTTGCCGACATGCCGGATTCGGACGACGGGTCGAAGTCTGGTAAAATATCCGTCACATCTCGAATGTTATGGAAATGCGGTCCACTACAGGCCCGCACTAAATTAACCGATCGTTCGCATGCGTCAACTTCGAACGTCGCTGCTGGTGGCGTCTCACCCGATTTCATGGCGTTGGTAAGTGGTGGTGTCGGCTCCTGTACTACGATCAGTTGAATGTTAATCAGTTCAGTTGTTGACCACATCGCCAACTTTACCTCGTTCTGTAACGCGGTGACGACAGCTGATATTAACCCGCTCAATCGCTTCACTTTATCACGTGACTCGCGTACATCATCATCACCCGAACATTCTGACATTTTCCGGTCCGTTTCGATTTGGCATTGGCCAGAATTTCACAGAGTCTTTAAGCCAGCTCGACTTTGTTCGTCTGCATAAAAGCGTTTCGTAGTCTAAGTTTAAGTTTTAGTCATTCCTTGTTTAGCGTATTGACCTTTTCGACCGGTATCGTGTTGCGTTCCGTTTCCCGCGTATACGGACCGAAGGGGAAATCGAACCACTATTACAATTATGTGTAGCCACTCGCGTATGTATGTCGCACGTTTCTCCTTTCTTCTCATTCGCGTATGTATATCGCACGTTTCTCCTTTCGTCTCTTTTTTCGCAGACGAACCGTAGGAGAATTAAACACGAGATCGTGAACAGGAGATCCTTGAATCCCACTTCTGATTTTGTCAGGGGGTGGACCTTGGGAACAGGATAATTGTAGAGGGGAAACAATAAACTAACGCGCACCGTTTGTTAATAATCAATTTATTGTGTTCAAAATACAATGACTCTGTTGATAGTTCGGATGCGACTGACTCATCTCGATTTCTTCCGTGGCCGGTGCTCTTCAATTGGTATTGCGATGACACTATCTTCGTTCCCCAAAAAAAATAAAGTAGTTCTAATGCTTTTAAGCTTGCATAAAGCTGGAAAAATGTTGCCTGAAAAAGGAAAGCCTGAAATTGTTAATTTTTACAAGAAAAGGGAAGAATGGACCAGGTTTGCCAAAACTATACAACCTGTCGAGTCACTAGTCGGTGACCTATGCGACGTTTTCATGGGATACTGGATCAAGCAGCAGTAAATGCGAATATTTCAAGGGATATTTTGAACATTGATGATCAGGATCAATATGTTATAAAATCGGAAAAAGCCCGTCCAATGTGGGATTTGCGTAAATAAAGAACGAAATGGATTTGTTCAATATGCAGACGCGGCATTTGAGATAACCATCTAATGCACCTATGCTTTAATTGTAGTGTTTTTTTAATTTTTCAATTTTTTTTTTTTTCATGAAAACACTGGTGTTTATCAATTTTTGAGTTTTCTGAAAACGCATTCTTTTAAGCTAAAGATCAAGATGAGGGGAATTTTTCAAAAGGTAATTCTGCTAGCTAAAATTACCTACGATATTTTTGGCTTGTGAAGATTCAGAATCAACTTCCTACTTTTTTAATTTAGGGATTATTTTAATAATCTTTAACTGCTGACTTTCAAAAATCATTTTAATTAAAATTTTCGCAAATCCAAGAAGATGCTATGAACTTATCATTTTAATCTTTTGGAGAATTCTCCAATATCTGCAAGTGAGTCAAAAATAGCTCAAGGAATATGTGGTACGTATGGTAGGCGGCGTATGTAAAATAACATGTTAGACCGAGGGTTTAAAAACTTTCAGCGCAAAACTTATCTTATCTCATTCCAGCTTATGATTTTCATTCGTTTTATATAATTGTGTATACCTAATGTTCTCCATTCACTCTCCTCTCCCTCAAATGACAAACCCTCCATAATTGAGTAATGAAAGTTGAATATTTCCTGCTTTGTAACCGATAAATCTGAATCATTAAATTTCCAGTTGCCTCACATTTAATGGTTGAAGGTCTCTTCAATCGTTTGAAAGTAAAAGGTCATACCAACTCATTTCATGGCTTTATTATACCTTAATCGTGGTACAGCAGTTCCTGCCTCGACGACCTAAAAAGAAAACATTAACTTTAATGTTGTTGTCTTCCAACATTCATTGCACACCTTTCCCAACCAACAAAGCACATAAATATAATCACATTCCACACATACTGCGTATGTGAATTTTTAAATGTTCGAATCATTCCTCTTCGCATGATTACCTAAGTAAACGATGTAAAAATGTCTAATGTGTCATTTCGCCTGTAGTTGATAACAAGATACAAATTAGCGGAAAAATTAAAATATTTTTACGATACCAGAAAAACACGATCCTACCGCACAATATAACGGCAATGCTGCGAATCCAATTACTTACTATCTATCTTCGAAATGTTTGCTATCGTGCCAGATATGCAAGGTCGTGCGTAACGTACTTGTAGATGCAGAAGACAGATAGCACAGTTGGGGAGCATTTTTCTTTTTTCTCCCTCTGTCTCGTTCGCTTCGAAGTATTTTCGGATACTGGATACTACTTAATCTAAATTTCATGATTAATTAGAGTTAAATTAACACGGGGGCTTTGGAGTGCTACTTAGCCGTCGACTAAGTGTAGAAGAATGCAAGCTACGAATATGTTCCAATCCGAAGGTGGTTTTTTGATAAATGTAGGTCTATCATGGGCTGTAAAAATATTTAAGATACTCTCCATAACGACGTTCGTAGGTCGCCGTCGAATCTGGGTAGTAAAATTGTAGCTGTAAAAATTTTATTTGATTTTGAAGAGCTTTTAACGTTAACGAGAGACATGATTGGTTCATTTTATGGGAAGTCAAGCCAGAAAATAATTCCACTTAATCCTGCGTTGAAAATATTTTAATTTTATTTAATAAAAGACTCAGAAATAAGACAAATAACTGAACTGATAACATTTTATCTGATTCTGAATTCCTTGAAGGCGTTGGCCCATGTTCTCAAAATAAAAACATCTACGATGTATCTTTTGCGGTTTCATACTTGAGAGAGAGAAAAAAAACTGTCCCATATGAAAAGACTACATAATACCTTGTGTCAACAAAAGTGCGAAATACTTATGTACTCAAGATATGAAGAAAGAAATAAATTTTTTTCTACATGCTCGAATATACGAATAAAATACGTCCAAACGTCTTCAGGTTTTGTCCGCTGTATAACATGTTGTTTGTTTGTCAGCCGCAAAAGATTACTACAGGTGGAATATTTGCACTAAACATTTCTGAGTTATCATCAACTCTAGCGCAAAATAAACTTCGGCGCTGAGATGTGCTTTGCTGTGTTGTGGCATTTTAATAACATTCCCCAGATCTATCAACGAACGAGACTCGGAGTCAAACAACTTGTTGATATGATTTTTTCTCAAGATATGTGAATATATGTGGTGATAATGTGTAAGAAAATGTCATCATTCATAACGATGTCAACATCGAGTAGGAATGAAATTGCGTATGATTTTATGAGAAATAGCGGAAAAGGGCAATGTATTGACGAGGATTTGAATTATGTCATAACCACGGAAGTCACTGCAATTGTAGACATCAGAATTTGGCAAAAGATTACCTATCCCGGGGTGGCATACTGAGGCCGTCTAGCGGTCAGTCCTGTCGTAGGTCTTCCAGGAAATCTTCTGCCCATGCTTAGGGATGCATCAGACTACGACTATTTAGCCGCACTTCTGTCGCAAGTTACACATGGTTAAATGGAAGCCCGCACACTGCGATTTTCGACAATTTTTTCCAGGTCGGCAGTCGCAGGAATTTGCGATTTATCCTAAAACCAGTTTAGTTGGTAGTTTTTATGATACTCGCGCAGGCGCACATCATTTGGACATTTGACGCTGACGTGCATGGAAATTTCTTGCATAGCGCTCAAATGAGTTGGCGCATGTGTTCCTGGCAAAGACATACCTTCAAATGAGCATTTTAGTTCTGCGCATGCCTGAAGTTTCTTCGGAGATCTTGTCGCAGTGTGTTCGTATTTGCGTCTAAAAATCGCTGGTTACGACTGTAAAATCGCAATGTGGCCGAACCCTTAACAACCCTAGACAAAAGACGAAAAACAATTAGGAAGGGAAGGATACGGGGAGCCATATTGAGAAGTGAAAAATAGTTTCTAACAAACCATGGCCGTTTTATTTAATAAAAAAAAGTCATTAAAATTAGCGCTATAATTTTCTAATCAAAAGAAAGGGGAAAGCCCCTCAAATTTACTATGCAAAAAAAGAAGGCATAATTTTAATAAAACGAGAAACAAACTTAATGTTGGTACATTTTGCCGTACCCTGCACCCCTTGATGCATAAAGTGACGTTTTTCTTTCAGATTCTTATAGTTCTAATCAAAACCTTTCACTGGGTACCTAACTCGACTACCTTTGATTCAAAAAAAAATTTAAGGGCTACTTCGTTATTGCTGTGACGCACGGAAAAATGGACAGGCAGGTCTTTGTAAAACAATTTTTTCACAAAGACCTGAAAAACAGATCGAACTATAGAGCGTGGAAATTCCCAATAAATGCTATTCTTCGTGGGCAAGATTTATTGGAAATCGTGAATGGTACCGGAAACTGAGATGACATTGAGCCACTATAGGTAAGACTGTACGACCGGCACTTCTTTCACGTATTTCAATTTGGCGCATTATACTCGCGGGCCATCCACACCATCTCATTTTTCCTGAACACCATGTATAGTCATCCAATAACGGGCAAGAAAAAAATTAGTCGAACAAATGCTGCCTGTCAGAACACTCGTGTTAGCAATAGTTGTGTTTTCTTGTGAAGTGCCATTGTCTGTAAAATTAGGTTTGATGACGAAAATCGGTTGTAAACTGGGATTGGCAGGTGTGATATTTCAATGGCTAATAAAGTCGTCTTTTGAAATACAAAGCATTTTAAACTCTCAATGAACCGGCTTAACAGTTACGGTCATCTATATATATCCAAGTAAAATCTTGAGGTGACTTTGTGCCCACAAGTAAGCGCGGTTAAGTGGATCTATAATAAATGAAGGAAGGAAGCGAAAGCCCGAGAGGGGCTGTAGTTCTAAGAAGAAGAAGAAGTAATAATAAATGAAGCGCTTTTGTTTTAATACCTATTTTTTCAGTTACAGTATGTCACGTCACTACGTTCGAAGACCGTACAAAAATTACCAGCCAGAAACTCTAAAGCGGTTTGTGGAAGAAATTCCAAACGGAAAAATCTCCATCCGCGCAGCTGGAAGTAAGTACGGAATTCACAGAAACACACTTACAAATTAGCTAAGGAAACTACACCCTAAAAACACTGAAGGCCCAACTATTTTCACAGAAGACGAGGAGTCAACTTTCGTTTCCTATATTATACATAGTCCTGCCATAAGTTCTGTCACATAATTTCTCACATTGGCAACACCTTTATTTTATGAGTGACATTTCAATATCGGCCAGTTTTATAAACGTCATAATGTTGTTGATAGTTGATGGTCATTTAAAGTTTGTTCGTTAACGTGTGAAGATGGAATGGGGTGTAAATGAAAACCAAATTGCAGTGATTGCACTACATAAGTGTGGAAAATCCGCGAGTGAAATTTTCAAGTTGTTGTGCCCGTTAAAAATAACGCAAAGATTTGTGTATCCTGCGATCCAGAGATATAACGAGATCCAGACTATTGAAGATCGAGCTCGTTCTGGACGTCCGCGTGATGTATGTTCTTCTGCTGCCATCAAAGCGGTCGAGAGTCGAATTCGTCGAAATCCGCTTCGTAAACAACGAATCATGGCTCGAGAGATGAACATCTCCACCCGAAGTATGTCTCGCATCATAAAATCGGACCTCGGGATGAGTGCCTTTCGACGATCAACGGGACATTTGCTGACTGAGCAGTTGAAGCAAATTAGGAGCACCAGATCGAAAGAGCTCCTTCGGCGGTACGGCAACAACAAACATCGAGAAATTTTATTTACCGATGAAAAAAATTTTACGGTGGAGGAACATTTCAACCGCCAAAATGATAAGGTGTATGCCCACAGCTCCAGAGAAGCCCGAGAAGTTGCCACTAGGGTACAGCGAGGACATCATCCAGCATCAGTCATGGTATAGTGGGGTGTCAGCTAGGAAGGGGTCACCGAGCTTCATTTTTGTGAAAAAGGCGTAAAACCTGCAGCGAAAAATTATCAAACGGACATCCTGGAGGGATGTATGAAGCCGCTGAACTCTACGCTATTCAACAACCGACATTGGTTTTGCAGCGAGATTCTGCGCCAGCCCACAAAGCTCGAACCACGCAAGCGTGGTTGGAAACCAATATTCCAGAGTTTATAGGGGCTACGGAATGGCCTTCTGGGAGCCCAGATTTGAATCCCCTGGACTACAAACTGTGGGCGGAGTTAGAGTCCATGGTGTGCACGAGACGACACCCAAATATCGAGAGCCTTAAGCGATCTTTGACAGAAGCAGTAGCTAATTTTCCGCTAGAAACAGTGCGTACTGCTATCGATGACTGGCCCAACAGATTAAAGAGCTGTGTAAAGGCTAAAGGCGGCCACTTTGAATAATTTGTTGCTTATTTTACTTCCATTAGTATGCCAAAATAAAATATATTTTCCTTTGTCAAAAACTCTTTTTCATTTGTACAAAAATTGCCCATATACGTGTGACAGAACTTATGGCACGACTAAGTAGTTCTATCATCATTCGGATTTCCGATTAGTGTACTTGAACTCAGAATTACTCTTAAATCTTACTTAGATAGACAGAGTAGGATAGTAAGAAAATTCAAGCATAACCTTCCAGGACGTGAGTGGGTAGCCTCTTTTCTCAAATCACATGAGGCGAAAATATTACTCACCGTCGTGCTGGCGTCAATGAAGAAATAATAAATGGATTTTTTGACCATCTCGAACGAGATATCGTGTATGTTCCCGCAAGGAATATCTGGAACTTTGATGAAACGTGTTTCGTGGATGATCCTGACTCAAGCAAAGTTCTTGCTACAAGGGGCAGCAAATATCCCGAAAACATAAAAAATTCATCAAAATCGAACACGTCAATTATGATGTGTGGAAGTTCTGGAGGTGAAAAAGCACCAGTCTATGTCGTTAACAAAACAGAAAGAATATGGGAAAGTTAGGTAGAAAATGGCTCTGAAAAAGCTCGCTATAATCGAGCCAAGTCTGGTTGGTTTGATTTGCAACGTTTCGAAGACTGGTTCAAGAATTTACTGCTCTCAATTCTAGAAAAAGCACGTGGGGAAAAAATGATAATAGGTGACAATCTCATCTCTCATATTAAGATTGAAGTGATACAGCTTTGCCAAGAAAATTATGTATCTTTTATAGCTCTGCCCTCAAACGCAACCCACCTCCTGCAACCTCTAGATGTTGCATATTTCCGAGCAATGAAAATAGCCCTAACCCAAGCATCCGCAAATATATTGAACGCCTTTGAGCGACGGGTCCTGAGGCGAATAATCGGAGCGAAGCTAAACGGGGACCAATGGCAGATTCGATACAACCATGAGCTGTAAGAAATTTTTGACGAACCGGAGGTCTCAATGATTATAAGACTGCAGAAGCTGCAATGGGCTGGACACATGAATCGTATGGACGAACAACGGGTACCCAAGAAGGTATTCTTTGGGAGAACTAAAGGCCGGAGACCAGTGGGGAAACCGAGGAAACGCTGGTCTGACTCGATCGACGAAGACAGTTCATCGTTGCTCGGATTTCAGAATTGGAGGACACGGTCAATGGACCAAGACAGTTGGAGGTGCTATTTGCAGGAAGCGAAGGCCCGAGAGGGGCTGCAGTGCTAAGAAGAAGAAGAAAATAGCATGGTGAAAGCTACTTAGTGTGAGGTCCATTTGAAAAGTTTCCGATCTTTTAAAGAAACCCACATAATTCAAGCCAAACAAAAATTTATTTCTCGACATAGTCTCCACGCAAGTCAATACATTTGGTCAAATGCTTTTCCCAACCCTTCAGCCCATCGGAAAACAATTCCTTAGGTAAACCTGAAAAATACAGGTTTACTGCCTCCAACCTCGGTATTTGACCCATTTTTTCCCCACCCAGAAACTTATTCAAGTTGGAGAACAAAGAAAGTCACTCGGAGCTAGGTCTGGTAAGTAGGGTGGGTGTTGAAGCAATTCGAACTTCGATTCGTCCAATTTCACCATTGCAATCATGCATGTGTGGACTCGCGCGTTGTCTTGATGAAACAGCACCTTCTTCCTCGCAACGTGTGGTCGCTTCTTCTTGAGTTCCGTCTTCAATTGATCCAGTAACGCAGCGTCATAGAGTCCGTTAATGGTATTACCTTTTTGAAGGTAATCGACTATAATTGCTCCACGGCTGTCCCCAAAAAACTATCGCCATCACTTTTTCGGCAGAAAACAAAACCTAAGTCTTCTTCGGAGCTGGTTCCCCCACTACAATTCACTGCACTGACTGCTGTTTAGTCTCCGGAGTATAGTGATGGATCGAGGTTTCGTCGACAGTAATTAATCGGCGTAAAAACTCAGTAGGATTCTTTTGTAGCAGCTGAAGAGTCTCGCGCGCCATGTTCATCCGTACGCAGTTTTGGTCGATCGCCAACAAACGCGGCACCCAACGCGCGGATAATTTTCTCATGCATAAATCTTCATGTAAAATGTTATGCACCCATTCAGTTAATATCCCACATGCACCCGTTCAGTTCATATTCCCAGCAATTTCCTTAATGGTTAATCGGCGATCTTCCATCATAAATGTGTGCACTAAACTGACGATTTCTGCCGTTGAAACAGTTTCTCGGCCAGCCAAATCACGGTTGTAAATGAAGCTGACAATTCACAATACACGCAGTCTAACTCTTCTTTTACTTCCCGAGTTTTTTTCCCCTTTCAAATAGAGGTACTTCATCACCGCGCGATACTCGATTTTATCCATTGTCCCTAACAAACGTCACCTGTCAACTTTGGAAGGGTACCATGTGTTTTATACTGATCGGAATGACTTGAGTTTTTACGGCTTACATATGTAAAGGCTATATGTTGGTTGGTGGGAGAACTTTAATGTACCGTCTTTTTGCCGGTAAGGCCTTAAACTTTTCAATTGGCTTCGTAGTTTGAAGGAGAAGGTGGACAACAGTCGATGCTCATCAGTACCGAAAATCAATTTCCAGTTCTACTGATGAAAAGTCTAAAAGAACAAAATTCAGGATTTGCCCATTAAATCGACAGTCATGAATAGAATCCCTATGGAAGTCACCGAATCTCTGCCTGCCATTAGAGAATTGGTCGGAGATAGTATTTTTCAGAATCTCACTTTAAAAGGTAGGAAATAACATCTACAAGAACTATTAGAAGAAGAAAAAAATTTATGTCACTGCAGAAGAAAGTATCACAATTGATTATATAAACTCCCCTAACAATAATTCTGTGTAGCCTTTAACTTCGACAGGGGGAGTTCGCCAAGACCGATCGGCACCTCCTCCAGCTCTACGTTGTGAGATTTCCTGATACATCTGACAGCGATATTAAAAGGGACGGACACGTTTCTTGTGCAGAGAGCGATGAAAGTCCCTACTCGCCTTCACGATTAGATGAAAGTTTGGACAGTGATATGTGACCCAACGAAAACTCAAACCCTACAAACCCACATACCATAATTAAAGTCAATGTTGGTAATTACGTGGCTGTTAGTTATGATAACCAACGTTACCCGGCGAAGTAAAGGCTGTAGAACACGATATAGCTTTAATATCGGCTATGGTCAAAAGTGGGACGTCTTGAAAGTGGCCTACTCAATCGGACTTAATTTGGTATTTCAATCACAACATAAAAGAAAATCATTGACAAAACCATTCAAATATCAAGAAGAGATATTTTCAACGTATCTCAAGTACGAAAGTAGAGTTCCTAATTGATTGTTTGTTATTGTGATTAGAAGGCTGTTTTTAATTTGAATTATTTTGAAGAAAAAAAATTGTATCTATTTATATTTTGTACGAATAAATGGTTTACTAACTACAGGATCGCAGATTAACTATGTAAGGTGTTGATTGTGCCACCTTACTTAGATCATACGATATCCATAAAAAAAAACTAGGATGGCACAAATTCACTCCATGACTTGGGGTGAAATTGTGGCATAGAAAAAGCTTCTTCATGGCCACTATTGGAGGGGGTAAAAATTAAAATATTACTAAAAGTATAGCCATAGAGCGTTACTATCTATTCCAATCACTTTGTTTTGTTATATCACATTCTATTTTTTACGTTTTGAAAAAACCTCAAATCGTGCCAAAAATTTATCCCAGTTTGCGGTAGTTATCCAGGACCAGGCTCAAAGCCATCCATGACCAGACTCAAAGCCATCCGAAGAAGATAAGAAAAAATGGTCGCAGAAGGATGGGAAAGCAATTGCAGTATTATTTGTATCCATCGATCCCGACCAGGCAAATCACGTTAACACGTAAAACGGTAAAAAGTGTCAGAAAGACACTGGATCAAATAACCGGATCATAAGTAGACTGACAGCAAAGTTTAACGATTTTCGATACGTTGGGTATAACATAAAAGAGTGCAGATCGATGGAAAGACTCTTATCAAAGCTCCTACTGAAAGAGGATCAATGTAGTCAAAAGGAAGAGGATAGCACGAAGACGGAGATAGCATTCAGCGTTGAATAAGGGGTTATTCATTGTGAGGTTTGATTTTCAATAGGCATTTTTGAGAGATCACGCGTGACTCCTGTTAAACTCCAATGAAATGTTTATTTAGTATTGTTGGCCAAATCATCATGGAAAGACTTACACCGTAACAACGTATCCAAATTGTTCAACCGTATTACAACAATCGGCGTTCTCTGAAAAATGTTATAGGGTGAATCGTCAACATATTTTGGTGAGAAAATAATGTCACGTTTCGGACCAGTAAATTGGCCGTCTAGATCGTATGATATCATAACTTTAGATTATTTTCTTTTGGGTTACACGAAGTCTCTGGTCTTCAGGGATAAGCCAGCTTCAATCAACGGTTTGGAAGCCAACATTAATCGTGTCATTCGCGAGATACCGGTCGCTATGCTGGAACGCGTCGTCAAAAATTGGATCCTTAGGATAGACCATTTACGCCGTAGTCGCGGTCAATATTTAAACGAAATAATCCAATGCTCCCTCGCACAGGCCCAAAAGCGGACGCATTACGTCACAATGTGCACGATTTTAGACCTATTGACCTGTCTTTTAGACCAATTGAACAGCTTTTGACAGTTCCCACTGTGACGTCATGTACGTTAATAGCTTTCCTTTCGGGCCTGAGTAAGCAGGCGTTGGATAATCTTTAAAAAGTAAATGTCTTAGATTGTTCTTCCGACTCACAATAAAATTTTTACTATAGAATTCAACTTTATGCCTTGTATTTGAGACTAAAAACCAAACCTCATAATGAATCATCCTATATAAACAAGCCAGAAAGGAAGCAACGTACCTGCAAAGCAAAAATAGAAATTTCCATGTTTCTAGTGTGGCAAAATCGTCATTTATCCCCGTCTAGCTTCGCTCCGCTTATTCACCTCAGGACCCGTCGCTCAAAGGCGTTCAATATAGTTGCGGATGCTTGGGTTAGGGTCCATGTTTCATATCCATAGCATAACTCAGGTCTTATCACAGATTTGTATACTTAGAGCTTTGTTTTCCTGTGTATGCAGCTGGTCTTCAAGACCATCAAAACTAAAAAAAAACTTCCTCATTATTTTGGCGCCTAAATATACAAATCCGTCCACATTTTCAAGACTGTATTCGACGAGTGTGATATTTTGGGCGTTTGAGGTATTTTTCCTCGACTGCGTCATGGGCTTTGTTTTATTCTCATTGATTTGTAGCCCTACTGATTTTGCGTCGTTGTCGAGTTTCAGAAAGATGTCTTTGGCAGTTGTTGATGGCCGTGACAAAATGTTACTACTTGGCTCGACTTGTATAGTAATGCACCTCGTGTATTGACAGGTAGCTTCCTTATGACGTAGTCCAGAGCCAAATTGAGTACCAATGGGGCGAGCCCATCTCCTGCTTTAGTTCGATATTTGTGGCAAAGGCATTGGTGAGTTGGTTATTGATGCGGACTTGGGAGGTGGTCGACGTCGTTGTCATGTTGATGAGACGGACTTATTTGACTGGGATGCCAATCAAAGCATTATTTGCTACAATACGTTACGGGCTAGCTTTTCATATTTAAAAGTTCAAATCTTTACTGAATGTAAGAAATCATTTTAAGGACCACTTTCTCAAAAAAATGTAATTTTGATAATTTCATCCAAATCTGTGACCCACACTTTGCGAACGACCATTGTTAAAATTCATTTGTTTCGACTAAAAATAATCAAACACATGCATCCAATAAAGTGTAATGGAATAATTTCAAATCAGAGAAATGCCTGAAATATTCTTGAATAATCCGTGTAGGTACTTGAAACTTCTATCCATGATTAAATCCTTCCAACCATACCTAGTAAACTTTTTCAATTAATCGTAAAGTTTAGTTCCAACATAAGTTGCAGAACGGCTTCTAAATGAATTCATCCATTATGATCTGTTAAAAAGTTGTAAAAAGTTTTAAACTTGACTACCTAACGCAAGAGATAACTTTTATTATTGCACTTAAAGGAACGACGTCCCATAGTCTATAATAATGACTTCTTACTATGCGTCTCGCCTCCTATGTATAGTATGTCTTAAGCGGTCCACAATATCTCTATATTAGCAACAATATATTCTTGAGTCAACCACCTGGCTGAAATTTTATGCGGATAATAAATTTCTTCAGTCTTGCATACTTTATTATTTGCTAGTTCCATAATATCACACTTGTACATGATGTGCATTTTAAACAGCTGCACATGACGATATATGACTCGTTAATCAATTGTTTGTTAGATAATCTATTCTGGGATAGTTTCCTGTGGTAAATTTATTGAACTTTATTAAATGAATGGAATATTCTTTGAATAGCTTCATTTTTCACATTTCAATTCCAAATGGATTTAAATGTAATGTATGACAAACCTTTTGCATAACAATTCTCTTTCATCCATCTGGCGTGTAAATATATTATTGTAATTTATGAAAACTGCTTTTTCATAAACCCATACAGCTACGAAATACTCTCCACTAACGCAGAGTTGCGAGCGATAATGTTCAACGCAATCGCAGACATTTAAGATAGCCAATCGATTCGAATTGTCATCCCGTTCCGGGCCACCCACAAACAAGATAAACATATTAGCATCATGTATGCCTCGACAGCCTAAGTCGGGCCTTGGTCTCCAGGATTAATCTCCTCCAATCATCCCGGTTCTATGACCTCGTTCGCTAGTTGATCACTCCCAGCAAGGACCTGCTGTCAGCTTCTATTTTGTCGACCCATTGAGTCCACGATCTTGCCGCTGGACGTCTATCGTGTGCTCTACCTTTTAATATTTTTTCTTGGGTAGCCGGTTTTCTTCAAATTTTCTACACGGCCCGCCCATTGAAATTCGCTTAACTTTACGCAGGCAGATATTGGTGGCTCGTCAAATAGTCAAATAGTAGTTTGTACAACTCATCGTTGTAACGTAGTCTCCACCGTGTTCCTTGTTTCACTGGATCATAGATTTTCCGAAGCATCTTGCGTTCAAATATGTCAACTGTCTTTTCGGATTCAATCGTCAAGGTCCATGTTTCGCTTCAATATAACAACACAGGTTTGATAAGTGTTTTGTAAATACGAATTTTATTTTGCCCGCGTACAACTTTAGACCTTAGAATGAAAAATACAGAGCAATATGCTTTATTTGCGGCTTTTGTTTCGCATCCAATCTCGTCGAATTTTCCAGGAAGCCCTAGCCAAAGCAAAATCAGAACTTCGGTGACCCGAATCACCACAGTTCAACCACCCAACACCTGCTTGAGCAATTTGCGAGGAACATGAAAGCGAAAAAGGAAATAGAAAAGACTGCGGTGATAACTCCGTTCGGGCCGTTCAATTTTTTTAAAATGGCTTTTGGACTGAGGAACGCTGTCCAGACCTTCCAAAGACTTATTGACATCGTTCTTTCTAGTTTAGACTTTTGCTTCGGATATTTAGACGATTTCATTATTGCTTCTAAATCAGAGTAAGAACATAAACGGCACATTCGAGAGATATTCCAGCGATTGACCGAATACGGAATTAAAATCAGTCCTTTGAAATGCGAATTTGAACATTCTGAAGTACCTTGGATACCTCGTCAATAAGGATAGAATTGCACCGCGAACCAAAAAAGTCGAAATCATCCTGCAATGCGAAAAGCCACGTACAATCCAAAGTTTGAGGAAATATCTAGGTATGCTGAACTTCTACCGAAAGTTTCTGAAAAACGCTGCTGAAATCTTAGCACCACGCAACGATTATCTGCATGAATCTCAGAAAAATGACAAGCGACCAGTAGATTGGACCCCTAAAGCTATTGACGCATCCTGTAAAAACCCACCACTGGCCATCACAACGGATACGTTAAGCTTCTTAATGGGAGCTGTGCTAGAGCAAGCAGTTGACAACCAGTGGAAACCGCTCGGATTTTTCAGCAAGAAATTTAATAAGGCACATCTGAACTACGGCGTCTACGACAAAGAGGTACTGGCTTTACAGGGTACGTCAGCGAAATCTGGAAATAACACGCAATTTATAATAATTATTATTTATTACTTATAAACTAACATTTTCCACAAAAGTTCTTCTTCCTCGTAGCACTGCAGCCCCTCTCAAGCCTTCTCTTCCTGCAAATAGCGCCTCCAACTGTCTCGGTCCATTGATTATTATATCTTAGTTCTAGGTATTTTCCTTAAATTTATAACTCAATGTAACCCCCGCTTGCTTCAATCACCGCTTCAAATCTTCGCCTGAATCGCGAGCACGCCTTCTTTAACTGCTCTCATTGTAAATTCATGAATGCGGCTTCAACAGCGGCCTATAGGGATGCCACATTAGGTTGTCTGGACTTACTAGTAACCCGCTCATTAACGCTGATCACAAGCCCTTATGCTACGCGTTTGATCAAATTTCAGCAAAGACGTCTCCCCGGCAAATGCGGCAGTTAGAATGTATATCGCAGTTAGAATGTATATCGTATTTGCGACCGATATAATTCACGTCAAAGGAGACTCCAATACTGTTGCTGATGCTCCTTCGCGAATAGACGCAATCGCAGTGAATGACTCGATCGACTTATCCGAAGTCGCTAGTCAACAAGAAAAAGACGAAAAACTGAAATGATTATTAAATTGATTTGACAAAAACTAAGTGCGCAAGGAAGTTATTTTTATTGCAATATATCCACAGGAACCGCATGACCATATATCCCGAAAGCACTAAGAATTCAAGCATTTAACTTAATACATCGGTTATCGCATCCAAGTGGGAAAACTACCAGCCGTCTGCTGCGAGCGATATTCGTCTGGCCGAACATGAAGAAGGACATAGCCAGTTGGGCAAAGGCATGTATTCAGTGTCAAAGAGCAAAAGATAGCAGATACGTGACAACATTTCTACTTCAGTTTGCAGTACCAGACAAACGCTTCGACCACGTACATATCGATATAGTGGGACAAATACCTATTGCTAATAGCTACAATTACGTTATAACGATGATCGACAGGTTCTCGAGATGGACAGAAGCAATTCCAATCACCGAAATAACAGCAGAGGTAGTAGCGCTAAGCTTTAACACCAACTGGCTGTCGCGATTCGGAACTCCAAGGATACTGACCACTGATCATGGGAGTCAGTTGGAATCAATGCTATTTAAGGCGCTGAAAAAGCTTTTAGGATGCAAGCACATTCAGACGACGGCATATCATCCTTCATCAAACGGCATGATAGAGCGGCTTCATCGATCTTTGAAAGCTGCGTTAATATTTATTGGGTCCAAGCGTTAACAACTATCTTCTTGGGTTTACGTTGCACCTACAAAGAAGATATAAAATGCTCAGCAGCGAAAATGGTGTACGAAACGACTCTGCGGATACTTGGAGAATTTATCAACGACGAGTAATTGCATCACGGAAGCGAATCTATGTTCGTAGAAAAATTTCGACACGACATGCGAAATCTCCGACCGAAACCTGTAAACCATCATCGTAATGGACACATTTTCGTATTTAAAAATGTAAACTCCTCCAGCCACGTTTTCATTCGAGTTGGCCCATCAAAAAGTCATTACAACAACCTTATACTGGACCTTATCCTGTCATGCAACGTATAAATAGAAAAGTCTTCCATGCCTTAATAGATGTAAAGGAATCAATGATTTCAATTGACCGACTGAAACCGGCATTTGGTATTACTCCGGAAATCGACGAATCAACGCCATCACCGTTCGTCAATTACGAGGAAAATTACAGCCACTGTTAAAAACGTATTACGGTCCACGAAAATCAAAACAAGTGTCATTCAAATTGTCTGATTGACGAATCTTAAAGGGGAAGTACTATAGCGAATATCATGTGGGGGTTAGCTAAATGCGATGCGTGTTCCCCACACGAGACGGAAAGAACAAGTTAAAAAATTAATAATAACTTTATGAGCAAACAAATATATGAACTGAAATTAACTTGTCGAAACTTACGAGTACATGATTACGCGTTTTACTTCATGGAGGTTACAATTCATTCAAGTGATCGCTTGATTGACAGGCGTTGTGAAATTCATTATATCCACTAAGCGACTGAAGTCGCTGCATCTTACCAACAGATGCGCTGCGATCGCTCGAGTGTCGGCACAATAATACTCAACTCACTTAATTTTTGACATTCAGACGAAGTCTGTTAGGAGTTTGCTGAGTTGCGAATCTGACATTTTCAATGCGGGAATATGTTCGAATCGACTCGGGGTACTTGCAAATGGGTTTAGCTAAATGCGATGCACGTTCCCCATACGAGACTGAAAGAACAAGTTAAAAAATAAATAATAACTTTATTAGCAAAAAAAATGAACTGAAATTAACATATCGAAAGTTACATGATTACGCGTTTTACTTCATGAAGAATACAATTCAAGAGATCGCTTGATTGACAGGAGTCATGAAATTCATTATATCCACTAAACGACTGAAGTCGCTACATCTCACCAACCGATGCGCTTCGATCGCTCAAGTGTCGCCACAATGATGTAGTAATGAAAACACATAACACGACAGTGTCCTACAGCAGTCTCCCTCAAGTGATAACGATATTTCTATTCATTTAGCAAATGTCACTTGACGTAATTTTGACTTAGGTCCTTCATACGTTTTGAGCACTGTGGGTTGATAAAAATTTGCTGCTCCGTCATATGATGGTCTACTAGCTAAATCCTGCGAGTCGTTTGCCATATGTGCCGGTTTCAGACGCTCTATGGAAATGTTTGTTATCTTATTCCCTACGCGTATTTTGAAGACTCGTTCATCTAAACGCTTGATGACTTCATGGGGACCGCTGTATGGCTGCTGCCGAGATTTTTTTCGAGATCCCTGTCTAATAAACACATGGCTGCATCTGGACAGGTCCTTGTGCAGAAAGACGCTTCTTTGGTTGTGGTGTGCGGCAGGTGTCGGTTTTAGTTGTTGCATTTTCCGTCGGAACTTTTCGATGAAAATGTGCGGGTTATCAGGACACGAATCATCGCTGAAGAATTCTCCTGGCAACCGTAATTGCGACTTGTAGCACATTTCCGCAGCTGAACATCCGATGTAATCTTTGAGAGATGTCCTTTATCCTAAGAGCACTGGTGGCAAAACGTCAATCCAATGTGACGATTCGTGGCACATGATTGCGGCTTTCAAGGAACGATGAAACCTTTCAACCATCCCATTAGAAGCGGGATGATACGCTGTGGTTCGAATTCTGTTGCTGCCGATAAACTGTAACATGGCTTGGAACAATGCAGACTCAAACTGAGTTCCCTGGTCGGTGGTTATTGTTTCAGGTGTTCCGAATCTTGTTACCCAGTTTGTGAAGAATGCTGAACTGATTGTATCTGCAGCGATGTCTCCCAACAGAATTGCTTCAAGCCATCGAGAAAACCGATCTATTACCGTGAATATGTAGGTGTATCCATAGGACGATGGAAGTGGACCAACAATGTCTCCGGGGTAACAGTAACGTGTCGATGAACTTTAGATCGCTGACATGCTACGCAGTTCTTAGTCCACATTACTACTTGCTTTTTCATTCCAGGCCACACATATTTGCTGGAGACAAGTTTGCACGTGGCTTTTCCGCCTGCGTGTGATAATCCATGAATTTTCTCGAACAAGGACTTCCTCAGACTCGTTGGGATATATTATCTTGGATTTCCTATTGATACATCGCAGAATAAAACATTTCCATCTCCTAATGGAAATTGTTTTAGCTTTAGCGAAGTGTTCGCATTAAGGAGATGTTGTAGCTCTTCATCGTTAGCTTGTTCTTTCGCGATATTCTCTGCACTTTGAGTTTTGAATTCCGTGAAAGCGTCGATTCTGGAGAACGCGTCAGCAACAAAATTCCGTGAGCCTGTAACGTAGGAAGTTTGCGTCAAGAATTGGCTAATGAATTCCAATTGTCGCATTTGCCGTGGAAAAGCTTTATCCGAACGTTGTGAAAAGTCGAAAGTTAAAGGCTTGTGGTCAGTTTCAATCGAAAAATTCCTTGATTCGAGCATGACCCTGAAATATTTGACAGCCTCGTAAATAGCTAATATCTCCCTGTCATACGTGCTATATCTTGTCTGGGCTGGGTCCAATTTTTTTTGAAAAGAACCCTAGTGGTCTTCATGCATCACCTTGTTTTTGCTCCAAAACAGCACCAATGGCTACTTCCGATGCGTCGGTTCGAAGAATCAAAGCAGCTCCGTCGTTAGAGTGAGCCAATAATGCGGCATTTCCAATCATCGTTTTGCTTTCTTCGATCGTTTTCTTGGTTGTTTCGTTCCAAATAATCGGCTCTTTCTCGTTTGACTTTTTATCACCATAATAAGAATTTAGGGGAGCAAGTACTGCTGCATTCTGCAAGAATCGCCTATAGAAATTGATTATTCCTAAGTACCTGCGAAGCTCCAAACGATTTTTTGGTTGTTTGAAATCCGTAATGGCTGCTAGTCGATCCCGTAAGGGTTTGGTTCCTTCACTCGAAATTGAGTAGCCTAAAAACTTTACCTCCTTTGCTCCAAATACGCACTTGGGTGTATTTATTTTGACGCCATATGCCTTCAATCGTTCGAAATGCTCCTTTAGGTTCTATGACGCTATAAGTATATCGTCCAGATACGCGTAGCAGAATTTCAGTCCACGCAAAACGGTATCGATAAATCTTTGAAACGTTTGCGCAGCGTTCTGTAAGTCGAAAGTCATTCGACAAAATTCGAAAGATCCAAATGGCGTGATGACTGCAGTCTTTGGTATATTATCAGGATGTATCGGAATCTGGTGATATGCGCGCTCCAAATCGAAAGTGGTAAAAATTGCTTTGTTGTACAAATGATTCGCAAAGTCCTCGATGTGAGCGATGGGATAACGATCGGGAATCGTTTTCGAATTTAAGCGACAATAGTCACCGCATGTTCTCCAATGTCCGGATTTTTTCCGGACCAAATGTAATGGACTGGCCCAAGGACTGTTAGATGGACGGCAAATTCCCATCGAGACCATGTAGTCGAATTCCGATTTGGCAGCTGCATACTTTTCTGGTGGAAGACGTCTCATTCGTTCAGCTATTGGTGCACCTGTTGTGAGTATTCGACGGCAGATGTTGTGCAGCAGAGAACTGTTGAAAGTTGAGGAGGATGTGACTTCAGCGTATGTTGATATCAGCTCGCAGAATTGATTATCCTGGGCTAAAATTGTAATTTTTCCTGAATCCTTGCAATTTTTTGCGAGAGTAGAGAGTTGCGTGTTGGCATCCACCAGCCGTTTGTTCCTTAAATCCACCATTATGTTAAATTTACGAAGAAAGTCTGCACCGAGAATTGGACGTGCTACGTCAGCGATTGTGAAGAACCATTTCATCGGGCGTCGTTATCCGAGATCGAGATCCATCAGTTGTTCACCGTATGTGGTGACCACGGTGTTGTTTGCTGCGTGTAGCTTTAGAGGCGCTGGTGTTTTACGAAGGCAGTGTTTTTCAGGGAGAATTACCGACACATCAGCTCCGACATCGACCAAAAATAGAGTTCCGCTGCGGCGTTCTCTTATGAGTAGGCGGTTTTGGTATTGGCCGTCGTCATCTACCGCACATGACGACGAGTATTTTAGTTTTCCGTCACGAAAGTGCACGGTTTTCGACACTTTTGCGCTTTTGCACCGAATCGGCGATGGTAGAAGCAAACAGTTCGGGAACGAGATCGCGATTGGTTTTGTTTCCGGCGGTAGGACCAACGTGAATTGTTTCTGTGTGAGTTGCGCATTTCGAACGCTTCAAGCCTTTTTGTGAGAGACGCAATTTCATTTCGTAGATCATCGTTAACGCTTGACGCACTATTCCCGACGGCGGCTATCGAGGCCATTCCGCTTTATTCTAAAATTTTGTGTTGTTAATGGCTCGATTTCAATTTCAGAAGTCACTGTCAATATTGCACGCACTCGCGGTGGTAAGCGACGTAGCCAAAGAGCACGCACAGCATCTTTCCCAAGCTGGTTTCCTGCGAGAGATTTCATTTCGCGCCACAGTTGAGATGGTCTTTTATCCCCAAGTTCTAAGTCCGTGAGCACTTTTGTTAACGCTTTTTCAGGCGAGTCTGTAAAGCGAGATATAAGCGCGTTTTTTAATGCCACATATGCGTCCGATGTAGGCGGCGATTCCCCAATATCGGCGACTTGCTCCAAAATGGCAGAATCAATTGATGAAACTATCGCGTTAAAACGGTTAGCATCACTTAATACTTGATGAGTCGCGAATTGTGCTTCAACTTGCACGAACCATAAAGTTGGCCTTCTTTGCCAAAATGGCGGCAGCTAAAGCGTCTGTAGTGATTCAATTTTGCCTAAAAAGTTTTTCAAATGAACGACGCGGAATTTCGGGTGTCGCGGGATATGTTTCATTATCTGGAGAATTAGGCATATTGTGCGTTTCACTAGTTTTGCACGAGGTCACCAATGTAGTAATGAAAACACGATTATCACTACTAACTTAAGTTTATTATAAAAATATCAACAGGTCGCGATAGCGTCTCGAACATAATCTAAATCTAAACGATATCTAAACATTATTGAAAATAATATGACGTGACATTCAGGTGGCAGTACATAACACGGCAGTGTATAGGAACTTGTCATCGCGCCGTTTCCTATATTAACAAAACATCTTAATTTTGTATAGTCGAAAATAGTTTTTATTAAGCGCACAGAAACGAACTTTATCGGTCGGAGTATAAAACCAGAAGAAATTATATACACAATTATTTAAGCTAACATATTTAAAAGTTGTTCGGCATCTTTGACCTAATTCACGAAGAGATGGCGCTTTGCCGCTTCCAGGTCCGCTACAATGCTTCCTCCCTTAGCTCTGTCAACATCAAATGTGACTCTCCGTTTTTTGTTTTGATTCGGTCCCGCGTAAGTTTTTGTAATTAGAGGTCTTCGGCTGTCATAATCGGCAAATGGTGATGGCGTTGGTTCTTCAATATCTGGGTTTAAAATGTAGGCCGGTTTCAATCTGTCGATTGATATTTGTGATGTCCTGCCGTCCATGAGGATTTTGAAGATTTTATCGGACGTTCGCTCAAGTACGCGAAATGGACCAACATACGGCTGTTGCAAAGATTTTTTGGCCGCATCGACTCGTACAAAGACGTGACTGCATGTTCCCAAGTCCTTGAAAATAAATATGCTGCTATGTCGATGGTGTTCAACAGGTGTTGGCCGCAGTCGTCGCATGTTTTTTCGAAATTTCGGCACAAATGCTGTCTAGTCGCTTTTATTGTCCGTATCTTCTACAAAATCTCCTGGAATCCGGAGTGTGGTACCATATACCATTTCCGCTGCAGTACATTTAATGTCCTCTTTGTAGGGAGATAGAAGGCCGAGAAGAACTGTAGACAGAGCTTGAAGACACATGAGTGCTGCCTTTAAAGATCGATGCCAGCGTTCCACCATTCCATTTGATGAAGGATGGTAAGCAGTCGTCTTGATGTGCTTACAACCAATTATTTCGGTTAGCGAACGGAAAAGCATCGATTCGAATTGGCTACCGCGATCTGTTGTAACGATCCTTGGTGTACCGAAACGTGAGACCCAATGGTGATAGAAAGTGGTAGCGACTGTGTGTATGTCGTAAGGACATACTTAAAATTGTTTACGACTGGCAGTCGACCAACTAAATCGAGATGTATGTCGTCGAATCTTTTATCTGGCGCTGCAAACTTTAACGGGAAAGTCGTGACGTTTCGGCTAGTTTTAGAGCGTTGGCACTGAATGCATGATTTTGCCCAATCCGCAATATCCTTGTGCATTTTTGGCCAGACGAATTTTTCACGAAGTAAACGAGTGGTAACCTTCCCACTGGGGTGTGACAGGCGGTCCACAGAATCAAATGCTTGACGCCGAAGTGCTTGTGGTATGTAGGGTCGTGTGATACCTGTCGATAAGTCACAGTACAAATGCTTTCCACTCTTCTGTACTCTCTGCAAATCCAACGATCATGTTGTTGTTCCGCTGCTACGTCTGGTATATCGAGTGCTTTATGTGCGGTAACTGCATCAAGTCGAGATAGAGTGTCTGCCACAATATTTGTTTCACCTTTAACGTGGAGTATGTCCGTCGTGAACTGGGAAATATACTCCAGTTGTCGAATTTGGCGTGGTGATGCTTTTGATGACTTCTGTGTGAAAGCGTAGCACAGTGGCTTGTGGTCGGTTCGTATCACGAATTGGTGTCCTTCTACTCTGTCTCGAAAATATTTGATCGCCGAATAGATCGCCAACAATTCTTTATCATAGACGCTGTAGTTTTGTTGAGCGTCGCTAAATTTTTTGAGATAAAATCCTTGTGGCAGCCAAATTCCATCGACAAACTGTTCCAGTACGGCTTCCATCGCGAGATTTGAGGCGTCCGTTGTTATAGCCAGCTGAGCATTTTTAACTGAATGTTTGATACAAGCTGCTGCTGCTAACAATTTTTTACTGTCTTCAAAGGCATTAATTGTTATTGACGTCCAATTTACAAGCCGTTTATCATTTTTTTCTGGAATCGCGCTAGAACTCATTTAGCGGAGCAAGTACTTCGGCGGCATTCTTTAGGAATTTCCGATAAAAATTGATCATGCCCAAATATATCCGTAGACTTTGACTAGTTTTTGGCCTTTCACATTCCAGTATTGCATCAACTTTTTCTGGTAGCGGCTTGTTTCCTTTGCTGGTTACCAGAAATCCCAAATAACGTATCTCGGGTTTTCCAAAATTGCATTTTTTGACGTTAATTTTGATGCTGTGTTCCTTCAATCGAGTGAACACTTCCTGTAAATGTATCCCATGTTCCTCTTCCGAGCTGGACGCGATAAGGATGTCATCCAGGTATCCAAAACTTTCGCTTAATCCCGAGAGAACAATGTCGATATACCTTTGAAAGGTTTGGGCTGCATTCCGGAGTCCAAAAGGCATCGTCAAGAACTCAAAAAGTCCAAAGGGCGTGATGACCGCTGTCTTTTCGATGTCCTCCTCTGCAATTGGCACCTGATGATAGGCGTGGATTAAATCTATGGTCGAAAATATTGTCTTCCCGTGTAGATTATGATTAAAATCGTCTATTCCTGCCACCGAATATCAATCTGGTATCGTGACTGTGTTCAGTTTTCTTTAGTCGCCACAGGGTCTCCATTCTCCTGACTTTTTTGTGACTTATGTAGTGGAGTAGCCCATAGGCCACTTGAAGAACGACATATTCCATTTTCCATCATGTACTCAAACTCAGCCTTTGCGGATTGATATTTGTCCTGCGGTAATCGGCGAACTCGTTCCGCGATTGGCGGGCCTTTCGTCAATATGTGGTGTTGGAGTATTGTCTTTTTGGTTTGCGGCGTTGACACAGAACTCGTTAGCTCGAGATATTCGGCGAGGATGTTGTGGAATGGCATCTGTCGATTTACAGTGGTGATTGCTTCGGCTGGTTTATCTGAAAGTGTTGCGACAGCTTCAAGATTTGTCTTACCATCCACCAACCGCTTCCGCTTGACATCAACGAGCAAATTGAAGTGCTGTAGAAAATCAGCTCCAAGTATAGGATGATCCACTGCGGCAATGCAAAAATGCCATTTAAGAATACTCCGTAATCCAAAGTTGAGCGAAAGGATTTGTTCTCCGAACGTGTTGATTGTCGTTCCATTTTCAACGTACAATTTCCGTTCTTCCTGACGCGTTTTGCCCTGGCTAGGGATTACCGATACCTCTGCACTTGTATCCACGAGGAATCTTAGCCCTGTTTGCTTGTCGGTTGCTAATAGGCGGCTCTTGTTTAAGTGGACGTCATCGCTGACCGCATTTGACGATGACGGTTTTAGTTTTCCTGTTCGGAAAATTGGCATGGCGGACGGCATTTATTCGCCTTTTTCCCGAATTCCCGGTGATAAAAACAATTTTTCTCGTTTATACCTTGATGTGTGCGTGTTTGAGACCTTGGGCGCCAGCGAGCACGTGAATGGGATGGATTTTTAGAATGTGGATGTTGATTTCTTACATTCACTTCTAATCTGTCGAGTCGGTTTAATATTTCCACGAGAACTGGATCTGGCGTCGGAGCAGGAGTTTTCGATGCCGATGCTATTACAGTTGGGGCAGCGTTGAACTCCTCGACAAATTTGTTTGCCATTTCGAGCAGTTTTGCGATGTCTCTTTCGGTTGATACGGACATGATGACGCGTACATGCACTGGAAGACGTCGTAACCGTAATGCACGTAGAGCATATTCTGGCAGTTGCGAGCCTGCCATGTTTTGCATCTGACGAAATAGATGTGATGGCTTTTGGTAACGCAATTCGAGCTCCGGCAGCACTTGCGTTAGCTGCTGCTCAGAAGACGCCGCAAATCGAGCAATCAATTGCGTTTTTAGCTCCTCGTATTTATTTCCGACTGGCGGATGTTTTACTACCTCCGCAACTTGCTTGAGGATGGTAATATCCAGGGAAGTCACTACCGCGTTAAATTTTGCCGTATCCGAATACACTTTATAATGACCGAAGGTGGAATCAATCTGGGAAAACCAAAGTTCAACTTGCGACTCCCAAAATGGCCGTAATTTTACATCACGCACGGCTTCTAGTCGAGGGGGTTTACTACCGGGCCACAATTCATGCGCGAGATTTAGCGAAGTTTTCGGGGTTTCCGTAGGAATATTTCTCTCTCCAGGCGTTGACGCTTCGCCACCGGTCGCCATTGTTTCTATTTTTGTTTTTCTCACTTGCTTATTAATAACAATAAAACGTAAGGGTCACCAATTATAGGATCTTGTCATCGCGTCGTTTCCTATATTAACAAAACATCTTAATTTTGTATGGTCAAAAACAGTTTTTACGCACAGAAACGAACTTTATCGGTCGGAGTATAAAACCAGAAGAAATTATATACACAATAATTTAAGCTAACATATTTAAAAGTTGTTCGGCATCTTTGACCTAATTCACGAAGAGATGGCGCTTTGCCGCTTCCAGGTCCGCTACAGTGCCCTACAATCGAAGTGACAAAGAGACATCTATCTGTGAAACAGTTTGGAATATCGATAGTGACTTTCTATAATACGTACCTTTGTGACATTTTTCTTTCTTCTTGCTCGAGACTCTGAATTGCGAAGACGTATCATTAATAAACGTTATTAATATATATGAGATTTATGTATGCTCATACGCGTTTATGTATGCTCATACGCTGCACATTTAGCAGTGTCCGCCACCTATTGAAAAATATGCAATATATCATTGAACTATATAGCGGAGTAAATAGTGAAAAATGCAATGAATTTTCAAATTGCTTGTAAAATTTGACTTTTACGAGCTATTTTTAACAAACGTGCAATTTAATGTAGAGTGTGAATTTATATTGATTAAAGGATAATTTGAACGTAATGAGAAAAAAGAGAATAATTATAATTAGCTTTAAATTTAACTTTATTGGAGTGATAATATGAATTTCACACCAAAAACCAAAGTATTTATCCACATGATTTCCCAAATTTAATGTAACATATTCAGATTTTTTTTCCTATCACGAAATTCCACTTCAACTTAACCAGTAATCCTCCACAGGATCAATCATCAACATTCTGAGTGTATTATTATATTAATAGACGACATCATTCAACTGGAATTATCTTCGTTTAGCATTAACACTTTCAATTTTCTATTTCGAAATACCTCAGTCAGTACCTTGTCTTTTTATTTTCTGTTTTCTTTTTGTCATATGTGCCTTTGTATTCTAAAATGCTCGAATAGGGGCACACCTTCCAAGATCTTGACTTACAACTCTCCTGGTGTTTGTTGTTACCTACTCGTAACTCCCACACATGTCTATGAAGTATTTTGAAAATTGTATGCCCGTCACGTTCCTGTTGTTAATCTACAGTAGATGAGGATTAGAATTGGATATTAATTGTAAGGGTACTTATTGGTTGGAATTAAATTGAAGTATTTAATTCCGACGAAGAGGAGTTCAAGAGGGATTAGGAAAATGTAGGGAGAGGACGTTAAGTAGTCAACTCTAGTAGATAATCGTGTTTATATTCAATTTAGTGTGAGCGGGGAAATAAAAAACACTAAAAAAAGTCTGCAGCGAAATCACATCTAACAAACAATTCCATCATACTCGAAAGTATAAATTGAAAGATTTCGATAAAAAGCAACGCTTAAAAAATTTTTAACCATTATAACGTAAAATATTTCTTTTCCACTCGGTTTCGACCTTAAACACTTTTGAAAGTCTTATTGTAATTAAATAGCCACACATTTACGAACAAATTTGATGCACGTTTTCGTAATAAAGAGCCATCCATCCATCTCTTGGCTCTTGGCTCGCGACTGAAGCAACTTCCACTCACCACGGCTACCTTTTACGTTCATCACCGTAAACTGTAGGTGTTTGGTTAGCATACGAGCCCACTGTATCGGTATCTCAGCAACATTACTACTCATATCTAGTATCCGAGTATCTGAGTATCTTGTAGCTGTTTCGCTTCGCGGGTTCTGATTCCGCTATTTAAAATTGCTAAAGTGTAAATATTGAAATCAAGCGCCATATTCATACAAGGGGGCATACTCGACTCTGGCATTGTGTTGTTCTAGCCTTTTCTTAAGTCTGTCCCTGCGGTATCGTATTCAGATTCCACCAGCAAAGTCTTCGAAGTCGTCTTGGTCGCAATCTTAGTCGTTGTCGCATTCGTCGCCTTAATCTAAGTTATACCATTATTATGTTTCGTTGTTTTTTCTTGTCTGTTTTTTTTTTCTTATTTAAGTTTTATTTTGTATTCACGACTGCCTTACCTGTTGCTGGCTGTTGTGGATATATGAAATGACTCACGGCGGAGTATAACCAACCATACGAGTACAACATTGGAGCCATTGGAGCTCTCAGATTCATTTTTCCTTGGATTTTTCGTTGGAGTCGTGGTCTGAGCAGTTCATTGTGAAACTCAAACCGCGCTAGATCGCGCTGTAATACGAGTTTTTTTCTTTTTCTGTTTCTTTGCATTTTCGACGTCTTCGATTCCGTTTCGAGAAAAGAAAGCAAAAAATAGAAAATATATAATAAGAAAAATTGGTGGGTCTGCGTGCGTAGTTTTCCCTACGAGATTCTCTCCATATTATTATGCATATGAGTCTATGCTGCAGCATATTCGTAAAGTGATATGTGTCCCAAATAGTGCATCGCGCCGATCAAGTGAATTTGTTTGATGTTTTCAACGTGAAATTGATGGTTCAGCATCTTTTCGTGGTGGTGGCAACGTGAAATGCCCGCATTTACAGTTTCTACCAAATTTTGTGAAAATGTGGGCGCGAAAGAATGAAAATGTGGCCAAAAAGTGAATGAGTGAATTCTAACGTATTTACGAGTATGTGTGAATAGTGTAAGGAAAAGATACCAAAAAAGAAAGAAATCGAAGGAAGCCCAATCATATATTCAAAAAAATTCAAAAAAAAGGAAAGCAAAACATATTTCTTAGTGCCATATTTTTTTTAAATAAATGATTCAATACGTTTCGCGATTATTGTTGTTGTGCATAAAAAATTACCACGATGAAGATGTGGCGAGATCATAATTCAAACAATACATCATCGAGTACGGCGGCCGTACATACCAATCTCTATCAGCAGTATCCTCCGCCGCCCAGTAGTACGAGTAAATTCAATATTCCTGGTCAGCGAAGTTCATATTCGCTGCCGCATCCAGGACATGCAGCCAGCAATATGCGATGGCAAAAGTATGATAACATTTCAGCGTCCACCAGGAATCTTGCACATTCGCCATCGTTTCCGAATATTCCGCAAGAGCATGGCGGGTTCATAAATCAACGCAGTCCAATGGGTGTGGGTGTTGGCGAGGGTCCTAAAGGACTCCGACCACGTCCCGCTTCTATGTACGATACACCAAATTACGGATATAATGGATTTATGCCAAATGCAAAAAGTGGATTACAGTTTCGCAATGGAAGTAATGCAATGGGTGGATTAGTTGCAGCCGCTGGAGGTGGAGGCATGAGGAAAACAAGTGGAGCTAGTCTAAGGCAAAGTCCCAGCGAATTGGTATGTTATTGTTTTTTCATTATTTTATATTTTGGAGACAAAATTTAAAGTTATAATAATATTGTTCATCATAAAGGCACAGGAAGCGGAAGTAATGATTCAAATAAAAGGATGAACTAGAGTTTCTAATCAATGATGTTCCTACACTCCGTGAAGGCTGAATAGGGTTGCTCCCTGATTAGAAGGAGCGTTCGGCTCTGTTTTTGCCAATCTTACCTTATAATCGTTTATTGGCAGTATAATGATGTTTCTGAGGCAAATGGCTTGAACTTGTTTCAGGTTTGAAGGCTCTGTGATCGACCAAACTGAACACAGTTTGTCTATTACTAGCTTACATCAACTAATTTTTGCCGAACGATTTACACAACAGAAATTTAGCAACAACTAATGGGTTATAATTTGTTTGAATAAGTACCTGAAACCTACCACCATCGTCTGCTATTCCAATTTTTAGCTATTTTGAGAGATTCCATCCTCAGTTTTTAGGGTTTTCCAGAAAAATTTCTGTTTTGACAAGCTGGACCATCAAAAATTGTGAATATATCAGAAATGATAGTCTTGCCACTTTCGGTGTTATTATTTCAATGATTTTAATCGCTCCGAGGATTTTTTTGCATATTCTTTCATTTTTGTATGTAACATTATTTTGTTTATCTTCAAAACATTTTTTGGCTAAAAATGTACTTTTCTTCAAATTTTACGTATATTGCAAGCCAAAATTAAATTCAGGTCTTATACATTAATAGTAAGAATAAATTTTTGTGTGTAAGATAATCGTATTTTGAAATGAAATTGCACTCCTTAAAAATGTATTTTGCTACTAGTACAAGGTTCCCCAATAAGAGATGTTATTTTGATATTAAAAGAAAAATTCCATTTTTTAATATAAATGATCGAATGTTTATTTCATTATAAAGAGGAAGGTATGCCGTCAATAGTGGAAAATAACATCAGGCAAATGACCACCACGACCATGCTTACAGGACCATATCCTTTTCATGAAATTTTCCATAACCAAATCGCAAAGTGGCTGCCCTATGTCCTTGATAGCCTCACGAATTACACATTTGACGTCTTGAATCGACGCTGGCCTTTGGCGTAGACCTCTTTCACGTGGCCCCAAAGGAAGAAGTCGCAAGGTATTAAATCACAAGATCTCAGTGGCCAATTGTAATCACATCTTCGAGAGATAACTCGTTCCGGAAACTTTTCCCGTAAAAGATCAATAGTTTCGTTGCTTGTTTGGCACGTAGCGCCGTTTTGTTGAAAGTAAACGTTGTCCAGATCAATACCGTCCAATTCTGGCCATAAAAAATCATTAATCATCTCTCGATAGCGCAATCCATTCACCGTAACTATTGCTACAGCCTCATTTTCGAAAAAGTAAGGTCCAAAGACTCCACCGGACCATAAACCGCACCAAACAGTCACACGATGAGGATAGAGAGGCTTTTTAGCAATAACTCTTGGGTTTTCCGAGCCCCAGATGCGACAATTTCGCTTGTTGACGAAGCCACCGAGGTGGAAATGGGCTCACCACTCAAGATGATTTTTCGATGGAATTCCGGATCATTTTCATGCATTTTAAGGACCCAATAAGCAAAGACACGACGTTGTTAATAATCGACTGGCTTGAGTTCTTGTGTTAACTGAACTTTATAAGCCTTAAGGCCCAAATCTTTATGCAAAATATGGTGTAATGACGTTTGTGGAATGCCGAATTCCAAAGAACGACGAGGAATGGACAAACCTGGTTTTTCTTCAGCACCTTCGGCTAAAGTAGCAATATTCTCGGGTGTTCTTGAGTGATATGCACGGGTTTTATTCTTCACATCACTAAGTTGTCCCAAAAGCTCGAACTTTTCCACCAATTTCTGTGTTGCGGCCCAAAAAGGTGCTTCACGACGACCCAAAAATGTTGGAGTTTTACGAACCGTCTCTGCCAAATTTTCACCATTTTTATAGTGAATTTTAATAATTTCAATGCGTTCTTGAAGCGTGCATTGTTCCATTTTTATTAATAGCGTAGTTTTTACTTGTCAAATGTCAAAAAATTACAGCTTCAAAAGTGACATCTACCGAAATAGCGGGCTATTCAAAATAACACCTCTTATTGGAAAACTCTGTGGTATGTTTAGTTGTTTGTGAGCGGCATAACGTTTAAAAGTATTTTGCGTGCTCGGCGTTTTTTTGCTATCGAAAAAATGGATCAAAGATCAAGTTTTTTGGCCAAAAATAACAACACAATCATGCCTCAGCCACCATATTCACCGGGTTTGGGGCCCCATGCGACTTTTAATTGTTACCAGAACTGACGGGGCCTATGAAAGGACGGAGATTTGCAACGATTGAGGAGATAGAGACTGCATCGCTGGAAGAGCTCAAGGCTATACCGAAAACTGCTTATGATAAGTGCTTAGAGGATTGGTAAAAAGCGTTTGCACAAGTGTATTGATTACTTTGAAGGGGACTACAAAGTCAAAGTCAAAAGCGCTTTATTTAATACTAATCGTTATAAATTTTAAAAGAATATAAAGCAAATTCCAAACAATAACAATAAAAAAAACTTAATGGCCCAAATGGCTCTCTAAATTTATACGTTATCATTAACACATTTCATCAAAAAAAAACTATAGCAAATTCAATTAATTAAGATTAATACATATTTTTAAAATTTAATTAGAAAAAGGAGAAAAAACCAACCAACACTATCCTAAAATTATTTATCATTTAAACACAACAGTGAAACTTTGATCCTACACCTAATATGTTGTAACTTATTTCTAATAAAATGAAATCAAAAACTTTACCTTATACTTAAAAAAATTCTATAACAATGTTCCTAACCTAAGCGTTTAATCTTATCTCTAACGGAATATAGTAAACATAACATATACCTAATTTTTAACACAAATAAACAACAACACTAAATGTAGCAATAATGAGCTGAAACTCAAAAACTAAATAACGAAAAACACCAGAACTGAAAAATAAACACGAATAATTTAAACATTATCATTCAGCCACCAATACCTAGATTGCGCCGTCTCAACTCGATCAGCTTCAACGAATCTAGCAAATGAGTATCTCCATTGAAATCGTTGGTCTCGCGAACTCAAATTAGGAGGATATTTTATCTTCTTATCGGTGGCCCGTCGATATATGTGATATATGACTGGGACGCCGTCAGAATCAAAAACATATCGATTCATGTCCAAATACACGAATGCTTCTGGAGGAATGAAGCCAGTAGCGAGGCAAGTCGCTATATACCCGTCTGTAGGGTGGAACGGCTGTGAAATCCAAGGGTTTTCACTCACAGTCACAGATCTTGCGATATGATTCCGAAGAAGTTTCAATATGAAGATATCGACCCTCGTCACTTCAGCAGTTTGATAAATTCTTCTATTCGATATATAATGTTTCCAATCCGTCTCAGGCTTTCTGTACAAACCAGTACATGCACGAAGACATTTCCTTTCGAAAACTCTTTATTTTTCCATAGTACTAGCGCTCTGGTTATGCCAGATCTGACATCCATATTTCAAAACTGGTCTAACCAGTGTCTTGTAACAGATAATTTTGACCTTTTGATCAATGTATTTGGAATGAAACAGTTTTCGAAGGGCCATGACTACCTTAAGTGCCTTACTGAGCATGATTTTCACATGTTCAGTATAGTACAGATACTGATCGAGATAAACACCGAGGTATCGAACACAGAATATATGTGGAACCCGTTCTAGACTACCCTCACATAAATATTGACGAATATATAAATATTTTTTCCTAAAAATACAAAGTCACCCTACTTTTTGAACACACCTCGAATACTAGAAAATGGATGGAGAAAATTAACAAAAACCTTCCAGGCAATCAATCAGTATACATCTATTAACAGGCTGCATAGTTATTATATTCTTGTTGGTGACTTGAACGCCAAGCATACATCATGCCTGAACGCCACCAATAATCCAAGAGGTGTATTCCTGAAATCATGGATAACAGAGAACCAAATTGAATACAGGTGCAATCTATATGGGTCGGAGTTCCCAACATACCCTAGGACAAATTCATATTTGGACCTTTGCATTGCTGACGCAAGACTCGAATTCAACTTTAATAGTCCTCAACGGAAACTGCAGGTGCTTCCTTATGATAGCGACCATAACGCAATCGTAATGGAAATCAATCATCACAGGGATGATTTCTTCCTCATTCCAGTTCAACATGAAAATCATCGGTTGAATTTCAAAATAACAGACTGGTGAAAGTTTCAAAAGAAGTTTAATCGGGAGTACCAGAAGCAATGTCCCCCTTCTGATGGTGGTAACTCTAGCTCAATGGTTCCTAATGACAGAAATCTAACTTACGATGAAATAGATGTCTATTTGTCGAAGCTAGAGAAGCTGACGTTGGAAACGATTGAGAAAGTAGTTCCCAAGTTTAAACATCGAAACAATATAGAAGGATATGAAACACCAACCATTGTAAGGTTGAAAAGATTGAAAAGCCTCCTTCTGACACGCGCCAACAATATTTATCGACGATTTTTGGACTACAACCATCCCTCGTTGGCTTTGTTGAAATTACATCTGAAGAATGTCCGGAACTTAATCCGGTCATACTTCAGGAGTGAGGTCAGCAATCAATGGGCGGAAAAATTGAGGGGTATTAGCCCACAGGACCCAGATGGAGTGTTTGCGAAAGTGAATAGCATATTCCGCAAGAAGTCTCGAGTGAAGGTATCGAATCTTGAAGTCACTAGTGATGAGATAAATCTTCTCGATAGGGCTGGTATCGAAATTGATAGTACGACTCCGGATAGAAATGGAAACAGGATTATTTGTGAAGGATTGGATAAGCTTGCCCTGATTGGAACACACTTTGAATTGGTTCATCTACCAAACCCTGAGAGAGGGAACGAAATTTTTTCAGAGGTCGTTGAAGCAAAAGTTTCCGACTTAAAATCAAGCATGAACGGCCAATCAATTCTTCATTTCAATGAAACATAAACATCTGACCTCATACCGAGCTTGAATCTTATTGATTATTTTGTCAGCTATGAAGACTTGTGCTTCATATTTCGCAAGATAAACAACATAAATCATGTGGTACTGATGGTATTCCAAATGTAGTTCTCCGACATTTGCCTGAGGTTGCTATTAGGAACTATTGCATATTGTTCAACAACATGTTGAGCAATTCATATTTCCCAAATGAGTGGAAAAAGGCTAAGGTATTTCCGATCTTGAAGAAAGGAAAAGAATCTTCGTGCCCCAAAAGCTATCGCCCAATAAGCTTGCTGCCTAACATCAGCAAGGTGTTTGAAGTGATACTCAACAGAGCATTAAACGCCCACATTGAGGAAAATGAGTTGATGCCGAATTGCCAATTTGGTTTTCGTGCCAGGCATTCGACCACACATGCAATAACGAAAGTAACCTCAGACATCTGTTGGAAACTAAATGATAGACAATGTGTTGGAGCATGTCTCATTGATATTGAGAAAGCCTTTGATACGGTATGGTTAGATGGACTAATTTTTAAACTCCTTCAGGACAAGTTCCCCAGACACCTTGTCGCCATGATGTGTAATATGTTATACGGGAAATCGTTTGTTGTAACCGATGGAAATCTGACAACAATGCGCGAGTTCAAGGTCTTGAATGGTCTACAGCAGGGAACAGTTACTGCGCCTCTGCTCTTCTCAATCTTCATTCACAAGCTATTGAACGGCTTTGATTTTAACGTCTCGCCAACGCGATCATTGGTAGCGTTTGCTGATGATCTGATCATCTATACGGCAGACCGAAAAGCTACAATAGTTCAGAGAAATCTCCAAAAAATGTTCAATGATGTACAGCTGTACACTGACAATTTCCGAATGAAAATCAATGCGCAGAAGTGTGAAACAATCTTGTTTCGGACAACGCTGCAGGGGGTCAGTCAAGACCTGAAACGTAATTGGAAAGATTTCCACATCATGGCTGGCGAGGGTAGTTCAGAACGAGTTCCACATAAATCCTGTGTTCGATACCTCGGTGTTTATCTCGATCAGTATCTGTACTATACTGAACATGTGAAAATTATGCTCAGTAAGGCACTTAAAATAGTCATGGCCCTACGAAAGCTCTTTAATTCCAAATACATTGATCAAAAGGTCAAAATTATCTGTTACAAGACCCTGGTTAGACCAGTTTTGACATATGGATGTCAGATCTGGTACAACCAGAGTGCTAGTACTATGGAAAAATAAAGAGTTTTCGAAAGGAAATGTCTTCGTGCATGTACTGGTTTGTACAGAAAGCCTGAGACGGATTGGAAACATTATATATCGAATAGAAGAATTTATCAAACTGCTGAAGTAACCAGAGTCGATATCTTCATATTGAAGCTTCTTCGGAATCATATCGCAAGATCTGTGACTGTGAGTGAAAACCCTTGGATTTCACAGCCGTTCCACCCTACAGACGGGTATATAGCGACTTGCCTCGCTACTGGCTTCATTCCTCCAGAAGCATTCGTGTATTTGGACATGAATCGATATGTTTTTGATTCTGACGGTGTCCCAGTCATATATCACATATATCGACGGGCCACCGATAAGAAGATAAAATATCCTCCGAATTGGAGTTCACGAGACCAACAGTTCCAATGGAGATACTCATTTGCTAGATTCGTTGAGGCTGATCGAGTTGAGACGGGGCAATCTAGGTATTGGTGGCTGAATGACAATGTCTAAATTATTCATGTTTATTTTTAAGTTTTGGTGTTTTTTGTTATTTAGTTTTCGAGTTTCAGCTCATTATTGCTACATTTAGTGTTGTTGTTTATTTTTGTTAAAAATTAGGTATAGGTCAGGTTTATATTATGTTTATTATATTAGGTTAGAGATAAGGTAAAACGCTTAGGTTAGGAACATTGTTATAGATTTTTTTAAGTATAAGATAAAGTTTTTGATAGCATTTATTAGAATTAAGTTAAAACATATTAGGTGTAGGATCAAAGTTCACTGTAGTGTTAAGATTATAATAATTTTAGAATAGTGTTGGTTGGTTTTTTCTCCTTTTTCCAATTAAATTTAAAAAAATATGTAATAATCTTCATTGATTTGAATTTGCTATAGTGTTTTTTTTTTAAATGTGTTTAATGATAACGTACAAATCTAGAGAGCCATTTAGGCCATTAAGTTTTTTATTGTTATTGTTTGGAATTTGCTTTATATTCTTTTAAAATTTATAACGATTAGTATTAAATAAATCGCTTTTGATTGATTGATCTATTAAAAATAAAAGAAAATAATACATAACTTTGTGAGTTTTAAATCTCATAAAGTAAGCATTATTCCCAGCACTATAATACATATTTGAAATTTCCTATAGACTATTTACTACTGTCAATCTGAATTCTATTATTTCATTCTTAAATCTAAACCTAACATCTTAGAACCAGCTAACTGAAACCAGATTCTTTTTTTATTTATGCTCTATTATACTTATATTTATAGTCTTTAGGGATGTACTCATATATATGCAAAAACGGAACTCTTATAGAATCACTCGTGTGTATCTGTACGTCTGTCACAGCCAATTTGCTCCCAACGTACTATGCTGATAAGTTCAGGTTTGGTAGACATATCCATTCTTGTGCCCCAAGAGTTGCCAGAGTTGTCGATTTGAATAATAGGGACATCCTGGCATTTTGTGGATCCTCTAAAAACTCTGCTCTGCCAGATTGCTTCTTTGGCTCCCTCATTCGCTGTAATGATTTCTGCTTCAGTTGTCGAAGCCGCCACCAGTGACTGTCGTTGATTCAGCCAAGAGATCGCTTCGCCTGCATACTTTACAATGACCCTAGAGGTTGGACGTCCTGTTTTTGTGCATCCCCCGAAATCTGTATGACAGTAGACCTCCAAAATACCTACATTCATGTTTCTGCGGTAGACTGTGCCAAAATCCAATTTTTCTGCGATGTACCGAAAAACTCTCTTAACTAGTCCGAAATCTTCTTAAATTGGATTTTCAAGTATCCTTGATATAAATCCCACGCTGTACGCCAAATTCGGTCTCGTGCCAAGCGTCCGGTACATCTGAGCTCCAACGGCCGGTCAGTACGGAAAGCTTGTTGTCTGGTCATCTTTCCTTGGTGCCAAAATTTCTGCTTTCCCTGAGGTAGAAATTTTTGTGCCTTTAAGCATTGGAGCTGCAACATATCTGAAAAAATTGAGCGTTTTAAAATATTCTTTGCATATGTCTCTTGATTAATTTTGATGAAATTTTCCTCTTGTTCAATTTCAAAGGCCAAAAAATAATCTGCCTTTCTTGAGACAATGTTGATCTCTCATTACAACTCTCCAATGAAAAGATCCATATCTTGTGGATCCGTCACTGCAAGAAGACCATCGTCCACATAAATAACAAGAATAAGCCTTTTACCATTTCATTCTCAAACATACAAGCATAGATGAGTGTCGCTAGCGTTGAAACCACGTCATCTGGGTGCTTGTTTTAGTCCGTAAAGACTCCTTTTGAGTTGACAAACATTCCTGGTTCCATCATATACCATAGTGGTTGTTTTATGAAAATTGTCTCTTCAAGTTCTCCGGACAAAAAGGCCGTTGATACGTCGAACTGTGTAAGGTGTATTTTCTCACTTGCTGAGATACTTAAAATTAATCGTATCGTTCCCATCTTCCCCATTGGACTAAAATTTTCGCTGCAGTCAGGGCCGTGTCGCTGAATGAACCTCAACCAAAAGCTTCGCTTTATATGTACTTGTCGATGCTGCCATCTAGATTTTTCTTCAGTCGAAAGACCAATCCAACCAGAATCACCCTTGCACCTAGCAGAAGGTCTGTCAAAATTCAGGTTTGATTTTCTTTCAATGAGGCAATTTCATGATCCATAGCTATTTTCCATTCCATTGAATTCTCGCTTCCAAGACATCTTCGAAAGTTTCAGGGTCCTCCATCATCATGACGCAATCTTCAAATCGTTTAGGCTTTCTGATGCTTGATTAATCCCTCAAAACTTTTCTCGGTTGTTACTTGGAATTTTCCTCCTCACCAGAGTCTGACTCACGTCCAGTGTTGTATTCTTCATCACTTTGTGATGTTTTTTCTGGTTCTCGTTCATCTTCTGGTTTGACCTTATAATTTTCTTCAGTGTTGACCTCTGACTTTTCTTCAATGCCGACCCCTGAATTTTCTTCTTCTTCGTACTTATATTGATTTTCATCCTGGACATCCTTCATTGGGAGCTTAATCTCATTTTCACTTTCCTTTAGCTTTTCTTGGAATTGAACATCCCTCGACCAAATTGCATTATGGCTTTCTTGCATGTAAATTTTGTTACGCTCACCTTCGTCATAATCTACGAGTTAACATTTCACCTCTTTCTTGCCAATCTTCTCTCTCATTTCAATTGGATGTGACCCTAGCAGGAAAATCCAACAATACGCACATGTTTTATTCTTAACTTCTTTCCCATCCACAGTTCATAGGGACTGACATCTTCTTTCGAGAATTTTCCAGTTCGGTTGAGAATGTAAACGCTGTCATCACTAGCTCTGCCCATATTGTATCCGGAAATTCAACTTCACGGCTTGAGTACTTTTTTTTTTTTAATACCTCCATCCCTTCCACTCTCTCCACACTTTCGTCGCACAACGCTCGTGCGATCTGCACTTCACATTTCGTCGTTTCTACCGGTGTGCCACCCAGACAATGTGTAAAACATCGGTATAAGGGGGCACACAAAAAATATGTGAAGTCATCCTGTTAATCTTTTCATGTCCGATTCGTTAACAGCTCTCAGAGGTAAAAAAAATATTAATTCGACGCAGTAAAAAAAACTCTGAGTTAAAAGAATGGCTGTTTCTTCAAGTATCTCGACGATAGGGTCAACAATGCCCTAAGATGCTATTTTGAAGTTACTGGACAGATAATAATAAATCATAAGGCTAGCTGTGTCTTGAAGGCTCTTTTCATCTCAATGATTTTTTTTAGGTGTATAGTATTCGTTTAACCTCTGTACAGTCAAGTTCTCCACCATTGTCACTGAACAACTACTCAATTTCGTGTTCAAGTATTTTTGCGTGTATCAAAAATTTTTTCAACACGACCATGACTACAGATTTATGTTTCATCACAAAACTATAGCAAAACTTCCTGTAATTGTCTTTGAAAACGGCTAGAAAACCCTTGTTGGTGAAAGATTCACAAAACGGACCAACAACAGTTGAAAAAAAAGTTGCCCCCACTCTGTTTCCAAAAGGCAAGTGATGAGCTTTTCCAAAAATACAGGCTCACAGGTCTTTCTTACCAACTTACAGTGATATCCAACTCTCTCTCTCTCTCTCTCTCTCTCTTGAGCAGTTCTCATGCATGTTGCATTTCCTGGTGCCCCCACCTCTCGTGATATAACTGCAGTGCTGAATTTCAGCAATGTTGACCCCTTGCGTCTTCTCTGGTATGGCTGGTTCGATGGCTGCCCTTATAACGGTTTCCGCACAGCACCATGTTTCCACCAATCTCTAGCGCAAACACTTCGTCGCCGTTGTGCGAAATCTGCTACTGTCATTCTTGTCTTGGGCTGCAAAAACATAAAATAAACTTCTGGAAATTTTTGGACCAAACCAGACACCGTTCAGGGTCATCTTCATGGTTTTATCTTCAATGAAGGATAGAGCCTGAATAGTTCCTTTCCTAATGGCCTTGAGCGTTTCTTTTTCAGTGGTGCAGAGCTTCTAAAATTCCTGGAACTTGACGAACAAATCCAGACAATTGGTTACAAGCCTCGTGCTCCATTGTCGATCCACCATCCTGAAGACTTCGTCCCTACTTGTAAAATATCTTCATTGATAAAACACAAGGCAATATTGGTATCCAGGACGTTCTTTGGAGGTCATCCATCAGCAACCCACCAACGGCACGTAGATATTCAGTGCTCTTTCTTTTTGCAATAATTGCAAATGTCATTTTCTTTCGATTTTAGCGGATGTCAAGCTCGCTTTGATTTCGCGTTTTTCGCAAATAATGCCACTCCGGTGGCTCACTCTGCACCTTTTCTGAAATTTCTTTCATACATGCATAATTGAGTCGTCAACTCCTCAAAAAAAATTTTTCCAACTTTTGACAATAACATCAACCTTGATTTAAAATTTTCAAAGTCACCTGCCAAAATCTGCATAACGTTGCAAACAAGCAGCGAATCCGGCAACTCATTTTCTTCTTGAGCCTTCAACCCGTTACTTAGCTCAAATCACAAACTCTTAATTTTTGCGGCGTAGGTCAAAACATCCTCTCCACTGATACAGTTAAGGCAGAAAAATCGGTACATATTTTGAACAGCTGATCCTTGGACGACGCCTCAAAATTCAATTTCAGAGGTTCCCGTGCTTCTCACGATGTTTCTTTGTTCATGATTTTTTTATTAACGGCATCGATCACTGAGCTCGAAATCATCGACTCGGCGCAACTTTTCGCCTTACAAAATAAATCACTTGCCTTTTTATGCTCCTTGATTTGATCTTAGCGCTAGCTTCCAGTGGCTCAGGTTTTACTAGCCTGCCCTCAATGGCGCCCACCTCATCTTCGTGGTAGTCCAACAAATCTTTCAGTTTTCTTTTCAACATTGGCCAATCCGCCCCACTGGCCAGTGGTTTGATGTACTTTTCTAGCTCCATTGTCTTATAAAAATTGCCGAGAAAACGAGACGCATGAACTGGGTCCGTAACTTGTTGAAATAGAAACAAATCTGTATTACTCAGTAATTAGATTTTTATAAAAGACCAAACAACAGTAAGTTTTACCCGTAATATGAGACCAAACTCAGCAGTAAGTTTTACTCATAATATGAGAAAAGACAAAGAAAGACAAATGAATTCAAAACTGGAAAAAATCAAAAATTGACATCGATGTGCCAACTAGGACGAACCTCAAAATAACATTTACTCAACATAATTATTCAAAACTAACTTTGATTGCAACAGGGGAGGGTTAAAAAAAAGTATAACAAAGTGAAATGAAATAAAAGGTACTGTTGTGGAAAGCTAAAATATAATTTTTCATAATTTTCAAGTTAATCCTTTTCAAGATATTTCAGAAAATTAATGAAAATTGAAAATTCTTATATTCGGAGATTTCAATATGCAGGGCGCTTCAGAAAATCCGGAGAAACTACACATTAATTTGTCGCTGTAGTGGATCTCAACGACAGTAGTCATTTGTTGCCATTTCAACTGAGTAGACGTGTGCGCATTCGTGCGCGATTTCTAAATGGCAGAGTTAGTGCGATTGAGTGGGGAATATAATCGAAGAGCGACGGTTATTGAAAGTCTGCGTTGGACGGTCGCCAGCAGAAATTATAAGGTTTTTCGGGTATCCGACATCCACAGTTTACGATATTGTTCAGAAGTATGCGGACGTGGAAAACTGTGAGGAAGGCTTTCCTAGTCCAGCAAGAAAAACTCATGCCAAGGAGAAGACGGCAAGGAACCCGAAAGTTGTTCGAAGGGCCCAAGACCTCATTTCGAAGGATCCTGCAGGCTCACTCAGAAAAATGGCGGCCATCTTGAGTGTATGTCAAATCGCCAAAGAGGACCTGAGGTACACATCCTACGTAATAAAGGTGCGACAGATGCTGTCCGAGGCTGGTAAAACAGAAAGAATTGTCCACAGTCATTTGCTTCTGTGTTTACTGAAGAACGAAGTTGCGGGTTGCATCCGGGTTTTCTCTCCCTATTATGTGCGGAGCGTTTTTAAGCGGGTTACTCACAAGTCCAGACATCCTAATGTGGCGTCCCTACAGGCCACTGTTGAAGCAGCATTGATCAATTTACAACGAGATCAGTTAAAGAATGGAAGCGGTGATTGAAGCAAGTGGGGGTTGCATTAAGTTATAAATTTAAGAAGAATACCTAGAATTAACATATAAAAATTTTTGCGGTAAATGTTAGTTTATAAATAATAAATAATTATTATGAACTATGTAGGTGTGCATTCCGGATTTTGCTGCCGCACCCTGTAAATATAACGATCATATCAAAAAATCAGGAATCAGACTGTCTTCTAGCAGTCAATCCTAGTCCACATATTCACAAAAATACGACAAGACTTCCCTGTGAAAGACTTCCCTCTGAAACTATATCATACATACCTTTTTTGGTTCGATAAAGAAATTTTGGTCAAATGTAAAAAACTTGGTGGATATTTATTTCATTGAACAGAACCGTCTCCACGTGAGTTCAACTCGCCCTTATCCGAAGTTTTTCATGACGAATTTCACTTTTTAAATCATTAATATATTTTCAAATTCAATTGCCGATTTGAGTCGCAATGTCTGCTCAAATAATTATCACAGCTCACTTTTATTCAACCATAATGGCTGACTAAAACCCGACATTCACTCATTCATCTGCCTCCCAACACTTTCTTCCAGCCACCAGTGCTGCTAGGACCTTCATTGCTTGTGATGCATATCTACCGAATACCGTCGTTTGACGTACACTTAGACCCCCATTAATTTGTTGATGTAAACGTTTGTTTTCACTATTCCCTTGTTTATTTTCTGGGCTAATCTCGTAGAACTCGCAAGAAATTTACAAGCCAACAAATCAATATGCAATACGAGTATATGAATATAATCACATAAATGTGTTGAGATATTTTGACCAAATCAAAGGAGACTATTTTTCAGAAAAAATTGGGATTTTAATGAAAGTTAATAATTATTTGAGGATGTCATATTTTGCAACGTGAAAAATCATCCTCATCCTTCGTGATTTGAACCAATTATCTGATTCCCAATCACGCAATTTTCATATACACCGAAAAATGACATTCCAAGAATAAATTTGCACGTAAGGATCCTAATGAGATAATTTTCATTAATTATTTCCAAATAAAACAGAAATTTCATCAGAATTCCCATTACCAACTAACAAACTTCGTCCAACTTGTGCCTAACGATTTCCTCAATTATTTTGCAGTCATTATGTAATTAAATGCCTCTAATTAGCAGCCATCTGCTGAAATTCGTATGCACTATGATTAAAGTAATTTTTATTTTTATAAATAATATCTGGCCATTCATTTTGCCGACATTTTAGTCATACTGTCGTATTGCTATCTCCAAGTCCGTTTTGTTAAATTAAACGTTTCGATTACGTTCGCTTGTACAAAATTTGAACAATGATAAGATTTCCAATCAGGACACCACCGCAGCAGTAGGAAGGTGTAATGACGGGTAAAACTGCGTCTAATGTGTGATATCAGCTAAGGTGTGTTGACAAACAAATTAGGTTTTTTTAGCCGCTAATCTGGTGTTGTCTTTTTTGCCTTATGACTGATACAATGATGATGTTAGATTTTGATGATGATCATCGTGATGATGTAATGCGGCAAAGTTTTATATTCGTACCTACAGCCATGTTGGCGATGCGAAGGAAGATTTATCGATCCAGCTACATCACATCACATCATCATCTCTAAGCGATGCTATTTGCCATCCCAACTGCAAGACATCGCGGCAAATTCATTACCACCACCGACCGACTCAGTCTGTGGAGCCTCACGGTGGATGGAATTCTTGGGCTCGTCTTCTGAGCGACAAACGAAATTGAACGTTTCTTAAATTACAGAGTGCGGGTGCTGGCGCGAATTTATCAAAAAAGCAGGTTTGCAGATGCAGTGGGCGGGCCAGTTAAATTGGTGGAAATTCAACATGAAATCCGGATAGGGCCGTTGAAGAATTTTTCCATAAAAGAAATATTTGGGGTGGGCTTGTGAATCATTGATTTACCTACGATAAATTAAAAACTCTAAAAACTGACAACTGATTTCCTCTGTTAAGGTCAACAGAACGGAAGCCACGACTGAATCAATCATCCGCATTTTAATTATGGTCAACAATTAATCGAATTCTGTTAACGTTTTAATTATTATGGCGCTCTTATGTTTTCAAACAGTACCTCCTTGCCTTAAACGGCTAGCGAAGTAACCGGTGACGATATTTATTACTATCGACTGAATCTTTGGTTGGTTCGTATTCATGAATTGACTAACGGATAAAAATGGTATAAATTATTACAGATATTTATGCTAGCCACAAATATCATTCTAACGATACAAACAAACTCTAGAAAGCATAAAAATGCCAAGAAGACTCGAGAAAAGCTGATTATATTTATTATGACCAGTTATACGGCATTATCGCTGGAAATTATGCGGGCTTGCTGTATTACTTACGTAAATTTACCGTGATTTGTTTGTACATACCAAGAGGCTAATTTACATATTGATTTTAGGAATTTAAATATTGAGCGTGTGTGTGTGGATTCCTGCTAATAATTCTAATTTTCGGGATTATATTGATTATTCGGTTTGTGTTGGGAGGGAATGGAATGCGTGGTCTAAGGATGGGAATATGTAAATTTAAATTGGACACGCATTCATAATTGATGAAGATTGGAAGGTGGAATCGGGTTTCAAAATTTTTTTAAAATGAAGATCTGAATCTATATGATGTTCAATTTAAATGGATTCAAGTTCAATGAAGTAGGTAGATAAAATCAGAATGGAAGAATAGATGCCTGAAAAATTAAGGAAAAATCCAAATTTTACGCATCATCGGTATGTTTTATCGGTCGATGATTTTTGAGCACTTGATTATCGAATACGCCAAACAAAAAAGAAATAAAACTGAAAAGCAGCATTAAATTTTTATGTGGGTATAAATAAATGTTTGTCATATAATTTTTTGAACCGACTTCCAATACGGGATAATTATAAATTCGTCACTTGCGTTTTAGGTTTTTGTAAAGCAAATTTACAAAGGCTTACTAGTTTCTTGCCCTTTCTGTCCATCCGTCCATCTTTTTGAGCTACAAAGTTCAAACTTTCTGGAAATGTCAGAAGTGCCGGTCTTTCGAAAATCTAGGTATAGGTCCGTCGAGGGCCTAGGAGAGTCCATCTTATAGCGAAGTGACCCTTAGTAAATTCGTTTTCTCAAGTTAGTCGAGTAGGGCAACAAACGATAGGTCTTGATTATGTTAGAACTCAGAACTGTTCAACGCCTTCTGCTCCACTGAGTTTATCCAGTTTTGACGATATGGATCTCGCTCCTCTCCTTCAACCTAACGAGCAAATTTCAAATTCCATGCGGGATTACATTGTACCTGATTTTTGATTTTTGTTTCCCGCTTAGACTATGATACCTCAGTAGAGGAACTTAAAACTTTTTATCGATTATAAACTTAATAAGCCTGGTGTTATAAACTGTGCTAAGCTGACGAAAGATAATCAACCAAATCGGACTCTTGCTTCTTTCAAAATAACTGTGCCCGATAACTGTGCCTTAATTACCCAGAGCGATTTTCGGCCACCTGGGACATTGGAAAAAATTCGTGCCGCGGAACAACAGCTCCCCAAAAACTAAATCTGTAACGAACTCTTTATGTCAATCTATTTCAATTTATTATCAAAATGTCAGAGGCATAAGAACCAAACTAGAGGACTTATCGCTCTCCTGTCAATTAGCAAACGGCTTAACCGCAACATGGTTAAATGAAAACGTCTCAAATGCTGAGTTTCTGCCTGACTACATAATCTACCGGTGTGATCTTGACCCAATTATAAAAAATAAATCGGATGGTCGTGGGGTTTTAGTTGCCGTTTGTAAATATCTTATAAGTTCATTATGTGCTGAGTTCTGTTTCGCTCATGCTGTTGAATGCGTAATCGTAAAAATCCCTCTTCCACATAATACCTCGTTATTAATTTCAACAGTATATAGTCCCAGCTATTCTCCATTAGCTGTGTATGAATCCTACTTCGATGAATTTTCCTCCTATCTTTTAATCTACCGTCTGTAGAATGGGACACACACAACACCTTCTATTTTCTCTACAAATCATCCTTCTTTGTTGCTTTCTTCTTTTCTTTCCCTCTGTTCTTGTTCTTAACCTAACCATATTCGTTATCTTAATGGTCGTCTACTTGGCCTTGTCCTTTCATATGTCCAACCCCATTGTGTATCTGTTTCTCATGCTTTGAATCCTTATATCAAGCCAGATCTACATCATCCACCTCTGTCCCTAGCCCCTAAGAAATAGCGCTAAATTAAGCCTCAATTTTTTTAGAGCTAACTATAATGCAATTGAATCTAATATGGACTCGGTCGACTGACGCACCTTTTTCTCTGGCCTTGATAGCGATAGTGCAATAGGCAAATTCTATGGCTGCCTCAATAATTTAATTGCTAAATATACGCCTCTGCACGCTTCTCGTATGACCAAAACGAAGCCTTGGCTTATTCACTAAGTACTCTGTGCCTTAAAAGCGAAGGACAAGGGGCATCGGCGCTTCTAGCTAGCTGGATTTGAAGAAGAAGCTAGATCTGACTTGTAGGCTGCGTACTATCGCTAAAAGCCATGAATAATTACTTCAGCAATATAGAGAGTTCCTTGATGACAAATAATGTCAACCCCTTTTGGTCCTGATCCTCTGATCCTTAAAATCTTCCTCTACTATTCCCTGTAATGTTAAATTGCGCAACACTAAAGCCTCTTGCGCACAGGATAATTGAAATCTATTTTCCCAATTCTTTTCTTCTACATTTTCACGTCAAGACAGAATTTATCCTTCCACTAAATCAATTCAAGCTAGTCCAGTCTTAATTGAATTCGACTCTACGAATCCTTTTGAAGATGAATCCCTAATTAATGCACTTGATTCTAATGTCAACCACTGCGATGGATCACCAAATATATTTGTGAAGTCACTCACTTCCTCTCTATGCTTTCCTAATCCCTTATTTTTAACCGCAGCCTTAATACTGGCATCTATCCCAGTTATCGAAAAAATGCACATGTTGTTCCCGTCAAACTATTGGCCCATATAGCTGCTCTCCGGTTTCCCGAAGCTGCCAGAACGCCTTGTTCACAACAGGCTTTCAGACATGTTGAACTCGGTTTTTAAACCGTAACAACTCGGCTTCTTGTAAGGCCGTTCCACATCATAAAACTTAACTGAGCTTACAGATTATATCGCAAGGCCTTTGGACAAACAGCTTCAAGTGGATGACATCTTTACTGATTTCTCCAAAGCTTTTGATTCTGTGAACCACTGAATTCATCGTCAAAAACTAGCCATGCTTGGTATCTCCGGTTCTCTACTTTCCTGGATCTCATACTATCTCTCCCATCGTTCTTGCCGTGTTACTCTTCATGGTATAATCTCTTCTTCTTTTCATCCATCTTCTAGTGTCACTCAAGGGTCAATCCTTAAGCGTCTCCTTATTTTTACTGTTTATTAATGACCTTCAAAGTATTTCGTATAATTAGATCTCTCGACAATTGCCAGCTTCTCCAAAATGACCTACTTGATCTCTGTAGCTGGTGTAAGTCAAATTCCCTTCGTATAAATATTTCAAAATGTTTCAAGATGAGTTTTATATTCTTAAAACAGTTACTTTAACGTACAACTACTCCCTGTGTGATGTCATCCTCTCCTCAACGGATTCATGCAAAGGCCTGGGTGTAATTTTTGATCGCAAGCTAAAATTCGATGGCCATATCCTTAGTATAATTGCCAGGGCATCGAAGGTGTATGGGCCCATTTTGCGACATTACCACAAATTCGTAAACATTATTACCGTTATTCGCTTTTTCTGCGTTGTTTCGTGACCGTCGACGAAACATGGCTCCACTGGTACACACCAGATACCACGGAATAGTCGAAACAGAGGACTTCATCCGGTGAACATGCTCCGAAGAAGGCGAAGAGAAGGTCATGGCCACCGTTTTCTGGGATTCACAAGGTGTGATCTACATCGACTACCTGGAGAAGGGCAAACAGTTACAGAACTCTACTATGCCGAACGATTGCAAATAAAGGCCCCATTTGGCGAAGAAAAAAGTCGTCCTTCGCCATGACAATGCACCCGCTTACACCCCTGCCGTCGCCATGGCCAAATTGGTGGAATTGGACTATGAACTGCTACCCCATCCACAGTATTCTCCGAATTTGCCCACGTGCGACTCCTTTTTGCTACCAAACTTGAAAAAGTCACTCGCCGGGCAGAAATTTCAGTCGAATGATGAGGTCATCGCCGCCACGGGGGCCTACTTTGCAGAGCTCGAGAAAACGTATTTTTTAGACACCTTAAGTGTATCGAGCTAAGAGGAGATTATGTTGAAAAATAAATCGTCACTTTTCCAAAATTTTCGTTCTTCTTTTGTAGACTAAGTACTTATCGGACCGCCTTCGTAAGTCCTTCTTATTCGCTGTATGTTATATAAAAGATTTTTTAACTTTTGCCATTATAAGAGGAATTCATAAGATCCAATTTATTATTCGGATTTGAAATTTTCATCATTGAAACAATTATGAACGCCAAATATATGTACTATATGTGCTCTTGCCATTTACAAAATCAGTCAAAATATTTTCTCTAATCATTTTTTCCTTCTTTTCATTTCAGGTAAGTCTATCACGAATCCATGGTTCAAGTAGTAAGTTGGTCATCTATAAACATGTTTTTCTATGGTGTTTTTTTTTTTCACAAAATCTTTTAAGTAAAGTTTCTGACGACTATAAATGTCAATAAATACGAAATATACCCTGGCATTACATAATTTTAAGGCTAAAGTAACATGGTTTTTCATTTTTATATGCATTACAATTTTTTAATGTTAAGACATACTCATAGACAAAGAATATAATTGATTGGCTACACTCTTTCAGCATATGTTCTTGTTGCCAAATGTGCTGGATGACACTGTGAATGGTTTCCTGAACACCGCTGCAAGCATATTTGATGACCTTCACTGGAATCTCATCGATGTCTGGTGCTTTATTATTCTTTTGGGCTTCGGTATTTAATGCGCATCTTTCCCACGGAATTGTTTTTTGAGTTTTTTATTGTTGGTGACGCGTAGTTCTGTCTACCTAACTTATTTATAAATATGACTTTTGACTAGAGCTCCCAAATAACCAGGCCTTGCAGAAAGGACCAATTTTTATGACTAGGATGATAAGGCCGTTCTTGAATGAAAACGGCTCAGGTGTATTGTTTATGATCAATATGTTGTAAAACAGGAATGCCCCTTCCAAAACTTGGCCCTCTATGAACCGGATTGGATTTGTTATCTTTATCATATACATGGTAAAACTATTTCTTCCTACTTCATGTACCTTGAGCTAGAGGGTTACAAAATATTTATGTGGAAATGAGAGAGAGTCGCTTGTTATTATATAAATATTCTTTGGCCAAAATCATCAGCTCAATCCGTAGATCCCATTTCAAGTTAGAGAACAGTCTATGAACAAAAGGTATTCGTATATCATGCCCGTATACCGAGAAAAAAAAACTTGTGTATAGTTACACAAAAATCGCGTAGCCATACATGTTCGGGTCTGTTAAAATCTAAGTTAATTCGTCTTAAAATTTTGGCAAATAACCCAAATCTATGGTCAAATCTTCCATTGATTAATTTATATTGATCCAAACAAAAGCCTTACTCTTAGTTGCGATGCTTCTAAGAATGCTGTGTGCTGTCCTTTTGCAGGCCAATCGCATACGCTTCTGTCAGTTTATCGGAAACGCAACAAAATTAAAATCAAAAAGAACTTTTTGCGAAATTATTCGGCTGTACTAAATTTCATCAATATATTTATGGCCGCCCCCATAAACGTTGAAACGGACCACAAACCTTTATTTTCTATTTTAAAAAAATATTTATATTAAATCCCAACAATACTCCAAAGGATCATGTTAAAACTAAAAGCCTATGATCTGGAGGTAACTTACAAACCCGGTAAGAAAATATACATAGCAGATTCACTTTCTTGGGCTCCACTTACGAAACCATTTTAAGCTGTCACGCTCTGGTTTCTTCATCATTGGCTGTCACTGACGCAAAACGATCAAATACGAACGGCTACCAATAATGATCTTGTTTCAATTAAACTATAAGATCTATTTTACAGTGGCTGGTCGGAAAATACGAAAGACCTTCCAGAAGAAGTTCGCCCGTACTTCACATTTGAAAAAAAAAATCGGTTATTTATATTAGATAGTCTAAAAAGTATTGAGCCTTTTTGTCACTAGATGGTGTTCGTTGTCATATATCGGGCAATATTAATCAGACTGAGTCAAACTGACATGCGTTTGAAAGGTGACATTGCAGTCTGCAATTTTCATATGGACAGTTTTGTATTTCTTCACTCGTGTCAAAAGTTATATTCATTTAAAAATGAGTAACATTTCTGGAAAAATTCGTCATATTTTACAATATCACTAAGATCAAGGTAAGAATGCATCGCAGGCTCGTTAAAAAATTGGTGGCGTCTACGGTCAAGATACTTTATCAAAATCTACAGCCAAGAGATGGTTCGCTCGCTTTCGTTCTGGAAATTTTGATGTCAAAGATGCACCTCGCTTAGGTCGACCAATCACTGAAAAAGTCGATGAAATCTTACAAAAAATTCAAGAAGACCATCACATAAGCAGCCATGACATTGGTAAGGAACTGAATATCCATCACCGAACAGTTTTGAACCATTTGCGTAAGGCTGGAGACACAAACAAGCTCGACGTTTGGGTGCCGCATGAATTACAAAAAAATTTGATCGGCCGAATTTCCATTTGCGAAATACAAATAAAACGCAACGAAATCGAGCCATTTTTGAACCAAATCATTACGGGCGATAAAAAATGGGTAAGATACGAAAATTTCGTTCGAAAAAGATCATGGTCAAAAAAAGGTGAATCATCATTAACGACTTCAAAGCCAGGATTGACACCAAATAAGTTTATGCTGTGTGTATGGTGAGGTTGGAAGGGACTTGTTTATCATGAGGTGTTAGAACCTGGCCAAACACTCAATTCGGCTCTGTACTGTCAGCAATTAACCAGATTGCAACAAGCAATTCAAAAAAACCGACTACAATTGATCAATAGAAAGGGCGTTGTCTTCCACCATGACAATGCCAGACCACACACATCTTTGATGACCCGTCAAAAATTGACAGAGCTTGGCTGGGAAGTTTTGATGCATCCACCGTATAGTCGACACCTTGCACCATCAGACCACCATTTGTTTCGGTCTCTGCAAAACTTCCTCATTGTAAAGAAATTTCACTTCAAGTTTTTCGCCGATAAACCACAGAAGTTCTACACAGATAGAATAATGCCCCTACCAAAAAAAGATGGCATAAGGTCATAGATAATAATAAACAAAATGTACTTGAATAAAATCCATTTTAAATAAAAGAAATATTCAATCGTAAAATGACAAAAAAAATACTTACTATACTTTTTTGACTTACCAATATTATAACAATTTCAAGAGCACTTTGTCGGTGTTTCAAGTGCAATTCGCCTATGTGGTTTAGTGTGATTTGCCTAAGATCTTGAATGATTTTCCCAATAATGCTCGTCTTCATATTAAAAACAAGTTTCCTTTTTTCATTTGCCTTTAGCACTACAGCTTAGATATCGTTAGAGTATCTCATTATCTTGATCGAAGGTATCGGCACTCCACAGGTCGATATGGTCAGTACCATACTTTGGCCATGTGTCGGTCCACCCAGTCGCGATACGTTCTGATTTGAAACCAGCACGTATCATAACTGAACGGGCTTATACCTGTAGTCCGTCCGAAGAATCACTGGAATTAAATTTCGTTGTCGCCAACGAGACTAGAACCAGGGATCTTTGGCTTACGGGATGAGTGCTCTAACCACTACACTACGCGGACTACTGAAAAAAGTTTACAAGTTTTTATTTGAAAACCTTTGAATATGTACAATTCACTTAGCCTAGGCTTAACTTAACGGGTTATTCCCTTTTCTAAAGTTTACACTAATTGGTATCAAATTTACTTTTCATTTGTTAATACTAGCTTAAATTATTAAATTAATGGTGTCCGGTCCATGCTGATTTGCCTGAAAGTAGGAAAAAAAATAATACTGTTTGTTAGTAAAAGGGGTTAGTCCTCATCAGGGATTATCTAGTCCTCATCAGGGAAATCTATTTTCCTTGAAGATATTGTAATGAATAATCTTCCCCTCGGGATCGAAGACAAGGCCTTCGTTATGTCTGTGTTGGATATATTGCGGGAAGATTGTATGGTGTTTGCATGTTATCATGAGCTCGTGATTTGAATTCATGCTTTCCTGTATGTGGGGATTGGTAGATTCACTACATTTCTTCAGGAACTTGAGCAGTAGATTGGACACAAAATGATGAATTCTGGGGATCATTGCCTTGTCGTAAAGACGCTGGTTTGAGACTAGGTGTCCCGATTCGAGCTCTGGCCATGTTCGGGTGCAGTGCCTCAAAATATGCCTTTCGAGTCTCCGCAATTCTTCCATTCTTGTTGGCGGCACATCGCACCAAAAGATAAAACCATAAATCAGAATAAGGCGAATAGGGGTTGCATATACGATGAGTTTGATATGCGCGGGGTAGAGGGAGTGATAGTGGGTAATAGGTAGAAGAGCATTAAATGCTGTAGTTGCTTTTTTAATGTTTGATTTGGCTTGAGAAGTTGGAGAAAGTTTTGAGTTTATTTTCACGCCGAGGTAGGTGACTTCTTGAATCGTTGGCACAGTTGTACCTTTGATCTGAAGTGTGAAATTCTTTGCCAGAGAACGCATTCATAGGGTGATTTTTGTTTTGCCTTGTATTACAAGGGACTCACATTTATCAGGGTTAAGCACAAGGTGCCATTTGCGAAGAAAGCTATCTATCGTGTCTAGAAAGGAATTCTGCTGGATTGCAACAGCAGTAGGTTGCCAGCGGACGTGAAATGTATGATGTCATCTGCCTACTGAAGAATCTGAATGTGGTCGTATGCACTGGGGGGTCGTGGCAAATCTGCAGTGTAAATTGAGAAAAGTGTCGCTGAGAGCACAGATCCTTGAGGGATACCTGCGTCGTTCAAGACCGGGGACGATGTCGCGCCGTTTACTTTCACGAGGGAGAATCGTCCTGATAGAAAGCTGTGGAGAATTTTACATAGGTGCGGGTGAATTTATGTATTTCAGCTAGTTTGAACATCAGGCCCTGTTGCCAGACTGAATCGAAAGCTTTTCTGATATCGAGGAGACATGCTATCGTTGGAATATTTTTTGCCATGTTGTATGCAATACTGGTTTTTAAAATTAGGAGTGGGTGTTCGACTGACAGATTTTTCAGGTTTGCAAACTGAAAGTGCTTAATAATTGTGTGTGTTACAAGATGGTCGTCAATATATTCTTTGAGGACAAGCTCAAATATTTGGCTGTAGTGGAAAGTAGTGAAATCGGGCGATAGCTGTTTGGGAGAACCAGGTTCTCGTTTTTCTTTAGGATCGGGGTGATGATGGCTCTTTTCCAGGCTTTGGGGAAGTATGCATTTAATATTTGAAGAGTACTGACAAAAAGGGCTGACTGCATCAATGAATTTTTTTGAGGAAGATGCACGGAATGGCGTCTTCACCACAAGATTTTTTGTTAGGTAGTGATAGGATCAGCGACTTAACTTGTTCTCCTGTGGTGAAGCAGATGGTAGTTTGCTGCACCGTTGCAGTTGGGTAATCAAGAGGAAGTTGAAACAGTTCGTTAGCCTGTTTTTCCCTTTGAGCGAAGGTTGGCTGATTGAAGAGATTTGAGATGAACGAATGCATCATCTTTTCCGTTTGAGCATCTGAGATCAGCTGTGGCAAAATGCACTGCCAGACACTCAGCTTTCTCAACCTGTGAGGCATTCTGGGACAGGAATTAGTTGGAGTTATTTGCATTCTTTCCAAGACGTGGGCAAGTCTTCCGGAGCCTCTGAATGTGTTTGAGGCGGGTTTTGCCAATTTCACCATCAGGTGCTCTTGAATGAGTGCATTGATCTCTAAATGGATCTTAGTACTTAGCTCTCGGATTTCATCGCGTAGATATCTGAAACTTGAGTCGTACCTATGACGGAAGAGTTATCTTCGAAGAGACTTTTTCCTCTGGATATCGCTTATGATCTCTGGTGGTAGTGAGATCATATTGTTGTACCCAAGTTTCCTTTTCGGGATATGGCAGTCGATATATTTCCGAATCAACTCGGTGTATTTATCAACTCTATCACTGTGTCGTTGACTTGTTGATTGGTTGTTAGGAGATATGGGACAAAGGAGTCTGTGAGAGACTCATTTGCTTGTTTCCAGTTGACTTGATGCGACTCAACCGTTAGTAGAACGGCATCATGGTCTCTGATTCCCGGGATCGTTTCAAGGAAAAGTTGGGTATTTGGGTTAAGCTTCACCCTTATATTGTCGCTTATGATGAAGAGATCGAGGTATGAAGAAGGTCTGTGAAAGGTGAGAAGTGCTGGGGTGAGGATAGTTATTTTAAGAGAATCTGCTTCGTTCTTCCACCAATTGTGTAGCTGGGTACCATTTGCATTAGTATTGGCGTCGAGGAAGCTAGAGTGTCTAGCATTAAGATCTCCTCCGATGATGATATGGATTCTTTTGTTTGTGCGCTGATGCTTCATGAACGTCACTAGCTGTCGAAGTTCGGAGGTATCTAAAGATTGTTGGGGGCAATAAGTGGAGGGGCATACAAACACTGAACTGTGGGTTTCAAAAGAAATAATTGTATTTTCAATTGTATGTAGCTGATTGGGTAGTATGAGTTGAGTGGAACCGATGAAGTTGTGCACCAGAATCCCACTACCACCACCACTTGAGTTGGGGCGGTCAGATCTGTGCAAATAAAAGTGGCGGAACGTAGGGTTGTGGCATGCTGCGATTTTTGTCTCAGACAGAAAAAGGATGCTGGACTTGTGTTCGTTGGCAGTACCACGTTTGGAGTTTATGTTCAACTGGATGAACCTAAAACCCATTGGGGCCCGAAATCAGCTATAGAAGCAGAAGTCTCTTCTGGTCTTGATTTTGGATGGCACGCAATTCCTTCATTTTTTTGCCAATGTGGAAAGGCTCACACCAAAAAAAGCTGTTTAGATTCCTTTTCGAGGAAGTTAGCCGGAGAATGCGACTGGGGTTTTTGGAAGAGACTAGCGAATGTCACCTCGGAGGTCCTCTTCACGGTCGGAGCACGTGCCAAAGGTAGACTGCTTGCGGGTGCCACTTTAGGCACTTGTTTGGCACGTTAAATTTACCTAAGTGTATTTAAGTGGTTTTACCCCTGTTTTCTTCTCTTGGTACAGAAGCGTTTGGTGATTTAAAAAAAGCGAGCACGCGACGCATCATATTTTCCCTTTTGGTATCATATAAGTGTCACCTTGAGTGCTTTAATTATTGATCAACCACCTAGAGGCGATCTAACTGTTTGCTGGTTCATAGTAAACCCTTGGTGATTATTTTTCACTATTCCAATATCGATGGCATAGAATTCTTACAAAAACTAGTTCTACAACAACAATTAGCAAGCAATTAATGATACGCGAGCAGCATGGTAAATTTGGGCGAGATACGAAGCTTCCCTTCTATGTGTACCTTCCTATGGTCTATAGAAGGCACGGTTTAAACTATGAACACATTATACAGGATGATTCGTTATGGGGTTTAGTTTTTAATCTCAAATAAAAGGAATAAAGTTGGATTTCATACTAAAACTTGTATTGTGAGTCGAAAGGACAATCTATGACATTTACTTTTTAACAATTATTTCTTTTAAATGTTAACCGCAACTACGCCGTAAATGGTCCATCCTGAGGGTCAATTTTGACCGACGCGTTTCAGCATAGCGACCGGTATCTCGCGAATGACACGAGTAATGTTGGCTTCCCAAGCGTCGATTGAACCTGGCTTATCTCTGAAGACCAAAACCGTGTAACCACAAAGAAAATAATCCAAAGGTGTGATATCACACGATCTAGGCGGCCAATTTACTGGTCTGTAACGTGAAATCAGTTTCTCACCAAAATGATTTCTCAATATTTTCATCGTTTCTCTCGTTGTACGCGAAGAGCATGGAAAACATTTCTCACAGAACGCTGATTTTCGTAATACACTTGAACAATTTGGATACGTTGTTGCGGTGTCAGTCTTTGCATGATGATTTGCCGAACAATACAGAATAAAAATTGCATTAAAGTTTGAAAGGAGTCACGCGTGATCTGTCAAAAAAAGTGTGTTGAAAATCAAACCTCATGCACCCTATATGAGGACCGACAGTCTGGAATGTATTTTGGCTCTTCAATATGTCCTGAATAATCTGTTTTGGAAAAAGTTCCAAAGTCATTTCAATAAACCAGCCCCATTTTGTCCTTCCAAAGTCATTAGTCCTTTACAAGCTTCCATTTACAATGCATCCAAATAAAATTTCCTGAAGCTAATTATCCACTCATTCCTTCAGGATAAGATTGAGGATTTTAATCAAAAAAATTTCATCCTCCCTTCTAACAAGCAGTATTGCAACGAACTTTGGACTTTCAATATATTGATATCTCGATGTGTATGAAATTCGATTTTGATGATACCAACTTGAAAATACAAGTTCTTTGTACTTAGACCTGCACATATATGTGTGATTGGGAATGAGTGTGAGTAGAGTTCGAAAAAGAACAGAGGAAAAAATTTTTTAATTACAACTTACTGTTGGATCGATTTCGTTAAGCTCCTTTTCAGCCACATGCCATCACCCACTCATGTGAAGAGTATGCACATATGTTCGTTCATATTACATACATATGAGATGAGGCACCAGTCCAATATACTATACAATATATACGGGGTAGATGGACTATATTGCAGCCAAGAACAAAAGTTCTATTGGGGATAGAGTAAATAGGATACTAAGGGTAGTTGGCAAAGTTCTCTCTTTTTTTACTGGAACACAGAACCAACAGAAGCAATGGCTAAACTACAAAAGGGATGCTACACAGCATACGTCTAATGAAAAATGAACTATGTAAGTTTCTAGTCGGCACTGGAGGAGTTATTGATGGCTTTATCCTTTGTTATCTGGCAAAGGATACAAAGGGCGGTGATAGTTCCGACTACAGTTGAAATTATGCCATAATTATTGTTTTATTGTGTCGGGACTGGAACTTATATTTAGTTTTTCTCCAACTATTTTTTATATCACATTCCCTTAAGCGCTACAAGGAAAATCAGGAACAGTAACATCCCCTTTGATGAATACGAAATGAGTTAAACACTTTAAAAGACACCACCAACAAGGAAGCGGGTGCAATGTGTTCCATGTCTGATAAAATCTAAGCACTTACACCTTCCTTCCTTCCTTCATACACTAGCCCACCATACGAGTATAATGAACGTCCCTGACAACCGTTGAAGTCTTCTGTTTAATTCAAAGCCAGCTCGTCGTCTCCTTGTGCAGAATTTATTAGGTAGACCTCATCAAAGTCGCCAAGCACGCCATGCATTAAGTCCTCCGATGCTTATCAAACAAGTTAATTGTTGACTTTGTCATGGGAACAAGACATGACATTAATTTTATAATTTTACCCTTATCTGCGTGGTCGGGATGGTAGAAACTAAACTCCTCCAGTTAAAAGCGTGCACGCAATTTGAAAAGAGTTATTACAGACAATTGTTTGATTTGTGAACAGTTTAAACAAATTGTGGTAATGCTTGGCAAACAACGCGCGAATGATGGTATTGAACTTCACACAAACAATAGTTGCATATTTTAATATCACACCATTCTTGCTACATATGAAGGTTGATCACAAGCTCTTTGATCATGACCATTTTTTCCGCAGTTTCCTACCTTTCGGAAAATTCACCCAACTCAATGGAAAGATGATGGACACCACAATCACCGAAATTTGTGTTTGAAAATGATTGTTTGGGATAAAAAACGAAAATGAAAAATGCGTGAAATTAGTCGCGGACTCAAAGTGAAAGTCTTGCATTACTGACACACAATGTTATTTATGTGTCTGACCGCTCACGTAAATACACAATAATTACATTTAATAGTGCCCGCGGCAGCACAACACAAGGAAGTGCTTGCGCGCCGCAAAGTACAAGAAGTAGGAACAGAAAAAATAGCACCCAAAGGTTAACAACATGAAAAGTAACAATTTTAAATTTCGTAAACTAGTTTGCTTGTGGTGAAGTATTGTGAACGGGCGTTGAATCGAAATAATAATAGTAATGGGTGCAGCATACAAGATTCGCTCAAATCCGCAACATGGCATGGCGCGATTCTGTTCACCTTGAAAATGATGGAGTGCTCGGTTGGCTCGTTGGTGTGTGGTGAACTGGAAGCGAAAAGATATTTTTAATATAGCTCACTCGCTAAAGATACTTTTTCAAAATCCAGTTATAATCGCGACGGTTTTGCGAAACCATGACTTTTATATATCACCATTGTTGATGTATCCTCTATATCATGAATTAGAGACAGAATAATAAATCATTATTGAATATTCCGATAGCTATGATGACATTTAACAGGATTTACATGTATCATCGTATGAAAAGCTTTATTCGGGTCAAGGTGAAACTTTGGATAATTTCGAGGGAATTTATTTTACTTCAATATTCATCCGTTTATTCAGAGCATTGAAATGAATTTTGTATGTTACACGAGTATAAATATTTTATTACACTTCACGACCTTCCTCGCCGCGGCTTGTTAAAATTTTATTGAATAAATCAACTTAATGTCGATTATGAAACAACAAAAGCTTTTTTTCATCAACTCCACTGAGCTCGTCATTGGCATTTCAGGAAATTTATGCTGAAAAAGAAGTTATGTCGAAAATTTATTGGGAAAGGAATTTTTAAAGTGCTTAAAAGGTCAAAAAATCTTTACATATTTTTGATGAATGGGTCAATTAGTGTAACAGTGCCTATTTCGTTTCGGATATGCTTGCAAATTTCAATCGAAAGCTTTTTCAAGCACTATCTGAATATATATATATATATACTTGAGATACTTGAGACTGATGGCAGTTTTAAGAAATAACAACCTTATAAGCATAAATGTAAATTTTGATGCCATTATCATGTAAAATATTCATTTGGCAAACATCAGTATAGTGAACGCTTTCACTGATATTGAAAAAATGGGCGAACTCGGGGATCGTTTTGATACAAATTTTTTGAAATTGGTAGGTGAAGGCTTTTTACGCCTGTAGTGTGAGATGCTTAAAACTTCTGGGCTACCGATTTAACTCCACCCGTCGATGGAAAGGTAGATCGAGATTGCTAAAAAAGACCTCACAACACTTGAGGGTCAAAAATATCGTTTTCCAGTCTCCGGACTGTCCACACATAGTGTACCATATGGCTCCATTTTTCAAGCAATCTGAGAATCCTTCTGGTGAGATGCTCCGGAGATAAGTTCCCATTTCCTGAAATGAATGGCGCCCAACGTGGACCACCACTGTAGTCATCGCAGCTACAGACATTAATTATTTGGCAGAGAATTTTTTTAACTCGGGGTGGCATTTTGTAGCGCATTGGGGTAGATGAGTGTCCGTGAAAGACTGCAGCGGTGGTCTGCTGCCTCAGCGTAAGAGGATGTTGAGATCCGCCGAGTTCGGCCTTGTCTGGGGACGCGTGAATGCGCTGGCAGGCTAGCGTTGCGATGTCATGGGGCGAGTTCCCTGCCCCATCACAAGGAGCCACTACTAGAAAAATTTTGCATCCACGAATTCCGGGGTCAAAGAAATGTCGACCGAAGTCGAAAAGGAAGTAACCAACTAAGGGTCAAAGGAAATGTGACTCAAAGGACAAACTGGCCCTGGGGAAGACAGACGGACTTAAGAGGACTTCGTCGTCACCGACGATTCTTATGGCCCACAAATAAGAGTGGGGCATCCACCATCCCAACCGGATCAAGATCCAAACGTAGATGTGGCCATATATTTTCCATTTGAGTGAAAAACAATGAAATCACATAACCCTATATCATAAATGGGCACGTGAGCGGAAGGCCACTCTACCCGGCAAGAGCCCCTGTTAAACAAAGAAACGGAGGAGCGTGCCCGATGGCTAGCCCATGCTAGAGGAGGAGCCTGCCATCGATGAGGGTAAAATTGAAAGACCGAAAAGTATAGTTTTTTTTGGTGGTAGGGAGGTGAATGCCATTTATGCACAGATTGTGGGACTCCCATGCTTGCCAAAATGCGACTGGACTACCCACAACACCTCCCCTGTCAACCTGAGAACACTGCCTGGAACCGTTTGACACATTACTTCGGGCCAGGTCTCATTTTGTTATGCCGTGAGGCTCGTTCAACCTGGGGAATCCCTTTCCTAGCGGGAGGGGAGAGGTGAAAAAGAAGTGCCAGAAAAGCGGGCCTCCAGCCCCAACGCCACCGGCTGCTGTGAGTCCCTTTTATATTTAGGGCTGCCCGAGCATAATGTGCCACCTGGTTCCATTTCTCAACCATTCGAGCATCACCGCAACTATATTATCCGGGGTGAGCTCTCCCGTCTCCTTGTAGAGTTCCCTTCGCATTCTGACCCATTTTGTACACGCGAAAAATGTGTGGCAGGCATTGTCCTCGTCTGCTGGGCAAAACCGACAATCGGAGCACCGTGACAACAATCTTGTGCAGGTAAGACTGAAAACACCCATGCCCGCTCAAAAGCTGGGTCAGATAGAAGTCAGTCTCACCATGCCTTCGCTTTAGCCGCGGTTTACATCCGGAATGAGGCGCGCAGTCCACCTTCCCTTCGTGCAATTCATCCAAGACTGCTACCAATCGTTGAGCTGGCGCTGTCGCTCCTCGCGGACAATCATCTCCCTCAAATCCTCGTTTCGGCGCAGGTAAATAAAGCGGCGGTCTCTAGCAAGGAGGCGGACAGGTATCACGCCTGCAATCACTCTCACCGCCAAATCAGAGATTGTCGGATACGAAGATGCAATTCTCAGTGCTCCTCTTCTCTGTACCTGTGCCAATTGTTTTCGGTATACCTCCTTACTGAGAGCGTCGCCCCATAACGCTGCTCCGTACAGTAGCACTGACCCTGCAGCACTCATCAAGAGGCGTCTTCTTGATGGGCTGGGTCCCCCTACGTTGGCCATCAGTCGACTCAGAGCCGATATTCCCGAAGAAGCCTTCTCGGCCGTTGCCCTGATTGCTCAGAGAAACTCATCTTCAAGTCGATCAGTAGCCCCAGGTACTTCACCGATGGCTTCGATTCGATTTGTATATCTCCAAAACTGATCGTCCTTACTCTAGGGATTCTCTTTTTTGTCAAGATGACCACTTCGGTTTTCCCCAGTGCTAAACTGAACCCACGAGCAGTCATCCAGTCCCTCACTCGGCGCATTAGCATACCTCGCCTAAGTTGCGCCTGTTTGATGGTGCGTCCAGCGACCAGAGCCGCAACATCATCCGCATGGCCGACCAAGTGCGACTCATTTGGCATCTCAAGTCTCAGTAGACCGTCATAAGACACGTTCCACAGGTTCCGACCAAGGATAGATCCCTGGGCAACACCCGATTAATTTCCATCCTTCGTTGGTCCTGTGTTGTGTCGTAGTGCAGGCTTCGGTCCTTTAGATAGTTCCTCAATAGCCCCATTAGATATTCTGGAACTTGAAAAGAGTTTTCCAGCGTATCCAGTATATCCACCCATCTAGCGGAGTTGAAGGCGTTCCTGAAGTCGAGTGTCACCAACCGGTCGATCCGTCGCTTAGTGCGACTATATGCCTCTGCCTTTTGGACCGCGCTGACCACCCCTGCAATCGTATGGTAGAACGTCCTGCTCTAAAGCCGTACTGCCGAGGAGATAGGTCCCCATTAGCACGAATCGCGTCAGTGAGTCTTCCCTTGATGAGTTTCTCTAGCACCTTCCCGGCCGTGTCTAGCATGCATAACGGGCGGTATGCAGACGGCGATTCGGGACTTCCCTCCTCCTTGCTGATCAGCACGAGCCTCGCTACCTTCCATCGTACTGGGAAAACCACGTCCCATAGGCAAGCTTTGAATGTGCTGAGCAGCAAGTCAGGAAAATGGCGATAGGCAAGCCACAACACCTCAGCTGGAACACCATCTGGACCTGGAGCCTTCCTCGCTTTCAGCGAAAGGGCTGGCTCCTCCAGTTCCGGCTGTGTTAAGAGTGGACACTCGACTGTTGTTCACCATGGACAGCGTCAACACGAACGGGATGGGCGGGGAAGAGTCCCCGCACTACCGCGTCCTGTATACAAGGTTACCGTAGGGCACCAAGCTTCCGCATAACTAGCTTGTAGCCAAGGCCCTACGGATCCTTGTTCACATGGTCCACTAGATCTTGCCAGCAGCGAGCCTTGCTGTTGTTGATCAATTTCCGAAGGCATTTCCTGGCCAACTTATATGCTGCTGCGTGGTTGCTTGCCTCGTCATGGTTCCGTGCCCGTTGAGCCTCGCGCTGAAGCTTGTGACACTCCCTTCGTTTTTCAGCGATTTCAGTTGACCACCAGTATACTGGGGGCTTGCCGTGCCGGGGTTTTCGACGGGGCATAGAAGCTTTGCAAGCAGTCGTGATGATGCTCATAGTTGAGTTCACCACGTCTTCAGCTGCCAGTTCATCTGTTCCTTCCGGATCTCCCTGCAGTGGTGCACCTGCTGTGAGAACCTCGACAAACCTCTCGATGTCTATACTTCCGATGTTCCATCGAGTTGTAGAAAGCCGAGAGCACGGACGTCGGGGGACTACATCGCTTTTCTCAAGGAGAATGCACTGATGATCACTGCAGATCATCAGTTCTCTAATACTCTGCAGTTATTTATCCTCCATACTAAGGTCTCCGAGGCAAATGTCGCGTCCGGTATGGTGCCTTCAAAGCCAATACGGCGGAAAGTTGGCGTATTGCAGTGCTGTCTTAGGCTTCGAGATCGCGATTATATCTTGTGGCTTCTCAGGTAAAAGTTCAATCCACCAGATGAAATTGTATGACCCAAAAAATCGCACTTTATCTAGTCCAAATTGGCACTTGTCTATGTTGATCGAGAATCCGTATTGGCGCAGACGATCCAACATCTCCGAAACATGCTGTTGATGAGTCTGCTAGTTTGGAGAAAACACTAATAACAGGCCAATTGAAAATTCCTCGGTCTACCATAGTAAAACACATTTTTTTTTGCCAAAATTCGATTTTATTATTCGACATAGTTGCCTTCGACGGTGATACAGCAATTATAGCGGTCTTCCAACTTTTCGATATCATTTTTGTAGTACGATTTGTCTTTCGCTTCAAAATAGGCCTCAGTTTTGGCGATTACTTCTTCATTGGCGCTAAATTTATTTCTAGCGAGCATTCTTTTGAGGTCTGAGAACAGGAAAAAGTCGCTGTGGGCCAGATCTGGCAAATACGGTAGATGCAGAAGCAATTCGAAGCCCAATTCATGCAATTTTGCCGTTGTTTTAATTGATTTATGACACGGTGCATTGTCTTCATGAAACAGCACTTTTTTTCAATTGGGGCCGTTTTTTAACGATTACATCCTTTTTACGATCCAATAACGCTATATAATAATCGCTGTTTATGGTCTGGCTGTTGTGTTTTTCCTCGCTTTGGATTCGGTTCATCGAGTGCAGTCCCCTCAGCTGACTGCCAATTGGACTCCGGAATGAAATGATGGAGCCATGTTTCATCCATTGTCACATATCGACGCAACAATTCAGGTTTATTGCGCTTAAACAGCTTAAAATACTGCTCAGAATCATTAACACGTTGTTGCTTTTGATCGATTGTGAGGTCGCGCGGCACCCATTTTGCACACGGCTTTCTCATGTACAAATACAGGCAGTCCTCGACTTACGTCGTTTCGATTTACGTCGTTTCAAGTTACGTCGAACAATATTTTGACACTATTCCTCAAGCATACGTCATTTGTTTCGATTTCCGGCATAGGAGAATTCACTTGTCGCGATGTCAATGATCGTGGGGCCGGTGGGGCGCGGTGTCGGCGTACGGGGATACCCCGCACATGCTGCTGATTTTGTTTAGTTACTTCAGGAACAACGGACAATCAAGACGTAATACATTAGTTTTTTTGCATTTTTGACAGTTTTTGTTTTTACATACATATTTAAGTGAATTTTCAACTATGCCACCTAAACAAGACAATAATAGTGAAGTGAAGAAGAGTGAAAGAAAGACAATTACAATGGAGGTTAAATCTAAGATTTTAAAACTCAAAGATCGCGGTTGCTCGACTTCATCTATTGGACGAGAACTTAATTTATCACGCACGACGGTGCAAACAATATTGAAAGATAAAGAAAAACTCTTAACAGCTCTACCTTCCGTCTCTTCAAACAGCACTATTATACGAAAAAGGAATGCTTCAATTTCTGAAATGGAAAAACTCTTGTACACTTGGATTCAAGATCAAACTCAGCGACGGGTTCCTCTAAGTTTGGCTATTATACAAAATAAGGCGCTGAGTATCATCAACACACTGCAAAATAAACGTGGCGAGAATAATAGTGAAGAAACAAAATGTTTTTCTGCCAGTCGCGGATGGTTCATGCGCTTTAAAACGAGATATTCGTTACATAACATTCGAGTGCAAGGAGAAGCTGCTAGTGCCGATCATGTGGGTGCTCAGAGTTTTCCTGGAATATTAAAGGAAATTATCGAAAGTGGAGACTATTCGCCTAAACAAATTTTTAACGTGGACGAAACTGGTTTATTTTGGAAAAAAATGCCTTCTCGTACTTTTATATCGCAGGAAGAAAAGTCTATGCCTGGGTTTAAAGCGGCTAAAGATCGTTTGACGTTGTTATTGGGTTCGAATGTTGAAGGTGATCTTAAATTGAAACCCCTTTTGGTTTATAGGTCTGAAAATCCTCGAGCTCTTAAAAATTACGTCAAGAGTACTCTTCCAGTTATATGGAAGGCTAATCCAAAGGCATGGGTAATATCAATACTCTTTGAAGAATGGTTTACTAAGCATTTTATACCTGAAGTGAAACAGTACTGTTTAAACAATAATTTGGCTTATAAAGCTTTACTTATTTTGGACAATGCTCCCGGCCATCCTGTGCGTATTGCCGATATCGATCCTCAAATCAAAGTTTTGTTCCTGCCTCCCAACACTACTTCGTTGTTACAGCCGATGGATCAAGGAGTTATAGTGTCTTTTAAGGCCTATTATCTCAGGAGAACTTTTTCGCAGGCTGTAAAGGCTAATGAAAATGATGGCATGGAGCTGAGAGATTTTTGGAAAAGTTATAATATCTTGCAATGCGTAAAAAATATTGCTGCTTCATGGGATGAGGTGACACCCAACAATTTAAAAGGAGTCTGGAAAAAGTTATGCCCATTTTTTTTTTTAAGCCATCTGAAAGTTCTTCATCTACAGATCAACTAAATATCGATGAGATCACAACTGACATTGTTCATTTGGCTAACCGTTTGCCTGACATTGCAGTTACTGCTGATGATATTGATGATCTGTTATGCTCACATTCGCAAGAACTGACTGATGAAGATCTTATTGAATTGGAGGCCCAAGTACAAAAGGAAGCAATCGAGTCACAAGAAATAGCTTCTTCTATTAGTAACTCTGAAAAAGAACTTACACTAAAAAAACTTTCCGTAGCCTTTGCAAATTTGGAGAATGCCATGAAAATTTTTGAAGAAAATGATCCTAATTTTGAGAGAAGTTTCAACGTTAATAACAAAATTTGTGCAGCCTATCAGTGTTACCAAGATCTATATGATAGCAAGAAGAAAGAAGCGAAGCAATCTAGAATTGATAGTTTCTTTAAGCCAAAAGTTTAATTTATTATTTATCATTACATATTTTGATTACATATTAAAGTTTTATAATTATTATTAAAATTAATAACACACAAATACCAAAAATAACTAGCAATTTCATAAGTGCATATATAATTATTTTAAGAACTTACTTTTGATAATAGAGTATGTATATCCTTTGTTATAAATGCAGTTTTTTTTTAATTTCGAGTCCGTGTGGATCCTAACCCTTGAGTTTTAAATATAAACATATGAAAAAATATGTCTCGACTTACGTCGTTTCGATTTACGTCGCGTATTTCGAGAACCTAACATGCCGTAAGTACGAGGACTGCCTGTATTCTAGAATGATATGATGTACACGTTCAGATGATATCTTCACAATGTCTGCTATCTCGATCAACTTTACTTTACTTTACGGTCATTCAAAATTATTTAGTGAACTTTTTTGATGTTTTCGTCGGTGACAGCCTCTTTTTGGCATCCACTGCGTTTGCCGTCTTCGGTGCTCATTTCACCACGTTTAAACTTAGCATACCAAATAATGATGACGGTTCCTCTTCATCAAGCCAAGATTTTGCTTCAACTGTATTTTTTTCCCTTCAAAAAACAATATTTATCAGCACACGAAATTCTTTTTTTCATCTTTTTTCAAATAACAAAAATAGCTACACTCACAACGTAATATCTCACAAACTAATGGTCGGACTGCTGTTAAATTTTGACACGTATCGTTTGAAGGTTGGTACTAACTTAAAATCATATGGATTTATACTAGCACCGCCATCTGTGTATCAGACCGGGGACTTTCCAATTGCCCTTATATGTCATCTATGTAGACGAATACGATATCGAGTCCCCTTAGCACTTCGTACATAAAGCGTTGGATAGTCTAGGTCATGTAGACAAACTCCTACAGTCCAAACGGCGTGATAATAGCCGTCTTCGGAACATCATTTGGCTCGGCTGGAATTTTATGAAATGCTTTCTGTAGATCGATTACAGTGAAGACCTTCATGTCGTGTAAGGCGGCAGTACAGTCTTGCAGAAATCCGATTTGATATCGATCTGGTGCAGTGAATGTGTGAGCGCCAGATAGTTTCCACATGACCGCCAGTCTCCAGTGGCTTGACGTACCATATGCAGAGGACTGCTCCGGGCACTCTTGCATGGTCTACAGATTCCCAGTTGCATCAAGTGGTCGAACTCGGCTTTTGCAGCGGTGAGTTTGGTAGGAGGAAGTCGTCGTGCCTTTGCGTTGACTGGAAGGCCGTTTGTCACAATGTGATGCGTCGTGATCCAATTAACGTTGCGGCGAGCCGCTGCCGATGTGATTTTGGGATACTCTACTAGAATTGCAGCGTATTCACCTTTGATCGTTGCGGATGTTGATGAGACTACAAGTGGTTGGTTCTAGGATGGGGCTTTCACCGCAGCAGCTATCGCGGTTGATCGTTCGATAAGCTTTCGTTCTGTGATATGAACAAGTAGTCTATGATGATTAGGGAGCTAATGTTCGCTATAATGAAGGTCAAGTAACAAACTTCAAGAGCCCGAGACTTAATGTTAACTTCCTCTTCCCGTAGATGCGAATAACAGAACCGTTAGCAGCTAACAAGCTGTTGCCAGATTCTGGGTTACTTCGATCTCGGATGGTAGGTAGAATGACGGATACGTCTGCGCCGATGTCAATTAAAAGCGCGCTAATGCCTTTGCTGTCGCAAATGTATAAGCAACGCACTGCGCGCGCTGGCTAGTTGTTGCGGAGAAGACGACCAGTTTTTTTTTATGTTTGCCATACTTGCATGGTGGTCGGCGTTTGGTGCCGGCTGGTCCATAATGGGTGTGGTATTAGCAGGCCTGGGTTAGAAGTCTAGGCGACTCTGGGTGTGATTGTGACTGCAATCGCGCTTTGCCTGGCTTACCGTTGCATGAGCACGTGCACTGAGCCCTTTGAGCTAGGCTCTTATGATCCTCGTCAATCTGGCGTGCCAGTCTTACAATCTCTCCAGTAAGCTTGTTGAGCTCTGATAAAATCTTTGTTGCTGGTAGAGCGGCTCCCGCAGAGTCTTCGTGCGAGATCGGTCCGATGGTATATGGCTTGGATCGTTTCGTCACTACGTGGACCCTGTTGGCGTCGTTCACTGACAGGATGCTGCGCAACGTGATGTCCAGCCGGTTTAGCCGCATCTGCTTTAGAGTTTCTTCAGCAATGCTGTCAGCGGCAAGTGTTCTTATTTGGTTTAACAACTGTGATGGTCGCTGATCGCCCAATTCGAAGTCCGACAACAGTTTTTGGATACGTTGCTGGGCGGACTCAGTAAAAGCCTTGATTATTTCACATTTGAGGTTATCGTATTTTTGCTCTATTGCGCTTAACGACTCTTATATCCAGGCTGGCAACGATCAATTGGCTCGCCCCAAAGTACGCCTGAATTTCCTCGAACCATAGTTCGACGTCCTCTTCCTAGAATAGCGGAATCCGGAAAGTGGCGTTCTTCATACCGTTTGTATCTCCGCCTTAGGGCCTCTCTTTATCGTGAGTGGCAGCCGGGATGTCAACTTTACCTTTGTTCGCCATTTCGATTTTTACGGTCAAGCTTGGAGGAGGCTCGCTTGCGTGCATCTTTTCGCCGCGGACGTGGTCCCTGTACAATACGTACACTAGGGACGCGATATTTACCGCAACACACAATAGTGTCACCTCGATGCGGTCGTTTTGGACTGCAAGCGGCGAGCTCACCACCAAGGTGTTTGTAACTTAACTTTTCACTTTTTTCACTGACTAGTTTCCCATTCACGTAATGGTGGAAAGCGGAGCACTATACGCCTAGGAACGTTCTTGACGTAACACCAAGCGGTATTTTTAAACTAGCGTGAGGCAGGATCGCCAATTATGGTCCTTAGATTCAAATGCGAAAGCAGTGTTTATTACGTCTATTTATTAAGTTATTATTAAGCTAATCAATTCCCTGGTGCACTTTCGATGATGGACTGCACTGACTTCCTCTTATCTTGGACGTCTTATCTATCGCTGACTGAACGTTCCGCCCGTACCATGAACTGCTGACCACGCACACGCGAGACCACCAGGCATGGCGAGTGAAGTTCTTATTATGCGACACGATACGCGCCTGAGATCAGCGCCAAAACTCAAGTACAATCAACGGAGGAAATTACTGCGTTGGTTGAACACAACGGTATATTGATCGCGGACAACGTTGCAACGCTAGTGTTGCCGCCGCATTTCCAATCATAAAATTTTATAATGATTCGCTTAGTACGTTTCCGATTTCGGTTATCTGCATGGCTATGTTGTGCGTATGAAAAAGTAATGTGGATAATAAATTATGGTTATAAATGATTATTGGGAAAAAACACAGAAGGAATTAGGAATTTTCTCGAATAATAAATAATTATAAAACAAGGAAAAGGAAGGAGTGAGTAATAATTATCTGAAAGGATATTTACAGTAATTTTAAGTATTGTATCGGTGTCTTAGGTGAGTTTATAGCGTTGAGGCCACAATAGCTAGCAGTAAAAAGAACTTTCCAACCATAGAGCTGAATATGTTGCTCTTATAAAAAATGTTACGAAGAGTCTAATCAAAATGTACGGGCTCTGCTCAGCTGCATTATAGACCCTAATGCTCCGTAAATAGGAACAGCAATATAAATACATCCTTCTCAAGCTTAGGCGCTCAACTGAACATGCACTTATCCCATCTACCCTTTCTTATTTTCTATGAGTCTCATATGCTGACTCTTTATAATTTAAATTTTTATATCAATCATAAAATCTTAAATTTGAATCTACTACCAACATGAAATTTAAATTAAAACAACTTTTACTTTACCTAAAAACCAACAACTTCCGCTTCAAAAAAAAAAGATAAATTCAAACCACAGACAAAAATCAATTATTTTACCATTCAAATCTTCACTTGATTTAAATCTGCGGGGGTCAAAACTCAATTAGATACACATTGTATCTATCCTATCTACTCGCATCTTTGAAATGTATCTTACAGCTAGAGCCCATTCCATTCAAAAGATTTCAACATTTCTCATTACTTAAAATGTGTATTGATTTTGATTTGAATAAACATAATCATTGACTTTCACCTTGGACTATATATTTTTTCTCGCTTCTCTTCTCGTCTGTTATTTTATGTATTTTAGTTTTTTTATTTGCCGTCGTGCATTAACTTCGTCTTTAACGACACATCAAAGGCGCCTTGAAGTATCAAATGAAAGAAAATCAAATAGCAAAAACAACACCAAATAAAAGAAAAAATCGTTAATGAATAAAATAAAATTTAAACTAGATTTTTTTTTATCATCTCTTGCTTGTCTGTGAGATTAAGTTTTGGGTGTTTGCTCAATTCAGTTATTTTTTTTTGAAAATGTAAATAATAATCAGAAAAAAGTAAATGTTTGCCTACTACTGCGACTACATGGATGCTCGCGCTTGATAATGGAATTTTCCCGATTAAAATCTAATTCATTTGATGACCTGGTTAAAGGGCTTTGATCAAAAAACGGTGGAGAGATAGCAAGAAGAGAGGGAGGGAGGAGTAAGGTGAGGGTGAATGCATCTAGGAAAGTATGAGCAGAGATAGATGAAAGATAAAAGGAAATGTGGATATGATGATGAGCAAATTGAATAGATTAAAATTCGAGCACATCGGATTAAGTTCGATTCAGTTGAAGCTTTTGGGATGTGAACTTTATTCAATTTTCCAATGTAGGATCGTAGGTAGAGTAGTTGTAAATACGACGTAGTTCGATGTTTCCACCTGTTTGAACCAATTTTCAATAATCCATTCTCATGAGTAAATTGGATTTAAATTCGCTTTTCCGTAAACGTATTTAT